>OX352295.1:38393519-39796852 GCA_947086415.1 Pammene aurita | reverse complement strand
TTTATTTTTAGAATTTTTCCTACGCTTACACACAATCACCGAGCTGGATTCCAAATTTCATCCTTCTAGGTCATCTGGAAGTAGGTTAGGTTTAGGTACTATCTAAGTCAGTCACTCAGTGCTAAAATTTACGACTTTTTGACCTTCATATCTTTATAACCGTTTAAGCTAGCTTCATGAAATTTGGGCTTCTAGATGTCCTTATGGATATAATTAAACACATGTAGTTTTATGTGTTTACGTTAAAGAGGTTTTGAGTTATAGAAAGGTTAAAAGTGGCACCAAGTGGTTCGTGTAATATACACTTGGCGCTGGCTAGCCAGTTCCTTTGCTTGAACTTGGCTTGACACGCTGCCGCGTGTCTAGATCTTATTTAATAGGTAAGTAGCATTCCTAAAAATATCACCATTGCAGTACTTAATCACAGTATTCAAATAAAAAAATATCCGCAAAAGGATTATAATTATTATAAAGCTGCCCGCGCGTCTCTGTGTAAAGTCATATTCTTTGAACATCGTTCCGGTGCAGTGTGGCGGATTTACGTACGATCGCAGTGAGAGGGGTAAGCGGGTAGCGCGGGTACACAGCGCCCAAACGCTCAAGGACACTCTGGCGACAATCGTCTTAAGTAGCTATCTAAGTCAACAATAAACTCGTCTGGTTTTAAAGCAAAATGGTTAATTGTTGTGACAATCCGTTAGAAAATTTTTCTTTAGGGAGTATAATTATTTTGAATCTGGGTGCACACACTATACAACGTGTTACTTGAGCCACTAATAACCCCGGACACCTCAAATGATTTTTATTATTGCTAAATAATTGTTTTCCTTACAATTCAACTCAACACATCTCTACATGTGTCATGTCATGTCAACCTATCTCATACTTTGTCAATTTGTATGACATGACATACTTTAACAATGACAACTTACATGACACTATGTACAATAAAAAACAAATTGTCAAAGCTGCCAGCCATTATTAAAACATATTCAACCTCTATCTCCTAACCTCTAAATAGAAGGTAAACTGTAGTATTAGAGACTTTTAGACTCGATACGTAAAAAATTGGAAAATTTACGAAAAAGTATACCCATGTTAAGATATACTGCAATCGATTCCACTCTCGATTCTGAATAAACAGTTCTCAGGTTTTTAGTCTTGAGTGTAATACGTTGTATAGTAAGTTTATAAATGGGGACTTATGTGCCTCTACCGCGACATTTTTTCTATACCTTGATAATGGCAAAGATGCATACGGTCCGCCTGATGCAGCTAACATAGCTTATGGACGCTTGCAACAACATATACAGTCACATGCGCGTTGCCGTCATTATAACTTCATTCGCGTAGATGTTGTTAGTTAATTAAAGTCATATCTTGTTTCAGTTTCGGCCCTGGCCCGATGACTCGCTAGATGCTGTGCGGCGCTATCTGGACCGCCGCGCCTGTGTCTTTGCGCCTGGCGGAGACTCTGCCTGTCGCGCGACCCGTCCTCACTGCGCTCGCGATGCACGCGTCGCGACAGGACGATGACTCTAGCTTCATAGGTAAGTGCAATAATGAAGTATAGACGTAGAGTTACTATTCTGTCGGTTTGTGTGCCCCGCTAGTAAGGCTACTCTAGCTTCATAGGCAACTGCAGAGTTGGTGTACTGAAGTGGAGTTACTTTTGAGTCTGACCATAGGCACTGACAGGGTAGTTACTCTAGTTTCGTAGGTCAGTGCAGCACCAAGTTACAGAAGTAGAGCTACTATTTAGGCCGGTGCGCCCTGCCGTGATAGTAACACTAACTTCATAGGTCAGTGCAGTGACGAGATATAAAAGTAGAGTATCTGGCCTGCCGCGCCCGCGTTTTTGCGGCTGGCAGAAATCCTACCTGTCGCGCGATCAGACTGCGGTGCACGCATTGCAACAGGACGATAACTGATAACTCTAGCTTCATAGATAAGGGCAGTGTTGATGTACACAAGTAGAGTTACTTTCCAGTCTGATCATACGCCTTGTCAGGATAGTTACTCTAGTTTCGTAGGTCAGCGCAACGTCGAGATATTGAAAGTAGAGTTATTATCTAGACCGGCGTGCCCTGCCCGGACAGTTACTCTAGTCTAGTTTCATAAGTCAGTGCAGTACGAAGTATACAAGTAGAGTAGAAATTCAGTCCAGCCACTCCAGCCATGTGTTTCGCATTGTATTATCTACTATATAACAAAGTCTCGTGAATGCTCTCTACAACATGAAGTTTGAAGATACTAACGGTAACTCCAGTACTGAACAAACGAACAGTATTTCCATAACGCACCCTCTTTCCCGAACTTCTCCAACTTGACAAATTCGCAAATCTCTAGGGTATATATTACTTCCCCTAGATGGCACAAATTCAAACAGAATGATTATATTGCAGATAAATTAATATTAACTATTATATAATTATTCAATACGTACTACTCGCAGGCATTTCCCAATTACTCTAATCATATACAAAATACGAGTATCTCTATACTCAGCGCGTTATTTCTTTGAAACCTAAGCTGCCAAAAATAAGGGGTGCGGGAGGGGACACGCAATGCTAGACAGGGAACACGAGATTGTTCCGTGGGGCGTACGAGAGAGTCAGACATTAATGGTTGCCATGAAGACATAGTAAGTTTACTGTCACTTCCAATAATTAGTACTTCCAATAGTTAGGTTGCCAAAGAGCTCAAAGAGGACCCAGTGTGTTGACGATGTCCCTCATCGTGTGACGATGTCCCTCTTGTTCCTTTAGCCGTCAACTCAGTGAATCCTCCTTTTTGTAAAGGGTCGGCAACGCGCATGTGACTCCTGTGGAGTTACAGGCGTCCATAGGTTACGTTAGCTGCTTACCATCAGGCAGGCCGTATGCTTGTTTGCCACCGTCGTAGTATAAAAAAAAAAAATTGTGTCTCACTGCAGAGTGAAATTACCTCAAGCCTGGCAGCGGGGGTCTCCCGGCTATGCGGGGTCTTGGGTTAATTAGTCTATGACTCTAATGCACTCAGTCGGCAATTCACGTCAATATATGAAGTTAGTATGAGACACGTAATTTGATGGCTGTTATATGCTCTATCCAGTTGGAGTACAGTCGACGTCAAAGATGTTTAACACTTTTGCAACTTATTACAAAGGAGAGTTGCAAAAGTGTAAAGATATCTTTGACGTCGACTGTACTGAGGGTCACCCCCCTGACCGTTGTCAAAAGATCTCATGTCAACGCACCCGTTGCTGAAATTTAAATAAGAACTTTCTGAACGTCGTAAAAGTTTGTCCTTCATTCGGATTTACAACTTTAAATCCATGGATTACAGTTGCTTTTAGACTAATTCTATAAATACCTGTGACTTTACTTCTGTAAAATTGTTTTTTTTTATGCTTGCAATTGTAGTTCAGTATGTACCAATATAAAAATGATACTTTAGGATTAGAAAGTAAAGTTGCTTTTTGAATAACATGTTTTGTGCCTGGTTTTTGAGGACAGTGTTTGAAAATTCTGTGTGTGTTGTGTGTGTCTGGAGCAGAGCCCGACTGAGGAAGTACCTCCACCTTACAGAAAACCACAGCCAAATAGCACTAGACCCTACTCATAGTGTTGTGTTCCTGCTGGTGAGTAAGGTTGCCAAAGAGCTCAAAGAGGACCCAGTGTGTTGACGATGAGGGACCCTCTTGTTCCTTTAGCCGTCAACACAGTGAATCCTCCTTTTTGTAAAGGGTCGGCAACGCGCATGTGACTCCTGTCGAGTTACAGGCGTCCATAGGTTACGGTAGCTGCTTACCATCAGGCAGGCCGTATGCTTGTTTGCCACCGTGGTAGTATAAAAAAAAAAATTGATTGTATTTCGTGATTAGCCGTTGTTTATGCATTGGTCCTAAAACTATTTCAGTCTGAGACTGGTTGTTTACGATTGTACCATGAATAAGTATTCTTGTATACTTAAAAATGCACAAATTCAATTTTTGAAATGACTAAGTTCGTCTAATAGTTTAGTAGTTATCTATGTATTATTTACCTACCTGGAAAGTATTCGAACTTAATGAAACTTTAACGGGTTGTTTCGGGGTACACTGAACACAATCCCAAGTTTTTGACCTCGAAAACCCTGTTCTGACTTGAACAGCGTCCAAAAACCTCAAAATTTCCAGACTTTTTTTAAAGTGCAATTTTCTTGCAGACTGTACAATTTTCGAAAAAAAATAACAATGGTAATAATAACAAATTACAAACTGGTTAGAAATATCCCCTCACTATATACCCCTGTATATACCTAATTATGATATACAGGAGAAAACTATTAAACTAACATTAAACCTGATTGTATGTTCCTTCAGATCGTACCACATCCACGCTCTCAAGTACTTTGATTTCATCACAAAACTTGCACAATAACACCTAAATTTTACTTGTTTGCGTATCCCATCACCTTAAATTAAAGCCTGACCAGAAATATATGATTATTGTCAAGAGGGCGCTATTATTCTCATTTATATGGCAACAGTCATAGAGCGTGTTATATATGTATGGTATAGTGACATCTTGATTTGTTTACCTGTCAGCTCTGATGTTAATTTGAAAATGTTTCACAGCGAAATAGTTTCATTTCGCGAGCGTATTATTTACAGCAGTTTATTATTATATACACTATTTACAATGTTTCGCTCTTGAATATGGATAATTTTGGGATTTTTTTCGTTTATTATTTCATATTCAACACTTTATTATTATTCAAGTAAATCGCATCAATGACACTTGACAACAGTGACATCCTATCACATGCAGTCACACATGCATACCATTCTGTCATTAAAATTATTGCCAGTGTAAGAAATTAGTTCCAATGAAATTCCGCAACATGGCGCATGATCATATATTTCTGGTCAGGCTTTAGTTAATTTTGTGTTCCACGTTGCATAACACAATTGAAGAGATTTTTTTCTAAAAGATTGTTAGTGAACAAGATTTATCGTCCAAATATTAATGGAGAAACAGCCGATCAACTTAGACAATGCTTCCACCTCTTTTTAAATTATCTGCTGGATTATAAAATAATGATGAAACAAAATATATCTTTAGGTTTTAATACAATATTATAAGAAATTAAGGAATCTCAAACTACGCCCACATTATAAATTTTGAACACCAGGGTGCGTAGCCGACGTGCCAATCGCGTATCGTAATCACCTCTCTCTATACCTCTTCCATATTAGTGCGACGGTGACAGTTGCGTTTCGTTCGTTACGGAACGTTAACGATTGACACGTACCTAACCAAGTGACAATCGTTTATTTATTACCTGCGTTACGCAATTCGAAACTTAAATATATGCATTTTTTATTTTTCGTTTGACTACGGTCCCTAGCTACGCACTACGTAAGTATATTGTAACGTAGCCTACCAGGCTACGTTACAATATACTTACGGCATCTAGAGTGAGAGTCAGCTACATTATATACCATTTAAAACCAATCCCATTACCCAAATTAACGTTGAAGCTAACCTAACCCCAAAACATATTAACCCTTAGCACCCCAGCATGTCCACAAACATTGACGGGGTTATTCTTAGGGAAAAATAAATATCACTATCACTGCATAGTAAAAAATAAAGTCGCTTTCCGCTGTCTGTAGGGACATAGGGATGTATGCTTAGATCTTTAAAACTACGCAACAGATTTTGATGCGTTTTTTTGAATACATAGCGTGATTCAAGAGGAAGGTTTATATGTATAATACATGCATAATATAGTAACATAACATAACATAAATACCTTTATTGCACACCTCAAATAATAGACACAAAGTATACACAAGACACAAACAAAAAAGCAGAGGCAAAACAATTGGCGATCTTATCGCTAAAGAGCGATCTCTTCCAGACAACCTTTGGGAAGCGGAAACCTTTGTAAATTAACAGAAAAGTAGGTGTTGCAAAGCAAATAAACAAAACATTAATAAACTTACACATATAAAAGAAAGAAAAATATATAAATAAAAAAATAAATAAACTTACATAGCTCATAGGCATAGTAGAGAAACACAGAGGTTTCTAATGTGATGTTGTAAATAAACACATTTTTTTGCGCTTACATTGCAAACGCGGGCTTAACCCTACGAGATAGATCAAAATAATGTACTACAGTATTGTACACCTTAAAAGGTCGATAAAAATTCCGCGATAGTATATGTCTATCTCTTAGGGATAACCCACAATAGCCATTTTTTATCCCGTGCGAAGCCGGGGCGGGTCGCTAGTTTTATATATCACTTTTGTTTTGATACAAACTTTTATTGCCCATCGTACTTTTCTTTAAACATTAATCTACGACTTCAAAATGTTTCTAATAAACCCAAACTTGACAAGGTCGCATTGTTTTACTTGTTTTATTTTCTCTCTTGTGTGTAATGCTTTCTGTGGTGCAATGAAAAAATTAAATTAAAAAACAGGGCCGATGTATGAAACGGTATTTAGTGTGACGTTTTGCGTGAGTTTTAAAAGCGACGAAACTACATTTTAGTTTGTTTTTAAGTTTAATAATCGTTACAATTTTTTGAAATTATTTGTTAAATAAGTGCCTATATTTTATTTAGTTTTGGTACCAAGAATATATTCAAAATTCCAAATTCAGCTCCGTGAGAACGCCCGACAACCCTGCCTAAACGCAGGTCACGCGACAGCTCTATCGGCAGACATCGCGGCGCCGGCTTGTACATTCATAGACTGCTTACTCACTTATGGTCGCCTGGTACGTCTGCTATCATTAATTTTTGAAAACAGCTGTCTCATTGCAGAAATTCACGGACGGTTCGGTCCGATTTGATTGACTGACGATGACAAGAGGATTACAATTAAATAATATCGTATTTTTAATTCAATACAGTAATCTGACAGCTCCGGCCCTACATTGTAAATTAAAAATTCGATATTAGGTAGGTATTTCTGGAAAAAAATATTGCTATATGAAATTAAACTTACGGAATTAAACGGGAGTTGGCAAACATTATTATTATTATTGTGAGCCTATAGTGTCCCACTGCTGGGCAAAGGCCTCCCCCCACTCTTTCCAATTATCCCGGTCTTGTGCAGTCTCTGGCCATTTTTTCAAAAATGAGTCAAGCTCGTCTCGCCACCGCCGGCGGGGTCTGCCGGATCCTCGATTTGAGCTGTCGGGTTGCCACTCAGTGGCGATCTTAGCCCACAAGTCATTCGGCATGCGGCAGACATGTCCAGCCCAGTCCCACTTTAACTTAGCCGCCTTCCGAGTTACGTCAACTATTTGAGTTTTGGAGCGCAGCGTAGTGTTCCGGATGCGATCCATTAGTTTTACACCTAATATGCTGCGCTCCATAGCTCGTTGGCAAACCCCGAGTTTGGACTTTTGAGATAATGTCAAAGACCAAGTCTGAGCACCGTAGGTGAGAATTGGAAGTATGCACATATCCATGAGTCTCCGCTTAAGTGATAGAGGGAGGTCACCTTTCATTAGATGTTTCATGGACCAATAGCTCCTCCAGGCGTTTTCAGTCCGTCTTTCGACTTCCTTCTCCTGGCGCGCCTGGAAGGAAACTAATTGGCCCAAGTACAGATACTCATGGACATATGCAATCGATTCTCCGTTTATCTTTATCCTACGTGGGGTGCTATTTGTCATAAGCTTAGTCTTTGACATGTTCATCTTTAGTCCAACTTCGAGGCTTGCGTTGCTTAGGTCTTCAAGCATGGTTTGCAACTCAGAAGCCGTTGAAGAGAACAGGACGATGTCGTCAGCAAATCGAAGATTGGTTAATCTCCTATTTCCGACGACCAGGCCCCTATCTCTCCAGTTCGGCGCAAGTTTTTGAAAGACGTGTTCTAGTGTGCTTGTGAACAGTTTCGGCGATAACGGATCTCCTTGCTTGACTCCTTTCTGAATATCAAAGGATGCACCAGTAGACTGCAGTTTTATTGCGGCTGAGCTATTTTTATATATGACAGAGATGAGGTTAATGTAGCTGTTTTCTATATGTTGAGTTTGTAGAGCTGTAAAAATGGACTTATGGAAAAGACTATCAAATGCTTTTGAGTAGTCTACGAATGCAAGATAAAGTGGAATTTTGTGTTCGTGATGTTTTTCTATTAATTGATTTAGGGCATGTAGGTGGTCTGTGGTAGAAAGTCCTGGGCGGAATCCTGCCTGTTCGGGTGGTTGGTTTCGGTCAAGCTGTGCTGATATGCGGTTTTCTATTATTTTTATGAAGAGCTTATAGAGGTGGGAGACAAGACTGATAGGACGATAATTTCCAACGTCAGACTTGTCACCCTTCTTATGTAACAGAATAATATTTGAATGACACATG
Source organism: Pammene aurita (assembly GCA_947086415.1). Taxonomy (NCBI): domain Eukaryota; kingdom Metazoa; phylum Arthropoda; class Insecta; order Lepidoptera; family Tortricidae; genus Pammene; species Pammene aurita. The sequence goes on along the minus strand of OX352295.1, from coordinate 39,788,505 downwards.
AGCTTTGGAAAAGTTTGGGTGTTAATTATCATATTGAAGAGTTTGGTGATATACGGAATTAATGTTGGCTCGCCTACTCTCAGTGCTTCAGTCGTTATGCCATCCTCGCCCGGGCTCTTACCGTACTTCATTTTGCGAAGTGATAGATAAATCTCATGTTCTGATATGGGCGGGATAGGGTTGAGGCTATCATTTGAAACTGAGAATGATTGGGAGTTAGAATTATCTGAGTAAAGAGTTTGGTAGTACTGAGTTGCAATATCGATAATTTTGTTTCGGTCGCCTCGTCGAGTGCCTGCGTTATCTTTTAAACTTGTGATCCAGGTTTTGCCTTGCGATGCCCCATCTTTAGCATTTTTTAGTGACGTGTGTTTAGTTAAGGCCACTTCAACCAACTTTGTCCGGTAATTTCTAACATCTCTGCGTATTCCGCGTTTTACTTTTCTGTCTTTTTTCCTGTATTCTTCACTATTTCTAGCAATGGAAAGTAATTGCCTGTCCTCTATTGCTTTTAGTGTTTCTTGTGTCAATTTTTTATGTTTGTTTTTTTGTGCTTTTTATTTTATTGCTGGCTTGTTTAATACTTTTTATAATATTGTTGTATTGGTTATCTATATTTTCATCTGTGTTGTTATCTAGTATCTGAAAATAGTTGTTAAGTTCTAAATTAAATTCCTGTTCATGTATCATAAGTGTCTGTTTGTCGTGTTGTTTTATGGCACTTTTCTGAAGTAGTTGGAAGTAGTAAGTAGTTGGCAAACATAGGTTTTAAAATCGCCAAATTCATTTACTTAATAGAGGTGCATACATCGGATACTTCCTAAATGCATCCGTCAAGTGGTTTGCTTTTCATGACCTCAACCGATGACCAGCTGCCACACGCCCGTACCTAGTTATAGGTTTTATAGGGCCTAGTAATAGGATATGTAGGGCTAGTGTAAAAAATTAAATACGAGAATTCGTTACTCTCAAAATTGGAATTATTTTCTTGGGCTCAGCTTATACGGACTCCAAAGCTCTTACGTCAGCCATGCTTTTCGAAATAACGCCCCTGGCCTTAATTAAGTTTCTTCATTGAACTAAGATACCATCTGCCCTTCGCAGTTTCGTTCATAACCTTAATCGACATGCGATTGATTTATTCACTTGTCGCATTTTGTAACCTGGCTCGTATTCTACCAATGAGCGTTTCCGCGATTGAGATTTTCAATAGATGGCAGCACCATGGTGAGAGGTCTAGCTGTCATAATCCACCAATCATGTTTAATCATATTTTTTTTATTGGTGGATTTTGACAGCTGCTGTCAAAAATACCTCTCGCCACAGTGCTGCCATCTAGTGAAAATCTCGATCGCGGAAACAGTCATTCATGGACCTAGCTAGCAGTCCTCTAACTTAAAATCTACCATCGTCTCGAAAAACTATGAAAATAAAGTAAATAACATTCCTTTAAAATTGGCCCTGCTCTACCTTGAATTGGCCCTACCCTACCTTAAATTGGCCCTGCCCTACCTTTAAATTGGCCCTGCCCTACCTTAAATTGGCCCTGCCCTACCTTTAATTACCACTGCCCTATCTTAACTGCACCTCTGACTACTGCCCTGTACCAAATTTTAAGGGATATTAATCATACAAGTTTCAAGTCGAGTCGTTAAGCTTTTTTGAGGCATGGGAAATATATTTATGTAGCCACCATTATTTGAACTAAGGTCAAAGCTAAGTTTCAATTTCGCATAATATTTTGACACCCTTATACCCGTTAACCCTTTCGATGAAAATGGCTCATTTTGTATCCTCCTAAGATGGCGGGGATTAATCAAAGTAGGTAAGTGGCATAGGCATGTCAAAAGGCATTTCATAAAAAAGGTAGGATAGGTCACGACCATGCTTTCACCGCAGTGCAGCGTATCAGATCGGCGTTGTGGTGTCGTTGCGTAACCTCACGATTTAGGCCAACCCATTTCTTTACTACTTACTTGAACAATTTAGGTGAGATTTAGGCACGAATAGATCGACAGCAGAAGTAGCGGGTGTGATGCTCAAAATGGCCTGCACACTTCCTTTTTCTTAACAATAAAGTCTAAGATAATTTTTAGGGTTCCGTACCTAAAGGGTAAACGGGACCCTATTACTAAGACTCCGCTGTCCGTCTGTCACCAGGCTGTATCTCATGGACCGTGATAGTTAGACAGTTGAAATTTTAACAGATGATGTATTTCTGTTGCCGCTATAAGAACAAATACTAAAAACAGAACAGAATAAAATAAGTATTTAACCCTTTAACGGGCAATACTGAAAAAAATCCATCGCACGTCCTAAAAATTCAGTACATGAAAAAAAAAAAAAAGATGATGTTACAGCTGGTCTTTTTTGAGACCGTTGCCCTATAAAAGGTTGGAGGCTCCCATACAACTGACATGATTTTTTTGCCGTTTTTATCTGTCACCAGGCTATATCTCATGAACCGTGATAGTTAGACAGTTAAATTTTCACAGATGATGTGTTTCTGTTGCGGTAACAGAAATAACAACAAATACAAAAACAACAAATAAAAAACAGAATAAAATAAATACTTAAGAGGCCTTATTCCCAAAACGCGCGAATATCACGAAATGCTTCATTTTCTTCGAAGGCTATGGCGAAAATACTAAGTGTTTTTAAATCAACTATTGATGCACATAATAGTTCATTTCTTTATCTAGACGGCCATCGGAGCAAATATTACATTTTAACGAGTGAAATATGAAAAAAATTGGTTGTCTTGGAAGGCCTTTCCGGATTTTCCAGTTAGGTGTACCGTTCATTTTCAGATTACGCAAAAAAGGTTAAAAATTCTTATTTAATTTGAATTAAATTCAATTGAGTATATCATGGATGAGACGGCCATGGAAATAAAAATCAAAGATTCATCTTGGATAATCGACAAAATACCTTCTGATTACATGCCAGTTTTTTGATGAAAACACGGTTACATTTATTTTTTTCCACGAAAACCCTATGAATATTTTGGCCTAAAAATATTACCATTGCAAAGTTAAACTATATTTCTATCACGATAAAAAAAAACTATACTATAGCAGTTAATTTCAAATTACTATGAATTTTTAAAAATGACACTTAAATCACACTTCACAGGACACTTTTTGTAAGAATCGTATTTTTGGGTACTTAATAATAATAAACATGGTTCAAAAATTTTTTTTTGTATTACTAATACTTCAAACTATCTTATAAATAGCATTTTATGCGGCTTTTTTCATTAATAGAGTTTTTCGACCTTTTAGGGAATAAGGAGCCTTAAGGGGACTCCCATAAAACATGCATGATTTTTTCCGTTTTTATAGTTGATACGGAACCCTTCGTGCGCGAGTCCGACTCACACTTGGCCGGTTTTTAAAACCACACCTGCTCAGCTGTGTACTGTTACATGTCTCTATGTGTTTTCAATTGCCTACATTAGATATGTATACTTAACGTGCGTAAATTTATTTTTATATTACTACTAGCTTTTGCCCGCAACTTCATCTCCATGGAAATAACATTCGCCATACGGAATTAATAAAACGGCTTAGTAAAATCTAAGAGCAAATATTAATTTATCGCATATGCTATTTCAAGTCAACAGTGAGCAACAATTCCACACAAACTTCCGCCTCCTTTTCACCCCCTTAAGGGATCATTTCTGGGATAAAAACTAACCTATGTCCTTCCCACTTTTGTATTTATAATATAATTATTAGTTTTTAGGTATTATTTGGAATAATTTTAATGTAAAGTACATACAGATAAATGATTTCAACCTCTAGAGTTATGTAATTTTCACGTTTGTACGTGTTATGTACTATTAAATAGGTGTTCACAAGTAACTGACTCACATTGCCTGAAACATCGCCTTTCAGGCCCGTTTCAGCATGATTCACTTCCATGGGATTTCCGACTTGCAAACCCGAAAACAGAATATCTAATCAATCTCCATACAAACAAGCTAAAGAAAACCCTATTCACTTGAGATAGAGTAGCTTTCACTTTGTAAATTTGTTGCATATTGGGAACATAGAAACTCAAACTCTGACGTATAACTTTAGTTATAAAATATTGGAAGCGCCATAATAGGGATAAGCAAAAAACAACCTTATGACGTTTATTTTGAAAGTCTAATTTGATATGTTTAGTAGGTATACGTTTAGGACAAGAAAGTGCAGCGACAACTCATAGTAGGGTTGATGATTCGACCTTATGCGCGTTTTGTAGTTTGTTTCATACTAATTGCCTAAAATGTGTCGTTTTATAATTTTTACTGGAATCTGGGGGTTTATTCTGAAGAAAAAGACGTCATGAATAGTGAGTAATGTTTATTTAAAGGATCTTTTTATTCGTGGTTACAACAATTGAAATATCTTTTTATTTATTTAATATTTATTGCTTATTGCACAAAAGGTAATCTTATAGTACAAAAGGCGAACTTAATACCAAGAGGCATTCTCTACCAGTCAACCTTAAGGCAAAGCAGAGAAGTTGTGGGCGGTGCTAATATTAATCGACATCATACATATGAAATTAATTTACATATATTATAAACAATATATAGGTAAACTTATATAGATGTCATATACAAAGGAAAAAGTGACCTAGGCCTCCGGTGCCCAGGGCTGGGATCGAACCGGCGTCTTTTGCATTCGCGGCAGACGCCTTAACCACTGGGCCACCCGGATCACAGCAGCAACAGCAATAATTTGAATTGTTCTTCAGTAATATATAGGTACTAACAAAAAAAAAAAATTTATATACACATGGACGATGCTCACGAAACTGAAACTGTTTAACTTTAATTCTGCTATTAGCAAAAAAACCTGCGCCAATCAACTACAATTATAAGTATTACTCGTAATGGGATCCTTATAATGCGGGCGTACTTTCACTACAAAAGTTGGATATGTGAGTCACATTCGAGTAAACCTGAGGAGCCCATGATACCAGCAGCAGTCGCCGTAGCCGTATCGGCTGGGAATGAGCAAAAAACACGATTCTTTGGTAATTTCCGGGATAAAAACTATCCTATGTCCTTCTCCGGGGCTCAAACTATCTCCATACCTAATAGGCATGGTGAATTTTTTTCATGTATGGTATCAATCGATTCGTTTTGTTGTGAGGATCAAATGTCTATATGCGGCCAATTGCGTTAAAGCAACACCAATGTCAGAAATGAGACTTAAAGTCCGAGATTTGCATTTGTTTCTCAAAACGCTCCTAACAAAATGACGTGCAAAAGTGACGTCACGATCATATAGTCGCCCTGTTTAAAAAAAATTGAAAAATTTGGAAATTGTATGGAAAAATTGTGAAATTGCTATTTTTGCAGTGAAATGTTGCGTTTATGGTTACCATACAATTAATTTAATAATAATAGTACATTATGATATAGGTGTGCTAAGTTGATCATTACATACGAAGCGATATTGTGCGCACGAACGCATGTGAGTGCGCATAAGGAAGCTGAGCTTATGTAATGATCAAGCACACGCGTTTCATACGATGTTTTTCAACACACTTGCGAGGAAATAACAGAATATAATTAATAACTTTTGATAAATACATTAATTGTCAGAATGTTAACAGGATAGAGGAGTACCTCTATAAGTAACTTACGAACCTAAGATAATTAAATTTAACTAACCTTTTTTGTGATGTTATTGAGTATCTGGAACTCTTTTTCAAATAATTTCATAAAATTAAAAACTTCACTTTTACTGTGCAATAAATTATAATATTTTTTTCTTACGTATTGCTCACTAGATTTTTATGATGACATTTTACTAGTATGTATCACAATTTTGAAATATATCCAGAGGTTAAATTAACGCTAAAGTTGTCTTCTTATTCATTGAAAATATAATTTGTTTAAATTAATATAACACGACGAGAAAAATCTAACAAATAAACAATGATTTGAGGTTAACTTATAAATGGCGCGCAATTTTCGTTTTTGGATGTGCGTGCAGCTTGAGGCAAAGGCGCGGACGTATAATGCCAAACAGCCAATATTAAAACAGAAAATTCGTGTTTAAAACGTAATTTATTGTGTATTACGAATAATTTAATAAGTTGAAATGATTCTTATTCACAATCAGGATTGTATAATTTGTGTTCTATCGTAAATGTGTATATTTTTAATATATTTACTTTTTTAGAATGTAAACTCATAAAGAGTTTAAAAAAGTAAAGGTAATACCCGACTAAATTACAAAGATTCGCCTGCGTACGTACAACTTGGTACTAGAGTACAAACGTCACTTGATCGGATTATTAAATTATTCCACTAGTTGGATAATTATTGTTTAATATCTAGGATTATGAGCATAAAAGCGGTGGAATAAGAACCTCGTTACGAGCAGGTGTATTGAAAAATGTATTATAAATTTTATTGCATAATTCAACATGTGTCATCATCCCTATTATATCATAACTAGCTGTGCCCGCGGCTCCGCCCGCGTGGAATTCGGTCTTTGTCAGTAAGCGGCTAATTCGCCCCTAATTTCTCTCCCTCCCTCCCCCTGGAGGCGGAACTTGAAGGTCTTGAAGTAAAGTTGACAGATGGATACGCTAGAGGACAGTAGTCCAGATAAAATATTTTACAATTACCACTAAATAAAACTACACTCCAAAACCAATTTTTTCGTTAACCCTTTTTTTCGTCCTTATTAAAATTTTTGACATGATTTAAACGACATAGAATAGTAAGTAGGTGTATATCGAACGATATAGTACAACTTTTGTATTTATACGTCCTTGACTGTACCTATTCATATCATGTGCATGGCAAATATCATCCAAATCGATCCTCCGGTCAAATCAGAAAAATGAATTTTTCTATTTGACGTGTACGATTTGGGGAGGGGGGGGGGGGGTATCGGACCGCGCCTGGAAATATATGCATAAAAATCCATACTTCATCTTCTTTTCCTAGCCTTAATCCCATCATTTGGGGTCGGCTCTCCTAGTAATTATTCTCCAGGACTTCCTGTCCCGGGTCGTCTCAGCTGGTATTTTTGCCTTATTCAAGTCTCTATTTATAGTGGCCATCCATGTTTATCGGGGTCTTCCTGGCCGCGGCACCGGCGGATATGTATGCAACATTTTCCTAGTCATGTGGTCAGATGGTCGCCGCATGACGTGTCCATACCATCTGAGTCGGCTTTCTATTAATTTCTCAGGGATAGGTTTTACTCTAAAGCTACCTCGTATGTGTATGTTTTGTACACGGTCCATTAATGTTACACCACCCGCCCATCGCAACATTCTCATTTCCGCAGTATGTAGCTTGTCCTCCTGTTGTTTCTTTAGAGGCCAACACTCCGCACCATACATCATAGCTGGACGCACTGCTGCCTTGTACACTTTACCCTTAATATGCACCGGCATTCTTTTGTCACACAGCACTCCCGACAGCTCTTTCCACTTCATCCATCCTGTGTTTATTCGGTGGGTTATATCGGCATCTATAGTTCCGTCGCTGGTAATGACTGAGCCAAGGTATTTGAAGCTGTCCACCTTTTTCAATGGGGTGTGCTGTAAATGAACGGTGTCTAGGCTAGCAACGCCGCTAAAGTTACAGTGAAGGTATTCCGTTTTTGACCTACTGATTCGAAGCCCAGTTGTTTCTAGTGTTGACCTCCATTTTTCCAAAGTTATTTGCAGGTCGTTGGCGTTCTCGCTTATTAAAATGATGTCGTCTGCGTAGAGGAGATTCCATGGTGGTGCTTGCTGCAGACTGGCAGTAAGATGGTTCATAACCAAGTTGAATAGGAAGGGACTCAATGTTGATCCTTGGTGTACACCGACCTGTACTTCAAATTCATCGCTCGTTCCGGCGGGGCAGCGAACTTTAGTTTTAGCATTTTGGTACATGTCTCTTACAATGTTGACATAATGCTCTGGTATGTCGTGTGCTTGCATGGCTTGCCAGATTAACTTTCGCGGAACACGGTCAAAAGCCTTTTCCAAGTCGATGAAGACCATATGTAGATCTGATTTGTTATGTCTATACTGTTCCATTAGGATTCTGACTGTGTGGATAGCGTCAGTGGTCGACTTTCCTGCAACAAAACCGCACTGGTTTTCTGTGATTTCTGTGAGCTGAAGCAGTCTGTTGCATATGACGCGTTCCCATATCTTTAAAGTATGTGGGATTAGTTTTATTGCCCTATAGTTTTCGCAAAGTCTGACATCTCCTTTGCTCTTATAGAACGGGACCAAAATACTGTTCCTCCATTCGTTCGGCATACCATCAGTAAGAATTCTATTGAAGAGGTTTGTCAGAAATACCACTGCATCCGCCCCTAGTTTCTTCCATAGTTCAGCGGGTATACTGTCCGGTCCTGTCGCTTTGTTATTAGCCATTGCTCGGATGGCGGTTTGCGTCTCTTCTGGTGTTATACCTGGTATAGGGCCCGCGATGGGAAGCGGTGGTTCAGGATGGTCTATGCTAGGATATGTTTCATTTAGTAGCTTTGAGTAGTATTCCTTCCACCTGTCCCGGATTTCTTTGTTAGATGTAAGTAACTGGCCGCTTTCATTTTTGATGTATTTTATGGTCTTTACGTCTTTGGTGTTATTATGTCTGGATTTCGCTATTTTGAAGACTTCACGGTCGTTTTTGGCTGCTTCGGGTTTGGTGTAGCAATTGTTATCCGAACTGGCTTTTGCTTGTGCTACGGTTCTCTTTGCGTCTTTTTTTGCTTCCTTATAGGCTATTTTATCTTCATCGTCGTTGGTTTGCTGCCACAGCTTAAATAGGAGTTTTTTGTGCTCTATTTTCTCTTTTACCTCCTCTTTCCACCACTTCGGGTCTTTGCCTCCACACAATGGTCCTTTTGATACTCCGAGGTAAGTAGTGGCTTGTTGGTTGCAGAATGCTTGGAACTGTTGCCATGTGATGTTAGGGTTGCCATTGGTGTTAACCTCTTGACAGTGATTTGAGATATCATTACACAGTTGTGAACCCTCCTCGCGCTCTAACCTGTGCCAGCGAATTTTGGGTGTTTTGTCTTTCTTCACTTTTACAGCCTTTGCCATTTGAAATTCTGCAACCAAAAGTCTATGCTGTGTGGTCAAGGGTTCCCCGGGAATTACCTTGCAGTCTCTACATTTTTTGAGATAAGGGCGATTTGCTAGGATGAAATCTATTTGTGTTTGATTTCCGCCACTTTTGTAGGTGATGAGGTGTTGTTGTGGTTTAGTGAAGAAGGTGTTAACGATGACGAGATCGTACGTAGACGCAAAGTGAAGTATGGCTTCGCCTTCCAAAAATCCATACATCCAAAAATCCATACTTCATATCATAACCTAACAACTTATTAACTAATATACTAACAACGAATTTTGGTCTAATATTAGTTAGAAGACTTAGAAGTACGAGTAGAGAAAAGGAGAATAGATATCAAAATCGTGAGGCTGAGTATTTACATGCACTGTGCAATGTGTGGCAATTAATTTATTGTCGTTGAATTTTGTTGTTCTATTAAGTCAATACTTCATTTAAATATGATGACATATGTACCCCCACTTCTAAACTTAGAGTTGATTTGGCAAAATCCTTCCTAAGTGGCTTATTCATGTCACAACGTATTAATTTCAGCGCCATCTGTTAGTTATGCAGGGTACTCGTTAGTCTTAGGACATATTTGGAAAAAAAGTTTACACCTCCTTCCTAAGTAGCGCCATAAGATTCAGGTGCAAAATTAACTCAATGGAGTGTAGTGGCTACCCCCTTTTAGAGGTTGAATTTTTATAGCCCACCTATACCTGGCCGGGGATTTTCTTGACAATTGGAATTAGTAATCCTTAAGGGGTGACTTCTGGGATAACAACGCAAAAAAAACCGGCCAAGAGCATGTCAGGCCATGTTCAGTGTAGGGTTCCGTAATTGCCACCCTGTTAAAAAACATCCATTCAAAAGGTCGTTTATTAAGGGATATTTGGCAGCGCTTCTGCCATTTTACTATCCGGCACTTACGTCCTTTCACTATGTGTTTTTGACTGACAACTCACAAACAGCTCAACCGATGCTATTCAATATAGTTTTTATTAAAAGTACCGTTCAAACTTCACTTCCATTATTTTTTTCAAATTTTTTGGACCTATGGTTCAAAAGTAAAATGAGGGGGGGGTGCCCTTTTTTGAAGATGTAACTATCCTTTGTCTTTTCATATTAATATTCATTTATTTCTTGCTTTGTGTGTACATTTGGTCTTATGAATTACATGTTCCAACACAACCCTGTGAAGGCACTCCAAAAGGTCCTAAACTAACTACACTGCCTTTCTCGAGACCCATGCTATCTCTATACACATTTCCATCTACATCAGTTCAGCGGTAAAAAATTCCTCATACCAACTTCCAACCCCCTTTTCACCCCCAGAAGGGTTTGAAAACTATCCTATGACGTTTCTCGAGACTCAAATTATCTTCATACTCATTTCTATCTAAATCGTTTCAGCGGTTAAAAATTCTCCATACAAACTTTCAACCCCATTTTCAGCCCCACCAGGGTTGATTTTCGGGATTAAAACTATATATTATCCTTTCCCGGGACTCAAACTATCTCTATACAAAATTTCATCAAAATCCGTTCAGCCGTTTTCACGTGATGCGCGGTCAAATAAACAGACAAACAGATAAACAGACAAACAGACAAAAATTCTAAAAATTGTTGTAACGTGTTCTGTTATCGATTCTAAGTATCCCCAGCCAACTTTTTTTCGATTATCTTCCATGTACAGACTTTCGACCCTCTTCAGCTTTATTATATGTATAGATAGAAGATTGATAGAAGAAATACTGAGAGGCCGAGTTACTTGGCATTTATAATTTTAGCAGAGATAATATTGTCTTCTGTTGCCGCGATGATAATTCATTATAGTTAGTTGTTACAATTAAGAGGACGAATACTGCCTATTTTAAAAGTAACTAAATGGTTTGGCAAAGCAAGAAAAATATATGTTAATATTCATTATATTTTCGAGAACTCAGTTACTTTCAAAACATGGTTGGACGAAATCGGCTCCATAGAAAATAATTCCGAAGTTATGTACATCTTAAATTGGCCTTTAAACAGTCGTATGACTTTATGTTATTGACCTATATGACTGTAATTAAAAACAAAATGTCTACTTACCTAAACTAAGAACATCGTTTTTTAGTTATCTCAAAAAGTGCTCTATTTTTTTTTAACACTTTCTCGAGATTTTATTTTAATTATTAATCGTGTGTTAGTATTATTTTTTTAAATCCTCCAACTTTTCGAGCTCTTTACAGCGCTCGTGGTCACGGATTAATCCGTTTAATTGTAACAACTTTAGCAGATATATTAGAAATAAATAGGCATTTTACCATGACTTTTACCAAACTATTGACTAAAACTAATCTGATAAGACCATATAGTAGCTCGTCAATATTGATCTCAGTATTTAACGACCCTGTTCTGTTACGTTTTGAATAAATAACGACCGAAATTAACGTTAACGTATCGATTTCTCATCAGTCAAAGACTTGACATTTCGTTACGAACTTAATGTTAAGGAGTCGAATCTTAATCAACATTGCTGTTATATAACCAACCATGTTTCGCTACAGTTAAAGTTGAAACTCATCAACGCAATGTGTTTTATATGAGGCTGCAAAAGTAAAGCATACAATTCGTTTACTACAGGATTACGCACTACGCACATGCTCGAAGTTATGGACTTAAGTCAGTTAAGAAGCAAACTCTCTGTTCGGTGGGCTGAAATCTATGACTACGACAAATTATGAGGTGAAATTATGAACACCTGTCCTTACACGTGTCTATAATTGCAATTTAAGGGCAAAGTTATAATACTATATACATTATAAACTTATAGAAGGACTGTGTACGATAAAATCCGGACATGCATGGTATATCTTTTTTTCGGTACAACATATTCGAGCATTTCTTTTATTTTAATAATCTGGAATTGTAGTAATATATACTAAAAACAGAATCATATTACAATTGTATGGGCTTATGTGAGTTTTTGCCAAATATATCTATATATATATATACGTAAAAGTCCTGACTGACTGACTGACTCACTTAAATCAACGCCCAGCCCGAACCGTTGGACCTTGAGAGCAGAATTTTTCACAATAGGTTGTTTTTATAACGTTAGTATCCACTAATAAGGGGTTTTTCTAAATTCATCCCCTAAGGGGGTAAAAAGGGGGTTGAAAATTTGTATGGATGGGGTTTAAAAGTTTGAGTTAGAGATTTGAAGCTTCGTACGTTCACTAATAATTAAAAAACAATAAAAGTAATTCCAGCGTTTTTTAAAATTCAACCTCTAACAGGGTAAAAAAGGGGTTGAAAGTTTGTATAGCTATAAGTATAAATAGATTAAGAAGATGGTTCGGGGATTAACAAAAGTTAGTTAAAAAGATAAAATTGGATATGAAACTCTGTATGAGGAACCGTATTATACGCGGACGAAGTCGCGGGCGGAAAGCTAGTTCCATCATATCTTGAATTTTTTGTCCAGCATTTTTTGATAATCTTCACTCACTTCCTGTTACAATGCCACAATTGTATTTATATTTTCACAAGCTGTTTTATGGTCACTATAATGTTATCTTACAAAAAAAATACGATTTGAAACTCTTTTCTACTTGAGGCAGTCAGGAAGACTTTCTACTCCAAGCACTAAAAGTAGTTTTATATGGGAGGCATATTTTTGTAAAAAAGTCAAACTCACCAAAACTAGAACACCTCAGAACTATTTACATCTAAGTACAATTAGAAAAATGTAAGCTATTATGAAAAGAGTATGTAATAAGGTATAATTTGGTTTATCTAGTTAAAAATTAAAACTATTTTTCATACGAAAATTTGGTAAACACTGTCAGAACACCGTGTACAAAAAAATATAGGCACTGTGGAATATATAGTGACCAAAGTCACAGCTAACGTAACGTTATATTATGTTTGTAATTTAATTATGTAGCTTGATGACTACAAATTATTTAAAAGAAGTTGAATATGTGGTACCGAAAAAAAGATATACCAGATCATGCATGTCCGGATTTTATCGTACACAGTCTTTAGATGTCATATACAAAGGAAAAAGTGACCTAGGCCTCCGGTGCCCAGGGCTGGGATCGAACCAGCTTCTTCTGCATTCTCGGCAGACGCCTTAACACGTTCGCGGACGCTTAGTCACACCTCTGGGACACCTAAATTTTGTATGGGAATTTTACGACTGCTATTGCATACCTGTAGGGCTATTATGTGACGTGAAATTCCATGCAAGTCGAATGCTATGCAATCCTCGTCAATATGAAACCTATTTTTTTTATACTATGTGACAACAAATGCTATACAATTCGGATGCGTATGCATGTTTGACACAATACCTAGTCAAAATGTGATCTTATATGACACCGCATGTTATAGCATTCATTATTTATATCTTGTAGCGATGGTGAAACAGCAGGTTCATAGTGTAGAATCATATCAAAAGAAACATGCAGTGTTTCTGGTTGTGGTGGTGATGCCGGGAATGAATATACAGGGTGGAAAGATAAGTCGGGCCCTGGAGGGAAACTACCTTAAAACCTTGAGATAGCTCAATTCGCTCAAAGGAAACATTCTTTTATTTTTCCTAAAAACGAAAACTACATTCACAGTTTTTTTCTTAATTTTCACTTTTTTCTATACTAATTGTATGAAAAATATTATTATTATTATTTATGGGTTCTCTTGTGCTCTAAACTTGGTTGGTATTTAGAAGTTTTTATCCTCGTTGGAAACAGGATCGACTGGCATCAATTGTCATAAAAATGATTTATGGCAAAAATTACAAAATAAATACTTTTTTTGAAAACTGTACTCTTTTCCAAAACTTTGTAAATGCAGTTATGTCCCTTTAAAGAAACTAAAGAATGTTTCCTTTCAGTGAATTGAGCTATCTCAACGTTTTAAGGTAGTTTTCCTCCAGGGCCCGACTTATCTTTCCACCCTGTATATATGTTGATTACGAATAGAGGGTTTTTTGCTACGATCAGACTTGTTTAATTGTGTACTGCAGTCGGATGATGCGTCAGGCTCATTTGATGTATAATTTTCGTCAGAACTGTAGTCTCCCGTTTCATCACGAAACGAGTCTTGATTACATTCATCCGTACCTTCGTCAAGCTCAGCTGTTAGACGATCTTGTTCTTCAGCTGATAATTCTGACTCTGATTCTTCTGATAGTTCTCTTCAGACATTTTTAGTAACTTTTAACTTTCGCAAACATTAACAGAACGTACAGGACGAAACTTTGGTGGAACCTGCGGTTGTATAGTTGCTAACGGAGTCCTCTGTGCGGCACTGGCGCGTTGGTTTCTGGGCAGCACTCGTCCACTACCTCTCCCGCCACGCGATGGTTATCCTAGCTTTATTTTATTTTTTAGAGGCATCTAAACCAACTATAAGGAGTTAAACACAAACAAAATACATACCACAATGCTTATCATAACGCAAGCGGTCAGCATCGACCACGAATAGGCAATAATTCACAATTATATGACCAAAACAATGACTAGTACTAAAGTAATTACTTGAATAATAGGTATAAACATGCCTCACTTTTCTTTATTTACCGTAATTGAAATCAAGTTGTACTACAATAAACAGTCAGTAAACATGTTTGTTTATAAAACGACAACCAAAAACATAAAGAAACTGTAAAAAAGGCATTGCTTATGATGTTTCAAACAATCCGTAAAATAGCGTTTGCGCGCCAAATTTGGCCATATTTCACGCACCCACTCCCAGACGCACGCGACGGGCTACTGAACTGAGGAGTCTTCCATACAAAGGCGAATGCTCTTGCATACGCGTCACAGAGAGGGGGGCACAATCTGAGACGTCACAGGATAATTTTTAACTGCGATAAAACTATGTAATAATACAGTATGCATTCTTTGATTTTAGTGAATGGCAGAGGAAATGTTGGTGAATAATATTATACTGTAGCTAAGCAGATTGGTAAGCATTCCAAAGCAGAAATTTAAACCAAATAACGGATTCAATAGCAGGCGTGTCGCCAGGAATAGTACAAAAACGGATGCTATGCAATCCGCGTCCGCGAACGTGTTAACCACTTGGCAACCCGGGTCACAGCAGCACCGGTCTAATTTTCCCGTGTATATGCAATCTTTGTAAATGCTAAGGCGCATTTTAGCCAATCATCTAAGGTAGAAAACACACACAAAGACAAAAACAAGGACACAAAGACAAGGTCAGAAGACGTTGGTTCGATCCCAGCCCTGGGCACCGGGGGCCTAGGTCACTTTTTACTTTGTATATGACATCTATAATATAAGTTAATACTTTATACAGAATGTAATAAAAATGCTGGTAATTCTTTTAAAGGCATAATTGGTATCGTATTCTAATCATGAAAGACCATGACAAAAATTTTTTTTCGCCAAAAAAATTGGTTTTGTATTAAATCTTGAAGCAAATAAAATTATTTTGTTCGATATTTTTTGATTAGCAATTTTTTTTTTTTAAGTAGTTACACTACTATATATAAATTGAAAATAGATGTCATATACTTCAGAAAAAGTGACCAAACCCTCCGGTGTCCGAAGCCAGATTTGAACTGGCGTCTTCAGCTTTGGCGGCTGACGTCCTGACCACTAGACCACCCGGTCACGGCGGAACTTTTCTCATGTATATGCAATCTCTGAAAAAAAAAATTGCAAATCAAAAAATATCGAACAAAATAATTTGAATTTGCTTCAAGATTCATAGATGGCAGCACCATCTCTCTCGCTATACCAGAATCACGTAAGAGATTCGGATAGGAGGTGCAAGCACGTACTGCGCATGCCCTTAGAGTATGGTCAACGGCGCCTAGCCGTTTCAAATTCAGAGATTGCATATACATGAGAAAATTTGTCAAGTTCCGCCGTGACCGGGTGGTCTAGTGGTCAGGACGTCAGCCGCGAAAGCTGAAGACGCCAGTTCAAATCTGGCCTCGGAAACCGAATTGTTTGGTCCGAAAGGTTTGGTCACTTTTTCTGAAGTATATGACATCTATTTTCAATGGTTTTGTATTGTATGGAGGGTTGGCCTGCTAGGATGACGTCTCCCATAAAAAAAAATGTTTTTCGCGTGAAAATATTTTTTTCTTACTTTTTTAATTCGCAATATGATGATACCAATTATGCCCTTAAACGGATCACCAGTATTTTTGTTACACCCTGTATAGTAGTGTGTCTACTTAAAAATAAACAAATCAAAATATTTATTAAAATAATTTGATTTGTTCTTCAGTTGTACCATACACATTGCTTAAATTTTCATCTCTGTCGAACGAAAAAGGTTATGAAAATACACCTAAGCGGAATGGAAACGGTTCCCTTTCCCTTCGCTGCTCTATATCTGCGGCGACTTCTTTTGACTTATTATATTATATTATATTTTGACCTACGACACGACTGACAATGAGTGTTTCCGCGATCGAGATTTCCACTAGATGGCAGCACCGGGTCGAGAGGTCTTTTTGACAGCAGCTGTCAAAATCCAACAATAAAAAAAAAGGATTAAACATGATCGGTGGATTATGACAGCTAGACCTCTCGCCACGGTGCTGCCATCTAGTGGAAATCTCGATCGCGGAAAAATATTTAACACAATCTTATTTGTACAATCACAAGAATATGCCGCATATTTGAGCGCTGGTGGCCTAGAGGTAAGACGTCAGACTTTCAATCCGAAGGTCGCGAGTTCAAACCCTGGCGTTGTACCACTGAGTTTTTCGGAACTTATGGAATATCATTTTATATTTATCAGTCGCTTTTCGGTGCAGAAAAACATCGTGAGGAAACCAGATCAATCCCAACAAGGCCTAGTTTCCCCTCTGGGTTCACTGAAATGACTGCCATCTGCTCAGATGGCAGTCATTTATTTGAAGAGCGAAAACTGAGACAATTTTATTTGTAGTCATGTGTTTCTGGGCTCTACTTAATATTATTATTATTATTTATGGGTTCTCTTATAGATTTGGTTGATATTAAGAAGTTTTTATCCTTGTTGGAAATAGAATCGATTGGCATCAATTGTCATAAAAAATATTTATGGCATATATTACAAAATAAATAGTATTTTGTAAACAAAACTAAACTCTATTCCAAAAAATTGTAAATACAGTTATGTCCCTTAAAAAAAATTAAAGAATGTTTCCTTTCAGTGAATTGAGCTATCTCCACGTTTTAAGGTAGTTTCCCTCCAAGGCCCGACTTATGTTTCCACACTGTTTATTATTGCATTGCAATGACTGGACATTTTTAATCGTCATTCTATTCATATAGGTTCTAGTAGTCAAAGGTTTTTTTCTTAACCTATTTTAGTGTACTGCTAGGCTCCCCTCTTGTTAGCTGATAGGTGGTAGTCATAAATCCTGGCTGGGCTATATCGGTGCATGTAGCCGTTGAGTCCACACGCGAGCGGAAGCGTTGGACAATGCTCGCCAGTGTACCGTGGCGAGGTTAGGGCGCGCCCTCAATGTTATTTCGAATATAAATAATGAAAAGTTAGGAAAAAAACTGTGTATTATTTTAAAATGGGTTAGTAACAATTTCACGTAACTTAGTAAGTATTAATCTTTCACATGTAAGATTGTATTACTGAATCCTAGAGAGTTAATTAAAGTTTACTCTCTAAAAGTTAGTTATTTTAAGACTAATATCAAGTAAAAAAAACCTTAATTGTAGACAGTTTAGGTTTTTTTTTAATTAATTACATAAATCCATACTAATATTATAAATGGGAAAGTGTACGTGTGTGTTTGTTTGTTTGTCCGTCTTTCACGGCAAAACGGGGCGACGAATTGACGTGATTTTTTCAGTGGAGAGAGTTGAAGGGATGGAGAGTGACATAGGCTACTTTTTGTCTCTTTCTAACCCCCCACTTCCCTAAACTGGGAGGTGGAAGTTTGTATGGAGCATTCCGGGGGGCAATCAGGAAAGGGGAACCGTGTTATCCCGAATTTAACGCGAGCGAAGCCGCGGGCAAAAGCTAGTTTGTAATAAATTTAACTAAGGCATTGGAAAAATTATCGATTTTATTAATCACATTTACATAAAAGATTATTTTTCCAACTATACATTTTTGATGTATATAGGTACAATTAGTAACAATAGTCGATTAATTAAACTTCGATTTTATTGTGAGAAATCACATTCACAAAAGTTTTTTTTAAATATGTTAAGATCAGATTTTTTAGAAATATATTGACGAATCTGTCCGCCAAGCACATCTGCCAGACAGATCCGGTGGACAGATATGTGTGTATCCCTAGCTACAGTATGCTCGCCACTTTACACTGGCGGCACTCGTTGCTCAGTAGAGCGGCGCGCTTACTCAATACATTGCGTCAGTGTCAGTGCATTTTAATTGGCGTGCACTGTACTTTGCACTGTTTTGACGTGTTACATCTTTGGCGTGTCTCTTTAAAAAGCCGGATAAGTGCAATTCGCATGGGCCCAATTACGTAAACCACTCGATCTTTTGAATATTTTTTCTTCTTAAGTCTGACTTGAGCTTTAAGCTTTGACCATAAACTTTTTCATTTTCCTGTAATCCATAAGTGAAATCTTTAATGTGTTTAAATAAATTTACAAATTACGAGTAAGTAGGATATTTCAACTCAATCGGTCAAAAATAGTTTAGTAGTGTTGATATTTGATAAAAAAATTTTTTTGACAATTAGTTAACATGTATGGTGCCGAAAAATATATTTTTCAGCAATTTTACTACAATACCAAGTAGCAGCATACAAAATGCACCGTGTAAAATGGCTGTGACATACGGACTAGGGCATGCAATACCGGTATTGTTTGTATGGGCAATCCCGGAATTCCGGTATTAGCCCATACAAGCAATACCGGTATTGCATGCCCTAATACGGACGGACGGACGGACGGACGAACCTGACAAAACTACAAGGGTTCTGTTTTGCATCAATGAATTCATTCAAAAAGTGTATATTCAATTTGGTAGCTGGATGTACAATTTAGCCTAAAAACCTTTATACTCTGTAACAGAGCCCTTCGGCATATTCTGACGATGATAATGGTCCGTCATCTGCCGTTAGACGAAATGTCGCGCTCATTCTGACTGCAATTTATTCCGTGTCATGTTATTTACATCTGACGACATTTTTTAAAATTGTTTATTTATTTCTACACACATATTCTATATTTATTTTTACATTTTCGGTTATTTTGTGCCTCAAAACGATTATAACAATTCTTATCGGCTTCCCTAATTTCCACCCTGTTGAGTACATTAAACCTTTTACCGCCAAGCATCGAACCGACAAAATCGTGCCCTCAGCGCGAGGCAAACACAACCTAACTGCTTCAGTTAAGAGTCCGGTAAAAACTTTTTTTTCCATTTCGCTCAACTTTTTGATACTATTTTGCAGTAATTAACGTAACTTCTATCAGTTTGTATACATCTTTTGAAAGTACGTTTCGTTTTAAATTGTATAAGTGGAACGCTTTTTTATTTTCTTTTCTCATTGGAGAGGTGAAAAAGCAAGGTTTTGTTGATTAAAATTAAGTTATACTAGTCGTCTGAGGATTAAGTGGAACAGTTTTTTCATTTTCATATATATTTTTTAAGGGAGAGTATTTTTAGCTAGAGCAATTTACATATTAGGGGCTAACAAAAATATAATAACTAATAATCAAGCGACAAGATTGCACGGATCACTAAACAAGCTCTGTAAGAATTCAGTTTTAGGGTATTAAATATTAATATATATAGACCCAAAGAACTTTTTTGCAATAACAAGACTTCAAACTATCATATCAATTGCGATTTATGTGCTTAATTTCATTATTAGCGATTTTTGTATTGAAATCGTTACCGGACTCGGACCGTTATCGTGACAGGCCTAAGTTCAGCACACGTTATCGTATCCGTGTCGTAGGCCTAAAGTAGCTTCTAAGATAACATTGACTTTTACTGAATGTCACTTGCTATTGTCTGCATAGTTTGTGAGAACTTTTCGTGAGTGTGCAACTATTAACATTCAATATTTAAATGTGCGAAGTTCGCAAACTTTCACCAGTGACACATAACAAACTAATAATAAATCTCTGTACTATAGTTATTTCTAGGTATTTAATATTGATAGTTTCTATGCATCAGGGTAGAATAAGAAATGAGGATATTTGCAGAAGATTAAACATTGAACCATAAGACATATAAAATAGGAAGACTGGTCTCACAAAGATAGAGCTGTGATTCCATAATAAGCCGTTCCATAATAATCTGTGAAAATGTCAACTGTCTAACTATCACGGTTCATGAGATCTGTATCTCACCTAGTGACAGATAGAAACGGCAAATAAATCTTGTCTGTTGTGTGGAAGCCCCCTTAAATATTTATTTTATTATAATATGTTTTTTTTGTTTTATTATGTTTTTTTTGTATTTGTTGTTATAGCGGCAACAGAAATAAAGGTACATACATCATCTGTAAAAATTTCAACTGCCTAACTATCACGGTTCATGAGATACAGGCTGGTGACAGACGGACAGCGGAGTCTTAATAATAGGGTCCTGTTTTTACCCAAAAAGTGACCAAGGCCACCGGTGTCCAGCTCTATGCGGTCCCAGCCCTGGGCACCGGAGCCCTAGCTCTCTTTTGACTTTGTATATGACATCTATTTAAGTTTAGGTATGATTTAAGTATATTATAGGCACACTACAATATACTTGAAATAAACAAATAACAATATTAATTAAAATAATTTGTTTTGTTCTGTAGTTAGGTTGTTTGGTATTTTATAAAAGCAATCCCATTTAAACTACAATTAACACTTCGAAAATCAAATTATTTTAAAGTA
Organism: Pammene aurita; assembly: GCA_947086415.1. Classification (NCBI taxonomy): domain Eukaryota; kingdom Metazoa; phylum Arthropoda; class Insecta; order Lepidoptera; family Tortricidae; genus Pammene; species Pammene aurita. Next base: position 39,767,583 of record OX352295.1, on the reverse strand, counting down.
AAATAGTAAATCGTCCAAATTTGAATCCCATTAAAAGTAAAATTGGCTCACTGTTAACATAACCTTTCAACCTTCGCCTTGAACCTTGACCTTGCTCAATAAAATTACAAACATACAACAAAACATGGTCGATTTTACAATGCATTGGTTATAAAATAGTACATTACTTACCAAGGACTGTAAAAAAAAGGAAGCCCGAAATCGCAGGTATCTGTGACCCGAGCCGCAGGCGAGGGTTGTAAATATGCGATAGAGGGCTTTCTTTTTTTACTGCCCGTGGTGAGTACACAATTTTACGTCTCCATCTGGCCATAACGTGAGTTTTACCGTACGCTTAGCGTGCGGTAAAACTAACATTATGGCCAGGTGTAACGTAAAATTTGTTACAATTGTAAAGGTTGGTGCATACGTGAGTGACTGATATAATAAATGAAGTCTACAGATAATATTTGTGATGACTACACAGTCATCACAAATACTGTGACGACTAAAAAATCTATAAAAATATCAATTAATTTGAAGTCGTGTAACGTGACCCGTGATATTGAATTAGAGCATAGTTTAAATATAATCATCATTAACGATGTCACGTAGCCTAATTATTATCTTACTTTTTGGGGTAGGTGCATAATTATGAACTAGCCTTTTCCCGCGGCTTCGCCCGCGTACTATAAGTACTTAAAAAGGATACGATACCCATGTTGATTTTCAGACTTTGTGACCACATTTGCCCCTTTTGGGGATTGAATTTCAAAAAACCTGAAACACGTGTTTACTCATTTATCGTTAGGAATACTCCTCTGAAGTTTTGAGTGTTTCGCCATACAAACTTTGGACCCCATTTTACCCCCTTAGGGGGTGAATTTTGAAAAATCCTTTCTTAGTGCTCCCCTAGACCTTATAAGGAACCTATGTGCCAAATTTGAAATCTCTAGACCCAGCGGTTTGGGGTGTGCGTTGATATGTCAGTCAGTCAGTCAGTCAGTCAGTCAGTCAGTCAGTCAGTCAGTCAGTCAGTTTCTTCTTTTATATATATAGATTTCATAATATTTCGGCTTTATGAAAACTCATTGAAGATAAGTGTTTTTATCAAATAACATTAATATATTCTCCAGAACCTCCCTAAAAGCTTTGTCTATAACTGCGTCTTCTTTTAACTGTGGGCTGCGAGGCCCCTAATGCGAGATTAAATCAACACAGATTACATAGAGTGGACATTAGGGGGCCACATCATGAATGAAATTGAAAAGCAATTTTCAGATTCCATATAATGCTGTTGATATTATTAAAGAATCTACAACAATGCAATATGGCGTATTTTAACAACGGTTCATTATACCATCATAAATGGATTGGTCTTGATTGGTTTTTGTCTCGCCATTTCGTCTGTGGTTTAAGGGACTACTTAAATCAACATATGCTAATGGAGTTTCTGTTTCACGATTTCAGTTACTCTACTGGTAGAATGGAAATTTAAAAAACTGATTGAATTTTTAATAGAAAACTAAAAAAAATAATATGCACAGAAGCGGAAAGCACAGATAACTAGACTTGTTGACATAGCTACGTAAATGTTTATTAAAATTATATATTTTAGAATTACTTAGGTACCAAAAAAAATACAAAGATACATAAACACAGACGGATTTTTCAAAATGGATACGGACTAGAACACTCCTTTATACCCAGGGCCGGGGTATGCGTGTACGTTAGAGATGATATCAGTTCTCGCCGCCTCAGCAATCTTGAAGGTATGGACCTCTCCATTTTGTGGCTGCGTGTAGACAGCGATGACCATCCTCGCGTTTACTCGTGTCTGCATAGGTCCCATAGCGGTAATGCCGAAACTGACCGACTCATTGAGCAGATCCAAATGGCTGCAGACTCCGTGCAGCAGCAGATTCCCTCCGCCGAGATGGTGATACTTGGTGACTTTAACGCCCACCACGCCGAATGGCTTGGCTCCAGCAAAACCGATCATGCGGGGAGATCTGTTCACGACTTTGCTCTGGCAAATGGCTTGACACAACTGATTACAGCGCCTACGCGAATCCCAGATGTGGAGATCCGGGAACCATCCCTGTTGGACCTTCTGCTGACTTCTCATCCGGCCGAATACCAAATATCCGTCGTAGCCCCACTCGGCTCACTGCCTGATCCGGAGTACGGTGCCCGCCGCGTCGGCGAGTTGCCTGTAGCCGCCGTGTTTGGCACTACAAGTCATCAGATTGGGACGGGATGCGGTCCTTCTTTGCTTCGTACCCTTGGCGGCAGGTTTGCTTCACGCCGGATGATCCTGATGTCGTCGCTGATTCTGTTGCTGACGTTGTGCTGCAGGGAATGGAGCTCTTCGTTCCATCCTCTGCGGTCCCTATTGGTGGCAAATCCCAACCTTGGTTTGGTCGATCCTGCAAAAAGGCATTTCGCCGTAAGCAAGAATGTTACCAAGCCTGGGTAAATGCAGCGGCGACTAAGGATGAAAAAACCAGCACATTAAAAAAGGAGTTCAACTTTGCCTCCCGGTCCCTCAAAAGAGTAATTGCCAAGGGAAAGTCGTTGCACATTGGTAGAATTGGTGAGAAATTAGAGCGCCTCCCCTCGGGAACTCGTGCGTTCTGGTCTCTTGCCAAAGCTATCCAAGGGAATTTCTGCAAGCAATCTTTTCCGCCTCTGAACATGGGAAATGACTCGTTGGCCCACGACGCAAAAGACAAAGCCAATCTTCTAGGCAAACTCTTTGCGTCCAACTCGACTTTGGACGACGGGGGACAGGCACCGCCGACCATACCGCAGTGTGAGAGCAGTATGCCGGATATACAGTTCCGCCAAAGCTCACTGCGTAAAGCACTTCTTTCCCTCGACATTCATAAGTCGAGTGGGCCCGATGGAATCCCTGCGATTGTGCTGAAGATGTGCGCTCCTGAGTTGGCCCCGGTTTTAACGCGCCTTTTTCGGCTCTCTTACTCTTCTGGCATAGTCCCGATCTCGTGGAAGTCAGCTTTGGTGCACCCGATCCCAAAAAAAGGTGACCGCTCAAATCCATCCAACTACAGGCCAATAGCTATTACCTCCCTGTTCTCGAAGATAATGGAATCCACTATCAACTGCCAGCTCCTTCGGTACCTAGAGGACCACCAGTTGCTCACCGACCGACAATACGGTTTCCGTGGGGGCCGCTCGGCTGGTGATCTTCTAGTTTACCGGACACATCGTTGGGCGCAGGCGATCGAGACAAAGGGTGAAGCATTGGCAGTTAGTTTGGATATTGCGAAGGCCTTTGATCAGGTTTGGCACAAAGCACTTCTTTCGAAACTTCCATCTTATGGACTTCCCGAGAAATTGTGTGAATGGGTCAGTAGCTTTCTTGCAGACAGACGCATCAAGGTCGTAGTTGACGGTGAATGCTCTGACTCCACGTCTGTGAATGCTGGTGTCCCCCAAGGCTGCGTGCTATCACCCACGCTGTTCCATCTGCATATCAATGACATGCTGCAGATTAGCGGCATTCATTGTTATGCAGACGATAGTACGGGTGATGCCTACTACACCGGCCGAACCAACATTTCTCGGGAGAATGTCGTTGAGAGCCGGGACAAACTTGTGTCTGAAGTTGAGACTTCCCTTAAAGAAGTTTCAGAATGGGGTCGACTAAATTTAGTCCATTTTAACCCTACCAAGACACAGGTTTGCGCGTTTACCGCAAAAAAGCTTGCGTTTGTCGCTTCACCTCGTTTTGAGAGCACTTCCTTAACTGCCACTGCCAGTGTCCGAATCCTTGGCGTCGACATTTCGAGTGAAGTCCAGTTCCGCGGCCATTTAGAGGGTAAGGCCAAGTTGGCCTCAAAAAAGCTCGGTGTGCTCAACAGATCGAGGCAGTATTTCACTCCGGCCCACCGCCTTCAGCTTTACAAGGCACAAGTACGCCCACATATGGAATACTGTTCTCATCTGTGGGCGGGAGTGCCCCAGTACCAACTTCTCCCTCTTGACCGCATCCAACGGAGAGTGACTCGAATTGTCGGCTGCCGGGATCTTACGGATAGGCTTGACTCCTTGGCGCTGCGTAGAGATGTAGCCTCGCTCTGCATCTTCTATCGCCTCTATCACGGAGAGTGCTCCGAGGAATTGTTCGGATTAATCCCTGCCGCCTCTTTCCGCCATCGTCCTACGCGACAGCATTACCATCATCACCACTTAGATGGTTGGCAGTCCTCAACTGTGCGTTTCTCGAGAAACTTCCTGCCTCGCACAACAAAACTGTGGAATGAACTGTCGTCTGCGGTATTTCCGGACCGATACGACCTTCAAACCTTCAAGAAAAGAGCGTATTCCCATCTTAAAGGCCGGCAACGCGCTTGTGACCCCTCTGGTGTTGCAGGCGTCCATGGGCGGCGTTAATTGCTTACCATCAGGCGATTCGTCTGCTCGTTTGCCTCCTATTTCATAAAAAAAAAAAGACTATCATAACAAACGAATGGATATATATTTCAATTTACTTTGACTTTCAATCATACCTAATGTATATGGTTCGAAATACAATAATTTATGTAATTACAATGTTTATTAGTGAGCCAAGTTTCCATATTTTCTATGCTAAATTATCATGAAATGTAATCACAATCAAACACCAAACAAAATTAGTCTTACATTATTCAGCGCAATCATTCCAGACAGCGCATTATTTCAGACATGGGTGTAATTTTGTGTTACTGCCTTTCTTCAGTCGAAAATGTATCAGGAAAGTGAGATAATATAACATATTCATAACACACAAATGTATATCCCTTTATGTAATGTACATAGGTACTTCATTATCTTTTCTAAGTATGTTTTGTATTTTTGTGTAAGTGAATTTGTTTTGTGAGCAAAAGCTTTGGTGGTCTGGTGTTAGGACGTCAGACTTTCAATCCGAAGGTCGCGGGTTCAAACCCCGGCTCGTACCACTGAGTTTTTCGGAACTTATGTACCAAATTTCATTTGATATTTACCAGTCGCTTTTCGGTGAAGGAAAACATCGTGAGGAAGCCGGATCTAATCACAACAAGGCCTTTCGTAAAAATTAGTGCCTACGCCAATTCCTGGGATTAGGTTGCCGAGCGGACCTCAGACTCAATAGAGCAAAAAGCTGAGACAAACGCTTGGAGGAAGAAGAAGAAATTTGTTTTGTGAGAGTTAATGGTGAATCTGAATATCTTAGCATTTATTTACCTCTATGGGCTTCATTTTCGGTTCGGTTTGAATATTTTCTTCTTCTTTAGGTACCAAGATGCCTTAGCCTTGAAATACAAAAGATCCAGGCATCCCCAAACTTACCTGTCCATGAAGACCTTCACGATTTTAAAAAGACCAGACTTAAGTCCCGCCATCCTCCAGCGCTAAGATTCCATGATCCAGCACCAATGTGTAACCTACGGGACTCTTGGGAATCTGAATGGGAATCAAGATTTCTCCCTGGCGATGTCTCCAAGCCTAATACCAAGACACGACCTGCTGGCTTTGAGGAGCCCCGACGCGTCTGGTGCATGCTGAATCGGATAAGGACGGGAGTTGGGAACTGTGCTTATTTATGGCACAAATGGAACTGGTGCGAATCACCAGTATATCGATGTGGAGCACCCGAGCAGACCGTACACCACACGGTATTGGACTGTCCTCTAACTAAATACCATGGGCAAGTGGAGGATTTTACCACCTTAACGAAAGAAGCGGTACAATACTTAAAAACTGTAAATCTCTGAAGTAGAGTACACATAAAGCCATACGAAAAAAAAAAAAAAAACATATCCTCTACGGATGTCGGCTACCACAGTCCCGAACTCTTCTCGATTTGCAGTCTTTCTGCCCAGTGAGGCAGCGTCAAATCCCGTCCAACTCTTGAGGTTGTCTATCCATGTTGTTCTTCTTTTTCCTCTTCCTCTTTCCCTTCGATTTTACCTTCTATTTATTATTTTAAAAATACTATATTTATCGCTTCTGAATATTTTAAACAAATAAAAAAGATATTTATATAACCTTCAATTTACAAAAATACCACTTGTTTTAACCCTAAACCAAGATTTTTACCAGCAATCAATTTGGTGGTACTTATTCTTTCAAAACAGTAAAATAACAGTTATATACTCGTACATATGTATGAAAGTCCAAAAATACAGATTTCGTCCTAGGAGTTTAAAGACAGCTTCACGTGACGGTTTCTTTTGTTATAGTGCGTAGTAGTTGCCGGGAAAAAAGGGATTACCGGCCAAGTAGGCAGGTATAGATAAACGAGGATTCGACATGCCAAACTGTGAGACGTGGATGTCACACTTGTATCGCTAGTGGATAGAGTGATATCCGAGTTCCGTGGTAGCCGAAGTTGTCTGTAAGAACTTCTCTTCACTGCGCTCGCTCGTTTGATAAATAACACCACCTTCTAGCACGTCTTTTCTGTCACAAGAAGCAGCCAGCCCTATATCAGGATAAATTTAAGTCCTGATTTGTCATGTTAAATAACTGGCTACATAATACGGACGGTACGGTACATGTCATGCTATCTGATACCTGCCCACGTGAAAGCTTACTCATATAAGCCTTAATCATAGCGCATCACTCTCCGCCTATAAAATATACATACCTCAGTATCACGACGGTGGCAAACAAGCATACGGCCCACCTGATGGTAAGCAGCTACCCTTGCCAATGGATGCCTGCAACTCCAGATGTGTCACATGCGCGTTGCCGACCTTTTACAAAAGGAGGATTCACTGTGTTGACGACTAAAGGAACAAGAGGAACTCTCGTCGTCAACACACTGGGTCCTCTTTGAGCTCTTTGGCAACTTTACTTACCGGCAGGAACACAACACTATGAGTAGGGATTGGAGCATTGCGACATTTGACATTTTAGGTTCTACTTTCAACAGTAAAGACTGAGCGTTATCTGCCAGTCTGTAGGTATCGCAACTATTTTATACTAGCTTTCCGCCCGCGACTTCGTTCGCGTATAATACGGTTCCTCATACAGAGTTTCATATCCAATTTTATCTTCTTAACTAACTTTTGTTAATCCCCGAACCATCTTCTTAATCTATTTATACTTATAGCTATACAAACTTTCAACCCCTTTTTTACCCTGTTAGAGGTTGAATTTTAAAAAACGCTGAAATTACTTTTATTGTTTTTTAATTATTAGTAAACGTACGAAGTTTCAAATCTCTAACTCAAAATTTTAAACCCCCTCCATACAAACTTTCAACCCCCTTTTTACCCCCTTAGGGGATGAATTTAGAAAAGCTCCTTCTTAGTGGGTACTAACGTTATAAAAACAACCTATTGTGAAAAATTCAGCTCTCTAGGCCAACGGTTCGGGCTGGGCGTTGATTTAAGTGAGTCAGTCAGTCAGTCAGTCAGTCAGGACTTTTACGTTTATATAGATATGTATTTAGATGATTTCGAATCCAATACTTAATTGCCAGGTTACACTCCAATTCCAATAGAATTCCTATTAAACCGCCGACCAAAGCCAATAACGCACCGAAAACTAATAAATGGCCAGACGTCACTGGCTGAAAACAGAGTAGGGCGGGCGCCCCTCAGTCGAACGGCAAACGCGCGCGAGGCCGCACGCCGCCAGCTTAAAAAAAAACAAAGTGACTCATTCTCTATGGTGCTCCGAGTTTGAATTCTGACGCTAGTGTTGTGCGTTGATCGATAATTACCGGTTTTTGGATGTTAAACGGTAACTTAATTGTGAATGGGTTTCGGAATTAATAATGATAGCCTAGGCACGGACTGTGAAATTTTTATTCGTTGAAGTTAATTCTGATTAGTTCTAGAGCGTGCTTTAAATTAGGGGAGCCTTGAAAATAATTGAAACACGCACCTATTCGTTTTCTTGGTGCTTATTTGCTGAAAGTATTTGGGTACCTACCTCGAATACTTCAACATATTATTGAAGTAAATAATAGTGTTTTGTTTCCTACATTCATTATACTAGCCGACATGTCTAAATATGATACAGTTTTCTTATTGTTATCATAAGTATGAAGATACTTTACTACTTATTTTATAAATTCTTCTCTGCTACATATATCTATTTGCCTTCCTTATAGCTTAAGTGTATCGTGATCTAGGTAGAGTTATGAAAAACTAATAAGTACCTTGATACTTTTATTGATTATTAAGTTTAGGCAATCATTTTATTTTAGTCTAATATAGACAAAACCGATATGTATTATTAATATGGGACTAGATTACATAAAAAATGTCATAAAGCTAATAATTGGTTTAGACCAAAACAAAGTAAAGCGAAGCCTATTAAATGCAGCTTATCCAGGTTTACCTGATACTAAAAACTTAGTAGTTACCGAGAAAATGGTAAATAGGATGCGTGTGTGTACTGTGCATGTGGTCACCATAGCATATGGACGCATTCGAATTTCCCCAAGATTTGTTTCGTTGACTCTACATTTTATGCTGCTCTCACTGATCCATTTGGAAAATCCATACTGTATAGAGATTAATATAGTGAATAAAATATATTAACTAGGATAAAACCAAATAAACAACTTTATTGTAGTATCTGAGGCCTTTTCACACCCTCTACCCAAATCATTGTGATCATTTACTTGTACAAATAACATGGGAGCCAGATTCAATTGCTTCCTGTCTCACTCATCTCACCTACATTAGCCAATTTTTGCCAAAACCGGTTTTAATTACGGTCTTTGTAAGCGTCTAAGCGTAAAGCGGAATGGATTTATTTATTGGATGAAGTTTTATGGTAGTTTTTTAAAGCCTTAGTCACCTTTGATATATTCATGGTATTTAACTGCTAGCAGTATTTTTTTTAGTAATGTAATGCATTGTAAGTTGATTGATGGTGGCCTACTAAGGTAATATATATCCCACCAAAAACATAGGTGTAGAAAAGGAGAGCCAAGTTCAATACAAAAATTATGCTTGGCTGTGGGCTTCGCCGCAAAAAGAATGGAGATCTAAATGAGTGCCAAGTTCTATACAAAATCCAAATATGTATTTATAGGAACAAAATAACACATGAACAAGTATTAAACTCTATTTCTTTGCTTTATTGGATACCTATAACAATTGCTGTTATTTAAAAATGTGAGATCTTAAAGTAGGTTAAATTTGACTTGGCCAGTTTTCATTACATCAGTCATTTTATAAAGTTATTCAATATATATATATATATATATATAACTTAATTCTGATAAAAACTGGCCAAGTCAAATCTAACCTACTATTTTTTTACTTTTTTTATTTTTAGATTTTTTCCTTCGCTTACACACAATTACCGAGCTGGATTCCAAATTTCATTCTTCTAGGTCATCTGGAAGTAGGTTAGATTTAGGTACTATATGTCAGTCAGTCAGTCGGTGCTAAAATTTACGACTTTTTGACCTTCATATCTTTATAACCGTTCGAGCTAGCTTCATGAAATTTGGGCTTCTCGATGTCCTTATGGATATAATTAAACACACGTAGTTTTATGAATTTACGTTAAAGAGGTTTTGAGTTATAGAAGGGTCAAAAGTGGCATCAAGTGGTTCGTGTAATATATGTACACTTGGCGCTGGCTAGTCAGTTCCTTTGCTTGAACTTGGCTTGACACGCTGCCGCGTGTCTAGATACCAGTTTAATTAGTCTCTGAACTATTTTAATCCTGGTACTTAAGTCAATTCATTTATTGAAATTTATAATTGACATGCATGTCGTTATTTTTACAATGTAGTTTAATATCTATACCGACTTTTTACAAGTTGTTAATGAAAAAATAAATTACGAGTACTTAGAACTTTTAGACTTTGCACAGACATTTAAAAATTAAAAATTCCAAGCATATTTCATTAGAATTTAAAATAAATCACAACGCGCTTTAAGGTGTATAGGTCTTCAATTAATTAGGGTGAAGCTGCAGGATTAGGGCGCGCCAACCGCGCCGGCGCCGCGAATAAGGCGCCATATACGCTTTATATACGGGCTTGTGGAGACAGTACGGAACACCTAGGGGCACGATATTACCAAGATTAATAAATGCCCAAATTTATAATTCCACGACAAAATATCGGGCCATCTAGATACATCTCAACTGATAAGAAAAAAAGCCTGCACCAAAACACATCATTAACCGTTGTTGTATAGGATCATCATTGTTGCGGTCCCATACGAACTACCGTATTTTCACAAGTAGTCTTACAAATTAGACTTTCGAATAAGAAAACCGCACTCAAACAGACATATCTTACTTAGTAATTGCGATCACTTTGTGTCTGAAACCCTAAAACCACTTTAAAAAATAAAAGCTAATAGTTAAAATTTCGCCATTTCCTTCTCATTCTAACAACCATTTAGAAAGAAAGGCCAACACCAAACAGCTTGCAAAGTGTAGCTTTATCAGTCGCAATTAGGGCTTGCAATTATCCGGATAATATGGTTACTATCCGGATAATTCTATATAAATATATTATTATTAATATTCTATAGTAATTTTACTATTCGAAATATCCGAATTGCAAGCCCTAGACGCGATCCAGAAAAGTTTATGACGCCATCTGTCAAACTAGATCTAATTTAACAACCTGTCCGTACATTCATGTTCATTCATCATTTCCGAACGATTGTTGCCATTAGGCTGTTCCATAACTGCGGAGAGCATCGCACTGGTACGGGGTCATGCATAGCTAGTGATGTAAGGCTTAATCGGAAAATTCCGAAAAAATGCCGGAAAGATACGAAAATCAATAAAAAATCCTTTCCATCATACAGCCACTTCTTTTATTCAATAAAACCCGAATACATTATACTGTTTAACCTTAGTTTTACAGTCCTGTTTGAAATCCTACAAGAGCGGGTGACAGCTTATCTTAAAGTGGGACAGAACTCAAATAGGAAGCTGATTTTAGCAGAAATATCAAGTAATGGACACTGTTATAATTCTTATTCACACGGTTTACCACTAAGCCTTATTATGGGACTGGCCAGATTTTTGTAATTTCTATAATTTACTTATCTATTATTAGGGTTCCGTAGCCAAATGGCAAAAAACGGAACTCTTATGGATTCGTCATGTCTGTCTGTTTGTCCGTCCGTATGTCACAGGCATTTTACTCGGAAACTGTACGACGTATCTGAATAAAATTTACACATAAGGTGTATTTTGTATGCAGCTACTTAGTTATGTAGTTAAATTTGAAAAAAAAATACTTTTAGGGGGGCGCTCCATACAGGTAACTAAATAAAAAAAAAATAACCAAATATCACCATGTGACACATCAATTGATAGGTATTTCAAAATAATATTGAGGTTTCTTTGACTATTTTGTGATTAAGTGAATATTTTCTGAAATAATCCCTTCGAAAGTCAGAAAAGTTGTGTAGCCCCCCCGTAACTTTTGAACCGTAAGTTCAAAAAATATGAAAAAATTTGAAAAGATGTGCCTTATCATATACTATCAACGAAAATTGTTTTGAACATTATCGGTTCAGCCATTTTTGAGTTATCTCCAAAAAACTTCTTCCATAGGCATCAGATACGAGCTTTTGGTATTAGTTTGGTTCTTTTTCCATTGAAGGTACGGAACCCTCCTATGCGTGGTCCGACACGCACTTGGCCGGTTTTTAGGTACTAAAAATGTACCTATCTCTTTGAAAAAAAAACAACACTTAATTCAGAATTCATTGTTACGGTTGTTATTGTTATCGATGTCCTGTTATTAGGAAAATAATAACATTCCCATGGATATCATAAATAATATTAACATCATCATTCCCTACTAAAAAAAAGGCCACCTTTACTAGATGGAAGGAGATGGTTGTTGCCTTCCCAGATCCACTTAGAAATAGTTGTTAAGTACCTATTATTTAGTATTCGCTTCAAAGTTGATTTTGTGCTACTTTCAAGAAAATCAGCCGGCAAAGAAAGGGACGGTAATTTCAACAAACTTTTTATTTATTTATTTAAAATTTATTGTACACCACAGAAAATTCTACAGTCATTCTCTACCAGTCAGCCATAAGCCTAACATAAATACATGGCAAAAGGTGCAGAGAAAAGTAAGAGAATATAATGAATTAAATGAATAGCAAACTTAGCTAAAAAAATAAGCACTCTCGAATAAGAAGCGTTATTTTCAATCACGTAAATGAAACGCTTCATTTGTAGGGCGTAATATCCTTGGATATAATCATCGGGAACAGAACTTTTCCGTATCACATCACTAGTAGCAGCTTTGCGATCAATCATGAACGGGCCATTTGGTGTTTGGGCCACTCTATTTTCTTAGTGATCCATCATTTCCCCTTTTTTAGGCTAAATATTATGGGTCGTGACGACGTAATAATCAATTTGTTGGAGGTTTACGGGGTTGTAAGTGGCCGTAATGTTAAGGGTTGAACAATGAAAACAGTAATAGAGCATGACCACGCTAACTCTACATCGACTTTGTTACGACAAAGTGTAAAACTGCTGTCATAAATGTTACATCTATACTTCCATAATTATCTGTCTGTCTGTTACGGTTAAACCGCTGAACCGATTAAGATAAAAGTAGGTAGGATGATAGTTTGAGTCTCTAAAAAGGATATAAATATAAGTTTCTATCCCCAAAATCAACTTTTTAAGGGGTTAAAAGGGGGGTGGAACTTTGTATATTAGGGAATCAATAACCGCTGAACTGATTTAGATGAAATTTGGTATGGAGATTTAGTTCTGAGGAAAGATATGGAATAGTTTTTATCCCCAAAATCATCATTTAATTACTAAATCCACATAGACAATATCGCGGGCAAAAGCAATTTTCTATAAAGACACTTATTCTGGCTCTCCATACTTGTTACTAGCAAAGTCGGTGAAGAGTTAGCTGGTTTTGACTATAACTACGTGGATGGAATTTGAATTACTGTAATGTTAATCTTGAATTTGTATACGTAATACTTATACCAAATGTCGCCTCAGATTTAAGATTTTTTTCTGACCCAATTTCAGATATAATTTAAAAGTCTAGAACTAGGTATTGATACAGATCTAGTATAATTATAAAAACGCCAACATTAAGTATAATTTGAATAGGACATTAGATGGAAACAATAACTGTAAATGAGTACGTTCACACGGTGTTAATTAATTTAGGGACATTGTTAATTTATTGAATTACAAAATAATAACACGTTTTAATATAATATTTAAAAGGGGACTCACGTAATTTCGGTAGATACTAATAAAAATGCTAGTTTAAATTTACTAATGAAATCCTCGAGAAATTTGCCTATTTACAAAATGATTGATACGAGTGTGAGAAAATCATACGCATAACTTTACCAAACATTTCACACATGGTTGTAAAAATTACTACAGAGTTTTTAGCACTTGCATCAATAACTTCTTAACTAAATTCTATAAAAACTCCGTTTAAAATCAAAAACGTAATGTAACCTAAAATAGGTTAGGTTAATGCTGCCCCAAATACTCCTTTTGTTATTCGGAGGTCAACGACCCAGTGCGGCACAGACTATAAAACGATCGTCCTTTTATACGCTCTGTAGATTTGGTTCGATTCACCGTGTCTGTGTAGTATTATTTATTATTTAATAATTCAATAAGAATTTTAAATTTGTATCTGAACGTGAAACTATATCTAATTCTTAAATATAACACCATTAGGAAATAATTGAATTATACAAAAGTTAAACACTAAAATTGTTATTAAGTACTAATTATTAATTGCATTAGGTACATAATTTATAAATTCATGAATTGAAAAATAGCACTCACGCACCAACAATGCTCTCAATTAACTTTTTATTTGATCTGGATATCGTATACGTTTTTAAATATATGAAGGATTTACATTAACACAATATATTTAAATCATAATCTGACAAATTTTGGGTATGAAATGAATACAAAACTTAATTCGTTCCACAACTGAAACGAACCTTATGTGCCCGAATGCGCCGCGTCAATAATATTCATCTGCAGCAAATCTAAAAGATAACGAAATTCCATCCTTTTTGATTAACAGCCACAGGCAAGCCTGAAGGAATCGAGTTCTATGGACGGTCCGCCATTGTGCCCGATCGTCTAAGATCTGATCTGATTACCGTAGAAACGCAGGTATGCATTAGAGCTATGATTGCTATCTAGTTTCGCCATATTATGTAGCTGCAAAGAGGACATACAAACGTACCAACAATATCTACATACATATTTAAAACACACATTATTTTTATTATAGCCATTTATTCCTTAATAAATTTAACATGCACGGGTTGCTACTTATATATCCGGAAACAAAAAAACAAACAAACGTACACGGCTGAAAATGGTTTTATTGTTTTTCAAAGTATTCCCCTTGATGATCTATGCACTTTTGCATTCGCGTGAACCAATTTTTAAAGCACTTCTGCCTCTCCGCCTGAGGTACCTCCATAACGTGTTGTTTGAATGCGTCGACAGCATCTTCAGCGGTCGAAAATCGTTGACCGCGTAATTTATTCTTTATATTTGGAAATAAATAAAAATCGATGGGTGCCAAGTCAGGGCTGTACGGCGGATGACCCGTTAATTCCACATTTTGACCCTCCAAAAATAGCGTTGTTTCGCGTGACGTATGACAGCTGGCATTGTCATGATGAAGAATGATTCTTCGTCGCTGGTTAGTTTTACGAATTTGTTCAAATACTTCCGGTAAGCAAATGGTCGTGTACCACTCTGAATTAACCGTTCTACGGTTTTCTAGTGGCACTGTAGCTACATGGCCATTAATACCGAAGAAGCAGGCCACCATTTGTTTCAATGTACTTTTTGCACGAGTAACTTTCGTAGGGTTCGGCTCATTTTGAAACACCCATACCGTTGATTGTTGCTTCGTTTCGGGATCGTATGCATATATCCAGGATTCGTCACCTGTATAGATGTTATAAACGGCTTTTGAGTCACCACGGTTATATTTTTTTAACATTTTATTGCACCATTCGACGCGAGCATCTTTTTGCTCTTTTGTTAAGTTGTGGGGTATCCAACGCGAACAAATTTTTTTTACAGCCAAATAATTATGTAATATGCTATTAATGCTGGTCATAGAAATACCCAGAGTCGCCTCTATCTCGCAGTACGTAACATGTCGGTCGTCCATTATAAGTTTTCGCACAGCCTCGATATTTTGTTGTACAACGACCGATTTCGGGCGACCTGCCTTAACTTCGTCCGTAAGCATACTACGTCCACGATTGAACTCACTAAACCAGTGATACACAGTAGTTTTAGATGGGGCTTCATCACCAAAAGTTGAAGTTAGTTGATCTATGCACTGTTGTTGCGTTAAACCACGCCGAAAATCATAATAAATCATAGCACGAATATTTTCACGAGTGAGTTCCATTCTTGCTGCGAGATGACATTTAAAACCCGTCAAAAACAAAACACGAGCGTTAATAAGAAAGAAAAAATATACCGGCCAGTACTTAAAAAAGTTCAAATTTTACCATGGAGGTCAAATATGCTATTTAAGAAGATTGTAATCCCGGTTTCCGGATATATAAATAGCAGCCTATGTACAAATTATATAAGTACAATAATGTTTAGATAAAATTTGTATAAAACAAACCATTTCAAATTTAAATTTTGATATTTAAATTAATTGTATATTTATTATTATTATTCTTTTTCTTTATTAAGGACCTCTCTACAAGTATAGGCCTCCTCCATCTCCATCCCTACTTTCCTGTTTTGAGCTGTTTGAATCCAATTTTTTCCTGCTGTTTTTACTATATCATCACACCATCTCTCCATCGGTCTGCGTTTTCGTTTCCTCGCTGGGCCGCACCAATTTGTTATTTAGTACGTCCATTTTTCATTGTTCATGCGCGCTATGTGACCCGCCCAAGACCATTTTAATTTTTGACAGTGAGATAAGGCGTCTAAAACGTTTGTTTTTTTTCTTATATCAATATTTCTTTTCCTGTCTTGCTTTTTCACGTTGAGTATGCTGCGTTCCATACTTCTCTGGCACGTGTTTATTTGTGTTCTTGTACACTTATTAAAAATCCAAGTCTGGCAACCGTATGAGAGACAGGGCAATAAACATGAATCTAGAATTTTCTTTTTCAGGTTTATGGGCATATTTGACTTCAGTGCTTCTTTGTTACTCCAGAACTTGTTCCATGTTGTTTTGACTCTTCGGTTTAGTTCGTCCTGATGTCTGGTTTTCTTAAATGACATTTGCTTTCCTAGGTAGATGTACTCCGGAACGTAGCCTATTGGTATACTGTTTACATTTATCGGTATTTGAATACTATTTGTCATAACTTTCGTTTTATCTGTATTTAGTTTAAAACACACATACTTTTAATCATTTAGGTACCATCCATTCTTCGGCAATGGTATAAAAATAATTCGTTCTGTTATTAACATTTAAATAACCGGTAAGCGTCACCTTGATTCACATCACTAATCAAAACAAGACGAAACAGGACTCAAAAACTCGCATGTCAATGAATAAAACAAGATTTTATAATTATTATAATTAGTTACATCTACAAATGATTTTTAAATGCATCTATAATGATGACATCAACAGTATCAGATGGTTAATATGTCGTCAACATAATGCCAAGGATAGGTGTAAATATCACTTGGCTTGTAATTATTATAATTAACATTTTTATAGTTGAGACTTCAATGCCGTTGGGATTATCGCCTGAGATATACTAATTGACGGACATAAGGTCGTTCCATTGAGCATAATAGTAATAATATAACTTTATTGCAGACAACAGTGATCCATTGGTCGTTAGAGCAAAAGTAACTTATAACTTATATTAAAACATAATCTATTAGTACAATATCAAAAT
The DNA here is from genome assembly GCA_947086415.1 of Pammene aurita. Classification (NCBI taxonomy): domain Eukaryota; kingdom Metazoa; phylum Arthropoda; class Insecta; order Lepidoptera; family Tortricidae; genus Pammene; species Pammene aurita. Next base: position 39,750,733 of record OX352295.1, on the reverse strand, counting down.
AATACTAGTTCTTGAATACCTTGTAATTACTTTTTGATTACTAAATTATGATTATACTGATGCTATTGTTAATTTATTATACGAGGGAAAAGTTTAAGAAATAAATGTTTATAGTCTTATTATATATTACAACATAAATCCGGCTTACTTACTCCTACAAATGTGAGCAAACACGTGTTTGTTGGATGAGTTGAAATTTTGCTAATTCATGACATTCTTGTGCCTATGTGTAAAATTGCATTTTTCTTCCATTTTGAATTTATTTCGAATTCTCCATAAAACTTAAGATAAACGCTCGTTTCCCCGTCACTGTCCCAGAATATGTCATCTTTGAGCTTACGTCATTCGCAATAAAGGTGACATCAGGGTATCAACTATTGGGCAGTAGTGTCGATCACTAGGACGTTCACCTTATATTGCTCAATTAAGTTATGTTCTGTAACATACACTATAACTAGAGGAATTCGTATTATTTTGCAACACTTAGGTAGTAGGGTGGTCATGTTAGTTTCCCGTCTAGGTTCAGTTTACCGTCCACCTGATTACGCTGTTACAAACATATGGGAAAAAAGTTTTAAGGTCAACAAATTATCTTATACTTATTTATACTTTATTATTCAGTAGATATTTTTAATTTTAAGCTTTCATTTTGGGAAACACTTGTATTTGTATATAAATATGGACGAAAAACTGACACATGTGAACGAAAAGTCGAAAACTAGCACAATTACCCTATAACTAAATTCATAAACAGTAGTCATAAAACATAAACATAGTTCCAGGATAAATCATAGGTGTATGTAATAGTTTTATAACCAAATGCAAAACAGACAATGACTTCGTGTATATTTACTCTATTATGAATTTTAAGGCTTTAGAAATTGGGAGTAAAATTACTTGTAGTGTAGAATGGATTTGAGGTTTTTAAATGTGAAGACATAGATTGTGTCTTTAGGCAACATACTAGTAAATGCAACGAACTATGTCATTACACGGTCAATATGTTCATTTTCACTTTTTATGAGCGTAAAAGTATGTTAGGAAATATACAGGCAGTTTACGACAAACTGTAATGTTGTTACCAACACAATTTAAATTTATTTATTAAAACTCATAACAAAAGTCATTTATTTAAATATGTTAATAAAAATAAATACATATTATGAGACAATTTTACACAAATCGATCTAGACCCACAGTAATCTTAATATAATAGATAGATATTAGATAACTACTTAAATACCTACACATAGAAAACGTCACATAGAAAACTTAGGAACAAATATTTAGGTACAAAACACAATGTGGTATATTATTGTTTAACAATATTAAGCATTCTTAATATTATTAAACAATAATATACCTAAGGACATAAGATTGTTAGATGATTTTTATAAAAAACGGCCATCCTAGGTTGGACAATTATCTAATTCTGTGAAACCCGGAACGGCCAAATTAGTCGAATTAATTTTGAAAACACTGCCACGGAACCGGAAGGATGTTCTTGTCGGTATTATCACCTCATAATATACACTGTTCTTATATAATAGATGATCGGAAACTCGAAATTACAGCTCAGGAGATCTCGTTTGGTTGTTGGTGGCAAATGTGTGGGCCAACTTTGAACTGAACTAAATACCGAACCAGTGGCGCAAACGTTGGTATCTTTGCGTAAATTACTTAGGCAACTCTAAATAAGACTAATAAATTTTATAGTCAGGCATTTACAAATATTTTTAGTAACCAATGTGGAAGTAATAAATATTTAATTTAGTTATAAAAAAAAACAAATGACGTTAAATATCATTACTCCTTGTTCAACCAATTTCAAGATTTCGTAGCAGGAGGTTCTCAAATCGTCGGGATCTTTGTTATTTTTTTTATTGTATGATCATTGATCACCGATTATTCGAAGAGGGCTGGACCGATCTGAAAAAATATTTTTGTCCCATTGTAACCAGGTGAGGGTCCAGAGAAATCGAGGGAACTCTTCAAATAATACAGGCACACCTATAGTGATTTGAATATTTATTACAGTAGCTCGGGCATTTCTTTTTGGGAAGGTGGAGTCTAAGTAAAGTCGGTTCTTTTTTTAAAATTATTATTCTTTAATATACAACAGCATAACATCGATCCAGTCAAATGGTGCAAGCTTATTCAAAAGTTACTTTTTTGTAAACCAGATAATATCTGGAACGTTCCTATGATTTCTTAAGTACATTATATATAGAACTACTATAAACTATCGTTTAAGAATAAGAATAATCTTTATTGACTTAAAACCTAATATAAGTGTAAGTAACATTTCAACAGTACTCTAATACCTTTTACACCTTTGACTTTTACACCATTATATTAAAAAAATGTTTAAACTAAAATGCACAAACTAATTAGTTGTGAGACGCGCCTTCGTCGGTTGGAACTAGGTACAACACCTGTCCGTATCACAAATATTTGGGCCAATATTGGCCAGTTTAGCCACGCAAGGCCGTCCATTACCCCGCTCAGTGGAGTGTGAACTAATTGTTGTTGCGAAACGGATATATGCAAATGGAACAAGCCGAAGTTTGATTGTTTTGATAGATTATTTTGTTAATGGGAACGCCTTCTTTATGTTGCGGCTTGTATTACCAAAGGGCTAAGGTTGAAGGTTGTTTTAGATTTGTTTGAAGTAAATCACGTAACGTTCCACTAACGTACAGTTTACTGCAATGCAAGTTTGTTTGCCATCGTTGCGGTACAAAAAATAGTAAAATAGTGAATGGGGCAACTTTCAAAGTGACATCTCCGAAATTGGTCCTTAGAAAAGCTTAATTTGTATGGCGGGAAGTAGTTTTTATTTATTTTCGCAAAAATGACTTAATGCTTTGTCTCGAATTGCTGCAAATATAAATCCACCGGTTTCTAAAATACTTTAAAATTAAAATGCTGTAGGTAGATTAACGCCATAGGGAAGGTGTATGTCTAAGAAACGCTCTTTGACTGTATACGGTATTCGTACATAGTTAAGGACAATTCATCATGTCTCTTTCTCTCATTGTATGGAATCTGCAACAGCGCCATCTACAATAACTTTTCACCGGCCGTCCCCATTGATATTATGTGCATCGCGCCCGATACATCAAACTAAGTAAGAGCGAGCACGATATAGGTACTACAACAAACTACAATGATATTGACATATTTTCACGTCTCTGAATCTGTCACCATGTTTTGCGGTAATTATCGATATATGTAGCACAGCCCTATTTGACAACTGTGAAAAACAGACAATACAAAAACACCCGAACTATTTTTTATTCAGGAATGTAAGGAATTATAAAGAAAGTTTTATCGTAATTTTATGTGATTGAAATTGAAATTCTCTGTTTTAAGCGAAATTCATTAACCGATACGATAAAATATGTCAACTGTTCTTTTACTTCTTAAAATTGTTTTGCAATTGTTTTCTTTTAGGTGACAATTAAAGACAATTCACTATAATTATTAATTATATAAAACATTAAATTGTTATTACAGAAGCCAAAAATGATCAGCAACCGGTTCAGATCGTGATAAAACGATTATAATCGTATAAAAATGCTACCGCCAGTTTACGGGCCAATTATAGTTAACGAGCCTTTCGCTTTTACGCACTGAGACTATCGGCGCATCTCTGTATTAATGTGGTAAAAACTTTGTATGAGCATCTCAGGTGAATACAGGGTTCCGTATTACTATGGATAGATTATACTCTAACCTAACACAATGAGCACAAAAAATACTTCCAAATGTATTTCATAATCTAGCAATGATTATGTTATGTTTATCTAGGTCATAGCATCCTTGTCACATTCGTTGTTAGAAAATTACAGTTTGTCTCTTTCTCAGGCAGGCAGGGCTCGCAACCGGTTTTCGCTAAATACCAAATAACCAATAAAAGAATTAAATAATATTAAAGTATCTAATGGTTTTTATATATGACAATGGAGGATTTTAATATGGAGCAAATACCGGTTTCCGAACCCTGGTGGCAGGAGCTCATCGGCGCATGTCTCGCTTGCTGGTGCGCGACTATTAGAGACAATCGATTGAATTCACTCATTTTAAGTTGTTCTCTTTTGGAGCGTGCATAGCCCATCTATCATTAATATATATCATAGTTGAAATATAGTTTTAGTTTTAAGGAAGACCTGAGTTTGAAAAATAACATAACCATCCAGGATATTATATTCAATCGTGTTTTTTTTTAAATCTTTTATAATGTCGCCTCCATAATAAAGCGGTCAGATTTATAGAAACTATATAATAGTAGTCCGCCTCGAACTGAGAACTCGCGATTTCCTTGTAAATGCATTGACCAATATAACAAGACTCTTATGATGATTGTTTCGCACCTTCTAGCTCCATAACCCATTGATCGATCCTGCTCATATACGAACTCTCAAATTATATTGATTTCTACTATAACCCCAACAAATTTCATAAAGATTAGAAAAAACGTTACTACAGTTACCGCAAAACAACTATTCAAAATCAAAAAGCCATCGAAATGCATCGATGTCCAGGTAACCAGCTGACAGTTCCGTTTCCGTTTCATCCGAAGCTGTCTATAACTTCACTTCGCTTAGGCTCCGCTCGTTCAACGAGATAGAAAAATATATGATATGTTGTATAACATAACTATTATACGATTTATCAGCAGCAACGTATCTCAAAACTTTTGTCTGATTTGAATATTGTAGCATTTCAGGATAATTTAATTTCCTAACGTTTATGGATCCTTTAAATGGAATCGTATTGGTAGTGTTTAGTACAACATTACACTTTTCGATACTTTTTATCGACATATACCCATGACTATTTTATTTTTGCTATTCCAGGCAACATTTTAACTGCCAGTCATATGTCAAGTCACTTTTTATAATTAGAAATTTAACCGTAAATATGGTGTTCCTATTCCTACAGTACCCTAATAGTGACTAATGCCCTAATGCAAAAACCTAACTTTCATTCTCGGTATAACGATGGCATTCAAAGTAGTTCCCAGGCATATGTCGTATCGTATGTAGCCCCGCGGCTTCGCGTGCATGCTTTGACAACTAAAATACCACAATATTACGTAAAGTTGGGTTTCTTGTTTCCCGGGGGAAACTATCCTGAAAGAGCCTGAGATCCGCTCTGCTTCCTGATCCCAAGATTAGCGACGTGATTTTAAATTCAGGCAGAGGTATTATAAGTCCAAAAGATTTTAACGACCTTTTACAGTCTATCAGTCAGACTCAGCGTTCAAATGATATTTTTTTAAATATGTGTAGGTATATCCTGTGTACTTAATAGTGGCCGTAGTAGCAGACAAAATACGGGATTTCGTGAACAAAATATTTTCTTTGGCACGATTATTTCTTAGGACCCAAGAATAGAGTTGAGACGTCATTTGTTTTTGCTTCGGAACGGTGTCAAAATGATACCATAATTGAATTCGGCATCTAATCATCGAAAACGATACCAAACTTGTCCTAGTAGCTTAACTGATGTAGATATCAAGATAGCGTTGAAAGCCTCCCACCCTAAAATTGTACATCAAAAATCTTGGTGGCTCCACTTTTCAAATGCGTTCTTGAAATCATCGGTTCACGAAAATACGCACTTGACCTTTTTATGTCGTGTGCAAACGTAACTACTTATATAATGCAAAACTTAAATTTAATTTAATTTTGTATTTTTATGAAATAGGAAGCAAACGATCAGTAAGCAATTACCGCCGCCCATAGACGCCCGCAACACCAGAGGGGTCACAAGCGCGTTGCCGGCCTTTAAGATGGGAATACGCTCTTTTCTTGAAGGTTTGAAGGGCCGGTCCGGACATACCGCAGACGACAGTTCATTCCACAGTCTTGTTGTGCGAGGCAGGAAGTTTCCGGAGAAACGCACAGTTGAGGACCGCCAACCATCTAAGTAGTGATGATGGAAATGCTGTCGCGAAAGTAAAGATACTTTAACGGTTTTTCTAGAAAATCGTTGAATATTTATCACCTACTTGTGTGATTTAACATAATTGAAATTGTAATCAAACATTACCTAACCTAGGATATGCGTCTAGGTATTATGATGGCACTTAAGTATTCCTAAAACGAGTAGGACCAGCGCAGCAACGCAGGTCGAATACTGATGCGGTAAAAGTGTAAAGATGCTTGCATGCGTTGCATTGCAATTTGTCTGGTAATTTCACTTTTATTGTATATTATAGTCATGATTATGTCATTACCGTCAATAGAATCCGTGTACGCTAAATTTGCATGAGCGTGTAAATCGAAAACTAAAACTAGTTTATGCTAAAAGTAGCACGGTTAGCACAAGAGTGACGCGACGGTATCTCGCGCGCGAGATAGACTACCCGCCTCTTTTTGATTGATACAACCAGAAAAGTACGGATAGACTATCTCGCGCGCTAGATACTGTCGCGTCACTCTTGTGCTAACCGTGCTGGTGCTATTTGAGCGTAGTAGGGTTTGCCATTTCTCTCTCTCTTCTTGGTAATTATTATTCCCATCTGATGGTGGGGTCTGCCTACCTAATTTTCTCCTTCCACTTTGCCAAGGTCGACGTGTCGCCTTCAGCATACATTCCATTCATTCCAGGTCTAAATGGGATCTATCCATCTCCCCCTCGGTATTCCCCTTCCTCTGGATTCGGGGATTTTGAGGTTCATGGTGGTATTTAGGATATGTTTAGGAGGTCCCACTTCACATGGTAATACATAGTCGGCTCTCCTGTACCTTGTCGGCAACGTCACGTACCCTGAGGCTACCGCGAACGTCCTCGTTGCGTATCCCGTCGATCATCATCATCACACCGCACCATCCAACGCAACATCTTCATCTCCGCTACTTGTACGGTGTGGACAAGACGTTGCTTCATCGCCCATGTTTCACTCCCATACATGAGCACTGGCCTTATGATGCTATCCTCCGGTCACAGGTCACGCCAGCAGGCGCCGATCCAGGATTTGGTTCACGGGGAGGCAATTTTCTTCACAAATAATGTCGCGGTCCGCGCCTATGGCCCCCGTAGTATACGAGGTTTGCGTTTCGGGGGGGGGGGGGGGGTTGTTGCCCCCCCCATGTATCCACGCCTGGTCACTTCTCTTCACTTAACTTCTACTTCACTTAAGCCAGACTGTATGTTGGACTAAAGCTAATTTTCTGAATAAGAGGCTGGCCCTTTGCACACGATGTATTGGGTTTTCGCAACACTCAACTCTAGGATTAGCCATCTAGTGGACTAATTTGGCATCTTCTGCATGACATTAGCAGTTTAGGGACCTTTCTGTTCACGCACGCATCTATTACGCTGGTACAGTCGACATCAAATATATCGGAGCGGCCAAGGTGCTCAAAAATAACTGACCTTGCACTTTATCGCCTTGAAAATAGGGCCGTTGTTCAGATATTTGTGACCACCTTAGCCGCTCCGATATATCTGATGGCGACTGTACTAACTTAGTATAGACAAACCCTTTTTTCTTATTTTTACACAATATTTTCTGAATAGAGCTAACTAAAGCTAAAAAAATCATAACGTACTTGTAGGTATAATCCTTCTATTGCATCGTACTCGTGACGCTATGAATTGCCATAATACAAGTTTAAATATCTCCATGATTCCTTTCTTTACCTAATTATTACTAATTTTTTAGAGATCCGAATAAAAGGAAGAGCTGTTTAGTACCCTTTCGGGCATCTGTAAAAAAATTACCTACCTATTGACATACAGCTAGTAAGCATCTAATAGCTAGCTACTTAGTGATGTGAAGTGTTAGTGTGTGTGTGTTTGTGGACTTTTACTATGTGTGTGTGCGCACACTAGGGCTGCTCCCGCGCATCACCTACAACATGGGGCTGCACAAGAGAGACAGTGAGTATCCCATCCTTTTCTTGTGCATCATCATTTTCGTCACCTTTTTTATGGCAACTTGTGTGAAATTTTATTTTTTCATCGCATTGGCTCATACTTAAAGTTTAGCATTCCACGCTTTTCTGACGTGAGTTATGTACAGTCGCGATCAGATATATCGGAGCGGCCAAGATGGTCACAATCATCTGAACAACGTCTCTATTGTCAAGGCGATAAAGTGCATGTTTAGATATTTTTGAGTACCCTGGCCGCTCCGATATATACTTAAATATTTTCGCCGGGTCAAAGGCAAAACAAACTATCTGCTAATCATTTAAATCCAAATAGTCGGTTCTGCCTTTAACCCGGCGGTTTACTTCCTAAAGTGTATGGGCCGGTTTGCAACTCTATGTGAAGGAGCTCGTACACTTGCAAGTTTACTTGCGGTAAGTAGGGACGCAGCTATAGTTCAGAATGAGAGATGAATATCACTATTTCATTCTAGCATATAGCTGCGTCCCTACTTGTCGCAAGTAAACTTGCAAGTGTAAACCGGCCTTAATTTTTTATCTTTAACTTTAGAGTGTAGGTAAGAAGAGTGTTTCAGAGTTACTGCAAACTCTTGTCATAAAATCCCTCGTGTCTGCCCTCGCTCGTGCTTCTTTAAGATTTTCGTTCGCAATATTTCTCTTACCTCTGTACTAATATCATGTAGAGTAAAGGATAACGCTGTTCCGTTTCGCGTCCTATACACTTGCGACACTTCATTTTATATAGAAAACATCACGTGACCTCCGAGGATAACGTGACGCTTTCCATACAAATTGAAGAGTTGTGTAGGACGCGGAAAGGACAGCGTCCATCATCCTTAAGTAGGTATTGTAATGTTTACTTACTTCAATTATGATACCAATTTTAAGGTGCCATATTCAATACTTAATCATAATCAATACGGAATTATGTATTATCTGACGATGACATAATATAAGTCATAAAACTTGACACGTCATTCAAGTCAGTTCCATTCCAATCGTCACAAAATACTATTGAATGCGGCCTATCATCATTAACATGCATTTTAGTGAGCTATAAAATAATTATAATATTAAGTACCTACAGTATATTGACTCGCTTCGATAATTGTTTGGCATTATCATATTGGTTTGTTTTGCTAAGTCAAACATAATTTTCTCTTTTGTAAACATAACAATGAAACATATAAGACGTACATAATTATTGTTATTATTCTCATTTGTTTATTTAGTCTCAAATGAGCCTCACCTCGCCAATAAGAGTAAAGCGTAAAAATATCTATAACCCTGCTAAAGTTTATTTGCTTGGTTTAACGCTTGGTAAAGTGAAATTAGGTATCAGACGTTTAAGGATTTTTATTCACATAAGTTAGGCAAACTTATTTTTCTCTTCATTGTCAGTTCCAAGTTTTCAATAAAAATAACGGTTTGATTTATAGATGTTAACTAAAATGCATGTAAACACAATGTTGTATAAACGACCTTGAGTCAATACACTGTATTATGAGTTGACTGTGCGATGCGCAGGAGTGGAAAGTCATCCAGTCACGTTGTTACCGCACTCGTTAAGTCACCGAATCATCGAAAGTCAACACTGACCGAGTGTAAGGTAAACAGAAAGCAGAACAAACGAGATTTAGACTACGTTTGAGTTATTAAGTGTGCATGTTTGCTTACGGGGCTGACAACAGCTAAAATTCCATCCCTATCTTTTTCAGAATAAAAGAGAAACACTGTGTTATGATTACTATGGGAGCTTATTGCAAATTTTGAAAAATTATGAATTAAAAAAAAACTACGCATTAATTGAGAAATATAAAATAATGAAGTTTTTAGTATTAGTGTGGTGGAATTTTGTCCATAATTACAGACGTTTAAGTCAAGAAACTAAAAACATACAACTGTTTAAAGCTAATTTCACTATGTAATTTTGAAATTATTATCTATCGAGCCGATTTCGTCCAATCGTGTATCGGAATTAACAATGTTCTTCCAAATATAATGAATATTAACATATATCATTTTTACTTTCTCAAAACAAGTAGTTATAGCTAAAAAACTGTTTAAGTCAATTTCAAGGTCATCATGTGTTGTCAGCCTCTTAAGGCATAGAAAAATAAGTAAGCTTTTTGCGACTAATTTTGAGACTAATTTTTAATTAGTTGCGCACTTGTTCGTTAGATCGCCGCACAATCAGCTACGAGTATACACTGAACTACGTAACTGAACAAAAAACAAAAAACTATTCTGAAGACGATTATCCATTCTTTGTTACGTTGATATGATATGGTTTATTTTTCATTTCGTACACTAACCTAGTTTACTTAAAAGAGGTACTGCGTGTCGGTAATCTTAATACTAGTAACCTTGCGCCCAATCTCATTAGGGTACCCTGTTTACCGGCTAAGGTACTTAATAACGATCAAATTGCGTTGCGTTGATTAGTGACATAAGGATGTAACTGTAATTATTTTACATTTTTTAAAGTGGGTATTCCACTCATACATTAGTATGTTATTCAATCAAATACAAACATTGAAAACATTGAAAAAATAATCAACCCAGTTGGACTTGAACCACCATCGATACGCCTTACCGGGGCTCGATATCGCTTTACCAATTAAGCTATGGGTTCAGTTACCGAGCTGACGAAATTCTCAATGCCTTCAATCATCTTTTTGCATTTATTTTTACATCGACTTTATAGCAGCCGTAAGCGACATCTAGGTGCCAACCACTAGAGTTAGATACCCTTTCCGCCGACCTTTTTACAAGTGTCACAACGGAAATAACAGATGCCGCCTGCTATCAACTCATAATTATTTTACATTTTTTAAAGTGGGTATTCCACTCATACATTAGTATGTTATTCAATCAAATACAAACATTGAAAACATTGAAAAAATAATCAACCCAGTTGGACTTGAACCAACATCGATACGCCTTACCGGGGCTCGATATCGCTTTACCAATTAAGCTATGGGTTCAGTTACCGAGCTGACGAAATTCTCAATGCCTTCAATCATCTTTTTGCATTTATTTTTACATCGACTTTATAGCAGCCGTAAGCGACATCTAGGTGCCAACCACTAGAGTTAGATACCCTTCCCGCCGACCCTTTTACAAGTGTCACAACGGAAATAACAGATGCCGCCTGCTATCAACTCATAATTATTTTACATTTTTTAAAGTGGGTATTCCACTCATACATTAGTATGTTATTCAATCAAATACAAACATTGAAAACATTGAAAAAATAATCAACCCAGTTGGACTTGAACCAACATCGATACGCCTTACCGGGGCTCGATATCGCTTTACCAATTAAGCTATGGGTTCAGTTACCGAGCTGACGAAATTCTCAATGCCTTCAATCATCTTTTTGCATTTATTTTTACATGTTTTCAATGTTTGTATTTGATTGAATAACATACTAATGTATGAGTGGAATACCCACTTTAAAAAAATGTAAAATAATTATGAGTTGATAGCAGGCGGCATCTGTTATTTCCGTTGTGACACTTGTAAAAGGGTCGGCGGGAAGGGTATCTAACTCTAGTGGTTGGCACCTAGATGTCGCTTACGGCTGCTATAAAGTCGATGTAAAAATAAATGCAAAAAGATGATTGAAGGCATTGAGAATTTCGTCAGCTCGGTAACTGAACCCATAGCTTAATTGGTAAAGCGATATCGAGCCCCGGTAAGGCGTATCGATGTTGGTTCAAGTCCAACTGGGTTGATTATTTTTTTTCAATGTTTTCAATGTTTGTATTTGATTGAATAACATACTAATGTATGAGTGGAATACCCACTTTAAAAAATGTAAAATAATTATGAGTTGATAGCAGGCGGCATCTGTTATTTCCGTTGTGACACTTGTAAAAGGGTCGGCGGGAAGGGTATCTAACTCTAGTGGTTGGCACCTAGATGTCGCTTACGGCTGCTATAAAGTCGATGTAAAAATAAATGCAAAAAGATGATTGAAGGCATTGAGAATTTCGTCAGCTCGGTAACTGAACCCATAGCTTAATTGGTAAAGCGATATCGAGCCCCGGTAAGGCGTATCGATGTTGGTTCAAGTCCAACTGGGTTGATTTTTTTTTTTTTCAATGTTATCAATGTTTGTATTTGATTGAATAACATACTGATGTAACTGTAGTTACAATACTGTAGATATAAGACGTTTTGTGTTTTTTGCTATGTCTAATTAGTTTGTTTTGTTATAATTTTATAAATTATTGAACAAATGGTTACCTACTTATTGTAATATCAAGTGGTGTTATTTAATACGCTCCTAATAACAAATATTTGTTATTTTAAAACAACAGTTGTAAGTACGTTTGGATACCTCAATGTTGATTGTTACTCAAACCACGAAAAACAGTTAACGGATTTTGATAAAATTTGGTAGTTTTTTTTTTATGAAACTAGTAGCAAACGAGCAGACGAGCCACCTGATGGGAAGCGGTCAACGTCGCCCATGGACATAAGCAACATTAGGATCCGCCTATGCGTTGCCGACCTTTGAGAGCCCTGTACGCCCGCTTCTTGAAGAACCCCATGTCAAAGCGCAATGGAAACACCTCCGGAGGCAGCGCATTCCACATTCCGCACGTTCTAGGCAGAAACGAGCGAGATGCCCGTTTATTTTTGGTATACCATGTGTCTAAGAAATGAGGATGAACTTTGTTCCTTTGGCGAGAGGTGCGATGGTAGAAACATGACGATGGCACCAGTTCAAAAAGTTCTTCAGAACATTCCCCGTTGTACAGACGGTAGAACACACAAAGAGAGCCAACATCTCTCCGGAGACTAAGTGGATCTAAGCCGTCAATAAGATCGGGATCGTCAACAATACGCACTGCCCGACGTTGGATGGAGTCAAGTGGGAGAAGCTGGTATTGCGGGCGCCAGACCAGAGATGAGAACAGTACTCCATGTGAGGTCGAACCTGCGCTTTATATAACAAAAGCCGGCGTGAAGTACTGTTTTGCTCTACTGAGCACCCCGAGCTTCTTGGAGGCCAGTTTGGCTTTGTTTTCCAAATGACCCCGAAACTAGACTTCGTTCGTAATGTCGACACCCAGTATCCCGATACTCTTAGTTAGTTTATAATCTGCAAAAATACATAAAGTACTTAACTAGTATTTTTTAGTAATCTGACAACTCCTACCATACATTGTAAACCACTTTATACGGCAAGTGCTGTCAAATTACTGCACTCAATTAAGAATTGTTCACGCAAATCAGCGCCATCTAGTTCAAATGTATTCGAGTCTAATAGAGTGAATGCGCACGATCTTTTGTTCTTGTCGCGCGGTCTGATATTGCTCTCGCTCTGTTCATCGGGCCGTCGTAGTAGACAGACGCGCTGTCATTGTCGCGGTGCGCGAGCCTTTGTTAAAACCAACATGGCGTAATTTAGTGTAAAAGTGTAATTTAGGTTAAGGAAGAGAAATATACGTGTAAAGAGTGCCCGTTGTTTCTCTTCGAAACCCATCCGTCGTTACCGCAGCAGGCGAGGCGGCGTACCCGTCCACGAGACGGACGGTGGTGGTCCAGAAAACCTCTGCAGCAGCGTGCCGGAGCGACTCGACAGCTACAGAGAAGTATTTAGATGTAACAAACCGGCCTACCGCGGCGACTGGGCTGGTTTTGCGGACATTTTTGGTGGCCCATGAGGGGAACAACCGCACGATAATAACAAAACCCGTGATTTGGGAAAATATCAAATAAAATCCCGTGATTGGGGCAAGATTGAAGCAATCCAGGGCCAAGAATCGCGCCACGGCAATCAAGGATTCGTCGAGTGGAATTTGGCATTCATTGTGTAAAATCAGTGCGCGATTACGTAATAACATCCCGAACAAGGTGAAACGTGTCATTGTAGGACAGTTGGAGGTCGGCATAGTGAAGTGAAGCTACATCCGGTTGACGTTTACCGGTTTTGTGCTGAGTGAACGAACTGAATGATAGAACGCGTGTAGCGTCGATCCGGAACGACATCGGGCGTCGTGGCGACAACCTTAGAGACTTTATTATCTGTGACATTGAACGTCATCTGACAAACGTCAGTGTCAAAAGTCAAATTGTGTTGTTGTGCTATTTGTGATAGATTTCTCAACTATATTACGTGAAATAATTAGGATTAGATTAAATTGGATAGAATATCGCTTGGAATTGGGTTGTAAATACTCACAAATAGGTGATTGATTGAAAATACGCGCGGCGCGGTGAAGTATTTGTGTTTTACCAGGTAAGTTAATATCTATTCACCATGTCACTCAAGGCTAAGGTACAGTTGGGTACGAGGTATCAAATGCTTATTGATTACGCTGGCACGGTGGCGGCCAGGTCCGGGACTTCAGCGACAGCGGTAGCCAAGCGGCATTTTGATCAGGTATATAAAACATATATCACGGCCTATGAGGCGGTACTGACAAGCGATACGGAACTGACAGAGGCGGAACGTCTCAAGTACCAGGAGCAGTTCGCCGAGATCAACCGACTTCTTATCAAACTGGATGAGGCATCAGGTGAGGAGTCAGAACAGACAGCTGGTGCAGCTAAGTATCACAGTAAGGTTAAGTTGCCTTTGGTACAACTGCCAACATATGGCGGTGATATGACAGAATGGATGTCATTTTATGACCTTTTTATGGCATTAGTGGATGCAGGTCCATTGTCTGATGCCGAGAAACACTATTACCTTCGAACTTCATTGCATGCGGAGGCCTTGACGGTAGTACAACACTTACCGGTGGATGGCGCCAGCTACTCTGTGGCATTGGATCTTCTTAAGAAAAGGTACCATAACTCCCGACAGCTTGTGGACACCTTCATTGCGCGGATAATCAATCTGCCCAATGTCGGGGGCCCGAATATAAATTTGCGAACGCAGTTTTATGATCCTCTGCGCGAGTCGATTCAGGCCCTAGAAAAGTTGAAGCAGCCGGTTTCTGAGTGGTCGTATTTAGTTGTTTACATGATGTTACAGAAGCTGCCTATTCGCATCAGAACCCTATTTGAGGAACGCTGTGGCACGGATCCTCAAGTTCTGCCAACGCTCAATCAGCTGCTGGCGCTGCTGGATGAGCAGTGTCGGGTGCAGCAGGCAGTTCCCACTGCGGCAGCGGGAAGAGCACCGATGGGACGGCAGTCACCGACCAAGGGAAGACGCGGCAGAGCGTCCCCTCCACGTGTCCTAGCTGCGGAGCTGGAAGAAGCTGATCAGGTGAATCGGTCTAAAGGTCTGTGCACGTACTGTTCCAGTAGTGCACACTCTATATACAAATGTCCATTCTTCGCAAGTCTAGCCGTTTCGGAGAGGAAAACCTGGGTCAGGAAGAATGGTGCATGTTTTAAATGTCTTCGCTCTCATTACGCGAGAGAGTGTATGGCTCGTAATTGGTGCGGTGCGTGCCAGTCAGGGTCGCATAGCCCGTTGCTGTGCAGGGAGGAAGCGGAAGCCGCTGAAGCAGTGCACAGGGTCCATGAGCGAACCCCGGTCCCACCCACCAGAAGGGTAAGTACACCACCACAGCGTAGGTCCCCACCACGACACAGGGTGTCGACCCCGCCACAAGGGTCTTGGGCGCAGCGAGCTCAACAACCTCGTACGAGCCCGCCAAGGTGGAGAGAAGAGACTAGGTCGCCTCCTCCACAGCAGGTCCAGCCAGCTCAATTGATGACTGCTGGTCACATACCGCGCCCTCCGGTGGGAACGAGGGCCCGCCAGGCGCAGGAGTCTTTCCACAGCCTACGTTTCGGCACTCGAGGCAGCCCTGAGCGCCGTTCTTGAAATAAGGCTGCTGTTGATGTCCCATCGGAACCCCGGATGATGATGCCATCGATTCGGGTCAGTCCTACTGCAAATGTTATGGTAAGGTCAGGCCGAGGCAATTATATTATGGCTAGATCCCTATTGGACACCGGCGCGGGATGCTCGATAGTTAAGAAATCATTTGCAGATAAAATAGGATTACATCAACAGTATATAGGAAGTAACATTGTTGGGATCGGAAACCAACAGGTCAAGGTACCCGGTACCATTGCTAAAATAGTATTTAAACCAGTAGGAAAACTAGTCCCTATAATTAGCGTTGTGGCAACCGCCATGTATACCGTTACAGGAAATATTCCGGCCTGTAACCATTATTTAAAGGCCCACTTAGATGCATCTAAACTCAGCCTGGCCGATCCCGACTTTGACAAATCTCAAGATGTAGACATCATTTTCGGCCTGGATGTGCTAAATTATATGTTCACTGGTTCAAAGATGCTCACGAACATTACAGGAGTGGAGGCCTACGGTACCTGGTTTGGAGATGTCCTCATGGGAGCCATCTGGACACACCCTGCTGACACCTCGGCGCAGCAGTCGAGAGGAACGTCCGTGGAAGACTACGGCGTGCACGCTACCAAGCTTGAAGAGGTGCTGGAGAAGTTCTGGAAGGTGGAGCAGCCTCCAGAAGACCCACCAGATCATCCGGAACATTTGGAATGTGAAAGGTTGTATACTTCTACTACTAAACGTATGCCTGACGGGAAATACATGGTGCGGCTGCCCTTCTTGTCAGACAGACCCACGCTAGGCTAGACCAGAGCCATTGCTGTACGCAGGCTTCATTCGTTGGAGGCGAAGCTAGCCAAGAACCCAGTCTTGGCTGAGAAATATAAGGATTTCATGCGGGAATATGAGTCGCTAGGACACATGTCTAAATCCAGTTACCAGTTTGACTCGGAGCACTACTGTGTTCCGCATCATGCGATTTTCAAAAAAGATTCAAATAAGCTTCGGGTGGTTTTTTCCGGAGCCTCGAAGAGTAGCAATGGAGTAGCTCTTAATGAATGCCTGCATTCAGGCAAGCCCCTTCAGAATGATATTACAAAGATATTGTTGAATTTCAGACGGCACCAGTTCGTGTTCACGGCCGACATCCGGATGATGTTCCGGCAGACGTGGATACACCCCAGTGATAGGCGCTATCAGCTGATCCTGTGGCGTGAGGACCCGTCGCAGGACATACAGGTTTACGAGTTAAATACTAATACCTACGGACTACGGTCAAGCCCCTTTGTCGCAATACGGACGCTGTTGCAGTTGGCCGCGGATTGGCAAGCTCAGCATCCAGGGTCTCCAGCTGCAGACGTCATACGACGTCAGAGCTACGTCGACGACCTTCTGGTTGGAGCAAACTCCATTACAGAGGCTCGGCAGCTTCAATCGGAGCTCATAGAACTCATGAGCAGTGCCGGCTACGAGCTCAGGAAATGGTCGGCTAACTGTCACGAGTTACTCCGGGACCTACCACAGGAGTATTGTGAGGTGCCTCATCAATTCGACGCTGAAGACAGGAGCCTCATAAAGGTATTGGGAATACAGTGGAACCCGGTGCACGACACCATGTCGTATCAGGTCAATGTACCGTTGGGGCAGGCGGTAACGAAGCGAAGCGTTTTAAGTACTATCGCTAGGCTTTATGATCCGTGCGGTTACTGCGCACCGATTGTTTATAGATTCAAGCTGTTCATGCAGTCATTGTTTACCGATGGAATGACGTGGGATGAACCGCTCCTGGACACTCAGGAGGTTCAGTGGAACGAGTTGGTTCAGGATTTAAACCATTTGTCTCAATTACAGATCCCTCGTTGCGTCGCGTTACCAGGATCTGCCTCCTACTCACTCCACGGGTTTGGAGATGCCTCGGAGCAGGGCTATGGAGCGTGTGTGTACCTTCGGACAGAGGACACGTCTGGAAACGTCATGGTACGGTTAGTCCTAGCTAAGACCCGAGTAGCGTCGAAGAAAGTCAAACAAACCATTCCGAAGAATGAGTTGAACGCAGCTCATATGGTTTGTAAACTCCTGAATCATGTCGCAGCGGCCTATGAAGACGAAATCGAGATTGATAGCATAAATGCGTGGTCTGATAGCAAAATCACGTTGTGTTGGCTTAACACAAAACCGCATCTGCTCCAGACATTTGAATGTAACAGAGTACAGGATATTCAGCAGTCGAAGCGACCAATGACATGGCGCTATGTACGAGGTGAGTCCAACCCGGCCGACGTCGCATCCCGAGGTGCTACCGCGAAGGGGCTCCTCAAATGCAAGTTGTGGTGGTCGCCGGAGTGGCTGCTCAAGGAGGAGTCACAGTGGCCGACGATGCCGGTCACCATGTCACCGGAGCTGCCAGGGTTCAAGCAGCTGGTTCATGTCGCCAATGACGAGCAGACATGGGAGGACTTATTACTGTCGAGAGTCAGCTCGTATAGTAAACTCATAAACGTGACGTCGTACGTTTTGAGATTTTGCAGGAATATTCGTTTGCCGAAGCAGCAACGAAATTTAAAACAGAACCTTACCATCGAGGAAAATCGTGCAGCAACGGATCACTGGATCAAGAAGGTTCAGTTGGATGCATACCAAGATGAAGTCATCTTACTGAAAAAGGGGAAGCTGGTATGCAAATCACTTCAGAAGTTGAGCGTCTTCGTGGACGATAATCATTTTATTCGAGTCGGAGGCAGACTACGTAATTCAAGCTTACGTTATGACGCAAAGCACCCAATGCTTATACCTAAGGACCATCGATGGTCGCAATTATTGATGGAGCACTATCACCGGATCTATTGTCATGCTTCGACAAGCGCCCTGATTAATATACTTAGACAACGATACTGGATTCCGTCAGCACGGCGTCAGGTGTCACGTGTCATCAGGGGTTGTATGTCATGTTTCAGATTCAACGCGACAGATCAGGCGCCTTTCATGGCTGATCTGCCCGCGGACCGCGTCACGGCGACGCGTCCCTTTTCCGGCGTAGCGACGGATTTCGCTGGCCCCTACTTGGTTAAAAGTAGCCAGCTCAGGAATGCTAAATCTGTTAAAGCTTACCTGTGTGTTTTTGTATGTCTAGGTACCAAGGCGGTACACCTCGAGGTCGTCTCGTCGCTGAGCACCGAGGCATTTATCGCTGCGTTCACACGGTTTGTGAGTCGACGTGGGCTGCCCGCCCTCGTCCGGAGCGACCAAGGTACCAATTTTAAATCTGCTAGCTCATACCTCCGAGAGGTTAACCAGTTCTTGCTTGACAACGAAACCATTCTAGAGGATGAGTTTCGTCGCCAAGGCATCCGCTGGGAGTTCAATCCTCCCGGCGCCCCTCACATGTCTGGCCTAGTGGAAGCAGCGGTCAAGAGTAGCAAGAACCTGCTTAAACGAGAGATTGGGGATCGTATCCTGACCTTTGAAGGTCTGCAGACGGTATTCTGCAGGGCGGAAGCTATCCTCAACTCTAGAGCGCTGGTTCCAATGTCAGAGGATCCTTGTGACCTGGAAGTTCTCAGCCCAGGTCATTTTTTGATAGGTCAACCTTTGGTGTCATTACCTGAACCTTCCTGGAAGGACACGAATATGTCACGGCTGTCGCATTTTCAATTTATTCAAGCTGTAACTCAAAAGTTTTGGGCTAGGTACCACTTAGAATATTTAAATAATTTGCAAGCCCGTAACAAATGGAACAGACATGTACCTAATGTAGCATTAAACGATTTAGTCTTGATAAAGGATGAAAATTCCCCGCCTCTACAATGGCGTCGAGGTAGGGTCATTCAAGTTTTCAAAGGCTCCGACGGAGTCGTCAGGTCTGTAAAGTTGAAGACACAGATAGGCGAACTTGTACGCCCCGTTGTCAAATTGTGTAAATTACCCATGGAGCTTTAATTCTTGAGCAGCTCTTGTATGTTAACAAATCTTGGTTTAAATTGTAGCAATTAGTACTAACAATCGTGAACTATGTACCACTGTTTCCTCGGGAAACCATGTAACTAACTTAGTAAGTAGCTTATCTTTGTTGTTTTTACACTTTCATGATTCATATCTTGATATTATGTTAGAATGTTATTGAGTGCAAGTGCACTGGATGGTCACAGATTACTTATGCTGTAGACAACTCATGTAACATTTATTAGTGTTAATAATTGTTTGTTTTCATATCTTTTGTTTATGCTAGATCGTAGCGATGTAAACTTCAGGTCTTCAGCTCACCTTTTCCCTGGGCCGGGAAGGAATGTTCACGCAAATCAGCGCCATCTAGTTCAAATGTATTCGAGTCTAATAGAGTGAATGCGCACGATCTTTTGTTCTTGTCGCGCGGTCTGATATTGCTCTCGCTCTGTTCATCGGGCCGTCGTAGTAGACAGACGCGCTGTCATTGTCGCGGTGCGCGAGCCTTTGTTAAAACCAACATGGCGTAATTTAGTGTAAAAGTGTAATTTAGGTTAAGGAAGAGAAATATACGTGTAAAGAGTGCCCGTTGTTTCTCTTCGAAACCCATCCGTCGTTACCGCAGCAGGCGAGGCGGCGTACCCGTCCACGAGACGGACGGTGGTGGTCCAGAAAACCTCTGCAGCAGCGTGCCGGAGCGACTCGACAGCTACAGAGAAGTATTTAGATGTAACAAACCGGCCTACCGCGGCGACTGGGCTGGTTTTGCGGACAAGAATTGTACCTTAGATTTGTAAAGCGCTGGCGGGCTGGTGGTAAGACGTCCGACTTTCAACCGGAGGTCTCGGATTCAAACCCCGGCTCATACCACGGAGTTTTTCGGAACTTATGCAGGTAATAAGTTTTAAATTCAGTTTTAATGATTTTGTATATATGTAAATAACGTGTATTAATATTTTGAATGCTTATAGTATAAACTATAGTTGATTAAGGAGCGCATATTTTTGTAATAACATCTTTAAACCTACCCAAAATAAATTAATGCAAAAAGCTTTTGCAAAATAAATGATTCGATTTGATTTAAAAATTATAACTATATAGGTAACTGGCGCTAACTTGGTTTTCTTTATATTTAAGGTAATCATTAGTAATGTAATTTAATTTGATAATTTATTTTTATATTCTTGTCTAGGGAGCTAAAAAGATTCAGTTACCTGCATCAGTTCAGGGCTATCAGGAGTGGCAAGAGTCTATAGGTTACGGTGTCAGCGTACCATTTGCAGGCTAGCCGCTTGTATTATCATCGTCAAAATATAAACAATCTACGTCTTGTTAATGATAAAAAAAATAGTATTCAATTAATGTGGATATGGTTCTAACTATTATAGGTACTTTAGTTATTTTTGAAACTGACTGTACCATAATACTTAATCTAACCATAAGGAAGACATACTATAATTTCCACAATATGATACAAATTTTAATACCAATCCAATTTCACCGCATATTAACTAAAATTCTCTAAAACCATCTCTACCCCTAACGAAATAAAGTCCTTTTTAGAATGAGTTTGTTAGTCAACAACACATGGTGAGGTCATGTAGAACTAGTCCTTATATCGTAGGCAATAGGGTACAATTTGTAATAATTAGCCTGGACAGCCAGGTCGGCGCGTTCGTCTGAAGGTCGCTCTCCAATCGATATTGCGTCTCGCTTGTACCACTGTCTTAGCGTATTATATATGTATGTGTAGAAAAAGGCTTTTCTATAAAAAAAAAAAAACATTGCTGTTAAATCCATTGAAGCCGGGTGCTAAGCACCTTCTTATATTTTTTTTGTGATTGTGTGTTATTTTACTCCGACAATAAAATTCACTACGTGGTTTGTTTTCGGGTTGCACTCTTTTGCATCTCTTTTCTCAATGTGTTAACGAAAATTAAGAAAGCGCGGATATGGTATGGAATACCAAAACGAAATCTTCAAATAGCCAATAGGTACACAGTTAATTCTCGCAATAGAACAGAGAAACAGATAAGTTAAGTACGAGCACGGTAACTCTACCTACATGGACTTTGCAAAGACAAAATGTGGAAGTGCAGTTATAAACGTCATATTTTAATATAAATTTGACGTTTTATGCAGCCTTGTTCACACCTGGTTCTCAATTAATTTGGTCGGACTCTATTAAACGCTGTACCGGTGGTTACCAAACCAGCTTTAAAAGGTAAATAAAAAAAAGGAGTACCTATACCTACCCTCTATCTATATATGTTTATCTATGAGCCACTAGCCTGATAACAAAGTTAAATCATTTTATGTCATTACCGTGTTAGGTTAGCTTAGGTTAACCTAGTTTTTTTTAACATAACTCGAAAACTAGCTTGGGCCCTTTGACTCGGTGCAAAGGCGCGCTGTGCGGATCGTCGACGATCCCAAACTCACGAGCGATATTGAACCTTTGAGTCTAAGGAGAGACTTTGCCTCCTTATTGTGTGTTCTATCGCTTGTACAATGGGTTGCGTTCTGAAGAACTGTTTGATATGATGCCCACGGCAGCTTTTTATCACCGCACTGCTCGCCTCCGGCAGGGTGTCCATCCTCACACCCTGGAGCCTAAGGGGTCGCGCACTGTACTGTTTAAGAGGAATTTCCTCCCTCGAACGCTGCGGCTGTGGAATGAACTCCCTGCCGAGGTTTTCCCAGCGGGCTACAGTATAAGGTTCTTCAAAAAACCGGCCAAGAGCGTGTCGGGCCACGCTCAGTGTAGGGTTCCGTAGTTTTCTGTCCGTCACAGTAAGTGTCCCCACTTAAGAGTTAATAACACCGCCATGTAGGATATGATATGAAAGTTCCACGTACAGCGACATCTATCGGCAAATTAAGTAAACTATTGCGCGCGAGCTTAAAGTATGGAAGATGATTTTTATGGAATAATTCTTTATTGCGTGAACCGATTTTCACCGTTTTTACTTTATTTGAAAGCACGTCATTTCATTGTAATTTTGTAGAAATTACAGGTACAATAAACACCTGCTTATACGGTTAAATTACAAACTTAGTTCAGAAATAATTTTGTAATTTTTTTTCAAAAACTATTCATCCTATCAAGTTCAAAATAATTTTCTTAGAAAGTTTTTATAAAGTTCTACTTTTGAGATTTTTTTCATATTTTTAAAACTTATGGTTCAAAAGTTAGAGGGGGGGACGCATATTTTTTTACTTCTGGAGCGATTATTTCCGAAAATATTTACATTATCGAAAAATGATTTTAGTAAACCCCTATTCATTTTTAAATACCTATCCAACAATATATCACACGTTAGGGTTGAAATGAAAAAAAAAATCACTCCCCACTTTACGTATAGGGGAGGTACCCTAATAAATAAAAAAAATCCTTTTTTTATTTTACCACTTTGTCGGCGTGATTGATATACGGTCACTGAGATTATCCGCGGACGGACGGACGGACGGACGGGCAGACATGGCGAAACTATAAGGGTTCCTAGTTGACTACGGAACCCTAAAAAGGAGTGTATAGGTTCTTAAAGGGTAGGCAACGCGCATGTTAATCATCTGGGGTTGCAGGCGTCCATAGGCTACGGTAACTGCTTACCATCAGGCGGGCCGTATGCTTGTTTGCCACCGTCGTGGTATAAAATAAATCATTTGTTCAAACCTTTTTAACTTCTATATAACATTAAGTATAAAAACATCCGTGTTCATGCTGCCAATAGCCGCAATTTCTACAGGAATGCACATGGAATGCAGATAGAATGCACATTAAGTGCACATAAGCCACTAATTGAGTATAAAAAGTGTGCTTTGAACTTGACATTCACTTTATAAATGTAACGTTATGGAACGGGTGTAGTAACACTGACTTTCAAACGTATTGTTTACGTGCGACATAAATAATGTTGTATTTGTTATTAAAACTAAGATATAACAATTTATTTGATGTCATCCCTCATAAAATAGAAGCTAAAGTAAGTAAAGTATCTTTATTGTGAACCTAATAATAGAAACCGGACCACGTGATCTCGCAGCTATTAACTAAACCCCTGAGGTTTTCAATATTCCTTTCTTTCGTATAAAATAAATAAATAAATAACCGGGCAAGTGCATGTCGGACCACGCATAATGGAGGGTTCCGTAGCTTCAATGGAATAACAACCAGACTAATGCCAAAAGGTCTTATCTGATGCCTATGGAAGAAGTTTTTTGGAAATAACTCAAAAATGGCTAACCCGATAATGTTCAAAACAATTTTCGTAGAAAGTATATAAGATAACGCGGCTCCTCTCAATTTTTTCATATTTTTGGACCTACGGTTCAAAAGTTACAGGGGGGTGGGCGCTATTTTTTCGACTTTCGAAGCGATTATCTCTGAAACTATTTACTTAATCTCAAAATGTTCAAAGAAACCTCAATGTTATTTTTAAAGACCTATTGATTGATGTGCAACATGTTGATATTTGGTAAAAACATTTTTTTGGAGTTAAGTTACATGTATGAAAATATTTTTTTCTGCAATTTCACTACATAAATAAATAGCGGCATACAAACTACACCTTATTATTAAGATATATCTTATAGTTTCCGAGTAAAATGGCTGTGAGTTGTGACATACGGACGGACGGACACACGGACATGACCAAAACTATAAGGGTTCCGTTTTTGCCATTCTGGCTACGGAACCCTAAAAACAACATCCTGAAATTACGATCGATTGATTTTTGTCTTAACTTAGTAGAAGAAGAGTTAGCGTAGCGTAGACTGGCAGAGGTTTTCCCTAGGAGAGAAGCGGACTGCTGTACAGTGAGTTTATGTATACACATTGCTACAAATAAATAATAAATAAATAAATAAATATTATACGACAACCTTACACAATTCGACCTAGGCCCACAGTAAGTTCAATAAGGCTTGTGTTATGGGTACTAGACGACGATATATATAATAGATAAATTTTGATAAATACTTAAATACATAGAAAACATCCATAACTCAGGAACAAATATCTGTGATAAACACACAAACAAATGCCCTGACCAGGATTCGAACCCGGGACCTCCTGCTTCGTAGGCAGGGTCACTACCGACTGGGCTAGGAGGCCGTTAAATATTACAACATTGTTCACAATACATACGATAGAGTAGTTTTACTTTTGCAAGCTTATAGGTACCTATTGAATTCCCTCATACTGAGTAAATAAAATTATAGAGCAAATTTATACAAATCTACCTAGTCCTACAGTAACTAACCTCAATCTGGCTTGTGTGTGTATGTGGTGGGTACTAGACGACGATACTTAAGACAATATGGACACTGATAAACTGAGAAATGTGCTACCTGAGAATTAATTAATCTCTTAAATAATATGTTTTAAATTTAATTTGTGCGTGAGTGTTTTCCCCCGCCTGGGGGCCTCGCCAGTCTCGCTACCTACATCACCAACATCGGCTCCGGAGTCCACGCGTTGCCCTACTGACCAGTGAAGACCTGCAGACCGTGACGTCACCGTGTCCAGGTGCACCTACCACCACAGCACCGAACGCACAGCAGGGAAGTGGCAATCGTTAAAAAGCGTGCATAAGTGAATACGGGGTCAATCTAAATTGTTACCAAGGACCTACCCCTGAGATCTGTTCTTCTCTTAAATCTACCCTACATTTATTTTTATATAAAATCACTTTTTTTTAATGTAGTTTTTATTGTACCGGTTGTTTTTATTCTAAAAAAAACTAAATAATAACTCGAGAATAAATTCACACACACATTCGTGAATCATTTATTCAATCTACACACACAAAAAAATTACTAGGTTAAGGTACCTTAACTTAAGTATATTTTTTTGTGTGTTATTTATTTATGTAAACGTTATTGCATAAAATACAATGTTAATTATGTAAAAATGGTGGACTTAATGCTAAGGCATTCTCTAGCAGTCAACCACAGGGCTAAACAGAGAAAGACAAATGTTGTGCAAAGAAAAAAGTTTGAATGTATTAATTTTAAACTTTAATGAAACTAACTGAGGAATAATATAAATAAACTACGTGTAGATGTACACAAATAAGATAGGTGTTAAAATGTACATATACACGGTGCCCGTGAGCATTGCGAGAGACTTTAACAGTGTATTCATTATCATATTTAGAGAACAAAATGTCCTTTAAACTTTTTCGAAATTCGCCATAGTTTCAGAGTAAATACTACTTACAAAAAATTGCATTTTGAATTGTTTCTCAGTGTAAAATGATTTTTTGATGGCGATCTCACCGGTATGGGGCATAGTCTAGACATCTCTTATTGACTGATATCAAAGACCTAAGAAACACTTTGCATGGACTAGTTTTTACGAGAAAAAATGTAGCAATTTACTTTTTCCGTTACTTTTTTCTAATGACATTTACTTTTTATGTAGAACAGCATTCAAAAAAAGTGAAAAAAAAAAGTAAAAAAAAAAATTTTTTTTTGGCGTTTTACAACAAAAGTCATATAATGTTTTTTCATTCTTTTGACCTCAGAAATGCGTGGTTAAAATCTCTCGCAATGCTCACGGGCACCGTGTATACAATATATACTACAATTTTATAAATACTATAATTATGATGATGGATGCTAATCGAATTCATGTTTCAGCAGATGCTTGCGTATATTTATATTCGTTCTTATATTATTGTGAACAAAATGAGTTAGTCGTAAAATATTATGTTGAAAACCTGCTACATATTAACTTTCTTTTATAATGGATGTCACTTAACTTATTTAGCTTATAAAGGCAAAGCTGAAAACGCCTATACACCTATGTCTTTGTGTGAAAGGTGAATCTAAGGTGCCTTTAACACTCTTTCGATTGGGTCATATAACGTCTTCTATTGCTATCATTATTGTAAAACCATATCATATATGTATACAGGTATGTATGAATCGCTAAACTAAAGTGGCAGTGGGCGGGGCACATTGCTCGTAGAACCGATGGCCGTTGGGGCGGAAAGGTTCTCGAGTGGCGACCACGAACCGGAAGGCGCAGCGTGGGTAGACCCCCCGCAAGGTGGACTGATGACCTGGTGAAGGTCGCGGGAGTCCGCTGGATGCGGGTGGCGCAGGACCGGTCATTGTGGCACTCTTTGGGGGAGGCCTATGTTCAGCAGTGGACGTCTTCCGGCTGATATGATGATGATGATGATGATGATGATACAGGTGTAACAAAGATAGTGGTGAACCGTTTAAGGGCATAATTGGCATTGTATTGGGACTAAGAAAAACAGGGAGAAATAAAAAATAAAAATTATGGGACACGTCATCCCAGACGACCGACTTTCCATACAAAACCATTTTTTTTGCGTGAATTTTTTTTCTTAGTTTTTTTATAATTAGAATACGATACCAATTATGGCCTTAAACTGATCACCAGCATTTTGTTATATCTTGTATATTTATAATCATAATACACAACTGTCATCTTACTCCATAAAATATAATTTTAAACAAATAAGAACCAACTTCACTAAGCATCCACCTTTCCAATACCAAATGCTCGATCTGCTGTAAAAAATACTCAAATCACCATAGGTGTGCCTATAATAGTTGAAGAGTTCCCTCGATTTCTCCAGGATCCCATCATCAGATCCTGACATGGTTACAATGGGACCAACTGTGAAGTATACGCTTTCAAACAAAAAAAAATCCAAATCGGTTCAGCCGTCTTCGAATAATCGGTGAACATACATAAAAAAAAGCAAAAACAAAGATCCCGACTAATTGATAACCTCCTCCTTCGAAATCTTGAAGTCCGTTGAAAATACCTTAAAAGTTACATAAAACTGGATTGTACTCGTACTGTATACAACTAACAACATCTCTTGGAAATTTTCTAGAATTAAATTGATAGTACCTAATGCCAGATAAAAAAATTTGGTCACGTAATTCCATTTCTAAAGAAACATAAAAATCATATTTGTAGTTAAATCGAAGATGTAAGTAACCTCATTCACTTGTCGAATAAAATTCTCAAGATTACTATACTGAAAACTGAAAGGCAATCAAATTTTGCTACATATTGAAAAACTTTAGACAACATTACAACGTATTACAAAGACTGTATGAACCTTGACCTTGAGTAATAATAATATCATATGACCTCAAACCTTCGTGCGCCAATATATACGTTTCTCTGACTACTTAGTACCATGAGGGTTTTCGCGATCGAGTATTTCTCTAGATAGCAGCACCGTGGCGAGAGGTCTAGCTGTTATAATCCACTAATCATGTTTAATCCTTGGAAGAATAATAAGTAAGGAAGCGTAATCAACGCTCAAAATCTGCTCCACTTTCCTGGTGCCAAAGTGGGCGGGGCTTGTGACAGCGGTGCCCTAATGTCATGTCAAACATTTTGAAATTGTCATGTCGTCAAAATATTAGTTTTTTCGGTCCATGAAATTTCGGTAATATATCGGTATTAAAATGCCGGCATGTGCCGTGCATTGGTGCAGGAGCCACACAGGCGCCAAATATGGTGATATTTCTTTTCATCGGTAAGTAAATCACGCATAGATATTCTCATACATTACGGACTTGGTCGATGTTATGCAATATAAGTTTTGGAAAAGTAAACATAACTCATTTGAGGAAAATTATAATGAATGTTCATTTATAAGATTACCTAGTAGTAATAGATCGACAAAACAAAACCCTTCGAATTAGTACCTACTATACTTACTCTGGTAAGTCTGGTAAAATTATACCATTCTGGCCGTGCCATTTCTAGTACAACTGACTGTACTGTACATAGGTATGACTCTTATTTTTCATTAATAATGAATGCCATAACTTCATAGCAGTCTTTAATTATCAAATCTAGAGCAGAGCCCGACTGGGGAACTACCTCTACCTTACAGAAAATCACAGCCAATTGGCACTAGACCCTACTCATAGTGTTGTGTTCCCGCCGGTGAGTAAGGTTGCCAGAGAGCTCAGAGGATGCAGTGTGTTGACGATGGGGGATCCTCTTGTCCCTTTAGCTGTCAACACAGTGAATCCTCTTTAATATAAAAGCGTCGGCAACGCACATGAGACACCTCTGGAGTTACAGGCGTCCATAGGCTACGGTAGCTGCTTACCATCAGGTGAGTGTTGTAGTATAAAAAAAAAACCGGCCAAGTGCGAGTCGGACTCGCGCACCGAGGGTTCCGTACAAACCTGTAGGTATATAAGTAAAAGTTCATCCATTGCATTGACATAGAAAATTGATTTTGTTACAGCTTAAAGGTATTATAGACTTGAGTATTTGATATGAATTTCAATTCAATACCTCTACGCGTTTACGAGGAAAAAGGTAGTAAGTTTAAAATTTAAGAAAAAAAAATTTTTTGTATGATTTTACTAAAAATGTCTACTTTTCGTAATTTTTCCTTTATCTGTGCTATATGAAGTTTCTTCGTGCCAAGTTTCAAGTTTCTGTGTTTACGGGAAGTACCCTTTAGGTTTTGAGCTCCTTGCGAGTACTCAGTTTCAAAATATGCGACTTAAATTGCTATTTCTTTTGATTGCGTTGACATAAAAGTTTGGTTTTGCTACATCTGAAAGGTCATATAGCCCTGAGTATTTGACATGAATTTCAATTTAATAACCCCACGCGTTTCCGAGGAAAAAGGTAGTAAGTTAAAAATTTAAAAACATATTTTTTTGTATGATTTTACAAAAAAATTCTACTTTTTGTTCCGTTTCCGTTTTTTCCTTTCGAGGTTTGGAACCCTAAAAATGGATACAAAATGTAAATTTATCTTTGCATTTCCCTAAGCCTGCTATAATAAATAGTACACATAAACGAACTCATCCGTTATTTATTTTAGTTCTAAAAAACGAGGAAGCAAAGAGAATTTTAACTATTTATATAGAAGGTATGCTATTATTTTCTAGTCTGGTCATAAATAAAGTTAAAAATAAACGTTTTCTTTTGCCATAACATAACATAACATAAATACTCTTTATTGCACACCTCAAAAAAAGAAACACATAAAATACAAGTTACAAACAGAATAATCAGAGGTAAAACAATTCACCTCAACCTTAATTGCTTAACATTATGTTGCTTGAGACCAAGAGGGTCTCCCTAATGTAACGGATTTATAAAATTGTAAAAAAGTTCAAAATCAACTATTTTATGTTAATTTATGCTTATTTTGTAGTATGTAAGTGCCTATATTGTAATTAAGCACTTTTATTAAATAAATGAAAAATGAATAGAAGGCATTCATATTATTCCAAGAACGATTAAATTTACGTATATTACGTAAGTAATGAAAAATCCACTAGAAAATAAATTGTTAATTGATTGCATTATTATTTATTACGTGAACCAATCCACGTCAAACTTAGGCGTATTTATTAAATATACGTTAACTTGACATTTCAGTTATTTCATTTGAGTATCTCCTGTCCAATTAAACTTCATTGTCAAATTGATTTTGACCACTCACAACACGGCAACTTTTCTTATTGGTAAAATGGCATGAAACCTTTGCGGAATTAAGGTTAACACTAAAAAATATGCTTAAAGAATGAGTACTTGATTGGTTAATAAGACATAAGACATTTTAGTCTTGTAAACGCGAAAATGGGTCGTGTTTTCACATGAACTTTGCTTTCCTTTACTCGTCTTGATATTATATGTCGATGGTTTAATCATGTTTTTTTTAATAGAGATGCTAGAGGGGCGAGTTGGTGTTTTTAGACCAAGGTATCAAATCGCTACGTAAATAAAATATTCTCTTAACAAGTCAAGCTATTTCATTGTTCATACTTGAAATATTTCAAAAAGTATTCTGTAAGAATCTATTTTGAATAAAATATTTTGAGTTTGAGTTGAGTTTACTTAACCCAAGAATTACCACCCGGCATCCAACTGCGGGATAAGTTCGGATTTTTCACTATTTTGTGTTTATCATTAAAATTATGGTATTAATCGACAGATAATAATTAAAATATTAAAAATCATACGACCGCACTATTTTTTATGTATAGTAATCAACGTGTCATATATAAAAATAAACTTTTATCCAGGTTTGAACTTCGCTTTTGTCCTTACTCACCCCATTTTACGTTTCTTAAAATGACGTCTGGCCTTGATATGTCTACTTAGCTTTCAACAATAATTAAAAATCAATATAAAGCAGGAAACATAGGTACTATTCTTGTATTACATATTCGGTTATACATTAAATAATGTTATAATCGATATGGATTTGTAAGTAAATATATGTAGTTAATGCCATAGATTTGTCTTATATTGGAACGTAAAATTGTATACAGTGTTTTATACCTACTCGTGCATTGTACTCACACACAAGTACGTAGTTTTGTAAACACTAGGTACATATACTTACCGAATGTTTAATCTATCTAATATTTACAAACTAAACCTTTCAATTTCGTGAAAAGTCCAAATGTGACTGTATCATATTCGATACATATTTTATCACATACCCCTTTATCCCTTTTAATATATCGCCCCGATATAACACGATATTCAATTTAAGTCCGGTTGTTGGGCCTCTATTCTGTAACGCCTAAATTATATACGGATTACATTGTCCAGAGAGCCGCTTAAAAATTATGCTACTCATAAACTTCATTATTATTCTCGCTTTAGACACAGAATAAGTAATAGCAACAGCTTCAGATACGATAACCATCGTGTCACAAGAATAAAAAATTAGAAATCTAAATCCGCTGTTCGTAAAACCTGCCGCAACCTGTGACGCTTAGGTTACTTTATTGGCCTAGGCCAGGAAAGTTGTATGAAATTCCATTAGTCCTCATGAGTTGCTGCGTTCGAAACAGCTAGATATCGTATTATAAGCAACGTAACGACAATATGTCATTGCATGTTTAAGAAATAATAATTTAATAGTAGTTTATGTAACTGCTACGTAATAAGGCCTAATTACGTACAGTTGCATACACTGCTGTATCTACACTCATATTATTTATCCAAAATGCCGTATTCGGAAACCATAGAATGGCCGCCATTGTACCGCCATGGCCAACTCGATTGTGCCGGCGGTCGCGCGGGCGCGTGTCGGGCTGTCGACGGATGCGCGGGAGGGTGCAGGTGTACATTATGTTATCAAAACTCATAGCACATCAATATTTGAGAATGTAAAGTTAAAATTACGTTACTGCCACAGATAAAAAGCTTATCATAGTAAAATCGGTCGTGGTAATGCTAGCCATTGCCTACCGTTTTCGAACACGTTTTAGAGAACTTACAATATGAGTGTAGATAAAAATGCTGGTGATCCGTTTAAGGGTATAATTGGTATCTTAATCTAATTACGAAAAACTAGGAAAAACATTTTTCACGCAAAAAAAAAAATCGTTTTGTATGGAGGGTTGACTGGCTGGAATTATTTGTTTATTTATTTGTAAAAATAAATCTTACAGGCTTACAGTAGACACCAAAACGCTTGTAAGATAAAATACATCAGATAGTTAATAGTTACATATACAGTTAATGTTATATAAAGTTAATGTCCACTTGATGAAATAAATAATAAATTACAATATAGTACAAAATAATTGTATTAAATGAGATTTACATGGAATGAGAGGTCTTATACAAAAAAAAAATGTTTTTCATAAGTACACCCTGACATTGGCAGAATTCACCTCGCTAAAATAGGCGAGGAGTAAAAGCCATTAATTAAAAGAAAAAAAAATCATATTATTTATTAAAGATGCTAGAGGGGCGAGTTGGTGTTTTAGACCAAGGTGTGAAATCGCTACGTAAATAAAATATTCTCTTAACAAGTCAAGCTATTTCATTGTTCATACTTGAAAAGTATTCTTGTAAGAATATATTTTGAATAAAATATTTTGAGTTTGAGTTGAGTTTACTTAATCCAACAATGGCATCCGGCGAGGGTTGACCGGCTGGAATGAGAGGTCTTATACAAAAAAAAAATTTTTTCGTGTCTAAAATTTTTTTCTTAGTTGCAATAGGTACGTTACCAATTAAACGGATTACCAGTATTTTTAGTTACATCCTGTGTAAACATTTTAGTAACGGCCCCGCGGCCTTTGGATATAACGACCAAATAAATTAAGCGTCCGTCCGCGCTTCTAGGGTCTCCGGGGATGGCGCCGAAGCCCTACTAGTACCCAATATACTGACTCATTGATTATAAATACTATGTTTGCTGGAAATGGTATGAACTTGAATAAATAGATAGATAGATAAAAAAACAAAATGTCAACTTAAAACTACCTTACACAAACATACACTTACAAACTACCGCATAACAAGGAACAAAAACCACAAAAACCAATAACAAAAACCTAAGCTAAATTAAAAATATTCATACAATTAATCAAATAAACCACCCCGCATCATTCCCGGCGCAAAGGTGCCCATCACGCTAGAGTGGATAGATAAATAATTTATTTGAATACTGCAATAACACACAATATCAAAAGCAGCAAAGTATAACAATAACACAAAGAATCAGTTGAGAAAATTAATAGTAGTTTATGTAACTGTTATGTAATAAGGGTCCTTAAAATATGAGTGTGGTTTCGAGGTCACACGAGTGTGTTAAGGCCTAATTACGTACAGTTGCATACACTGCTTTATCTACACTCATATTATATATCCTAAATGACATGTTCGGAAACCATAGAATGACCGCCATTGCACCGCCATGGCCAACTCGATTGTGCCGGCGGTCGGGCGGGCGCGTGCCGTTGGTCGGAAAGGAGGACAGGATTTACATTATGTTATCAAATTCGATGTTCCAAATTTGCAACTCATAATCTATCAATATTTGAGCATGTAAAGTTAAAATTAAGCTACTGCCACAGATAAAAATCTTATCATAGTAAAATCGGTTGTGGTAATGCTAGCCATTGCCTACCGTTTTTGAACACGTTTTAGAGGATTTACAATGTGAGTGTAGATAAAAACAAAACATCAGATGAGGTAGTTAGAATTCGCGTGTGCGTTAATAATACAAGAACAATAATGTATACTAGTGTACACGTTAAATCTGTAGGTACTCATCTTTCTAACGTTTGTTCCGACTTCCGACTTTTAAACAATTAAGGACCTTTACACACGGTGTCGTAGCGTAGGGTAAGCCTAGTAAGCGCATCGTGTAATACGCGTGTAGGTCGAGAGCGATACCAGAACGTACATGTTAGCAATTTTAAATTGTATTCATTACGTCTATACATAATTATTATTGTAAAGACTGTGTACCAACATTACCCTTAAAAGTAGGCGTTATGGCCAGAGAGTTCTTTATAGAGCTTAATGGTTATGGCTGAAGATTGTCTAAGCCCGTTCAAAATATACTTTTGGTGCGTTTTGATTAGTTTGCATTATCTGTGGTTCACTGTGAAAAGATGTCATACGAAAAATATTGTGTTGATGTTCATTTTTGCCAAGAGAGATATACGTTTATTGTTTAACATACTGCGTGTTTTAACTGGAAAACTACCCTGGAGGCTCCCAAACTCTGGATTTGAAGGCTAAGTTTCATACATGTTCAAAGATGTCCGCACCACGGATCAGAATACAATCCGGATAGTACTTTTACTATATTCCCCTAACCACAGTTGAACCTTATTACCGAGCAAAACAGTCGTTCATAGGTCACTAGTAAAAAGTAATAAAAACGGTCCGATAGAGAGCATAATGTAGGGGGCGGTGTCTCACTCGCACAATGCTGCCAACTTATGAAACTTACCAATGTGGTTTTATTTATATACATTTATTTTAGTAACACACTAGAAGTTACTTCCTACTTATAATAATTTATTGCAAGATTTTGAATTAATACTTTGTTCCCTTTTAGCTGCTTTGAATTTTTTTACGTCGTAAGTATTAGAATTGCATTTAATATTGCAGACAGTAGTAAGTTCTGTAATATTTAAAATACGGTCTGGTATCCCCATCCCATCAGTCCCATCACTGACATAATATGTCACTGATATTATTTCAAATGACGCCGCTCAGCTTAACAACATTTCGTAACAACATTTCTAAGTAAAAATGGTCAAGATATGTTGCGTAAAAGGGTGCAGGGGAGAGACTTTACAATAAAGTAGACTTTCCTTTCACCGGTAATCCACAATCATTCAATTTTACGATTTAACAACAAGTTAAGATTGTCAAACAATAGGGTGACTATGATGTCGGCAAGCTGCGGGTCGGTTTTACTGTTTTTACAGAAATGTACATAAGTATATGGTCTGTTCCTAAGTATTACGTCTGTTCCTAAGTATTACTTACACAGGACAGGAGTGGCCCGTGGGTCTTTTTAGGCCCTTTCGAAAGGGTCCTAAAATGGCAGAAGGCCATACAAAAATTGTAGTAGTCACAGTATAATAAATAAATCAATAAATATTAAATATATATTATGGGACAATCTTACACAAATCAACCTAGTCCCACAGTAAGCTCAATAAGGCTTGTGTTGGGTACTAGACGACGATATATGTAATAGATATATACATATAAATACTTAAATACATAGAAAACATCCATAACTCAGGGACAAATATCCGTGATAAACACACAAATAAATGCCCTGACCTCCTGAGGATTCGAACCCGGGACCTCCTGCTTCATAGGCAGGGTCACTATCGACTAGGCTAGGAGGCCGTTAAAATATACTTTATAGTAAAAATGCGCCACGCATCTTGAAGTCATGTCAAATCCATAACCAAAACTGATTCAGAACAAACTCTTGCTTTAAGTCACCATCATTATTCCCATTTACCGTTTTTTAACCAACCAGAATTTAGCTCATCTATAAATACTTAAAGATTGGGTAGTTTTTAAGGTCCAATTTGAACTGGTTTTCGTTAAGGCAGGTAGGCAGCGGTAGCAGGGCTCGGAGTGCCTTAAAAAGTTGCTTAATTCCGCTCCTCACCGTGACTCGAATACGCAGGTAGGGTGTTCAATAATTTAGACCTCTTCAATATTCTAAGGGTTCTGAACTTGGAATCAACTTTTGACACGGTATTTTTTAGAAAGATTCTACCGACTGTGCCACTTAAGAAAAATAGCAGTTTTCTGTTATGAGTTTTTCTTAATAGCACATCGGTGGCAAACAGGCATACGGCCCGCCTGGTAAGCAGCTACCGTAGCCTATGGACAGCTGCAACTCCGGAGGTGTCACATGCGCGTTGCCGACCTAAAAAGGACGATTTACTGCGTTGACAGTAGGGAATGCTCCCGGTTCTGATTTTGTATGGCGAGAACCGGGAATTCCCGGTTCCGGTACTGGATTTGTATAGTAAACGAGTACCGGGAGCAAAGCCTAGTTGACAGCTAAAGAGGCAAGGCATTTTTAAGAGAACATAATTGAGTTTACATTAAATGTATCTAGAGGTCAATTTTATATTGAATTTGATTTTATATTAAATGCTGTGGCTCTACTAACCGCGTGTGATTTATGATGAAAATATACTATGTTATAACTATTAGTTAATGTGCATTCCACAGAATTATCTACGCAAATGCGGTTTTAGATAAACTACGACTCATAGTGGTTTTTCTTCTGAATCAGGCATTCATAAAACGCTTAATCATCATACAGGGCACTGTATAAATAAATGTATACTTTTCGAATAATAAAGCATCTATCTATCTATCAAGGATAATATTGACATGGATTGACAATATCAATACAAAATCGCGTTCCCTTATTTTAGGTTAAAGCACTAGCGTCATATATCGGTCACCACAAACACTAAATTCTAGTTTCTAATATTTTGTTCGGCGCATAACGCTGACAGAATAACTCGACTCCAGACTCGACAGATGGCGCTGTGGCACTTTGTACCGAAAACAGACGTATAACCTGAAGGTTCGAGGAACGCGATTTTGTATAGGCATTGTCAATCCATGTCTTAATCATCCTTGCTATCTATCGATTTGTTATGCAGAAGAAAAAGAAACGGTCGATCCCACAAATGTAAATTTAGTACTGTTTCTCAAACAGTCGCAATTTTCACGTAACAAACAACGAGTTGAACTATCCGCGCCGGAAGTTTATACAAACTACGTTAAACAAACTATTTGTAGCCCAGCATTCATAGGCATTAAAATTTTATCGCGCCCCGGGTTTTATCGACCACCACACGCCGGCTAACTTTATTTTTATCCACGCGTTGTTGGTACAATAGTTGCATGTAATCTTGGATCTAAGTTGTTTTCAAAGGATTAAGAAATAAATTAAAAATGAAGAAGATGAGTGACATGCGCTGATATGGCATGGCCAGAGATTTCAAAGGGGATGCAGTGTTGAAGACGGGGATCCTCTTGCCCCTGTAGCCGTCAACACAGTAAATAATAATAAATAATAAATAAATAAATATAATGGACAACCTTACACAAATCAACCCACAGTAAGCTCAATAAAATGAGGCTTGTGTTGTGGGTACTAGGCGACGATATATATAATAGATAGACTATATAAATACTTAAATACATAGAAAACATCCATAACTAAAGAACAAATATCCGTGATAAACATACAAATAAATGACCTGACCAGGATTCGAACCCGGGGCCTGCTTCGTAGTCAGGGCTAGGCTGGGTTAGGAGGCCGTTAAATCCTCCTTTATTAATTAAAGCGTCGGCAACGCGCATGTGACACCTCTGGCGATTCAGGCGTCCATAGGCTACAGTAGCTGCTTAGCCGAAGGATGCTCATTTGCCACCGTCGTGGAAAAAAAAATGTTTATGATGTATTTATAGATTTCACTTCCTTAATCTTGGAAGGAGAGAAGTCCTTTTTTTTGACGGAATTCCTTTAGCGTACCAAACAGAACTACTCGTATCTACAGAATACATACTTCATAGGCCATCGTTATTTACGTCATCACATCGGTCACCACAATAGAACTTGGCGTCCGTTTGGTTACCCCAAGAATTGGCGAGAGCGCCCTTCCAACCCAGAGAACTAAGCTTTATTAGAGTAAGCTTAATTAAATTAGTCCGATGCCTTACGATGTTTTCGTTCCCCGAAAAGTGACCTCTAAATATTAAATTATGTTTCGTAGAGATAAACTATGATAACATGTCCCGCCCTTCCAAATTACTATTTATTCAATTGTTTGGTTACATCCTTACAAAAGAGTGTTTTGTTTTTGTTTGACGGCTGTCTCAGCACGCACACATGCGTTGGGAGTCTTGGTGATGCTTATAAATACTTTCGTAAATACATTGAAACGTTTAGAATTTTGGAGGGGCGGGACATATTATCGTAGTTTATCTCTATAATAGGTACGTTAGAAAACTAAGTGATACGGATTGAAAGTAGGACGTTGAAAGACTACCAATGCTTTCTTCATAGACACACAGGTACAGGTATCAGGAAAAATATATGCTTATATATTTTCGTTCCTCAAGTGAACCCTTTCTCTGCGTATCAACCCGCCACTAACCCCCATAAATGTTAACAGGGAGTGATATGGTCGCGCCGTTACTCGTTAGGCTTACGTTTACAAGGGTTATGTGGTACCTGTTTACAATAGGTAGCTTTCGTTACATAAAATCTCGATTTTAGAAACGACAATTAACTATGTTTTTATATCAACGGTTGCAGTTGCACTCACGTCACTTTAGTACGCGCGGCATGTTTCGGAGAGCTTAGGTCTCCAGCACTAAGAGTGCTATTTGAACCGGTCCGTAGAGCACTGTCGCACGTCGCGTTGCCGACTGCGGCCTGCGTCCGCGCGGGGTGCCGCGCGTGTCGCGCGCTCTGACAAAACATGTCGCGCGAAATGACTATAAAGTGACGTAAGTGCAACCTTTATATTTTATAGTGTTAGTATGTCTCACGAAAGTTTAAAAATAACTCTGTGTTATTTATACATTTTTAGTATGAACTTTTGTTATCAAAATTATATCGAAAGAAATTAAAACTCTTAATGAATTTGACGTATCGTATTGACTTTGAGCAATATCCTTTTGATATACACGGTGGGGCCTGTAACTAAAGCAAAAAATTAAAATGTACATTCTTCTCCTCAAACTACGCAACGTTTGTTTGACTACTTTGAAAAAAAAACTTGCGGTTTGAATTTTATTACATTTTAAAGTTAATTCGAACACGCAATGTACTATGAAATTGATTATGTCTGTAGAGTGACTAGACTGACAGGCGATGTCAATTAGACGGAGTTTTAAGTACATTGAAAATACTATTTACTTTGTTTGAAAAAATAACAATCTAAAAACTTTATGATTTTAAAAAGTTGCTACACAAAAGTTGTCTAGTTTGAGGACTAGAATCTACGTTTTAATTTTTTGCTTTAGTTACAGGCCCCACCCTATATAACATGACACGAACTTGACAAGAACTTGATAAGCAATTGATAAAATCAAGTACCTACCTAACATACAAATTTTTTTTTGGTTCTCAATTTTATTGCTGACTGTACCTAGTAGATAGTATTCTCATGAAAATTACGAAAGTATAGCAAATTTCAGCTTAACCAGACACCGGGAAGTGGTTGAACTTTAACTTACAAAATTTGAAGCATATAAATATACACTGATGTCTTTGAGCTCTCTGGCAATCTTACTTACCGGCAGGAACACTGCTATATACATATGTATGTTAATATATGTACTTTGGTTTTCTGCGGCCTACCGGCAGACAAAATAATAAATGTCAGTCTCGAATTAAGTGCGTTTCATTAGCCGTCCTTCTAAAGCATTTCCCAGTACATAACACCACGAACTCTAGCAAGCTTCTTTAAAAAAAATAGTAAAGCAAGATTTTCCCAACCAAAACCCATCAAAAAATTACGTTAACCGTATTGTTTACCATTCCCCGATGTTAGTGTGGCCGCGCCCTAATCTCCAATTAGGGCCACATAAAGCCTTGTCCACACGCACGGTTAACGGCTTTCCGGGCCATAACGGTCAGGGTATGGGAAAACGGTCAATAATGAATTTTGGAACTGTTTTGGGACACGGAAATAATAGGATATTTGCTTGGTGAAATATAAAACTATCGTAATGTTATTAGTTTTAGATAAAGATAAAACAGTATTTTCTATGATTGTGTAGTTTAATCAGATAAAAAAAAGTCAAAATATTTTATTGAAGATAAATACTTTTTATATGAAATTTATAGATTATCAGTGACTCCAACACTAACCTACTTAGGCCTGTGTCGTGGAATTTAGAAACATACGAATATTACCAAAAACGAGGCGGCTTAAAATAGTCCAATTAATGCGCGACATATGTGTATGATTTTATTAGCAAATTATGAATCTGCCGACTAGGACCGTAAAAAGATTCTTATGTGGAGAGAAAATTCGACACAAATTCGTAATTGTTGTTCAAAAAACAACCGACAATTTGAAAGAAAGAAAAATAATTTATCCCCAGTCCCATCCCTACTTCAATATTGCACTGCTTATATGCAATATGACTTGGACAGAGAAAACAGCAGTAACCAGTCTATGTTGTTATGAGAGAGAGTGTCGCAACATGGCATTGACATGGCCCATGTCATGACCTTTTTCGCGCGAAAAAGAATTGTTTTGTATGGGTTGGCCGGCTTACAAAAAAAATTTTTTCGCGTCAAAAAAAATTTTTTTCTACCTTTTCTTAATCGCAATACGATACCAGTTATGTCCGTAAACGGATCACCAGTATTTTTTATACACCCTGTATGCCACATGACTTAGACAGAGAAAACACAACAGTAACCAATCTTCAATGTTATGAGGGAGAGTGTCGCAACATTACTTTGACTGTTCAAATGTCATGGGTCATCCAATGATATTTACTATGGATGGGTTATACTCTAACAAAATTAGCACAAAAAATACTTTCAGAGTTATTTTATAACTTAGCAACGATTCTGTTATGTTTATCTATTTTGACAATCATTACATCTTTGTCTCTGTCCCACGCGAGTGACGGGAGACACGTCCGCATCTCTCGCTTGCCGGAACGCGACTAACGACAATTGTTTAAATTCACTCATTTTTAGTGCTTCACTTTTGGAGCGTGCATAACCCATCTGTATTTATTATATACCATAGGGGTCATCATGACATTTGAACATACATCGTTTATAAATGCCATATGGTACCACGAAGATTCTTTAAAGTCAATCTTCTTATTGTCCACAGAGAATGGTCTGCTCTCGTACGAGAACCCGAACTACCACTTGGACCCGTCGCGACTGGAGTCCGCATTATACAGCGACCTCTACGATATGCACGACGACAAAATGCCGGACGAATATGACGCGTATCTTGACAATAGGAGGTAAGTTTACTTATGCATACACAAAATTTACATAAATCTAGTGTACCAATACCTACTATAATTTACATTCAAATTTTGAACATCTTGCAATCTTGTAACCGGCGATTCCAGAAGGATTCGGTATACCAGCAGATGATGGCAGATTTTATCAGCGGATAAGTTGATATAAACCTGATAAAATAACAAACAATGGCGGCAACTGTCAGGACACAATACTGAGAGCAAACAAACCCGTCTAGTTAGATTGCCCTACTATCCTTATTGCTAGGTCCGGGCATCTGGCAGCTTTTAATGGGTGGAGATCAGAGTGACAGACAAGCAAAATTTTGGAATTAGAAAATAGTAATACCAAAATAGATTAAAACTGCTGATGTTGTCTCAGTTATAAAGGACAGGGCCTATATTTTAACATTAGAACAAAAAAACATTGCGTATTATTACAGAAACAAAAACAGTAGGCGACAAACTATCAATTACGTTGTATGTCGTTTGGCACTACTTTCCCCCAACAGAAACTTTTGGCAATGATATAATCTAATTATTTATATAATTTCTCTTAATATTGCATCAAACCAAGAACTCTAGGATTTGTTATCTTGAAGTGGTTTGCATTATTTGACCTCCACTTTACAGCTGCGAGATGTCCA
Organism: Pammene aurita; assembly: GCA_947086415.1. Taxonomy (NCBI): domain Eukaryota; kingdom Metazoa; phylum Arthropoda; class Insecta; order Lepidoptera; family Tortricidae; genus Pammene; species Pammene aurita. The sequence continues at coordinate 39,709,135 of OX352295.1, read as the reverse complement.
GATCTAGAATTAAGCATAGTACCATAGCAAACTGACTAGAAGGGTTTCGTTGCTCTCATTATTTTGTCATATCTCACGTGGCTAGCTCTCCGTCTATTAAAAGTCTCGTAAAACATCTGCTTAGAGTTCATAAAATTGTAGAGCAGATTTTACACTTTAGTATTATTGGCTATTTCTATTTTATGCGATGTTGATCATCATATTAAAGGGTAGCGGTTATGACTGACTATTATGGTTACTTTAGAATTAATCGCGATGTACAATTTAAAAGCATAAATACACACAAAATAGTGAATAACACGTCAAAAACAAGAAAATACTTACAATTTTTTTTATACCACGACGGTGGCAAACAAGCATACGGCCCGCCTGATGGCAAGCGGCTACCGTAGCCTATGGACTCCAGCAACTCCAGAGGTGTCACAAGCGCGTTGCCGACCTTGGCCGATTCACTGTGTTGACGGCTAAAGGACCAAGAGGATCCCTCATCGTCAACACACTGGGTCCTCTTTGAGCTCTTTGGCAACCTTATTCACCAGCAGGAACACAACACTATGAGTAGGGTCTAGTGAAATTTGGCTGTGGTTTTATGTAAGGAGGTACTTCCCCAGTCGGCCTGACATGACGGGCTGATTGAGCGAGATGACATTCGCTGTGCTGTGCCCGATCACACATAGCGGGTTGACATTCGCATTACCCATACCTCTCTTTTGGACGTATTTTAAGGACAGAGAGAACCTCCTCCTTCGAAATCCTGAAGTCGGTTCAAAATAGCTTGAACCGTAAATGGCTCAACACTTAAGTCCGTAAGTGTACTTATACAGGCGCGTGCATGATAAAGCATACAATACATAAATAACAAACAATTCGGTACTATTACGGCATAATAATGATAGTTATTGTCTGACATAAGTCATTTCGGAACCGGGCACCGTTGCGTAACGAGTGCACCGACCCGCAGCGTGCAATGCGCAGATGCACCATCGATCGTCACGTGTATACCAATCTCGCAACAAAGGCTTTAACCACCATACAACCTTCAGCGAAAACCAACCCTATCACTGAGCAGCAAGACTTATTTTCAAAGCACGTAGTCCATAGCAAATTTGAACCAAAGAGCATATCTACCTTTCAACCTTAAGCAAAAACCAACCTTATCTGCAAACAAGAGGACTCAAATTTCAAAAAAATCTATTCCAAACCTGGGTAGAAACAGCCTATCTACTTTCCGGCGTTTAGCGGAAATCAACCCTAACAAAAAGAGACACGTTTTAAATTAAAACCACACTTTAAAACTTACTTCATATAGCAGCTCTACATACAACAAAATAGTTTAGCAAAATACAATTACGCATTATAATGGCATGTGTATAAAAATATTTGACATTATCTATTTTTCATACTACGTCAGCCCACTTGATGATAAGAAGATAACGCAGCCTAGGGACGTGGCTGAAAACATTTAAAAACCTTAAGTGTGTGGTTTACTTTCGAGTGTAAATATTTACAAGGAGCACGAGGTCACCACACATAAGCTCAATTTTATTCGTATAATTCTATGATTCGAACAGCCACATCTCAATAGTAGTTTACGCCATTTTATAGTTTATCGATGCAGGTTCACTCCTATAACTTGATTAATGTGGATATTTTTAATTCACATGAGTAATGATCAAAAACGTTAACTCAACTGAAATAGGCGCTCGCGCTGTCATACTAAATTACCTTAGTACGGGAGAGCCTATGGTGACCTCGAGTTGTATTTATGATCTATCTAGTGGTTGAGGTTATCTGTGGGTACATCACAATTGAACAGATTGCTTAGCGATGTTTAACTTTAGAGACAAATCTAATACCCTATTGCATCCCTTACAAATACCACTTTACGACGCATACACCTTGTGCATTGCACCGAACAAATTGACCAATTATTCTTCAAAGCAAGTATAACTCTAAGAGTTGAAATACTCATGCGCCCAACAAGGACAGAAACACGCAACGTGGCTAATCTGAAAACACCTTTGAAGATGGCTGACAGCATGTACTAACTAGCCTACATAATTTTGTCGGTTTCGTTGTTGCCCTCCAAAAAGCGGTGGAGGGTAACAAATGTTTTTACGAAACTGTCATTACGAAAAGCTTAGGGCCTTTTAGTAGTAAACTATAATCACAATGTGAGACTATGACAAGGACCAACGATAATATCGCCTTCTCTGTCATACCTATTGTCCCTATTGAAAGTTCTATAACACCATCCCGTTCGGTCTTGGTAATATTATTACCTTGCCCCGTCTATACCTAATATCCTCAGTCTATGAATGTTTACACCAATGCTGAACCTAATAACGTATTTCCTGAACTTATTCCTTAATCCCCAGTGCCAACAGTTATAAACCCGCTATATTAAACTCCGCCATCGGGGATTGAAAACGCTCTGGAAGCCGGTTTAATGGCCCAACACGAGGAACTACATCCGTTGCTGGCGATAATAATGGCGATGTTGGGTTAAGGAGAAAGCGGGAAGCGGACTAGAATAAACAGAAGATTGTTTAATGTTAATGGCGGTGCGTAGTTTTAACAACTTCTATGCGAATACAATCGTCGGTGGCAGTTAATTCTTCATATACTTAATAATATTTACGTCACACCTGGCCATAATGCGAGTTTTAGCGTACGCGAAGCTAGGTGGAGACGTAAAATGGTGTACTCACCACGGGCAGTAAAAAAGAAAGCCCTCTATCGCATATTAACAACCCTCGCCTGCGGATCGGGTCACAAATACCCGCGATTTCGGGCTTTCTTTCTTTTACAGTCCTTGGTAAGTAATGTACTATTTCCTGAAACGCCATTTTACTTCGAAACTGTCACTTGGAGCAATCGACTCCATGTAGCCCGCTTCCATCAGTATCATATAATTTTCTCTAGAATAGACTAAATCAAGTTTAAATACATATTATACTTTTATGCTACCTTAAGTTCAATCGCTTTCGCCGGTACCTGGGTGCGTAGCCAACGTGCCAATCGTTAACGCTCCGTAGCGAACAAAACGCAACTGTCACTCTCGCACTAATATGGAAGGGTCATAGAGAGAGGTGACTACGATACGCTACGAAGCGTTAACGATTGGCACGTCGGCTACGCACCCAGGTGCCTTTATTAACCTCCGTAACACGGTACGTCACGTATTCGCTTGCACTCGGCACCCGCCATATTACCGTCAACGTTATGCTATAACTAGATCTTTTATTTAAACTAATATACAGCCAAACCGCTTCCCCCCATGCCTCGCGCCTCTAATAAGCCCCACATATGCTTAGGTACAGTGAACCAATTTGATTCCTAGGCCACTCTAGAACCGTGTCACAATAGCTAGTTTGGTAGCGAATAGGTTACGTTTATACGTATCCACGGGCAACTGTCATTACGACAAGGTTATACTGTGGCCTAGGAATCAAATTGGTTGAGCGCTACGTGACGTATTCGTGTGCACTCGACACCCGTCCGCTTCCGCCTGTGCCTCGCGCCCTTAATAACCCCCGTAATGCTGTACGTGACGTATTCGCTTGCACTCGGCACCCGCCCTATAACCGTCAACTTTGTACTACATATAACTACACCCCCTTTTATTGCTGCAACGCGCTTAGCTTGTCACTTTGTAAATTCTTTGCGCAACAGCTTGTAAAGTTTTACTTTATTTTGAGGTGAATTTTACTTTTATTTTACAAGAACTAGGGAGTAAACTGAGAAATACATTGGCCGTTATTACGTTGAATGGAATAGGATTTTTATTGAACTGCTAGCTTATTTCAAAACAGCTATATGGTTGAGATGTTTAAGTAGAATTACTTATGTATTTGATATGTACAGTTGCACATAGTATTTTATTAGCACCCTTAAAGTTCTTTTTTCAAAATCTCTTTTATGGTCCAGAAAAACAGTATGCAATAAGCACATTTCTGTGTCATAATCTTTTTTGTGTTTGGTACCTTTCGTGAATAGTTATCACCTAATGGTCTTATCGGAAGATCAATTCAGCGATGACAACCGCCAGCATCATGCTGAGATGAGGCCATTTCGTGGCACTTTCTCGTTTTATGTCTTTTTTCCTTTTCCTGTTTATAGATACATATATGTTTCCGAATAAACTATTTCTATTCTATAATCATAAATTAATCGAAAACCGGAACAATTTTACTAAATAGTAAAATTATTGTAGGTACCTTTTATTAAACAAGTTGCTACTGATTAAATTTATTAATATATTTACGTACTAGCTGTGCCCGCGGCTCCGCCCGCGTGGAATTCGGTCTTTGTCAGTAAGCGGCTAATTCGCCCCTAATTTCTCTACCTCCTACTGATGTGCCGTTGGAAAGTTTCCAAAATTGCGAAATTTTCCACATATGAAAATTTCGGAAAATTCTCACAATTTTGTATGGGATTTGAAACTTTCCATTTCTTAAATTTCCAATTTCCTATATTTCATATGAAATTTTCGAGAAATTTCTGAGAACATTTCCAATTATTTGGAAAGTTTCCGCAACTTGCACATCTGTACTCCCTCCCCCTGGAGGCGGAACTTGAAGGTCTTGAAGTAAAGTTGACAGATGGATACGCTAGAGGACAGTAGTCCAGATAAAATATTTTACAATTACCACTAAATAAAACTACACTCCAAAACCAATTTTTTCGTTAACCCTTTTTTTCGTCCTTATTAAAATTTTTGACATGATTTAAACGACATAGAATAGTAAGTAGGTGTATATCGAACGATATAGTACCACTTTTGTATTTATACGTCCTTGACTGTACCTATTCATATCATGTGCATGGCAAATATCATCCAAATCGATCCTCCGGTCAAATCAGAAAAATGAATTTTTCTATTTGACGTGTACGATTTGGGGAGGGGGGGGGGGGGGGTATCGGACCGCGCCTGGGTAAGAAATATATGCATAAAAATCCATACTTCATCTTCTTTTCCTAGCCTTAATCCCATCATTTGGGGTCGGCTCTCCTAGTAATTATTCTCCAGGACTTCCTGTCCCGGGTCGTCTCAGCTGGTATTTTTGCCTTATTCAAGTCTCTATTTATAGTGGCCATCCATGTTTATCGGGGTCTTCCTGGCCGCGGCACCGGCGGATATGTATGCAACACTTTCCTAGTCATGTGGTCAGATGGTCGCCGCATGACGTGTCCATACCATCTGAGTCGGCTTTCTATTAATTTCTCAGGGATAGGTTTTACTCTAAAGCTACCTCGTATGTGTATGTTTTGTACACGGTCCATTAATGTTACACCACCCGCCCATCGCAACATTCTCATTTCCGCAGTATGTAGCTTGTCCTCCTGTTGTTTCTTTAGAGGCCAACACTCCGCACCATACATCATAGCTGGACGCACTGCTGCCTTGTACACTTTACCCTTAATATGCACCGGCATTCTTTTGTCACACAGCACTACCGACAGCTCTTTCCACTTCATCCATCCTGTGTTTATTCGGTGGGTTATATCGGCATCTATAGTTCCGTCGCTGGTAATGACTGAGCCAAGGTATTTGAAGCTGTCCACCTTTTTCAATGGGGTGTGCTGTAAATGAACGGTGTCTAGGCTAGCAACGCCGCTAAAGTTACAGTGAAGGTATTCCGTTTTTGACCTACTGATTCGAAGCCCAGTTGTTTCTAGTGTTGACCTCCATTTTTCCAAAGTTATTTGCAGGTCGTTGGCGTTCTCGCTTATTAAAATGATGTCGTCTGCGTAGAGGAGATTCCATGGTGGTGCTTGCTGCAGACTGGCAGTAAGATGGTTCATAACCAAGTTGAATAGGAAGGGACTCAATGTTGATCCTTGGTGTACACCGACCTGTACTTCAAATTCATCGCTCGTTCCGGCGGGGCAGCGAACTTTAGTTTTAGCATTTTGGTACATGTCTCTTACAATGTTGACATAATGCTCTGGTATGTCGTGTGCTTGCATGGCTTGCCAGATTAACTTTCGCGGAACACGGTCAAAAGCCTTTTCCAAGTCGATGAAGACCATATGTAGATCTGATTTGTTATGTCTATACTGTTCCATTAGGATTCTGACTGTGTGGATAGCGTCAGTGGTCGACTTTCCTGCAACAAAACCGCACTGGTTTTCTGTGATTTCTGTGAGCTGAAGCAGTCTGTTGCATATGACGCGTTCCCATATCTTTAAAGTATGTGGGATTAGTTTTATTGCCCTATAGTTTTCGCAAAGTCTGACATCTCCTTTGCTCTTATAGAACGGGACCAAAATACTGTTCCTCCATTCGTTCGGCATACCATCAGTAAGAATTCTATTGAAGAGGTTTGTCAGAAATACCACTGCATCCGCCCCTAGTTTCTTCCATAGTTCAGCGGGTATACTGTCCGGTCCTGTCGCTTTGTTATTAGCCATTGCTCGGATGGCGGTTTGCGTCTCTTCTGGTGTTATACATGGTATAGGGCCCGCGATGGGAAGCGGTGGTTCAGGATGGTCTATGCTAGGATATGTTTCATTTAGTAGCTTTGAGTAGCTCCTTTTTGTAAAGGGTCGGCAACGCGCATGTGACTCCTGTGGAGTTACAGGCGTCCATAGGTTACGGTAGCTGCTTACCATCAGGCAGGCCGTATGCTTGTTTGCCACCGTCGTAGTATAAAAAAAAAAAAAAAAAAAGTATTCCTTCCACCTGTCCCGGATTTCTTTGTTAGATGTAAGTAACTGGCCGCTTTCATTTTTGATGTATTTTATGGTCTTTACGTCTTTGGTGTTATTATGTCTGGATTTCGCTATTTTGAAGACTTCACGGTCGTTTTTGGCTGCTTCGAGTTTGGTGTAGCAATTGTTATCCGAACTGGCTTTTGCTTGTGCTACGGTTCTCTTTGCCTCTTTTTTTGCTTCCTTATAGGCTATTTTATCTTCATCGTCGTTGGTTTGCTGCCACAGCTTAAATAGGAGTTTTTTGTGCTCTATTTTCTCTTTTACCTCCTCTTTCCACCACTTCGGGTCTTTGCCTCCACACAATGGTCCTTTTGATACTCCGAGGTAAGTAGTGGCTTGTTGGTTGCAGAATGCTTGGAACTGTTGCCATGTGATGTTAGGGTTGCCATTGGTGTTAACCTCTTGACAGTGATTTGAGATATCATTACACAGTTGTGAACCCTCCTCGCGCTCTAACCTGTGCCAGCGAATTTTGGGTGTTTTGTCTTTCTTCACTTTTACAGCCTTTGCCATTTGAAATTCTGCAACCAAAAGTCTATGCTGTGTGGTCAAGGGTTCCCCGGGAATTACCTTGCAGTCTCTACATTTTTTGAGATAAGGGCGATTTGCTAGGATGAAATCTATTTGTGTTTGATTTCCGCCACTTTTATAGGTGATGAGGTGTTGTTGTGGTTTAGTGAAGAAGGTGTTAACGATGACGAGATCGTACGTAGACGCAAAGTGAAGTATGGCTTCGCCTTCCAAAAATCCATACATCCAAAAATCCATACTTCATATCATAACCTAACAACTTATTAACTAATATACTAACAACGAATTTTGGTCTAATATTAGTTAGAAGACTTAGAAGTAAGAGTAGAGAAAAGGAGAATAGATATCAAAATCGTGAGGCTGAGTATTTACATGCACTGTGCAATGTGTGGCAATTAATTTATTGTCGTTGAATTTTGTTGTTCCATTAAGTCAATACTTCATTTAAATATGATGACATATGTACCCCCACTTCTAAACTTAGAGTTGATTTGGCAAAATCCTTCCTAAGTGGCTTATTCATGTCACAACGTATTAATTTCAGCGCCATCTGTTAGTTATGCAGGGTACTCGTTAGTCTTAGGACATATTTGGAAAAAAAGTTTACACCTCCTTCCTAAGTAGCGCCATAAGATTCAGGTGCAAAATTAACTCAATCGAGTGTAGTGGCTACCCCCTTTTAGAGGTTGAATTTTTATAGCCCACCTATACCTGGCCGGGGATTTTCTTGACAATTGGAATTAGTAATCCTTAAGGGGTGACTTCTGGGATAACAACGCAAAAAAAACCGGCCAAGAGCATGTCAGGCCATGTTCAGTGTAGGGTTCCGTAATTGCCACCCTGTTAAAAAACATCCATTCAAAAGGTCGTTTATTAAGGGATATTTGGCAGCGCTTCTGCCATTTTACTATCCGGCACTTACGTCCTTTCACTATGTGTTTTTGACTGACAACTCACAAACAGCTCAACCGATGCTATTCAATATAGTTTTTATTAAAAGTACCGTTCAAACTTCACTTCCATTATTTTTTTCAAATTTTTTGGACCTATGGTTCAAAAGTAAAATGAGGGGGGGGTGCCCTTTTTTGAAGATGTAACTATCCTTTGTCTTTTCATATTAATATTCATTTATTTCTTGCTTTGTGTGTACATTTGGTCTTATGAATTACATGTTCCAACACAACCCTGTGAAGGCACTCCAAAAGGTCCTAAACTAACTACACTGCCTTTCTCGAGACCCATGCTATCTCTATACACATTTCCATCTACATCAGTTCAGCGGTAAAAAATTCCTCATACCAACTTCCAACCCCCTTTTCACCCCAGAAGGGTTTGAAAACTATCCTATGACGTTTCTCGAGACTCAAATTATCTTCATACTCATTTCTATCTAAATCGTTTCAGCGGTTAAAAATTCTCCATACAAACTTTCAACCCCATTTTCAGCCCCACCAGGGTTGATTTTCGGGATTAAAACTATATATTATCCTTTCCCGGGACTCAAACTATCTCTATACAAAATTTCATCAAAATCCGTTCAGCCGTTTTCACGTGATGCGCGGTCAAATAAACAGACAAACAGATAAACAGACAAACAGACAAAAATTCTAAAAATTGTTGTAACGTGTTCTGTTATCGATTCTAAGTATCCCCAGCCAACTTTTTTTCGATTATCTTCCATGTACAGACTTTCGACCCTCTTCAGCTTTATTATATGTATAGATAGTACAGGAAAGATACGGTTGCGTCAAACATTAATTTATAATAGCCTGATTTTTTTATCATTCATTCTTATGGAATATTTATAGATAATATAAGCAAAAATCCTACCAACTTTTCACCCGGAAGTAGTTAAATAGGTAAAAAAATATATATAAAAAAATTGTAAATTTTTATTTACAATAATATCAATTATTTTTATTTGTAAATATTACGATATTTAAGTCTTCTTTCTGTTTAAAGCGAAAAACAAGAAACCATGTCCATGTAAAACCACATAAATAACAAAATGTACGGCGCGGGCGATATATATCCTAATTCGTTAGAAACAAATAGTAATAATTGGTAGTTTGTTCTTACACTTTTTAAATGACTTAGAAACGATATATTCATTAAAATCCTACAAGAAAAACGCTTGTAATATGTGTGTACATATTTGTGGCGCTTAGCGAATAACGATATTTTGTAGGATTTCATTGCGTAAATAATACTTGTATCATGATACCTATATCCGTTACACTAAAAGTATTAGCTATTATTAATTATTTCCAATTCCCCATACTAGCCGCCCGTAAAATGACTGTAGTAGTATACCAGTTTACAAACATATATGCTCCAAAGCTTGTAGCTGAGTCAGAGTCAGGTGATAAAGGTTCATAGTAAGTAGTTTAAAAGTTCGTATCGCACGCCATACCTTTTCAAGCTCGCATGGTCATTCACATTATAACTATTATTTGTAACGGGGTATTTACCATGTATATTAGAGGTTTTGAGCACCCGATATTTCGGCACAGTGCATGCGCCATCATCACGGAGTAACTGACTGTGGTGATGATGGTGCATGCTACTGTACCGAAATATCGGGTGCTCAAAAACTCTTACACTCGTAATACATGGTAAATACCACGTTAACAAATAATAGTTATAACGCCATACCTTTATAATAATTAGTACTTACATACAGTAAAATAGTTGAAACCTTAATTTTCTGCTCAATTTCATACAGTAAATGTTAGTTGAAACATAGTAGGTACATATCCATAAAAACTTTATCATTATGATTAGTCTACGAAATAAATACGAGTTAAAACTTCAGCTTTTGGAAATTTTTTTAAAATTTATGTAACTATTAGCGTCAGCGAGCATCGTAAAATGGTTAAATAACGCTGTTTGTTCGTCGGCGGTTAAATTTACTGGCAGTTCGATTTAATCGACCAAGGAGCGTGGAATTTATGGGTTGTTACTTGCTAAGAGCGGTTTACAAGTAGAACTGAAATCGCAACTTAGATCAACGTAATCTTCACTTACTTGTACCGTAGCCTATGGATACCGGCAACTCCAGAGGTGTCACGTGCACGTTGCTGACCCTTTAATATAAAGGGAAATTCACTGTGGCAGCCAGGCGGTATTAAGATGTCGACATGCAATCTAGAAATCTTGGGTTCAAACCCCGGGTCGTAACACTGAGTTTTTTGGCAGTAGAGTTTTGATAGTTAACAGTCGCTTTTCGGTAAAAGAAAACATCGAGAGGAAACCGGACCTCACACAATTACAGATACAGATATTTTATTGGTAAAATTAAAATTAGGGGCTTAGTTTCCCCTTTGGGTTGCAAAGTCAGCAGACGCCCCACGCGTTTCCGTAAAAGTTGCCTACGTCAATTATTGGGATTCGTTTGGCAAGCGTATGGCCGGACACAAATTGAGCCGTTGATATATTTTTTTATACTACGACGGTGGCAAATAAGCCTACGGCCCGCCTGATGGTAAGCAGCTACCGTAATCTATGGATGCCTGCAACTCCAGCGGTGTCGCATACGCGTAGCCGACCCATTAGAAAAGATGTTGAATGTGTTGACGGTTAAAGAGACAAGTGGTTCGTCGTCAACACGCTGCTTCCTTAATTTGACTTTAGGTATATTATATTTACATTAACAAGGATAAAAAATTTGAGGAAAACTACCTACTACGTATGACCTAAAACTATTCAAAAACTACCTACAAAATTAAAGCTAAAAGCTGCTTACAAAATTATAACTAAAAGAAAACTGAGAATTTAGGTTAAGGTCACCGAGATCTGAACCCTGGGGAAGGGTTCCCATAAGGCCGGCTGCGTTCCCCCTTTGAATCGCTATGCCAATCCTTTGGGCGAGGAACGAGCCAGCCCTACGGTCAAATGTTTATTTAAAACCAAAGACAAGAACAAAAACTCATTTTTGATGGCTCATGGGACAGAGGTGGACGGTGCTGGGACGGTCGTGGGTGGGAGCTGTGGCAGATTTACTTCTAAAGATGTTGATAAAATAATTAAACACATGGAAAGAGGTAAATCGCCAGGGCATGACGGTCTCAGCATTGAGCACCTTAAGCATGCCGGAAAGCACTTGCCTCGTGTTGTAGCCATGTATTTGTCATTGTGTCTCAGTCACTCACATTTGCCGAAGCAACTCACAAGAACAGTAGTGGTGCCTATAGTAAAGAATAAAACGGGTGATTTGTCAGACCAGAGTAACTATAGGCCCATCTCACTGGCAACTGTACTTGCTAAGGTTCTTGACAGCTTGCTTAACGCGCAACTTTGTAAACACATTAAACTGCATGACGCGCAATTTGGGTTCAGGCCAGGGCTATCTACAGAATGTGCGATCTTGTGCCTTAAGCAAGCTGTCAGGTACTACAAGGACAGAAACACGCCTATATATGCGTGCTTTCTGGAGTTGTCAAAAGCGTTTGACCTGGTTGTGTATGATAATTGATAAACTGTGGAATAAGCTTGCGAAAACTGGAGTACCTACGTTGCATTGCTTAAACACTGGTATAGCAGCCAGGTCAACCGAGTGAGATGGGCGGGAGAGGAGTCAGACGAATACAGGCTGCAGTGCGGGGTGAGACAGGGAGGGCTGACATCGCCTCTCCTTTTCAACCTCTATGTTAACGAGTTGATCGAGGGTCTCAGCAGCGTACATGTTGGTTGCCATATAGGCAATGTGTGCTTTAACAATATCAGCTACGCGGACAAAATGGCGCTCCTGGGACCATCAGTTGACTCGGTGCGGCAGCTCATCAAAATTTGTGAGGGATACGCCGAGCAGCATGGTCTAAGATATAACACAGCCAAGAGTGAGGTGCTAATATTCAAAGCTCGTAAGTATAATCCGACTACTGAGCCTATGCTGTGCGGTATACCCCTAAAGGTGGTAGATCGCTTTTATCTGAAGTATCTGGGACATATGCTCACAGAAGACTTCAGTGACGATCTGGACTTAGAGAGGGAGAGAAGATCGATGGCAGTGAGAGGCAATATGCTCGCCCGCAGGTTTGCACGCTGTAATAAATCAGTAAAATTGACGCTCTTTAGAGCCTACTGTCAGACGTTCTACACGTGCAGCCTGTGGGTGAGGTTTACACAACGGGCCTATAATGCATTACGCGTTCAATATAATAACATCCTGAGGATGCTGTTGCGGCTGCCGAAGCACTGCAGTGCGTCTGGCATGTTTGCTGAGGCACGAGTAGACGAATTCTTTGCCATAAGGCGAAAAAGAGTCTGCTCTATGCTGAGGCGAGTGCGCGGCAGCAGCAACGGTCTTCTTAGGGTGTTGGCCGAGAGACTCGACTGCCCGATTACGAAGGTGTGGGTGGAAGTGGCTATTGGCAGAGCTAAGTAGCTACGTGCTACATGCTTGGTCTGACAATAGCCAATGCCTTCTGATATATTTATTAATTTATGTTTAATGTTAATTCAAATTTTATGTTTAATTTTAATTCAAATGTAGTACCTATTAATATTTTTTTTAATGTATGGATCAATATGGGTCTGAAATAAATGATTTTGTTTTCATTTTTTTTATTTAAAAACACTTCTACACCGACCCGACCCGATTGGACCCGGGGTATGTCCTTAAACTACGTCCGGATTTGGGTATGTCCTTAAACTACGCCAAAAAGAGATGTATGTAGTGTGGTAGGGCACGTTCAGCGAATGTCATCTCGCTCAAATCTGGAGCAGAGCCCGACTGGGGAAGTACCTCCACCTTACAGAAAACCACAGCCAAATAGCACTAGACCCTACTCGTAGTGTTGTGTTCCTGCTGGTGAGTAAGGTTGCAAAAGAGCTCAAAGAGGACCCAGTGTGTTGACGATGAGGGACCTTCTTGTTCCTTTAACCGTCAACACAGTTAATCCTCCTTTTTGTAAAGGGTCGGCAACGCGCATGTGACTTGCAGTTGGAGTTGCAGGCGTCCATAGGTTACGGTAGCTGCTTACCATCAGGCGGGCCGTATGCTTGTTTGCCACCGTCGTGGTATAAAGCCACTTTAAAATATCCAAGCTTGGATATTTTCTAGAAAACAAGACTAAATTGGATTGCATTATGAAGATAAACCAAACCGCAATAAAGTAATCCTCGGAGATGCATTTTGATTTAGATCACGTTTCTGATTCGCTGCTGCACAATTGCATCCGGACTTGTCTCGAGATATTGCTTATTTTGTCTGAAACAACAATTGTTTTGACTTAGAGCGAAATTGTATTTTGAAATTCAAAAAATTCAGACGTTTAACGTATAGTCCGGTTTCGTTAACGTCAATGTCATCTTTAAACGTAAGTCATTCGCAAAAAAGGTGACAGCAGGGTGTCAACTATTGGGCATTAACGTGTCGAGCATTCGAACCTTAATTATTCTGCAAGTAGGATTCAAAAGCGCTTTCACGTAAAAACATTGGCGCCTGACTTTGTATGTAAAAAGAAATATATGTGTTGTTGGTAAATAACCAAACCAAACCAGCGGTCTCGCTGAGTCTCCATCCTTTTCACTACACAATGTTTGTAATTTCTTGTAGTAGTTACTGTAATTTATGTTGTTTGTGTAAGTGAATAAATATCTTTTTATTTTTATTTAAATAAGTAAAAATATCTTACTCTGTTTTATAGATCAATCTGTTCCATAGACTAATAATATATGATCTGTTCCCATAAACTGAAGTAGCTCCAACTAAACTCTTATTTCTAACTAGCTTTTTCCCGCGGCTTCGCCCGCGTACTATAAGTACTCAAAAAGGAGGTTCTCAGTAAGACTGGTATGTTTGTATGTACCACATTTTCCCCTTTTAGGGGTTGAATTTTCAAAAACCTGAAACACGTGTTAACTAATTTATCGTTAGGAATACTCCTGTGAAGTTTCGAATAAAATAATCTAACAAATCTTGTTTCGCCATACAAACTTTGGACGCCCATTTTACCCCCTTAGGGGGTGAATTTTGAAAAATCCTTTCTTAGTGCACCCCTAGACCTTATAAGGAACCTACGTGCCAAATTTGGAATCTCTAGAACCAGCGGTTTGGGCTGTGCGTTGATATGTCAGTCAGTCAGTCAGTCAGTCAGTCAGTCAGTCAGTCAGTCAGTCAGTCAGTCAGTCAGTCAGTCAGTCAGTTTCTTCTTTTATATATTTATGGATTAAAGTTCAAAAAAAATCACCCGCTTCTTGTATTTATGTGGATTAAAAAAAAGGAACGTGTCTAAGATAATTTATTTGCAGGTGTTATTAATCATATGATTAAAAAAAAAATTTAAGTACCTTTATTTATATAAATACAAGTCAAAGTGAGTGAGGTTCGGTTTTTACCTTGAATTAATCACAGTATAGTTAAACCGTCGTTTAACCCCAAAAGAACGAGTTAAGGACCTAATCACTTAAAGTGAGATGGGGTAATACAAACATACAATATAATATTCTTTACGTCACACCTTGCCATAATGTGAGTTTTACCGCACGCTACGCGTACAGTAAAACTCGCATTATGGCCAGGTGGAGACGAAAAATTGTGTACTCACCACGGGCAGTAAATAAGAAAGCCCTCTACCGCATATTTACAACCCTCGCCTGCGGCTCGGGTTACAAGTACCTGCGGTTTCGGGCTTTCTTTCTTTTACAGTCCTTGGTAAGTAATGTACTATGATTGCACCACACAAAGAAAAAGTAGTACAGAATCAGATTTGACAAAGTAAATAATGGTAACTACAGGTGGTCTTATCGCTATTATGCGATCTCCATCAGACAACCTTACGGTAGCAGGAGATGGAGAACAGTCAGAACAGATAGTGCTTTAAACAATTAGCCAGTGAAGAAAAGCTACACTAGCATTTATTTATTTATCGTATGGCTACATGTCACTGGATATAGATAGGCATTTCTCCCTGGGGTAGTAGTAGTGGGAAAGCAGACGATAATGAAAATCCAGTGAGTGCTGCGAGGTCCAGATGGGACAGTGCAGCTGCCAAGTTTGTTACTCTCTCACACAAGCATTGAAGCGGTCAAATGCAAATTCCAAATACATACGTTACGGCACGCTCGAAACGTCAGGGAAATAATAAAAGTAAGTGTACGCGATTAAGTCCCGTTTTTGACAAAATAATGGGTCCAAATACATAGTTTATTTGCCCCGGGAAAAGACTAACCGTAGGTATATTGGGATACCACACTTACAACTGTTTGACTTACTTATCCCGGAGTTTGTGTTACCCCACTTGACCTTAAATAAAACCTAGTGAAGAATAAAACCCAGGCATCTGAAGTCACGTTCAGGACAAACACGTATCTACCTCCTGTTTGCTGGAAAACTGCAAGAAATCGGAATCCATTCTAACACTAGACACAAAAGGGTACGTGAGCTGGTACTTTTGTTCCTGTTGAAAAATTGAAAACTGCGATGGCGACCAAGTGATAGGCGGTAGCGGATTTAAAGGACGTCTAATGTGAAGCATGATACAAAAATCCCTACCTACTAATAATACTTATAAATGGGAAAGTAAATCTGTTCGTCCGTCTGTGTATCTGTAACTTCGTCAAGCTTAAACCGTTGAACCTATTTCAATAAAATTACGTATGAATTTCATTTATGTCCTGGGGAAGGACATTCGATAATTAACACCCCTTATTCTTAAAATCATCAATTAAGAAGGTGAAAATGGGGAGTCGGAATTTACTATGGAAGATACCTAATTCTAAGTAGACAAGGTATGTTATCTAGGTACCTACTTGTATAAGCAGGTTGTGAATTGTAAGCAATGTACAGTCAGCTGCAGAGAAAAATATCCCCCCTGCATACAAACTTTGTATGCAGCGTTGGGGATCAATGTGATCCCTGGGTGGTGCTAAAAGAGTAACAAACTTGGCAGCTGCACTGTCCCATCTGGACCTCGCAGCACTCACTGGATTTTCATTACCATCTGCTTTCCCACTACTACTACCCCAGGGAAGAAATGGCTATCTATATACAGTGACATGTAGCCATACGGTAAATATAAATATCTGCAGCTGAGCGTACATCATTAATGGTAATTGGTAATGCATAAAACATTATCCATCTTAGCTTGTCGATTTGATTTTAATAGCATTTTATCTCTTTGAAGTAACCATTTCTGTACTTTTCATCACTCCCTTACTGTAGCTGAGTTCTGAGAGAACTCAAAGTATAAAAACGATTGTATAAAATACTATTCATATATATAGTGCCCTATATTGTCTACCCGTTTTTATTTGTTTTGTGCTACAAATTCAGATTTTATATTTCATAGGGTCGTATATTGGTTATATAAATAGAGCATACCGCTATTCTTTTGCACAATAATTTCTTTAAATCGCTATTTCTTACAATTTAAGTACCTGCGCCTCGCCGTTGCAGAACTAATGTCTGCTCTCATTGAACGTCGGATTTACCTCTACGTACCTATTCCATACAACTTTAAACAGCTTTTTATTAACACTTCAAACCTGTGAATTTTCACGGGATTAAAAATAGATCTTGTTTAAGAGATACGTGGTTATTCGGTGCAAGTCTGAGGCGGTTAGTAAAGAAGTTGTAACGATAATTTCTGAGTAGAAGGCATCTTATTTATGGAGCTAATAGTGTGTTACTACATTTTTACTTCTATATATCAATACTTAGCAGCTTCATACAGCCAATCTTTCAATAATAATTACTAGTAAGCACTTTCCCTGGTCAGCAAAATGCCCACTTCAATATCTCGTTTCCAAGGAACTTTCCAGAAAAGCATAAGAAAACACCCCGGAGACCAGTTAACTTTACGCGTCCGTCGTAAAAGCAACGCATGCATGCATGCATGTGAATTCTAAGAGGTATTTAAATTTAAAATGAGGCGGCCATTCTGTTTTTGAGCAACGGTTTTCTTTTCATTGTAAACGTAAACTACTAACATATATAATAATGCCTGGCTTAGCTGTAAAGCCTCCACCCGCGAAGTCGTTAAAAAAAACTCCGTTTTCACACGTGTATGTGTCGTTAATGCTTGAATTAAGAGTTTGTACACTGAACTACAAGCGCATACTTTTCGATGGAGCTGTCTACAGGCCTTTAATAATTTATTTTTGTTCTCTCGGCGCAATTAAAACAGTTTTTCGACCAACCAGGTGTCTTGGTTTCTGCCGGTGCACTCAGCAAGCACCGTGGCCTAAACACGGTACCCGACTGAAAAGGTATTGTTATGCCTGATAATGAAAAAATAAGTCACGCCGAGTTTCCTGCCGGTCATAATTCTTCTCAGGTGAGGTGTAGGGATTGAACCGATGTAGTTTTTTTTTCTTATACTTTTAGTTTTAGTTTTACGCGTAAAAGTGCCCTTGTGGCCTACTTAAGTACTTACTTACTGAATATGTGTTTGAGTAAAGGTCAATGAGGCTAATTCCGTGATTTCTACAGGGTGCCATCTGATACGTGATCAGTTATATGTTTTTCTAACTCCATAAACAACTAGCAGTTGAATGCCCCAACTTTTACTAAAATCAGACATTTTTTTTCTTTTTTTTTACATGTTTTTGTAATTTATTTTTCATTTGACGGGGTTTTCTGGATATTTAAACTACTTATTAGAATATTTAAATAAGTAAATTGAATTACCTATTGGAAATGGAACTGTCGTTAATAACAATTTTGTCATTTATTCCGGATAAAATGTAATTTAATATTTTTTTTTTACCTTAAATATCTTATAAAACTGTTTTACACTAATATTATCACTTTTGAAAGAAAAATAAATTACAAAAACATGTAAAAAAAAAGAAAAAGAAATGTCTGATTTTAGTAAAAGTTGGGGCATTCAACTGCTCGTTGTTTATGGAGTTAGAAAAACATATAACTGATCACGTCTCAGATGGCACCCTGTATTCTATTCCGTCCACGATCGTATTTTTTTGATTTTCAATCGTAGGTAAAAACCATTTGCTTTTGATTGCTGAAACTAAAAGCAATCGCTGCTTTGTCGATGAAATTATCAATTTTGTTCGTTGTTCAAGAGAAACGCTAATGGACGGAATAGTCCCTATGACGGAATTAGCCTCACTGACCTTAATTTGAAACCCTAAAAGGTTAAATAAAACCAGTCACTGACTTCGCCGAACTTTACATAAAATAAAAATAATTCTCTCAAGCTCCAACTTGGCGCAATTAGTATTCTTATAGGCCATGAAGAACCCTAATTTAAAGAGCCAAGTTTGGCCGCGGATGGAGTGCTAACTGCCAAGTTTTGGCCAAATTCGTGGAATTTAGAGGATGCGAAAAAATAGGAGGGTTGGGAAAATATTGGCGCTTTGATAACTTTCTATGGGGAAAGTTGAAGTAAAATACATTCGAATGCATCAAATATCATGGTAATAAAACATACTAAGGTGATGAAGAAGCATGATGAAAGGTATAATAAAGGACAATGGAAAAGGGACATCTCATGTATATTTACTGTACAAGGTACTAGCTTCTATTGTCTTTGGTTTTCGTAATTACTGGATAGAGGGATAAATAGGGTGACGTTTTCAGCTATGGATGGTACAAGGAGGATCGATCTCTCTTATAGGAAAACGGTCGAAAAAGTGTCCAGCGGTAAGCACTAAACAATAGTTCCAAATATCTCCGGGTGGCGCTAGGTATAGTTCAGCATTTGAAATGAATTACCGATATTTAATACTTATATGACATTCTAAATAAAATGTATATTCAGAGTGTTTTTCTTCTCCGCAAATAATTATTTTGTAAATATGTATGGATTTGATTTTTTAATATCAAAATGAATTTAATCAAATTTAATATCACTGTGGCGCCATCAGTTTATCGCCTTTTGACGGACATTTTTGTAACATAGAGATTTATATCCTTCTTGTAGTACCATCCATATTTTCAGCATAGGATTAATCAACGCCAAAAATATATTTACACTTCTACGCCTTACTTCTTTGTAATAAGGTTTAAAAATGTATATGACGTATATGACATGTTTTTGACGTTGACTGTACATAAACAAAGGTCTTATAGTACCTACTATTATTAGTGACATTGACGGTTGAAAAAAATCTTTATTTTTACCTGTAGTGTATGTCCCTTATATGTTTTTATACTATATGTATATTGTGTTTTCCTGTACATGTGTAGTTTTTTCATTCAGTTTGTGTTAAGTATAACTTTTTTCCATTTTTTATGTCTTCAGTATGTGTTATCTGCCGTGGCATCACCAAGTGGGCCCTACGGAAGACCAGCGCTAGCTGACATACTAGCTAGCATTTTGCTGAGCAGAGTCCATTTCGTGGTGCTACACCAATGTCTTTATTTTGTTTGTCTGTAAATTTTTCTGTAATATTGTGTACGTCATGAATAAATATCTTGAATCTTGTATTAGATATATTTGCTACACCGATATCCAACATGTTGGGTGGTACTGGTAACTAATAGTAAGCAGTTTTGCATGGCTCGCAAAAACTATTCTCGTTTCGACTACACTTACACTAATTTAAATAACACCCATAACATTTAGTGTAATAAAAAGCAAGAGAAAGGTAGCCATTAAGGTGGACCACACTTACGCGCTGTTGCTGATACAGTCTATACGTACGTACGTAGACGCGTGATGATTTTTTAAAGTGAAAAAAGATTAAAACATGGTATATTTTGTGTAACTTGTAAGTTTTTTTGTAATTTCTCTGTCTGTGATTTCGAAACATATTAAGTGATAAGATGTCAAAATTGACAAAAATAAGACGGTTATATTTAAACGAAAGTTTGTTAATAATTATGTAGAATCAGTGAAAATCGACGATCAATGGGAGCACCTATTAGCTTATATAGGTAAAAATACAAGGTGTGACAAAAATACTTATTAATCTTATTATGAAAAGGTAAGAAAAAAAAATCTCGCGAAAAAGAAAAAACTGGCCAAGTGCGTGTCGGACCACGAATAATGGAGGGTTCTGTAGATGGAATAAGAACCAGACTAATGCCAAAAGGTCGTATCTGATGCCTACGGAAGAGGTTTTTTGGAAATAACTTAAAAATGGCTAAACCGATAATGTTCAAAACAATTTTCGTATAAAGATCACGCGCATCTTTTCAAAATTTTTCATATTTTTTGGAGTTACGGTTCAAAAGTTACAGGGTTACTTTGGAAGCGATTACTTCTGAAACTATTCACTTAATCACAAAACGTTCAAAGAAACCACAAATGTTATTTTTAAAGACCTATCGATTGATGTGCAACATGTTGATATTTGATGAAAATTTTTTTTAGAAATTTAGTTACATGTATGGAGCGCCCCCCCCCCCCCCCCCCTGAAAATATTTTTTAATATTTTTTTTCATAGCGGCATACAAAGTACACCTTATTTCTAAATTTTATTAAGATACATCTTATAGTTTCCGAGTAAAATGGCTGTGACGGACACGTATACGGACGGACGGACAGACGGACATGACCAAAACTATAAGGGTTTTTGCCATTCTGGCTACGGAACCCTAAAAATGGTTTTGTATGGAGGGTTGGCAGGCTGGGACGACGTGGCCCATAATTTTTATTTCACGTCAAAAAAAAATGTCTCCTACTTTTTGTTACTCGCAAATCTCGCGATGCCAATTATGCCGTTATTTAAACGGAGCACCAGTATCTTTGTCACATCCTGTATAGATCTATCGTTTCCGTAAGGTCTGCAACGTGCGTTTGCGCAATCACGGGCCAGTCTAAGGCGCTCTACACACTTGATCTGAATTCATCAATTCATAGACAATTGTCTATGGTTGCGGAATTTTTTCTATGGTTGCTGAATTGTTGTATGGATGCCTTACTATGCGTTAGAGAGAGCAAACGATATTGCGATCTCGTACCGTCGTATAGATGCGTCGCTTAGACTGGTCCATGAAGGTCCAACGTGTGGAAGCTGATGGGTTCATAGGCAATGAATACTGCTTACTATAAGTCGGACTGTATGCTTGATTGCCAACGATGATTTAAAAAAAAAAACATGGTGATTTTAAGGCTTATCATTGGTCTAAAATTGGAATTAACAGTATCATTTGACAAATTCTTTTAGCACCAAGATTCAACTTTGTACAGTCACCGGTAATAGTATCTTCCTACACGAAGGCCGCAAAAATATGTGACACGCTCTTATGGCCCTACAAATAAGAGCGTGTCACATATTTTTGTGGCCTTCGTGGCAAGATACTATTGCCGGTGACTGTACCTGTTGAAATTTGAGTCATACTTACAAATATAAATATATTCACGTTATACTTTTTTACCGAGATCAATGCCCGAGAAAACAAGGTAATTTGTGCAGTATTAATTACTAAATAACCTTGGTAAAACAAAGAGTCATCTTACTTATTATAACATGATGATATCATTGTGAAATAGCTATTGTTGGGCGTTATTGTTGTTCCAAGCTTAAAATGCCTTATAAAAACTTGATTAATTCGAAATAGTTACTCTACATTGAGTTAAGTTAACACCAGTGTCCGAGTGTCTATACAACTCGAGTTTTTCCAGCTTCCCTAATTTTCAGATCTTTGAGCACTCATAGAGAAAATTAAGCCAAATTACTTACCCACAAACTTTCTTTACGCACATTCTTTGACTCGTAGGTATGAAGGTTGTCTGGTAGAGATCGCTTAATAGCGATAAGACCGCCTGTTGTTACCATTTTTATTTTGTTAAATCTGTTTCTATACTTCTTTTTCTTTGTGTGGTGCAGTAAATAATAAAGAATATTGTATTGTGTACCTACATTTTTAAATCCATTAAAAAAAACTGTGCTATAACTTCCTTCTGCCCATCTTACCTTGCCAACCTAGCCCTAATAATTGGCACATGCACTAGGTTAGAGAAGGTTTTATATTAGGTGACGTTCATTTTTTTTATGTGACAAATATCGCTCATTCTCGTCATGCGATACAAAGTAAAGATTAATTTAAGTTTTTTTACACAACGCAAGAAGGGCAATTATTTTGTCATTTAAAACTTTATAACGGTAATTAAAATCTTAAATTATGCACACTCATAAGTTAATTCCATATGTTTGAACTTGCTCCAGTTTTTACTTTCGTGCAAGTTATATTTAATTATTGTTTTAGAAGTCGGTTAAGAGCTACCGTATGAATATTTATGAAGTTTTTATTTATTTTTAACTGGTTTCTTTCTTCATTTCAGAGTTGAAGACGAGGCCGCATCGCCCGTGACAAAAACAAAGTAAGTTTTATTTGCATTAAACTGTAAAAAAAACCATCTAAAATTTATCCCAATGTCATCCTGACAGTCCCAATATCCTGAGAATGACTGCGGCTAAGCCTGATTGGTCTAAGAGCTGGCCACGTCAGATATGACACCATAATGAGAGCAATGAAACACATCTAGTAAGATTGCAATACTATCCTTATTGCTAGATCCGGGCATCTGGCAGATTTCAATGGGTGGGTGTCAGAGTGACAGACTAGCAAAGTTTTCGAATTGGAAAAAAGTAATACCAAAATAGGTAAAAACGGCCGAAGTTATCTTATTTATAGAGGACGGGGCCTATATTTTAACATTAGAACAAATAACATTGCGTAATATTTCGGAAATAGAAACCGTAGGCGAAAAACTATGAATTACATTATAGGCCGTTTTGGACTACTTTCCCCCATCAGAAACTTTTGGCGATGATATGATCTAATTATTTATATAATTATTCATAACACTGCATCAAAACCAGAACTCTAGGATTTGTATTTTTTTAAATGGTTGGCATTCTTTGACCTCCACCACTTTACAGCTGCCAGATGTCCGGACCTAGAAATAAGCATAGTATAGCAAACTAACGAGAGGGGTTTCGTCGCTCTCATTATTGTGTTATATCTGATGTGGCTAGCTCTCCGTCTAGATTGTCCGATGATGCTACACTCAATACAGTGATAGCGAAATACATTATCTTTAGGGGAGACATTTAGTTATTAGGTAGGTACATACTAACCCTTATATTAATATACATTGATAAAAAAGATGTTTACTAACATAATATGTGTCAAAGCTGCACGAAATAAACGATTTAGGAATTTGAATTTTTTTTTAATACCACGACGACGGTGGCAAACAAGCATACGGCCCACCTGATGTTAAGCAGCTACCGTAACCTATGGACGCCTGCAACTCCAAAGGAGACACATGCGCGTTGCCGACCCTTTACAAAAAGGAGGGTTCACTGTGTTGATGGCTAAAGGAACAAGAAGGTCCCTCATCGTCAACACACTGGGGCCTCTTTGAGCTCTTTGGCAACCTTACTCACCAGCAGGAACACAACACTATGAGTATTAATTTAGATTTCTTTACAAACATTTTTAAGGTCCACGGCCCACTGCAAGCCAAAGGCATTTGGTAGATTTTTTTGTTGCTCCGTTTTTGATCTTAATGTGAATTAAAATTAAACCACAACCTTTTCTACTGATGACAAGGTTGCACAAAAACATACTTATTAAAAGGCCTTTTAAAAATAGTTGCAAATGGAGTAAATAATCGCGACATCCGGGAGTTGACCTTTAAAGGACACATATCTCAGGAAAACCTACTCAGCCAGTGTCTAGGTATAGCAGGTAGGTACTTATGTTGACGGTATAGTTACCTGTATTTATGAAGATATTATATTGCGACATTTACGGAAATCTGATGTATAATCAACGTCAAAGATATATATACACTATGGCACCTTATCCACTTGACCGTCCGACGATAGCATAGTATCCGAAACCAATATGCTCTTAACCGTCCGCGGGAACCTTACTATCCAAAGGGGTGGAAGAAGGAACGGTTGATTTTAGAGCCATCTAATGGAATATTTCGGCATTATTTACGAATTCTATTGATGCAACAACGTGGCCTAACCAAATAGTTAGCTCTAAAAAATATAGATGGCAGTGTACGCAAGTTGCTTAGAAAATGAAAAAAATTGTTTGCCAGTGCCTTGCGAAACTGCGCGTGATTGTGAGTGTTTGTGGAGAACTCGTAGTTATGTCGTAAGTATTTCACGTTAATATACATATTTTTGGGGGTTATTATACATCAAAATGATCAGGAATGTGTACTATTTACGATAATGTGTATTATCTTCTGTTTGTGATAGTGTGATGACTGTAATATCAATTTGAAATATCAAGGTTGTTTTCGAGCTGGGGCAGTGAACATTTATATCCTAATTATTAGTAATTTGACGCTCTGTTTACAGAAATATACAATAAATACTGAAGATTGGTCTATAGAGAACATATTAATATACTTAAACATAAGAAATATATCAAACTACTTTAGGATTCATCAAAACATTTACGGTGTTTCTCAGGTTTTATGCCGTGGACGGTTGACTATCCGCGGACGTTTTAAAATATATCAGAAATAAGGGTTTGTACAAACGATTTCTCGGGTGCCTTGATTATTCGGTGTTTGGAAATGTGTTTTTGTTTGCATGTATTATTTCCATGGATGTACTATATAGGGGATGCGGCATATGTAAATCAAAACACATAAAAATATATTCGCCTCGTTTTAACTCAGCGCCATATTCACAAGCAAAAAGAGATGACGAGTATATACGTAAAAACCCAATGCGGCCGAAAAATCCGCCATATTGAGAGCTCAGGATGTCAAAACCTATACATTTTAACCGCCATGTTGGTAGCTCCAGTACAAACAGCAACACGCTTAACTGTACATCGGTGGACCTTATTACAAAAGCCATAAGGTCCACCGATGGGCAGTTAACAGTGTGGGCGAGGGTACCTCAAAATCGACACTCGTCTTTCGTTGATATGTCATTTCCCCTATATTTATTTCAATGATTCTTTCAGTTACGGATATAGATACTAATTTTAAAAATAATAATCAATCAGTTAGCGGTTCCATCCATTACAGTCGACGTCAAATACATATCATTGCATTTTTCGCCTTATTACAATGGAATAATGTGCAAGGGTGTAAACATGTCTTTAACGTTGACTGTACCAACAGAGTGTATTTTCGTTTACACGAGTGAAAACCCCAGTATATATTATGATTTCTTTAATAAGTAAAACAAACAAAAATGTTTAACTGTGGCATTTAATGTAGGTTATGTGCTATTTACAGTAAAAATAACTTATTCAAATAAAAAAATAAAAAATATATACAAAATTTATCTACTTTAGACACTGGATACCATAGTCTCCACGGACGGTTAAGAGTATATCAGTTGTAGGCAGCCTTATGCGAGCGGCCGTCTTGCTGCACTTGTTGGAAGGAGCACGGAATTTGTTTAATTTATTTTGATATCTTATTGAGAACTGTATGTGTTAGTTGGGGTATTATTAAAAAAATGAAATAGTCTATTTTTATAATATGTAATAAAAAAAGGGGGTCGTCGCTCAATATTTCCTGTAATTAGACGTCAAATAAAAACTTTCAGCAATTTTTACCAATTTCATAAGTTTAACCTTGATTATAGTCAATAATCATATATATTTTTAGTATAACTTTAAAAGTATTTGAACAAATGAACGTTCATTTATGCCTCAGTATTTTTTTCTTTATTTTAGCTTGTGTAGTTTAGAAGATACAGACGTTTTTGTAGAAAGATGTGGACGCGCAGCGCGGGGCGTGCGTCGCTAAAAAAACCCGGACGGTTGAGGGGAAAACAGTCTCGCGGGCCGGACGGTCAAGTGGTTATTACAAAAGGCTTAAGGTGAATAAGTGTATACATATCTTTGACGTGGACTGTACAACATACTAAATGTTTTTAAATAAGTATCCCTTACAGCACGAGAAATTTTTTGTTGGATTTTTGGTTTGAAGTTGCATTTTTCGGTGCATTTAAGGCCCATAAAAAGACAAAAAAATACAAAAAAAATTCTCCCCCCCCAAAAAATTTGTGAAAACCCACCCGCACGATCGTTTCATTTCATTGCGACCCCTTGTAAAGTTGTTATTATTTTTTTTTGAAATATAAGGTTAAATTACAGAGTTCAAAGGAGTTAATAAACATTTATTAATAAAATTTTAGATTTCTTACATGTTTTACATGAAATGGTTAAAAACAAACGCTTTTGGGTGATCATATTTTCAATTTATCATAGTCAACACAATTTAAATTTGTCGACTTGCGTCCTGACCCGCACGATCGTGCGTTATAAATTTAGGTGCAAAAAAATGACTAAAATTTCTGGTTAAACGTTTAATTATCTACATTATACGACAGAAGAACGTTTAATTTAATAAAAAACGAATTTAACACATTTAAAAATCACAAATTAAAAAAATTCGTGAATACCTACTTCTGACCTGGTCGTCCGTCTCGTACACGTACCTGCTTGACGCTCACCGCGCCGACGACTGGCCCCCTAACTAAACGCATGCGGGTTTAAAATGAATAATAATCGAACGCACGATCGATCGATGCCGTACTGAAGCGGCAAACTAGATTATTTTTCAAACTAGATTTTTTTAAAGTTGAACGCACGATCGTATCAGCCGGTGCTGTAAGGGGTATAGATTACGTATGTAGGTATTTAATCAATGGACTTAATAAAGCCTTATAGTTTGTGAGAAATCTTTTTCTTCTTTTGTTAGGTGATCTGGCCCAGATGATTTAGGACCGTTTAGGAATGGTTCTTACCTTTGAAGAATCGTCATAATTTCTAGATCAGGATGGTGGTAAAAATATTGTGAAATCTAATGGGAAAATTGAAAAATCATGCATTTAAAACTTGAATATGACAAAGACAATATTTGAAAGCGTGCTTGCCTATGATTTATATATTAATGTAAAAAAAGTACTGATTTTTTAAAGATAATGTACAAAAGCGGACTTGAAAACAAAACGGGAATCATGATGAAATAATAAAAAGTCATAGGTTGATCGTATTCATAGTTCCTGTATTTCGGTAAACAAAGACGGCTGTCAAACCATCGTTGATACTATTAACTGAACATTCCTAACATCTATTACGAAGGGATAAGGTTTACCACCGTTAAGTGTGATAGCACTAGTATCTGACATTGCAATATTGAAAGAAAGATGCGTTTCGTTATCGAAGGAGCATAATATTATGCCATTATGAAACCCACTTTTAATATTCAAACACCGATCAAAACTGCAAAAATACGCATTTTCAATGTTTAGGCGTTTTAATACAGTTGATTTCTAATTTAAACTTTCGTATTCGTTGGCCTAGATACTATTTTAATATTACAATGTTCTAACTTACCGAACAGTATCAAAACGCAGATTATGTAACGGTATACATTGACAGTGTCAAACCAAAAAACAATCCCGTTTCAGGCCAGGGTGAAGTTAAACTTTATGTCAATGCCATAAGGATGTTAACGACTTGTCTTGCTGTATTTTAATCGCGGAAAAATCAACATAATGTTTATTTATTTACTACTTCTAATTCCCGTTTAATTTTTTTGCAATATTTTGTCTATTTTAGTAATTGAATGAGTATTTATTTTACATTGCAGTACAAACTGTATACGGTTTATATCAGGTGGCCCAGAATTGTCGATCTCCTTTGTATAGTAGATCATTAACTGTAATGTACCCAAATAGTTAGGTTAGTCTTTAATATTAACTACAGAAATTTCGCTCATTTTCCTTAACGTTTTTGACCCTAGTGCGTAAGAAGGTAGGTCGTGTGTCTGTAGGATTTTGGTGGGTAACATCGTTCGATGAGATCTTCCCGTAGAATCTACTCTCGTTGTTCTAAAAAAGCGCGTTTTGCGCTTTCCTTTCTGTGCAAGCTGCATACCGTTTGAGTCTGCTGGCTGCATTAGGGTTGCAAATAGAAATAAATTGACGTAAAAAAGTTTTAAGTTAAACGGTTTTATTTCAATCAAATGTTGTACCAAAAACTAGAAAATAAAAATTTATACGAATTTTAGTCCCACATACATAGTTGCTTCCTGGAGAGTAATCATGTATGACGGATAACAGAATAGGCATCTCGAGTCGGATGCTAAAGGCCCTATTTGTCTCTATATCAGTGGATTAAGTCATAATCGGAAGCTTTTATCAGACTAAAATAAAAACGTGAGGCGTCTAATATAAGGTTGAGTGGGTTAATTAAGTATGTAATGCAGACTATTTAATCTGAAGTCACGTAGCTATGCTTAAATGTTGTTGGAGGTGGCGTTAGTGTGAGAGTACTACGAGTAGTATTAAAAATATGTATATATAAATTATAAAATGAGACAAATACTTAGATATTTAGTTTGCGAAATGAAATGTGAAATTAAGTAAATATGGTGAGTTAATTTGTATAAGGGCTAGCATTAGCAATTCTTATTAATTTTTTATTTACTAGTCGACTTGAGTGCCCTCCACTTCGTTCATTGGTAGCTTTACCTGCCTACCTAATTTTTTTGTCGTACCAACGCCCCACGCTTTTATTTTAGTCTGATAAAAGCTTCCGATTATGACTTAATCCACTGATATAGAGACAAATAGGGCCTTTAGCATCCGACTCGAGATGCCTATTCTGTTATCCGTCATACATGATTACTCTCCAGGAAGCAATGTATGTGGGACTAAAATTCGTATAAATTTTTATTTTCTAGTTTTTGGTACAACATTTGATTGAAATAAAACCGTTTAACTTAAAACTTTTTTACGTCAATTTATTTTTAAGTTTTTAGTAAATTTTTTGTACTTGTAACCAGCCCTATTGACCGTAGTATGTGGTGGGAAAACTATATGTGATGATGACAGCTCAAGTGGTATTATATTAATTGTATGTGACCTTTCGTGTGTTTAAAGTAGAGGGTACCTACATTAAGTTGGGTAGTTGGGTACCTACGTATATTATAGGGTACATATATGTATACAGTGTGGGAAAAATGTATGGGTCCTGGAGGGGAACTAAATCCTTGAAATAGCTTAATTTACGTAAAGGACATTCTTTTATTTTAAAAATTTATGCGAAGCTAAAAGGCTGAGTACGTCACAGCGAGAATTGCTTTAGGAGCAGCATGTCATGGACTTGATAAAACTCAACGGTCAAGTGACTTAGCGAGCCCGAGGGCCGAAGGCCCGAGGTTGAGCCGCAATATACGCGAAGCTAAAAGGCCGAGTACAGCGTATTGCATACGATCGGAACATCACAACGAGAATTACTTCAGCAGCAGTATGACATGGACTTTATAAAACTCAATGTCCAAGTGTCTTAGCGAGCCCGAGGGCCGAAGGCCCGAGGGTGAGCCGCAATCTATGCGAAGCTAAAAGGCCGAGTACGTCACGGCGAGAATTGCTTCAACAGCAGCATGACATGGACTGGACAAATCTCAATGGTCAAGTGTCTTAGCGAGCCCGAGGGCCGAAGGCCCGAGGTTGTGCCGTTATCTATGCGAAGCTAAAAGGCCGAGTACGTAACGGCGAGAATTGCTCCAGCAGCAGCATGACATGGACTTGATAAAACTCAACAGCCAAGTGACTTAGCGAGCCCGAGGGCCGAAAGCCCGAGGGTGAGCCGCAATCTATGCGAAACTAAAAGGCCGAGTACGTCACGGCGAGAATTGCTTCAACAGCAGCATGACATGGACTGGACAAATCTCAATGGTCAAGTGTCTTAGCGAGCCCGAGGGTGAGCCGCAATCTATGCGAAGCTAAATGGCCGAGTACGTCACGGCGAGAATTGCTTCAATAGCAGCATGACATGGACTGGACAAAACTCAATGGTCAAGTGTCTTAGCGAGCCCGAGGGTGAGCCGCAATATATGCGAAGCTAAAAGGCCGAGTACCGCGTATTGCATACGATCGGAACATCACAACGAGAATTGCTTTAGCAGCAGTATGATATGGACTTTACATAACTCAATGTCTAAATGTCTTAGCGAGCCCGAGGGCCGTAGGCCCGAGGTTGTGCCGTTATAAAACTCAACGGTCAAGTGTCTTGCGAGCCCGAGGGCCGAAGGCCCGAGGGTGAGCCGCAATCTATGCGAAGCTAAAAGGCCGAGTACCGCATATTGCATACGATCGGAACATCACAACGAGAATTGCTTCAGTAGCAGCATGACATGGACCGGACAAAACCCAATAATTAAGTGTCCTAGCGGTGACGACTCAGGAGTTGGAGATCAATAAAACACGTAAACGCCTATACCTAAAACTAGAACACTATTTTTAAATGCATACATTCTCCAACTGGTCCTTTATGGCAGCCAGTAGCCTAGCAGCATTACGATTGAGGATTGGAGATCAAACGTAACGTAAATGTCTCTAGCTAAAACTAATGCACTATTTTTAAATTGACACTTTCTGGAACCGGTCAGTTACGGAAGGCAGTAACCATGCAGCATCAGAACTGAGGAATTGGAGATCAATATGAAATGTAAATGCCTATACCTAAAACTAGAGCACTACTATTGAATTGACACATTCTCCAACCGGTCAGTTATGGCAGGCTGTAACCTTGCATCATCACGACTGAGGAGTTGGAGATCAATATGTAACGTAAATGCGTCTACCTAAAACTAGAACACTATTATTAAATTGACACATTCTCCACCCTGTCAGTTATGGCAGGTTGTAACCTTGCATCATCACGACTGAGGAGTTGGAGATCAATATGTAACGTAAATGCGTCTACCTAAAACTAGAACACTATTATTAAATTGACACATTCTCCACCCTGTCAGTTATGGCAGGCTGTAACCTTGCATCATCACGACTGAGGAGTTGGAGATCAATATGTAACGTAAATGCGTCTACCTAAAACTAGAACACTATTATTAAATTGACACATTCTCCACCCTGTCAGTTATGGCAGGTTGTAACCTTGCATCATCACGACTGAGGAGTTGGAGATCAATATGTAACGTAAATGCGTCTACCTAAAACTAGAACACTATTATTAAATTGACACATTCTCCACCCTGTCAGTTATGGCAGGCTGTAACCTTGCATCATCACGACTGAGGAGTTGGAGATCAATATGTAACGTAAATGCGTCTACCTAAAACTAGAACACTATTATTAAATTGACACATTCTCCACCCTGTCAGTTATGGCAGGTTGTAACCTTGCATCATCACGACTGAGGAGTTGGAGATCAATATGTAACGTAAATGCGTCTACCTAAAACTAGAACACTATTATTAAATTGACACATTCTCCACCCTGTCAGTTATGGCAGGCTGTAACCTTGCATCATCACGACCGAGGAGTTGGAGGTCAATTTGAAACGTAAATGCGTCTACCTAAATCTAGAGCACTATTATTAAAAAATATTATTAAAAGTTATTGTCACGGAGACCTGATACGCATACTAAATTTCATCGAAATCTGTTAAGTAGAAATGGTCGAAAAATCGATTGCAAGATTTGATGCGTATAAATAAATATACAAATATACGGGGTCAAGCTAAATAAAACCGTTTAAAAAAACAAAATATTTTTTTTCAAATTTTTGAAAAAAAACAAAATATTTTTTTTCAAATTTATGAAAAAAAACATGAAAAAAAACCTGGCACCATTGTTTTTTTTCTAAATAAGGTTTTTTTTCAGTTGAACAAATATTACGACAAACACGGTTTTTCGTGATTTATTCATACAAGTAACTTAAAACTAAGTACATTAAAGTAGGTATGTCTGTTATGTAACTAAACTATTCTCAGTAAATGCAAAAACAACTTTGAACTTATTCACTAGAACTATCAGCAGCATAGTACCACTACATATTTCCATAATATAAGTTTAATAAAACCAGAAATTAAAGTTGTTAAATTAAATTAGTTTAATAGTTAACATAAGGTCTAAAACAACCGTATAAGAGTATTAACTGCCTTGCAAATTTTGAGATTTCGTACTTTTGAAAAAAAACATATTCCAGAAAAAAAACTGTTCTTTTTCACGGTTTTTTTTCAGGTTTTTTTTCAAGACAATAAAAACCGTTTTTTTGCAACCCTAGGCTGCATATTTAATTTTTAATCGACTTCAATTTCATAGGACGAGGTTTTGTACATAAACATACATAATAATACATAAAAAGCAAACACCAAAACCGAACGGTTTTGGTGTTTGTTTTTTATGTATGTTCATCGATTACTACGAGACGCGTGGTCCGATTTGAAAAAATCTTTTTTTGTTTGAATGGAATGACCTTGAAGGTGGTTGTTATGATGATGGGATCCATGAGGAATTGAAAGAACTCCTCAATATTTAAAGGCACATGTATGGTGATTTGGATGTTTTCTTAAGTTAAGCAAGTCAAGCATTTCCTTTCGAAGTTTTTGTTTTAATGTGCCTAAAAAGTCAGGTGTGTCAGATTCGGTGTTGCGATTTTCAAATGTTGCATGTTTAATTCTAAAATGCTGCTATATGATTATTATGGTTTGCATGCGAGTAGGTTCGATTTTTATCGAAAATTCCAGAAATTGTAATGTTACTAGGTTTTTTACTGCATCCGGTTGTCTACTAGTTCATTAATCGTTTATCAAGTCAGCTGCACAGATCCGGTCTCAACTGAGTTTCGCCAAATGAAATCCGCGTAATTGTTTCACTCGTTTGCTTTATTGGTTTTCGCCGTGTATTTCCATCAGGATCCTGCCCTTTCGCTGAATAACGTTTCCCAAACTGTTTCA
The DNA here is from genome assembly GCA_947086415.1 of Pammene aurita. Classification (NCBI taxonomy): domain Eukaryota; kingdom Metazoa; phylum Arthropoda; class Insecta; order Lepidoptera; family Tortricidae; genus Pammene; species Pammene aurita. The sequence continues at coordinate 39,676,263 of OX352295.1, read as the reverse complement.
TTTGCCAACTGTGTCATTTGGCATACTTTAAGTTTTTCTGAAACTGTAAACTTTTCAGGGTTTGTTTTATAATCATCGTGTAGAACCATATAGGTTGGGTTAGGTTTGCTTGGACAAAATGTAATAAACTAAAATTAACTTACATAAAAATACTAAAAACTAAAAATCTATGTTTGTTTTATAACAATCCTGAAATTCTTATTGTTCATTTCCATCTGTGCCCGTCGGGGAACTCCATGCTGCGCGCGATCGCGGTGGGGGCAGATGGGGATACACCTTTTCGTCCATTCCGTTGTTCCGTGCGAGGTTTCAAAAGTTCATCATATCTTCTTCTTTGTCGTTACACTCTTTACAGAGTGGTCGTGGCCATCATGTTGGATTCTGAGAGACCCGATTCACGACTCGCCGCAACTCTTCCCGTAGAGCCACTTTTCGGGAGTATTCGTTTAAAGTGATCGCCGTACTGGCTTTGATCTGGTCGGTCCACCTCATTGGGGACCTGCCTCTACCTCTTGAGCCTTCTACTCTTCCTTGCACGACAAGTCCTTGTACATCATAAAGGTATTTAATTTATAGCTGCAGATGTGTTTCGTTTTCGAATTTCATGCGTGATTGTCTTTTGTCGAGTTTATGTTCTAAACTGTAAGCACCAATGCAAGTTTATTTATGCTATTAAACCGCCTCGAACTTAGAACTCGCGATTTAGATTTGCAAACGAGTTGAGTGTAACAGAACCCTTATGAAGATCACTTTTGCGCCATCTAGCTCCGTAACTTCTTGATCGATCTTGCTCATATAAGTAAGAACTCTCAAATTATATTTATTTCTGCTACAAATCCAACAAAATAAAGAGCAAGTATTCAAAATCAAATGCCACCAAAATGCAGGGACGTCCCGGTAGCCAGCTGACAGCTCCGATGGGTCCGGAGTTGTCTGTAAGATATTCGCTGCGCTCGTTCGTTCGACAAGTAATAGTACAGTAAAGATACGGTTGCGTCAAACATTAATTTATAATAGCCTGATTTTTTTTATTTTTCGTTCTTACGGGATATTTATAGATAATATATACAAAAATCCTACAAACTTTTTACCCGGAAGTAGTTAAATAGGTAAAAAAAAATATATAAAAAGTTTGTATATTTTTATTTACAATAATATCAATTATTTTCATTTGTAAACATGACGATATTTAAGTCGTATTTCTGTTGAAAGCGAAAAACAAGAAACCGTGTCCATGTAAAACCACATAACTTACAAAATGCACGGCGCGAGCGATATATATCCTAATTCGTTAGAAACAAATAGTAATAAGTGGTAGTTTGATCTTACACATTTCAAAAGACTTAGAAACGATATATTCCTTAAAATCCTACTAGAAAAACGCTTGTAATATGTGTGTACATATTTGTGGCGGTTAGCGAATAACGATATTTTGTAGGATTTCATTGCATAAATAATACATATAAATCATGATATATCCGTTACACTAAAAATATTAGCTATTATTAATTATTTCCAATTCCCCATACTAGCCGCCCGTAAAATGACTGTAGTAAAGTGAGCAAACCATAGACATAGGATAAAAAGTATAGACGGGGCATGCAACAATACCAAGATCGAACGGGATGGTCTTATTACACTTTCAATAGGTACGATAGAGGAGGTGCTATTATCGTTGGTCCTTGTCATAGACTCACATTTTTTAATTACCCTCCACGCCATTACTTATAGCAGTGGAGTACAAACATATAATTCGCGATTTCCTCAAGAATTTCTGTGTTTACTACCAGAAAACCTGATACTTTTCTTAGAAAGTTGTGTCGGCTAAGGAAACCAATGGTAAATTGTTCTGTTTTGTGCTGTAGAAGTGATTGTATCGTCATCTATGTCTATCCCTTAAGGTAGTACGCGGTCTGTAGTTAAATTCTTGCTTTGAGCTCGACAAGTTAGCAAACTAAAGATGCTTGTATGGTTGGACTTTAAGATACCTCCAAATTGTACAAAAAACATTTCAGTAACCCCCTGTTTTAATAAAATGTTTCCAAATACTAACTGTTCGACGGCAAATAAATTACCTACTTCAGTTAATGTCAATATTTTACCTTGAGCGAATGACGAATCCTCAACGCTCGACATCCATTACATTACCGAGTCACAAGTTTTAGTGAGCATTAATTTGGTACGGTTAAGGCCATTGTTATTATGCCACAGATCATTTTACTAGATGGAGTATGTAAGACAATAGACCAAGGAATGCTTAATCCATGGACGACACAAAATAAAAAAGGATCGTTTTTTTAATGCCACGACAGTGGAAAACAGGCACACGGCCCGCCTGATGGTAAGCGGCTACCGTAGCATATGCAACTACAGAGGTGTCACATGCGCGTTGCCGACCCTTTAATATAAAAACCGGCAAAGAGCATTTCGGGCCATACTCAGTGTAGGGTTCCGTAGTTGCCGGCCGGTCGTTTATTAAAGGATATTTTGCAGCACTTACGTCATTCTAATATGCGGCACTTACGTCCTTTTGCTATGCGCCTTTTAGTTATAAATCAAAAACGGCTCAATCAATTTTATTTAATATAATTTTCGTTGAAAGTACTTATCAGAACTCACTTCCATGAATTTTTCCAAATATTTTTTCTTTTTTCCAAATACTTTCGGAGCCATTATTTACGAAAGTTTTAGTTTTATACAAAAAAGTTTTCTAGTAGATACTAACCATCACTGAGCAAAGCGGCGGACGGACAGACGGACATGGCGAAACTATAAGGGTTCCTACTAATTGACTACGGAACCCTAAAACTGTCTACACAAAATTTCGTTCCCATAATTCAGGCACAATAAGCATCTATTGTGTCACTAACGAAGCAAGTCTCTTTACCATGTATTTCGTATAGCGCTTTGACCTGTCAAAAATAACAAAACTTCCGTTATAGATGGCGCTGCAGCACCAGCATTTTGGAAATACCCGATTTTGTACTCCTTCACATTTATCACATAGGTCACCTATGTGATTGTAACCTTCGTAATCTTCGTATACGAAATAGCGTGACGTCATTATTTTTCGCAATTTTGCGAAATTCGTCATAGAGCTTGAACGTTAAAAATAACCTGTTAATGCAGAGTCTATGGGAGATACTCTGTCCCAAACCTATACATATATGTATACTGATGTCATGCAGTGACTCAGTTGCTCCTGAACATAGTTTACATAGTGCAACAAAAAGAGAATAAAATACAAGGTTTCAAGTCAGTTATAAGATCCTATGAAATAATCGAGTTATTATTAACCTTCAACTTCCATCCTAAGGCTGCGTTTCGACCAGAGATGAGCGAGAATGCGTTGCGAGAAATGTATTTTTAAGAGCCAATTCTAGAGCTGCTGAGAAGTGAATAGTAGTGCATATAGAAATACTAGCCTTTTCCCGCGGCTTCGCCCGCGTACTATAAGTACTCAAAAAGGATCCATGTTGATTTTCAGACTTTGTGACCACATTTGCCCCTTTTAGGAGTTGAATTTTCAAAAAACCTGAAACACGTGTTTACTCATTTATCGTTAAAAATACTCCTGTGAAGTTTCGAATAAAATAGTCTAACAAATCTTGATTCGCCATACAAACTTTGCACCCCCATTTTACCCCCTTAGGGGGTGAATTTTGAAAAATCGTTTCTTAGTGCATCCCTAGACCTTATAAGGAACCTACGTGCCAAATTTTGAATCTCTAGAACCAGCTGTTTGGGCTGTGTGTTGATATGTCAGTCAGTCAGTCAGTCAGTCAATCAGTCAATCAGTCAGTCAGTCAGTCAGTCAGTCAGTCAGTCAGTCAGTCAGTCAGTCAGTCAGTCAGTCAGTCGGTTTCTTCTTTTATATATTTAGATTGGTGATTAACAAACACATTCGCAACGCATCCGCGCGCATCTGTGGTGGAAACGCAGCCTGAACCTTGTCTCGGGCCGCTAAGGACCTTTTGAGTCCAGTCCGAAACCTAATCCCACAAAAGCACACTAGTTTTACGAAACTTTTCTTTCTTTCCAGTGAAAAGAGCGGACTCATCACTCCCCCCCAAAATGGCGGCGAGGAGTCTCCCCCTCCGGAAAAGGAGCGGGCGGATCAAGAGGACTCGGAGAAGAGGCATGCAGGGGTCCCGCATTCGACTGAGGGACCGAACGACGATCTGTACGCCATCCCGGTTAAGTTGAGGGCCAAGAAGGAACCCCCTTTGCCTCCGGGGTGGGAGAAACATGAAGGTGAGTTGAAAATGCTTACTGAACTGACTCTAATAATAAAAATATTATTTTTAAATAAAAAGAACCGACTTCACTTAGCGTCCACCCTTCTAAAATCAAATGCTCGAGCTGCTGTAAAAATACTCAAATGACTACGGGTGTGCCTATAATAATTGAAGAGTTCCCTCGATTTCTCCAGGATTCCATCATCAGATCCTGACCTGGTTACAATGGGACCAACTGTGAAGTATATTCTTTCAAACAAAAAAATAATTTTTCAAATCGGTCCAGCCGTCTTCGAATAATCGGTGAACATACATAAAAAAAAAAACAATAACAAAAATTGAATTGATATACTCCTCCTTCGAAATCTTGAAGTCGGTTGAAAATGGTATTCACCGATGATGCTAGCAGCTGATTCCTTTTAGAAGACTGATGCGAGAAAACCGTCGGCACCTAAGGTGTCCTGTGGCATCTTTGAGTCTTTTTACAGGCCATTGAAGGTACCTAAAGCGCCAGAACCCACTCGACCTCTTGGTTTGATAACAATCAAAAGCATATTTGACGCCGACTAGACCACTGTATTTTCTCTCTTGTTGTAATTAACTTAACAGCCTGGTTGATATCCATTACCCTATTAGAAATAAACAATAAAATAGAAAAATAAACGTGCGATCCACTTATTCCAGACATGGATGGCCCTTACTATTGGCACATAAAAAGCGGCACAATCCAACGGGAGATCCCCAAGCTGCTGCCCGTGGAAGCCAAGGAGTCCAGGATTTCCATGGTGCGAGACTGCTCGCTGTCGGAGGTCAACAAGTACGACGGGGTCATGACGTCGTCCGTGACCAGGAGTACCACCAGTGGGGCGCTGGCCGACCATACGGACCAGGAGGCGGAGAGGAAACGGAAAGAGGAAATGTCTTACAAGTAAGTTTAGTTTAGGTGTTGAGTGTTGAGCTAACGTTCTAAAGTACTCGGTAAAAGCCCGACATTCAAGTTAACGTGCTATTGCTATGCACGCCTGATATGACTTCAGTCTTACGAAGCCCGACAGTTCAGTCAAGTGGAAATATTGTTATCACTAGTTAGGTTAAGTCATTGAACTATTATTACTATGGGTTAAGTATAGTTTTCAAGGTTTGGTCGTTGTGGCTACCCTGTCATGATGACTCATGCTGAGCTGAATAATTTTTTTGTATATTCCATGTTATGCTTCTCTTTAGAACGAGTAAGTAAACAATTTTCATTTCATTTCAAGTCTTACTATGGACGCCTGCCGCTCCTTCAATATAGACTTTTGTGAAGCCCGTCATTCAAGCGCGCGAAGCGCGTTCTTACTATGGACATTACAAAAAAAACTTTATAAATAGAATTAGACTTTAGACATTCGGAAGAAAGATACCTAAAGAATCCCATCATTAATATTACTCTTCTACCTACTCTCGCATACCTACAGGGAGATAACCATCGAAGTGGTTAACAGTTATATCTCCGTCCCACAGACGGCGCAGTTTCCCCGCCCGTCCAGAGCCAGACAGCGCACGCGCAGTCCGCTTCTTCGTGCGGTCACTGGGCTGGGTGGAGATCTCCGAGGCAGACCTGACCCCGGAGCGGTCCAGCCGTGCGGTCAACAAGTGCATCGTCGATCTGAGCTTGGGGAGGAACGATCTGCTCGACCAAGTGGGTCGCTGGGGTGACGTAAGTATTCTCTTTATTCGGCTATATTGTGGATTAACCATCGCTTCTTCGAGCGCTACCTTGGCTGGATGGAGATCTTTAAGCATGCAACCCGACCAGTTAGGCGGGATATGGAACTTTTAAGCTACACATACTTTACTGTTAATCATATCACTATTTGAAACATTATAGCGCATACAACCGAACACAAACGGTGAAGACTCAGTCTTTCATGTTATGTATTGATTACATACTTTTTTCAATTCTTTCTGATTTACTTGCGGAAATTCCTTTTTTACGGATTTAATTTACCGTAGGCGTGGTTGACCATAAATATGGATGCACTTGCCTCAATTAAAACAACCAATATTGTTGTGGTTACCTAAAGGCAAGTTCTTAAGCAACCCAGCATTTTGATTATCTGTGTCTAGTTGTGTACAAATATTTGTACCTTCTTCTATCAGCTTTTTTGGTACCAATATCTCGTTTTTGATTCCAGGGCAAAGACCTGTTCATGGACCTGGACGACGGAGCTCTGAAGCTCATCGACCCTGAGAGTCTGAACACACTGCACACGCAACCCATACACACCATACGCGTTTGGGGCGTCGGCAGAGACAACGGACGGTAAGCCTTTTTTAAATCTCTCTCTCTCTTCTTCCTAGTCGATTTCGGCCACAGCGACTGATGTTCTTTAGTTGCGGGAACTAAGCTGCTCCGCCCGCTCGTCCTCATGTGACTGCAGTAGCCAAATCTTCGTCTGCCGTGTATGCCCACACCGAGGGCATGTCAAGACTCCGTCTGGGTAGTGGCAGGGCCGGATTAACCTTTTGACCGCCAAGCATTGAACAAAAATGACGCGCCACCGACGCCACGTAATCGCGTTTTGTCAAGCGAAATTGAACTTTGCGTAAGCCCGCGTAGGTCCCTATTGCATTACAAAGCCTGTCGGCTGTAGCCGTCGTTGGCGTCCATGGCACAACTTTTTGATGTCTGCCACAGCCGACTGTGGCGGTCAATAGGTTAACCCCTCTCGGGGCCCCTAGGCAATGCAATTCATGGGGCCCCTTTTTAACAAAAAAATATTGTGTAAATACATTAAGTCAGTCAATATACAGAATGTTTTCTATGAGACCACCCAAAAAAAATTTGACTGCTTCATACATTTTTTTATTTATGGTCTAGTGTGTGCGGTACAGGATGTTTTTTCAATAACTAGCCATATTGTGCGAGAGGATTTGGTAGGCCATACTAAACAACTTTTAGTATGGGACCAACTATCATTTTAGCCGATATATAGAATATTACCAATTAATATTTATCTCTGAATAGTTTTCACTTTCCTCTGTGCACTCGCGGGGCACCTAGCCGATATGTAATTTTTCTCCAATTTAATTTTCAGTCTTCTTATTAACATTTTCATTTTTTTCTGTGCACACGGGGCCCCTGATCGATGCGGGGCCCCTAGGCAGTTGCCTACTCTGCCTAAAGGTTAATCCGGCTCTGGGTAAGTTCCGGCTGCAGGTAGTCGAGCCTTCAGAGCATCCCGTCTGTTGACTCTGTTATCGAGGTCTACTTTTCGTCGTTCAACTCTTCGCTGCAACAACCGTCTCCACTCCGGACGCTTCGCCGCCTGTGCTTCCTAGTCAGAGGGCTCGATATTAACTACATCGCTTCATATGTCTCTTCTGAACAACTGTTTTTTTAAGGACGGTAAGCATCATGCTTTTAGTGTCTGGAGATATTTTCCATAAACTGACGAGTCTCATCTTATAGTGTTATTAATTCCCTGATCTCATTTAACATCGGGCATGGCGATTGGGAGATGCTTGCTGATGACAGGGACCAGTGGCGTAATATCCTCAAGGAAGGCCAGAAACTGCATGATGGGATCTGGTTCGACAAACTAGCCGATAAGAGGGCGAATCAGTTGCAACATATACCTGTGCGAAATGTGGGCGCGCTTGCCAGTCCCGTATTGGTTTGTACAGCCACCAAAGGAAGTGTCTAAGTTGATTTTGGGCATTGCGTCTAATCGTCTGCCAGAGATGTTACAGGCCAATGATGATGATGATGATGATAGCGCCTTTAATAATCAAAGGTTGACTATTTTGGAGATCTGATGACACTGATCAGTCGTCTTCTGGTCAGAATATATCAAACTTTTATTACGATTAGTCCTATAAAAGTACTCGTGGGCCAGGGCCATATTATATATGCATATCAGGATATGTCAAATGTAAACATGGTTCCATCCAGGCTCATTATCATTATCATAAGTTTATTGAAATTGTTTTATGTGACTTAATATTTCCTTTTTGTTTTGCTACCCCGGAACAGTGAAAGGTAAATACAAATAATCAAGCTAATTCTCTCAGTTGTCGGTTGTCGTAGAAAAATCATGTGAACATCTTTTGGATGTCGTGGTACAAAGACAACGCAAAAAACTAAGATTATAAGTACTTTGACCTGGTTACAATTCTGATGCCCTGAACACGAGAATACGTTCTGAGCATTGCTAGACGCTGGCGGCCCCAAATCCAACAGCGTTTAGGTATCGTCAAATGTTACTTGAGGCGTCTTCGTGGCTTAGTGAAAACAAGCAGGCGTGCTGCATCTTTTCGGGGCTGTTATAGGGTAAATTGAAAAAGAACTCCTACCTTGGTTTATCTGGTCAAAACAGCATCTTATTTTCGCAGGGACTTCGCATATGTGGCCCGCGACCGCGCGACGCGCCGGCACATGTGCCACGTGTTCCGCTGCGAGGCGCCGGCGCGCAGCATCGCCAACGCGCTGCGCGACATCTGCAAGCGCATCATGATCGAGCGCTCGCTGCAGCCGCCGCCGCGCCCCACGGACCTGCCCGCCGCGCGCCGCCCACGCCCGCTCTCCGGTGAGACACGTGACCTACCGTCCATACAGCTGGAGACCGCGCAGCATCGCCAACGCGCTGCGCGACATCTGCAAGCGCATCATGATCGAGCGCTCGCTGCAGCCGCCGCCGCGCCCCACGGACCTGCCCGCCGCGCGCCGCCCACGCCCGCTCTCCGGTGAGACACGTGACCTACCGTCCATACAGCTGGAAACCGCGCAGCATCGCCAACGCGCTGCGCGACATCTGCAAGCGCATCATGATCGAGCGCTCGCTGCAGCCGCCGCCGCGCCCCACGGACCTGCCCGCCGCGCGCCGCCCACGCCCGCTCTCCGGTGAGACACGTGACCTACCGTCCATACAGCTGGAAACCGCGCAGCATCGCCAACGCGTTGCGCGACATCTGCAAGCGCATCATGATCGAGCGCTCGCTGCAGCCGCCGCCGCGCCCCACGGACCTGCCCGCCGCGCGCCGCCCACGCCCGCTCTCCGGTGAGACACGTGACCTACCGTCCATACAGCTGGAGACCGCGCAGCATCGCCAACGCGCTGCGCGACATCTGCAAGCGCATCATGATCGAGCGCTCGCTGCAGCCGCCGCCGCGCCCCACGGACCTGCCCGCCGCGCGCCGCCCACGCCCGCTCTCCGGTGAGACACGTGACCTACCGTCCATACAGCTGGAAACCGCGCAGCATCGCCAACGCGCTGCGCGACATCTGCAAGCGCATCATGATCGAGCGCTCGCTGCAGCCGCCGCCGCGCCCCACGGACCTGCCCGCCGCGCGCCGCCCACGCCCGCTCTCCGGTGAGACACGTGACCTACCGTCCATACAGCTGGAAACCGCGCAGCATCGCCAACGCGCTGCGCGACATCTGCAAGCGCATCATGATCGAGCGCTCGCTGCAGCCGCCGCCGCGCCCCACGGACCTGCCCGCCGCGCGCCGCCCACGCCCGCTCTCCGGTGAGACACGTGACCTACCGTCCATACAGCTGGAGACCGCGCAGCATCGCCAACGCATGGCGCGACATCTGCAAAAGCTCACTAAAGGACTGGCCGCGCCCCGGTGGGACGTCTACCATGCAGAAGTCCAAGGAATCGTGGGAGACCACCAGCGTCTAACTCCTCCGCGCGAGTCACACACTCTCCCGCTTCTTCAATCCAATTCTTGCGTAAACTAGAATTCTGGGGAAGGTACCTGTCAACGGTTTGGCCAAATGGCGCCAGCATCGGTTGTACCAGTTACTAGTATTATTATAGGATTTGACTTAAAGTGCTTCCAGGTCCGAATATGACACTATTGGTAGGACCCCAGGTACAACCTCAGCAGGCTCAACCATCTTTAGGCCGGCCAACCCCGTTGTACCATACTACACCTATTCATCAATATGTCATCAACATCTAGCACTTGTTTAACCTGTGAAAGAAACAACCAGGGAGTGAACTCTTCAAACAAAACGTGCGGTCCGAAAGTATTCATGAAAGTAGAGGCGGTGTCCACTATTTGCAATACCAGGCACCTCTTTTTCTTCTCATTAATCATCATTTGATAATAACTTATCGTATTCCAGGGGCCTCCTTCCCGACGCCCATGGAGGAGCCGCGCAAGACGGTCCGCGCGCGCTACCTCGGCAGCGCTGAGGTCCCGCGCGCCACCGGCATGGACGTGCTCAACGACGCGCTCGAGCGTCTAGCGGCGGCCCGGGCGCCCTCGGCGTGGCGGCCGGTCGCTGTCGCCGTGGCGCCGTCCATGATCACTATCACTGAGGAAGGGGTGAGTCTACCTTTAGCTACAGATATGGACGTGCTCAATGAAGCGAGGGTCTAGCGGCGGCCCGGGCGCCCTCGGCGTGGCGGCCGGTCGCTGTCGCCGTGGCGCCGTCCATGATCACTATCACTGAGGAAGGGGTGAGTCTACCTTTAGCTACAGATATGGACGTGCTCAATGAAACGAGGGTCTAGACCGGCGGCTAGGATGAGCACTATCACTGAGGAAGGGGTAAGTCTACCTTTAGCTACAGGTATGGACGTGCTCAATGAAGCGAGGGTCTAGCGGCGGCCCGGGCGCCGTCGGCGTGGCGGCCGGTCGCTGTCGCCGTGGCGCCGTCCATGATCACTATCACTGAGGAAGGGGTGAGTCTACCTTTAGCTACAGATATGGACGTGCTCAATGAAACGAGGGTCTAGACCGGCGGCTAGGATGAGCACTATCACTGAGGAAGGGGTAAGTCTACCTTTAGCTACAGGTATGGACGTGCTCAATGAAGCGAGGGTCTAGCGGCGGCCCGGGCGCCGTCGGCGTGGCGGCCGGTCGCTGTCGCCGTGGCGCCGTCCATGATCACTATCACTGAGGAAGGGGTGAGTCTACCTTTAGCTACAGATATGGACGTGCTCAATGAAACGAGGGTCTAGACCGGCGGCTAGGGTGAGCACTATCACTGAGGAAGGGGTAAGTCTACCTTTAGCTACAGATATGGACGTGCTCAATGAAGCGAGGGTCTAGACCGGCGGCTAGGATGAGCACTATCACTGAGGAAGGGGTATGTTTACCTTTAGCTACAGGTATGGACGTGCTCAATGAAGCGAGGGTCTAGCGGCGGCCCGGGCGCCGTCGGCGTGGCGGCCGGTCGCTGTCGCGGTGGCGCCGTCCATGATCACTATCACTGAGGAAGGGGTGAGTCTACCTTTAGCTACAGATATGGACGTGCTCAATGAAACGAGGGTCTAGACCGGCGGCTAGGATGAGCACTATCACTGAGGAAGGGGTAAGTCTACCTTTAGCTACAGATATGGACGTGCTCAATGAAACGAGGGTCTAGACCGGCGGCTAGGATGAGCACTATCACTGAGGAAGGGGTGAGTCTACCTTTAGCTACAGATATGGACGTGCTCAATGAAACGTGGGTCTAGACCGGCGGCTAGGATGAGCACTATCACTGAGGAAGGGGTAAGTCTACCTTTAGCTACAGATATGGACGTGCTTAATGAAACGAGGGTCTAGACCGGCGGCTAGGATGAGCACTATCACTGAGGAAGGGGTGAGTCTACCTTTAGCTACAGATATGGACGTGCTCAATGAAGCGAGGGTCTAGACCGGCGGCTAGGATGAGCACTATCACTGAGGAAGGGGTGAGTCTACCTTTAGCTACAGATATGGACGTGCTCAATGAAACGAGGGTCTAGACCGGCGGCTAGGATGAGCACTATCACTGAGGAAGGGGTGAGTCTACCTTTAGCTACAGATATGGACGTGCTCAATGAAGCGAGGGTCTAGACCGGCGGCTAGGATGAGCACTATCACTGAGGAAGGGGTGAGTCTACCTTTAGCTACAGATATGGACGTGCTCAATGAAGCGAGGGTCTAGACCGGCGGCTAGGATGAGCACTATCACTGAGGAAGGGGTGAGTCTACCTTTAGCTACAGATATGGACGTGCTCAATGAAGCGAGGGTCTAGACCGGCGGCTAGGATGAGCACTATCACTGAGGAAGGGGTGAGTCTACCTTTAGCTACAGATATGGACGTGCTCAATGAAGCGAGGGTCTAGACCGGCGGCTAGGATGAGCACTATCACTGAGGAAGGGGTAAGTCTACCTTTAGCTACAGATATGGACGTGCTCAATGAAACGAGGGTCTAGACCGGCGGCTAGGATGAGCACTATCACTGAGGAAGGGGTGAGTCTACCTTTAGCTACAGATATGGACGTGCTCAATGAAGCGAGGGTCTAGACCGGCGGCTAGGATGAGCACTATCACTGAGGAAGGGGTAAGTCTACCTTTAGCTACAGATATGGACGTGCTCAATGAAGCGAGGGTCTAGACCGGCGGCTAGGATGATCACTATCACTGAGGAAGGGGTAAGTCTACCTTTAGCTACAGATATGGACGTGCTCAATGAAGCGAGGGTCTAGACCGGCGGCTAGGATGAGCACTATCACTGAGGAAGGGGTAAGTCTACCTTTAGCTACAGGTATGGACGTGCTCAATGAAACGAGGGTCTAGACCGGCGGCTAGGATGAGCACTATCACTGAGGAAGGGGTGAGTCTACCTTTAGCTACAGATATGGACGTGCTCAATGAAGCGAGGGTCTAGACCGGCGGCTAGGATGAGCACTATCACTGAGGAAGGGGTAAGTCTACCTTTAGCTACAGGTATGGACGTGCTCAATGAAACGAGGGTCTAGACCGGCGGCTAGGATGAGCACTATCACTGAGGAAGGGGTGAGTCTACCTTTAGCTACAGATATGGACGTGCTCAATGAAGCGAGGGTCTAGACCGGCGGCTAGGATGAGCACTATCACTGAGGAAGGGGTAAGTCTACCTTTAGCTACAGATATGGACGTGCTCAATGAAACGAGGGTCTAGACCGGCGGCTAGGATGAGCACTATCACTGAGGAAGGGGTAAGTCTACCTTTAGCTACAGGTATGGACGTGCTCAATGAAGCGAGGGTCTAGACCGGCGGCTAGGATGAGCACTATCACTGAGGAAGGGGTGAGTCTACCTTTAGCTACAGATATGGACGTGCTCAATGAAGCGAGGGTCTAGACCGGCGGCTAGGATGAGCACTATCACTGAGGAAGGGGTGAGTCTACCTTTAGCTACAGATATGGACGTGCTCAATGAAGCGAGGGTCTAGACCGGCGGCTAGGATGAGCACTATCACTGAGGAAGGGGTAAGTCTACCTTTAGCTACAGATATGGACGTGCTCAATGAAGCGAGGGTCTAGACCGGCGGCTAGGATGAGCACTATCACTGAGGAAGGGGTAAGTCTACCTTTAGCTACAGGTATGGACGTGCTCAATGAAGCGAGGGTCTAGCGGCGGCCCGGGCGCCGTCGGCGTGGCGGCCGGTCGCTGTCGCCGTGGCGCCGTCCATGATCACTATCACTGAGGAAGGGGTGAGTCTACCTTTAGCTACAGATATGGACGTGCTCAATGAAACGAGGGTCTAGACCGGCGGCTAGGATGAGCACTATCACTGAGGAAGGAACAAAGTTTAATCAACCGTCACTGGAAAATGATTTTTTTGAGCAAGTTTTAAGCATTAATTTCTTGTAGTTTGGTTAGAGAGTTTCTCATGTAAGTCATCATACTTTCTTACGCTGGTGCTGATATATACTTACTATTACAAAACAGAGATCAGTGGTTTTTCTTCTACTGCTACTAACAATTTTGCCAGAATACGTAACGAAGCGAACACTAACAGCTGTAAAGGAGCTGTTCTATTACTTACTTTGAACTTTTCTTTCTGATCTACAGGAATCCAGCCCCATAGTCGAATGCCGCGTCCGCTACCTCTCGTTTCTGGGCATTGGACGTGACGTGCGACGCTGCGCGTTCATCGTCCATACGGCACAAGACATGTTCGTGGCACACTGCTTCCACGCCGAACCTTCTTCTGGAGCGCTTTGCAAGACCATTGAAGCCGCCTGCAAGGTACAACAAATTCAAACAAAGATCATTTTTTATCACTTTAAGAAGCTAAGGCGCAGACAACCCTAGCGTTGTTTAGCCGGGGCCTGCGGTCAACGACCTGTGCTTTGAAGGTCATCCATTGACTAACGATTGTGAACTGATCGTCGTACACGGCGCACTGCTTCTTGTCTGGAGTGCTTTGCAAGACTACCGAGGCAGCTTGCAAGGTACCTAGTATGTTTTTAATTTACTATTTCTAAGCGTAGGTAACCCTAGCGTAGGTCAATGACCCTAGGTTTGAAGGACGCTCAATTGACTATAAAGGCCGCCCACAAGGTAACATGTCCTCAGTCTTGACGATAAAAGCTTGTTCATGGTGCATACGGCGCAAGACATGTTCGTATTGTTTGTGGCGCATTGCTTTCACGTCAAAACTTCGTCTAGTGCTTCGCAAGACCATCGAGGCCGCTCGCAAGATGCCTACTAAAAAATCAAACAAACAATAAACAACATTATTAAATCATTTTTAAGTGTAGACAACTCTAGCATTGTTTTGCCGGCGCGTACGGTCATTGACTAACGATGGTGAATCTAACATGTTCATTGTAATTATTTTACATGTTTTTAAAGTGGGTATTCCACTCATACATTAGTATGTTATTCAATCAAATACAAACATTGAAAACATTGAAAAAATAATCAACCCAGTTGGACTTGAACCAACATCGATACGCCTTACCGGGGCTCGATATCGCTTTACCAATTAAGCTATGGGTTCAGTTACTGAGCTGACGAAATTCTCAATGCCTTCAATCATCTTTTTGCATTTATTTTTACATCGACTTTATAGCAGCCGTAAGCGACATCTAGGTGCCAACCACTACTATACCACCCACTAGGATATCGAGCCCCGGTAAGGCGTATCGATGTTGGTTCAAGTCCAACTGGGTTGATTATTTTTTCAATGTTTTCAATGTTTGTATTTGATTGAATAACATACTAATGTATGAGTGGAATACCCACTTTAAAAACATGTAAAATAATTATGAGTTGATAGCAGGCGCCATCTGTTATTTCCGTTGTGACACTTGTAAAAGAGTCGGCGGGAAGGGTATCTAACTCTAGTGGTTGGCACCTAGATGTCGCTTACGGCTGCTATAAAGTCGATGTAAAAATAAATGCAAAAAGCTGATTGAAGGCATTGAGAATTTCGTCAGCTCAGTAACTGAACCCATAGCTTAATTGGTAAAGCGATATCGAGCCCCGGTAAGGCGTATCGATGTTGGTTCAAGTCCAACTGGGTTGATTATTTTTTCAATGTTTGTATTTGATTGAATAACATGTTCATTGTATTCATTGTGTAATTGGCTGTGCTAGATGGATAGACACGAACATCCTATAAATAAGAGTTCTGCTTATTTATGAGGTGAGGAACCCCAAAAATGACAACATTGTGGTCTTCCGTCATACTGTTTTTCGTCTATGTTAGGTATAACAATCAACATTCGAGGATCTGGGACTGGGAACCACCTACATCTTAAGACCTTCATTCTATTTTCTAATTTCTTGTCCTGAATCTACGCCATAACCTTCCAGCTCCGCTACCAGAAATGCCTGGACGCGCACGGGGGCGCGCCGCCTCGCTCCCCGGGGTCAGGCGGGGCTGGAGGCGCGGGGGACTCCCGCGCGTCGCTGGGGCAGGCGCTCAAGTCCATCGTGGGCTCCGTCATCGGCCGCCGGCCCTCCTGAACGCAGGACCAAGAGGTACGACTCCAGCGCCGGCGCTCCGGGTGGCCCGGCGTGGCTCGAGGACTCCCTCATCGGATCCGAGGCCATGAGGCCCCAAGAGTACCTGATTAACTAGATGAATCACCGGCACTACCGATCGGGTGATAATACCAACAGAGTTGAATGCCGAAAACACAGAATACGCTATAGTTGGTATAGCCGTATAGGCATTTTCTAGCAGTCCATTTAACGGCACTGACAACTCTAATGTTATTGAAAACTTTGTGAATTTAATATTTTAAACACTATATAATTTTAAACAAAAAAGAACCGACTTCACTTAGACTCCACATTTCCATAAGCAAATGCATGAGCTAGCGTAAAAAATACTTAAATCTCTATAGGTGTGCCTACAATATTTGAAGAGTTCGCTCGATTTCTCCAAGATCCCATCATCAGATCCTGACCTGATGACAATAGTACGAACTGTGAAGTGTGTGTACTCTTTCAAACAAAAAAATAATTTTCCAAATCGGTTCAGCCGTTTTCGAATAATCGGTGATCATACATAAAAAAAAAACAAAAACAATTAAAGCTCCCGACGAATTGAGAACGTCCTCGTTCGAAATCTTGAAGTCAGTTGAAAAGAACCGACTTTACTTAGACTCCACATTTCTAAAAGCAAATGCCCGAGCTAGCGTAAAAAATACTTAAATCACTATAGGTGTGGCTATAATATTTGTAGAGTTCCCTCGATTTCTCCAGGATCCCTTCAGATCCTGACCTGGTGACAATGGGAGCAACTATGAAGTTTTCCAAATCGGTCCAGCCTTCTTCAAATAATCGGTGAACATATATAAAAAAATAGCAACAAAGATTTTTCGAAATATTAAAGTCGGTTAAGAACCATGGGCCTGAAGAGACAATGACCCAGGATAGGAGACAAACATAGCAATTAGTGGAAATAAAAAATCAATTAGTTTATTTCAAAAAGAGCG
This sequence comes from Pammene aurita, assembly GCA_947086415.1. Lineage (NCBI taxonomy): Eukaryota > Metazoa > Arthropoda > Insecta > Lepidoptera > Tortricidae > Pammene > Pammene aurita. Next base: position 39,659,331 of record OX352295.1, on the reverse strand, counting down.
CATAGATGGCACTGCAATCGATTACAAATAACATCTTTATGGATATAACCAGACCTAGGAATCCGTGGGGCAAATTTTGTTGAGAGGTAGGGACTTCCTATATCAACAAATTAAATTATCGGTGTTCTTTCTATATAGGGTGTTCATCCCCACACCCTGGAGCCCAATGGGTCGCGCACAGTACGATTTAAGAGGAATTTCCTCCCACGAACGCTGCGGCTGTGGAATGAACTCCCTGCCGAGGTTTTCCCAGTGGGCTACAGTATGAGGTTCTTCAAAAAAGGAGTGTATAGGTTCCTAAAGGGTAGGCAACGCGCATGTAAATCCTCTGGGGTTGCAGGCGTCCATAGGCTACGGTAACTGCTTACCACCAGGCGAGCCGTATGCTTGTTTGCCACCGTCGTGGTATAAAAAAAAAAAATAATAATACTAGTGATCGCCCCCAAAATTTTGTGTTTTTTGATATATTGTTCAACATAGCACATTTTAAATAATCGCTAGGTTACTTATATAAAGGTAGGGTGTAATACCTATTGCACTACATAATAGTTAATAATTATAATTATCTCAACCTTATAAATTGTCTTTAAAAACGAGAGAGTTATTTTTTTAGTAATTTTTTTTACTTTAAATAAAAACATATTTTTACAAGCAAACCCCACTAGTATATAGAAAGAACACCGATAATTTAATTTGTCGATAGGTATAGGAAGTCCCTACCTCTCAACAAAATTTGCCCCGCGGATTCCTAGGTCTGGATATAACAAAATGCACATTCTATCTGCGAACCATAATGTTTATGTATGTACTTATCTATTTTTTTGTTTACAGATCGAGGTCGCTACTCCCCATCAGGCAGAGCCGCGCGCGGGCACAGTGTAGCTTGCGCAAGGACATATCGGGTGCAGTTGCTTGAGTCGTAGATCTGATTAACTTCTAGTCGCATGCTTCGAAAACATATTACTATTTTTACTCTACATCTACGAGTACATATACATGGACTACAATCGTACAGTAATGTTATCTTTTATGAACCTTACTTCCATTGTACCCACGATTCGTATATTCTATTAAGAGAAGTTGTTTCGTATCGTTGAATTGCGTAAATGGGTGAATTAACTGTTAATGTTTCGTTAGCCAGAAGACAATGGTAATAGTTTGTCAGAAAAAAATGTTATAGATGGCCCATAATGGAATGAGCTTACAATTGCCACAAAAATACATGTCGACAGGCATACAAGGTGAATTTAAACGCGTATAACCATAGATTTAAAGAGACAAGTGCGAGAGACAAAAAGTTAATTCATCTAAATTCTTAATACGGAAGGCAGCATACTTACACCCAGCAAACCTTTATTATATTTTGCCTTAGCAAAGATTCAAGTTTTCCATGCTCAAGCAACTGCACATCGATCATCTATAACCAGCTTTACATAGGGGCATTCGATACTGTTTGAACTTAATTATTATTTTCCATACGAAATCGAAACGTATTGTCATTACAATAAGGTTCAACTGACATTGCAGGCAAGCTTCACAGCAGCTTTCATGACTGCATCAATATACATATCTATTAGTTTTTGTATACGGTCTGTCATTTAGAAGGTTCCGGATTCTTATGCACATCTGACGTTGAAAGACCCAGAATATAATACCAAAATTATCACAAAAGAAAATTACCATGATATGGGATAACCCTAATTGTTCCAAAAGTTTTGTAATATCCATGATTTTCTGATTTAAGCATTAAGAATTAATATTTGCCTCACGCAATTGGCCTAATTTGAAAGACTAAATTTATGATAATTATGTTTACAGCTGGTTGACCGACTATTTTTTTGTACTTATTTTGTCCCTTTAGCAAGGAGAGAATATCAACACAAGAAATCTTCATTTTTTTACTAATATAGCATGAAACACATTACGCAATATTACTAAGACTGCGCCAAAATTGCATGTTTGGCAAATTTAAAGTCTACAAAACCATTTAAATGTGACACAGGAGACATTACCACGGTAATCAATAATATATTCAATATTTATAGGTTTGGTGTTTCGATCTCGCCCTTCGATCAACGTCAGATGTGCATTAAATTGTGTCGGCTTGTAGGTCATTGTAACGTACGATAGTGCAGTAAACAAATAAGAAGTGTTCATACTTTTAGCCGTTATAATAAACAGTCATCATCACAATTATTACAAGGTTGGATCAACCATTTCTTGTTGTCATTCTGTCCCGTCAGAAGACAGGGGACACAGTAGCACAATTTGTTAAAAATAAATATTACACCACGTTATACAAACATACTTGGTACCTAGATGGCCCATTGTGCTTAAACTACCTCGATATGTTTGGTGAATTTTAATGTGACCCAAGGGAACGTAGGAATATGCGACAAGAAAAAGTTGATTCGCTCACAATCTTAATGTGTTCAATTTGTTGTTAGTGACATTTGAACACGTACACATGTGTTTTGACTGTAGTACTAAATATAGTATACTTATTAATTTTAAACACTTACGTTCACATTGTTTTGAGGCCGGGCATCACAATATTTAATATTAGTAACAAGAACTATAACAAATTTACAACATAAACATAAGTCGTATTTAACGTTTTTCACATTGATCTCAAATTGTTCTTTGGTATATTTTACGTACTTTCGGTTTTCACTTTTAAAGTTAAATAATTAAAGTACCTATTTTATTTGTTTTAACATAAAACTCTGTACCTATAGTCAATGGAATAACTCTTGAGCGTCTGCTCAATTTTTTATTACCGTTGATTATACGCTGGTATCTTTTTAATAACATTACATCGAGACTTAAGCATCCATCTAAAAAAAAAGATGTTTAGTTCTCCCCGTAGTTTACTGCGTGTATTTTGTTAACTACTTCTATAACGCCTCAAACTACGTCTACAACATAACCGCTAAGCTGTTACGCCTTTGCTTAAGCTACCAAAGATAAACATAGACTGGTGGTCACAGTTTCAACGCTGAGTTTTGGTATGCAAAAGTAAACCGTACGACTTCGGCTTTAAGCACATTTTTCTTTGAAATTGGACTGCCAGGACGGCTTGATAGGCAAAAGGTTTGAGGTAGGTTTGTATATGCTTGGTTAGATCCTAATTATTATGAAATCCTAGTCCATAGTTCATTACCGCTTCTGTACATTCGACGCCATATTTTATAATTTTAACACTAATTTTCTCTGCGACAACTGTCTCTGTGACAGCTGGTTCAGTTTATGTAAATTTAGGTGTAAGAATGAAGTATTATAATTAAAATGACCCTGTGGAGTTTGTAAATAATTGTAAACAATGGAATTCGTTTAGTTGTAGGGTAGATAATATTGGAGTGTTAAATGGTGTGAGTTTAATGTGACAGACTTGAGATTTTCAGGTACACGAAATGAACGGCGATGCAATAAAAATATATTGCCAGTAGCGGACACCTTTACAAAGTCACATTGTTCAGCTCTTTACGCTCTCTCTGTCACTCGATAAGCTAATTTCGCACGAGTCGGAGAGATACCACTATTTCTCGCGACAGTGACTTTGCGAGGGCGTCGATTTCAGTCTGTCGAGCACGGTATGAACTAGTGATAAGATCATTCGTTTAACTATTCTTTGTCCCAACGCTGGACGTAGCATAGTCTAAATTGACCCTAAATATTTGTATAGTAAAAGATATTATTTTTGCTTAGGCTTGTACAAGTTCATAAATTGAGTGAATTTAATTGCAAAGATGAATATTTTTGGTATGACACCGCAATGGATGTTTGTAAATTATCGTGTAAGCTTATAAAGGGGTCTTTTAATTTGTAAATCTTTTAACTGGGCACTACAAAATACAATCTGAAACCTCATACTGACAAGGGTGTTGACAACACATTGAGCTTTTTACAATTATATTTCTACACGATATTTAGCGTTCCTAACTAAAATTGTAGTAAAAAAATATATAGCGAACGCAACCTAATAGTATTCCCAAAGAGCCGCCATCTTGATTACACTAGAAATCAAAATGGCGGCTTGAGCAATGTAAGCTTTGGCGACTAAAATGACTAGTTTATTTTGTTTTTATAGTGAATTATGGAGATGAATGTTTATCGTATTGAGCGTACTGGGACCCACAAGTTTTCGAATTAACTCCCAAACGAGTTCCAAAGTTAAGGTGACATGAAGGGTAAAATAAAAGTAATAATAATAGTGTTTTTGTGTGTCTGTAACACTACAACAAATAAGATACCTATCTATGTAACGCAGGGTAGAAAATGGCCTTTGGGTATGTTACAGTTTTAAATGGGTTGATCAACTATTTTTGTGGGTCTGTCCTGTCAGATAGGAGTCGATAGTAAATAACGATACGAACGATAGTAATTTATGGAAGCAAAATGGTTGGATAAAAATCTATTGAATTTAAACTTTCGTGAGACATACTAACACTAGATAAATTACACGGCTTTACTCACTACGTGCAACATGTTTCGGCGAGCTTACCCGCTGCTGCGGAGCCGCACCAGCGAGACCTAAGCTCTAAGAAACATATCGCGCGTAGTGACTATATAAATACAAGTGAGTAAAAGCCGTATAATTTATCCAAGATAATAATCTTATAAAACGATGATTTTGAAGCGTGACCCAAGAGACCAAAAACGATGGAAACCATTAATTTTTTTTATTTATTTTTTTTATACCACGACGGTGGCAAACAAGCATACGGCCCGCCTGATGGTAAGCAGCTACCGTAACCTATGGACGCCTGCAACTCCAAAGTAGTCACATGCGCGTTGCCGACCCTTTAGTAAAAGGAGGATTCACTGTGTTGACGACTAAAGGAACAAGAAGGTCCCTCAACGTCAACACACTGGGTCCTCTTTGAGCTCTTTGGCAACCTTACTCACCAGCAGGAACACAACACTATGAGTAGGGTCTAGTGCTATTTGGCTGAAAAAATATAATAATATAATATATTAATATGAAAAAGTTGATAAAATTCAACAAATTTGCCAAGTCGGTAAAAGTTTTTGTTCTTTTCTCAAAATATTTTTTTGTATGGTTTTGTTTTTAAATAATACCGAACTATTGATAACTATATTTTTTAAATGCTCTTTCTACAATTCTTGTTTATGAACGATTTGATAATAAAAATTATTATCAAATCACTAAAACTATTATTAAAAGGCCATTTTCCATCCTTAATTAGAATAAGACGTTCGGGTTAGAAATCACAAACTAGCTTCAAAATATATTTCAAATATTAGGATCAGTGTCGCTTCTCACTTTATATAAATACCTATGTCAGTCAACACTGAGCTGTTCTAATTATACGTAAAATAGTGTTAATCACACTTTAAAGTTAAGCAATTAAAACATTATTTATACAGAATATAAATCGATATTTAAGTCCGAGTGCGGAGAAGACCTCTCTTCGCTCGGTTGTTTAGATGCAATAGATGTGACAATTGCAAGCTTCGACTGCCTTTTACCAGATGAAGTATATGTCAATATTTTCTATAAAGTGTAAACGTTTATATGTAGTTATTTAGATAGCTTCGGAATCCCTGTTTTTTAGCTCACCGTTGGATAATATAGACTATTATAGACGATGGGAATAATGTTATATACTGTCATCGCTTCAACAGCTTAAAAGCCTTCAAACTGTGGCTTTTAATGAATACTTTTGTGAAATTAATAAAAAAATATTAATAAACACATGCCTTGTATTTTATTGCCTTACGAAAGCTTACGTATTTAACTCTCATCTAGATCCCTGTTTAACCCTTTGAACGCTAAGCATCGGACGAAAAAATCGTGCCACTGACGCCAGAGCGCGCAAGCAAACTCGGTTATATTTTGGACGTGATATCACGCGGCACTGCACTGCACGCGTGATTTGACATTTGACGTCTTTGGCGGTCAAAGGGTTAAGAAAGTTTTCAAAGCCTTAAAAAGTTTAAGATATACCCTTCTGATATTCTGTACCTACTTCTGCCTGCCTGCATCGGAAAAAAACTACCCTATTGAAAAACATTTCTAGTTTGCCCTACTGTGAATAAGCAATAAAAAACTGAATCTCTATTCATTATAAATATGTATTCATAATTATTACAATTGGGCATGCCGGCCTGATTACACTTGCAACTAAAATATCCCACAAAAAGAACTCAAGTGTAAACGAGGCAGTCAAGTATACGTTCATAATTTACAGTAAAACCGAAACTTGTTATTTCTATTGCTATTGTAATATACTAATATATATTCTGAATACTTACAGTAGCAGTAAAAACGGGTCACTTTGTATAAGGGTGGATCAAATATTTCTTGTCGTTCTATCCCGTGAGCCAGGGGACATTATTAGCAGAGTTGATTAGAAGAAACATTATGCCGCGTTCCACAAACATGTTGGGCTACAAACATGGAAATGGCGTAAAAGTATAAATGTATGTTTGGTGAAATTAAATGTGATTAAGCCCGGATTTATAGATTGGCCCAGACATTGACAACCAGAAGTGGATTGAGTCATATGTGTAATTTCCATACAAAATGACCCATTTTCACTGCTATTGAGTGTAGTTACTGCTCCCACTTAAAAAATATATAATAATACTGGACTGAATTCTAAGTGAAAAAAAGTACGTAATGCAAGTCATCTAATAGTAGTTTATGTAACTGTTACGTAATAAGGGTCCTTAAAACATGAGTGTGGTTTTATGAAACGAGCCGCAGGTGAGTTTCATAATAAGATCACACGAGTGTTTTAAAGCCTAATTACGTACAGTTGCATACACTGCTTTATCTACACTCATATTATTTATTCTAAATGCCGTATTCGGAAACCATAGAATGGCCGCCATTGCACCGCCATGGCCAACTCGATTGTGCCGGCGGTCGCGCGGGCGCGTGTCGGGCTGTCGGCGGCCGCGCGGGCGCGTGCAGGTGTACATTATGTTATCAAAACTCATAGCACATCAAGAGTTGAGCATGTAAAGTTAAAATTACGTTACTGCCACAGATAAAAAGCTTATCATAGTAAAATCGGTCGTGGTAATGCTAGCCATTGCCTACCGTTTTCGAACACGTTTTAGAGAACTTACAATATGAGTGTAGATAAATTATATAACATAACTGACGGAGAAATATCTATTTTTGCAATTGTATATAGCTGTTTTTTGTTCTAGTTTTGTCCCGTTTAATGTCAAACACATTTTACTAACATGCTATAATGTTAACATCATTTAAACCCATGATTTTTGAAAAGTGATCAGAGTTTAAAAAATAGGTATATTACATTATTTTACAAACATACACAAAGAAAAAAAACCCTTTCTTTTTATCAATAGTGAGGAAGACTGAATGAGACGAAAAGTAGTAACACGTAAAAGAATAAGAAATTTCACGACTTGTAGCAGCTATCTAAATGTGAAACGACAAAACATACAGTCCATCTATACACTGGGAAAAAATAAGTAAAATTGCGATCAACACATTCTCTTTAAAGAAAGATAAGTAAGTTTAAGCGTTGTTTTCATAGTTTATATTTCATAGTTAAAATAATAAGTTATATGGAAACTGGCCTAACTCAAGGATAGTGAAAGGGAACTTTTTATAGAAATTTCCTTAAAAAAAGGTGACCCCATTTCATTGTACTTGAGTGTAGATCATTATATTCTTGGCAGTCTAATTTAACATCTCATTTATAAAAAACGCTATGTTGAAAAAAAAAAGTGCTTCCATACATTAAAAACATGTTTATATTTAGAAAACATGTAATTAACTGTATATAATACCAATAGTGGAGCAGCAACTGGTGGGGGGTGTAAAACTAAATCATATTTATTACTTTATACAAATAAAAGAGCGCTTTATACAAACCTATACGTTACGTAGAACGGAACAGATTTTACGTGTGTTGTGCCGCGCCCGGACATTTTGAAAGAGAAGCAGTTTTAGCCAAAAAATATATATTTTGGCCAGCAGTCAAATTAAATGGTCCGGTTAGGTTAGAATAGACTTTTGCAGACCAACAATTTTTTTCTGCTGGCCAAAACAAAGTTTTTGCAGACTAGTTAAATCGTACCCATTTCGAAATAGCATTATGGCCATGCCAATAGTGGAGCAGCAACTGGTAGGGGGTGTAAATCTAAATCATATTTATTACTTTATACAAATAAAAGAGCGCTTTATACAAACCTATACGTTACGTAGAACGGAACAGATTTTACGTGTGTTGTGCCGCGCCCGGACATTTTGAAAGAGAAGCAGTTTTAGCCAAAAAATATATATTTTGGCCAGCAGTCAAATTAAATGGTCCGGTTAGGTTAGAATAGACTTTTGCAGACCAACAATTTTTTTCTGCTGGCCAAAACAAAGTTTTTGCAGACTAGTTAAATCGTACCCATTTCGAAATAGCATTATGGCCATGCCAATAGTGGAGCAGCAACTGGTAGGGGGTGTAAATCTAAATCATATTTATTACTTTATACAAATAAAAGAGCGCTTTATACAAACCTATACGTTACGTAGAACGGAACAGATTTTACGTGTGTTGTGCCGCGCCCGGACATTTTGAAAGAGAAGCAGTTTTAGCCAAAAAATATATATTTTGGCCAGCAGTCAAATTAAATGGTCCGGTTAGGTTAGAATAGACTTTTGCAGACCAACAATTTTTTTCTGCTGGCCAAAACAAAGTTTTTGCAGACCAGTTAAATCGTACCCATTTCGAAATAGCATTATGGCCATGTGCCCTGATGGGGTATCTGCGCCTACGTATATTTTACATTACAGGTTTTAACTTTTTTCCCCTAGGACAATCTTAATTCAGCTTTGGTCATTTGAATACATACATAAGGCGATAACATCAAAACCAATTTTTACGGAACAACTTTTTCTTGTTGTTATTGTATATAATATAACTGTAGTGAGTAAAGAGACAATAAAACATAGTTTATTAAGGAAAACAAGTGAAATTATTAACATGCTTAGCAGATGTCCCTTGACAGAGTATTCTTAAAATTAGTTCATAAATACAATAACATAAATTCATGGTTTACGTTGACCCAGGAGAAAGTGACCGTTGCCGCAAGTGACAAAAAAAGTTGATCCGCCGACACAAGATGTCAATTTCAAAATGTCCGGGCTTACCTTGCATGGAATAAATAGTCTATAGTGTAAGTATATTAGTACCGCCTTCATAGTTGCGTCGGTCATTTGAGGTTCCGGTAGTACTGCATTAACCTAAAATAAAATAAAAATGTCTGTTAAACTATGTACATTGTAGTAAATTAACTTATTTAGAAATTAATCGGATCCAAAGAGCAGTTGAATTACATTTTAAGGATTACGTTATTTTATGATTTATCAAGGGAATTTAACAACTGTCATATTGTCACGTTAACTTAGATTTTTCTGAAGACATTAAGGACATAACTTTCAATTCTATTGTGTAATAGATATTTATGTTCAGTATAAGGTAAGCAAGATTGTTGGTATAACTTACTACATTGAGGTATTGAAAAGAGAAGACCCAGATGATGCGCTCGCAGTAAAGCGCATCATCTGGGTCTGGGTATAGTGTGTTAAAGTTCAAAATTATTTTTTTTATATATACGCTAAAGGGTTAACCGGAAATTTCGGCCTTCATTCTTAGACATATGTCAAACCTTGGGAATATCAAATTAAAATTCGTGCTTTTTAAGATTTCGACGAAAAGGCCGATAATGGTACAGCCGCCATCAAATAGCGGAGCGGCCAAGGTACTCAAAAGTATCTGAACATGCACTTTATCGCCTTGACAATATGGGCGTTGTTCCGATATTTGTGGCCACCTTGACCGCTCTGATATATATTATGGCGACTGAACCTACATAATAATAAAAGCATTAGTCTTGTGAATGTTCAGCTTATATAGCTAAAGCAGAATGTGACAGTGAAAGCTGATATGTTAAGTGAATTGATGGTTATGATACATATATTATGATGTTATGATTATGACAATATGGTGAATTATACAAGATGTAACAAAAATGCCAGTGATCCGTTTTAGGGCATAATTAATATCGTTTTCTAATTATTAAAAACCGGCCAAGAGCGTGTCGGGCCACGCTCAGTGTAGGGTTCCGTAGTTTTCCGCCTGTCACTGTAAGTGTACACACTTAAAAGTTAAAACCAGACTAATGCCAAAAGGTCGTATCTGATGCCTATGGAAGAAGTTTTCTGGAAATAACTCAAAAATGGCTGGACCTATAATGTTCAAAATAATTTTCCTAAAAAGTTTATCATAACGCCCATCTTCTCAAATTTTTTCATATTTTTTGGACTTACGGTTCAAAAGTTACAGGGGGGGGGACGCTATTTTTCCGACTTTCGAAGCGATTATTTCCGAAAATATTTACATTATCAAAAAATGATATTACTAAACGCCTATTCATTTTTAAATACCTATCCACCAATATATCACACGTTAGGGTTGAAATGAAAAAAAAAATCACTCCCCACTTTACGTATAGGGGAGGTACCCTAATAAATAAAAAAACTCCACTTTTTATTTTAGCACTTTGTCGGCGTGATTGATATACACATTAGTACCAAATTTCAGCTTTCTAGTGCTAACGGTCACTGAGATTATCCGCGGACGGACGGACGGACGGACGGACGGGCAGACATGGCGAAACTATAAGGGTTCCTAGTTGACTACGGAACCCTAAAAACGAAGAAAAATGGAGTATGGAGGAGGGCTAACGTGTACAGTCGGCGTCATAGATATGTTACACTTTTGCACCTTACTTCTTTGTAATAAGGTCCAAAACTGTAAATATATCTATGACATCGACTGTACAATTAATATCGTTTTCTAATTATTAAAAACGAAGAAAAATGGAGTATGGAGGAGGGCTAACGTGTACAGTCGGCGTCATAGATATGTTACACTTTTGCACCTTACTTCTTTGTAATAAGGTCCAAAACTGTAAATATATCTATGACATCGACTGTACAATTAATATCGTTTTCTAATTATTAAAAACGAAGAAAAATGGAGTATGGAGGAGGGCTAACGTGTACAGTCGGCGTCATAGATATGTTACACTTTTGCACCTTACTTCTTTGTAATAAGGTCCAAAAGTGTAAACATATCTTTGACGTCGACTACCATACAAAAAAAACTTTTTCGCGTCCAAACATTATTCTCCTACTTTTTGTTAGTCGCAACACGATATCAATTATTCCCTTAACTTATTTTTGTTACATCCTGTAGTGTATCTGTTAGTCAAAATTTTAACTTATTTTGCATTTTGTTAGTGTTTTTTTTTTTTTGTTTATTTGCCGCAATTTTCGTAGTTTGCGGCCTTTAATCGGCTTATTACCTTCAACTTAAATCGACATCCTTTTTAGTTCAAAAACGCTGCTACCAAAATGTTACAAAACTGCCGATATGTAACTCAAATGCGTATAATTTGTACGGACAATCTTACCTGTGACGGCATTACATCCATCCATTTTGTTCAAAGAAGTTGGTTCTGCGCTGAAACAAAGGCTTTCCTATAGATATCCAATCGGCAGTGTAACAAGGGTACACTAAATACAATTTTTCAATACCAACTTGATTGTTACGTATTTAATTTTGGTTATAGTTTTGTAACCAACAATTTGAATATAAATTTGAGCTATATTTTTTTATTTAATTACCTTTTTTTATTTAGCATTTGTGATATGACAGATGACATATTTATTAAGCTACAAAATGTCAATTGAATGTGGATAGTTTCCTAAGTTGCGGAAGATTTTTATTTTCAAAATGTAACTAAATGATGTAATATAATGTGTGTACGGTCACGTCTGAAAATATGGATACATTTAATGACTCAAAAATATGTAGCCACGACTCTATTACCAAGGCGTAAAGTCTTGGATACATATTTTTGTCACATTAAATCCATACTAATATTATAAATGGGAAAGTGTATGTGTGTGTTTGTTTGTCCGTCTTTCACGGCAAAACGGGGCGACGAATTGACGTGATTTTTTAAGTGGAGATAGTTGAAGGGATGGAGAGTGACATAGGCTACTTTTTGTCTCTTTCTAACCCCCCACTTCCCTAAAATGGGGGGGTGGAAGTTTGTATGGAGCATTCCGGGGGGCAATCAGGAAAGGGGAACCGTGTTACCCCGAATTTAACGCGAGCGAAGCCGCGGGCAAAAGCTAGTGTAACCATATTTTCAGACGTGATCATACAGTCGCCATTAGATATATCGGAGCGGCCAGGGTACTCAAAAACATCTGAACATGTACTTTATAACCTTGACAATAGAGGCGTTATTCAGATATTTGTGACCACCTTGGCCGCTCCGATATATCTGATGGCGACTGTACATGATTTATACACATTAAATTGCGAGTTTTAGAATTTTAGATCATATCGATATGAATATACACGATGTTAATTTTAAAACTAAAAACAAAAAGCCGAATTAGTTACTAATAGGTCATCTAAATATAGCAGAAATCGAAGTTTCAGGAAGAAAAGCCTAAATGAACGGATGAACGTATGGGTGATGTTTTATACAATGAAATGTATGCCAGTGCTGCACGTTGATCAAAGACCATGTAAAAGCTGGACCTGACACAATATCTACAAAATCGTGTTCCCGAAACTCGGGCTAAACTGTCGCGTCACAAATGATATATAATGATATAGGGTAGATGCCCCAGTTGTGGCCCTTTATGAAGGTATAGGCAAATTTACAAGTCTATGGTTTATACTTAATATAAGAGTAAATGATGGCGGCACAAATGGCACTATCATCTGTCATGTATCAGTTGTCATTGAGTTGTCAGGAGCTATAAAAAACCGGCCAAGTGCGTGTCGGACCACGCATAGGAGGGTTCCGTACCTTCAATGGAATAAGAACCAAACTAATACCAAAAGGTCGTATCTGATGCCTATGGAAGAAGTTTTTTGGAGATAACTCAAAAATGGCTGAACCGATAATGTTCAAAATAATTTTCGTAGAAAGTATATGATAAGATTGATAAGGCACATCGCCTCAATTTTTTTCAAATTTTTTGGACTTACGGTTCAAAAGTTACAGGGGGGGACACACACACAATTTTTCTGACTTTCGAAGCGATTATTTCAAAAAATATTCACTTAATCACAAAATGGTCAAAGAAACCTCAATGTTATTTTTAAAGACCTATCGATTGATGATTCACATGTTTATATTTGGTTAAAAATTTTTTTGAAATTTAGTTACCTACATCTATGGAGCGCCCCCCTAAAAATATTTCTTTTTTCAAATTTAACTACATAAATAACTAAGGAGCGGCATACAAAATACACCTTATGTTTAAATTTTATTCAGATACGTCGTATAGTTTCCGAGTAAAATGGCTGTGACATACGGACGGACAGACAGACAGACAGACAGACATGACGAATCCATAATGGTTCCGTTTTTTGCCATTTGGCTACGGAACCCTAAAAAAGTGGGCAAAACTGGCTCCTGGGCCGCTTTCACACATTTTATTCGAGAATAAAATATGATCTAATGTCAGAGATCATCGTAACAGCGGAGATACATATAGTAATATATTTTCAGTGACTCACTACATAAAGAGTGTCATCATTTCTTATTGACACATTACAAAATGGCTGACCTCTGAATAGACAAACCGTAAAGTAGCCAAACCGGACCATCTGTCCATGACATGACATGATATACACCGTGGGCTCGGCTAACCCGAAAGAACTTAACCACGCATTTCTAAGTCCAAAAGAAGGTAAAAATATTATGTAACTTAAAAAAAAAATATATCCTATTTTTTTTCACTTTTATGAATGTTTTTTGCACATGAAAAGTAAATGTTATTAATAAAATCATCGTCCAAAACCAATTGGTACATTTTTTTTTGTAAAAATTTAGTTTCTGCAAACAATGATATTTACCTCCTATTATGCTGTAACAAAATGAGCAGAAAAATACTTCCAGAGTTATTTCATAACCTAGCAACGATCCTGTTGTTATCTATTTTGACAATCATTACATCTTTGTCACTCGCATTGTTAGAAAATTACAGTTTGTCTCTTTTTCACGCGGGTGACGGGGGCTCATATTGGCACGTCCGCATCTCATGCTGGTCGGTGCGCGACTAGCGACAATTGTTTGAAGTCACTCATTTAAAGTGCTTCACTTTTGGAGCGTGCATAACCCATCTGTCATTATTATAATATCATAGTCTGTAAAGTGTTCCTTGTCACTTTGATATCTGTCAATAAGGACGTGTAAACTATATATACCCAATAGTGGCAAGAACGCCATCAAAAAGGCGTTTTGTGCTCTGAGTTATTATAAAAAATTGATATTTACTCTGAAACTAGGCGTATTCCAGAAAAGTTTATAGGACATTTTAGTATCTAAATATGATCAGGAATATACTGTTAAAATCTTTCTAGTCATTAGAGCCCACGGTGTATACTCTGGAGGGCCCTCGAGGACCAAAAAATTACCCCAAAAAAAAAAATTAAATTCAAAGTACAGGACAGCAATTCATAGTATGCTCTATCGGGCCGTTTTCTCTAGTTAAAACAAAGTATAGCCGGGAGTTTAGAAGGAACGTGGTTTTGTTTACATTATTATCAGTCTAAGCATTATACAGTCGTTTATAATGACAGAAAACAGTGGGCCTTTGGCTGACTTATCCCATTATTGCATTTCATAATCATAGCAGACGCAAAGAGGGAAATGCAGTCAATATACATTTTATCTACACCGATATCATAAATCCTCTAGTTCGGAAACCGTATGTAATTACCACCATTATTGCAACCAGTAATGTAACATTAGTGTATTATTTATGCCAGTGTCGTAATAATGTTAGAAAAATCATAACCACATCGATTTTAGTAACGTAATGAAAATCCAGCCCTCCTCCCCAACCGTGCGAACAATTGAGTTGGCCATGGCGGTCATTCTAATGGTTTCCGAACACATCATTTAGGATTTATAATATGTGTGTAGATAAAGCAGTGTATGCAACTGTACGTGATTAGACCTTACAATACTCGTGTGATCTTATTATGAAACGAGGCGCAGCATTTTAAGGACCCTTATTATGTAACAGTTACATAAACTACTATAATGTTATTCTTAGGCGATGGGTACGACACCTGTTGTCGAAAGCAACCTATAGCGGTAGCCTACATTATACCAGTGGTTCCTAACCATTACCCAGTATATAGTATAAAACCTAGTGACATTTGATAGGATACTGCTTTTAAAATACTGTCCCATCCGGAGGTAAGTAAGACGGAATCGATATTTTACGACTTCATTCCACTTCTTTTGTACCCCCGACGCAAGAGCTTAAACCGAACGCTTTAACGGTTAAACCGATTTAAATGTTTTTTTTTTTTATTATTATTTGAAAAAAGTTTTTAGCGAGCAATCTTAGACCTGTTTTATCATAATTGGTGCAGGCGTTTCGAGGATTTTCCTATATTTCTAATTTATAATTGAATAATTTTAATAAAGAACCGACTTCACTTAGCCTCCACCTTTCCAAAAGCAAATGCCCGAGCTAGCGTAAAAAATGCTTAAACCGCTATAGGTGTACCTATAATATTTAAAGAGTTCCCTCGATTTCTCCAGGATCCCATCATCAGATCCGGACCAGCTGACAATGACCAACTGTAAAGTATACTCTTTCAAACAAAAAAATAATTTTCCAAATCGGTCCAGCCGTCTTCGAATAATTGGTGAGCATACATTAAAAAAAATAGCAAAAACAAAGATCCCGGCGCATTGCGAACCTCCTCCTTCAAAATCTTGAAGTAGGTTGAAAAGTAGCGTTTTCAAACGACTTCAAGATTTCGCAATTCGCCGGGATTTTTGTTTTTGCTATTTTTTTTAATTTTTTTTAATGTATGTTCACCGATTATTCGAAGACGGCTGGACCGATTTGGAAAATTCTTTTTTGTTTGAAAGAGTATACTTCACAGTTGGTCCCATTGTAACCAGGTCAGCATCTGATGATGGGATCCTGGAGAAATCGAGGGAACTCTATAGGGAACTATTATAGGCACACCTATAGTGATTTGAGTATTTTTACAGCAGCTCGAGCATTTGGTGTTGGAAAGGTGGATGCTAAGTGAAGTCGGTTCTTTTTTGTTTAAAATTATTTATACAACTTATCTTTAAAAGGTTTAGGTCGTGTCATACCAGAAGGTTAAAGAGTTGGCAGAGGACCGGACGAGTTGGAGATTGCTCCACCGACAAGAGCACAGCTCTTAAATGTAAAGAAGAAGAAGAATCGTTAAAAGAGATATCCTTACAAAAAGCCTTCCTAGATTATATGACGGGACAGAAGGAACCACTGATCCTCCTAAGAGCCCTCTCAAGCGACACTGACTACGGCAAGCGAAAGCCAAACAACTTACAACTTGTCTTTGTCACTACGGTCCCCGAATATAGCATTCCTTGGGCTGTAGGACTTGGAAGACCTCTCGTGCTTGGCTGTACAGAAACCAATGTTAGACAAGCGAACGTGGTACCACTGTAAGACTTAACGCTTAACATCTAGTGAGCTCTGAGGGTACATAGATGGCGCTGTTGAATAACATGCTTAAACCTTATAATTTATACAGGATGGATTATTTTGGGGTAAGTGCGGGCAGATACCAGATCACGTGCTGCTACGCGAAAATGGTCTTAGAAGACTGTAGTTGAAAAAAGTTTTCTTTCATTTGTGGCTTTTTAGTACATTACCGTAATTTGACCCCTAGGAAACTATTGATACTGAATAGGTAGGAATGGAATCGATTGACATAAAAAAATAGCACGTGAAAAATAAAAGTTATCATTTTCATACAAATTGTATGGGAAAAGCTTTCCTCGATTTGTGGCTTTTATAGCCGGATTTTTTTTCGTCCCATACAAGTTTTTGATCCTGGATAGGAATAAGATCGATTGGCATAATTTTTTTTTTCAAAAATGGCCTTTTTCTTCCCACCTGTATGTTTTTTTCCAAAATCTGTAAACGCCAATCTTCATTAATTTGAAATCGAGGGAAGGTCATCTAAGTTCATTATCGCGTGGCACGGGATCTGGTAGCAACCCACACTGACACAAAAAGAAGGCACCCTGTATAACCAAATATAAACCCCGTATAACCAAATATACACCTTAATAATATTTATAACGGGCTGCTGACGTAATGCAGGTCGAGTTTTGCTCGACATGTTTTGATCAATTTACAAGGATCATTATCACGAGCGCCCTCCCGCGGCGTCTGCGAGAGGGCTTTTTTGGAAAGTTTCAAATAATCATCCCGTTCCGGCTTAATATTATCGAAATAAGTATTTATTTTGCTCTAAACAATTTACACCGGTCTTATGGCAGGTCGAGTTTAAGGTAAAATGGCAGTAAAGTCGTTAATAACTTACAGTGGCTACATTTTTATTAGCTTCGCGAGGTTTCCTGCTTTTGACATACCCATTGACGTTTACCTACTACAAAATTATATATTTATAAATAAGATCTGAAATCATATTGCCACGTTTACAATTAACCTGAGCATGAAACTAAGTTCAATCGAGTATCAAAGTTTTTTGACCTAAAATCTTGATTTAGGTACATTGTATTTAAGGGAATATATGGTAACTAATTTTCATAGCTTCAAGTGTATGTTAATTGTTGATGTGGCATATTTTGTAAATAATATTTTAAGCACTTAATTGATATTAAAACAAAACGATACACTTACCACTGGTTATAACTCCTCCGAAAGAATTATTGAATTTTGGGGTTTCTTGTGAATGCTGAAATATAAAATAAAAATATATATAAAATCACAATACAAACATTTTTTTAAATGGTTTTATAACATTACGTGCTAACAATTAGATGAGCACTGTATATTTTACTAAAGATACATAAATAATAATAAATATGAGAATAAACAAACAAAAGGACAACCAACAATACAAGGCGCGCTGTGCGGATCGTCGACGATCCCAAACTCACGAGCGATATTGAACCTTTGAGTCTTAGGAGGGACTTTGCCTCCTTATGCGTGTTCTATCGCTTGTACAATGGGTTGTGCTCTGAAGAACTGTTTGATATGATGCCCACGGCAGCTTTTTATCACCGCACCGCTCGCCGCCGGCAGGGTGTTCATCCCCACACCCTGGAGCCCAATGGGTCGCGCACAGTACGATTTAAGAGGAATTTCCTCCCACGAACGCTGCGGCTGTGGAATGAACTCCCTGCCGAGGTTTTCCCAGTGGGCTACAGTATGAGGTTCTTCAAAAAAGGAGTGTATAGGTTCCTAAAGGGTAGGCAACGCGCATGTAAATCCTCTGGGGTTGCAGGCGTCCATAGGCTACGGTAACTGCTTACCACCAGGCGGGCCGTATGCTTGTTTGCCACCGTCGTGGTATAAAAAAAAAAAAAAAATACACTATTTAATACTACCTAGCCCAGCCTACGGTACTTCAATTATATGTACAAATGTCCCGTATGGTACTGCTATTTGGAAAGGTGCCCATAAGGCTGGAAGCGTTACTTTGCTCAATAAACAAATATTATAGGACAATCTTACATATACCGACCTAGTCCCACATTAAGCTCAATAAGGCTTGTGTTGTGGGTACTGAACTATATAATAGATAGATATAGATAAATACATAGGAAACATCCATAACTCAGGTAAAAATATCTGTGATAAACACACAAATAAATGCCTTGACCAGGATTCGAACCCGGGACCTCCTGCTTCGTAGGCAGTGTCACTACCGACAGGGCTAGCAGGCCGTTAAAATCCTTAAGGATCAAATTAATTGCAGTAATTTTAAAATTATTTAATGAAACTTATCTAATTCAAAATAATGATAGTAAATATGTATGAAAAAGCCAAATTTTTTTACATTGGTTGGTTTGGTCCTTAAACTACCATAGAATCTTGTTCACTATGACCTGGAGCCTATTTTTCAAAAGCTTGTAACTTGATATATTAGTGGAAGCACTGAATAAGTAATAAATAGTACAAAGATTCTCCTTCCTCAATTTGACATTTAGCTTTAAAAAAAGAAAATACAGTTTTCAACGTGCTTCATACATCCAAGCAGGTTTGACAAATGCCATAAACACTGGCTGAAATGATAATATGTGACGTTTTCAATCAATAATACATACATAAAGTTCTATAAATGGAGTACGCTTCGCATCATCTTTCCAAACAAAAAAGTCTGCCAAAATCTGAGGGGGGCGAGGTAGCACACATGTGATGTTTTCAAGTCAAAGGTACATCATTGTCGGTTGTTAATACAGTTTATTTCTAAATGAATTTTTATGGCAGCAACGCTTTATTGACAACCGACAAAGATGTACCTTTGACTTGAAAACACCAAACATATTTGACATATTCTTTTTATACTTCATAACACTAAATGGAGCAATAGATAGTCGACTGTACATACGTTAACATATGGTTCATTATTGGATGCAGTCTTTGCAAATGTCAAACAAAAAAGCCAAGGATCATTTTTGATTGTATTTTCAAACAAAATATAGAAGACAGCAATCCTTAAGCGCGTTAAATATGGAGAAATGTCAAACGTCAAATAGTTACTGCCCGTCAGAAAGAAAACGATTGTCTTTGAATCGATTCTGTAAACGAAGCTTGATTTTCGATTTAGGTAAAATCTTTTATTACGAAAGTAATGATAAATAAAGTAAAATTTTACTTACATCTGAAATGTTATTTCATCTTTTTGTAAACTAGACGAAATATAACAGTTTTTACATCCAAAAAACAGCACATAAGGCATTTTCACGGAGCTTGTTATCCATCGACAGCGATGACGAAAGTGCGTGACATCGATTATTGAAATAGTTTTTATAGATGTACTAGATTTTCCTGCCAATACTTTTGACAGAGGGGAAATGATACCTAAGGCCTCTCCTGGTTTAGAACTCTCTGAATACATATCATTGTCGGCTGTCATTAAGGCGTTAACTGATAAAAAATCTATTAACAACCGACAATGATGTATCTATGATGACTTGAAACCGTCACATATTCTCGAACGCACCTATAAGGTGACAAGCTATGTGCCAACCCTTCCCTCATTAGCCCTCACGGTGCGGTAAGCGCATCGGGAAAAACGGTGAAAGTTACTTTTAGACACTTATGATAAAAAAGAGCCGCTTGTTTTACTACCTACAAGCTTTTGAGTAATGGGTTCCTGGTGGTTTCTAATCTCGCATACTACGGATAATTACTTAAAATGCTGCTGTAAATGTACTGTCGCCATCAGATATATCAAAGCGGCCATGATGGTCACAAATATCAGAACAACGCCTCTATTGTCAATGCGATAGAGTACAAGTTCAGATAGTTTTGAGTACCTGTCCTTGTCCGCTCCGATATATTTGATAGTGACTGTACTTATTACTTTTTGGATTTAAATGTGTACTAACGTAACGGATCGGAAGGACAACTCTCTTGAGCCCTGGAAAGGAAGGAGATGGAAATAAAAGCCTACAATTTGTTGAAGTAGCAGTGTAGTTTCCACACGATATGAAAAGGTCAAATACGGCTTCTCGTGAAGTGAAGATTTTCTGCGGCCTGATTATTCCTTAGGTTCCAAGGATGGATTTGAGAAGTGGAGCCACCAAGATATTTTATGTAAATTTTTCGTTCATAAAAAAAAAGTCAAACTGAAACGTTATATAACTGTTGACGGTGCTAAAAGTTGAAATGGAAAAAAACAACGAGACCATAGTTGTTCTTTAATAATTTCTTTGATCCCGAATTTAGTGTGCGGTATTTTAATGAAAAAAAAAACTACTAACCTCCATCTCTCTCAGATTCCTCATAACCGTGTGAATATCATCCAGCCTATCGTCCTTCCGATGGTTCTCCTTCTTATTCACCTCACTTTTGTCTTTAGGCACTTCACACTTGTCACTTTTGTCTTCGATCACTTCAACGTCACTGCTACTATCGTCTACCGCTACCACAGATTCTTGTACATCTCCTAACGGATCTAAGTCTGATATAATTACTAGTTCTTTCTTCTTTTTGACTTCGGGCGGTCTTTTATCAGGTTTAGCAAAGGTTGGGGAATGATGTACAGGTACTAAAGCGGGTCTTGGTATGTTGTTTTCTGATATTCTCATGTTTTCTATCTGTTTCTTAGTTAATTCTTCTTTCGTTTTAGGACTAGGTGTTTCTTTTTTGTTTTGGAAAGTGGTGTCTATGTGTAACGGGGAATCGACTCGCTTTTCTTTGACTTGTGGTTTATGTTTGTCCTTCTTAGCCATCTCATTGAGTACCGCTGGCGATTTCACTCTCAGTAACGGTTCTTTTGTTGGATTGCTCGGTTTCTTTTCCTTTTGGACGACCGGGGTGATAGTTATACTGCCTATGTTGTTAGGAACAAATTCCTCCTTTTTGGCTTCAATTTCTTTCTTTTCCGGTTCAACAAGCAAGTCTTTGCTTAGCGTGAATGAGTTTAGTATGTTTCCGAAAACGGAAATATTCTTCTTATCGTCTTCAGTCTTTTCTATAGGCTTGACGCTGGTGGTGACGGTTAGTGAGCTGGGGAACTGTATTGCCTCGGCCACGGCGGGCACGGGGAGCGGCGTGGGGAGCAGCGAGGGAGCGAGGAGCGTCGAGGGAGCGGAAAGCGGTGAGGGAGCGGAGAGCGGTGAGGGAGCGGCGAGCGGCGAGGGAGCGGGGAGCGGTGAGGGAGCGGCGAGCGACGAGGGAGCGGGGAGTGGCGCAGGGGCGGGCGCGGTCACGGAGGAGGAGCGGTGTCGCTTCACGTCCGACACTTTAAGTTCTTTGCTGAGACTGGAAATAGAAAGAGAATGTTATTTAAGTATTTTGGCAATGAGTCTAATAATAGTACCCACATTTCAGTAGCAGCAAGCGTTTGCAATAATAATAGTGGGAGCATCGTTTGAGAAGACGGACAGACTTGCTAGTTGTTCGAATCTTGCGAGTAAAAAGCGACTACGTGGACACCAGGTGAAGCGTCGTTTGAACAAATACTTCAATGGCTTAGCTGTCTGACACTTTTGGTCAGTTTAACCAGACAGTAATTTAATCCTGAGTATTATACGCACTCAGCATGTCATACCAATGTAGAGTGACTACGAAGTCACTAGGTAAACTTAGCTTGAGTCACAGATAACCACAATCACTAGATAGATAATAAGTACAACTCGAGATCACCACACATCAGCGCTCCCGTACTAATTTAGTATGAGAGCGCGACCGCTTATTTCATTTGAGTTAACGTTTGATCATTACTCATGTGAATTAAAAATATCCACTTAAATCAAGTTAACAGGGATAACAGGGATTAACCTGGATTGTTATACTACAAAATGGCGTAGAATACTATTGAGATGTGCTGTTCTAATCGTAGAAATTTACGAATAAAATTGCGCTGATGTGTGGTGATCCCGTGCTCCTTGTAAAAGCTTAATGATTAGTAGTCTGTGGCTTGAGTAGACACTTTTCTGTAAATTTACTGTTTCACCCTTTTTGGTCAATCATACTAGACTCATTTCTCAAGTAAAATACTCACTCAGCCTGTCTTAGTAGCGTTGGCATCCTGACAAAGCCACTAGGGAACAGCGGCAATGCTCGTCTCACGAGCATCTCCGGCTAGACGCTCGAGTCTCGCGAGTAGGGAGCGGCTACGTGGACACCAGGGCAAGCGTCGTTTGGAAAGACGCTTCGTTTCAGTCAACACTGTCTGTGTATCTGAGACTTTTTGACCAGACATGCTACTTGTTTCTCACAAACCCTAAGAGTGGTTTCGCACTGCGTCCGATCCGAATCCGATCCGAACCCGTGAAAATATGGTCCGAAGTAGCCGTAGAACTATTTCTATGGTAATTTACGCACTAGATCCGTTCGATTTCTTTCCGATATCGGATGACAGATATTGGATCTAGTCAAAATTGAATCCTTTCTGTATCAAGGAAATAAAAACAGTTTGAACTGCTCACTCTGCCTGTCTTAACAGTGTTGGCATCCTAACAAAGCCACTGGGGAATAGCGACAGAGCTCGCCTCACGAGTAACGTGGCGGCCGCAACTTGGTCTCCGGCTAGACGCTTGAGTCTCGCGAGCAGGGAGTGGCTACGTGGACACCAGGGGAAGCGGCGTTTGGAAATACGGTTCTTTTTAGTCAGTCAACGCTGTCTCTGTGTCCGACTCTTTTTGTTCAGACGTGCTACTCGTTTGTCACACTGAACCCTGATGTTTCGGTCATTTAAATATCATACTCACACTACATGGACACTAGGGAAACTTCGCTTGCGTAGACAAATTAATTAAGTCTGCCGCCTAACACTTTTTAGAAGTTGAAGTGAAATACTCACTCGGCCTGTCTTAGTAGCGTTGGCATCCTGACAAAGCCGCTGGGGAACAGAGGCAGAGCTCGCCTCACGAGTAACGTGGCGGCCGCGTCTTGGTCTCCGGCTAGACGCTTGAGTCTCGCGAGGAGGGAGCGGCTACGTGGACACCAGGGGAAACGTCGTTTGGGGAGACGCTTCTCGACTGGTCGGCCTTCTGACGCTATTTGAAGCTTTTTTCTGGAAATCGAAAGTATGTAAATCATCAATAAATATAAACTAATATGTTGACCCGTAACGCCAGCCGCCATACGTGACAAAGCGTACAGCTTGATATACGCCTTCATTCCTTCGGGTAAGGTTTATTAAAAATTGTTAAGCTTTTCATGTAAAATTACTACTATATCTTAATTGTAATTTACAATTAAGTTGTAATCTTGACATTAGTTTCAACTGTATTCATTACTCAAAGAGTACAGTCACCGGCAATAGTATCTTCCTATATGAAGGCGGTTGAACATCAAATTGAAAGACAAAGTCAAACTAACCCATATCAGGAAAATGACCGGTGTAGTTGATGTCACATATACAATCAGGAAACAGAAATGGAAGTGGATTGGGCACACAATACGTAGCCGAAAAGATAAATGGTCCAAATACGTTACTGTATGGTATCCCCGCGACGGAAAAAGAAGAAAGGAAAGACAGAGGAAAAGATGGGAGGATGAAATAAAAGAAATGGCTGGACCAATGTGAAGAAGGATAGCTATGGACAGAGAATCATGGCAAATTCTAGGGGAGGTCTTTGCCAAAGGGCAGACTGAAGGATAAAGAAGAAAAATGTAAATGTAATTTTTATTTTATTTATATGAAGGCGGCAAAAATATGTGACACGCTCCTATTTGTAGGGCCATAAGAGCGTGTCACATATTTTTGCCGCATCCAGCATCTGCCTGCAGTCTTTCGCAGATCGTCATCCCACCTTGCCAGAGGGCGTCCTACACTACGTTTGCCGAGTCGCGGTCTCCACTCAAGAACACGTTTACCCCAGCGGTTGTCGGTTCTTCGCGAGATATGGCCGGCCCACTGCCACTTCAGCTTGCTAATTCTTTGAGCTATGTCGATAACTTTGGTTCTCTGTCGGATGTATTCGTTACGAATCTTATCCTTCAGAGAAACTCCGAGCATAGCTCTTTCCATAGCTCGCTGAGCGACTTTGAACTAGTGGACCAGCCCTACCGTGAGTGTCCACGTCTCAGCTCCGTAGGTCATTACGGGTAGGACGCACTGATTAAAAACTTTCGTTTTCAAGCATTGCGGTATGGATGACGAGAAGACTCGGCGTAGTTTCCCAAATGCTGCCCAGCCTAGCTGGATCCTCCTTTTGGCCTCCTTCTCGAAATTGTTTTTACCTAACTGCAGGATCTGCCCAAGGTAGGTGTACTCAGAAACAATTTCAAGAAGGTGGCCATGTACGACGACCGGTCCTGGATCAATGTGGCCATTGATCATGACTTTGGTTTTATCCAAATTCATGCCAAGACCGATGCGTCGCGAGGCTGAAGCTAGGCCGTCCAGCATCCGGGTCAGCTCCTCTAGCGACTCCGCCATTACGACTATGTCATCAGCGAATCGCAGGTGTGAGATGTAATCGCCGTTTATGTTTATGCCCTTACCTCTCCAGTCCGGCGTCTTAAACATGTCTTCCAATGCGCTTGTGAACAGTTTCGGGGATATGACATCCCCCTGTCTCACCCCTCTGCGCAATTGGATGGGTTTAGACTGCTGGCCCTGTACTTGGACACTCATAGTGGCGGCTTCGGAGAGACATCTCAGCACCTCGATATAACGATAGTCTACTTGGCATCGCTGTAAGGATTCCAGAACAGCCCAAGTTTCCACGGAGTCAAAGGCCTTCTCATAGTCCACAAAAGCGAGACACAGGGGCTGATTATACTCTTCGGACTTCTGTATAATCTGCCTCACTGTGTGAATGTGGTCTATGGTGCCATATCCTCCGCGGAATCCAGCCTGTTCCGGTGGCTGGAACTCGTCGAGTCTTCTGACGAGACGATTCGTGACCACTCGTAAGAAAAGCTTATAGACGTGGCTCAGAAGTGTGATGGGTCTGTAGTTTTTAAGGAGGGTTTTATCACCCTTCTTAAAAAAGAGCACCACCAAACTCCCGCTCCACGCCTTAGGAGTTCTCCCACTGTGAAGGACGGTATTGAAGAGGTTCTGCAGCTCCTGTATAACAGGAGCTCCTCCTGCCTTCAGAAGCTCTGAAGTAATACCATCCTCACCGGGGGCTTTTCCATTTTTAAGCTGCCTCAGAGCTAACACGATCTCGTCTTGACTGATGTCTGGCAGTTCGTCGGTATAGTGGCGTGTCAGGGTGGCTCTTGAATCATGGTCGTCTCGTCGGGAGTGGGGGGCATGTGTAGAGTACAGCCGGCCATAAAAATCCTCTATCTCGGCGGAGATCTCCGGCTTCGACAACACGGTCCTCCCGTCGTGCGTTTTTAGCTTCGTCAGGTGGCTCCTGGGGCATTTCACGTGAAGCGGACAGGGAAAAAAAAGTGACATCTTGGATTTCGCTCATATTTAGGTCAATTACAGTATTTGAGAATATAAAAAAGTAATTTCATTTTTTTTATTCTACGGCACTTAGTTTAGGAATTACGGACTACCAAAAAATTGACCCACTATGAAAAGCCATTATTTTAAATCAGTGCTGTAGGTATTAGATATAAAGTAAAAATATATTGTAGGTATGTTTTAACAAGAAAAAATGTGTATTATTTTTGTGATAAAGTCGGTGCAAAAAAAATTTTTTTTTTCTTGCTCAAAACCGGAAGTAAAGTTTTCAAAGTAAAATTTCAGTAACTTCGACCATTTTTTTTTAAATTTTTATTTCTGCAAAATAAAGATAAAACTATGTAGATATTACATAAAAAGTTTCAAAATGGAGACTTAAGTCGTTTTAGAGATATGGAACATTATGTCTCACAGAGCGTATTGCACGCGTAGCCAGGTTGGGGCGGTTGGACGAAATTTACTTTCCTATATTTGTTAATTTATTCGAAACATTGATACGTTTTCAACTAACTTTCAATTCTTAATTGTACATACGTTTTTGTGCGTGATAACATTTACTTTGTAATTTAGATAAAATAGTTATTTACGATACTAGTGTGGTAAAACAGAAAAAGGCCGAGATCACAGAATTTTAAGGCCCGAGCCGCAGGCGAGGGTCGTTAATATGTGATCGAGGGCTTTTTCTATTACCTCACGTGTATCGTACGCAGTGGCGTGCATTCCCACCCAGTCTGGAAAATGGAAACCACAACACATGGGACATACATTTCTCTTCTATTTGGTAAAAATACTATAGTTTTATAGAATAGATATATGTGTGCCATGTGTTGCAGTTTTGTTTTCCCAGGGTAGAAAGGTAGGAACTGCGTACCCTGTAGGCACGCCACTGATCGTACGTCATTTATAAAAATGTTTTAATCTTGTTATTCATTTTATTAAACCTTTTGGGTGCTTTTTTTAGTAAGTGTTGGAAATGAATAAAATGTACACGTTTTACTTTACAGAGCTTTATTTTGTTATTTTTACAATATTATAATTTACGTTGTTGCTAGTCCTTCTTACAATTAAGCCTTCCGTTGTTGGAACAAAGCTGTGAAGTTTTTTGGTTCCTGTAATGGTAACAGCGGAATTAAAACGCGTTAGCAGAAAATCCCTCTGGCGTTGAATGTCATCCTTAGTACAGTAGTAAATCGCTGTTTTAGTAAGTGAAGCCTTTGCCCATTCATATAACCGCATTGGAGTCATTATAGCCATGCTTGCAGGCAACTGCAAACTGGCACGAGTAGCAAGACGCTTGAGGTTCCCACCGAGGCCATCACATGGTCCCTTTCCATGAGACGTTGCGTGGAAATGATATTCAGCATCAACGTTAAAATCATTCTTATAATTAAACAGATTAATAAAGTTAAACCTATTTTTAAAGTGTTGTGACGCTCCGTCTGTCACATATATAATTTTAGAAACCATGATTTGTTTATCTGTAAGGTGTTGGTGGAGTATCTTTTGAAAACAGTAATACGTTGCTGTGTCGTGTTTTAAATCATCAGAAATCATAACGATACTATCGTGTTTTATATCTTGTCCATCATTATAATAAAAAACTGACGTCAAAAGAGTTGCTTGCTCATTATTCCAGTGGAAAGACTGGGCGGCATCCTGCACCACAAAGCTGTAGTTCTCAGCAAAGTCACACTGGACGATGATCTGACTTTCAGGGATGGTGTCCTTCAGTGTTATAAAATACACTGCTTGTTGTTCGGCAATAAAAGCGTGAGGTTTTAGTAAGTCTAAAGCACTGCATAACATATCAACAAAGTCATCGACCGGAACCACTTGAGTACTTATCGTAAACCTGTCTGTACCTTCCCATTTTTGGAATTGAACATTTGTCACCTGGTTGTCGTCAAATATCGTTCTCAAATGATCACGAATTGTATTAACACCAGGACAAGAAGGACAGGATTCGTTTCGAGCCGACTTTGTAGACGTTAAATGACATTCAGGAGTTGGATTAGAACACATCATCAACCGCAGACATTCCTTATATGATGTAAGATGCATCTCTGTGCCAGCCGTAAGGTTAGCTATGTCACCTCCTTCCAACATTAGCTTTACATTTTGGTGGTATGTGCACACACAAACGACATGGGTACCAGACTCTCCGGCGAGGATGCATTGCTTCGGTCTTAAAGTATAAAACTTAGTTAAGCCCACTTTTACATTCGGATACTCAGCCTTGAAATTTCGGTATGTTTCGTCAATATTACTCATGAGAAACTGTTTCTGTAAGTGAGTTCTTTTACCGTCATCTAATTTAACGGACACAAAATCCTTTTTTCCGGGCATTATTCTACTGACGTCTTCTCTTAGATAATAACGCCTTACCAAATCTTCAGTCTCTGCTGGTATTTTTTGACCACAACGAGGATTCGGCGATGATAAAATGCCATGTTGCTCTACTAGTTCTTTAGCTTTTCTGGCTTGTCTTCTAGATGTTGCGAATTCTTCTGCGAGTCTTTTCTCACTCCAAGAGCATATATGGCAATAGTGAGTATCATAGTCTTCATAGCAGAGGAAGTAGATGGGGCATTAAATTTTTCTTTTAATTGTTTTAATATTTCTTGATCATCTGTAGCTGCTTCTGTCTGGGTTAATTTGTGTTTATATTTGTCTTCTGGAATAAATTCTTCATCAGGAGTGTTTTGAGAATATTCACTGGATGTCTGGCTACACGTAAACGGTACAAGCTCGGATTGGGTTTCTGGAGGAGATTCTTTAATTAAACGTATTCTGCACGACGCACAAATGTAAATCTTGGATGAAATTTTCCACTTTTCGGCTAGATTCAGCGAAACTTTTCGTAGATTGCCACATTTTCGATGCCGTTCTAAATTAAACGGATTGAAACATCGGTCACCAAACGCCGCCATAATGAACGAAAGCAAAAAATACACTGTTATCGCAAAGCGGTTCCAAGAGCAACTAATAATATCAATGAACGAAAGAACTTGGCGTCGTTTAGCTATCTCTGTCTAGCATTTAACGGGATTTAACGTGGCTAAGTAATATTTAACATAGACAAGAGATGGCGCTGTCAGTCGTGTTCCTTTTTTGTACTATTGATTAATATTTAATAATTTATTTCTCTATAATATGTTTGTGAAAACTTCCTATAATAAATGAAATAATACTTTTGAAAAACATTGCCAATATGTACTTATGGATTTTAAACATACAGTGGCTTTTAATAAGTTTTGGCCCCAACCGTTAACCTATATGTATGCGCTAAGTACAATGCTAGGCGCGTAATATTCTATTCAATGAACTCTATCTTAAAAACGACTTAAGTCTCCATTTTGAAACTTTTTATGTAATATCTACATAGTTTTATCTTTATTTTGCAGAAATAAAAATTAAAAAAAAAATGGTCGAAGTTACTGAAATTTTACTTTGAAAACTTTACTTCCGGTTTTGAGCAAGAAAAAAAAAATTTTTTTTGCACCGACTTTATCACAAAAATAATACACATTTTTTCTTGTTAAAACATACCTACAATATATTTTTACTTTATATCTAATACCTACAGCACTGATTTAAAATAATGGCTTTTCATAGTGGGTCAATTTTTTGGTAGTCCGTAATTCCTAAACTAAGTGCCGTAGAATAAAAAAAATGAAATTACTTTTTTATATTCTCAAATACTGTAATTGACCTAAATATGAGCGAAATCCAAGATGTCACTTTTTTTTCCCTGTCCGCTTCACGTGAAATGCCCCTCCTGCTAAGCTGCTGAGTGAATACTTTGGACCCTCGGTTTCGCTCTATCGCCTCTTCAATAAGGCGTGTGTTGGAGCTCCGAAGGTCGCGCCGTACCATCTTCGCAATTCGCTTATTCAGGTCTGACCTCTCTGACGAAGTCGCTTGGGTAGTCTCCCGTCTTCTTGTCATCAGCCCCAGAGTCTCATCCGAGAGTTTGGACTTCTTGCCAGTACGCTGTTTTCTGCAGAACTTGATACCCTCGTCCCTCAGCGTTTCGACCAGATTGTGTAGGGTCTCGTCGGCGTCATCAGTGGGTTCCAAGGCAACAAATCTATTCCCGAGAAGCTGCTGAAACTCCTCGGTGCCCGCGACGATTTGGATTTGGTTAGGCCGGAGCGTGGACTTCATCAGACGGTTTCTTTCAAGCTTCAAGTTGATATTCAGAGAGCCTCGGAGCAGTCGGTGATCAGATCCGGTATTGAACCTGTTGATCACTGAGACATCTCTGAATATGTGCTTGCTATCCGTCAAGATGAAGTCGATCTCATTTTTTGTCACAGTGTCGGGGCTCTGCCATGTCCACTTCCTTTGAGGCTGTTTCTTAAAGAAGGAGTTCATTAAGAATAGCTCCTCTTTCTCAAGGAAGTTGACAAGCATTTGCCCCCTGTGATTCCTAACTCCATAACCATGCGGGCCTATTCGGGATTCGTTGCCAGTCCGGATTCCCACCTTGGCGTTAAAGTCCCCCATAACAACGTTGAAGTGAGCCTTTGTGGTGTTGTGCAAGGCTTTGGATATGTCTTCATACATATCCTCCACTTCATCATCCGAGTGTGCCGAGGTCGGTGCGTAAACCTGAACTACCTTCACGCTATACCGCTTGGAAAGCCGAAGGATCAGGTACGCTACCCTGTTCGACACACTGGAGATTTCTTGAACGTTGCTAGAGAGGGCCTTATTGACGAGAAAACCTACGCCACCCTGGGATGTTTTATCACCCTCGCGAAAGTAGAGAAGATGGCCTGAGTCTAGGGTTACGGTGTCCTCCCCCTCTCTACGGACTTCACATAACCCAAGAACATGCCATTTAATGTTCTCTAACTCCACTTCCAACTGCGCTAGATGATGGTCAAGCCTCAGAGTGCGTCCGTTGAACGTAGCCAGGGTCAATTTAGGAAGTGTGTGGTAGCCTGTTGTAGCCCGGGGATTCCTAGCACCCCCTGCCCCGCCGTTACCGTGGCCGCTACCATGGCCAGGAATAGCGAGGCGGCCGGGAACTGGGGGCCATTTCTTGGCTGAACTTATCATAAAGGGGTAATGCCCATAATCCCCACGCTGGGCATGCGGGTTGGGGATCGCAGTTTGGTGGTGGGATTGTTCTGCAGGGGCGCTGCTGCCCGCCCCCCGGTATGTCCCTTAGTCGCCTCTTACGACACCCACGGGAAGAGTTGGGGTGGAGCAATTCTAAGCCGGCACCACACGGCCTTCATGTAGGAAGATACTATTGCCGGTGACTGTACATCTGAATGTCTGTCAAATTAGATCAGCTACACAGAACTATAGTTTCGCAAGAGGTGGGAAATAGCTAAAATCATTACCGTTTTTGATTGAAGAACCTCCAAAAGTATAAATTTGATCAATAAAATTATATACTTACCCAAAAGTGTAAAGTAGGCGTTAATGTAACATTTTCAGGCAAAAACGTAACTTTTATAGATAACATCGATCTAAACGCCTTTAACTTTAAACAGTAGCGGTTCAAAACCTCTGACAAAGCGCCATATTCGTCAAAAAAAAAACTCATTGTACTATTGGTTCGTATAAAATAAACTGACCTTTCTTCCATGACCCTGTCACATTCGGCCTGATAACTGGCCATCATGGCGGGGGTGCGGTCCTCTATCAGGGCTTTTAGTCTGCAAAAAAAATAGCCCTATTTTAGATTCATTAGTTTCATTACATTCCGTCAAATTGCTTTACTGTTTGAAATTTGTATGAAGGGGCCGTTAAAACGTTCCCTGTCCGGGTGCCCCCAATGTGGGGTTCTTTTTAGGGTTCCGTACCTCGAAGGGAAAAAACGGAATCCTTATAGGATCACTTTGTTGTCTGTCCGTCCGTCCGTCTGTCTGTCTGTCAAGACCCTTTTCTCAGGAACGCGTGGAGGTATCAAGCTGAAATTTATATTAAATACTCAGGTCTACTGTCCCTTGGAGCTGTGAAAAAGTCAAACTTCTAAGCCAACGCAATCAAAAGATACAGCCGTTTATGCCGCAAATTTTCGAAACTCGCAAGGCCATCAAAATTTACAGGGTACTTCTTGTGAACTCAGAATCTTGAAATTCGGTACAAAGCAACGTCATATACAGTCGTGGCCCGCTAATTAAGAACAGCCTTAGTATTACACAGATTTCTTATAACATTCGCTAAGTTTGACTTTCATATTGATATTTTTATTTATATCCGTTAATATTATTTATATTGAGTATTTATGGAGTTGATTAAAACAAACTTTATCACCAAAAACTTTATAGATAATAATAATAAAAAAGTTTTAAATTAATTTATCCCACGACATCGATAAATAAGTTGGCACACTAATTAAGAACATAAACGAAGTCACGAATTCTAAAAGAAAATGCTAATGTTAAATCAATATTTGGTAGGGAATCCCTTCTTCTGTTCCACTGCAAGACATCTTTTTGTCATAGAATCCACTAGCACTCGGCATCTTTCCACAGGTATAGATCTCCAAGCTTCGAGTGCCCCATCATAAAGTTCATTTAGATTTCTTATATTTTTTTTTGGCGGTTTTTCTGACGTCGTTTCAGAGGTTTTCTATACGGTTGAGATCTGGACTGCAAGACGGCCAAGTCATTACAGAAATAGAATTACGTTGGAACCAGTCCTTTACAGATTTCGCAGTGTGTTTGGAGTCGTTATCTTGTTGAAATTTCCAAATAACTGGTAAATTTTCTTCATCATATGGCAGCACCGCAGCATGGTTTTCTACAAAATATCTCTACATACATGTTGGTTCATAATACCGTCAATTCGCACCAATGGTCCAACGCCATGCCAAGAAAAACAACCCCACAATTTAATATTCCCTCCGCCATGTTTCACCGTTACGGTAGTATACTTAGGATCAAAACTCAAAAGCCGTATTTGGTGGTCAGCGTACTTAAATTTGACCGTCAGATCCTATTCTATTTATTTTAGTTTCATCAGACCTAGGGTTGCAAAAAAACGGTTTTTTTTCTGTCTTGAAAAAAAAAACCTGAAAAAGAATCGTGAAAAAGAACAGTTTTTTTTCTGGAATATGTTTTTTTTTCTAAAGTACGAAATCTCAAAATTTGCAAGGCAGTTAATACTCTTATACGGTTGTTTTAGACTTTATGTTAACTATTAAACTAATTTAATTTAACAACTTTAATTTCTGGTTTTATTAAACTTATATTAATGAAATATGTAGTGGTACTATGCTGCTGATAGTTCTAGTGAATAAGTTCCAAGTTTTTTTTGCATTTACTGAGAATAGTTTAGTTACATAACAGACATACCTACTTTAATGTACTTAGTTTTAAGTTACTTATATGAATAAACCACGAAAAACCGTGTTTGTCGTAATATTTGTTCATCTGAAAAAAAACCTTATTTAGAAAAAAAAAACAATGATGCCAGGTTTTTTTTCATGTTTTTTTTTTCATAAATTTGAAAAAAAAAAACATTTTGTTTTTTTTCTATTTGCAACCTTAATCAGACCATAAAACATGCTACCACTGAGACAAAGTCCAGTCCTTGTGTTCTTTTGCAAATTTAATCCTTGCATCTCTGTCTTTTTGGTTCATCAATGGTTTCTTACGAGCTACTCAACCAAATAAATTCGCTTCGTTCAGTCGTTTTCGTATAGTACGGGCAGCGAGACCAATTTTTTCCCCAAAAAGTTGGCGTTTTATTTCGGTAGAAGATAGTTTAGGATTTTTTTAGCCATTCTAACAATTAAGGCGTCAGTTCGGGGGGTTGACTTACGTGGGCGTCGTTTCCGCTGGACCTTCGGGCATGTTTGGTTCTTCTTAAAATATTTTATAGCGTTAAATACTTTCATTTTCGAACATTTAAGGTGTTCAGCAAACTTTTGATATGACCACTTCCGCTCTAACACCAATTGTACTATAACGTTTCTGATCCCTGCATCACAACTAGCATTTTTACGGTTCTTCTCAGACACGAAATAATAATAGAATATCAAATAAACAGAAAACCAAGTGACATGCTAGTTATTTTCAATTGCTTTGGGAGATACAAGAATTCAAATTCTCTGTTCTTAATTAGAAGGCCAGTAACAAAGTACTTTAAACCGTAACAAGTTTATATATTCTTTGATTATTGATAATTCATGCACTAATGTATGTAAATAAAACTATTTTGCTACTACCTAGGAACATAATAAAATTTTAATTGACATTCATTACTTGCATTGTGCTGAGTTAAGTAAGTTATAGGTGTTTGCTCTGCATCTAGTTATATAAAATGTGTTCGTTCTTAATTAGTGGGCCACGACTGTAGCACAGATAAAGGAAAAATTGTGAAAACCGTAAAGAGCAATAGAAGAGGCAGGATCTTACCTTTGTAATGTATCTACAATCTTCGCTTCTCTCTCCTCGGCAGTGAGTTTGCTAATATCTTCGTCGGTTTCGTCAGAGTATTTCCGTTTGTTGTTAGTAACGGCAGTTGGTGTGGCAGTGACAGTGGCAGTGGCAGTCGTAGTAGTAGGTTGAGCAATTGGAGATGCAGGAATTTCTAAAAAAAAGAAAAATCTTTTTTGACACTGTCAATGGAGGCCGTTGCTTTGTCAGTATATGAATTATGATTGTGTTATGTTTCTGTTTTGCTACGGCGTAATTATTTGGGGAAACACGACATGTGTGTTTTTGCAGTATTTGATTTGTTCACTCAGTCTTGTATAAAGTATTCTTTCTTACGTCATCGAGTGCACGGCTGCAACGTATGTATGACGTCATGTGTTGTTAACTGGTTTTGGTGCGAGTAGTTATGTTGCTAACAACAAGTATGATACTAAAAGACAATAAAGTACTAAAACATCTACCAAATCAAATTATTTTACTAATATGCGAATGTAAAAGGCGGCGGTTCGATTGCAGCCTTGGGTGCCGGAGACATTGGTGACTTCTATTTTATACAGGTGCAACAAAAATATTGGAGATCTGTTTAAGGAGATTGTTATCGTATTGCGATGAAGAAAAAGTAGGAGAATCATTTTTTGAACACGAAAAAATTTTTTTTTGTATGGGACACGTAATTCCAGCCCTCCATACAAAAAGTTTTTTTTAGTTTTTACCAATTAGCTGAAGTGGCAATGGGCAGGCCACATTGCACGCAGAGAAGATGGGCGATGGGGCCGAAAAGTGCTCGAGTGGAGACCACGGACTAGCAAGCGCAGCGTAGGCGTCCACCCACAAGACGGACCGACGATATTATTAAGGTCGCCGGAACACGCTGGATGCGGGTCGCTTCCAACCGGTACGTGTGGAGGTCCAAGGGGGAGGCCTATGTTCAGCAGTGGACGTCTTATGGCTGAGATGACGATGACCAATTATTCCCTTAAACGGGTCACCAGCATTTTTGGTACCTGTATGATATAAACTAGCCTTTTCCCGCGGCTTCGCCCGCGTACTATAAGGACTCAAAAAGGATACTATACCCATGTTGATTTTCAGATTTTGTGACTACATTTGCCCCTTTTAGGGGTTGAATTTTCAAAAAACCTAAACCACGTGTTTACTCATTTATCGCTAGGAATACTCCTGTGAAGTTTCGAATAAAATAGTCTAACAGATCTTGATTCGCCATACAAACTTTGGACCCCCATTTTACCCCCTTAGGGGGAGAATTTTGAAAAATCCTTTCTTAGTGCATCCCTAGACCTCATAAGGAACTTACGTGCCAAATTTGGAATCTCTAGAACCAGCGGTTTGGGCTGTGCGTTGATATGTCAGTCAGTTTCTTCTTTTATATATTTAGATAGAAGTTTAAAAGAAAGCACTCACTATGATTGTCGGTCTCTCGTGGAAGTGGCGCGGGCTGGAGCCGGGCCCGCGCGCGGCGCACGCGCTGCGCGAGCTGCGCGCGCTCGGCCCGCAGGCTGCGCGCCGCGCGCGCCCACGCCGCGCGCCGCGCGCCCGCAGCGCCGCCGCTGCTGCTACAGGCGGCCTCCAAGCTATGCACACAAATCGTTCCATTCATCTATATAATGACTAGCTTTTGCCCGCGGCTTCGCTCGCGTTAAATTCGGGGTAACACGGTTCCCCTTTCCTGATTGCCCCCCCGAATGCTCCATACAAACTTCCACCCCCCATTTTAGGGAAGTGGGGGGTTAGAAAGAGACAAAAAGTAGCCTATGTCACTCTCCATCCCTTCAACTATCTCCACTTAAAAAATCACGTCAATTCGTCGCCCCGTTTTACCGTGAAAGACGTACAAACAAACACACACATACACTTTCCCATTTATAATATTAGTATGGATTTTAAACAAAAAAAAACCGACTTCACATAGCCTCCACCTTTTCAAAAGCAAATGCCCGAGATAGTGCAAAAAACACTTAAATCACTATAGGAGTATAGTCTTTCAAACAAAAAAAGAATTTTCCTAATCGGTCCAGCTCGGTGAACATACATAAAAAAAAAAACAAAATGGCAAAACCAAAGATCCCGACGAATTAATAACCTCCTCCTTAGAAATCTTAAAATCGTTTCATAAAACAAGGCCTTTTACACAGTTTTTACACATTTCCATTTGTACAAACGGAACTCGACCAAGTGTATAATTTTAAAATTACCTTCGACGTTTAGACGACGACATTATCCCATGATCCCGAAGAAAGACTCCTATTTCTTTAGGACACTTTTTAAACAAATAAATAAGTGAGGCCTTTCTCATATACTTAAATGACAGTCTGCAAACGGGGCAACCTATCGAAAACCAGCTTCAACCGCAACGCAACCAGAGACTTCGCGATTCACACGCTCGTCGCCCGCGCATGTGCAACGCCACTTTTCGTGGAATTCACCTATAATTGGCGCACATAATGGCGTCGTTGGAACCGCAAGTTGAGGCGCGCCGTGAAGAATTTTCAATTGCATCGTAGTTGATAACGCCTACTGGCAACCAGTTAAGTTGCGTTGCCGTCACCCCATATAAGAAAGGCCTTAAGCCCTTCGCACATTGCAATGTGCGAGGCAACGCAACATATTAATCTGGTTGCTGAAGTAATCATCTCAACAAATGCTTCTCATTACTTGTGATGAGTTGATCAACTGGAGTGATCATCCGGGTGCTCCGTTTTATGCTTGCTGACCGCTGCTTCCAACTGCTCCAACACTTGAAGTACTACTTGAGGAAGTTTCACTTCAGACTTTTCTATGTCCCTGGTAATATTATAATTAAATATCTTACCTCAACAAATGCTTTTCATAATTAGTGATGAGTTGAGCGACTGGAGTATCCGGGTGCTCTGTTTTATGCTTGCTGACCGCTGCTTCCAACTGCTCCAACACTTGAAGTACTACTTGAGGAAGTTTCACTTCAGACTTTGCTTCCACATCCCTGGAAACAATATTTTATAATAAATAAAAATAAAATAAAAAAGCCTTTTATTTCTGGGTGCAAAAAAAATTAATCTAATATAAATTGAAAACTTAGTCTAAGATAATTTAACTTAAATTTGTTGGGTAAAGAAACACACCAGAACCTTGGAAGAATAATAAGTAAGGAAGCGTAATCAACGCTCAAAATCTGCTCCACTTTCCTGGTGCCAAAGTGGGCGGAGCTTGTGACAGC
Organism: Pammene aurita; assembly: GCA_947086415.1. Classification (NCBI taxonomy): domain Eukaryota; kingdom Metazoa; phylum Arthropoda; class Insecta; order Lepidoptera; family Tortricidae; genus Pammene; species Pammene aurita. Next base: position 39,621,739 of record OX352295.1, on the reverse strand, counting down.
GGTGCCCTAATGTCATGTCAAACATTTTGAAATAGTCATTTCGTCAAAATATTAGTTTTTTCGGTCCATGAAATTTCGGTAATATATCGGTATTAAAATGCCGGCTTGTGCCGTGCATTGTTGCAGGAGCCACACAGGCGCCAAAGATGGTGATATTTCTTTTCATCGGTAAGTAAATCACGCATAGATATTCTCATACATTACGGAAGGTCGATGTTATGCGATATAAGTTTTGGAAAAGTAAACATAACTCATTTGAGGAAAAGTATAATGAATGTTTATAAGTATTACCTGGTAGTAATAAATCGACAAAACAAAACCCTTCGAATTAGTACCTACTGTATTTACTCTGGTAAAATCATACCATTCTGGCCGTGCTATTTCTAGTACAACTGACTAATATACTATACCTAGTCGGTCCATAAGTTCTGTCACAAGGGTTTTAAGTGATAAAATATAATACAAAGCTTTTATTTAAAAAAAATAGACCTGATTAGAAAGCATATTTCATACAGATTAAAATATAATATGATTAACTTATAATCAAGATCGCGTATTTTATAGATCCTTGTAAACTTGAAGATTGTTGTCAGTCCAAAACACGCCGATGATTTATGAAAATTGTACTTCACAAAAATTGGTTTAGATCATTTTTATAGTTGTCCAGAGTTACAAATTGTTATTTTTATGAAAGTAGATGATTAAGGCATATTTAAAAACCAATATTTAGTTGACTTACAAGTCTGTGCTTCAGCTATTCTTCTCCTGAACCTCAACGTATTTTTCAGTTTTGAGCAAAACACGATGATTTTGATGCCATACATCAAGGTAGTCTTCCAAAATTGCGTATACTAGCCTTCTTGTCAGTCAGACCCATGTTAATTATATATTAAAATGAAGGTTAAAGATCAAGCTAATGCAGTATGCAAGACTGAAGCCTCTTAAAATTGAATAAAAATAATGATGGTCAAAATCAACTCGAACAGGGCGCGTGTTTTTGACGTGGTTTTTTATTCCGCTTTTTCGAATGTTACAGGGAATTGTGTAAAACTGCCACAACTATTTGCCTTAAATAATATCGTAAATTAATCAGTATTAAATAGGCTTTTTAATCATATATTGAAATAGTAAGCAACCTCTAACAGTTCGTATTTTACCAGTCCAAACCCTAGTGACAGAACTTATGAACCGACTAAGTATAGACTATAGGTATGACTCTTATTTTTCATTAATAATTAATGCTATATGTAACTTCATAGCATAGTCTTTAATTATCAAATCTAGAGCAGAGCCCGACTGGGGAACTACATCTACCTTACAGAAAACCACAGCCAATTAGCACTAGAACCTACTCATAGTGTTGTGTTCCTGCCGGTGAGTAAGGTTGCTAGAGAGCTCAGAGGATGCAGTGTGTTGACGACGGGGGATCCTCTTGTCCCTTTAGCTGTCAACACAGTGAATCCTCTTTTATATGAAAGCGTCGGCAACGCACATGAGACACATCTGGAGTTATAGGCGTCCATAGGCTACGGCAGCAGCTTACAATCAGGTGAGCCGTATGCCTGTTTGCTACCGTTGTAGTATAAAAAAATGCATTTATCTTTGTATTTCCCTAAGCCTGCTAAAATAAATAGTACACATAAACGAACTCATCCGTTATTTTTTTAGTTCTAAAAAACGAGGAAGCAAAGAGATTTTTAACTATTTATATTGAAGGTATGCTATTATTTTCTCAATTCGTCTGGTCATAAATAAAGTTAAAAAATAATCGGTTTTTTTGCCATAATCAACCTTAATTGCTTAACATTATGTTGCTTGAGACCAAGAGGGTCTCCCTAATGTAACGGATTTATAAAATTGTAAAAAAGTTCGAAATCTTTACTATTTTATGTTACTTTATGCTTATTTTGTAGTATGTAAGTCCCTATATTGTAATTAAGCACTTTTATTAAATAAATGAAAGATGAATAGAAGGCTTTCATATTATTCCTTATTCCAAGAACGATTAAATTTACGTATATTACATAAGTAATGAAAAATGCACTAAAAAAAAATTGTTAATTGATTGCATTATTATTTATTACGTGAACCCATCCACGTCAAACTTAGGCGTATTTATTATACGTTAACTTGACATTTCAGTTATTTCATTTGAGTATCTCCTGTCCAATTAAACTTCATTGTCAAATTGATTTTGACCACTCACAACACGGCAACTTTTCTTATTGGTGAAATGGCATGAAACCTTTGCGATATTAAGGTTAACACAAAAAAATATGCTTAAAGAATGAGTACTTGATTGGTTAATAAGACATAAGACATTTTAGTATTGTAAACGTGAAAATGGGTCGTGTTTTCACATTAACTTTGCTTGCCTTTACTCGTCTTGATATTATATGTCGATGACCAGAACCCTCTTACGAGGTATAGGCCTCCAGAGTCTTCCACCTCTCTCGATCTTGGGCCACAATATTTTCGAACGAGCGGAGCGTAAGCGAAGCAAGTTCTTACAGACAACTTCTGGCCAGTGGGACGTCTCGGCATTTCGATGGCTTTTCGATTTTGAGAGTTTGTTCCGCGATAATTTTAGTAACGCTTTTCTGATCTTCATGAAATTTGTTGGGGTTATAGCAGAGATACATATAATTTGAGAGTTCGTATATGAGCAGGATCGACCAAGGGGTCATGGAGCTAGAAGGCGCGAATCATCATAAGGGTCTTGTTATATTGGTCATTTCGTTTGCAAGGAAATCGCGAGTTCTCAGTTCGAGGCGGCCTACTAGTATATATAAAATTAACTTCACACTGAATTCTAATTGGAAATTCGCCTACGTTCTGATTTTCGAAAGAGCGGAGCGTAAGCGAAGTGAAGTTCTCACAGACAACTTCGGACATAACAGAACTGTCAGCTGGCTACCTAGACGTCTGTGCATTTCGATGGATTTTTGATTTTGAATAGTTGTCGCGCGATAACTTTAGTAACGTTCTTCTGATCTATATGAAATACTAGCTTTTGCCCGCGGCTTCGCTCGCGTTAAATTCGGGGTAACAAACCATACAAACTTCCACCTCCCACTTTAGGGAACTGGGGGGTTAGAAAGAGACAAAACGTAGCATATGTCACTCTCCATCCCTTCAACTATCTCCACTTAAAAAATCACGTCAATTCGTCGCCCCGTTTTGCCGTGCAAGACGGACAAACAAACAAACAAACACACACATACATTTTCCCATTTATAATATTAGTATGGATGTTGGGCTTGTAGTATAGCTCAATACTATTTGAGAGTTCGTTCATGACCATGATCGATCAAGGGGTTATGGAGCTAGAAGGCTCTAAAAAATCATCATTAGGGTCTTGTTATATAGGTCAACTCTTTTGTAAGAAAATTGCGAGTAGGTACGATGCGATACCTGGAGCTATCAGAGGTAATGGCGTTCTCGGAGCTAGGAGCAGGTTTGGAGGTCAGCGAGTCGGAGTGTGACGTGCGAGAGTCCGCACTCTCTGCGTCAGCGGGTGCGTTATCTGCAATTTAACATATTTTTATAATTATGTTCCATGCATGATTATTTTGGAAGACGTCATTCGATTCTATTTCCCTGTAGATTCAAATGTCTCTAATAAACCTACTATCTATGATAGCCCTGAAACGTCAAAAATGTGAAAATACGTTAGGCGTCTGCGCCGCGCGTCAAAACGCCCCATACAAAAAGTGTGAGGTTTGTGACGTCACCGACCACAAAGTTGCAGAAAACTTTTTTGGAAGATTTTTGTGATTGAAATGAAAAATGCGTTTAGCTATATAGTTGTAATAAAGACTGTGTACGATAAAATCCGGACATGCATGATCTGGTATATCTTTTTTTCGGTACCACATATTCAAGCATTTCTTTTATTTTAATAATCTGGAATTATAGTAATATGTACTAAAAATAGAATGATATTACAATTGTATGGGCCTGTGTGAGTTTTTGCCAAATATATTCCATCATATCTTGAATTTTTTGTCCAGCATTTTTTCATAATCTTCACTCACTTCCTGCTACAATGCCACAATTGTATTTATATTTTCACAAGCTGTTTTATGCTCATTAGAATCTTATCTTGCAATAAAAATACGATTTGAAACTCTTTTCTACTTGAGGCAGTCAGGAAGACTTTCTACTCCAAGCACTAAAAGTAGTTTTTATATGGGAGGCATATTTTTGTAAAAAGTCAAGCTCACCAAAACTAGAACACATCAGAACTATTTACATCTAAGTACAATTAGAAAATGTAAGCTATTATGAAAAGATAATGTAATAAGGTATAATTTGGCTTATCTAATAAAAAATAAAAAACTATTTATCACAGGAAAATTTGGTAAACACTGTCAGAACACCGTGGACAAAAAAATATAGGCACTGTGGAATATATAGTGCTCAAAGTCACAGATAACGTAACGTTATATTATGTTTGTAATTTTAATATGTAGCTTGATGACCACAAATTATTTAAAAGAAGTGTTGCTTGAATATGTGGTACCGAAAAAAAGATATACCAGATCATGCATGTCCGGATTTTATCGTACACAGTCTTTACATTTGTTTTCTTGTTAGAACATAAGTAATCGAACTGAGGTTTCGAAAATACATTTGAGGTATAAAAGGAATGCCTAAAATTTTACGTTTTTAAACCACGTTTCTTTAAAACTGTTAAAAATTATTACGGATTTCCACTTATTTATATTAATTTGGGGTTGTTGAACGTGTTTATTGAACAAATTCAATTAAAAGAATTTACGCATGTTCTCCATTTTTAAACGCTATCTTCTCTCTATCGCTCTAATGTCTAATATGGAAGAGCGAGCGAGAGCGTGTAGCGTTTCGTTTTCTGCAAACGATTGTCATCTTGTCTACAGGGCCAGGTCTGCCAACGAGTTTGGTAGCTATAGTCTGGCCAGCCAACGAACGCAGTAGCAATGTACAGGGAACAAAAGTATGACAACACTAAGAATCAGTGAAAAAAGCAGCAATGATCACCAAATTTTATGTTTTTAATTTTATTTGGTATTTCCGCCCCTTTCATTAGGTGACATTTACGGTGTGTGAAAAGGAGACGGATATATTTCGTCTGATCTGTTATCAACTGCAACAGATACTTTAGTTGAGGCAATTGACATATGCCTTAAAAATGAATTTAAATTCAATTAGGAACGTTGCAGGAGTTCTATCTCACTCGCGCTTAAGATGAGAGAGTGAAATGCACTAGAAACAAATTCAATGTGAATTAAAATGTTCCTCATGAAATACGGTGTCTCATCACAAAGGGTTGCCACATGTACGTATTTTGAATTTGCCGCGCGTTTCTACTGACAGAAATGGTTTGCCAGACTATAGTTTGTTTTGGGTTGCCTCATATGAGAAAGGCCTTAGTACTTTATCAACCGATTTCTAGATTTTGAAGGAGGAAGGTTTCTTAATTCGTCGGGATCATTGTTTTTACTATTTTGTTTTTAAAATTTTGTTCACCGATTACTCGAACGACTGCTGGACCGATTTCGAAAATTCTTTTTTGTTTGATAGAGTATACTTCACAGGTGGTCCCAATGTAACTAGGTCAGGATCTGATGGTATGATCCTGGAGAAATCGAAGGAACTCTTCAAATATTATAGGCTAAAATACTGAAATCACAATAGGTGTCTATTGTGATTTCAGTATTTTTTTACAGTAGCTTGGGCATAATTGATCTTGAAAAGGTGGAGTAGGCTAAGTGACGACTGTTCTTTTCAACCGACTTCAAGATTTCGAAGGAGGAGGTTATCAATTCGTCGGGATCTTTGTTTTTGCTATTTTTTTTATTTTTTTATTTTATGTATGTTCACCGATTATTCGAAGACGGCTGGACCGATTTGGAAAATTCTTTTTTTGTTTGAAAGCGTATACTTCACAGTTGGTCCCATTGTAACCATGTCAGGATCTGATGATGGGATCCTGGAGAAATCGAGGGAACTCTTCAACCATTATAGGCACACACCTATGGTGATTTGAGTATTTTTTACAGCAGATCAAGCATTTGGTGTTGGAAAGGTGGATGCTTAGTGAAGTCGGTTCTTTTTTGTTTAAAATTATTTATTTGTAATGGACACACGTTTCCAACTTGTGGCATGTATGATTAAAGAATAAAATGAACACATACCGTCCGATGTCTGTTTCCCGGATGTGGCGGCGGAAGAATCTGTCCTTCTTATTTTATTCGCTTTCTTTTTCTTATTGATATCTTTGTTTTTCTGTCAAAGAAACAATTTATCAAGAAAAATTGGAAAACAAAAAATTATATTCATAGATTTTTTATCAAGGATTTTTTTATAAGGATAAATCTAAGAAACAATGTTTAAGGAAATTTTTATTTTTCCTTAAATCGAGTAGTTTCTGAAAACGCCCATATTCCTTTATAAATGTATATTACTTCGAATTTTAAAAATTCTTATTAAGCAACTTAGTGAGTGGTCAACTTTTTCTTGTCACTCATTGCATTGAATGCATTCTTCTGGGTCAAATTTCAAAGACTAGTTTTACGGTATTAGGTGAGATAGTATAATAACAAAGAACAGTTGATCCACCCATGTACACGCTAGATTTTTAACTCTTTAGCGTAAGCACAGAATAAATAATAGTATATCATACAGAATGGCCACGCTCCGCCCCGCCCCGATCGGAATGACCTCACCCCGCGGCGGCTGATTAGTAGGGAACTAGTAGGCTAATGCGTCAGGTTGGCAGCGCATCGATTAAAAGCAAAATGGCGGTGAATTGTCACGTCATTACGACAGCGGAAACAGCGCCCTAAGACGCACGCACACATTGAAGCGTGTACAGATGTGCCGTGCACACAAAGGCGCTACAACGAGTTTTGTAGTATGACGTGTCCGCCCCGTGGCGTAAGGGTGTCAGAAATTGCAAAATAGAATACCCCTTCGAAGTTCAAATAATGGTGGGAAATATATTGCATCTGCCTTATAAAGGCTTGACCAAAATCACCTTTTTCCTATGTTCATTATGCACCACTCCGTTGGGGACAGTCTTGGTTTCCTTTTCATCAGCACTCTCCGACTCCGATGAGCTCTCCGAAGACTCCTCTTCACTGCTGCTGGACGAAATCCTCCTCTGTTTGACATGAGATAAGAACCAAATTAGATTAAGTTCGATTAAAAAAAAATTGGTTGTTTGTAAAGTAGGTTTACGATCGAGATGTTTACGTGATAACGTCTAACCGCTCGTGAGGATTCCGCGTGACAAGTTTCACGGAATGACTGGCAGCGCTCGAGATGAGACGGGAGATCGGTCCGTCTCTCTCTCGTTATACCTGCGATCGCGCTCGTGAGGTTTTGGTGTGACACAAGTTTCTGAACATGTCACCCGACTAAAACGATTTTAAAGACGTTATCACGTCAAAAAAATACATAAAAAGAAGAAGAATTATTATGTTCACCAATTATTGTAGGACGGCTGGACCGATTTGGAAAATCCTTTTTTTGTTTGAAAGAGTATACTTCACAGTTGGTCCCATTGTCATCAGGTCAGGATCTGATGACGGGACACTGGAAAAACCGGCCAAGAGCGTGTCGGGCCACGCTCAGTGTAGGGTTCCGTAGTTTTCCGTCCGTCACAGTAAGTGTCCCCACTTAAGAGTTAATAACACCGCCATGTAGGATATGATATGAGAGTTCCACGTACAGCGACATCTATCGGCAAATTAAGTAAACTATTGCGCGCGAGCTTAAAGTATGGGAGATGATTTTTATGGAATAATTCTTTATTGCGTGAACCGATTTTCACCGTTTTTACTTTATTTGAAAGCACGTCATTTCATTGTAATTTTGTAGAAATCACAGGTACAATAAACACCTGCTTATACGGTTAAATTACAAACTTCATTCAGAAATTATTTTGTAATTTTTTTTCAAAAACTATTCATCCTATCAAGTTCAAAATAATTTTCCTAGAAAGTTTTTATAAAGTTCTACTTTTGAGATTTTTTTCATATTTTTAAAACTTATGGTTCAAAAGTTAGAGGGGGGGGGGGGCGCATATTTTTTTACTTCTGGAGCGATTATTTCCGAAAATATTTACATTATCGAAAAATGATTTTAGTAAACCCCTATTCATTTTTAAATACCTATCCAACAATATATCACACGTTAGGGTTGAAATGAAAAAAAAAAATCACTCCCCACTTTACGTATAGGGGAGGTACCCTAATAAAAAAAAAAATTCCACTTTTTATTTTACCACTTTGTCGGCGTGATTGATATACATATTAGTACCAAATTTCAGCTTTCTAGTGCTAACGGTCACTGAGATTATCCGCGGACGGACGGACGGACGGACGGGCAGACATGGCGGAACTATAAGGGTTCCTAGTTGACTACGGAACCCTAAAAATCGAGGTAGGCACACCTATAGTGATTTAAGTATTTTTACAGTATATCGAGCATTTGCTTTTGGAAAGGCGGAGGCTAAGTGAACTTGGTCCTTTTTTGTTTAAAATTATATTTCACTTTAACGATGATTTGCCTAGGCATTTAAGTAAAGTTGTTTGCTATGCCCTACGGGGTATCACTTGTTAATATTTAAAACTGTGTCAACCGTTCAGTGGCGCCCTCATTGGGGGGATTGTATTTCCTAATAAACGAATCAATTAATGTATAATCCCTCAGTGTGAAGTTGTACTCCTACTGATTATGCAACTTTTGATCTTTGTCACATAGTTTCATTTTGCGTATTTTTTGCTTCAATACCTAAACGGCAAATGGTGGCCACTTTTTTTCCGTTTAGGTGATGAAGCCAAAAGTAAGTAATATAAAACTGTATCACATAGATCATAAGTTGCAAAATAAGTAGGACTACAACTTAACATGATGGATTATACAGAAATTGATTAGGTTATTTGGAAACACAATCCCCCCAATGAGGGCGCCACTGGACGATCGACGCAGTCTTAACTCTATGTAATAAGTTAAGTTACAATGTGAAATGCAATAAATCTTATGAGTATGACAACGAGTATATGACGAGCTTCCCGCACCGGTTTTCCAAATAAAAACAGTACCGGAATCGGGAATTCTCGGTACCATAACAAATCAGTACTGGTAGATTACCTAGATTTGACAAAGTATACAGGGCGGAAAGGTCGAATGCCACATGGATGGCAACTGAAATTGAAATGGATGACAATTGAAAACCAACAATTAAAACACACAAAAGAAAATAATGCGTTCAACTATTCGGGCAGTATTTGTTTCAATATTAAAAAAATGCACTTTTAAAAACAAAAACGGCTCGTTAAAATGTTCCATTTTTTAAAATCTACCTATCGAAGCTACTATGATGACTATATAGTTATAATGATAATAATTGATGCAATTTTCTTATCTAAAGAAGTGGCATTAGTTCCTTGCATTCCAGAGATTACTAGTGGCATTAGTTCCTTGCATTCCAGAGATTACTAGTGGCATTAGTTCCTTGCATTCCAGAGATTACTAGTGGCATTAGTTCCTTGCATTCCAGAGATTACTAGTGGCATTAGTTCCTTGCATTCCAGAGATTACTAGTGGCATTAGTTCCTTGCATTCCAGAGATTACTAGTGGCATTAGTTCCTTGCATTCCAGAGATTACTAGTGGCATTAGTTCCTTGCATTCCAGAGATTACTAGTGGCATTAGTTCCTTGCATTCCAGAGATTACTAGTGGCATTAGTTCCTTGCATTCCAGAGATTACTAGTGGCATTAGTTCCTTGCATTCCAGAGATTACTAGTGGCATTAGTTCCTTGCATTCCAGAGATTACTAGTGGCATTAGTTCCTTGCATTCCAGAGATTACTAGTGGCATTAGTTCCTTGCATTCCAGAGATTACTAGTGGCATTAGTTCCTTGCATTCCAGAGATTACTAGTGGCATTAGTTCCTTGCATTCCAGAGATTACTAGTGGCATTAGTTCCTTGCATTCCAGAGATTACTAGTGGCATTAGTTCCTTGCATTCCAGAGATTACTTTTTGATCTTGAATTCGATCACCGATCTTAGTTGCGGTGCATTTCACGTGACGGGTGAAAACAAAAGGTAATTGTTAGTTTTAATAGCCTTCCGTTATTTTGATTGTATTTGTTATTAAGAGAAAAATGAACCTTATCAGTAACCCTTTCAATCTGCATCATAAAATACGGCACGTTATTTTTTGTCACATTTGACCGGTTCGAGTCCCGACTGAGGCAAGCGATTTTTCATAAATCCATAAATGCAGAATTTATTGTTTTTAAAAACAAAGGAAAGTCTCCTTTACACAGAATGTGCTATTTACAATATTTAAGGTAGTTGCCATCCATGTGGCATTCGATCTTTCCGCCCTGTATATGTATAAATTTAGTAAGGAGCAGCTAATAAAAATGTAAAGCGGAACCTATCTTGACAGCTTCGATATCGGGTCATTAATCAATCAAAATTTAACTCTAGCTTCAAAACTTCAAGGTTGTTTCTCGGCTGGCAAACGCTAGAAAGTACCTTATTCCGCCTGCCGTTTTCGACATCCGACATCCGATTCTCGGGCACACTCTTGAACTCTAACGAGCCGCTGTTGATGTAGAAACCGCCGTATAACGTGTCCGTTTCTGGTGGCATCATCTCGTCGTACTGGAAGAAAATAAGAAATAAAAGATTACTGGAGCCTAGTCGAAATTTACTGTTGTTTGGACATAAGGTTAAATAAAATAAATAACATAGAGGCTAAATACCTAAGTGCTAATGAAATAACAAAAAATCCCGCATAGAAATCTTATAAAACGTTCTTTAATTCTCGACTGTGTCCTCCTCCTAACTTAATTAATGTAATGAAATTAGAGATTGCAATCCGGTACCGATTCTGGTAATTTTTGTACCAAAATAGTACAAGATACGGTACCGGATTGCAATCCCTAAATGAAAAGTTGAAAACTGAATGACATGGAATCATTCTGTGTCAAACCATTTTTCTTTTTCAATCGACTTCAAGATTTCGAAGGAGGAGGTTTTCAATTCGTCGGGATCTTTGTTTCTGCTTGTTTTTTTAAATGTATGTTCACCGATTATTCGAAGACGACTGGACCGATTTAGAAAATTCTTTTTTTGTTTGAAAGTGTATACTTCACAGTTGGTCCCATTGTAACCATGTCAGGATCTGATGATGGGATCCTGGAGAAATCGAGGGAACTCTTCAACTATTATAGGCACACCTATGGTGATTTAAATATTTTTAACAGCAGCTCGGGCATTTCCTTTTGGAAGGGTGGAGTCTAAGTCAAGTCGGTTATTTTTTGTTCAAAATGTTATTTAACTTTATAACTCGTTAGGACACCATTTCGACTTCAATGCATTAATATGCAATACAGTTGACGCCTAAACTCCACACATACTAGTTGATTATTTGTTGTGTGTTGGAGTTGTGTTCGAAATAGATTGTGTTTTAATGTATTGTTTACTTATGTATTTTATCTACACCCACATCCTAAATCCTCTATTCCGCGATCGGAAACCGTATGTAATTACCATCATTATTGCAACCAGTAACATCAGTGTATAATCTGTACCAGTGTTGTAAAAATATATCAAAATCCGTAACCACATCGATTTTGGTAACGTAATGAAAATCCAGCCCTGCTCCCCGACCGTTCGCATAATCGAATTGGCCATGGCGGTGCAATGGCGGTCATTCTAATGGTTTCCGAACACGTCATTTAGGATTTATAGTATAATATACGTGTAGATAAAACAGTGTATTCAACTATACGTAATTTTTTTTTATTTTTTTATACCACGACGGTGGCAAACAAGCATACGGCCCGCCTGATGGTAAGCAGCTACCGTAACCTATGGACGCCTGCAACTCCAAAGGAGTCACATGCGCGTTGCCGACCCTTTACAAAAAGGAGGATTCACTGTGTTGACGACTAAAGGAACAAGAATGTCCCTCATCGTCAACACACTGGGTCCTCTTTGAGCTCTTTGGCAACCTTACTCACCAGCAGGAACACAACACTATGAGTAGGGTCTAGTGCTATTTGGCTGTGGTTTTCTGTAAGGTGGAGGTACTTCCCCAGTCGGGCTCTGCTCCAGATTTGAGCGATGACATTCGCTGAACGTGTCCTACCACACTTAGCGAGATGCCATTCGCAGTGCCCATACCTCTTATTTTTTGGCGTAGTTTAAGGACATACCCAGGTCCGGACGTAGTTTAAGGACATACCCCGGGTCCAACACATACCGGCCGACATACATGTCCGGGACATATTAGGCCTTAAAACGTAACAGTTACATAAACTACTATTAAAATCAGAATACGGCACGTGGTTTCGTTTATTAAATCTGTCTTTCACACAATGCTCAAAACAAATTAATATTACTTAAGTGCACACAAAATTCAACACGCTTTTATATACTTATGCATTTAAATTAATTTGAATTGGTAATGGAGAACTTGCATCTTCGAGACATTTAACGTATTGGCGTGCAACTTATGAATAATTGATTATGGATTTAGGTCTGCTGGCTTCTGGCATGCATTAATTCTTGGTATTATTTCTCAAACCAGCGCGGTTAGCACAAGAGTGACGCGACAGTGTCTCGCGCGCGAGACTACCCGTCTCCTTTCAACCAACTTCAAGATTTCGAAGGAGGAGGTTATAAATTCGTCGGGATTTCTGTTTTTTTTTGTGTATGTTTATCGATTATTCGAAGACCGCTGGACCGATTTGGAATTCTTTTTTTGATTGAAAGAGTTGTCACAGTTGGTCCCATTGTAACCAGGTCAGGATCTGATGATGGGATCCTGGAGAAATCGAGGGAACTCTTCAACTATTATAGGCCTATAGTGATTTGAGCACTCTTTAGTCGCTCGGGCATTTGCTTTTGGAAAGGTGGATGCTAAGTGAAATCACTTCTTTTTTGTTTAAAATTATTAAGTAATTGATACAGTCAGGAAAGGACGGATAGACTATCTCGCGAGCAAGATAATGTCGCGTCACTCTTGTGGTAACCGTGCTGCCGTTTTTTGTATTTCCTGGCCTAAAACGAATGTGACGTTTTTAACTCAAAGGTACATCTTTGTAGGTTGTTAATAGAGTTTATCTCTAAATGAATTTATAATGGCAGTTTGCCTTAATGATGTACCTTTGACTAGAAAACGTCACAAATGTATCCATTTAGTATCACAGTAGTATTTTAAAAGGCAGTTGGAACATTTATCTTTTCAGGTTGATTTTTGTACAAAGACATTACAAATAAACCTTAAACTCCAATTATCAAAAAACCGGCCTTCAATGTGATAAAAAAAGTAAGAGCAAAAGGGCGGGTCTCCCAGGTAGGTACAGTCACCATCAAATATATCGGAGCGGCCAAGGTACTCAAAAATATCTGAGCATGCACTTTATCGCCTTGACTATAGAGGCGTTGTTCAGATATTTGTGACCACCTTGGCAGCTCCGATATATGTGATGGCGACTACAGTCACGGATTTTATTGTAAAGGCATTTAGGGTTCACTTCATGTTGGACATCTCGTAGAATAATTATGAAACATAAGAAAATATCTTGATCCGTAAATAGCTCGACAATTAAAGTCCGTGACTGTACAGTCACCGTCAAATATATCGGAGCGGCCAAGGTACTAAAAAATATCTGAACATGCACTCTATCGCCTTGACAATAGAGGCGTTGTTCAGATATTTGTGACCACCATGGCCGCTCCTATATATCTGATGGCGACTGTACGTACCGATTTCGATGAGAGTAGTTTTATGGAGATAACTCAAAAACTGTGCAACCCATAATTTTGTATACTTACTTACATTGTCTGTGTTAAGCTCTGGTAGCCTGGCGGGAAGACGTCCGACTTTATATCCGGAGGTCTTGGGTTCTCACCCTGACAAAATCTTATTTGATACCGTCACTTTTCAGTGAAAGTAAAACATCGTGAGGAAACAGGACCTAATCCCAATAAGTCCCAGTTTCCCCTCTGGGTTGGAAGGTCAGATTGCAGTCACTTTCAGAAAAAGTAGTGCCGTCAATTTGTGGGATTGAGTTTCCGAGCGGACCCCATGCTGAAAATCGAGCCGGGACAAACGCTTGGAGGATAATGACTTACATTGTCTGTGTTATCGATGAAAGGATCGTTTTCATCGTACCCCATACCAATGTCCGCAAAGTCGTCATGCTTGGACCGCCCCTTTCTGCCGTAAGTGCTCTTACCACCCTGGAACATATAACAGCAAATATTACTTTAATATATATAATTAAAGAGGTTAAAAAAACTGATTTAACTAAATTTCAATGTGGCGGTTATATTCACAAAACCTACAGATTTTATCCGAGTAAATGACTAGCATATCTTGAGCTCCACATTCGCAGCTGTTCGGTAGTCTTGCTTACGCTGGTCTTATTTTATAAATGAATTGAGCGCTTCGTCGATCCTTTGTGACTAGCAGTTATTATTGAGTAATTTTAAGATTTAATTGCATTACTGTTAAAAAAAAAAACAAAAATCCCGCCGAGTTTCTTGCCGGTCATAATACTTCTCGGGTCAGAGGTGTAGGGTTAGAACCGGTGGTAGTTTTTTTCTCTATCTGACGTTCATAACATAAGTGCATTGTAATGTGCCAAAATTGAAGAATGAATATCTTTTATTTTTATCTTTTTAAGTAGTACTTAGTATCAGCAGTAAAACATTGTATAAAATTACAAATAATTCTCATATAAATTAAGTATTCAATGGGTGCATTTGTTAATTGCAACGTCATCTGAGTTTATGCATTTATCCTCATTGAAACAGTTCCATCAGGCCTATAACCGCGAACCACTTCGTCGAATCGTCTATTTGCATCACTCTCTTTCGAATACGCAAGAGCGATAGAGACGGAAATAACGAAATGTCGATTATCGAACTTCGCTGTGTCGCCAGGAGAGAGGTAAAATAGAAAATTTCGTTCTTATTCACTCATTTTAATTATCAGCCAAATAGCACTAGACCTAGTCCATATACAAGATATCTCTATACTCCGCTTAGCGCGTTATTTCTTTGAAACCTAAGCTGCCAAAAAGAAGGGGACACGCAATGACAGGGAACGCGCGATTCTTCCGTGGGACGTACGAGAGTCAGATATTAATGTTTGCCATGGAGACGTAATAAGTTTACTAACACTTCCAATAATTAGTGTCTTATTATAGAGTGAAATTACTTTGCGGGGTCTTGGGTTAATTAGTCTATGACCTAGTCATAGTGTTGTGTTCCTGCCGGTGAGTAAGGTTGCCAAAGAGCTCAAAACGGATGCAGTTTGTTGACTACGAGGGATCCTCTTGTCCCTTTAGGCGTCTTTCACACTGCTGCGGTTTGCGCGTGCGGCGCCGGTGCGCGAGCGAGATAGCGCTCTGCGTGTGTATAGCGCTGTCACGCTTGCACACCGTCGCCGCATGCGGTTGCGGCGCCAGTGTGTTGATTGCCTTAGCCTTCAACAGATTGAATCCTCTTTTATATTAAAGGGTCGGCAACGCGCGTGTGACGCTACAATTAAGAAATGTAAATACTGACATTTTAATGACAATTACTGGTAATTACTGTACAATGGTTCACTGGATTAAATTCATAGTTGCAATTAGGCATATATAATGTAAAATTTTTTTTTTTATATAGAGGAACATACCGTAGATTGGAAACAGATGTCCATTAAAAATGGAGGCGTCCATACGCTACGGTGGTTGCTTATAAGCAGGCCATATGCTTGTTTGCCCCTGTCGTAGTATTAAAAAAACTGCTGCACTGAGTTGCACCATAAGGATTCCTTTTTTACCATTTTGGTATGGAAGTATGGAACCCTAAATTCGAACTTACATTATCATCATAAGTCGTTACCTCAGAGATGAGGATCGTGACATCATGTCTGTCTGTTGAATACCAGATTCCTCCATAGGCTTCTATCCCTCGCTAAGAGCATGGCTTCATGTATTATTAATAAAACTACATACTACATAATAGTAGTTTATCTACACTCACATTGTAAGTCCTCTAAAATGTGTTCAAAAACGGTAGGCAATGGCTAGCATTACCACAACCGATTTTACTATGATAAACTTTTTATCTGTGGCAGTAACGTAATTTTAACTTTACATGCTCAAACATTGATGTGTTATGATGAGTTTTGATAACATAATGTATACCTGCACGCGCCCGCGTGGCCGCCGACACGCTCCCCCCCGACCGCCGGTACTCTCCCTCCCGACCGCCGGCACATTCGAGTTGGCCATGGCGGTGCAATGGCGGCCATTCTATGGTTTCCGAACACGGCAATTGGTATAAATAATATGAGTGTAGATAAAGCAGTGTATGCAACTGTACGTAATTAGGCCTTAAAACATGAGTGTGGTTTTATGAAACGAGCCGCAGGTGAGTATTACGTAACAGTTACATAAACTACTATTATGTAACTGTTACGTAATAAGGGTCCTTAAAATACGAGGGCGAGTTTCATAATAAGATCACACGAGTGTTTTAAGGCCTAATTACGTACAGTTGCATACACTGCTTTATCTACACTCATACTATATATCCTAAATGAAGTGTTCGGAACCATAGAATGACCGCCATTGCACCGCCATGGCCAACTCGATTGTGCCGGCGGTCGGGCGGGCGCGTGCCGTTGGTCGGGAAGGAGGACAGGATTTACATTATGTTATCAAATGCGATGTTCGAAATTTGAAACTCATAACGTATCAATATATGACCATGTAAAGTTAAAATTACGTTACTGCTACAGATAAAAAGCTTATCATAGTAAAATCGGTTGTGGTAATGCTAGCCATTGCCTACCGTTTTTGAACACGTTTTAGAGGACTTACAATGTGAGTGTAGATAAAAAATATTATTGAATATTTTTAAACTTACATATTTCTGTTCAAATTTCTTGGCGACTCGCTCTAGCTCCTCATCGTTGTCCGAGAACGGATCCAGCTTGTTTGTCTTCCCATTTTCTACTCTCTTCTTTCTCTGAAAACAATGACACGAAAATCATATTTATATTTATAAATGTTCAAAGTCAGAGTTTTGAAGTTATTTTACACTACCTGATACTTTTACTTTTTAATTATGCAAGGGATACTTGTTGATCAGATAGGGTAAACATACCGGTTATCCGGCGAATTCCCCTTTTCGGCCACTTTGCACATTAAAAAAAAAAATTAATATAATTAGACCATCCTGTTCTAATCCTAGTTCATTTGATTTGATCTGGCCAATCTTCATGTTTCAAATTCTGACGGCCTATTCTCGAAAATTGCAAATTGAATGAATTTTTTTGAGGTGTGAAATAAAGCATTTATTCATATAAATGCTTTATTGCACACCTAAAAAAAAAACAGCACAGTAGAAAAAAATAATACATGTCAAAAAGAGGCAAACAACAGGCGGTCTTATCGCTAATGAGCGATCTCTTCCATACAACCAAATCAAATTGACTGAGCAACGACCAATTTAAAAATTGGATATGCTAAAAGCAAAAAAAGTATCAAGTACATCGACTTTGGAAGCCAAGTTTTAAAGCGTCTATCTTAGTTAATTGGTGATATCTTGAGTTTGTGTGTGTAAAATATGTATAATATTCAAGGACTAAAACTAATTTCTGATATTTTGGTGGCCGGTGGACAAGTTAACAATTTGGTACAAAATCTAGTTTTCGGCTAGTAAGCCGATAACCAGTTTTAATTGATGTTAATTTTTTTGTGATTATTGTGAAAACCTTAGTCATCTACATAAATAAAGCCTATTGAATTTATGATCTACTACATTGTGTTGCATTTGCTACCAGATTCCGGCCGCCAATACAGTACATATTTTCAAGACAGAGTTTTTAGCGGCCGATAATCCGGTC
The DNA here is from genome assembly GCA_947086415.1 of Pammene aurita. NCBI lineage: Eukaryota > Metazoa > Arthropoda > Insecta > Lepidoptera > Tortricidae > Pammene > Pammene aurita. The sequence continues at coordinate 39,603,816 of OX352295.1, read as the reverse complement.
CACATAAAACCTGTTTTCGGCCGCTCACTAGTAGGCCAAGAACTAGTGATAAAACCAATTTTCGGCCAGCTAACTAAAGATGGCCGACAAATAGTTAAATGGAACCTGTTTCCGGTCACAGAAAATAATACGAATTAAAAATGATCCACAAGTAGCGACCAAAGAAAAGGAATAGTACACTGTAAATGGAATTAAGTAAATAAAGTGGCCTATAACTGGGGCACAAATGGCCTAAAACTAGATCTGAAGGCAGATAAACCGTGTTTTAGCCATTTTTATGGTTTTTTTTTAAATAAATTATGAGTGAAAGGTATGTTTCATGAAATTAGACAATCTAAGGAAATTGCAGTAATTAATTGAGACGTGCAGGTGTACAGCATTAGGATAAAAATCACTGCTGAATTCGGCAAGTCGCATAAGTGGCTCAGAACCCTGTTTACCCTATTCGGTATCTGGTAGGATAGTAGGTATAGTACCTATGCAAGTAGTAATATTTTAGCCATATACCTAATACTGGATGGATATTGGTAGCTTCTTCGATACAATTCAGGTTTTAGGAAAAGTGACTCATTTTTATCTTTAAGGATGTTATATAAAAAAATAATGACTAAAGATGAGATCTATGAAACACATGTAAAATATCTATATTTAATATAGATACTACAAATGTAATACATTTGTTAGACTATTTAAAGATAAGCACAATGAACGATTCGAATATGTTAATGAATATATATGTATATCTAGGTCAAGTAACTTCAACCAAAGACGAAGAGAGAAATCGCATGAAAGGTTGGAAATGGATGAAACTGGTACTGGGCCATGAAAGAAGTAATGAAGGACCAAAATCTTCACATTGGTGCAAAGAGCAAGGTATTCAATATGTGTGTCTGATCAATACTTATGTACGGAAGCCAAACCTGGGCCCTCACCAAACACCAACTGTGGAAACTACATATCTGCCAAGTTTCCATGGAACGAAATATGCTGGGAATTAGAAAAGCTGATTGGATAAGGAACCAGGTCGTAAGAAGCAGAACCAAGGTGCATGACATTGTGACAAAAATTAAGTCAGAAATGGAAGTGGTCAGGCCACACTAGCAGAGGCATGGACAGGTGGAGTAAAAAGGTGATCCAGTGGTACCCAAGAGGCTGCAAAAGAAAAAGAGGAAGGCAGTTCAAACAATGGGAGGATGACATCAGGCCTATTGCTGGTGCCACATGGAGCAGGGTTGCCAGAGACAGGAACGAATGGAGAATACTGGAGAAGGCCTATGCCGACTGGCAAGTGGGCACCCAAAACATATAACAAGAAACCAGACAAGAAACAGGAAAAGCAAACAAACAGCATTTGGGTGCCATGACAAAAGGCTATAAATAAATAAAAACAATGAAAGATTGATAGCTAAAGTACCTACTATTAAATCTACCCCACCTTCCTAGCGTTATTACTTATGTAATTTATTCACTTATGCTTAATGTAATCTACCCACCTGCCACTATAAATGGACAGGCTAACAAGAAAACTAACTAATTATATGCACCACCTGAATCAGAAAGTAAAACCATATCTTAACCCCTGCAATAAGCATAAAATACAACAAAGATAATAACACAAAAAAAAAAGTGAATTTTACGTTTAACAAAGCCAAAAAACAAATTATAAAGCGCCATCTGTTATCAGAAACTATAAATAGCGCGCGCGACTCGCGCAAAATAAAAGATAACCTAAAAAAATTCCGCTCTGATTCCAAAACTGCACACAGGTTCACACAAACATGAAAAAGGCATTGTCCTTCACTTCATTCACACACACACACACCCAGCTGCACTAAAGTAAATGACACTTAACCTCTTTATATACTTAGCGCCATCATACATACGAGGAATCAATAGAAATGCCTAAAAACAACTTTACTTGGTATATAACAAGCAACGAAGGAAAACCTTGCAAAACCAGACATACAACTTTTAATCCAGATTACAATGTAGCATGTTTGCAAACAAAGTACATTAGTAACTAACATAGCCATTCAATAAATATCTTCGAGATCCCAATACATAAGCAATATGCCGTTTAAAATTAGCAAAAGTCAGCACATATACATTCACAGTGGGCGCGAGCAGAACGGCGATACCAAACACGCTATCTCTATAAAGATACATATACAACCGCTATCTCATTCCTTATATACATCGATATCAATACATTTATATACCTAAAGTTTATAGCAAACAGCTGTTAACACTTTCATTATAAAATCAATTTTGACTTATTGAAAAAATAACCTAACAACCCGCCCGACTCGCTCAAAACAACATCAAAGTAAGGCGGGCTAACCTAGGTCACAAAGGTAGGACTTTTGCCAGTTAATTGCTTCCCTACGTGTTTGCAAGTCTACTCGTCAGCAGTCATACGACGTGTTACTAATAATAATACTATAAGAAAAATGCTAAAATTCCTTATAAAACAGTCCTAATCAGACTATCTTTACAATCAAAACATTGCCATCGGAAATGTCCTAGGTAGACAACGATCATTCTAAGATTGTTGCAAACATGGCGACCGCTATCTGAGCTTCTCGTGCAGCTCGTGAACGCGAATTCATGTAACAATCCTAATACAAAGCTGTGTAACGTAAGCAAAAAATATCCTAAAATGATCACAACTTCCCTCCTTTTCGAACAGCTGTACTCATCAACCCTTCAAGTTACACGCTTTTAGAATTTTATATGGATTCCCTAGTCTATAAAGAGCTGGAAAACCAGCATGGTTGCGTAAATTGCTATGATTTTCTGTTATAACTTACGTCTTCTGCTGTGACTAGTTCCTTGTAATTCAGCTCTGGATATTTACTTTCGTTGCTTTCATCCAGATTTATAGTTAATCTCACTGTTTTACACACACTATTCTTTCCACTTTTTGAAGCACCCACTGTTATAAGAGTAGCACGTTTAGGGTCCGACATTTTTTACGAAATTCTAGCATAAAATGATTTTTAAGGCATGACACGGCCTGCATTTTCAAACAGTGTAGCACATTTCCACCATGTTGGAATTCATTGTTTGGGTTGTGAGCGCCACGGCCGGAATGTGAACTAATGACGAGTTACCTGTGTAACAACATAGATGGCTACATTGTTGTACTAGGTTAGCACTAGATGACGCTGTACCGGTAACTTATATACAGTAAAAACACCATTTCCAAAGGTAAGAAAATGGATACAAATTATATAGAAAGCAAAATAATGAAATCACATCAATAAAGCTTTATGTAAGTATCCATAAACCAAAAATATCATCAAAGTAATATGCTTTGATAGCTGTCAAAATGAACTTAGGTGTTAAGTTTTCATTTTGTGGCATAGGAAAGTGAGCATTTCCAAAGTAATCCGTCAGATGTCACTTTATTCAAGAATTTGTTACAGAATCTGCTTTACCGACAGAGAATTTTAAATTTCGTGCACTCTGTTCAGTAGATTAGCAACATTCGCAACTACGTTTTTAGGGTTCCGTAGCTAATATGGCAAAAACGGAACCTTGCAGTTTTGTCCGTCTGTCCGTCCGTCAGTATGTTTGCGTATAGTTATAATGGTATTATATAATAATACCAAGTTAAAACTATTTCAAGAAAAAAAGGTACGATTTTCTTAATTTGTAATTTTTTTCTTAATAGTAGATTGTTAACCAAGGGTTGAAAGTGACCCATTTCACCAGAGATATTTCTTCAATAGTTCGAGGGTGAAATCGTGGTGAAATGGGTAATTTCACCCGAGTTAAACACTTTTCATTTCGACTGTAAGGAAAGTACAATACTACACGCACATTTTACAAAACAGGTATGTATATAAAGAATAATCTATAAAAATGTTAAGTAAAATTTGAAAAAGACAATTTCAATGTTTTGCCTTTGGTCGGAGAGGAGGACATCCGGGTGGGCACCGGCTCAAACCACAATTAACTCGGCTAATTACTTTCCACCCTAGGGATGAACAAGCAATTTTTCACCCGGCTATCTACCCAGGAAAATAAAACTTTCCGAGCAGGAGAGATGAAAAACAAATGAGACTCATACTGGTGTCCTGCCTGATTCGTCGCTGCACAAAGCAAATACACGCTCGCCCGCCACGCTGCACGCCTCGCAGTCGCAGAACAGAACTAAACGCTCCGCTTCGAGCGTCACTTGGGCCTTACACTATGTCGTCCATTGTCGCGTTAAACTACGTGCAGCATTTTGAAATAAATTCCGTTTATGTTATTCACAGAATGCACATATGAAAAAAAATGTGATGTGACATATTCAAAAAGAAAAAACTTAACTAAACAATTAAGATTTTATTTAAGTATTAAGTAAAGTAAAAAATTCTGAATGAAAGCATTGTTTTGATGCGAATTTGATATTTTGAGGTTATTTTTTTGGTGTGCCTCTAATTATAGGTACACATAGACATACCTATTTACATACACAATTGCTTTTACACATTACCAAGAAGAAAACTTCAATGTATTACTTTTGAATGCAATAGTAATTAAAATTTATCAGCGTCCCTGAGTCGTCCGAATAAGCATTTCAGATCCCCCAATCCGAATAAATTGAAGTTATTATAAAAAGGACACTATCTGCAAAAAATGGAACGATAACTTCAATGTTTAAAAAGTTAGATACGGGTTTTTTTAACCTTATAGGATAGTTATGCCTGTTTCCAGTCCGGGTTTAGTTTGCCCCACTTTTACAAAAGGATTTATTTAACCCAATTTTGGCGAATACTTTTCACCGAAAAGGGGATTTAAAGTTTTAATGATTTCAAAACAAAAGAAGCCGAGTGTCAAATAAACGGAAGGGTAAATAAAACGGGCCACCTTGTATCGAAATTTTCATACACTAGTTTCTCATACACAACGAAGTATTTTTAAGTGAAGCAATTTGACAGGACTTTGTGTAACTTTTTTTAAATGGCTTTTACTCCTCGCCAGTTTTAGCGAGGTGAATTCTGCCAATGTCAAGGTGTACTTTTGATTTTATTGAATTTTAATAAAATTGAAGCAACGTTGTTCGGTTGAGGCTTTGCCGATTGTAAGGTGATTGATAGCCTCCTTACAAACACTGGCCGGTAGGTGGCCGAGTCCCCGGATAACCGTTTGTTCACCTAAACGGTATAGTTACGCGCGTTTTGGACATATTTTTCATTAGCTGCACACTTGTTCGTTAGGTCACCGCACAATAAGCTATCAATATTACACACTGAACTACGTAAATAAGCAAAAAACAAAGAACTACTCTAAAGACGCGCCGTCTTTAGAGTAGTTCTTTGTTTTTTGCTCAAGATTAGAGTTGTGCCGGCGAGAACGTTCTCGCTCTCGAGATTTCCTTCTCCTGAGAATTTCCGCACTTTCTCGAGAACGTTCTCTCTAAACGAGAATTACTGAGAAAGTACATAAAATCTGCGCAAATTCAGATTTTTTATATTTTGTATATCTTTTTGAAGGTGTTTGAAAAATATTTACAATCATTCTAAACCGAAAAAACCATCCAAGAGCATGTCGGGCAAAAGGTCGTTTCTTAAAGGATATGTTGCGGCGCTTACGTCATTTTACTATGGGACACATGAATCCTTTTACTATGCGTTTTTGAGTTATAATTAAAAAACGGCTCAACCGACTTCCTTTAATATAGTTTTCATTGAAAGTAATTATCAGGCCTCACTTCCATGAATTTTTCCAAATTTTTTGGACCCACGATTCAAAAGTTAGACGGCCCTTTTTTGAAATTTCGGCGCTATTATTTACGAAAATATTAGTTTTATCCAAAAAATGTTTGAGAAGACCTTAATTCGTTTTGAAAGAACTATCCAATGACATCCAACACGATAGGGTTGGAGCAAAAAAAAATCAACCCCCACTTCATGTGTACCCTAATAAAAAATATTTTTCCAGTTTTTATTCTACCACTTTATCGGTGTGATTAATGACTACGGAACCTTAAAAACGACCTTTTGAGTGGGTGAATTGTGTCGGGGCGGCAACTACTACGGAGCCCTATGTTGAGCATGGCCCGACATGCTCTTTGCCGTTTTTTTGCATAAAATAAACACGATTTCATTCCATTACATTTTTAGTTTTTATTAATAATTATTTCAAAGTTAAAAAAATAGAAAACGATTATATAGATAATTAAGATATTTTGAAATATAAACAAGTTTCGTTTTTTATGCCAACGTTTTCGTTTCAATTACACACTTGTTACATATTTTTGGGACATAACATATTTATTTTTAAATTAATAGTCACATAAAACTTAGTCGAGAACATTTCCGAGAACGTTCTCCGGAGCAAAGAGAATTAAGCTTTTGTTAATATTAATAATCTCATTTGGAGATAAAATTGCTGTACCAGTATCAATAAAACATATGTTAAAATTATGAAGACAAGAAAAGACAAAAATATTAAGAAATAAATGAGTCCTCTTCCAATAAAAGTACAAAGCAATATGTGAGAAAGTTCTCGAGAATGTTCTCGGAAATTTCCCGAGATAGCAGAGATTTTTGCACTAAGAATATTTTTTTCGGTTTACAGTGATCGTGAATATCTTTCAAACACCTTTAGGAAGATTTACAAACAATAAAAAATCTGAATTTGTGCAGATTTAATGTACTTTCTCGGAAATTCTCGTTACAGAGAACGTTCTCGAGAACTTTCTCGCAACATTCTCTCGTTCGGGAACGTTCTCGAGAACGGCAAATCTTTACTCAAGATGGCTGCGCCAGCCATCTTGAGCGCAAACGAATATCTTGTGTGACTTCACTTTGTATGACAGGAGCTCTTAAAAATACTATTTTATTAGTACTCGTATAAGTAACTTAGTATTAGTAGTTTAGTTAAAGTATTACAAAGTTTAAAAAAACCGGCCAAGTGCGAGTCGGACTCGCGCACCGAGGGTTCCGTACAAACTTGTAGGTATATAGGGGACTCCCCCTATATACTATAACTTTAAAATAAAATAAAATATTTTTTTTGTATGATTTTACTAAAAATGTCTATTTTTGTAATTTTTCCATTGTCTATGCTATATGATGTTGCTTCGTGCCAAATTTCAAGTTTCTGAGTTCACGGGAAGTACCCCGTAGGTTTTGCGAGTGCCGAAAAACTCTAAAATTTGCAGCATAAACGACTGTATCTTTTGATTGCGTTGGCTTTTAAGTTTGATTTTTTTACAACTTCAAGGGACAATAGACTTGAGTATTTGATATAAATTTCAGCTTGATACCTCCACGCGTTCCTGAGAAAAATGGTCTTGACAGACAGACAGACAGACATACAGACAGACAGACGGACAACAAAGTGATCCTATAAGGGTTCCGTTTTTTCCCTTCGAGGTACGGAACCCTAAAAACACACTTTCTAACAGTAGGTACATTAAGGATTATATCAAACATGCGTATGAGTAATAGTTACTAAATAATTGCATTAATTAATTCATTAGGTACTTAAATATATTTTTGTTAAAGCATCCGCTTTTATCCTAAGTACTATTACATAATCTGTGCTTTTATCTTTAGTGTAAAATACCTACTATGTCATATCCTTTGAGAAATAAATCTATTTATTAAATTAGGCAGAAAACCCAACAGTCCACCTCTACTTCCTGGCCCATCTAATCTACCGCCGCTAGTCCTTAAGAAGGACATTTCGGAAAACGCTGATGACTTGGACATTATGAAACCAAGATTCCTATTAAGATACGGGACATTAGTCTCACTTAAGACCCGTTTAGACCTGTTTGTTGGAAAGTCGAGTATCTTTTATGACTATAACTACCATTAGAAATGAGGTAAGTATTTAGAGTTCCCGATGTCTTAACATGTAACTGTGTCGGAAATATTGGCTAACAGTCGACGAGAAATCGTTTATTTTTAATCTCCGACGTCATGATAGTAAGTAGGGTGATTGTGCTAGTTTTCGTCCACTCTTGTCAGTTTTCCGTCCATACTTATTTATATGTTTATATTCAAGTTTTTTCCAAAATAAAAGCTGAAAATTAAAAAATCGACTATAGAATAAACTATAAATATAAAATTTGTTGACCTTAAATAGTTTTTCCCATTTATTTGCAGCAGTTTAATCAAATGGACGGTAAACTGGACCTGGACGGGAAACTAGCACAATTACCCTATATCGTTTATTTTTATTGCTGTGGATAGCGTAGATAATATGTTTCCTATATAGGTACTACATTTAGATATAGGCGTTGTCATAATATAGATAGAAAAATATTATAATTATTTTACATTTTTTAAAGTGGGTATTCCACTCATACATTAGTATGTTATTCAATCAAATACAAACATTGAAAACATTGAAAAAATAATCAACCCAGTTCAGATGTTGGTTCAAGTCCAACTGGGTTGATTATTTTTTCAATGTTTTCAATGTTTGTATTAGATTGAATAACAGAAAAATATTAGTAAACAGAAATGTAGTGGTAGGTACAAAACCATCGAAGTGCGGCTCCGAACCGCACCTGTTTTCCAAATTATCGACTAAAAATAGCTCAAACTCAAACTCAAACATTTATTCAGTAAGTAGGCCACAAGGGCACTTTTACACGTCAAAGTAAAAGAGAGAAAAAAAAAATCAAACTACACCGGTTCTAACCCTACACCTCTGACCCGAGAAGAATTATGTCCGGCAAGAAACTCGGCGGGACTTATTTTTTCAAAACAACAGTACATCAAAACTAAACAATACATATAAGTACGTTGTTCTATAAGAAAACATATCAAACCAAGGTTAGATTAACCAACAATAGGTTATAGTTTAAGAAAAATACCAAAGAAAAAAGATGAGTCCAAATCTGACTATTTGAAAATGAATTGCATACAAGTTTGATATACTTTCTTACCTCAACTGTGTCTTCTACATAAATTTCCAAATTATAATAATCCATCATCAACAGTTAGAAACAAATTTTGAATTTAAATAAAAAAAAAGAAAGTGATTCTAGTATACAATAAACATACTATTTCCAAATTATCCTTAGAGATGTATAAGGTCTCCAAGTGTCTTGATCTATATATTCTATATAATAAAAAAATATGGATAATCAAGCACCGAATGTTGTGTCGAAAGCCAATTAAACTAAAATTAAATATGATTAATAAAAAGTTACGTAATTGTGTGGCCCCAGTTAGCCTAAACAGACCGGTCTCCACAAACAGCACCCGTTCACGAGTATGACGCATATCTCAGCCATCGCCTCCCTCAACCTTTTTTCGGGAAAGTGGCGACCCGATCAACGACGCCACCATAAGCAGAGCCTTTTAAGCGAGCATGACATGTTTAAGCTGGCGGGCTTTATTAATTAATAAAAACTAGCCACGTTTAGTCTGGTGAGAAACAATATTCTGTGCTCGTATTTTACATGCGTGAACTAAATTACAATATAAAAGTGACATAGAGATGTACATGTCTCTAAGCGTCAGGATCATTAAATATATATCTATACATATAAATATTTGCGAATGCAAGACTTAGAGATGTATAACGTCTCTAAGTGTCCAAATACTAAATAAAAACAAAAATAAAATAAAAACGAAAAACAGGTACCTACCTAATACTGGACACTAGTAAAGCTCCTTCATAAAGTAATGTACCTAATAATTTCTCAATTTGTATTGTACTAACCATATCAAGCTACAGGCTTAAAGGCATCGTTATCCTCAATGGATTCCTTTAAAGTATAGTACTCTCTCCTCAACAAATAGCGCTTAACATAAGATTTGAATTTATTTAGTGGCAAATTCACTACATCAGCGGGGACTTTGTTATAAAAACGTGTACGTACGTGTACCAGCAAAAAACGTACGAACCTTACCGAGGCGGTGGCCAGGCTCAGCAATCTTATCTTTATAGAAATTTAGGAGTTCCAAAAAGGGATGCAAAATGGTCTAAACTTTAATTTGAAGCAGAAGCAAAACTCTCTCCTATTTGTGTATTGCCAAAATCTAGTTAGTTTCAAATTTGCTAGCCAGTCTAGCCACGTTTGGATAGCAATTAAGCCAAAACCAATCTTAACTAAGCAATTAAACACGGCGAAGTCGAACTAATCACCTTGATTCTCTAGAGTCATACATACATACCGCACTAACTCTGCATGCCAAAATTTGCAATGACCAAATTTGCAACGCCGTCATAGACATCTTATTTTCGTATAAATTGGACGATGTACACTATGCGCTAGCATCCGAGTTAGGAGTAGGACAGGCAAATATTGGACGATTCTCAATATCAGTATTGAATCTGATATTAATTTTCAATACCGGAATTCTGGTATAAATACTCCGGTATTGAAAACGTTATTTTAAAGGTTAACATCGGTTAAAAACTCAATAGAGATTATCAGTTAATCATATTTTGTTGTAGGTACTTATTAACATAACCTATGCATTTCATATGAGTACAATCGTCTGGATTAATGATTTTTGCAGTTTAGTTTATAACTGCGATTTTCCCCAAAAATTTAAATGGCTACTAGATGTTATTAACTTATTATATGAATGTACTACATATACCATTTTTGTACGTCAAAAATTACACTAGGTATACCATTTGTTTTTTTATCAGACAGCATTATGACAAGTGTATGTTAGTTTTTTTGTAATTATATCAAATGTTACACACAGTTACCGAATCTCAGCCGAATTCAGAAATACAGATAAATAATTCCGCAAATCATGGACGAAATTCAGCTCTAGGCTGAAAATTATCTATGGGCTCCATACACAAAACCAGCACCCATAGAACATTTTCCGCACAAGGCTATATAATATTGTCCATCGTTGGCTGAATTCTGCTGATCTGGCCTGAATTCCTATGATGTCCCTAGCGTTGTTTTTATATTCTACTCGCCTAAAGTTCATCGTTCAAACGCAGCATCAAGTATTATTCGGGAATCCTGAGATATGGTGGCACTTTCAGAATATTATTCATTAGAAGAAAATTTGACCTCTCTCTCGTGACCCGATTTAATAAGGCACCTATTTAGCATTGTACCGTAATTTGATCCACCTTTTTAACGTTATCAGGGTAATGCAGATCTAAATTACGGTGGAATTAATTAATGTCTGTTTTGGTAGATTGACGTACTTGTAGTCAAAACGCATAGCTCGAAAAAATATCAGATACCTACACAGTAGCTTAAAAAGCGCTGGTAGTCTGGTGGTAAGACGTCCGACTTTCAATCCGGAGGTCTTGGGTTCAAACCCCGAGTCGTACCACTGAGTGAGTCGGAACTTATGTACGGAATATTATTTGATATTTACCAGTCACTTTTCGGTGAAGGAAAACATCGTAAGGGAACCGGACCTAATCCCGATAAGGCTTAGTTTCCCCTCTGGGTTGGAAGGTTAGATGGCAGTCGTTTTCGTAAAATCTAGTGCCTACGCCAATTCATGGGATTAGGTTGTCAAGCGGACCCCACGCCGCGCGCCGGGACAAACGCTAGGAGGAAGAAGAAGGTACCTACACAGCAAACAATTAAAAAACAGGCCAAGTGCGAGTCGGACTCGCGCACCGAGGGTTCCGTAGAAGCAAAAGTTGTAGTATGTTTATTACTAATTTCAATTTAATACCTCTACGCGTTTACGAGGAAAAAGGTAGTAAGTTTAAAATTTAAAAAAATATTTTTGTATGATTTTATTAAAAATGTCTACTTTTTGTATTTTTTCCTTTGTCTGTGTTATATGAAGTTTCTTCGTGCCAAGTTTCAAGTTTCTGAGTTTACGGGAAGTACCCTTTAGGTTTTGAGTTTCTTGCGAGTACTCAGTTTCAAAATATGCGACTTAAATTGCTATTTCTTTTGATTGCATTGACATAAAAGTTTGGTTTTGCTAAACCTGAAAGGTCCTATAGCCCTGAGTACTTGACATACATTTCAATATAATACCTCCACGTGTTTACGAGGAAAAAGGTAGTATGTTTAAAATAAAAATAAAAAATTTTTTGTACGATTTTACTAAAAATGTCTACTTTTTGTAATTTTTCCATTGTCTATGCTATATGACGTTGCTTCGTGCCAAATTTCAAGTTCCTGAGTTCACGGGAAGTACCCCGTAGGTTTTGCGAGTGCCGAAAAACTCTAAAATTTGCAGCATAAACGACTGTATCTTTTGATTGCGTTGGCTTTTAAGTTTGATTTTTTCACAGCTTCAAGGGACAATAGATCTGAGTATTTGATATAAATTTCAGCTTGATACCTCCACGCATTCCTGAGAAAAATGGTCTTGACAGACAGACAGACAGACAGACAGACAGACAGACGGACAACAAAGTGATCCTATAAGGGTTCCGTTTTTTCCTTTCGAGGTACGGAACCCTAAAAAGCAAGGATCTGAAGAGCACAAAATATTTTTTATATTTATGCAAACGACTGTATCTTTTGATTGCGTTGGCTTTTAAGCGTGATTTTTTCACAGCTTCAAGGGACAATAGACCTACGTATTTGATATAAATTCAGCTTGATACCTCCACGCGTTCCTGAGAAAAATGGTCTTGACAGACGGACAGGAAAGTGATCCTATAAGGGTTCCGTTTTTTCCTTTCGAGGTACGGAACCCTAAAAATTAAGTAAAATCCAACATACTCAAAAAATAATAAATACTTTGCTAATAAGAGTTAGTTAAATATTAAGAGTTAGTTACGTATTTCTCGTACCAACGATCCGAAAAGTACTCTATATGTTTGTTTTATATTTTCAGCCCGAAAAGTAAAAAAAAAAAAAAAATCAAATGATATGTCATACATACGTTCCGTAAAACTCAATGGTACGAGCCGGGGTTTCAACCCGAGACCTCCGGATTTACTAGTCATTTTACGGGCGGCTAGTATGGGGAATTGGAAATAATTAAAAATAGCTAATATGTTTATGACATGGACCTGGGGCAGATTTTATATTTATAAGTTTTTAGTTAGGTTTATGTTTTTATAGATATTCTAGTTTTGTTTAATAAATGAATTTGACTTATTTTTAGTTTGAGAGCATTGTTTAAATATTTTTCGTAATGTTGGTTGAGTACGTTTTATTAGAATTTTAAATATGTTTAGTGTAGCGGATATATCATGATACTAGTATTATTTACGCAATGAAATCCTACAAAATATCGTCATTCGATAACCGCCTCAAATATGTACACATATATTACAAGCGTTTTCTTGTAGGATGATAATGAATATATCGTTTCTAAGTCTTTCGAAATGTGTAAGATCAAACTACCACTTATTACTAATTTGTTTCTAACGAATTAGGATATATATCGCCCACACCGTACATTTTGTAAATTATGTGGTTTTACATGGATACGATTTCTTGTTTTTTGCTTTCAACAGAAAGAAGACTTAAATATCGTCATGTTTACTAATGAAAATAATTGATAGTATTGTAAATATAAATACACCATTTTTTTAAATAATTTTTCATACCTATTTAACTACTTCCGGGTGAAAAGTTTATAGGATTTTTGCAAATATTATCTATAAATATCCCATAAGAATGAAAAATAAAAAAATCATTATAAATTAATGTTTGACGCAACCGTATCTTTACTGTACTGATTGAAAGTCTGACGTCATTTCGCCAGGCCACCAGCGCTTCAAACAATTATATATAGGTATAGATAGGAAAGCAGCGAGCATATCTCTGATTTAAGAAACACAATAAACCGTATTGCAGATCCGTGTATAAAAGCTAATGATATGTAAAACCGGCCCGGCGATATGCACCTGACTAGCACAGAGTATCAAAGGTACTGAAAGAATGTTCTCATACTTAAAGGTCACCCAGAAACTTAGAGAATTCAACCCGGATGGAGTAGCCATGTCTGTCATTTCCGATACAAAAAAAGTCTGCCGATTTTTGCGGGGGAGGGGAACGTCAAATGTATGGTTATTCGTACGTAACGTACAAATAGCTACGTCGGGTAAACGTCAGTCCATACATGTGTATGACCACTGGTCATATGTTTTCGGCAGAAGGGAACGCCTGTCAATGGCGACACCGGTTGGTTGAATTCTCAAAGCACAGAAATCATGTGATCATGAATCATGTGTGTGTGTGACTTTATGGTTAAGAAGGGGTGTCGTACAAAGTAACCGTTTTTTTTAAATTTTTAAATGCTTGATCAAATTATTGTCTATGATTGAATCTCTAATAAATTATATTTAAAAAAAGTAATGACCATTTTCTTTCTCTTTATACGAGGGTTAAAAAGTAGGCGAAATGTGATGATGAAATTTATTCAATAAAGCACGCATTACAGAACATAATAGTTTTAAACAAAAAATAACCGACTTCACTTAGCATCCACCTCTCCAAAAGCAAATGCTCGAGCTGCTGTAAAAAATACTCAAATCACTATAGGTGTGCCTATAATAGTTGAAGTGTTCCCTCGATTTCTCCAGGATCCCATCATCAGATCCTGACCTGATTACAATGGGACCAACTGTGAAGTATGCTCTTTCAAACAAAAAATAACTTTCCAAATCGGTCCAGCCGTCTTCGAATAATCGGTGAACATACATACATAAAAAACAATAGCAAAAACAAAGATCCCGACGAATTGATAACCTCCTCCTTCGAAATCTTGGAGTCGGTTGAAAACAAACATAGGTTGAAATATGCGTACTTAAAGGTAAGCATTAGTCAAATACTATAGTATAAGTACCTAACGGAAGTTTACAATGGGTCCAGGGAGGCGATTTTTGAGATTCGAGCGCTCGAATCTGACATTTTAAACTCTGAATAAAATAATGAAATGATATTTTAAAAATAATAGCGATAGGAATTTAAAATCACGATTATTTAAGCTATTAATTTCATGCAAAAATAATAGCAACAAACTCTTCTGTGCGATTATTTTTGTGCTTAATTTCTTCGAATTCGAGGACTCGGAAGTCAAAAAACGGCCCCCAAAAATGTTGGCGAAATTGCAAACCCCCTATAATTAATTGATCAAATAATTTCTGTAGGTGTCCTAATTAGATAAAACATTAGTAAGCTACAATCCCCAACAACATTATAACAATGTCATCCTGAGTGAGGATAAAACCGTGGATATCGCTGCAATCCAATGTCTTGTATTTAGGGGACCGGACATGTGAAAATCAAATATATAAAAATATGTTCGTCTCGTTTTAACTCAGCGCTATATTCATAAGCAAAAAGAGATGACTGTTGTGCTGTGTAACTGTTTTAAATAATAAATTAATAAATAAATACTATAAATGACGAGAATTTACGTAAAAACCTAATGCGGCCGAAAAATCCGCCATATTGCGCGCTCATGACGTCATCGTCTGTCAGTTGAGTGGTATATTAGAAGTCAGTGCTGCAATCGTAAAAAAAGTCTTGGTTATGATTCTACAAAAAAAAAGATTATTTAAATAAAAATCCCCTTTTCCTACTCTATGCACCCAATACGTGGATATAGGGAATACGCGACTTTATCTCAGAGTATTTTCAGTGAAAATATCATAGGGATTTGGACCGTATTGAGCGCCTAACGAGTGTTTATTCAATATGGCACGTACTATAATTGCATGGAAAGTATTTAGAATTGCATAGAAATGAATGCCATAAAACGCTTCGTAACACACAACTAAGCGTTGTATTGCTGGTGATGCCCCAAATAAAATAAAATAAAATATATAATCCAGTACTGCAACATGGTCCACAAAAGTACCAATCAAAACATAATTTTTTCAGATTTTTCTAAGTGTTTCCCATCATTTATGGATATATTTTGTCATAGAACTGGGTTATGTAAATAATAAAAGTGACATCTGAACCAAGATATTTAAGTCACTTCTTGGAGCATAATTGGGACCTTTGGACTATGGTTGGTTTTACGGTACTGATTACGATTTCTTTTTAATTTTTTTTTTCTATTATTTATTTATGAATAAACTTGACTTCGATTTAAAAAACGTGAGTACCCGTTAAGCCTACTAAAAATTTTCTCATCTCCAAAACCGCACGTCCGATCTGGATGCGATTTTTAACAACGGTAAAGCGATGCTTTTAAAATACTATTTTTATACGAGTAATTTGACAGCTTCTTCCATCTGCTTCTTCAAGTACCAGCAAATCATATACTTACGGATGTCGGATGTCTAGGTCCTTTCATACAAAGTGGTTTACAAGGTATGATAGAAGCTGTCAGATTATTAACTCTACTCAATTAAAAATACTACTTTAGATAGCTTCTAACTAGATAGATTTTTTATTTCGTTATCCTATATCAGGGTCAGGGGTCGGTAAATTTTTTTGAGAAACAGCCTGATGGCGGAAAATAATTTTTGGAAGTTTTATATTTTTCACTGCAATATTTGAACTTGAAGAGCCTGACCGTTCGAAACGCCGCATGCGGCTTACGAGCCGCGGTTTGTCGACCCCTGTCCTATACCAATCTAAGTACTTATTTATGTTTACTTACTATTTATGTCGCTATCTGAGTAAATATTTGATTTATCCCATCCAAAACAGACCAATACCGGCCATAATGCGTCATAAAGCAAGCCTAGGAAGCCGTTACTAGAGGTTTAATGTTCTAGAAACAATATGTTTTTATTACTCTTCTATTGCGGCACAGACGGGTGGACAGATGAAGCAATTGAATGGTAATAAACAGGGGCACTTAAATAAATGTTAGTATTTTTATTTATCGTATGGCATTACAAGTCACTGGATTATACATATAAAGTACAAGACAAACTACAAATTGAGGTTAACCTTCTTCAAATACTCGTTTAAAGTTTCGCAATAAGTCCGTTGAATTTGGTGACCGAGCATTCAAAAACCATGTGTTCCACTGTTTGGTCGGAGGCACCGCATACGCATTGGGGGGACTCGCGCTAGCCCCACTTATTACCAGTGGTGGGCGCAACGCCTGTTCGAATGCGGTTTATTTGGCTCCAGACCTTGCGCGGCTGGTCAAAGCCAGGCGGAGCCTTTGGGTCGTGTGTAAAAAGTAGTTCGACCTTTAGTTAATGGTCATTCCACTCGGTCATCCATGAGTCGTGTATGTTCCACTCGTCGTCAGAGTTCATCATACCGAGGGCTGGTGGGCTACGGGATTTAAGCCTTTTGTCTCCGAAAGCAGTGAGATCTTCATGGATGGGCAACGAGGGTTGGCATTTTGTTTTTGTTGGCTCTCGGTGTTGGCACTTTTTTTGGCACAGATGAGCTGGCTCTATGGCACTTAGCTGGGAGCCAAAATGTTGGAGTGGGTTTGAGATAGCCAGTGATAAGTCTCATGGTTTCGTTTAGCTGCACATCCACGGAAGAAGCGTGTACGCTGTTCATCCATACTGGGGCACAATACTCGGCCGTGGAATATACTAGGGCCAGTGCCGTGGTACGCAGGCAAGACGCAGTGGCTCCCCAAGTGTTTTCGGTGAGTTTCTGAACTATGTTGTTCCTGGTCCTTATTTTGCTTATCAGCTTTTCGGTGTGTGGTCTGTACGTCAGGCTTCTGTCCGGTGTAACACCGAGGTACTTGGGAAACTCGTTGTGTTGCAGGTTGCGCGGAACCTAGCATTCAGGGTCTTATGCGCAAGCCTATAGGGCAGGTGGAAGCAGCAAACCTCAGTCTTAGTAGGATTTCGAGACAGCCACCAGCAGGTGAAGAAATCGTCAAATCTCGTCAGGTCTTTCTTAAGAATTTAAGTATAGGCTCCGTGGCTTCCATGGTCCGATGCTGAGTTACAAGCGCGAGGTCGTATTTCGTCTACAATTTTTTTCTGCTGCCGCACAGCTTATAAAGTGATTACCTTTTTAAACTCACTTCCTAGCCATTGTAGTTACAAATTATTCCTTTGCTGCCTTCCCAAAACATCCGTAACCAGACAAAATCAAACGATAACTAATTAAATAAGATTAATTGAAAAGTAATATCGCAGGACAATAAACACTGGAATTAATATGGGAAGTTACGGAAAGTTTTCCAATCGCCGCGCCTCTTTGTACGCCCGCAATTTATGGTGACACTGCCACATGGAGTTGGAGGAGTTCCCAGTTTGTATCAGTTCCGTTTTGTCATTAAATTAGTCGTTACAATCGAGTACTTTCCTGGTTTGCCTGGAAAAGCACGCTCGAGCATTGCACGCTCGATGCTCGTAGGTACAACGTGGTGCCGGTCATCATAAATGGAGAAGGCAACTTTCAACGGTTTGGCCAGATGGCGCTAGCATAGGTTAGGTTGTATCTGTCACTAGTATTGTTCTATGAGACTTGGCTTAAAGGGCTGGTATCCAGCTCAAGGGTAAGCATTTCACACTTTTGTTTAGCTTGACCCCGTATATTTATGTGTTTCAAATCTTGTAAGCTAAAGTTCAACCACATCCCGGTGTTTGGTTGAGCTGAAATTTGGTATCTTATTTATTATAATATTTGTATTCATAATATTTGTACGCCAAAATTATGGTAAAATAAGGATTGAACTAGAATGTTTGTAACACCCTTTATACCCTTATTTATGCAAATAAATTTATTGAATTGAATTGAATCCTTCCGTAATTTACATGACAATGATATCTGCTATGCATTCAGCAATAAAAGTGTGAATTAAAAAAATAGGGAATTATTTGTTTTGTTTTGAGGTGTGCAATAAAGAGTGATTGTATTTTGTTCGAGCCGCTGAGGTGAAATAAATATTTTCCTAAGATTTATTCAGTGTCTAATTGGACTTATACCATAACGGAATCGTCCGGACTGAGTTTCCCAGTGATATAATCGTGTTTGTGAGCTCTTCGTGTTTAATATAGGAAATGGCATTGTTTTTTAATAATATAAGTTTTAACGGCGTCGTTGGACGATCATCAACAGACAGCTAGGTTTATAGCCCAGGAGGACTAATGGTCTAAGAGCTGGCCACGTCAGATGTGACACAATAATGAGAGCAATTAAACCTGTCTAGTTAGACTGCTTTACCATCCTTATTGCTAGATCCGAACATCTGGCAGCTTTTAATGGGTGGATGACAGAGTGACAGACCAACAAAGTTTTTAATTTGGAAAAAAGTAATACCAAAATAGGTAAAAATGCCAAAATTGTGTAATTTATAGAGCCTATATTTTAACATTAGATTAAAAAGCATTGTCTATTCTTGCGGAAACAAAAACAGTAGGCGACAAACTAAAAATTGCATTTTACATCATTTGGCACTACCTACCTACCACCCTACTATCCAACAACAAAACCTTCTGGATATGATATAACCTAATTAATTACATAAATCCCCATACTATTTCAATAAACCCGCCAAAACTCTAGGATTTGTTTTCTTCAAGTTATTTGCATTCTGACCTCCACCACTTTACAGCTGCCAGATACCCGGATCTAGAAATAATCATAGCATAGCAAACTAACTACATGGGTTTTGTTGCTCTCATTATTGTGTCATATCTGACGTGGCCAACTCTCCGTCTATAAGACTTAGAAGAAAATTATGATTATGCATCTCTTTTACCCGGTTGAAGATGATTTGAATTGGTGTAATTTTTTATCAGGGCGATTCTCTTAAATATACAGATGTAGTGCATAATAGTTTTCATTTGTCGTTTCTCGGAAAATCCATTTTTTTCGTGCGATCTCTCAATTACTCGTAGCTTCAGTAGTACCCATCTATTGAAGCTAATTGAGAGAGCGTGATAAAAATGAACTTTTCCGAGAAAATACGATGGTAAACTATTATGCACTATATCTATAGCTGTATTTTGTAAATGCTTACGGCGTAATATTTTTGGTAAGACAGCCGTCAACACAGTAAATCCTTTCTATTAAAGTGTAGGCAACGCGTATGTGACACCTCTGAATTTGAAGGTGTCCAGAGGCTACGGTATTCGCTTATCGACAGGCGGGCTGTATGCTTGTTTGCCACCGTCGTGGTATGAAAATATTACAGTGTATTAATATACTATGTTAGCCTATATACGTCCCACTGCTGGGCACAGGCCTCCTCACATACACGAGACGGATCGGGCTATAGTCCCCACGCTGGCCCAAAGCGGGTTGGGGACTTCACATACACCTTTTAATTTCTCCGCGGATGTATGCAGGTTTCCTCTCGATGTTTTTCCTTCACCGAATAGCGATTATATTTCGTACACAAGTTCCGAAAAACTCATTTTGTTACACTGATTCGAAACCTACGAACGACATTCCTTTAGTACCTAGTGGGTTTAGTAGGCATAATAAAGCACGTTTATTCTTTTTTTTTTGCATTTCAACATATTTCTTACAGAAAACCACAGCGAAATAGCACTATATAGACCCTACTCATAGTGTTGTGTTCCTGCTGGTGAGTAAGGCTGCCAAAGAGCTCAAAGAGGACCCAATGTGTTGACGACGTGGGAACCTCTTATTCTTTTAGTCGTCGACACTGTGAATCCTCCTTTTTGTAAAGGATCGGAAACGCGCATGTGACACCTCTAGAGTTGCAGGCGTCCATTGGCTACGGTAGCTGTTTGCCACTGTTGTGGTATGAAAAAAAAACAACGGGGTGCACTCCGGGAGCGCCGGCAGAAGTGAAAATTTTAATATTAACATTGTGCATTTTTGATATTTTGGAATGGATAGGGAATAATTTTGCACGAATTGCTTTAATTATCAGTATAAAAGTACTATCATTTATGTGGTAAAATACAATAAGTATTCATTTATTGTGCTATCGTACACAAACATGACAATTTATATTACATTAAAAATTTAACACTTCAGAACTATTACAATTATTTATTCGATCAGGTCACGTGTCTGTCTTACGAATTTTCACGTGACCTGTCGCGAGTTTAACATTTTTTTCCCCATCACAAAAAGTGCACAGCGCCGCTAAAGAAGTTTTCACTTCAAAAATTAAACTGTTATTAAAATCAACATCATCAGAGGGATATATTTACACTTATAAATTGCTTTTCCTACAATACGAGTCAGGTAACTCCTAACAGAGTTGACATTACTGTTCAAATCTCGTCATGTTTTGACGGCATTAGGCATGTTTGTTTGTGCAGTAGCTTACCGCAAACGGAGACAGGTGGCAAGCGGACCCGGGGACTAAACATAGTATAAACAGGTATACCGAATGCTTAATCCAAATGGGGTAGGTAGTTGAAACATAAGGTGTACCAGAGTGGCTTTCTTAGAAATGATTAAGGCCATTTTCGATAAGAAAACTACATTTTCAACACACCTGCTCGTAACGAGGTTCTTATTCAACCGCTTTTATGCTCATAATCCTAGATATTAAGCACACGTGCATTTCACAATAATTATCCAACTAGTGCAATAATTTAATAATCCGATCAAGTGACGTTTGTACTCTAGTACCAAGTTATATGTACGCAGACGACG
Organism: Pammene aurita; assembly: GCA_947086415.1. Taxonomy (NCBI): domain Eukaryota; kingdom Metazoa; phylum Arthropoda; class Insecta; order Lepidoptera; family Tortricidae; genus Pammene; species Pammene aurita. The sequence goes on along the minus strand of OX352295.1, from coordinate 39,582,419 downwards.
AGTTGTAATTTAGTCGAGTATTACCTTTACTTTTTTTTAACTCTTTAGGAGTTTGCATTCTAAAAAAGTAAATATATTAAAATAATACGCATTTACGATATAATACAATCCTAATTGTGAAAAATAATCATTTCAACATATTATATTACTCGTAATACACAATAAATTTATTTATTTTTATTTTATTAGTTTTAAACACGAATTGTCTGTTTTAATATTGGCTGTTTGGCATAACCGCGTCCGAGCCTTTGCCTCAAGCTGCACGCACATCCAAAAAAGAAAATTGCGCAAAAAGTTAACCTCAAATCATTGTTTATTTGTTAGATTTTTCTCGTTGTGTTTTATTAATTTAAACAAATTATATTTTAAGTGAATAAGAAGACAACTTTAGCGTTGATTTAACTTCTGGATATATTTCAAAACAGTCATACATACTTGTAAAATGTTGTCATAAAAATCTAGTGAGGAATACGTAAGAAAAAATACTATAATTTATTGGAAAATAAATGTGAAGTGTTTAATGTTATGAAATATTTCAAAAAGAGTTTTAGATAGTCAATAACATCACAAAAAAAGGTTAGTTAAATTGAATTATCTTAGGTGCGAAAGTACCTCTATCCTGTAAAAATTCTGACAATTGATGTTTTTATCAAAAATTGTTAATTACACTATTCTGTTATTTCCTCTCAAGTGTGTTGAAAAACGTCGTATGAAACGCGTGTGCTTGTGCTTGATCATTACATAAGCTCAGCTTCCTTATGCGCACTCACATGCGTTCGTGCGCACAATATCGCTTCGTATGTAATGATCAACTTAGCACACTTGTATCATAATGTACTATTAAAATATTTAAATAAGTATAAATAAACCTCGCCCCCGATTAAATGTAAAAAAAAATATAATTTTTCAACACACTTACCGCTTTTATGGTCATAATCCTAGATATTAAACACGCGTGCATTTCACAATAATTATCGAACTAGTGCAATAATTTAATAATCCGATCGAGTGACGTTTGTACTCTACTACTAAGTTTTATATACGCAGACGAATCGTTGTAATTTAGTCGGGTATTACCTTTATTTTTTTTAACTCTTTAGGAGTTTGCATTCTAAAAAGGTAAAGAAAAAAGTAAATATATTAAAAATATACACATTTACGATATAATACAAATTATACTATCCTGATTGTGAACAAGAATCATTTTAACTTATTATATTGCTCGTAATACACTAGTACATTATGATACAAGTGTGCTAAGTTGATCATTACATACGAAGCGATATTGTGCGCACGAACGAACGTGAGTGCGCATAAGGAAGCTGAGCTTATGGAATGATCAAGCACACGCGTTTCATACGACGATTTTCAACACACTTGCGAGGAAATAACAGAATAGTATACTTAATTAATAACTTTTGATTTGATAAATACATTAATTGTTACAATGTTTACAAGATAGAGGTACTTACGAACCTAAGATAATTAAATTTAACTAACCTTTTTTGTGATGTTATTGAGTATCTGGAACTCTTTTTCAAATCATTTCATAAAATTAAAGACTTCACATTTATCGTGCAATAAATTATAGTATTTTTTTCTTACGTATTGCTCACTAGATTTTTATGATGACATTTTACTAGTATGTATCACAATTTTGAAAAATATCCAGAGGTTAAATTAACGCTAAAGTTGTCTTCTTATTCATTGAAAATATAATTTGTTTAAATTAATAAAACACGACGAGAAAAATCTAACAAATAAACAATGATTTGAGGTTAACTTATACATGGCGCGCAATTTTCTTTTTTGGATGTGCGTGCAGCTTGAGGCAAAGGCGCGAATGTATAATGCCAAACAGCCAATATTAAAACAGACAATTCGTGTTTATAACGTAATTTATTGTGTATTACGAGTAATATAATAAGTTGAAATGATTCTTATTCACAATCAGGATTGTATAATTTATATTCTATCGTAAATGTGTATATTTTTAATATATTTACTTTTATTTACTTTTTTAGAATGTAAACTCATAAAGAGTAAAAAAAAAGTAAAGGTAATACCCGACTAAATTACAACGATTCGTCTGCGTACGTACAACTTGGTACTAGAGTACAAACGTCACTTGATCGGATTATTAAATTATTCCACTAGTTGGATAATTATTGTGAAATGCACGCGTGTTTAATATCTAGGATTATGAGCATAAAAGCGGTGGAATAAGAACCTCGTTACGAGCAGGTGTGTTGAAAAATAAATTATGTTTTAAACACGAATTGACTGTTTTAATATTGGCTATTTGTCAGATAGGTCCGCGCCTTTGCATCAAGCTGCACGCACATCCAAAAAAGAAAATTGCGCGCCATGTAAAAGTTAACCTCAAATCTTTGTTTATTTGTTAGATTTTTCTCGTTGTGTTTTATTAATTTATACAACTTATATTTTATTTGAATAAGAAGACAACTTTAGCGTTAATTTAACCTCTGGATCTATTTCAAAATTGTGATACATACTAATAAAATGTTATCATAAAAATCTAGTGAGCAGTACGTAAGATAAAAATACTAAGTATAGTTTATTGCACAATAAATGTGAAGTCTTTAATTTTATTAAATTATTTGAAAAAGAGTTCCAGATAGTCAATAACATCACAAAAAAAGGTTAGTTAAATTTAATGATCTTTGGTTCGTAAGTACCTCTATCCTGTACACATTCTGACAGTTAATGTATTAATCAAAAGTTATTAATTACACTATTCTGTTATTTCCTCGCAAGTGTGTTGAAAAACGTCGTATGAAACGCGTGTGCTTGATCATTACATAGCTTAGCTTCCTTATGCGCACTCACGTGCGTTCGTGCGCACAATATCGCTTCGTATGTAATGATCAACTTAGCACACTTGTATCATAATGTACTATTATTGTGAGTATATGTTTATTTATTTATAAGAGTTTCACATTTCTTCCCATAGGAATTCCACTTTTAATTTGCGATGAATATTAGAATAGTTTGGGTCCCCGAGAAAAACAAAGGACAGTTTCACGGAAATATTAAATCACGGGATTTTATGTGCTCGAAGCTGTGTACGAAGTCGCGGGCAAAAACTAGTCTAATATGTACACAATATTTAAACCGAGTAACTTTCCACATTTTGAAAAATGTACATACAGTCGCCATCAGATATATCGGAGTAGCCAAGGTGGTCACAAATATATGAACAACGCCTCTATTATCAAAGAACTTTCAGATATTTTTGAGTACCTTGACCGCTCAGATATATTTGATGGCGACTGTACAAGAACTTACAAGCTCAGCTTATCCCATTTCCCGCATTATGCCGGGAATCCGCAATAATTCTAGGTATTCTAGGAAAAGGCGTAAATTTCAATAGCTAGTTGTAGGCCGGTAAGCCACGGTGTAAATCTCTCCCGGCGCATAATATCGCGCCATTATGGTTGCCGCTAGGGTTGCCACAGATTTCAGAAAAATACAAGTTAAATTTTCAGATATAGGGGCTCGATCCACGCTCTAAGTCGTTTCTGGCCTATAACTTCGTTCGTCGAATCGCCTATTTTAGTCTGTATATTCTAGACTGGTTAAAAGTAAGTCTGACCACAAATTTACGTCAGTTTTGAACCAGTCTGCCGGGCACTTTCGGCCATGCAGGAACTGGCAGACTGGGTTTTTCTGTACCTACATACAAATTGCTATTTGTTGTCGCAAGTGTCATCTTTATATCAAATGACGTAGGTAAATACAATCCATTTTTTACCCCGGATGTGGTACTTTTTTGTGCTTTCGGCCAATTTCTTTTACTATTTTTTCGGAACTCAGCATCACTTTTACGAACATGTACCATGGGGCTTATCTTTGTATCACGTAACGTAGCAGATCTTGCGGTCCCCGCCCGTACTATATTTTTTTTTATACCACGACGGTGGCAAACAAGCATACGGCCCGCCTGATGGTAAGCAGTTACCGTAGCCTATGGACGCCTGCAACCCCAGAGGATTCACATGCGCGTTGCCTACCCTTTAGAAACCTATTCACTCCTTTTTAGGGTTCCGTAGTCAACTAGGAACCCTTATAGTTTCGCCATGTCTGCCCGTCCGTCCGTCCGTCCGTCCGCGGATAATCTCAGTGACCGTTAGCACTAGAAAGCTGAAATTTGGTACTAATATGTATATCAATCACGCCGACAAAGTGATAAAATAAAAAGTGGATTTTTAATTTTTATTAGGGTACCTCCCCTATACGTAAAGTGGGGAGTGATTTTTTTTTTCATTTCAACCCCAACGTGTGATATATTATTGGATAGGTATTTAAAAATTAATAGGGGTTTCCTAAAATCATTTTTCGATAATGTAAATATTTTCGGAAATAATCGCTCTAGAAGTAAAAAAATATGCGTCCCCCCCCTCTAACTTTTGAACCATAAGTTTTAAAAATATGAAAAAAATCTCAAAAGTAGAACTAGAGTAGTAGAACTTTATAAAAACTTTCTAGGAAAATTATTTTGAACTTGATAGGATGAATAGTTTTTGAAAAAAAAATACAAAATAATTTCTGAAATAAGTTTGTAATTTAACCGTATAAGCAGGTGTTTATTGTACCTGTAATTTCTACAAAATTACAATGAAATGACGTGCTTTCAAATAAAGTAAAAACGGTGAAAATCGGTTCACGCATTAAAGAATTATCCCATAAAATTCATCTTCCATACTTTATGCTCGCGCGCAATAGTTTACTTAATTTGCCGATAGATGTCGCTGTACGTGGAACTCTCATATCATATCCTACATGGCGGTGTTATTAACTCTTAAGTGGGGACACTTACTGTGACGGACGGAAAACTACGGAACCCTACAGTGAGCGTGGCCCGACACGCTCTTGGCCGGTTTTTGAAGAACCTAACGATTAAACACAATGATTTAACGGGGCAACGGGGCACATTTGCGCGTCGAGCGATGTCTTTTTCTAACAATTGTGACCCTGATTATGTTTTTGTTAGGTTTAGGCTAAGTGTTATGTTTTAATTTATGTAGGCTAAGGTGAAATTTTTGAAATATATCCAGGGTTACCTATATTAGTTAGGTACTGGTTGCTTTGTGAGCTGAATACCTTCCGACCCTTCCACAGCTCCCCATACATCTCCCAAATATCCGGAACATCATTATTCCGTATACGGGAAAGTCGTGCAAGTAGGTAAATAATCTAGATCCAAGCTAGCACAGCCCTAGGTGTAATAGCTCGCTAGCTCCCGCCTCGCGGCGCCGCCTGCGTCGGCCCACAAATAGATCCGCATATACTCGGGATTGGTAACGCTCGCTTCACACTGAATAAAGTGCACTGCAGTTGCAAGTAGAGCTCTAGACTTTATGGGTCATTCTCAGAGCTCTAAAAGGGTTATATGAGTGGAAATACCCCGAAAATAAATACTAAAACAAAGTATACTTTATTCAATATTATTTAACGGTTCTCTATAACGTTCCTGATCACAGAAGAAATATTAAGCTAGAAGCTTCTTCTTCTTCTTGTGCCATGTTCTCATCGGATGTCGGCCACCATCTCTCGGAACTTATTCCTATCCTGTGCCATTTTGCTCAGGTTGGCAGCGTCTTTAATATGAGTCCAGTTTTAATATTATCCATCCAGGTTAGCTTCCTTCTTCCTCTTCTTCTTTTGCCCTCTATTTTGCCTTCTATTATTTTCCTTAGAATTTGATATTTGTTGTTGCAAGGGCCCTCAGTAGTATGAAAATACGCGTGCCGAATTCTTCACACTTACTGTCATAGCTTGTATGCCACGCACATGCTCTGTGATGCCACGTCTCCGATGCCATAGTACACCCGCAAAAATGTGGAGTCATCTAGCAGACCTAATACAATTTCCATTATTTACCGATTAGGTACTTATCAACCGACTTCAAAATTTCGAAGGAGGAGGTTTTCAAGTCGTCGGGATCTTTGTTTGTGCTATTTTTTATGTATGTTCACTGATTATTCGATTATTCTAAGACGACTGAACCGATTTGGAATATTCTTTTTTTGTTACAAAGAGTATACTTCACAGTTGGTCCCACTGTAACTAGGTCAGGATCTGACGATTGCACCCTGGAGAAATCGAGAGAACTCTTCAAATATTATAGGCACACCTATAGTGATTTTAATATTTTTTACAGTAGCTCGGGCATTTCCTTTTGGAAAGGTGGAGTCTAAGAGAAGTCGATGCTTTTTTTTGTTTAAAATTATTTATTTATACATTTGGGAAACCAACAGGCAAATACAATACGAATAGTTAACCAGATTACACTTTCACAAACCAAACAGTTTCCACTAATAATAAGTAACATGTCTGTTGCTCAGTTGGAATGTACGAAACACTATGAAATTAATATTAAAAACTAAATAAAATTATTATGCACAATTACTAGTGTCCGACTGAAACATGTCTTTATGTCGAAACCGAAACCGAAACAGTAGGTTCCGCTCTGGGTCCAGTTTTGGCCGAAAACGAAACCGAAACTTTGATAGACGTGTTAAATAGTACATATTTATTTCAATTACATGTCAGCCGTTGTACAGTCACCATCAGATATATCGGAGCGGCTAAGGTGGTCACAAACATCTGAGCAACGCCCCTATTGTCACGGCGATAAAGTGCATCTTCAGATATTTTTGACTACCGTGACCGCTCTGACACATGTATTTGATGGTGACTGTACAACGGCGATTTTATCAGTTAAAAACGTTGTGCCAGAACTTATGGTCAGATTAAGTACAATGTAGAAAGTTTCGGCGCGGCCGAAAGATTCGGCCGTTTTTTGACCGAAACCGAAACTTCGGTCGGACACTAACAAGTACAAACATGCAAATCTCAAAATAACAAAAGGCAAAACAATTTCGGGATGATATAGAGTATGTTATAGAACACTTTTCAAGCTACTTCAGATAAGATAACATCTAAATCCCGGCGCACTGGTTAAGGCGCTATTCTTGGTAAAGTCCAATGAAGACTCAGACGCGGATGCTTTAAATTAAACAAACATCTGGAAATCGTCTTCGTACAAGCTTAGCGCTTCTCTGGGATCAATTCTCCCTCAATTGTTCAATATTGTTTGCTCGTATAATAGTACAGTCAACGTCAAAGATATGCTTCTTTCTCAATGTACTACCCAAGTAACAAAAGCTTCTATAACTAAGGCCTTTTATCACCAATCAGTGATATAGTAGGCCTATAATGGTAACTATTGTGACTGCTTGTACTATAAAGGTTTTTAATAGAGCGTTTTGGTTCTATAAATTAAAGAGCAATTTAGTTCTATAACTCAGCTCTTAGAACGCTTAAAGGACCATAAAAAAGAATCTTTAAAGTGTTGCACTGTAATAGATTTACAAAAAGCGATTATAGTACTATTTAATACTATAGACACTTTACTGACGCTTTTATGTACCTATTATGCACTAATAATGCGTCGAATTAACTTTTATAGTACTAGTATTGTAGCAGTATCGCAAACACTATTACAGGATCAATCTGCACTATAAAAGGACTTTGCACGACCATTACATAACGTTTTAGCTTTTTAAATGCTCCCTCAACATCGCTATAGGGCTACCCAAATCCGTTAAAATATGGCTGCCGTTTTCTGAAAGTGATAGCACATTAACAGCACGACTGGAGCCCATGTGTACTATAGCAGGCACAGTCGGGACAAGTCCTAATTTTATTAATTAAAATTTAATTAAAACAGTAAAATTATGAAGGCGCAATGTCAAATTTGAAATCAGCATAATGATTTTGTCAATACAATTATTTTCGCAAGTGCAAGTACCGGCAGAATTACGGTTCACGAATGTTTTTAGTATGTACCTTTATATGTCACTTTAAGGAACTAAAGGGACATGGCGAATGACTAACAAATATATTTGTTTAATTTCTTGTGAAATAACCTCACGACAACGACAGCACACAACACGAGGCTTTTGGTGATAAAAAAGATCACTGGAATCGTTTACGGCGCAAAATAGCACTATAAACATGTTTTGGTTACTTTAATAGTTCCTAATTGTGACATAAACATTGCAGACATTTCAGTCATAGAGCTGATTTATCACAGTGAGAGCCTTTATGTAATGTTTATAGAATAAATCAGTTATAAAACTAGGGCCTATTTGGGGTTAGGTAAAGGTTTACGACACTATTATAGTGTCAATCATGAACACTAATTAGCACGTTCTAAAATGTTCTCAGGACTTTTATAGTGCCAAATTTTGCTACTTGATGCCTGTGTGTGTGTCTAAGAATAATCTACATATAAGTATTCTATTCTACACATTTGCACTATACGAGTATTATATGGATCAGGGTGCAAAAGTAGGTAAACGACTTCGTCCGCGTATAATACGGCTCCTCATACAGAGTTTCATTCCCTGTGATATTGAAGTTGGGGCCAGACGGCAGATAGCCGCAGATTCTGCCACGTGACCTTAGTTGGAGCGAGTTGTTGAAGCGAGCGGCTACATGGCTGATAATCAACCAATCGCTTCTGCCAATGGTTGGCAGAGTTCATCCCCGGGTCTATAAAAGTCTGTCACAAAAAAAAACCTCTATACAAACTTTCAACCCCCTTTTTAGTGGTTGAATTTCAAAAAACGCTAAAATTGCTTATATTATTTCTTAATTCGCAGTAAATGTGTAGTTTCAAGTCCTGATCTTAAAATGTTAAACCCTACTCATAGAACTTTTGAACCCCATTTTTACCCCCTCAGGGGTTGATTTTTCAAAATCACTTCCTATTACTCGTACACATTATAACCGTAACCCGGTCTAAAATACAATTTTCAACTTTCTAGCTTCAGTTGAATTACGTGAACGCGATTTCGTAAAGACATTTTTATAAACTGCTTGGCTCCATATTTCACGATAAATACAAAAAGCTTCCTGTTACAATGTAACAAAAGTTTTCAGCTAAATAATTTTTATGAGAAGGGAATTCAAAACTTCACTTCCGGAAATGATAATTTAAGATTTTCATTTTACACGGTCCGAATTAACCGGGGGGTTGGAGTTTGTTGTTAGCTTCGCTTTCTCAGGTATTTGTTTCAACAGAGTCATTATATTTAATTCATCATTTCAGCCAAAAGACGTCCACTGCTAGACAAAAGCCCTCAAGGTTCTCCATAACGAACGGTCATTCGCCACCCTTAACCAACTGTTTCCCGCGACTCGTCGGTCCACCTAGTCTGGGGCCTTCCCACACTGCGACTTCCGGTTCGTAAATAAATTTAGCATTATATAGAATCCCATACCACAAAGTATGAGGTGAATATCAGATTTTGCGGTAGCCATTGATTGCACTACATTAAATATGCTCAAATTTTAATTAACAAAAACGCTTTATACACCGTGGGCCCATAAAACTAGACAGATTTTAACAGTGTATTCCTGATCATATTTAGATACTAAAATGTCCTATAAACTTTTCTGGAATACGTCTAGTTTCAGAGTTATTACCAATAAAAAAAAATACACTTTTTATTATAACTCATAACAAAACGCCTTTCTAATGGCGTTGTTGCCACTATTGGACATAGTTTACACGTCCTTATTGACAGACATCACAGTGACAAGGAAAACTTTGCAGTAACTAAATAAAAATAAAAAAATGTACCAATTTGTTTTAGGCGATAATTTTATTAAAAACATTTGCTTTTCATGTGCAATAAACATTCAAAAAATTTTGGCGAAATTTACCTAAACTGACATAATATTTTTTCCTTCCTTTGGTCTTAGAAATTCGTAGTTAAGATCTGTCGGGTTATTTCAGCCCACGGTGTATAATGTTTAGAATTGACGTAATACGAGGATTAATATTAAGAGAGTACCTAAATTAATTAGTGCAACCTGCCCTTCTCGCATGTGGTCGGTAAGTAACTGGAATACTTATACTAATTTCCCAGATTAAAATGACATAACTACATATAAATTTAAATGACACTTAAGCTCTTTTAAAGATTTCTAAGTGGTCACGGTTTTTCTTCTCAAAGTTTATGGAGGCATTGTTTTTAACTTTATTATTTTTTAAATTTCCTTGAATGACGGTTTTTATGTTTGTCAAAAAAATGTGAGACAATCTTACACTGATCGACTTAACCCCAAACTAAGAAAGCTTGAACTGTGGGTGCTAAGTAATGTTATACATACTTACAGCCTTGGCCAGAAGTGTTGAGCATAGCTCTTTTTTGTTTACATTTTTGATGTTAGGTATTAATTGCCTATCATAACAATGTACGATGACGTAAAATGTTATATTTTATTGATATATCTAGAAACCTTCACTTAATAACACTTTCAAGGTACCTATAAAATATGAAAAGTGGAGGTCCTAAAAAATGCGAATTTAGGTCGGTGCGAATAATTGCAAATATTCTATGCAGTTACTACTCACTTCAACAAAACATGCCTGTTCAGTTTGAATTAATTGATAAAATAACTTCAAAAAAGATAGAAACGCCGGTCTAAACTTTCGAGTTTTGTATGAAAATCGCAAGGGTGCTCAACACTTCTGGCCAAGGCTGTAGATAGATAAATACATGCTTCGTCACGTCAAAAGTATTTATGTCGCCACGACTCTATTACAAAGGCGTAAAGTCTTGGATAAATAAATAAATAAATATTAAATAATTATTATGGGACAATCTTACACAAATCAACCTAGGCCCACAGTAAGCTCAATAAGGTTTGTGTTGTGGGTACTAGACGACGATATATGTAATAGATATATACATATAAATACTTAAATACATCGAAAACATCCATAACTCAGGAACAAATATCCGTGATAAACACACAAATAAATACCCTGACCAGGATTCGAACCCGGGACCTCCTGCTTCATAGGCAGGGTCACTACCGACTAGGCTAGGAGGCCGTTAAAGTACATGTTTATGCCACATTAAATGTATCCATATTTTCTGACGTGACCGAACATAGAGACGTCCATATCTCAGAAACAAATATTCGTGGTAAACACACACACAAATCCCCTGACCAGGATTCGAACCCGGGACCTCCTGCTTCGTAGGCAGGGTACCACCGACTAGGCTCACAGGCCGTGTTTGTATTTATACCTAGAATATCTCAAGCGAGTAACTCCCCGTAAAACTGGAATAAATCGCTGGTTAATCCGCCTTAAGCCCGGCTTTACCCCAATGGGGACGCGAAGTGTCTAACAGATTTTTCACATATGTAGATGGAGTTTTGTCCTTTCCTTGTTTTCTAAATTTTAATGATGTCGTATGTAGCGGTGATACCAGTGTGGTTCAGGCGTTCAACTTTCAACTCCATTAAGACGGAATTTCTGGGAATTCAAGGCCTAAAGGCATTATAGACGGAGAGCTGGCCACGACAGATATGACACAATAATGAGAGAAACAAAACCTCTCCTGTTAGTTGCTATACTATGCTTGTTTCGAGATCCGGGCATCTGGCAGCTGTAAAGTGGTGGGGGTTAAAGAATGAAAATAAATCGAAAAAAAAAACAAATCTAAGAGTTCTGGGTTTGATGCAATATTATGGGAAATTATGTAATTAATTAGATTATATCATAGCCAGAAGTTTCTGTTGGGGGAAAGTAGTGCCAAATGACATATAATGCAATTTATAGTTTGTCGCGTACTGTTTTTGTTTCCGCAATAATACACAATGCTTTTTGTTCTCATGTTAAAATATAGGCCCTGCCCTCTATAAATGACACAACTTCGGCAGTTTTTACCTAATACTATGGTATTACTTTTTTCTAACTAAAAATTTTTGTTGGTCTGTCACTCTGACCTCCTCCACCCATTTAAAGCTGCCAGATGCCCAGATCTATCAATAAGGATGATAAAGCAATCTAACTAATCAGGTTTCATTGCTCTCATTATTGTGTCATATCTGACGTGGCCAGCTCTTAGTCCATTAAGATCGGTGTCAAAAGAAAAGCAAATAAACCTTAATTGATTCGCAATCACGTACTTTTAAAGAACAACTGTGGTTTCTTGTCATTACACAACACCACACAAAACAATACAATACAATACAATACAAATACTCTTTATTGCACACCTCAATAAAATAGAACAGTACAGTACACAGATTAAAAGTAGAACCAGTCAACAGGCGGTCTTAACGCTAGAGAGCGAACAATACACAAAGTCGAAGTCATAAAATAATAAAATACTAGTCTAGAATGTTTCTAGAATAAAATTTATAACTAAATGTCAGAAGGAAGATTTGCAATTTAATCCCACAGTTTTTTATCATCCATGTAGTCTTGTATACTCTAATAGGCTAGAAATAAGTTTACGTTTACACAATATCCGTTAATTACTTATATTTCAGTGAAAGTCCGGTCCTCCAGATGACCTGATCACCTTGTGCGACGAAGCCATTAAGGGGCTGACTGGTCTTAGTGTTGACATTTAATACCTAATTTATTGAATATACTTATATTATTTACTTCTGTATTTTGCCATACGATTAAATAAATAAATAAATTTCAGTGAATACTTAATATTTTGTCATGTGTCAAAACAAATTAATTAATTTATCTGGCCTCGGACACTGGAGGGCTTGGTCATTTTTTTTTGAAGTACCTATATGACATCTATTTTTCAGTTTCTATATAGTAGTGTAACTACTTAAAAAAATGCAAATCAAAAAACTTTGAACAAAATAATTTGATTTGCTTCAAGATTTAATTTATTTCAGTCAACACTCATTACAAGGGGAATAAAAAACCTTTATCTAACATGCACATATCCACAGCGCAGGCTTCGTCAGGTGACAAATGGAAATCCACAACACGCTTCGTCTCACACAAACCAATGATGGAGTCGGCATCAATTATTACAAATTGATGTCATTAATTATTTGATCGTACCTGGCGCAAATGTCCCCATTACACTGGCAGCGTTACCGCGTTGAATGGCTAATGAAATCTGTTGCACCAGGTCCGGCCCGGAACGAGGATCATACCCCTTATCCCTGAGCCGCCGACCCAACTCCCCCACAAATTTCTTAGCCTCCACAGCCCAAGGCCCAGCAGTCTCGACTGCAACCGGCACGAAGTCGTACACTGGTTCCAAGGCAGAGTACTTGGTATGCTTCAGTTTGGCTGCATACTCCGCGGCTGATCCACCGGATCTAATGGTGTTACTCATGTGGGATGGTGCAAACGTACTGACGCAAGTCGCATCCCGCAAGAGGCACCGACCCTTCTGCCATGGAACCAGTGTCAGACCATCAGGCGTTTTGCCGTCCGTTCGGCACAACCCTGGAGGTGCCAAAACGCAAGGCACGTTGCGAATAACATCATTAATCGCATGATGCCTCGAAAATCGCCCAAATGTCAAATGCTTTTTTTGCCTAGAAAGAAATGCAGTTGTCAACCAGCCATATTTGTTTATCTTTATTTTATTGACACCGAGTCTAGGTCTAGATTAAATTCACCTGAGGGGTGAAAAGGGGATAAAAGTTTAATGACTACGTGATTAAAGGATGGTTCACGCTGTAACGGTCCACGTCCTACAAGACATTTCCGACACTTATTTTTGTATACAGAACATCACGTGACCTCCGAGGATCACGTGACGCTTTCTATACAAAATAAAGTATCGGAAGTATCGTCGGAACGTTACAGCCGTTACAGCGTAACCCATCCTTAATGTCGAGTGCGCGACATTTTCACGCACACCGTTTTTTTTAATACAACGTATACGTGTGACGTATACAGGCCTAAATTAATATTAGGTATTTTATTGTTAAGGAGGCTCATAGAGCGATATAAAAGATCATAAAACCCATACAAAATCACTAAACCTCAAAACGGATTTTCTTTTCGAGTTTTCCTCCTACGAATCGCACGCGGAAAAAATATGACAGCAAAACTTTATACGACTTCCCGCGCACTGCAAAGAAACCACAAATTATGGAGCGTTAGTGATGTGCTTCTCCGGAATATTTCCTTGCAGGAATATTGGATCTTGATGGGCGTTTTTGTGTCTTAGTAGGTAGAATCAACTTAAGCTGGGTACACAGAAAGAAAATGTGTCTATTTGACGACATAACATAAATACTCTTTATTGCACACCTCAAAATAAAGAAACACATAAAATACAAGTTACAAACAGTAAAAGCAGAGGTAAAACAATTGGCGGTCTTATCGCTAAAAAGTGGTCTCTTCCATACAACCTACGACATTTTGAGTTATCGCGCTTTTAAAGTTTGGAACCATTCAACTGACCATACTTTTTTCGTAAACATAAGTTTTTTTTGTGTAAAACAATAATTTATGTTTATAGGTATTTACAGCTGTAACAAAAACTAAAAGTAGTTTATTGCGAGCTCTTCTTTGTGTTCAAAATCTTATTTTCTAAAGAAAAGTGACTACACGTGTTTTTTTCGTGTAGACTTTATACACGAATCCGAGTAGGAATTATCTAAAATTTTCTTAAAATTCGAACAATGTTATAATTATAACTAAATGTAATATGTAATGTAAAATATATGTGAAAACGCTCCTTTGCAGTGAATCGATTGTCGTAAATCACTATTTAAGGTGTCTTTTGTAAACTGAGCAGAGCTTAATATAGAAGTGACGTTACCTAAAGACTGACCAACAACGCACGGCCTTAATTATAGAAGGTAGAACCTTAAAATTGGGAATGTCAATGTCATCTCGCTATGTGTGGTAAGGGCACAGCACAGCGATTGTCAGCATAGCCCGACTGGGGAAGTACCTCCACCTTACAGAAAACTACAGTCAAATAGTACTAGACGCTACTCATTGTTGTGTTCCTGCTGGTGAGTAAGGTTGCCAATGAGCTCAAAGAGGACCCAGTGTGTTGACGTTAAGGGACCCTCTTGTTCCTTTAGCCGTAAACACAATGAATCTTCCTTTTTGTAAAGGGTCAGCAACGCGCATGTGACACCTCTGGAGTTACAGGCGTCTATAGGCTACGGTAGCTGCTTACCATCAGACTGGCCGTGTTCTTGTTTGCCACCATCGTGGTATAATTAAGAATGTATATTTAAAAAAAATAAAAAATACGCCGCCACTTTTTTTGCATTGCAGCATCGGCATTTCGTGTTCCCGCATTAAAGACGTGACTAATTATACATATCTCATCTAGGAGACTTATCGAACAATGGACATTTGGTATTTAAAAAAAAAGAAATGCAACAAGTTTAAATTTATCTTCTTCGTGATCCTATCCGACATCCGATATCGGATCGGATAATGTGAAAACGCATAGAAACAGACAATACCTAAATTAGGGCCTGAGGTATGTTTATGAATAATGGGGTAAATGTTTTCAATTAAAATTCCTGTTTCACATCACTATTCCTATCTGGAAGTTTTGATCACACGTCAAAACCAGCATAATTCCTGATTCGATTAGGCCGACAGAGTTCCAAGTCGACTTCCGCAGTGTATTAGGATAGGACTATTGCGAAACGTGACTTTATGAGTTTAGTATGTGATTTCCCTTGTGGGTTGTTTTTTCAACATAAACATAACAAGAGGGAGTACGGTGTTTCATATGTTTTAGTTAATATAAGTAACGTCAAACGGGCTTTGAAATACAAGGGCGACTTTGAAAAAACTATTTATAACATTTAAACTTTCGTGAGACTAAGGGCCGGTTGCACCACAATGTCTGTTAACATTAGGGCTCGCGGTCGATTCCGGGTTTCGGGTACCCGTTTCCAAGATCCGTTTCTGAGTAACACGAACACGGTTTTCTGGCCCGTTTCCCACGTGTAATAAAGAAACGTGTAATTAAGATCCGTTTCCACGAGTAAACGGGTAGCCGAAGCAACGTTCCTTAAATACACGCGGATCTCGAAACGTCCTTGACGAGTGGCAGAGATACGACTCGAGACGTTTAAGAGCTACTAATGAATACATGTGGTAGCTTAGGGAATTTTAGTCATGTTGAATCTTATTGCGAGTCCATAGAGTTGAAATTTAGTTAACGGTTAATTTGAACGAACCTTTTTTCCACGCAGGTAGAAGCACAGGTTTGTTTTCAATAGATAAAGGATGAATTACCTGTATTAAAATAACAATTCTGCCGTTTTAGCAATATAAATATTACTTCGTTATACTCAATACTTATTTCATTGAATTAATAGTGTCTTCCGTTCTTTAAAATAAAGGTTTAGGTAATTATTATTTTTATACCACGACGGTGGCAAACAAGCATACGGCCCGCCTGATGGTAAGCTGCTACCGTAGCCTATGGATGCCTGCAACTAATGAGGTGTCACATGCGCGTTGCCGACCCTTTTCAAAAGTAGGATTTACTGTGTTGACGGCTAAAGGAACAAGATGGTCCCTCGTCGTCAACACACTGGGTCCTCTTTGAGCTCTTGTATTAGTTGTTTATTGATAAAAAAACACTATATTTGATTAAAATTAGATAGTGGTCTGCGGCGGCGGTTAGGACGGTTTGGTTAGGTATTCAAATCCGGGCAAGAAAAATAATTTGAAACTTACAATGCATAGCAGCTGTAGTATAAATATTATTTGGACATTTTATCCCCGATTTATTTACCCTAGTACAACGAACGGTTCTCTCAATTAACGCTGAAAATTGTGTTGCCGATTATCAGTTCCCAACAAACTTTTATTTCACATCGCGGAATGATCATGTGCCAACTTATCAAAAGATTCTGTTTTATTTCTCTCAGTTACCAACTGTACGTTTGGCCTGTTTTTATAAAGTCACTTTTCTATATGCCGCCTTTCGAGTATAGAATGGTTTAGTTTGCGTAATATTCATTTCGTAAGGATGCCATTTTCACTGTGGGCAAATTATATACAGGTAGTTATTATTATTTGAATACAATAGTTTATTCATTAGACTTATTGTTTAGGATATTTTTATATTAAAAAGTCGTTACGGCGGCACGCTCGCTTCGCTCGCTCGGCTTTGTGCACTGTTTGCTCACGGTAGATCTAACACGCTCCTCTTCGCTTCGCTCGTCGTCTCACCTAACTGGAGTCCGTCACATATGACATTTCTGTTGTTAATATACTTACCAACGAAACGTTATTCTTTTAATAGTTGCTTGGCCTAGTGATAGATTTGACAAATGATAAGTATCCCAGAAGTTTTGAGTCATTATAATAATCAGCTTTAAAACAATTCTACCAAATGAAACGTTATCATATAAAATTTTGCTAATAGTTAATTGTTAAAGTGAATCATCAGCGAAATGTTGGTTAGCAAGTTAAATTCGGTCAAAAAAAGTTCGGCGAAAAGGCAGAACACCACAACGAACATGTCCTATTATGAATTGATTACTACCATTTACTAATAAATTGTGTTGAATACAATGAATTGATTAACGGTGTCATCAGAGGTAACAGAACGGTCCTTTATATAATTATCAACCATTTCTTTCCATTTCGAATCATTTTATATCTGAAAACAGGTAATTTATTATTTTGGACACTAAATTATGTCACTATATACATTATAAATGATGTACTCATAACATGATTATCCATTATTACTAAATACACTCAACATTATCTTGATTTGTATTAGTAGTCAATAAATTGGTATGAATGCTACTTACCAGTTAAATTGGTTTTTTTTACAATTTTTTTATATTCTTCTGGGTAGCTCGTTGACATGCAATCATAACAATTTTATAAAAACAAAAACCAACAAAACAAAAAAACTATTAACAAAACAACTAACACTATTTTAAAATGGTAAGATTAACTCGGGAAGACTGTATTATCCAACTGACCGACTAAGTGGAAAACTGAAGCCATACTAAAACTCAATAGGATATTCTATATCTTAGGCATGTTTTTTTTTAAATTATATTGAAAGTTCCTTCTACCTATAAGTATCACAGTGAAATTAGGCCGCGTGGCGTCAAAACAAAAGGGAACATTTACTGTGCTATAGATTAAGTAAATCCTCTTAAAATCGTGCCGCTTAAGGTCTTGTGTTTATACAGATTTATTATTATACAGACTTTATTACAACCACATAGAGCTTAAAATAGGTGGCCATTATGATTTGGAAATCAACACGTTTGCACCAAAGGGTGTCGTAAAATCTGCATTTTATTTTATTACCTGTACGCTAATCTCAAAGTTACCCAAGTCAACTAGCAGTTTACCTGTTTTAGGATCTAAGCTTAATTGAATAAGTTATATTATCGCGGGATAACCAAAGTAGCATACGTAATATTGGTTCTTTGTTAAAAACACCTGTGCATGGTACTTTGATAAGGCCTCTTAAATTGGTGGTTAGTTTTTTTTGCTGCTGCCGCGTATCTCATGGTAGTGAATACCAATGACGAGATGACAACCGTTGCAGTATAAATTTAATACAAACATAAAATCACTGTTTTCGCCTTTGTTACTTGTACAAATCGCAGTACAACTATTAATTCTGTGGTGTCAATTATCAAATATAAAGCTAATATTGATATGTTTTTGCCAGAAAAATAATTAAAAAAAACGTTTTCCTATGCAAGCTGTCAAAATGGCATCCATTGCTTGATTTGTGTGCTTATCTCTTTATTTCTTAGATGTTTACCCAGCTGACGCTCAATGGACAGCGAACTTGTGATATTTGACATTAAGTCACAAAATTGAAATAATACGTCAAAATAAATTTGCACTAGTGCCGCGGATCAGTCGATATTCTTAATTTTATCTTATCGATATTTTTACGAAGACGTGCATGCAATAAGTATTCGAATATGTAGTAGGTATATTGTTAATTTATATATTATATATTATTGTGTTCAAGATGATATTTCTGAAAAACAGGCATCGTAAAAATCTGCTTATGACTTAATATCAAAAAATAGAGTGGATTTGATCTGATTAAATTTTTGAGTAAAATTGGTATTCATTTTGTCTAGAATACCGATGAATACCTCAATATATAATCATATTTACTTATATTGTGAAGCTAAATAAGTAATTAAAATATCCTACGATACCATACAACCTCATCTGTATGCAACTGAAGAGCATTCAATAGTAACCCTTATTTGCATCGGTTCTAACTGCTTCGGACCCGTTCGAGCCGGTATTAAGTACCCGTGTACCCGTAGGAACGTTTCCTGGAGACGTTTCCGAATCCCGGCGGGTTCGTGTAAACCGGCTCCTTAGCACCGTTGGTCTTAAGTACACGGGTATTCGTCTCCGCGTGTAACACGTGTAGCGGGAGCTCTAGTTAACATCAACGTCATCGTAAAAAATCTTTTGTATGAGAAGTTTGACAGTTTTCTATGGGACGACAGCTCCGTCGCCATATTTAACGATGATCATTTCGATAGTTAACCCACCCTAACACTATAAAATATAACGGTTACACTCACGTCACTTTAGTCACTTCGCGCGACATGTTTCGGAGAGCTTAAGTCTCCATCTTCAAGCACTAAGAGTGCTATTTGAACCGGCCCGTAGCGCACTTGCACGTCGCGTTACCGACTGACGTAACCATAAACTTATATGTATAGATGTCATACACAAAGGAAAAAGTGACCTAGGCCTCCGGTGCCCAGGGCTGGGAACCGGAGGCCTAGGTCACTTTTTCCTTTGTGTATGACATCTATACATATAAGTTTATGATTTATATAGTAGTGTGTCTACTTAAAATAAACAAATCAAAATATTTATTAAAAATAATTTGATTTGTTCTTCAGTTGGACTGACTTAACCGTTATATTTTATAGTGGTGGAATCTATTTATACGCCAAAGTACCTACTGATTTTACTCCCCGACTTATTTATAAGTAAAACTGGGTTCACGTTTGTCTGATGTAATGTCTGTGGTGTTGTGACGTATGAGAACTATGATCGGTTCCATACATTTAATATGGTTGCGTTCACATTTGTCTGATGCACACTGCGGGCAATGTGAACGCAGCCACATTAATGTATAAAACCGATTACTATTCTGATGCACCACGACACAACACATCATATAAATGTGAACCCGACTAAATAGTTTATTTTATATGATTTTTAGGGTTCCGTAGTCAACTAGGAACCCTTATAGTTTCGCCATGTCTGCCCGTCCGTCCGGCCGTCCGTCCGCGGATAATCTCAGTGACCGTTAGCACTAGAAAGCTGAAATTTGGTACTACTATGTATATCAATCACGCCGACAAAGTGGTAAAATAAAAAGTGGAAATTTTTTTTTTATTAGGGTACCTCCCCTATATGTAAAGTGGGGAGTGATTTTTTTTTTCATTTCAACCCTAACGTGTGATATATTGTTGGATAGGTATTTAAAAATGAATAGGGGTTTACTAAAATCATTTTTCGATAATGTAAATACTTTTGGAAATAATCGCTCCAGAAGTAAAAAAATATGCGTCCCCCCCCCTCTAACTTTTGAACCATAAGTTTTAAAAATATGAAAAAAATTTCAAAAGTAGAACTTTATAAAATCTTTCTAGGAAAATTATTTTGAACTTGATAGGATGAATAGTTTTTGAAAAAAAATTACAAAATAATTTCTGAACTAAGTTTGTAATTTAACCATATAAGCAGGTGTTTATTGTACCTGTAATTTCTACAAAATTACAATGAAATGACGTGCTTTCAAATAAAGTAAAAACGGTGAAAATCGGTCCACGCAATAAAGAATTATCCCATAAAAATCATCTTCCATACTTTAAGCTCGCGCGCAATAGTTTACTTAATTTGCCGATAGATGTTGCTGTACGTGGAACTCTCAAATCATATCCTACATGGCGGTGTTATTAACTCTTAAGTGGGGACACTTACTGTGACGGACGGAAAACTACGGAACCCTACACTGAGCGTGGCCCGACACGCTCTTGGCCGGTTTTTTATATGATAGATACGATCCAACTTCAATACAACTCCAATGCATTAACAACGCAATACAGTTGCGGCATAAACATCTGAATCAGAAATATCAGAATTTGCTTGAGAAATATTCCAACGCAACTCCAATACAACTTCAATATTGGTTGAATGTTTGTTGTGTTTTGGAGAATTAGAATCCGGCACCTAGCCGTATACCAAAGAGATAACGAAAGTAATAAATATTGCTGTTTTATGACCGTTTGAAATCTAAGAAAGTAGCCCCAAAATTTCCTAAAGAATGTTTTACGGTACAGATGACTTAAATAAATCTACATGTATTTTGGAGATTTGATTAATTGCTGTTGAAATATAAGTCGAACTAAGTTTTTTGCCGGTCATAATCATAACATAGTTACTCTCGGGTCAGAGTTGTAGGGTTAGAACCGGCGGTAATTTTTTTCCGACGTTCATTGTAATGTGCCTTTATAGCTAATTTATTGAAGAATAAATATTTTTTTGTTCTGTCTTTTGTGGTTACTAGGCAATTAATCAATTTTCCAGCAAGCTGACAATCATTTTAATACCTTGATTTGGTCCCAAATGCGTGTAATCTGAGTTTGCCCCATCCCAGGAGGTGTGCATAACTTTTGGCAGCAAAATAACTGCGAAATGATTGCTCTTTTTTCAGTTATTTGCTTGTAGCTCAAAAATCCTAGCAATATTAAAGAGGGTTAAATTCTGCTGCATTTGGTGTTAGAAAGGCCAGATTGATAGCTTAGCTTTATGAGTAATTTTGAGAATATCTCGTGGCGGATTTTGTCCAAGATGGTCTCATTGGCCTTAAGTGAAAATATGGCTACCAGGAATAGTTGACCTGCTGAATAAGGTCCTCAGATGATCCTGAGGACCTTATTTCAGCAGGTCAACTACACAGGAGCAACATTTCCCAAAAATAATGGACACCTCCTGGAATTGGGCAAACTCGGATTACACTAATTTAGGACTAAATGAAGGCATGAAAACGATTTCCAGCTTGCTGGATATTAATTCTTCGAAACGTAGATTTTGATTGGCCTATGAATGCAGTCCTCTTATTCTAAAAATATTCTGTTAACCACGGTCCCTGTTGGTGATTTGAATGGCAGGATCGTTAATCACAAACTTGATGACTATCGCTTTTGAGCTCAACACCATGGTTTGATGGAGTTTTCCTTGTCGCCCTACATACAATAGTTTTCACTTAAAATATCGAATGGAATTTTCCAATGTCGTAAGAGTAGAAAGGTAAGAAATAAAGAGTAAAAAATAAAATATTTTATAATAGTTTAAAAATCGGCTTTTTAAATAGACATCATTTTAAACTCATGTTAGCTTGAAATCATATAGTAGGTAGGCTACACACCTACAACACGCAATTTTCAAAGTGTTAGCAAACAATTTCTACTCAAAATTGGTGTGGTGGCGCTAATGCCGCTACATATGAAACCTCACGTTAACCGATATTATTTTAGTTTTATAATAGATATGTGATAGATGTCATTCATGTCTTTGTCATTGATGTTTTGTTGATGTAAAAGAATATACTCTCTGTTAAACCATAATTTAGTTTCATCCTTTAAATATTCCCCACAACTGGTGACACCTTTGAAAATATTAAAGTTGTGCAAACGGACTTACGTATCTACTTTTTGCGAGCAATGTCTAATGAAGGTGAATCGTTCGGTGCGGCTATGTCATCACCACCCGAACCGCCCGTACCTACGGGGGCCGAGTCTTCGCCGGACAACGAAATCGCGCTGTGCCGAGCAGGTTTTAAAATGCCACAATTTTAGCCACACAAACCTGAACTGTGGTTTGCGCAAGTAGATGGTCAATTCACATAAAAAAAGATAATCGCAGATGCCACAAAATTCTAGCACGTGATTTCCGTTCTTGACTATAAGTATGCCGTGGAAGTTGAAGATATTATTACGCATCCGCCAACCCAAGATAAGTACAATACGTTAAAGCGAGAACTAATAAGTCGTCTGTCTTCATCTAAGCACCAGCGCCGTACCCAGCTATTAAATAATGAAGAGTTGGGAGACCGAAAACCTAGTCAGTTCCTGCGGCATCTCCGGAGTCTCGCCGGGGACGACGTAGGAGATGATTTCCTTCGGTCTATTTGGATAAACCGCTTACCAGGCTACCTACAAGCTATTATTACTACCCAAGACGGTACGAACCTCGACGACGTAGCGCAACTCGCTGATAAAATAATGGAAATACCTTCGCACGCCAAGCTATCAAACGTTGCCGCAGTTTCTTCTAAGACTACGCCGGAGGTAGCAGCAACTACGTCAAGTTCTGCACTTTTCAAAGATTTAGATCGCAAGATAGACGAGTTGACTCGACGATTGGATGTGATGGCATTGTCTCAAGCGTGCGAAACCAGCAGGTCGCGCTCCAGATTGCGTAGCCAGCGACGTTTCCGGTCTCGTAGCCGTGCCGGTCGCGCCACCGATGAAGAAGAAGGACTCTGCTGGTACCATGATCGATACGCAGAGAAAGCGCACAAATGTATACCACCATACTCATATGCAAAAAACCATTAAAACAGTCTCAATCTGCGGCGAGTGACTGTACTGATAAACCAAGCCGCTTATTCGTGACGGACAGTTCCAGTAAATTACAGTATTTAGTGGACACTGGCTCCGATTTTTGCGTTTATCCGCTTAAATTTCTACGTGGTGAAAAACGTCATAAAACGAGCTATGAGTTGTTTGCTGCGAACGGTACATAATTGCTACATATGGTTGGATTAATTTATCTCTAGATTTTAAGTTACGTCGTAGTTTTAATTGGCGTTTTGTTATTGCTGATGTAACTAAGCCTATAATCGGCATATACTTTTTATCATTTTACGGTTTGCTCGTAGACGCCAGAAATCATCGATTAATTGATAGCACTACGCTACTTACCGCGTCTGCTTTTCCGGTGTCCAACGACATCGCTATCTGCCATGTTAAAGCTGTTGCAGGTTCTTCTCGTTTTCACCAGTTGCTGCAACAGTTCCCCGAGATCACTAGACCTGCCGGGGATCCTACCGAGCGTGAGGTGAAGCATAAGATGCTTCACTATATTCATACTACCCCCGGACCACCAGTGTTCTCCAGGCCGCGTCGTCCTGACCCGGACCGCTTGAAGATAGCGACACGGGAGTTCGAAGATATGGTTCGTACTGGTGTGGCGCGACGCTCTGATAGCTCGTGGTCATCACCGCTACATATGGTTCCGAAGAAGACAGGTGGTTGGAGACCATGTGGCGACTACCGTGCAATTAATGCAAGGACTATACCAGACCGCTACCCGGTAAGGCATATTTGCGATTTTACTCACATCCGATCTCGTTCGTGCGTACAACCAGATACCGGTGGCACCTGAGGATATCGACTACCGTGCAATTAATGCAAGGACCATACCAGACCGCTACCCGGTAAGGCATATTTGCGATATTACTCACATCCGATCTCGTTCGTGCGTACAACCGGTGGCACCTGAGGATATCCCTAAGACAGATAACTACTCCGTTTGGTCTATTTGAGTTCCCTTTTATGGGGTTCGGTTTGAGGAACGCAGCGCAGACTTTTCAGATATTCATTGACGAAATACTGCGTAACCTACCATTCTGTTTCGCCTACATCGACGATATCCTGATTGCATCCACGGACGAGGAGGAGCATGAACGCCACTTAAAGCTTGTTTTTGAACGCCTAAAAGAACACGGCGTTCTGATCAATACGGCAAAATGCGACTTCGGTAAAACAGAGGTAACATTTTTAGGACATCGTGTATGCAGTTCAGGTACTAAGTCACTTCCAGATAAGGTTGCAGCCATTCAAGATTTTCCAAAACCGAGCAATGTTAAAGAACTAAGACGTTTTCTGGGAATGCTAAACTTTTACCGCAGATTTGTACCGCACGCAGCACAGATACAGAGTTCTCTTAATCATTTATTGGCTGGTCCTAAAGTTCGTAACAAGGATAGTATTTCATGGACTCTAGACTTAATGCAGGCATTTATAAATTGCAAAAACAGTTTAGCCAATGCGACACTTCTTAGTCATCCTCGCTCCAATGCTGAAATTGCTCTTGTTACCGACGCATCTGACATTGCAGTCGGAGTAGTCATCCAACAGCGCGTTGGTAATACCTGGGAACCCCTTGGTTTCTTCTCCAGAAAACTGAATTTGGCTCAGAGGAAGTATAGTCCCTACGACAGGGAATTACTGGCAATATACGAAAGCGTTAAGTATTTTCGACACTTATTGGAGCTTAGACCTTTCGTTATACTAACTGACCACAAGCCGATTACTTTTGCCTTCAAAAAATCCCTTGATAAGTGTTCACCTAGACAGTTTCGATATTTAGATTTTATAGCACAATTTTCAACGGATATCAGACATATTTCGGGAGAAGATAATATAGTAGCCGATACGCTGTCCCGCCCAGTAGAAGCGATAAATGCATTAGATTACGACGCATTGGCAGCGTCGCAAAATTCGGATCCTGAAATGCAAAATGTTCTTAATAAAGAATCATCGCTCCGTCTAAGCAAGGTATCGTTACCTGGATCGACAACGGAACTTTTTTGCGATATATCCATGTCCACTCCGCGACCGTATGTCACACCTGAATTCCGTCGTGGTGCTAAGGCTACAACTAGATTAGTGACGCAACGTTTTGTTTGGCCCGGAGTGCGTAAAAATTGTCACGAGTGGACAAGGACCTGCCTAGATTGTCAACGATCTAAGGTTGTCAAGCATGTGTCAGCTCCAGTACATAATTTTGCCTTGCCAGCTAAACGTTTTTCACAAGTGCACATAGACCTAATTGGGCCATTACCATTTTGTCGCGGGTATACATATTGTCTGACTGCCATTGATAGATTTACCAGGTGGCCGGAGGTAATGCCTATTGCTGATATAAAAGCTGATACAGTTAGTGAAGCATTTATCAGGTTATATATATTTATCAGGTTGGGTGTCTAGATTTGGGTGTCCGGACAGAATAACTACTGATCAAGGTCGTCAATTTGTTTCTGATATCTTCCGTCGTCTCTCCAATATGACAGGTGCACATATCGTTCATACCACTGCATATCATCCAGCATCTAACGGATTAGTTGAAAGGTTCCATAGACAGTTAAAAGCCGCAATCATGTGTCATAATAGCAATGATCGGGTAGAACGCTTGCCTTTAGTCCTTTTGGGAATCAGAACAGCGTGGAAAGAAGATTTAGCGGCATTCACAGCTGAATTAGTTTATGGCGAACCCTTACGCCTGCCTGGTGATTTCTTCCAGTCTTCGTCACAAGAAGATTCGTTAGATTACACAGACTTTGTATGGCGTTTGAAGAGGTGCGTAAAGGACCTTCAACCTTCTCCAGTTGCCCGTCATGGTCCCACAAAGGTTTTCGTTCATAAGGATCTCGCTACAGCTACTCACGTATTTTTGAGACAAGATGCTGTCCGAAGGTCTCTCCAACCCCCGTATACGGGACCCTATAAGGTGATCGGTAGAGGAGATAAGGTTTTTAAGTTGGAAATTCATGGGAAGCATGTCAACGTGTCTATTGATCGTGTAAAGCCGGCCCACATGCTCGAGGAAGATGTACGACATTATGAAGCTCCTGAGCGGCGCACACGTTCAGGTCGAAATGTACATTTTCCTGACTGGTATCGACCCTAAGGGTCTGGAGGGGGGCTGATGTGGTGGCGCTAATGCCGCTACATATAAAACCTCACGTTCATCATCATCATCATCATATCAGCCGAAAGACGTCCACTGCTGGACATAGGCCTCCCCCAAAGAGTGCCACAATAACCGGTCCTGCGCCACCCGCATCCAGCGGACTCCCGCGACCTTCACCAGGTCATCAGTCCACCTTGCGGGGGGTCTACCCACGCTACGCCTTCCGGTTCGTGGTCGCCACTCGAGAACCTTTCCGCCCCAACGGCCATCGGTTCTACGAGCAATGTGCCCACTGCCACTTTAGTTTAGCGATTCGGAGGGCTATATCGGTTACTTTGGTTCTGCTGCGTATGGCCTCATTTCTGACGCGATCACGCAGATACACTCCAACCATAGCCCTCTCCATTGGCCTTTGGGTGACTTTGAGCTTTCTTATGAGGCCCATTGTCAGCGACCACGTTTCAGTACCATATGTCATCACTGGCAACACACACTGGTCAAAGACTTTCGTCTTGAGACACTGCGGAATATTGGAAAAAAAGATGTATCGTAGCTTCCCGAACGCTGCCCAACCGAGTCGGATTCGTCGATTGACCTCTGATTCTCGAAGTTGGATCTACCTAACTGGACAGTATGTCCTACGTATATATAATCGTCCACAACTTCGAGTGTAAAATCTCCGATTGTAACGGGAGTTGGTGCTACATGGGTATTTGACATGATCTTCGTCTTATCCATGTTCATCTTTAGACCAACTCGCTCGGTGGCTTTACTAAGGCCATCGAGCATCGCACTCAAATCCTCCACGGTCTCAGCCAAGACTACTATATCGTCAGCAAACCGAAGGTGAGTGATGTACTCGCCGTTTATGTTGATGCCTAGCCTTCTCCAGTCCAGAGTCTTGAAAACATCTTCCAGTGCAGCGGTAAACAGTTTAGGAGAAATAACATCTCCTTGCCTGACTCCCCGCTGCAACGGAATAGGCTTCGAGTTCTGGTCCTGGAGTTGGACTGACATAGTGGCGTTCTCGTACAAACACTTCAGCACTTCGATATAGCGATAGTCCACTTGGGACCTCTGGAGAGATTGTAGTACAGCCCAGGTTTCGATCGAGTCGAAGGCTTTCTCGTAGTCCACGAACGCTAAGCAGAGGGGCAGGTTATACTCCTCAGTCTTCTGTATAACCTGACGGAGCGTATGGATGTGGTCTACGGTACCAAAGCCTCTTCGGAAATCGGCTTGTTCGGGAGGCTGGAAGTCATCTAGCCTGCGTGCGAGACGGTTCGTAATGACTCTTGAAAACAGCTTATAGACATGGCTCAGAAGTGAGATGGGTCGGTAGTTCTTCAGTAACGCGTTATCACCCTTTTTGAAGAACAATACCACCACACCTCTGTTCCATGCCTTAGGCGTTCTCCCTTCTAGTAAAACGGAGTCGAACAACTTCTGAAGGGCCATAAGGACCGGTTTACCACCCGCCTTCAGAAGTTTGGCTGTGATTCCGTCTTTCCCAGGTGCCTTATTGTTTTTGAGCTGTTTAAGAGCCATTCTAATCTCGTACAGGCTGATGTTCGGGATGTCTTCGGTATAGTGTCGGGTCAGTCTAGCTCTAGGGTCTTCCGCCAGACCAACTTCAGGTCTGCTAGTTGATGTGTATAGCTATTCATAAAAGTCCTCTATCTCCCCCAGAAGCTCGGGTCTGGATGAAACGATTCTACCATCCTCAGTTTTTAATTTGGCGAGCTGGCTCTGCCCAATAGACAAATCTCTTGCAAAAACTTTAGAGCCCTTATTCTGCTCAATGGCCTCTTCAATACGATTTGTATTGAATTGGCGCAAATCTCGGGTAAGGGACTTAGAGATCCGTTTATTGAGCTGCCGGTATAATGACGCATCTGCTGAGGATTGCAGAACCATTTCTCTCCTTTCCTCGATGAGTTTGTGAGTGGAGTCAGAGAGCCTTTTGGTTCTGTTGCTCCGCTGGGCCTTAAAAAACTTAGACCCAGTACTATGGACAGCTTCCACAAACCCGTCGTTGAATTCGTCCACATCGCCGCCTAGACAATCGAAACGGTTTTGGAGTTCCAGCTGGAAGCTCTCAGGGTTTTGGTTTTGAAGTGCTGCTGGACGGAGCGTAGACTTCATCAGTCGAGAGCGCTCTAGCTTAACACATATATTCAATGTGCCTCTCACCAGACGGTGATCACTTCCGGTTTTAACCGTATTGACCACAGAGACATTATTGAATATATGCTTCTTCGTCGACATGATGAAGTCAATCTCGTTTTTAGTTGCACCGTCGGGACTCATCCAGGTCCACTTCCTGTGCTCACGTTTCTCGAAGAAGGTGTTCATCATGTAGAGTCCCTCCTTCTCCAAGAAGCCGGCCAGTAGTTGGCCCCGGTGGTTCCGACTTCCAAATCCAAATTGCCCCACTCTCAGCTCTTCACCATCTCTCTTGCCCAGTTTCGCGTTGAAGTCTCCCATAACAACGGTGAAGTAGGTTTTGGAGCTATGCATGACCTTCGATATATCCTCATACATAGCCTCTACCTCGTCATCGGAGTGTGCCGAAGTCGGCGCATACACCTGTATGACCTTCAACGAGTACCTCTTGGATACTCTGAGTATAAGGTACGCCACCCTAGTCGACACCCTCTCGATCTTCACCACGTTGTTTACGTGGGACTTATGGACGATGAACCCGACACCTCTGGGACTGTTGGTCGCCCTCCCGGAAATAAAGCAAGTTGCCGGACTTTAGGATTATCGTTTCCTCCCCCTCTCTTCGGACTTCAGATAACTTCCTCCAGTTCCACTATCTTTTCGTCGGTCCGCAATGTACGCGTATTATATGTTGCCAGGGCCAGAAGTCGTCGGTGGTGGTAGCCGGATCTTTGCCGGAGATTCTTAGCACCCCTGACCCCACTAGTACCCTGGCCGCTACCATAACCAGGGCACCGGGGGGCGCCGGACACTCGGGGCCGTGGTTTTTGTGTTCTTTCCATGGGGGGTGAATGCCGTAATCGCCACGCTTGGCATGCGGGTTGGCGATCGCAGTATCTCCACCGCACTCCGAGGATGCTGCTGCCCATCCCCCGGTGGTCTTGGCCGTAGTTTTAGGACATACTCCGGGTCCGACCTCTTCGTTAACCGATAGTATTTTAGTTTTATAATAGATATGTGATAGATGTCATTCATGTCTTTGTCATTGATGTTTTGTTGATGTAAAAGAATATACTCTCTGTTAAACCATAATTTAGTTTCATCCTTTAAATATTCCCCACACTGGTGTAACAAGGTATAATTAAATCCACTAGGTTAGTATTAACTTTATATGAGCTCCAACAATGCGCACAGATGAAATATTCTCACCGTGTCGCTTGTTGTGTAAGTAAAGGGTTTAAAACGGGCCACGAAATACGCCTTTTGTTAACTAATGTAGGCAGGGCCGTATCCAGAGTTGCAGTGAAACTTAGATCTATAAAGTCAGTTTGTGGCAAACGGTTTAGGCGTTAGCGTAATGCTGAAAGATGGATTACCCACGCGAAAAAAAAATTGTTTGTGTACCTAGTCGGTTACTAAGTTCTGTTACTAGAGTTTTCACTAAATATATAGGAATAGGTAGCAACAGTTTAATTATTCACGTACATAATTTAAAAGCTTATTTAATAGTCAATAGATTACAATATATTTAATTGAAAATGATTGTCGCAGTTTTTCAGAATTCATTATAATATAACACTCGGAAAAAGGCGTGAAAAATATACGTCAAAATTACGCTCCTTGATCATGTTGATTTTAAATCCTATTTATTTTTAATCTCCTTTAAGACGCATCAGTCTTACACAATTCGGTAGCTATATTCTTTATCTTCAATTTGGTATATGTACAGTTCACGTGGCTATCCGATAAAATTCGAGACTATACGTT
Source organism: Pammene aurita (assembly GCA_947086415.1). NCBI lineage: Eukaryota > Metazoa > Arthropoda > Insecta > Lepidoptera > Tortricidae > Pammene > Pammene aurita. The sequence continues at coordinate 39,551,881 of OX352295.1, read as the reverse complement.
GCAAGTCTGCTTGTTCCATAGCAGTCTAAATCTATGTCTTTTGTGAAAAACTTAAAAATAGGCAATATTTAAAATGGCAATATCTGTGGGATAAAATCGCAAGAAAATTAAATCGTGGTAGCGCAATTACCTCTAATAAACAGGTTTCTTTGATGCACTTTTGTAAAGTGTAATTTTATTAAATTTACCGCATGTTTGCGTCTTCAGGCAATCGTATGCTTTACAAGGATTTTCAATAAATTTCTCATCTGATTTGTGTATTATTATACCATATTATGTTGATTAGAAATTAAGCTATTAAGTAATTACTTTAATTTTTGATTTACAAACTTTATTTTATATTCTATCAGTCAGAAATCTGGTAACAGTACTTAGTAACCAACTAGGTAGTAAGTTGGCCGGCTAGGACGAGGTGTCAATACAGAAAAAAAAATTTCGCGTCGAAAAAATGTTTTTAATACAATTGCTCAAAAAGTTTAGTTTATGTAGCTGCAAATCGTGCGTAAAGTTTGATTTTATGCACTAGTGCTAAAAAGTAATCTGATGTGCAAATCGTGCGTAAAGTGCATTTTAAATTGACCAATCAGAACACTTCACTATATTAAATCCACCAATCACAACACACATCGGAGTTAATCGGAACGCTAGATACTTTTTTGGTGCGTATACTGTGTAAATAATTTAAGTCCTTAAAAAAAACATTGTATTTAATATCAACCAATCAGAATACAGCAATGTTAAAATCGACCAATCAGGAAACGCAATTTATTTCTCAAAACATGAGGTGTTTTTTAGTTCCTACTTCACAATCATTAAAAAAGATTTAATTTTTTGGGAAACGCTTTAAAGTGTGTTTAAACTGTTAAAACAGCTATTAGACATGGCAATTTGTAGGGCCCAACCTGTTGTGTTGGGAGGTGTAATAGGAGGTTGGGCCCGTAGGGAGCTGAAGGAGGGTGTGGGATTGGCAGGGTACACAACAGGTTGGGCCCTACAAATTGCCATGTCTAATAGCTGTTTTAAAGAGCTAATTATACCGTCGTCTCTGGCATTTATTCGTGGTATTGATATTTTGTATCTATGTCAAAGAAGTTAAACAAATTAAAAGACCGTCACGTTATACCATAATTTCACCTAAGTTTAGTTATTGTGCGTAAATAATAAGTATTTTTATGATATTTTCTCGCAATCGAAGTGAAACATTGTATGCATTACTCTGGTCTAAAAGCCATATTACCACTCGAACAATTTTCTCTCACTTCGGTCGGGTCGGGAAAATAACCACCTGGTGGTAATATGGCCTACTTTAGACCCTTGTCAAACAATCTACTATTATTTCATTGTAGTTTTTTCGCAATTGTATTAAAAAACGTTGTTCGACTCACGTGCAGAAGTGTCATTTTCACTCGTCCCGAGTCTTGACCCTCGCCTCTCGGCTCGGGCCAAGTAACCTCGGTACTCGTGCAAAAGGACATACTTCTCGCACTTGTATCGAAAACTACTATTCTCCTACTTTTTCTTAGTCGCAGTACGACACCAATTATGACCTTAAACGGATCCTAGTATTTTTGCTACACCCTGTATATTTCCGAACTCCACGACCTCCACCTCCTTATTTCGTGGCCCCACACTAAACCGAGGTGTAAGACAAAGGATTTCGCATAAAATACACGCGAGGTGAAAATCTAATTAATGGATTCTTAATCTAGTTCTAAGACGTTCTATTTTAAAACGTATTCGGGGTATTTAGGGGGGATAAGTAGATGTAAGTATAATGAGAAGTATTCCACAAAATGAATGTTTGAATTTCCATTTAGATGCTAACTAAGAAAACAATTACGCGAACATTAGGACTACCACTTTCTGAGAAATGCGATACGACTGAAGAACAAATCAAATTATTTTAATAAATAATAAAAAAATTTTTTTTTCCTTTGTGTGGTAAACCTCTTTAGATACCATCTTATTTTTCTTACGTCATGTTTTGCTTATTAAAACCTAAAGATAAGGTTTTAATTTTGGCTATTATTTCAATTTATTAAGCAAAGAAAACGACTATTTAAGCATGGAGAAATATCTACGCCCAGAACGGTTTGAAGGGGACCCATCGAAAAGCACCGCGACCGCAGAATGGACACATTGGAAGAAAACCTTTGACAACTTCCTTGGGGTGCAAGTTCTTTCATCCGATCGGGTAAAATTAAGTATATTAATTAATCACTTATCTCCAAATATCTATGAATTTATAAGCGAGTGCCATACGTATGAACAAGCGATGTGCGTACTAAATAGATGGAATTTACGTAAAACCAAAAAACATCCTCTACGCACGACACGCTCTCGCTACTCGAAAGCAAAATAGCGAAGAAACTATAAATAAGAGAAAGACTTCTCGAAAATCTTAGCTTAACGTTGGATGAAGCGCATAACCAAGCTCGCTTCCTAGAAATGGCAGAAGTCAACACGCAACATTATAACACCGTCCCTGTAAATGCGACCTGCGAAAACGTACGGAATACTCCTGCTTCCAGTGAAAACACTTCCGCTGCCACGCCAGCCCTCCCAAATCACTCGAAACGAAAATGTTTCTTCTGCGGAGGACGTGTCCACCCACGCAAAACTTGCCCCGCCTTTGATACTTCTTGTCAGTTTTGCAACAAGAAAGGACATTTCGCTAACATACGTCGAAGTAGGAACCAAACCAGCGCTGCCGTATCTGATACAAATGACGTCAGTGCCAACATCGTTGCTGCTTCACCATCATCTTTACGCAGAACAACGGTGCCTACATACATCAAAGGTCTCAAAGCTGAAGTTTTGCTAGATAGTGGCAGTGAAGCATGAGCCTAGAATTCGCCGAGTTATGCTCTACGAAGAGAAAATCCAGTCAGCAGACGATAACCATGGCCAAACGAGGTCATACGTCGCCAGGTAAAGGAGAAGTCACTATCACTTTTACATTGGGTAAGCACTCGCACGAGAATGTGAAACTACTGATAGTAGAAGAGCTATGTTCCGACGTCAGTATAGGACTCGACGTTCTTAGTCAGCACTCCTCTGTAGAATTTGCGTTTGGCGGGCCAAAGGAACCATTGGGTGTTTGTAATGTGGCCGAAGCATCTGTGCCTGCAGTACCTTTATTCGCCAATCTAGCTCCTGGATACAAACCGATTGCCATCAAGTCACGGCGATACAGTGACGACGATAGCCGTTTTATTGAAGAAGAGGTGAAGAATCTTTTGAAGGAAGGTATCATAGAAGAAATTGGGTCACCGTGGCGAGCGCAAGTATTAATTACGAAATCGCCAACCCATAAGAAACGTCTTGTAATCGACTATTCAAGAACAATTAATCAATACACTGAACTAGATGCTTATCCGCTCCCTAGTATTGAAGAGTTGATTTCAAAAGTGGCTAAATACTCTATCTTTAGCGTTATAGACTTGAAGAGCGCGTATCACCAGGTGCCAATTTTGCCAGAGGAGAGACATTTTACTGCTTTCGAAGCTGCTACCAATCTGGAAATCTGTACCAATTCCGCCGCATCCCTTTTGGAGTTACAAATGGAGTTTCTAGCTTCCAGAGAACCATAGATTGGCTTATTCGGACAGAAAACCTAACCGGCACATTTGCTTATCTTGATGACATAACGATATGTGGCAAGACACCCGAAGAGCATGACACAAATTTGCAAAACTTCCTTAAAGCTGCCGAAAAGTACGGTCTGACCCTAAATGAAAGCAAGTCTATTTTCAAACAAAACTCCATTAATATACTTGGCTATTCGATTGCTAACAATGTCATCAAGCCTGAAAGCGCCAGACTAGAGCCTCTTCTAAACTTACCTCCATCACACGACTTGCCCAGTATGCGCAGAGCCCTGGGCATGTTCGCCCACTACTCAAAGTGGATACCAAACTTTTCTGAAAAAGTACACGAGTTGGCAAAAACAAAAATATTTCCACTAACGAACACTATGATAAAAGATTTTGGAGAGCTTAAAAACTACATAGTACAATCATGTGTTCACGCCATTGACGACAACGTGCCATATACAGTGGAGACAGATGCATCAGAACACTCAATTGCAGCAACACTTTCAGAAGCCGGCAGGCCTGTAGCATTCTATTCTAGAACTCTCAATCGAAGTGAACAGAACCATTCGGCCATTGAAAAGGAAGCTTATGCAATCGTTGAATCCTTAAAGAATTTTCGCGGCATTTTCTCATTGGAAAACAATTTATGCTCGTGACTGACCAACAGTCTGTCTCCTTCATGTTCGATAAGAAACATACAAGTAAAATTAAAAACGAGAAAATCCAACGTTGGCGTCTAGAGTTATCTCCTTACAAATAGGACATCGTGCCCGGTACACAGAACTACGTAGCGGACGCTCTCTCCCGTGTTTGCGCTATTGTCGACACACCTGCCAAACTGCGATCGCTCCACGGCACAGGCACTCTGTCATCCAGGTATAATAAGAATGGCACATTGGGTTCGCTCCAAGAACTTGGCTTATTCGATTGAAGATATAAGGAACATGACAAAACAATGTCGCATTTGTTCAGAGGTAAAGCCTACATTTTTAAAGGCCAATGCTCAAAATAAACTTATAAAAGCAACAGCGCCTTTTGAAAGGCTGAGTATTGATTTTAAGGGACCAGTGCCATCTAAAACTAATAACAAATACATATTGACAGTGATTGATGAGTACTCGCGATTTCCGTTCGCATTTCCATGGTCTGACATTAGCGCGAAGACTGTTATCAAGCATTTAGATAGCATTTTTAGTATGTTTGGCATGCCGGCACACGTACACTCAGATCGTGGAACATCATTTTTATTGGCAGAAGTAAAAGAATTTATTCTCTCCAGACAAATAGCTACAAGTCGTACAACGCCGTACAATCCGCAAGGCAACGGCCAGGTCGAAAAGCTGAATTCTACGCTCTGGAAAGCGATACAGTTAGCATTAAAAACCAGAAATCTGCCAATAGAAGGTTGGGAAGTAGTTCTACCACAAGCATTGCATTCGATACGATCGCTTCTATGTACCAGTACCAACTGTACACCACATGGTCTAAGAGCTGGTCACGTCAGATGTGACACAATAATGAGAGCAATGAAACCTGTCTAGTTATACTGCTTTACCATCCTTATTGCTAGATCCGGGCATCTGGCAGCTTTTAATGGGTGGATATCAGAGTGACAGACCAAAAAAGTTTTTAAGTTGGAAAAAAGTAATACCAAAATAGGTAAAAAATGCCAAAGTTGTGAAATTTATAGAGGACAGGGCCTATATTTTAACTAACTAAAAATTTAATTTTACATCATTTGGCACTACTTTCCCCCAACAAAACCTTCTGGATATGATATAACCTAATTAATTACATAATTTCTCATAATATTTCATTAAACCCAGAACTCTAGGATTTGTTTTCTTCAAGTTATTTGCATTCTTCGACCTCCACCACTTTACAGCTGCCAGATGTCCGGATCTAGAAATAAGCATAGTATAGCAAACTAACTAAATGGGTTTCGTTGCTCTCATTATTGTGTCATATCTGACGTGGCCAGCTCTCCGTCTAACATGAAAGGATGTTTCGCCATTCTCGGAGATCACCAAATGGAGAGTCAATACCGACATGGCTAACAGACTCGAGTAAAGTCTTAATGCGACGCTTTGACCGAAAAACAAAGTACCAACCACTAGTCGAAGAGGTAGAGGCCCTAGAGACTAATCCCACTTATTCGTATGTTCGGACAATGGATGGTCGCGCAACTACGGTGTCCAATCGCCATTTAGCGCCTCTAGGAAGTAACGGTGACGATATCCCTGCAGCAGATGAGTTTGAAGAGGCCGAGTCGGAAAGACCGCAGTCGCCGCAAGTGCCGCCACCAACATGCTCGCGACCGACAACACCGCATTCATCACCGACGGCACATTCGCCTCCAGCTTCGCCTTTTGCCACTCCTTCACAGTCACCATCGCAGGGTCTACAAGAAGGGCCAGAGCAAACAAACTCAGACTGCAGCGAGCCTATTACAGTCTCAGACCCACCCCGAAGATCGGGCAGAACCCGGAACCCGCCAAAGTTTTTATTTGATTACATCCGGCCGGGGTGAATGTGGTAAACCTCTTTAGATACCATCTTATTTTTCTAGTTTTATGTCTAACTAGCCTTTTCCCGCGGCTTCGCCCGCATACTATAAGTACTCAAAAAGGATACGATACCCATGTTGATTTTCAGACTTTGTGAGCACATTTGCTCCTTTTAGGGGTGTAATTTTCAAAAAACCTGAAACACGTCTTTACTCATTTATCTTTAGGTATACTCCTTTTCGAAGTTTCGAAAAAATAGTCTAACAAATCTTGATTCGCCATATAAACTTTGGACCCCCATTTTACCCCCGTAGGGGGTGAATTTTGAAAAATCCTTTCTTAGTGCATCCCTAGACCTTATAAGGAACCTACGTGCCAAATTTGGAATCTCTAGAACCAGTGGTTTGGGCTGTGCGTTGATATGTCAGTCAGTCAGTCAGATTCTTCATTTATATACTAGCCTTTTCCCGCGGCTTCGCCCGCGTACTATAAGTACTCAAAAAGGAAACGATACCCATGTTGATTTTCAGACTTTGTGACCACATTTGCCCCTTTTAGGGGTTGAATTTTCAAAAAACCTGAAACACGTGTTTACTCATTTATCGTTAGGAATACTCCTGTGAAGTTTCGAATAAAATAATCTAACAAATCTTGATTCGCCATACAAATTTTGGACCCCCATTTTACCCCCTTAGGGGGTGAATTTTGAAAAATCCTTTCTTAGTGCACCCCTAGACCTTATAAGGAACCTACGTGCCAAATTTGGAATCTCTAGAACCAGCGGTTTGGGCTGTGCGTTGATATGTCAGTCAGTCAGTCAGTCAGTCAGTCAGTCAGTCAGTCAGTCAGTCAGTCAGTCAGTCAGTCAGTCAGTCAGTCAGTCAGTCAGTCAGTCAGTCAGTCAGTCAGTCAGTCAGTCAGTCAGTCAGTCAGTCAGTCAGTCAGTCAGTCAGTCAGTCAGTCAGTCAGTCAGTCAGTCAGTCAGTCAGTCAGTCAGTCAGTCAGTCAGTCAGTCAGTCAGTCAGTCAGTCAGTCAGTCAGTCAGTCAGTCAGTCAGTCAGTCAGTCAGTCAGTCAGTCAGTCAGTCAGTCAGTCAGTCAGTCAGTCAGTCAGTCAGTCAGTCAGTCAGTCAGTCAGTCAGTCAGTCAGTCAGTCAGTCAGTCAGTCAGTCAGTCAGTCAGTCAGTCAGTCAGTCAGTCAGTCAGTCAGTCAGTCAGTCAGTCAGTCAGTCAGTCAGTCAGTCAGTCAGTCAGTCAGTCAGTCAGTCAGTCAGTCAGGCAGTCAGTCAGTCAGTCAGGCAGTCAGTCAGTCAGTCAGTCAGTCAGTCAGTCAGTCAGTCAGTCAGTCAGTCAGTCAGTCAGTCAGTCAGTCAGTCAGTCAGTCAGTCAGTCAGTCAGTCAGTCAGTCAGTCAGTCAGTCAGTCAGTCAGTCAGTCAGTCAGTCAGTCAGTCAGTCAGTCAGTCAGTCAGTCAGTCAGTCAGTCAGTCAGTCAGTCAGTCAGTCAGTCAGTCAGTCAGTCAGTCAGTCAGTCAGTCAGTCAGTCAGTCAGTCAGTCAGTCAGTCAGTCAGTCAGTCAGTCAGTCAGTCAGTCAGTCAGTCAGTCAGTCAGTCAGTCAGTCAGTCAGTCAGTCAGTCAGTCAGTCAGTCAGTCAGTCAGTCAGTCAGTCAGTCAGTCAGTCAGTCAGTCAGTCAGTCAGTCAGTCAGTCAGTCAGTCAGTCAGTCAGTCAGTCAGTCAGTCAGTCAGTCAGTCAGTCAGTCAGTCAGTCAGTCAGTCAGTCAGTCAGTCAGTCAGTCAGTCAGTCAGTCAGTCAGTCAGTCAGTCAGTCAGTCAGTCAGTCAGTCAGTCAGTCAGTCAGTCAGTCAGTCAGTCAGTCAGTCAGTCAGTCAGTCAGTCAGTCAGTCAGTCAGTCAGTCAGTCAGTCAGTCAGTCAGTCAGTCAGTCAGTCAGTCAGTCAGTCAGTCAGTCAGTCAGTCAGTCAGTCAGTCAGTCAGTCAGTCAGTCAGTCAGTCAGTCAGTCAGTCAGTCAGTCAGTCAGTCAGTCAGTCAGTCAGTCAGTCAGTCAGTCAGTCAGTCAGTCAGTCAGTCAGTCAGTCAGTCAGTCAGTCAGTCAGTCAGTCAGTCAGTCAGTCAGTCAGTCAGTCAGTCAGTCAGTCAGTCAGTCAGTCAGTCAGTCAGTCAGTCAGTCAGTCAGTCAGTCAGTCAGTCAGTCAGTCAGTCAGTCAGTCAGTCAGTCAGTCAGTCAGTCAGTCAGTCAGTCAGTCAGTCAGTCAGTCAGTCAGTCAGTCAGTCAGTCAGTCAGTCAGTCAGTCAGTCAGTCAGTCAGTCAGTCAGTCAGTCAGTCAGTCAGTCAGTCAGTCAGTCAGTCAGTCAGTCAGTCAGTCAGTCAGTCAGTCAGTCAGTCAGTCAGTCAGTCAGTCAGTCAGTCAGTCAGTCAGTCAGTCAGTCAGTCAGTCAGTCAGTCAGTCAGTCAGTCAGTCAGTCAGTCAGTCAGTCAGTCAGTCAGTCAGTCAGTCAGTCAGTCAGTCAGTCAGTCAGTCAGTCAGTCAGTCAGTCAGTCAGTCAGTCAGTCAGTCAGTCAGTCAGTCAGTCAGTCAGTCAGTCAGTCAGTCAGTCAGTCAGTCAGTCAGTCAGTCAGTCAGTCAGTCAGTCAGTCAGTCAGTCAGTCAGTCAGTCAGTCAGTCAGTCAGTCAGTCAGTCAGTCAGTCAGTCAGTCAGTCAGTCAGTCAGTCAGTCAGTCAGTCAGTCAGTCAGTCAGTCAGTCAGTCAGTCAGTCAGTCAGTCAGTCAGTCAGTCAGTCAGTCAGTCAGTCAGTCAGTCAGTCAGTCAGTCAGTCAGTCAGTCAGTCAGTCAGTCAGTCAGTCAGTCAGTCAGTCAGTCAGTCAGTCAGTCAGTCAGTCAGTCAGTCAGTCAGTCAGTCAGTCAGTCAGTCAGTCAGTCAGTCAGTCAGTCAGTCAGTCAGTCAGTCAGTCAGTCAGTCAGTCAGTCAGTCAGTCAGTCAGTCAGTCAGTCAGTCAGTCAGTCAGTCAGTCAGTCAGTCAGTCAGTCAGTCAGTCAGTCAGTCAGTCAGTCAGTCAGTCAGTCAGTCAGTCAGTCAGTCAGTCAGTCAGTCAGTCAGTCAGTCAGTCAGTCAGTCAGTCAGTCAGTCAGTCAGTCAGTCAGTCAGTCAGTCAGTCAGTCAGTCAGTCAGTCAGTCAGTCAGTCAGTCAGTCAGTCAGTCAGTCAGTCAGTCAGTCAGTCAGTCAGTCAGTCAGTCAGTCAGTCAGTCAGTCAGTCAGTCAGTCAGTCAGTCAGTCAGTCAGTCAGTCAGTCAGTCAGTCAGTCAGTCAGTCAGTCAGTCAGTCAGTCAGTCAGTCAGTCAGTCAGTCAGTCAGTCAGTCAGTCAGTCAGTCAGTCAGTCAGTCAGTCAGTCAGTCAGTCAGTCAGTCAGTCAGTCAGTCAGTCAGTCAGTCAGTCAGTCAGTCAGTCAGTCAGTCAGTCAGTCAGTCAGTCAGTCAGTCAGTCAGTCAGTCAGTCAGTCAGTCAGTCAGTCAGTCAGTCAGTCAGTCAGTCAGTCAGTCAGTCAGTCAGTCAGTCAGTCAGTCAGTCAGTCAGTCAGTCAGTCAGTCAGTCAGTCAGTCAGTCAGTTTCTTCTTTTATATAGATAGATTTAGATTTACATTGTCATTCCTTACGTCATGTTTTGCTTATTAAAACCTGAAGATAAGGTTTTGGCTATTATTTCACTTTGTATATGACATCTATATAAGTTTATGATTTATATAGTAGTGTGTCTACTTAAAATAAACAAATCAAAATATTTATTAAAAATAATTTGATTTGTTCTTCAGTTGTACTGAGGGCAGCGCCATCTCTCTCGCTTTCAATGAACTCCTACGAGTTCGGATTGGAGGTACGGAATCATAATGTTCTACCTTAGATGATTGGCTAAAATGCGCCTGAGCATTTACAAAGATCTAGACACACGGCAGTGTGTCCGCCAAGTTCGAGCAAAAAAAAGCGACTCACCGGCCGTGGGTTATATTACACGAACCATTTCGGGCCAATTTCGACCACCCTATAACTCAAAACATATTTTATCTACGCATATGAAATTTCGAGTGTCTGTTGACATCCCCTTAATTATCTAGAATACAAAATTTCATTATTCTACCTATTTCTTGAGATATTGACGTCAGAAAATCGCTATTTTTACTATACACTCACTGACTCACTGACTCACTGACTCATCAAAAACCTAGACCACTTCCAATGGTCGTACTGACTTGAAATTTGGCATGGAGATAGGTCTTAAGGTCAAAGTAAAGGGAAAAATCTGAAAACGGCCAAGTGTGAGTCAGTTTTAAAAATAGCGAAGGTGTAACTTTGTTCTACTATGAAGTCATAATGAACTAAGTGGGTCTATCTTCCAATGGTCGTACCGACCTGAAATTTGGCTTGAAGGTTTGTCTTTAGGTCGAAATAAAGTAAAAATCTGAAAATGGCCAAGTGTGAGTCAGTTTCGAAAACAACGAATGTGTAATTTTGTTCTACTATAAGTAGGTATGGAGTGGAAATGAGATAAGACTTATTTTAATTTAGATACATACCAATTTAAGACAATACATGTTTGTCTTAAAGACAAGAACAATAAAATTGTTCACCACTCTGTGTGTGTCAGTTGCGGGAACCGAACCCACGATTTACGAAGTGCAAAGCAGGTCACTAGGTACACTAGGTGCGCTAAATCAGTCAAACAAAAATCAAAAGACTATTTTTTCTCGCATAGTCTAAATAATTTCTAATTTTACAACTAATAAAATCGCAGATTCAAGAACATGGAAATCATATATACTCTAAGATGGAATTATATATACTACTGCCCATCTCACCCTCCGATACGCCACGGGATGAGATGGGATGGTGCACTTCTAGGGCTACATAAGAGGCCACCAATTATAATACCTACTGGTAGGTAGGTATTACCAAGTTATTAATTATCTATGTAGGTAGCGTACTTACAAACAGAATAAAGTACGTTATCGATGTATGTAATTATATGTAAGTAGGTACATTTTATAGGTGTAGGGAGCCAGTTTATTTGTAAAAATCACCTTTAAATAAATAGTAAAATAGGATTTATCATAGATTATAGGTACTCGCGCTGCCCGATCGATCCCGAAATCCCGATATATGTATGTATAGTGATACTAGATCAAAATTCCGTTCCCCGCCTCGCGCACCCTCCGTCGCTGCCTACACTCGTCCGCCGCGCTCGCGCCGTCCGCCAGCTCATGCCATCCGTTCGCCCGCTCATGCCGCCGGGGGGATGCGTACGCGCGGGAGGCGGGGAGTCAACGAACCAAAGCGTTCGGCAGCCGCGCGTCATACGCGAGACATTTCCTAAAGCAAAAGTGATAAAAAAATAATAAAGAACCTACACCTAACAAAAATAAATGAAATCCCATCTAAAACATAAATGTGAAAGGCTGCCAAGTTCGATACTATGGGAATGCTTCGCCTATTAAAAGAAGTGAGATCTGAATAAGTACCAAGTTCCATAAAAATACCTCAAATCATAAATAGTTATAGGAATGCACACTTGATTTCCAGCAGTTTTTAAGGTACATTTTGAATAAGTATCACGTTACATAGAAATACCTAAAATTATAATAGTCAGAGAAATGCACACCGGTTTTTTTAGCAGTTTCCTGATAACATTTATTATCATCTATTCAGCGCCGCAGGTGTGAACGTTAATACGGAACACATGAACGCACAAAACCGTCGATAAATACGCAATACAGGATTATTGGGCCATTTCCGCTCGATAGAAAGGGATGGGATCATCTTCTCGAGTCTAACTCGAGTTGTGACTGTTGATGTTACGTGGTTATCACGCTGATGTGGATCCACATGCCACTCAGGTTTGCGAGCGAGACATCCGTATATATTTATGTATACAAGGTGTAACAAAAATACTGGTGATCCGTTTAAGGGATTATTATTATTATTATCATTATTGGTATCGTATACTAATTATAAAAAAAAAAAAACGGGCTAAAAACCTTTTTTCACGACGAAAAATTTTTTTTTTCTAGTTTTTGTTATTTGCAATACGATACCAATTATGCCCTTAAACGGATCACCAGGGCCTCGATTCGACATGCCAAACTGTGAGTGCCATCTGTCCACACGTGTCCACACCTAACTGTCAAGCTGTCAGTAGGTCTCGCTACAGCGTTTTGTCTATGGCCATGGCCACCATTTTAGATATCTAGACACGCGGCAGCGTGTCAAGCCAAGTTCAAGCAAAGGAACTGGCTAGCCAGCGCCAAGTGTATATTTATTACTCTTGAGTGATTCCACCCCAAATTTCAACTGTCACAAAAGTGTGATATCATAGTTGTCACGCAAGCGACTGTCAGTTATGCCATGTCGAACCGGGCCCTCTATTTTTGTTACAGCCTGTATAACTGTGCACTTTTCCAGTTCCTGTCAATAAGGTCCCAAACACATAAGATTCTACCAATAAACAGTCAAAACCGTCAACCCACGACAGGCATTTTTAAATTTCTGAGCGCCTCAAGCGGCGCAAATATGTTCTGGCTACATTTTTGAGCCGTTGGAGACACTCGAGCCCAGGAGACCTTGAGATCATACAGCTTTTGGAAACCATCTAAGCAACTTTTTGACACTACGGGTGACTCATAAGTCATACGTATTGCGTTAGCGATCTAGCGCATCATACAGCTTTTGGAAACCATCTAAGCAACTTTTTGACACTACGGGTGACTCATAAGTCATACGTATTGCGTTAGCGATCTAGCGCGGCTGTCATACCGCCAGCCTTATTGTATTGTATTGTATTGTATATTATTTATTTCAGACTTCAATCCATTGTCAGTAATTACACATCTTAATAAATATTTGTTAGTACATAACTTGAACATAAAATAAGATGAAGACTAGAATTAGATGCTAATATTAATTACAAATAGAATAATTACCTGAATTTCAAGACTGACATCATCATAATAAATTAAGAACATTACAATTAGAATAAATTAACAAAATTAAATAAATTATTCGCACTCGATCTTCTGGGGCTGGCTGAGTGTCCTGTGTAGTTGGTAGTCTGTAGATTTGTTTATTTTTTTCATGTATTTCGGCCTACAACGCAGCTTTTCAACCACAGATTAAGCAAGGATGTTGTACGCGATGGGGCCGGCGGCGGTGAATAAAAACACGTAAATTATTATGTACAGTTTATATACACACAACACTATACACAACACAGGAAAAAGCACAATATTTACAACTATTTATACATAAAATAACAACAGATGTATAAACAGAACATTTGTTGCTCATTGACAGCAGACGAACAAGTGAAGTTCAACTTTTTAAAACAAAAGACGCGCGCTGGCAGCGGTGTCTGCAACACCCAGGCTGCCAGCCCGCGTGCACTAAGGAGGTTGGTAGGCCTGTCGCCTACATTCCCCACCCTAGTGCTGGCACAGCACTCAATAACCAAAAGGTACTGCGACACGCCGGTGAATGGCGTAGCATTCCTAGGTTCCGATACTATTCCACCAGGCAACACACGGCAGGCAGCGTGACAAGTTTCGCTAAGCTGTCGTCCTATCTATGTCACTCATGGCTCACCCTATGACGGTTTCTCTGGAGGAATCCGTTTCCTCTGCAGTCTGTGGCAAGCTACGCCAGATACGTACAGAGTCGAGTGGGACCTAGCTAGGCTCTGCCGGGCATGCGGAGCGCTCACTGTATTGTGCGCGGTACTGCCCCAAAGTGTTGCAGCAGTTGACGGCTCACAATATGCACCCAAACAAACTTGTAAAGGCACTGCAAAGTTACAATACTGGCCTAGTAATTTCAGTTCGCTGACACTACATGTTTTATGTACACTCGAAATCTTATTATTTACACTGTTATTTATACTTTTCACTGTAGTGTCACACATTTGTTTACTAGCACAAAAAACATGCACGTTTTCGTTCGCCGTAGAGCTGCGGCTGCAAAGCCCGTCGACTAAGTCGTTATCAAGCGTAAGCGTAGACCTAGGCTCGTCGGCAATGTGCTGACTATCAGTAGTAGCATCGGGCGCTTGGTATAGCGTGGCCGTAGAATCACAGCCGTGACCAGACAGTTTTTTGCAGCAGTTTGTAGAGGCAATAGTCAAATTGCTGCATATTCTCTTAAGCGACTCATTTGTAACGGTGGTAAAGTCAGTGGTGCCTAGCGACTTGGGCAGCCTGGCCGAATGAATACAGTCGTGGCCAGACTGATTCTCCCATTTGATTGTAGAGGTGACGAGCAAATCACTGCAAATTCTCAGGGGCAACTTCTCAGCAACGGCAGGAGAGTCGGTGGTAGCCAGCGACTTGGGCAGTATGGCCGAATTATTACAATCGTGGCCAGACTGGTTTTCGCATTTGATTGTAGAGGCGGCGGCCAAAGGGTTGCACGTGCTTAGTGACTCATCAGTGCGTGCGGCAGGAGAGTCGGCAGGAGCCGACGTCAGGCGCAGTCCGACCGAGTAATTGTCAGTTTCGTGGTCAGAATGCCCTTCCAATTGTTCCCGCTGCGGTTGGTCGTCGAGCCATCCTTCTTTCTGGCTTTTAGAGCGCGCGCGTGACTTCTGTGGACTGTATTTTGCATCTAGTTCAGCTAAGTCCGCCTCTAGTTGCATGTCAATAAGCTTTAACATTATTCTTGCCTTTTCCTCGGCTGCCTCCAGTTCGAGTCGTCTTCTTTTAGCTAGTACAGATGACGCTTTAGACTTGCCTGTATAGTGCGGTAACGGTGGCGGAGAAACGTTGCTCGCACGACGAGACGACGGCAGTTGTTTAGCTAGGCTGCTACACACCACGTAAGCCATATCTAAACTATGTACCTGAGGCTGCAGTGTAGATGTTGGTGTGCTATATACTGCACCAAAAGCTATTTACGCGTAGCACATTGCGTATTCACCAAAGCGGCATGCGAGGTTCCAATCCGGATTGAAGTGACCAACTTGTACGCGATGGGGCCGGCGGCGGTGAATAAAAACACGTAAATTATTATGTACAGTTTATATACACACAACACTATATACAACACAGGAAAAAGCACAATATTTACAACTATTTATACATAAAATAACAACAGATGTATAAACAGAACATTTGTTGCTCATTGACAGCAGACGGACAAGTGAAGTTCAACTTTTTAAAACAAAAGACGCGCGCTGGCAGCGGGTGTCTGCAACACCCAGGCTGCCAGCCCGCGTGCACTAAGGAGGTTGGTAGGTCTGTCGCCTACAGATGTCTTGCGAGGAATGTGTTTTTTAGAATAGAATAATTTCATTTTCATCAGATTTATGATTGGTTCTTAACAAACACATTCCTCGCAACGCATCCTCGCTCATCTCTGGTGAAAACTCAGCCTCAAACCTAGTTTTCGAGTCAATATTACCATACTCGAGCTTTTCAGTGACATCACTATCCCAAACTGGATATTATGTTATAACCCGTTTATGTGCAGGTTTGCAGATGGCCGATTGGGCACGAATATAATTGGCAAATGGTGATGCGAGGCCGTTGTTTGTCAGTTTTACTGTGTAGCTGCATGAGGTGTAATACTATTATGTCTTTTTTCGGTGGCAAACAGGCACACGGCCTGCCTATGGTAAACAGTCCCTGATGCCAGCAACTACAGAGATTTTAGCTATAAATACTTGTTTTGAAAAAGTAAAATACATTTTTGTTAATATTTATTATATTTGGAAGAACTTTGTTAATTCCGATACACGATTCGACGAAATCGGCTCGATAGAAAAAAAAATCAAAGTTACATCTTAAACTTAGCTTTATACAGTTGTATGTCTTTAGTTTCTTGACTTATACGTCTGTAATTAAGGATTTAACGGCCTCCTAGCCCAGTCGGTAGTGACCCTGCCTACGAAGCAGGAGGTCCCGGGTTCGAATCCTGGTCAGGGCATTTATTTGTATGTTTATCACAGATATTTGTTCCTGAGTTATGGATGTTTTCTATGTATTTAAGTATTTATCCATATTTATCAATTATATATGGCGTCGTCTAGTACCCAAAACACAAGGCTTATTGAGCTTACTGTGGGCCTAGGTCGATTTGTGTAAGATATTTATTTATTTATTTTATTTATTTAAAACTCCACCTTGCTAATACTAAAAACTCAATTATTTTATATTTCTGAATGAATGCGTTTTTTTTAATTCATCATTTTGTGAAATTTGCAATGAGCTCCCATACTAATCCTAACATTGTGTTTCTCTTTTACACGCGCTGAAAATGCTAGGGATGGAATTTAGCTGTTTTCAGCGCCTTAATGACAAAGGATACGCAGCTTGAGTATTCAGATACCCTTGACCCATTCGATATCCAAAACATCTAAATTCAAATCCAATAAACACATTCAGAAATGCAACACCTGAGCTCGCGCGAGCTCTCAATCTAATATAGAGTACAGTCAACACGAGTTTAAACGTCGGTCTATTCCGTTACAACAAACAGGCAATTCGACACAGAGATACGAGTGTACCACGACCTGCACTAAGTGCGCGGGGAGGTAGGAATATGTATATTTAGATGTGGCACTAGACATCGTTCACGAGTGAGTGATTTAAATGAACTATTACTATTAGCTAATCTGTGCTATAATTTTTGATTCACCTCACTCTCCAACTCACTGAAGATTTAACTCGCTCAGCAACTCATCTATCTCAGTCTCAGTTACAGTGTTACTTGCTCGCTCTTTCTTACTTATGATTTGAATGAGCCGGACGAGTCAAACGAGTGGCACGATGAGATTGAGGCGAATATGCGAACAAATCCACTGAACGAAATGAGCGAAACGAGTGATACATATCTCGGCGAGCGAAAGATATAAATCAATCTTTTCAATTCAGTGAAACGTTTTGCGCATCTCTATGTGGCACACATAGCATTATAGGTAAATACAGAATATCTCTGCTCTAGACCCGGGTATGTCCTTAAACTACGTACAGAAGAGAGGTATGGGTATTGCGAATGTCATCTCGCTATGTGTGGTAGGGCACGGTACAGCGAATGTGATCTCGCTCAAATCTGGAGCAGGGCCCGACTGGGGAAGTACCTCCACCGTACTGAAAACCACAGCCAAATATCACTGGACCCTACTCATAGTGTTGTGTTCCTGCTGGTGAGTAAGGTTGCCAAAGAGCTCAAAGGGGACCTAGTATGTTGACGATGAGGGACTCTCTGGTTCTTTTAGCCGTCAACACAATGAATCCTCCTTTTAGTAAAGGGTTGGCAACGCGCATGTGTCACCTCTCGAATTGCAGGCGTCCGTAGGTATATTTTTAATACGATGGTAGCAAACAAGCATACGATCCGTCTGATGGTAAGCAGTTACCGTAACCCAAGGACGCCTGTAACTCCAGAGATTTCACATGCGCGTTGCCGACCCTTTAAGAACTTACACTTCTTTTTTGAAGAACTTCATACCGTATCCCCTTGGGAAAACCTCGGCAGGGAGTTCATTCCATAGCTGGAGCGTTCGCGGGAGGAAATTCCTCTTAAACCGCACAGTGCGCGACCCTTTAGGGTCCAGGGTGTTCCTGAGTTATGGATGTTTTCCATGTATTTAAGTATTTCTCTATATCTATTCGCGATGATTTTTAATCCGTGAACAGGAGTGGAATAATATTAAAATTTAGCCCAAATTAAACTTATTCGGCGAGGTCTCGCGTTATTTCTTCACTGTTTAATTAATTAAAAGTGAAAACATAGTTAAAACAAGTATACTACAGTATAATAAAGTTTAACTATGGATACGTCAAGTGCCATCAGTATGGCGGGAAATTTGATGGATCTTATGTCAATAAATACTTCTATGTACAGTCACCATCAAATATATCGGAGCGGCCAAGGTGGTCACAAATATCTGAACAACACCTCTATTGTTAAGGCGATAAAGTGCATGGTCAGATATATTTGAGTACCCTGGCCGCTTCGATATATTTGATGGCGACTGTACTTGTAATCTTATCAGTGCTGCACTGATAACGACGAAAATAATTGGTAGGTGATTAACATAAAGTGCATTACCTAAACATTTATTTGCAAGCTACTTAACAAGTTAAATTTTGAACAAGTAAAACGATTTGTTTTTAAACTGTACAATTTAATAAATAAATACAAAACAATAAAAGCAACTGCATACCTGACCAACTAAAACATAAAAAAAGATTATTTTAAACATAATTTAACAGGTGTTCAAAATGACCACCGTGTTGTTCTTGACACAGCTCCGCTCGACGCCTGTGATTATTTTTAATTCTGCGAAGAGAATTGCTAGCCCTTATTTCGTCAAATGCGTTGCATATTCTTTGGCGGAGTTCTAGTACAGTATTGGACTCTTGTTCATAAACAATTCGTCTTACGTCACTCCAAAGGTAAAAATCAAATGGAGTGAGATCTGGACTGCGTGGAGGCCATGCGATAGGGCCGCCGCGGCCGATCCACCGCCCAGGGAATTCCGCGTTCAGGTAGTCGCGAACCCTATGTTCAAAATGTGCAGGGGCACCATCATGCTGGAAATACAGGTTATTCAAATTCCGCAGTGGCACTTCATCCAACAGCTCTGTTACCATATGCCTTAGCAAATTTAGGTAGTTTCCTCCATTTCCTCCACCGTACTGAAAACCACAGCCAAATATCACTGGACCCTACTCATAGTGTTGTGTTCCTGCTGGTGAGTAAGGTTGCCAAAGAGCTCAAAGGGGACCTAGTATGTTGACGATGAGGGACTCTCTGGTTCTTTTAGCCGTCAACACAATGAATCCTCCTTTTAGTAAAGGGTTGGCAACGCGCATGTGTCACCTCTCGAATTGCAGGCGTCCTTAGGTATATTTTTAATACGATGGTAGCAAACAAGCATACGACCCGCCTGATGGTAAGCAGTTACCGTAACCCAGGGACGCCTGTAACTCCATCCAGGGTTTACTCATAAATTGTCAATTGCTAATAAGTTTGTAAAGAGGTTACAAACTCATTAAAACCGATAAGGTAGTAGAGTGACAAGGATTTTAGGATAAAATTTAACTCAAAATTAAAATTATGATTAAAAAAAAACAAGTTTGTTTCCACGTAATTACTGCTTTAACGTAATCTCCATCAATTACTGAGTTAGAAAAGATGGTTCCTGTTCACGGATTAAGAATCATCGTGTATATTATACACCCATCAAAAACATAAATGTGAAAGGCTGCCAAGTTCGATACTATGGGAATGCTTCGCCTATAAAAGAAGTGAGATCTGAATAAGTACCAAGTTCCATAAAAATACCTCAAATCATAAATAGTTATAGGAATGCACACTTGATTTCCAGCAGTTTTTAAGGTACATTTTGAATAAGTATCACGTTACATAGAAATACCTAAAATTATAATAGTCAGAGAAACGCACACCGGTTTTTTTAGCAGTTTCCTGATAACATTTATTATTTTCAGTACTTTTTAATGATGTTACTTGGCAAGTTTTCACACACCACACACCTTTTCAATGCAAAGAATCGA
This sequence comes from Pammene aurita, assembly GCA_947086415.1. Classification (NCBI taxonomy): domain Eukaryota; kingdom Metazoa; phylum Arthropoda; class Insecta; order Lepidoptera; family Tortricidae; genus Pammene; species Pammene aurita. The sequence goes on along the minus strand of OX352295.1, from coordinate 39,532,202 downwards.
CACCTTTGGACTGCAATGTGTCAAGTATATAATTTTCTATTAAAACTTGCCAAGTAAGTCCGCCAAGTTCGAGCAAAAAAAAGCGGCACACCGGCCGTGGGTTATATTACACGAACCATTTCGGGCCGATTTCGACCACCCTATAACTCAAAACATATTTTATCTACGCATATGAAATTTCGAGTGTCTGTTGACATCCCCTTAATTGTCTAGAATACAAAATTTCATTATTCTACCTATAGCAGTTCTTGAGATATTGACGTCAGAAAATCGCTATTTTTACTATACACTCACTGACTCACTGTCTCACTGACTCATCAAAAACCTAGACCACTTCCAATGGTCGTACTGACTTGAAATTTGGCATGTAGATAGGTCTTAAGGTAAAGGGAAAAATTTGAAAACGGCCAAGTGTGAGTCAGTTTTAAAAAAAAGCGAAGCTGTAACTTTGTTCTACTATGAAGTCATAATGAACTAAGTGGGTCTATCTTCCAATGGTCGTACCGACCTGAAATTTGGCTCGAAGGTTTGTCTTTAGGTCGAAATAAAGTAAAAATCTGAAAACGGCCAAGTGTGAGTCAGTTTCGAAAACAACGAATGTGTAATTTTGTTCTACTATAAGTAGGTATGGAGTGGAAATGAGATAAGACTTATTTAAATTTAGATACATACCAATTTAAGACAATACATGTTTGTCTTAAAGACAAGAACAATAAAATTGTTCACCACTCTGTGTGTGTCTGTTGCGGGAACCGAACCCACGATTTACGAAGTACAAAGCAGGTCACTAGGTACACTAGGTGCGCTAAATCAGTCAAACAATAATGAAAAGCCTATTTTTTCTCGCATAGTCTAAATAATTTCTAATTTTACAACTAATAAAATCGCAGATTCAAGAACATGGAAATCGTATACACTCTAAGATGGAATTATATATACTACTGCCCATCTCACCCTCCGATACGCCACGGGATGAGATGGGATGGTGCACTTCTAGGGCTACATAATAGGCCACCAATTATAATACCTACTGGTAGGTAGGTATTACCAAGTTATTAATTATCTATGTAGGTAGCGTACTTACAAACAGAATAAAGTACGTTATTGATAATTATTTTACATGTTTTTTTAAAGTGGGCATTCCACTCATACAATAGTATGTTATTCAATCAAATACAAACACTGAAAACATTGAAAAATAATCAACCCAGCAGGATTTGAACCTCGCATCGATACGCCTTACCGGGGCTCGATCGCTTTACCAATTAAGCTATGGGTTCAGTTACTGAGTTGACGAAATTCTCAATGCCTTCAATCATCTTTTTGCATTTATTTTTACATCTACTTTATAGCAGCCGTAAGCGACATCTAGGTGCTAACTACTAGAGTTAGATACCCTTCCCGCCGACCCTTTTACAAGTGTCACAACGGAAATAATAGATGGCGCTGCTATCAACTCATAATTATTTTACATATTTTTTTAAAGTGGGCATTCCACTCATACAATAGTATGTTATTCAATCAAATACAAACACTGAAAACATTGAAAAATAATCAACCCAGCAGGATTTGAACCTCGCATCGATACGCCTTACCGGGGCTCGATCGCTTTACCAATTAAGCTATGGGTTCAGTTACTGAGTTGACGAAATTCTCAATGCCTTCAATCATCTTTTTGCATTTATTTTTACATCGACTTTATAGCAGCCGTAAGCGACATCTAGGTGCTAACTACTAGAGTTAGATACCCTTCCCGCCGACCCTTTTACAAGTGTCACAACGGAAATAATAGATGGCGCTGCTATCAACTCATAATTATTTTACATATTTTTTTAAAGTGGGCATTCCACTCATACAATAGTATGTTATTCAATCAAATACAAACACTGAAAACATTGAAAAATAATCAACCCAGCAGGATTTGAACCTCGCATCGATACGCCTTACCGGGGCTCGATCGCTTTACCAATTAAGCTATGGGTTCAGTTACTGAGTTGACGAAATTCTCAATGCCTTCAATCATCTTTTTGCATTTATTTTTACATCGACTTTATAGCAGCCGTAAGCGACATCTAGGTGCTAACTACTAGAGTTAGATACCCTTCCCGCCGACCCTTTTACAAGTGTCACAACGGAAATAATAGATGGCGCTGCTATCAACTCATAATTATTTTACATGTTTTTTTAAAGTGGGCATTCCACTCATACAATAGTATGTTATTCAATCAAATACAAACACTGAAAACATTGAAAAATAATCAACCCAGCAGGATTTGAACCTCGCATCGATACGCCTTACCGGGGCTCGATCGCTTTACCAATTAAGCTAACCCATACCCCACCCACCCATACCCACCCACCCATAGCTTAATTGGTAAAGCGATCGAGCCCCGGTAAGGCGTATCGATGCGAGGTTCAAATCCTGCTGGGTTGATTATTTTTCAATGTTTTCAGTGTTTGTATTTGATTGAATAACATACTATTGTATGAGTGGAATGCCCACTTTAAAAAAACATGTAAAATAATTATGAGTTGATAGCAGCGCCATCTATTATTTCCGTTGTGACACTTGTAAAAGGGTCGGCGGGAAGGGTATCTAACTCTAGTAGTTAGCACCTAGATGTCGCTTACGGCTGCTATAAAGTCGATGTAAAAATAAATGCAAAAAGATGATTGAAGGCATTGAGAATTTCGTCAACTCAGTAACTGAACCCATAGCTTAATTGGTAAAGCGATCGAGCCCCGGTAAGGCGTATCGATGCGAGGTTCAAATCCTGCTGGGTTGATTATTTTTCAATGTTTTCAGTGTTTGTATTTGATTGAATAACATACTATTGTATGAGTGGAATGCCCACTTTAAAAAAACATGTAAAATAATTATGAGTTGATAGCAGCGCCATCTATTATTTCCGTTGTGACACTTGTAAAAGGGTCGGCGGGAAGGGTATCTAACTCTAGTAGTTAGCACTTAGATGTCGCTTACGGCTGCTATAAAGTCGATGTAAAAATAAATGCAAAAAGATGATTGAAGGCATTGAGAATTTCGTCAACTCAGTAACTGAACCCATAGCTTAATTGGTAAAGCGATCGAGCCCCGGTAAGGCGTATCGATGCGAGGTTCAAATCCTGCTGGGTTGATTATTTTTCAATGTTTTCAGTGTTCGTATTTGATTGAATAACATACGTTATTGATGTATGTAATTATATGTAAGTAGGTACATTTTATAGGTGTAGGGAGCCAGTTTATTTGTAAAAATCACCTATAAATAAATAGTAAAATAGAATTAGACGCTTAGTATAAAGGGTATAGTATAAAGTACATACCTACATAAGTGGAATGAGACATTTCCTAAAGCAAAAGTGATAAAAAAATAATAAAGAACCTACACCTAACAAAAATAAATGAAATCCCATCAAAAACATAAATGTGAAAGGCTGCCAAGTTCGATACTATGGGAATGCTTCGCCTATAAAAGAAGTGAGATCTGAATAAGTACCAAGTTCCATAAAAATACCTCAAATCATAAATAGTTATAGGAATGCACACTTGATTTCCAGCAGTTTTTAAGGTACATTTTGAATAAGTATCACGTTACATAGAAATACCTAAAATTATAATAGTCAGAGAAACGCACACCGGTTTTTTTAGCAGTTTCCTGATAACATTTATTATTTTCAGTACTTTTTAATGATGTTACTTGGCAAGTTTTCACACACCACACACCTTTTCAATGCAAAGAATCGACACCTTTGGACTGCAATGTGTCAAGTATATAATTTTCTATTAAAACTTGCCAAGTTACATCATTAAAAAGTACTGAAAATAATAAATGTTATCAGGAAACTGCTAAAAAACCCGGTGTGCGTTTCTCTGACTATTATAATTTTAGGTATTTCTATGTAACGTGATACTTATTCAAAATGTACCTTAAAAACTGCTGGAAATCAAGTGTGCATTCCTATAACTATTTATGATTTGAGGTATTTTTATGGAACTTGGTACTTATTCAGATCTCACTTCTTTTATAGGCGAAGCATTCCCATAGTATCGAACTTGGCAGCCTTTCACATTTATGTTTTTGATGGGATTTCATTTATTTTTGTTAGGTGTAGGTTCTTTATTATTTTTTTATCACTTTTGCTTTAGGAAATGTCTCATTCCACTTATGTAGGTATGTACTTTATACTATACCCTTTATACTAAGCGTCTAATTCTATTTTACTATTTATTTATAGGTGATTTTTACAAATAAACTGGCTCCCTACACCTATAAAATGTACCTACTTACATATAATTACATACATCAATAACGTATGTTATTCAATCAAATACGAACACTGAAAACATTGAAAAATAATCAACCCAGCAGGATTTGAACCTCGCATCGATACGCCTTACCGGGGCTCGATCGCTTTACCAATTAAGCTATGGGTTCAGTTACTGAGTTGACGAAATTCTCAATGCCTTCAATCATCTTTTTGCATTTATTTTTACATCGACTTTATAGCAGCCGTAAGCGACATCTAAGTGCTAACTACTAGAGTTAGATACCCTTCCCGCCGACCCTTTTACAAGTGTCACAACGGAAATAATAGATGGCGCTGCTATCAACTCATAATTATTTTACATGTTTTTTTAAAGTGGGCATTCCACTCATACAATAGTATGTTATTCAATCAAATACAAACACTGAAAACATTGAAAAATAATCAACCCAGCAGGATTTGAACCTCGCATCGATACGCCTTACCGGGGCTCGATCGCTTTACCAATTAAGCTATGGGTTCAGTTACTGAGTTGACGAAATTCTCAATGCCTTCAATCATCTTTTTGCATTTATTTTTACATCGACTTTATAGCAGCCGTAAGCGACATCTAGGTGCTAACTACTAGAGTTAGATACCCTTCCCGCCGACCCTTTTACAAGTGTCACAACGGAAATAATAGATGGCGCTGCTATCAACTCATAATTATTTTACATGTTTTTTTAAAGTGGGCATTCCACTCATACAATAGTATGTTATTCAATCAAATACAAACACTGAAAACATTGAAAAATAATCAACCCAGCAGGATTTGAACCTCGCATCGATACGCCTTACCGGGGCTCGATCGCTTTACCAATTAAGCTATGGGTGGGTGGGTATGGGTGGGTGGGGTATGGGTTAGCTTAATTGGTAAAGCGATCGAGCCCCGGTAAGGCGTATCGATGCGAGGTTCAAATCCTGCTGGGTTGATTATTTTTCAATGTTTTCAGTGTTTGTATTTGATTGAATAACATACTATTGTATGAGTGGAATGCCCACTTTAAAAAAACATGTAAAATAATTATGAGTTGATAGCAGCGCCATCTATTATTTCCGTTGTGACACTTGTAAAAGGGTCGGCGGGAAGGGTATCTAACTCTAGTAGTTAGCACCTAGATGTCGCTTACGGCTGCTATAAAGTCGATGTAAAAATAAATGCAAAAAGATGATTGAAGGCATTGAGAATTTCGTCAACTCAGTAACTGAACCCATAGCTTAATTGGTAAAGCGATCGAGCCCCGGTAAGGCGTATCGATGCGAGGTTCAAATCCTGCTGGGTTGATTATTTTTCAATGTTTTCAGTGTTTGTATTTGATTGAATAACATACTATTGTATGAGTGGAATGCCCACTTTAAAAAAATATGTAAAATAATTATGAGTTGATAGCAGCGCCATCTATTATTTCCGTTGTGACACTTGTAAAAGGGTCGGCGGGAAGGGTATCTAACTCTAGTAGTTAGCACCTAGATGTCGCTTACGGCTGCTATAAAGTCGATGTAAAAATAAATGCAAAAAGATGATTGAAGGCATTGAGAATTTCGTCAACTCAGTAACTGAACCCATAGCTTAATTGGTAAAGCGATCGAGCCCCGGTAAGGCGTATCGATGCGAGGTTCAAATCCTGCTGGGTTGATTATTTTTCAATGTTTTCAGTGTTTGTATTTGATTGAATAACATACTATTGTATGAGTGGAATGCCCACTTTAAAAAAATATGTAAAATAATTATGAGTTGATAGCAGCGCCATCTATTATTTCCGTTGTGACACTTGTAAAAGGGTCGGCGGGAAGGGTATCTAACTCTAGTAGTTAGCACCTAGATGTCGCTTACGGCTGCTATAAAGTAGATGTAAAAATAAATGCAAAAAGATGATTGAAGGCATTGAGAATTTCGTCAACTCAGTAACTGAACCCATAGCTTAATTGGTAAAGCGATCGAGCCCCGGTAAGGCGTATCGATGCGAGGTTCAAATCCTGCTGGGTTGATTATTTTTCAATGTTTTCAGTGTTTGTATTTGATTGAATAACATACTATTGTATGAGTGGAATGCCCACTTTAAAAAAACATGTAAAATAATTATCAATAACGTACTTTATTCTGTTTGTAAGTACGCTACCTACATAGATAATTAATAACTTGGTAATACCTACCTACCAGTAGGTATTATAATTGGTGGCCTATTATGTAGCCCTAGAAGTGCACCATCCCATCTCATCCCGTGGCGTATCGGAGGGTGAGATGGGCAGTAGTATATATAATTCCATCTTAGAGTGTATACGATTTCCATGTTCTTGAATCTGCGATTTTATTAGTTGTAAAATTAGAAATTATTTAGACTATGCGAGAAAAAATAGGCTTTTCATTATTGTTTGACTGATTTAGCGCACCTAGTGTACCTAGTGACCTGCTTTGTACTTCGTAAATCGTGGGTTCGGTTCCCGCAACAGACACACACAGAGTGGTGAACAATTTTATTGTTCTTGTCTTTAAGACAAACATGTATTGTCTTAAATTGGTATGTATCTAAATTTAAATAAGTCTTATCTCATTTCCACTCCATACCTACTTATAGTAGAACAAAATTACACATTCGTTGTTTTCGAAACTGACTCACACTTGGCCGTTTTCAGATTTTTACTTTATTTCGACCTAAAGACAAACCTTCGAGCCAAATTTCAGGTCGGTACGACCATTGGAAGATAGACCCACTTAGTTCATTATGACTTCATAGTAGAACAAAGTTACAGCTTCGCTTTTTTTTAAAACTGACTCACACTTGGCCGTTTTCAAATTTTTCCCTTTACCTTAAGACCTATCTACATGCCAAATTTCAAGTCAGTACGACCATTGGAAGTGGTCTAGGTTTTTGATGAGTCAGTGAGACAGTGAGTCAGTGAGTGTATAGTAAAAATAGCGATTTTCTGACGTCAATATCTCAAGAACTGCTATAGGTAGAATAATGAAATTTTGTATTCTAGACAATTAAGGGGATGTCAACAGACACTCGAAATTTCATATGCGTAGATAAAATATGTTTTGAGTTATAGGGTGGTCGAAATCGGCCCGAAATGGTTCGTGTAATATAACCCACGGCCGGTGTGCCGCTTTTTTTTGCTCGAACTTGGCGGACACACTGCCGTGTGTCTAGATATCACCGTCTATTACCCACAAAACAAGCCTTATTGAGCTTACCGTTGGACAAGGTTGATTTGTGTAAGTTTGTCCCATAATATTTATTTATTATTATTTATTTATACCGAGTCAAAGTTATGTAGGTCTGATTAGTATTTCATTTCTTTTTCTGCATTATCTTCTCCGCTATCTAAAGATTGTCTGGAAAAGATCGCTCATCAGCGATAAGACCGCCTGTTGTTTGCCTCTTTTTATCATGTTATACTTGCTACTGTGCTGTTTTTTTGAGGTGTGCATTAAAGCATTTTTTATTCATTAATTCAAAGGGGCCAATTTGGTGGGCTGGCTGATGGTGGTGGTTATTTGTAAAAGCCTCCTCCATGTCACCTACTCCAGGTGCGACACAAATTGAAACGTCTCGCGTATAGCGAGGTGTGGATCGACATATTGAGGTTGAGTCTACTATACCTAATACCTACTTACCTATTAATAAGCATTTGTATTGACAATGGAGATGATTAAGTTTTATAATTTACCCAATACACCAAATATGTACATAAGTAGGTACACAGGATGATTTCGGGCCCAAGATATCAAGGTATGATACAGAATTGAAAGATGAACCTAATGATTTTATAATTAAAAGAAAAATGGAAAATACACCGCGTCGAGCAAGATTCGAACTTGCGACCTTTCGGAACACCGATCCGATCGCTCTGACCAACTGAGCCATCGACGCTTACTCAATCTCTTTAAACCTAATTATGTAAATCATTAATTTCTTGTCACCAATATTAATAATTCTTTTTCAGATGATAAGCAGAAGAAGACATTTTTTTATAGGTACGATTTGGTCACCATACTCGATGTGAGCTCTTGTCGCTTTCCATACAGCGTATGACTAAAGTTATAGGCCATAGATATGTCAAAAATCAAAACCCGGCTATCCACGATATGCCAGCAGCAAATGCTGGCCTATTTCGGCCATATAGTGAGAAAGGGAGGTGAGAGCCTGGAAAAACTAATAATAGTTGGAAACACTGAGGGAAGCCGAAGAGGCAAATCTCTTACTAGATGGCCAGATCAAGTAAAGGAGTCATCTTCCTCAAAACTTTACGCCGTTGTACAGAACGACATGGACAGAAGCCGATGGAGACGATTCGTACACACAAAGTACAGATCATCCGGTGATGACCATGATCCTCAGTCAATTGAAAAATAATATAAATCAAATTATTTCCTTTTCGATCCAATACCACATGATGCTACGACACTTGATGGCCAGTGGCTGATACACCCGACCCCTCCTGCAAACTTTCGCACTCAGAAAATAATCGCATCATGTGCTACGACTGCGAAAGCTTTTTGCTCTATTGAGCCTGGGGTCCGCTCGGTAACCTAATCCTAGACGTAGGCACTACTTTTTAGGGTTCCGTACTAATTCAATAAAGGTCCCGGAACCTATATTTGATGGCACACTATCGAGCGCCTGGTACCATATCTCCCTTTTTAGGGTTCCGTAGTCAACTAGGAACCCTTATAGTTTCGCCATGTCTGCCCGTCCGTCCGTCCGTCCGCGGATAATCTCAGTGACCGTTAGCACTAGAAAGCTGAAATTTGGTACTAATTTGTATATCAATCACGCCGACAAAGTGGTAAAATAAAAAGTGGAAAAAAATGTTTTATTAGGGTACCTCCCCTATACGTAAAGTGGGGAGAGATTTTTTTTTCATTTCAACCCTAACGTGTGATATATTGTTGGATAGGTATTTAAAAATTAATAGGGGTTTACTAAAATTATTTTTTGATAATGTAAATATTTTCGGAAATAATCGCTCCAGAAGTAAAAACAAATGTGTCCCCCCCTCTAACTTTTGAACCATAAGTTTTAAAAATATGAAAAAAATCTCAAAAGTAGAACTTTATAAAAACTTTCTAGGATAATTATTTTGGACTTGATAGGTTGAATAGTTTTTGAAAAAAAAACTACAAATTAATTTCTGAACTAAGTTTGTAATTTAACCGTATAATCAGGTATTTATTGTACCTGTAATTTCTACAAAATCACAATGAAATGACGTGCTTTCAAATAAAGTAAAAACGGTGAAAATCGGTTCACGCAATAAAGAATTATCCCATAAAAATCATCTTCCATACTTTAAGCTCGCGCGCAATAGTTTACTTAATTTGCCGATAGATGTCGCTGTACGTGGAACGCTCATATCATATCCTACATGGCGGTGTTATTTTAACTCTTAAGTGGGGACACTTACTGTGACGGACGGAAAACTACGGAACCCTACACTGAGCGTGGCCCGACACGCTCTTGGCCGGTTTTTTATATAAATCAATGGGTACACGCCGGGGTTTGAACCCGAGACCTTCGGATCGGATGGAAAACACAGTATATTTCTGTGGTTAAAAATAATGCGAATTCGTAATATCCCTACTCTTAATAGCATATACCTACAGCTACATATACAGAGCTGATTTTCAACCGGTCTCGTACGTAGGTAAATATCGACAATATCATACTTACATCAATATTATAAGAAGGTTATATCCGGATTACTTATAATGAAGTTACTCGAGCGTTTTAGGTGTTGCTAGAAGCCGGGACGTTGGTGACGATTAAATATAAGTAATATGTTATCTTTACTTGGGTGGTTCAAGGTGAACTATCATTTTTATAATGGTTGAGAAGATTAAAGGTAAGGCATGATTTTGATTGCCTCGTACCATCAAATATATCATAGCCTATTTAAACGGCCTCCTAGCCTAGTCAGTAGTGACCCTGCCTACGAAGCAGGAGGTCCCGGGTTCGAATCCTGGTCAGGGCATTTATTTGTGTGTTTATCACGGATATTTGTTCCTGAGTTATGGATGTTTTCTATGTATTTAAGTATTTATATGTATATATCTATTATATATATCGTCGCCTAGTACCCACAACACAAGCCTTATTGAGCTTACTGTGGGACTAGGTTGATTTGTGTAAGATTGTCCCATAATATTTATTTATTTATTTATTTATAGCGGCCACGGTACTCAAAAATATCGGAAAATGCACTTTATCGCCTTGACAATAGAGGCGTTGTTCAGATGTTTGTGACCATCTTGGCCGCTCCGATATATCTGATGGCGACTATACTATCGGGTTCAGAATTGCATGGCCATTTTATGAATGAATTCATTGATAAATTGACCATGCAATTTTGAACCTGATGGTACATACCGTCTAATGTAGCATTCCGCTGAAAAGTACACCGTCGACCCGTACAGTCGCCATCAAATATATCGGAGTGGCCAAGGTACTCAAAAATATCTGAACATGCACTTTATCGCCTTGACAATAGAGGTTGTTCAGATATTTGTAATCACCTTAGCCGCTCCGATCTATCTGATGGCGACTGTACGAACACGAGTATTCAGAAAATTTTTAGGGTTCCGTAGTCAACTAGGAACCCTTATAGTTTCGCCATGTCTGCCCGTCCGTCCGTCCGTCCGTCCGCGGATAATCTCAGTGACCGTTAGCACTAGAAAGCTGAAATTTGGTACTAATATGTATATCAATCACGCCGACAAAGTGGTAAAATAAAAAGTGTTTTTTTATTTTTTATTATGGTACCTCCCCTATACGTAAAGTGGGGAGTGATTTTTTTTTTCATTTCAACCCTAACGTGTGATATATTGTTGGATAGGTATTTAAAAATGAATAGGGGTTCACAACAATCATTTTTCGATAATGTAAATATTTTCGGAAATAATCGCTCCAGAAGTAAAAAAATATGCGTCCCCCCCCCTCTAACTTTTGAACCATAAGTTTTAAAAATATGAAATAATCTCAAAAGTAGAACTTTATAAAAACTTTCTAGGAAAATTATTTTGAACTTGATAGGATGAATAGTTTTTGAACAAAAATTACAAAATAATTTCTGAACTAAGTTTGTAATTTAACCGTATAAGCAGGTGTTTATTGTACCTGTAATTTCTACAAAATTACAGTGAAATGACGTGCTTTCAAATAAAGTAAAAACGGTGAAAATCGGTTCACGCAATAAAGAATTATTCCATAAAAATCATCTTCCATACTTTAAGCTCGCGCGCAATAGTTTACTTAATTTGCCGATAGATGTCGCTGTACGTGGAACTCTCATATCATATCCTACATGGCGGTGTTATTAACTCTTAAGTGGGGACACTTACTGTGACGGACGGAAAACTACGGAACCCTACACTGAGCGTGGCCCGACACGCTCTTGGCCGGTTTTTTTAAGTTCCTTTTTCTGCGATAATATAGTCAAATTATGTTTATAATTAAATATCCCAATTAAAATTGCAAAGATAACTCTAATGGCAGAGTTATACACGCGTTTGTACGGGACAGCTCGTGGGATGCCCCGAATTCGTTCCTAGCCTTAGATGTAAGTACCGTACGAAGTAATACTAATTTAATTACGCAAAATAGGCGCTAGACGTCGAGTTGCGGAAACCTGCCCGTACTACAATACAATAAAATAGTAATTTAAATTACGAAATATCGAATAGAAAAAAATACCTGTATCAATTTATTGACTGGGTGACATTGAGTTAGAATATAGTACGAGTAGAGGTACAGTCTCAAACAAGATTATCGAAAATATGGCTCGTGAAAATTTGTAACCGGGCAGTCTTATCACTACTAACTAAAATCGAATAAAATACAGCACTATTGTGGGGCCATTTTTTGGGTCGTGGTATAATAATTTTAAACAAAAAAGAACCAACTTCACTAAGCATCCACCTTTCCAACACCAAATGCTCGATCTGCTGTAAAAAATACTCAAATCACCATAGGTGTGCCTATAATAGTTGAAGAGTTCCCTCGATTTCTCCAGGGTCCCATCATCTGATCCTGACATGGTTACAATGGGACCAACTGTGAAGTATACTCTTTTAAACAAAAAAAGAATTTTCCAAATCGGTCCAGCCGTCTTCGAATAATCGGTAAACATACATTAAAAAAAATAGCAAAAAAAACAAAGATCCCGACGAATTGATAACCTCCTCCTTCGAAATCTTGAAGTCGGTTAAAAAATAACCGGTTCTTTACCTATTTGAGTCTTACAATTTCCGCTCTCGGTTGGAAAAGTCAGTTGGCAGTCACTTTCGTAAAAACTAGCCAATTATTGCGATTATGTTGTCAAGCGGACCCCAGGCTACAATGAGCCGTGGCGAAACACATAACATACACACGCTACGGCAGATGATGATGAAGTCGCTTTCTCCACACCGTATTGCAGTATCCGATACAATCTTTCGAACACTCCAAATAGGTATCTCCAATGGAAGCTCGAATAGTTGCCGTAACTCACCCTTTACAAGTACTGAACCGACTTGTTTTCGATAGACTGCTTTAGTTTTCTAATCATTGCGAGTTCGGAGTTGCCTCTAGATCAGAACTAAAAGGTCGGAACCTTTACATACAAAAAGAAAAGCCGTTAGTAAAGGTTTGAAAAATAACTCTAGCTTAGAATTTTTTATAAAGTTTTACACTAAAGGACTTTGTATGGAAAATTAGTTAGTACAGTCAAGTGCAAAAATACGTATCGAAAAAATCGTCTCATAAATATGGTACTACGCACTTATTACAACGAAATAAGATACTATGGGACATATTTTTGAGTACGATGAGTACACCCATATTTTTACACTTGACTGTACATACAAAATGATCCATGTTTGTAGTTCTTGACAATAAGTCTTGAGTAGTATGTATTTAATATCAAGTACAGTAAGTTGCCGGCGGTACCCTAGGTTAGGTTTTTTATATATTTTTTGACGGTCTTGGTACTTTTTGATAACTGATTAGCAGTCGCAAATTTTGCACGAGTAAAGTATCAAAGTTCACAGCTTTAACAACATTACTACAGACTCAGGTATCTTCCTATTACATAATATCAAGCTTCCTATCGATATGTCTAAAATTTCACCTCCACCGCTTATCGGACAAAAGCTAATGATCAAAAACCCATCCTAAATCCAAATGTTTAAGGTCCATTGTTGAAAGCTAATGCCGATGTGGTAACAAAGTGGGGTTCCCAATGAATAGAATTGATGGATAGCTTTTCATTAAATATACTACCTACTGGGATTTCAATGAAGTGGTTTTTGATTATAGTGCTTTTAGTTATGGTTAATTGATTTTGAAATAATGGCGGCTAAATTTTGGTTCTTCGTAAAAAAAGATAAAAGATATTTATTATTCAATTTAGCTACATTACAATGCACTTATGAAAGTCAGAAAGAAAAAAAAAAACTACCACCGGTTCTAACCCTACATCTCTGATCCGAGAAGTATTATGACCGACGAGAAACTCGGCGGGACTTATTTTATATATGATTTAGTGGTTTAGATTAAGCATCAATATTTTGAAATGTGGTTAATCTTTTGCTCTTTAAAATTTGGATCTGTTTATAGAACATTTTTTAACGTAGGTATTTTTTTATTTTTTATAAGACGACGGTGGCAAACAAGCATACGGCCCGCCTGATGGTAAGCAGCTACCGTAACCTATGGACGCCTGCAACTCCAAAGGACACATGCGCGTTGCCGACCCTTTGCAAGAAGGAGGATTACTGTGTTGATGGCTAAAGGAACAAGAGGGTCCCTCATCGTCAACACACTGGGTCCTCTTTGAGCTCTTTGGCAACCTTACTCACCAGCAGGAACACAACACTATGAGTAGGGTTTAGTGCTATTTGGCTGTGGTTTTCTGTAAGGTGGAGGTACTTCCCCAGTCGGGTTCTGCTCCAGATTTGAGCAAGATGACATTCGCTGAACGTGCCCTACCACACTTAGCGAGATGCAATTCGCAGTGCCCATACCTCTCTTTTTGGCTTAGTTTAAGGACGTACCCAAGTCCGGACGTAGTTTAAGGACATACCCCGGGTTCGCTGTTATTAGGTATTTAGATAAAAAAAATGTTTTGGTGCTATTACCATGGTTCGCCAATTTCATATTCGTAATAAACAGGCAAACCAAACCAATATGACATTTAAAACTCTGAATAAAACGAAGAAATTTTTAGTAATAACAGCGATAGTAATTTAAAATTATGATTATTTATACTATTAGTAAATAATGGCGACAAACTTTTGTCTGCGATTATATTCGAAGTTAAATTCTTTGAATTCGAGCGCTCAATTGTCAAAAATCGCCCCCCAGATACATTATAGTGTATAAATCTATGTTTATATTTAGGTAACGAAACGGAACGAAATGTTTTTGGTAAGTAGCTGTTTACAAAGTCCAACACAAATCTAATAATGATTTATACTTTTTCTTTTATTTCAAAGTTAAGAGAAACCATATTTTTCCCAATTGTTATCCCCATAAATTCCAATAATGACGCTGATCCATCCCACTCAGAACTTAATCGCAAAAATTCGAATAAAACAAGGGAGTCACTCCAAAAAAGTTTTTCCCTAACAATCAAGCAGTTTTTGCGGAGTTTCATCAAAAAAGTTGGGAAACAGGAAGGGCCGTTAGCTGGGGAAAATAAAGCAATCCGTTATCCGTTGGTTTGTTTTAGATAAAACGTTGACTTTGCAATCTTGACGCGAATTAAGGAGTCACTCGGTTCACTAATATTGGGCGGTTACTTAAAACGAGCTTAGAACTGTATTTTTTTACTCTTTTTTTGCTGATTATGACATCCGCTGGTTTTTGGTTAAATTGTATAGAAACCCGGAGTTCGTTTTTAGGGTTCCGTAGTCAACTAGGAACCCTTATAGTTTCGCCATGTCTGCCCGTCCGTCCGTCCGTCCGTCCGTCCGTCCGCGGATAATCTCAGTGACCGTTAGCACTAGAAAGCTGAAATTTGGTACTAATATGTATATCAATCACGCCGACAAAGTGGTAAAATAAAAAGTGGATTTTTTTTTAAATTAGGGTACTACCCGTATACGTAAAGTGGGGAGTGATTTTTTTTTTCATTTCAACCCTAACGTGTGATATATTGTTGGATAGGTATTTAAAAATGAATAGGGGTTTTCTAAAATCATTTTTTGATAATGTAAATATTTTCGGAAATAATCGCTCCAGAAGTAAAAAAAAATGTGTCCCCCCCCTCTAACTTTTGAACCATAAGTTTTAAAAATATGAAAAAAATTTCAAAAGTAGAACTTTATAAAAACTTTCTAGGAAAATTATTTTGAACTTATGGGTTGAATATTTTTTGAAAAAAAAAATTACAAAATAATTTCTGAACTAAGTTTGTAATTTAACCGTATAAGCAGGTGTTTATTGTACCTGTAATTTCTACAAAATCACAATGAAATGACGTGCTTTCAAATAAAGTTAAAACGGTGAAAATCGGTTCACCCAATAAAGAATTATCCCATAAAAATCATCTTCCATACTTTAAGCTCGCGCGCAATAGTTTACTTAATTTGCCGATAGATGTCACTGTACGTGGAACGCTCATATCATATCCTACATGGCGGTGTTATTTTAACTCTTAATTGGGGACACTTACTGTGACGGACGGAAAACTACGGAACCCTACACTGAGCGTGGCCCGACACGCTCTTGGCCGGTTTTTCTCAACTAATTCCAATTAGGAGTATTTTTACTGGCGCAGGAGTCTGCCATTCGACTTTCCAAAGCAACTTTCTTGATCGAAGAGCAATTGTGCCACTTTTTGGGAAGAGGGACCATTTGTCGGAAGGCGCTTACGTTGCAGGTAAGTATGTTGTACAAATTTAATATTGTACTCAAGCAATAAAAGCGTAATCAGAATCACGGAAAGGCAGTAAGTATGCTTACAGATCTGGGCGCGCCACCACCGACCTGGTGCGTGAAGTGGCGTGGCGCGCGCTGAGCGCGCGCGAGGCGAGTCAGCCCGTCTCACTACTATGCTGCGACCTTTCGCGCGCCTTCGCACCGCCGACCCATCACGGCATACGCGGTCCCGTCTTGTCCTTGCTAACGTCCTTTATGTCTGACCGTTCCCAAACCGTTGTCGGTGATAAAAGTCGGGTTAAATCAACAGAAATGATAAATACGATGGGCGTTCCGCAGGGCTCGTGCTTGTCAAATACCCTTTTCAGCTTGCTGCTAAACGGTCTACTAGTGCCATAAGCGAAGCAGAGATATATATGTACGCTGACGACGTAGTTGCTGTAGTCACGGCGCCAACGTCATATGAGCTGGAGCAGAAACTAAACTACACAGTTCAAAGGCTTGAGTGGTGGTTCCGACTAAATGGCTTAGCCTTAAACAGGGAAAAAACTATGTTTATAGTATTTCAGGTAAATGGCACATCACCACCACCCTGCCTGGTCACTGCCGACTATCATACCGCCCTGAAGATTGTCCAAACGACGAAGCTGCTGCTTTCATATCGATAGTGCCCTCACGTGGGTTCACCATATTGACGAGTTTTGCTCCAAACTGGGCCACGCATCAGAAACCGGTGGATTCCAATTTCGAGCAATTCGAGACAAAACATTGAGTCATTTTCGCGAAAATAAATAAAAAGTACTTCGCGCCATACAAATTTAGCTTTTTAATGGAAATTTAGCTTTCTAAGGACCAAAGTTGAAGATGTCACTTTGACAATTGCCTTCAACATTATAACATGAATGTAGTCTAAGATTATGAATGAAACCATCGAGTTTTACCGTGCCGTGAGCGTTCACGGTAAAGAGGTATACACGGCGCAATTTTGACGTAAAAATCGCCTTCGATTTCAATACGTTGCCGTCTAGGTAGGTGTAACAAAATCAATCGATGGATCAAAAACCTCAATGTATTGAAAATAGCAGGCGATTCGTTGCGAGGTCAGTAGAGTGTCTAGTATAAAAACGCCCATTCGTTTCGATTTTGTGAAAGGGTATGTCAAAAGTATCAAAACTATGAAAATTAGCTAAAAAATAATAAAGGTCAAATATATAAAGTCCAGTCCATACAAAAAAAAAGAGGTTTTTCATAATTTTTTCATAGAAACTAAAATCCTATTTTAGTGAACCGCGTCACATGTATCGCTTCTTCAGTAAGTAGGAAAGAAATTTACATTTTAATTTTCTTTTAGCACGGAGTAAATTTAGTTAGTCTCCTGACGGGGGCATCTGACATAGTAAATTGTTTAAACTAGCAGTTAAATGCCTTGAGATTCCCACAGGGGTAGTTTACAGTGATTAAATAGGTGTTAAAATGGCTATAATCGAGGCTTATACTTACTGTCACGTGTCACACGTGTGTTACGGTTTTAACAACTGTCATTATGAATCTTGATGATGAACTGTCATTATGTTACAAAACAGAACATTTTCTGTGAAATGAGTTCCCTGATCAGGTTTGTTTTTTTGAGGAATTATAATGATTTCTTAAAAAAAGGGATCGCAATGGATAAACCAAATTGTATTGTACTGTAATCATGAAACTACTAACTAGTCATGCCGAAGCACAAGGTCCAACATCTTTTTCATTGATTTTAAATCAGCAGAAATTCACTAAAAGACCGGATACGCCTTAATACTAACTTCCTAGTAAAACTCGTTTTGACATTTCATAAAATGTAGCTGATTTGACTTGATACCGTTTTTATTTAAAAAAAATTATACCACGACGGTGTCATACGGACCCCCTGATGGTAAGCAATTACCTTAGTCTATAGACGCCTGCAACCGCAGAGGATTCTGCGCGTTACCTACCCTACTTACCACCCATTTACTTGAATTTTGTTTTGTCCGTCCTGAAAAGTAGTCGTTGGTGCCTTACGCCGCTTAAAATCAAAATCAAAAATCTAAATATATTTATCATTGATTTATTATGTATTCTACTAGATGTGACATCTAGAACAAATTTTGTACGCCATGTTTGGCGGTTGACAGCTATGACAGAATCAAATATATAAATAAACTTGCTGTAGTAAACTTGTAGTGACTTTCACTACAAATTTTGGTACAAAAAATGTCTTAGGGATGTCAATGATATTTATTGAGACTATATGTGTAGTATAAACAGTTGTTACATTTGTTTGCGGTACTAAAACTATCCCAATCATGTCAATGGTGCACAATATATCTTAGAGCTAAAATAATTGTGAGTTCAATATAAAGATACAATAGTAAATTCTAAATAATATACAAGAGTTAAGGAAGAATAAGATTTATTTCATATTTCCTTATTAAACTTATATATTACCGATGCAAACTTTACCAACCATAAATCGTAAGTCCCAAAACACCCCAATAACAGAACTGAATAAACTCAGGTGATCAAACACACCACACTACTATAAACAAGGGGGTGCTCAAATTGAAGATTCTTGGCTGCGAAGTGGGATTTGTGGATACGGCAATGTTTATTTATGCTGGAATATTATTTGACTTGAAATATTGCAAAGAAGGCAGATAAAATTAAAGGAGGGAAGGATGGGTGTACATTACAGTATAGAGGCGGAAAAATAGAGCGAGTGTGGCGAGATCGTATAGGGATACGAGGCTGAGTATCCATTTTCACGCCAACGTACATAAGTACAGTGCCTTTTTTAAAAAAATGTTTGGAAATTAAATCTAAAACCCATACTTCCTAAAGTATTGATTGTTTCGATCTTATTTCCGCGCATTTTTTCCGCAACCGGATGGCTCGCGCTATTTAAGCTCCCTACGTGTAGTAGACCCACCCTGTGAAACCCGAACATACCCACTTAGTTGCCTCGCGGACACTCAAACTACGGGTCATTGCTCTGAATTATACATTTGACAGCGATCAAGTACGTGTAAGTACCTAACTTTCACCGCAAGTGGAACCTTGAAGATAGTTCAGAGCATTCTTTACCAGCACGGCTAGCACGTCTTACAAGAGCGACCGACTTCAGCCGCGAGTAGAGAAAACCTTCCCGCGCCTGTCAAATATCTCGCTTTCCGGTAGCATAACATGCACCCGCGGCTGCATCTGACGCGAAGAGAACTCAAAGTTGTGCTAAGAATTTTAGTTTAAAGTCGCGAGTCACTGTAATTTTATGACAGTGGCATTTGATCGCGAGTCTGTCGCTCCTTTCACGCGCAAGTTGTGCTGCCAACTAGCGACAACGCATGAAGACGCGCAGATCTGTCTCTTGTCGCACGTAAGACGTGCTAGCCGTGCAGGGGGCCGATTTTCGACAATCGAATTCAAAGAATTTAACCTCGAATATAATTGCAGACAAAAGTTTGTCGTTATTATTTTCGCATGAAATTAATAGTATAAATAATAATGATTTTAAATTGCTATCGCCGTTTTATTTTTAAAACGTAATTTCTTCGTTATATTCAGCGTTTTAAATGTCATATTCGAACGCTCGAATCTAAAAATCGCCCCCCAGGTAAGCAAACCATCCAGGAACAACTTGATTTCACGTTCATTATCGTATGCGTATGCCTTGCTTCCCACATCCCAAGCGCGACAATATTTACATTACTAGAGGGAAGCAAATAATCTTGAGACGCAGCAAAACGTACGTTAGCACCACGACATTCGTACTGAGTCGTAGAATGTTAATATCGCTTGATGTGTGAGTTATTAGTCATTTCGACGACTACTGTTTATTATGTACAGTCACCATCAAATATATCGGAGCTGCCAAGGTACTCGAAAATATCTGAACATGCACTTTATCGCCTTGACAATGACAATAGAGGCGTTCAGATATTTGTGATTACCTTGGCCGCTCTGATATATCTGATGGCGACTGTACAGTCAAATAATGGGGAAGGCAACTGTCAAAGTGACATCTCCAACATTGGTCCTTAGAAAAGCTAAATAGAGAACATGCATGAAAAATATTTAATTGAATCTGTTGCATAAATACGTTCAACAACCCCAAACTAATATAAATAAGTGGAAATCCGTAATAATTTTTAACAGTTTTTTAAATATATTGCCGTTGAAAACGTAAAATTTTAGGCATTTTTTTTTATACGTCAAATGTATTTTCGAAACTTCAGTTCGATTACTTATGTCCTAACAAGAAAAACAATGTATGACAACTATATAGCTAAACGCATTTTTTCGTGCCTAAAATTACAAAAATCTTACAAAAACTTGTTCCTTCCAAACAGTTTTCTGCAACTTTGTGAACGGTGACGTCACAATCCGTACACTTTTTGTATGGGGCGATTTGACGCGCGGCGCAGACGCCTAACGTATTTTCACATTTTTGACGTTTCAGGGCTATCATAGGTTTATTAGAGACATTTGAATCTACAGGGAAATAGAATCGAATGACGTCTTCCAAAAAAATCATGCATATTCCTAATTGGTATGGCGCCAAGTAGTTTTTATTTATTTTCGCGAAAATGACAGTGTTTTGCCTCGAATTGCTCCGAAATTGAAATCAACCGGTTTCTGAAATACACTAAAATTAAAATGCTGTAGATTAATGCCATAGAAAATTCTTTTTTTTCGTTTGAAAGACTATACTTGGCGGTTGTCATCAGGTCAGGATCTGATGATGCGATCCTGGAGAAATCGAGGGAACTTTTCAAATATTATATTATATATTTAAGTATTTTTTATAGTAAAAAATGTTTTTAAAATTAATTCTGTTTATTTCAATTTCTTATCTAAGTTACAATTATGTCAAAACTTAGTTAAAATCTTCAACATGTAAGATTATTATTACTAACTAGCCTTTTCCCGCGGCTTCGCCCGCGTACTACAAGTACTCAAAAAGGATACGATACCCATGTTGATTTTCAGATTTTGTGACCACATTTGCCCCTTTTAGGGGTTGAATTTTCAAAAAACCTGAAACACGTGTTTACTCATTTATCGTTAGGAATACTCCTGTGAAGTTTCGAATAAAATAGTCTAACAAATCTTGATTCGCCATACAAATTTTGGACCCCCATTTTACCCCCTTAGGGGGTGAATTTTGAAAAATCCTCTCTTAGTGCACCCCTAAACCTTATAAGGAAACTACGTGCCAAATTTCGAATCTCTAGAACCAGCGGTTTGGGCTGTGCGTTGATATGTCAGTCAGTAAGTCAGTCAGTTTCTTCTTTTATATATTTAGATAGATAGATGTAATATTGAGATCAGTCTCTAGTTCGCTTATACAACAATTATAGTTGTTTATAATGTGTATCTCGGGCATTTGCTTTTGGAAAGGTGGAGGCTAAGTGAAAACGGTCCATTTTTGTTTAAAATTATTTTAAATCCACGATAAGTCTCGTGATTCAAAAAAAAAACTACTATAAGTCGCCGTAAAGGTGTAAGGTAATTTTTCCTTCCAGCCTTGTTTATTATCCGTTCCGTATTCCTAGCTACAGTAGCTATAACACCCACATAGGTACATTATGCTAGTCTAGGCCTCAAAGGTATCGTATCGTGCTCTAAACCCCAGTTTATACTAATCTCGAAGCACCCTGTAACCGACCCGAGCGTTATAAAGAGACTGGTGTTTACTACATGGAACTAAAATGTTCTGAAGAGTTACTTTAATGAGATTTTTTGTAAATCTTTGAACACACGCACACCAACCGAGTACGACATTTTAACCGACTCCAAGATTTGAAAGGAAGGTAGGTGTGCAATTCGTCATTATGTTTGTTTTTTAGGGTTCCGTACCAAAAAGGTAAAAAAGGAACTGTGTCTGATTGTCTCACTTTATGTGTGGAACTACTTACGTAATAAAGGTTGAACACGCCAAAATTTGGGCATGTAAAAATAGCTATAGTTATTCGAAAAATGGAGATATTCAAACTTTTTAAACAACTATTTTCTCACAAGGAACTGGGCTATAAACTGATGATAGTTTTATTTTCTTTTATTTATTCATTGGCAAAATGTCGAGCGTACAACATCAAAAACGTGAACGCATTCTGCACGAACATGTAAAAAATCCCATGTTAAGCTACAAAGATATCGCGAAAAGGCTGAAATATCCACAATCTACGGTTGGTCACGTATTAAAAACATTCCGTGAACGCTTGACAATAGATAGAAAGCCAGGAAGTGGTGGGTTGCAGGGAGTCAAGAATAAGAAAAAGGAACAGAGTATTTTAAAGATTTTTGCCTCAAATCATATGATTTCATCTCGTGATGTTGCTAAAAAAGTGAAAATTTCTCAGTATTTTGTCCAAAAAGTGAATCAGAGGGCAGGACTGAGGAGATAAAGCCCAGGCCGCACCAGATGTAGACTCAAAATAGAACTTGACCGCAAAGAAACGATCGCGAAAACTCTATGAATATTTTCTTACAAAATTTGAATGCGCGGTGATGGACGACGAGACGCATATAAAAGCGGTTTTTAAACAAATACCTGGTCAAGAGTTTTATACTAGCAAATCACGAAGAGATACTCCTGAAGATTGTGAATTAAAAAAACGAGGGAAATTTCCTAAAAAATACCTTCTTTGGCAGGCAATATGCAGCTGTGGTAAAATAAGTCGCACGTTTATCACCACCGGGACAATAAACGGCGATATTTATCGGAAATATTGTTTACAGAAGCGTTTGCTGCCTTTTATAAGACAGCATGCCTCACCACCGCTGTTTTGGCCAGATCTAGCCTGTTGCTAATACGCAAAATCAGTTATGGAATGGTACAACCCTAACAGGATCATGGTGGTACCCAAAATATGCAATCCGCCAAATAGTCCAGAACTGCGGCCTGTTGAAGAGTACTGGAGTATTGTGAAAGGAATTCTAAAAAAGAAAGGCGGAGCAGTAAAATCGGTCCCTCAGCTACAAAAAATACGGACCTGGGCGACAAAAATCTTTCCTAAAGAGAGGGTGCAGAGTCTTATGAGCCGTGTGCGTAGAAAATTCGATCTATGACTTACTGTGTAAACATTAATTAGAATTAAAAATGTGATTGTAGAGTTCATTAAATTTGTCATTTAATGTGGTATTCATAATGTAGTTATTTATTTTCAAACTGGTTTAAAAACAAATTTTTCGTGCCTAAGTTTTGGCGTGTTCAACCTTTAGTAACACTTAACTCGTGTAATTCACTACTTTCCTAAAGATTTAAATTGTTTCGTACCAGTTATAAAAACCGGCCAAGTGCGAGTCGGACTCGCGCACCGAGGGTTCCGTACAAACACTACAAACCTGTAGGTATATAAGTAAACGTTCACCCATCACGACAATCGAGTTATAGCTACGCGTTCATGAGGAAAGGGGTAGTAACTTTAAAATTATTAAAAATATTTTTATTATATTATGTAACTAAAAATTTACGGTTTTCGCAATTTTTCCTTTATCTGTGTTATACGACGTTGCTTCATACCAAATTTAAAGATTCTGAGTTCACGGGAAGTACCCTGTAGATTTTGATTCCCTTGCGAGTTTCGAAAATTTGCGGAAATTTGCAGCATAAACGGCTGTATCTTTTGATTGCGTTGGCTTATAAGTTTGATTTTTTCATAGCTCCAAGGGACAGTAGACCTGAGTATTTGATATAAATTTCAGCTTGATACGGAGGTGGACGTGGAGACGCGTTCGTGAGAAAAAGGGCCTTGACAGACGGACGGACGGACAACAAAGTGATCCTATAAGGGTTCCGTTTTTTCCTTTCGAGGTACGGAACCGTAAAAATTAGCGAAAATACAACCTGACAACCAGATCGAATATATTTTTGCGCCCACAGTTAGTTTAATATTGACAACAAGGTGCATTCATCATCATACATCGTGGCATCCCAGTTTTATTTCAGATTAATGAAGTATAAAGTTTTAAGACAATTACAAAAAACCTAAAAAGATTGCGAATAGTCCAATTGTTATATTGTTAAAGAAATTTTTGGTTCTTAAATGACTCTGTGAGTTGTATCTTGAGTGTTTCTCTGGAAGGCGCGTGTAGTACATTTTTAACAAAAAAGAACCAACTTCACTTAGACTCCACCTTTCCAAAAGGAAATGCCTAAGCTACTGTAAAAATATTATAATCACTATAGGTGTGCCTATTCTATTTGAAGAGTTCCCACGATTTCTCCAGGATCCCATCATCAGATCCTGACCTGGTTACAATGGGGCCAACTGTCAAGTATATTCTTTCAAACAAAAAAAATATTTTCCAAATCGGTCCAGCAATCTTCGAATAATCGGTGAACATCGGTGAAAAGCTTTTCTTAGGCAAAAACCTTCCCTATGGCGATAATGTACAGCATTTTAATTGTAGTACATTTCAGAAACCTAAAAAAAATTGCATAAAACCAAGATCCCGACGAATTGAGAAGCTCCTTCTTCGAAATCTTGAAGTCGGTTGAAAACGTTGCTGCTTTTAATCCTTATGAAAGAAGGTAACCAATTCCCATACGGTATTTATTGCTATCCTGTTTAGTGAGTATCTAGTGCTTCCACACACACTAAATGTACTAATTCGCGGCACACTGCAAATACCACTGAATTAATGTTACATCGATATTCAGAGTAAATTTAAATCACGCATCCTATAGTACATTACTGCAGAGACCAGTAAGTAAGCTTTCCTGGCTGAGTATTTAGTAGCCGTCCTCGTCTTCGACTCGGACGGCTACAATACGAAGCCAGGTAAGCTGATTACGGTCGAAGCATGTATAGTGCTTTTCTCAAACATGTAAGGAAATAAAATTACTTGTTTAGTGCTTCAGTTACTGGCTGAGTGATTTAATGTTGTATGAAAATCCTTTACGTACGTCGCGCTGAACCTGCCTTGGAATAGAGTCCCTACTGGTCTCTAATTACTAACGTAACAGGAACATTTCCGAGCATGTTTGAGAAAATGAACTTACTTGCTGTTTCAACTCGAATATGGGAATTTGGATGCAATTCCGAACGTAACAACATTGCCTGTGATTCATAAACTATGATTGCTTTTCGTAGTGCAGTGTCTACGATAATGATACCAAATTTATTCAGATAGGAAATATTGATACATTCATTTAGCATTGGCTATATCAGTCACTTATGAGCCCATTTGCGTCGCTCTCAGTGGTAGAATGCAGTCGCTGTAGCTGAAAACGGCTAGGAGGAGATGACGATAATGATTGAATATTATTTATCTGAATAATATTCATGGATACCTCTACCTAGCATGGTTCTATAAATCATTGGTCTCCAAACTTTTTTACATCATCTTCCTTAACGCGGGCCGAATTCTATGGAATTTAACTATTTTCATCGATTGGCAGGCTCGCGGACAGACTCCATTTTTGGAATACATTAATTTTTTGTTGAAGAATAAGTCGCCAAATATTGACTATTAAAATCCATGTCGATATTTTCATTATAAAAATCTTGATTCGCCATACAAATTTTGGACCCCCATTTTACCCCCTTAGGGGGTGAATTTTGAAAAATCCTCTCTTAGTGCACCCCTAAACCTTATAAGGAAACTACGTGCCAAATTTCGAATCTCTAGAACCAGCGGTTTGGGCTGTGCGTTGATATGTCAGTCAGTAAGTCAGTCAGTTTCTTCTTTTATATATTTAGATAGATAGATGTAATATTGAGATCAGTCTCTAGTTCGCTTATACAACAATTATAGTTGTTTATAATGTGTATCTCGGGCATTTGCTTTTGGAAAGGTGGAGGCTAAGTGAAAACGGTCCATTTTTGTTTAAAATTATTTTAAATCCACGATAAGTCTCGTGATTCAAAAAAAAAACTACTATAAGTCGCCGTAAAGGTGTAAGGTAATTTTTCCTTCCAGCCTTGTTTATTATCCGTTCCGTATTCCTAGCTACAGTAGCTATAACACCCACATAGGTACATTATGCTAGTCTAGGCCTCAAAGGTATCGTATCGTGCTCTAAACCCCAGTTTATACTAATCTCGAAGCACCCTGTAACCGACCCGAGCGTTATAAAGAGACTGGTGTTTACTACATGGAACTAAAATGTTCTGAAGAGTTACTTTAATGAGATTTTTTGTAAATCTTTGAACACACGCACACCAACCGAGTACGACATTTTAACCGACTCCAAGATTTGAAAGGAAGGTAGGTGTGCAATTCGTCATTATGTTTGTTTTTTAGGGTTCCGTACCAAAAAGGTAAAAAAGGAACTGTGTCTGATTGTCTCACTTTATGTGTGGAACTACTTACGTAATAAAGGTTGAACACGCCAAAATTTGGGCATGTAAAAATAGCTATAGTTATTCGAAAAATGGAGATATTCAAACTTTTTAAACAACTATTTTCTCACAAGGAACTGGGCTATAAACTGATGATAGTTTTATTTTCTTTTATTTATTCATTGGCAAAATGTCGAGCGTACAACATCAAAAACGTGAACGCATTCTGCACGAACATGTAAAAAATCCCATGTTAAGCTACAAAGATATCGCGAAAAGGCTGAAATATCCACAATCTACGGTTGGTCACGTATTAAAAACATTCCGTGAACGCTTGACAATAGATAGAAAGCCAGGAAGTGGTGGGTTGCAGGGAGTCAAGAATAAGAAAAAGGAACAGAGTATTTTAAAGATTTTTGCCTCAAATCATATGATTTCATCTCGTGATGTTGCTAAAAAAGTGAAAATTTCTCAGTATTTTGTCCAAAAAGTGAATCAGAGGGCAGGACTGAGGAGATAAAGCCCAGGCCGCACCAGATGTAGACTCAAAATAGAACTTGACCGCAAAGAAACGATCGCGAAAACTCTATGAATATTTTCTTACAAAATTTGAATGCGCGGTGATGGACGACGAGACGCATATAAAAGCGGTTTTTAAACAAATACCTGGTCAAGAGTTTTATACTAGCAAATCACGAAGAGATACTCCTGAAGATTGTGAATTAAAAAAACGAGGGAAATTTCCTAAAAAATACCTTCTTTGGCAGGCAATATGCAGCTGTGGTAAAATAAGTCGCACGTTTATCACCACCGGGACAATAAACGGCGATATTTATCGGAAATATTGTTTACAGAAGCGTTTGCTGCCTTTTATAAGACAGCATGCCTCACCACCGCTGTTTTGGCCAGATCTAGCCTGTTGCTAATACGCAAAATCAGTTATGGAATGGTACAACCCTAACAGGATCATGGTGGTACCCAAAATATGCAATCCGCCAAATAGTCCAGAACTGCGGCCTGTTGAAGAGTACTGGAGTATTGTGAAAGGAATTCTAAAAAAGAAAGGCGGAGCAGTAAAATCGGTCCCTCAGCTACAAAAAATACGGACCTGGGCGACAAAAATCTTTCCTAAAGAGAGGGTGCAGAGTCTTATGAGCCGTGTGCGTAGAAAATTCGATCTATGACTTACTGTGTAAACATTAATTAGAATTAAAAATGTGATTGTAGAGTTCATTAAATTTGTCATTTAATGTGGTATTCATAATGTAGTTATTTATTTTCAAACTGGTTTAAAAACAAATTTTTCGTGCCTAAGTTTTGGCGTGTTCAACCTTTAGTAACACTTAACTCGTGTAATTCACTACTTTCCTAAAGATTTAAATTGTTTCGTACCAGTTATAAAAACCGGCCAAGTGCGAGTCGGACTCGCGCACCGAGGGTTCCGTACAAACACTACAAACCTGTAGGTATATAAGTAAACGTTCACCCATCACGACAATCGAGTTATAGCTACGCGTTCATGAGGAAAGGGGTAGTAACTTTAAAATTATTAAAAATATTTTTATTATATTATGTAACTAAAAATTTACGGTTTTCGCAATTTTTCCTTTATCTGTGTTATACGACGTTGCTTCATACCAAATTTAAAGATTCTGAGTTCACGGGAAGTACCCTGTAGATTTTGATTCCCTTGCGAGTTTCGAAAATTTGCGGAAATTTGCAGCATAAACGGCTGTATCTTTTGATTGCGTTGGCTTATAAGTTTGATTTTTTCATAGCTCCAAGGGACAGTAGACCTGAGTATTTGATATAAATTTCAGCTTGATACGGAGGTGGACGTGGAGACGCGTTCGTGAGAAAAAGGGCCTTGACAGACGGACGGACGGACAACAAAGTGATCCTATAAGGGTTCCGTTTTTTCCTTTCGAGGTACGGAACCGTAAAAATTAGCGAAAATACAACCTGACAACCAGATCGAATATATTTTTGCGCCCACAGTTAGTTTAATATTGACAACAAGGTGCATTCATCATCATACATCGTGGCATCCCAGTTTTATTTCAGATTAATGAAGTATAAAGTTTTAAGACAATTACAAAAAACCTAAAAAGATTGCGAATAGTCCAATTGTTATATTGTTAAAGAAATTTTTGGTTCTTAAATGACTCTGTGAGTTGTATCTTGAGTGTTTCTCTGGAAGGCGCGTGTAGTACATTTTTAACAAAAAAGAACCAACTTCACTTAGACTCCACCTTTCCAAACATTAGATCGTCATGTCACCTCACAGCCCGGGCAGCTCAAAGCCGCTGTGGATACACGGCTCAATTTCATAGTGCTAACACTAACAGCAACACTAATAGGTCAAGCTTTTTAAAGATATACACAATACAAAATGGTGTAATTTTTTTATCGATTATCAATTTAAAAAAAATAAACGACTCTAATAACGTTTTTTTTACTGCCGACTAGGAAGACGATTATGGTAAGGACAATGGATTATTCCTATCGATTATTGTTTATTTTTATGGTAAAAATAGATTGCCTATCAATTCAATATTAATCGATTGTTGACGGCCAGTTAAATAACCGATTATGCAAAAAAACATTTATTTTATGTTATTATAAAGCAATACTGATGTAAAATAAATTCATAGCCCACTTCCAGTAATAAAATATAGATCGTCATGTTGCCTTAAAGCCCCGCACAGCGCGCAAACAGCCGCAGAGGGTACACGGCTCAATTTCATAGTGCCAACACTACGGCCACACTTATATTATAAGGAAATAGGTCAAGCTTCATATAAAAAGATCGCGATGTAAAATGGAACCGTTGGGTCCGAACTACTGTATATAGTGTAATTTAATTGTGCTGTAATACCATGGTTGCAACGTAAAAATAATTCATGATTTATGTATGTAATGAATTTTTAATGATAGATTAGTCACCAACGAAATTGCGAACATTGTTAAGGAACAACCTGTTCGCCATACAGCTGGATTGATAAGGAATGCTTTATTTACGGCATTCATACATATATAATATCATTTATTCAAGTCAATAAAATACAAAACAATAATAACAGAATAAAGATTAAAGTGAGCTTAAGCCTAGTATTATTGTGCAATAAATTTAAAATAAATACTAATATTGATACTAAAGCGGTCATTGTTTCATATTCATAATACATAGTAAATGGGCACTTTTTTGTCAATTCATAACTTTTTCGGTTTTGCGACTCGGTTACCAATTAATAATCACTACACCCTGCTTCTCTTTCCCTCTTATACAAAAACACAGAATTAAATAGCTATTTTTAGCCTCTCAACATAGAAAACAAACTAGCGAAATGTGTAAACTTTGAAGTTACGAAGGGGTCCGCAGTAATTAATATGGCAAAACTCACGCCTCTAAAGTGCTTCGTTAAGCCGTCTAAGTGCATCCGTGACAAAATATCTCGGTTTTAATATTGAACTTTGGAAGCCAAAGTCTCACGAGATTGTACGGTGGTCTTTATATAGCTATTTTAAACCCATATAGAAAGCAAACAAGCAATGTGTAGATTAGGGTGTCCCTTATATTGTGATTTTGAGAAATTAACAACGCATACCCCTAAATATATGTCGGTTATCAACATACTCTACAAAAAAAATTCAGGCCATTCCTGTAACCCGTGCCGACTTTTATCCGGGTTTCCCATACAAAGTATGAAAATGACCAAAATAATTTATTTTATTTCATTTCTTTCATATCATCAGTGGATCCTACTCCTGTTTGAACGGTTTTTATGAAAAAAATCTCGCTGCGAACCGAAAACCGAATAAAAAGTAGCGACTTATCTTCTGCCCAAATTTCTTCATAGTAATTTAGGGTTAGAGTTACAACAATAGGCTGAATTTTTTTTGTAGAGTATTTTGGGTTAAAACAAGTACATTAAGGGGGTATGCGTTATTCATTTCTCAAAATCGCAATATGGACACCCCAGTGTAGGTAGAAGTGTGGAAACTTTGAAGGTAGAAAAGGGGGGTGAAAACTTACGCCTGTTAAAGTGCTTCGTTAAGCCGCTTCAATGCATTTGGGGCAAAATATTTCAAATTTGATTTTGAAGTTTGGAAGCCAACGTTATACGAGATTGTCTGACAAATTTTAATTGCCGTTGATTATAGTTTGTGTCTGTATATCGTTTCGAGATTTGTGTTTGACAAAAAGATCAGGGCCAATCAACTTTTTGACCGACAGTTTTGAGTGTCTCTTGGGTTACTCAAAATGTTTCTGGAGTTACCAAGACATCGGGCTTATAATATACATAGACTAGCGACCCGCCCCGGCTTTGCACGAGAAAAAATGGTTATTGTGGGTTATCCCTAAGAGATGGACATATACCATCGCGGACTTTTTTCTAGACTTTTTTAAGATGTACAATACTGTAGTACATTAATTTGACCTATCTCTTAGGACTCAGCCAGCGTTTGCAATGTAAGCGCAAAAAATGGGTTTATTTACGACATCACATTAGAAACCTCTAAAATCATCAGTGTTTCTCTTCTATATTATGCATGCATTAAATATACATATAAACCTTCCTCTTGAATCACTCTATCTATTTTAAAAAACCGCATCTAAATCAGTTGCTTAGTTTTAAAGATCTAAGCATACATAGGGACAAACAGCGGAAAGCGACTTTGTTTTATACTATGTAGTGATAGTGATTCTGTTTATTAGGTTTAACAGTTGGGGGCTCAAATTTTTTAACATAAACCATAAACTGAAACACAAAAAAGGCATTATTTAAAGGTGAAATTTTACAACGAAATTTAAAAGTTTAGGATAGATTTGTGTCGGTCAAAATGTTGATTGGCCCATCAACTTCCAATACAATTTTTTTACAATATCTATCACGGGCAAGTTTTCAACAAACAACAAATTCTTAATTAAATTTTTAACAATTTAGTTCTTGAAAGAGTAATTGATGATTGTAGACAAAGCGGCGACTGATGATAGACAAAGACATTAATTTGTAAAAAAATTTATAGCGTAATTACAGTGCCTAGCCACAAAAAATACAAAAGTTCAGGCCTCTTTTTATTTTAGGTCTCCACAAGATTTATTACTTAATTATTATTCTTAAACACATTAATCTTAGAGCCCGAAATATCTTGTTTATCTTTCATCACACTTTCTCAAAAAGCGTGTCATTCCGCGCAGGTGTAGCGGGAGTTATAGTAACATTTTATTTCCTAGGGAGTTATATGCTTTTCTTAACCGTTTTTTAGGGTTCCGTAGTCAACTAGGAACCCTTATAGTTTCGCCATGTCTGCCCGTCCGTCCGTCCGTCCGCGGATAATCTCAGTGACCGTTAGCACTAGAGAGCTAAAATTTGGTACTAATATGTACATATATCAATCACGCCGACAAAGTGATAAAATAAAAAGTGGAAAAAAATGTTTTATTAGGGTACCTCCCCTATACGTAAAGTGGGGAGTGATTTTTTTTTTTCATTTCAACCCTAACGTGTAATATATTGTTGGATAGGTATTTGAAAATGAATAGGGTTTACTAGAATCATTTTTTGATAATGTAAATAGTTTCGGAAATAATCGCTCCAGAAGTAAAAAAAAATGTGTCCCCCCCTCTAACTTTTGAACCATAAGTTTTAAAAATATGAAAAAAATCTCTAAAGTAGAACTTTATAAAAACTTTCTAGGAAAATTATTTTGAACTTGATAGGTTGAATAGTTTTTGAAAAAAAATTACAAAATAATTTCTGAACTAAGTTTGTTTTTACCGTATAAGCAGGTGTTTATTGTACCTGTAATTTCTACAAAATCACAATGTAATGACGTGCTTTCAAAAAATCTTAAGTGGGGACACTTACTGTGACGGACAGAAAACTACGGAACCCTACACTGAGCGTGGCCCGACACGCTCTTGGCCGGTTTTTTTTCTGTTTTATTCTCTCTGCAAGTAAGTCGGAGTAATTTGGAGGGTAAGAATCGCAAATTCGAGTCATTAATGCCCTCGGGAGTTAATGCATCTTTCATGTCAAGTCACCAAGAGCTTGTTCAGATCATTTTGGACTCCTTGTCCACGTACCTACTTCTGCTGCTGTCTGTTCATAACAATAATAATAATACGTGTGTGTTAGTGTACTCCTTACAATCCTTACTTCTGCTTCCTCCTAGCGTTTGTCCCAGCTCTATTGAGCCTGGGGTCCGCTCGGCAACCAAATCCTAATTGGCGTTCGTTTTTACGAAAGCGATCGGCATGTGACCTTCCAACCCGGAGGGGAAACTAGGCCTTGTTGGGATTAGATCCGGTTTCCTTACGATGTTTCTTCACCGAAAAGCGACTGGTAAACATCAAATGATATTTCTTACATAAGCACAGAATAAATGGGACGAGCCGGGGTTTGAACCCGAGACCTGAAGAGAGAGAGGATTGAAAGTCTGACATCTTACCACCAGGCCACTAATACATAGGCAAATAATAATAATAATACTCTTTATCGCACACCTCATACAGTTTACTAATACTCAGAATACCGAAACAAGTGACAGGACACACAACACGCAGTACTTGTCAATGCGATAAAAAATGGCGTCCAATCACGGCAGGCATAAATCACCCGGCCGCCGTAATATTTCATGGCTACTAGGCGAGTATCATAAATATCGGTACATTTGGAGCTACATGAGGAAGGTACTGATTTTTAAAGGCTTGGCAACGCGCACCGTCCATAGACTACGGTCACCGCTCACCATCAGGCTGCATATGCCTGTTTGCCACCGACGTGGTATAAAATGAATGATACCAATTATTCAGTATTTTTATAACATCATGTTTTTGTAAAGATAATTAATTTCGATCGATTTAATGCGTCTTAGGTTAGGGAAAAAACAAGCAAAACACTTCTTGAGCAATTTAAAACCAACTTCAGACGGCCGCAAAGTGAACAGGACTTTAAATAAACATTTAGTTTACCACCAACCATGGACGTCCTTCCATAGACTATGCATAGTTTATGTATATGAAAACACGCTTTTGTAGGTCATGTGCGATGACTGCGAAGCGCATGGTTTGGGATATGGATGGTATATGGAGGATGTCAAACTCTATGTTACAAAAAGTGTCCGTCAAAAGGCGCCACAATAGCATGCTGCATGAGCATACATTTCTAGCCCGGCCGGCAGTGGCCGTGGTTCGAATCCCGGTCAGGGAGTTATTTTATTTTATTTTTTAACGGATATTTGTTATTAATGTTAATATGCATATTATGATCTTTGCTATTAAAAAAATAATAATCCACACTTAATTGCAAAATAATTATTTGCGGAGAAGAAAAACACTCCGAATATTAATTTTATTTAAAACGTGATATAAGTATTAAATATCGATAATTTCAAATAAAATAAAAATTCATAGGTATAAATATTCAAAAACTGCATTAGATACGCTTGTATTTAATGCAGTTTTTGAATATTTACGTTTTTAGGCACTTACTACTTAGTTGGTAAAATATGTACTGTTAGTGGTTGCTTACTATTTCAATATATGGTTAAAGAGCCTATTTAACACTGATTAATTTACGATATTATTTAATCAGTCGTCGTCGTGGTATAAAAATATATAAATTAAGCAGAGTTTCATTTGAGTTAAGTTCGAGTCTCGTCGACTCTCCATTTATTTGGCATACCTACTGTATGTATAAAGTGCATTGCACGACAAATGATTTACTTAAATGCTATACATCTGGTTTGAACTACAAATGTGATGCGTCACGCATAAACACGCGTAAGAAGAAGTATATTGTCTTCTTTCTGAGCCGGTAAGGTAATTGCCAAACAATACCTTTTCTAAAAGAAATCCAGGCCTGCATTTAGAA
Organism: Pammene aurita; assembly: GCA_947086415.1. Taxonomy (NCBI): domain Eukaryota; kingdom Metazoa; phylum Arthropoda; class Insecta; order Lepidoptera; family Tortricidae; genus Pammene; species Pammene aurita. The sequence continues at coordinate 39,497,852 of OX352295.1, read as the reverse complement.
TCAAATGGTTATTTGAAAACTTAAAAGTCGTTGTCATTGACGTTTTATTTTATTGTGTTTCCTTGACACGAAATAATCATGTGATAAATTAAACTTAGTTAAAAAGGATACAAATAAAACAAAACTACAGAGTAATAAAAATATGTTTTAATGTCAATGGTTTCCAAATACAAGTTTCGTAGTTCGTATTGACTTTATGGAATACTATATTTGAGTAATGATCATTTGGTAACATTTATTGTAGTGTAACGTAACTTAGTGGTTAATACGCTCATCTCATACGAGTGGGACATATCTAGCCACATGTGTACAAATGGACATATATTCCACTTATTATCAGTGCACTTATTGCAAGGAACCTTACATAAACTGAAATTCAGTGTATTTACGAAACGGTCCAGTTCTTGGTAACACCTTTAAATAAAACTGAAAATAGTGTACGCAGTGCATGTAGCACATGTTATTTACGCTTTACTTGAATAAATACTCGTATGTTGAATAAAGATGAAACATAAATAATGAAGTTAAAACTAAACAAAGGAACATTAAATGTGACGAATAATAGGTTCTCATAAGTTGAGGTAATGCGACGTAAACAAATACGCAAATCTTACGTTTTAGCCACTTTCTCAATCTATTTGATTTGGGGTACTTTACATGGCATAATTTGTACCATGATTTTGTGTAATTGAAACATTTTATCCATAATTGTATAAATCTGCAAATACGAGGTTGCTACTTATATATCCGGAAACAAAAAAACAAACAAACGTACACGGCTGAAAATGGTTTTATTGTTTTTCAAAGTATTCCCCTTGATGATCTATGCACGTTTGCATTCGCGTGAACCAATTTTTAAAGCACTTCTGCCACTCCGCCTGAGGTACCTCCATAACGTGTTGTTTGAATGCGTCGACAGCATCTTCAGCGGTCGAAAATCGTTGACCGCGTAATTTATTCTTTATATTTGGAAATAAATAAAAATCGTTGGGTGCCAAGTCAGGGCTGTACGGCGGATGACCCGTTAATTCCACATTTTGACCCTCCAAAAATAGAGTTGTTTCGCGTGACGTATGACAGCTGGCATTGTCATGATGAAGAATGATTCTTCGTCGCTGGTTAGTTTTACGAATTTGTTCAAATACTTCCGGTAAGCAAATGGTCGTGTACCACTCTGAATTAACCGTTCTACGGTTTTCTAGTGGCACTGTAGCTACATGGCCATTAATACCGAAGAAGCAGGCCACCATTTCTTTCAATGTACTTTTTGCACGAGTAACTTTCGTAGGGTTCGGCTCATTTTGAAACACCCATACCGTTGATTGTTGCTTCGTTTCGGGATCGTATGCATAGATCCAGGATTCGTCACCTGTATAGATGTTATAAACGGCTTTTGAGTCACCACGGTTATATTTTTTTAACATTTTATTGCACCATTCGACGCGAGCATCTTTTTGCTCTTTTGTTAAGTTGTGAGGTATCCAACGCGAACAAATTTTTTTTACAGCCAAATAATTATGTAATATGCTATTAATGCTGGTCATAGAAATACCCAGAGTCGCCTCTATCTCGCAGTACGTAACATGTCGGTCGTCCATTATAAGTTTTCGCACAGCCTCGATATTTTGTTGTACAACGACCGATTTCGGGCGACCTGCCTTAACTTCGTCCGTAAGCATACTACGTCCACGATTGAACTCACTAAACCAGTGATACACAGTAGTTTTAGATGGGGCTTCATCACCAAAAGTTGAAGTTAGTTGATCTATGTACTGTTGTTGCGTTAAACCACGCCGAAAATCATAATAAATCATAGCACGAATATTTTCACGAGTGAGTTCCATTCTTGCTGCGAGATGACATTTAAAACCCGTCAAAAACAAAACACGAGCGTTAATAAGAAAGAAAAAATATACCGGCCAGTACTTAAAAAAGTTCAAATTTTACCATGGAGGTCAAATATGCTATTTAAGAAGATTGTAATCCCGGTTTCCGGATATATAAATAGCAGCCTATGTATAAGTTTGTAGAAGTTAACATATTTCATGATACATTTACAAGGTGCTCACAAGTTAAATCTCAATGTAAAATCCGTGCCTATACGAGTAGGTGAAATGATATACGGGTAAATTTAAAGACTTTGTTCTTTATCTCCCGTTGGTTTTAGAAAACTTACCTCAGACCTAAATATTAACCAGTTGTTGATTCATTTGGTCTTGTTATAAACGATTTAAGTTAAAAGAACATGGTTAGAGATGTCCTAATAACTACCATTAACTTCCGTAACTGGGGAGGCTTTAATCCAGCAGTGGGCGTCTTTCAGCTGAAATGATGATGATGAGGCACAAGTACGAGTGCTTAAACCAATAATACTCGTACAAATACAAATATTCTTTATTGCACACCTCAATAAAATAGAACAGTACAGTACACAGATTAAAAGTAGAGGCAGTCAGCAGGCGGTCTTATCGTTAGAGAGCGATATCTTCCAGACAACCTTGGGGTAGCAATAATAAGCTTTAAATTGGCCACTTTGTGAAAATTTGTATAATGCTAACGTATGTCATTTAAACAGAGTTGCACATCGTGTTTGACTATCTGTTTGCGGTAAAAACCTTAAACTAAATATGTTATATATTTAAGTTTGTACTTAAATGACGTTTGTAAATGCAAATACAAGACAAGAGTTTAACTACGGACGATTCGTTATTTCTCATCATAGCAACAAGCATAGTTCATATTGAAGTGAAGTTTTGGGTGGAAAGATATTTTATAATTAAGTAAGATTATTTTTTTTGCGTAACTCAGAAAGGGCTGGTCATTGTGACAATCTGGTTTGAGCTTGACACGTAATATTCAGAAATTAAATATGAATAGTATGTATACTGTTACTTGTCTACATTTCCCACAACGCGAGTAGAAGAGGGAGAAGAGGTATTCGAAACACATGTATGTATTATATAATACAAAAATACGTATTGAAATTAAATAGTTAAAATAAAATAAAATCGAGTCTTGTGTTTGAACGTGTGACCGTGGGTTAAATTCTGTGAATACTAGAAAAATATTTCAAATCCACCTAAATATTATATGCCAGGATGCATACCACCTTGTAACTCCGTAAGGATGTTGGTTAATAAATGGTGATGACCGTAGTCCATAGAAAAAACGCTCAGACTATCAAAAATATAAAAGGGTAGGTACGAAACTTATCGAAACTATCTATCCTAACAAAGATCATTCTAAGTTGGTCACGCGAGTAGTGATTTAGTCCGTCACTTCAAAATATTACTATTTTGAGTAACCGGTAATTAGAACGCCTATAAAGTACATCTCATGTTCGAACGTTTTTCCTTTCATTTTCATAACATCATAACGAACAGGGTTTTGGTATTTAGATAATCAATGATGATTCAAGGGAATTGCACGCACGAAAGGGATTAGTTCAATACACTTGGTGTTGAACTTAAAATGTGGTTTCGTTGGGGTAATAGAAATATTATTCGGGTACTATGACCTCAAAGAATTTCACAAGATGTGCAAGCGCAACAACAACACCCGTCTGAGAGGCCATCACTTGAAATTAGACAACCAAAGGTCCCACAATAACCCATACAGACACTTCCTGAGCAACCGAGTGGTATGGGCCTGGAATAAAGTACCAGAGGATGTGGTATCAGCTCAATGTCAACCAATTCAAGAACAGATTAAATAAGAACTTATATATTACTCGCCATTGATCATTTGTCGTGTTAACTGGATACAGGCAAAATCAGTTGTACAACTGCTTGCCTGCTTATAAATAATAATAAATAATAAATATAGCTTGTGATTGGATGCAATCACATTTATCGCAAAGAAACGTCCGCGTCAAGCGTACTCAGTGGTAGATGTATATATCTCAGATGCAAGCAACGTTTAATAAATAAAAGATGTTCATAAAGGTGTGATAGTCTGATAATGCAGGTAGCCGCGTGAAAATGTATGTATACAGGTACTTAAATACTATTAAAATCAATCATAAATTAATTCTTGAAAGTGTTTTTAGGAAAACACCGTGCGACTGTAAATACCCACGTATATTGATTAATTCTATAAAGGTACAATAATAAGTAGGTGTATGTACCAACATGCAAACGGATATTTACGGTATGTATATGAAATTTAGTATCGAGGAGTAGTTGTAATTGGAAATAAATTGGACCACAGTTATAATAAAAACGCACAAATAATAATGGTGTCACAAAATAAGTACCTACCAAAATAATTGAAAAACAACTTTGTTTGCGGTTGATAAGTTCTTGGCTATAAAAACGAATTCAAATATCATAAAGTCTCGCTCACGCTTACGATATACGTACTACATTGTTTGACTACAAAAATGGTTTGAAAAAAATCGCCTGTTTTCAACTGACGATATGGTTGCTAAATGATATGTAGGGTTTTGATCCTATACCTTGTTCAGCCCAGTCTAATGGTATCCCACGGGTACTAGATATGATCGTACTTCACTTGTTGAGTTAAAAGAAGTCGTGAATTAGTTACTGAACTTTGAATACCTTTACATTGTATATGTAAACGGAGTACAGGCAGTAGGTATGTACAATGTGGAAGGATGATTCTCTACGGGGATGTAACTTGGTTAAACAAGCGAGTTTTTGATACCACGCTAGAAAAACAATCGAAATTAATTGTTTATAGTTCAGAGTTGAATAACACTTTGGTCTTGGTTATATCCAGGTTATGTACAACTATCAGAACCCTTCCCATTATCATTGTAAATTATTAGAGTATGACTTGAAATTTACGTAAACGGCCCTTTTTATTTGTTTATTGGGGAGGGCTGTCGAGTACATACCAGTAACAAACAGATGATCTCGACAGTATTATATATAGATAGCCATCCAGTTGTAAGAACCAGTAAAATACGAATAAAGTCGTAGTTGAAGTACAGACAATAGGTACATTTAAAAGAGGACATTGTACATTTTGGCATTAGCAGGTACATCAAACATTATGCCAGAAATTAAGACATAAAAACTGTTAAGTCAAAAGAGTTAAAGGATAATGCATTTAAAGTTTTAGACGTTCCGCGTTTAATTCGGAAATACATTTGTTGTGTTACATTGAATCCTTGAAAGCTAACCTAGCTGTTATAGTAGTAATTAATAGTGTATTACTAATTCCTCTTAAAATTGTTCTTTCAAGGACTAGATATTCTGAACGGGTTGATATAGCACTATGATTGATAGATGCTAATTTGATTAACTTATAAAATATTAAATTTAAGAATCATCACTTTTCTTAGTCATATGAATGTTGACGTACAAGGGACAGGTTTTAACGTAAAGTATAAATCCTAACATTAGTTCATCCTAGAAATATACCGATTAGTTTACAAGAATCCTAACACTCAGTCCACACAGGTTACTTCTAATGTAATAAACCGCGACGGTGATCCTGCTCAGCTCAGCTCAGACCTCAGTCAGTGTAACCTTAGTAAACGCTCAGAACAGTTTAATCCTACTCAGCTCAGCCCAGACCTAAGTAAACGCTCAGAACAGTTTGATCCTACTCAGCTCAGCCCAGACTTCAGTAAACGCTCAGAACAGTTTGATCCTACTCAGCTCAGCCCAGACCTCAGTAAACGCTCAGAACAGTTTACGGGTCCTGCTTGTAATCAGCTCAACACAGGCACTGATGAACGCTCAGACCAGTCTAGGGATCCTGCTTTGATCAGATCAGCACAGCCATCGGTACTCGCTCAGACCAATCTCAGAGGGACGCGATAGCTTGGCTCAGTTTCACAAGGCCATCCCTACTCTCAGCGGAAAGGGCAAGAAGAAAGGTTCGAGAATGGACAGCTCAGGTACATTGTTATTCACACAGACCACCAACCTCTTTAGTGCGTTAGTTGCTCTTAGGATAGAGGCGCGCTTGTCTATGTTTTGTATAGGAATCGACCGTGTCAGTATATTTGACAAATAATTATCTTAGCTGTCAGATATCTGTGCTAATAGCGATGGGGTCGATACTTTTATAGATATTTCGATGAGATAATCTGAATAATCATTATAATCAATCAGCAGTAATATTAATAATGAGTATTTTTGGAACTTTTGTCATGATACTTTGAAACTGATAGACCACCCTCAGCCTAAACCGAAAATAGGACATAGAAACATGACACGAGTTTCGTAGAATTCGCCTCTGAATCGTACATCTCATATCGATATGCCGCCATTCAATGTGACACATCACTCTTTGTACTGCATTTTCGAATAAATCTCAATATTATTCTTGTAAGCTAGTTTTGGTATAATACGCTCGTATATGTTACCATACTTACCATTCCGTATTTTCTTTAATTACCTATTGCACCTATTCATGACAAAAAATGATGTTTCCAATCCATTTTATGATAATTTTAACTCCGCAAATCTCAAACTGACACTGGAGCTAACCGGGCGCAAAGCGCAAGAGTGATACAATCTTCTTAGGTCAAATCAAACATCATATCTAGTCCTATGGCTCGCACATGCGCATTGCTTATCTATGCACAGTAGAGTTCACATTACATATTCATTGATTCAATTGTTTACTGATACTGATTAAACTGATCTGATTTCAATGCTCCAATAATTTTATTTTTCTTAAGGGGCGGGAGTGTCGCGAATATCGCGAAGCAGTTCTTGCTTGCCGGTTTTTCGGATAGATGGCGGTGGCAGTCACGTTCGATCTCAACATCGCTTTTAGTATGGACGGATTTTTTATGGGTGGGTTGTAGGGTAGATACACGGACGACGGTAGGGGAAGGTTGTGCGCGAACAAATCAATGGTAAGCGTTTTAGTATTTATCTTTCTACTCGTATCAGTTCATGGACTTTCTTACTGTGTTATTACGAGTATGATGATCATGTGTCTTGTGTTATTTACCAGCGTGTATCAGTGCTCAGAGAGATAAAGTTGATCCCAGTGAGTTGTCAATGGTTATGAACTCAGGGTAACCATAGTGCGAGGAACGGGGTCGCTGTAAGGGGATGTGGAGGCGACTATTTAGCCCAAGATTCCAGATGGATAATCACGGGAGGCTCATCAGTCCGTAGTAGTAATCAAAGGAGATATCGTCAACTCACACCATCAACGTCCAGGCCGTGTCTACGTATAGTACCTGCGTGTTCGTTAACATATTTATATCATTCGTATTACCTAGTCAGTAAACGCATCGGCTCAGTATACCAGAAAAACATGGTGAAGCTGACGACAGCCCCAGTGTGGTAACTGCATAAAAGATGATCGCGATGTTGGAAATTCTGTTTACTATTTTGGGCTCATATTATAGAATTTGGCAATTGTCAGCTGTCAAATCTATACATAGAACGGTCGTGTTACCTTAAAACTGACAGAGATGCACAGTCCAAACTGTAGAAGGTAGTTTGACATTGAGAGCATTTTTTTTTCAAATGTGAACATATACTAAGATTTTTTTTTATCCTAGCTCTCAGGGGGTAAAAAAGGGCTTAAAGTTTTAATAAAATTAAGAGAAGAACTCCCGGTTAACTGATAATGTCCACGTCCAATGAGGGTTTCCGCGATCGAGTTTTTCACTAGATGGCAGCACCGTGGCGAGAGGTCTAGCTGTCACAATCTACTGTATGTTTAACCATATATTTTATGATTGGTGGATTTTGACAGCTACTGCCAAAAAGACCTGTCGTCACGGTGCTGCCATCTAGTGAAAATCTCAATCGCGGAAACCCTCATTGCCTGGCTGAAAACAAATAACACAGAAAATTCATAAAACGAATTTGACGTTAAGGGTTCTCCAGTCGACATTTCGAAATCCTTTTCTTCAAGTCACATGCTAGCTGCACGGTTAGCACGAGTGTGGCGCGGCAGTATCTGGCGCGCAAGATAGACTATCCATCCTTTTCTGACTGTATCAATTAAAAACAGATCAGTGGTCTATCTCGCGCGCGAGACAGACTAAACCTATCCAATTTTGTAGGGAGCGCCAATAGTCTCTGATAAACACGAGTTGTCTTTAATCCATCTAGTACAAAGTGATCTTTTGCCTACCAACTTTCTGTGGAAATTTATACGGTAAGAAAGCATTTTTCATTCTTTAGACATTTTGTGAGCGTTTTTATTTCCTGCGTTTTGGGATTTGCAAGTATGTATAATTTTAAATTAAGTCGACTTTTACGTTTCTTCATGTTTTAAATATCGTGCATGCTTTTGTACCGAGTACCTATGGCCCCGGGCCCCCGGGGATTACGCAGTTACTTTCTTAGGAATAAACAAATAACTGAAATAACCAAGTCAAATAAAGAAATATAAACATGACTTTTCTTTTTTACATTATTGCTAGCCTATTTTCGCGACTTCATTCGGGTGTGGCTCGTTATAACTTTCAACCCGTTTTTCATGCCATTAGGGGTTGAATTTCCAAAAATCCCTTCTTATTAGAGGTCAATGATGAATATATGTCAAGGCTCTAGATTTAATAGTTATACGGTGTCTATAACTTATCTAGTCTTACAGAAAACAGCTAAATAGCACTAGACTCTACTTATAGTGTTGTGCTCCTGCCGGTGAGTAAGGTAGCCAGAACTCAAAGTGGACCCAGTGTATTGACGATAGGGGACCTTCTGAGAACACCTTAGCTGTCAACACTGTAAGTTCTCCTTTATAAAGAATCGGCAACGCTTATGTAACAACTGTGGAGTTGCAGGCGTCTATGCATAGGTTACGATACCTGCTTATCATCAGGCGTATACTTGTTTGCCACCGCCGTTTTATAATAAAAAGTTTGTAATTTAGACCACAACATGGAGGACTCGCATGGTCTCTATAACTATGAGTTTTATTTATAGTTGACATCAGGGAATGTAACAGATGTGATTTTATCAGAACCAAAAGTGGAATTAAATGTTTCAAATTCAGTTTATCGGAACCAGAAACGAAATCGGAACCGAAAGCGGATCAGAATCGAAGCCCAAGTGATAGCAGCACGAGGCAAGCGGGGAGGGGACATGAGCAAATGACTGGTATACGCATGCGTTGCTATGACATCCGATATAACTTCTGTTTTGAAAGTAACAGAACCAGAACCGAAGCGGATGTTTAAAACCAATCGGAAGTTCCGACTTAACGAAACCGGAACCGGAGCTCTGTAACATCCCTGATTGACAAGCTCTGCAACTGCTTTGCAACGCCTACTCACATAGACTACTGAAAGAACTTCACTTTAGCGATAAGACCGCCTGTTATTTACCTCTACTTAAAATTTTCTGTAGTGTTTTTCCTTTTGAGGTGTTTAATTCAGAGTACCTACTTGTATTGTATCGCAAAATCATAATAGTAACACCGCCGTTATTGTTTTAATGTCGGAATATATTATTTCACTCTGGTGCTTTGTTTATATAGTCTATTAGAGTTTTTATTAGAAATCGATACTTTTTACGGCTACTTGCGAAGCAGGAGTATAAATAAGCATACTAAATGGATTCCAAGATTATTTATATTATGCAGCTTGGAGCTGCTGTGTGAAGAATATTTTATAAAGAAAACAATATAAAAATGGAGATCTCATCTTGCTGATGAGAGTACAGTTATAATTGAATGCATAGCAATGATGTCAATAATTATGAAATGGAAATTAATGATACTGTTAATAATATAATACAATGGCTTAATGATAATAAGATAAATGTTAATAAAACCAAAATAATGCACTTTGAACAATACAGACCCATGTTGCCCATAAATTGTAATTACCAAGGACATGTTATAGAATCGGTAAATGTAACAAAATTTTTAGGAATAGGTAAATATTGATGAGAAGCTGTCCTGGAAATCACACACAGAGGTAATTTGTGCCAGGCTCAGTCGATATTCATACGCGCTTTTCAAACTCTCTAAGCTAGTAAACACTGAAGCAGTAAAGACAGCCTACAACGGCTATGTCGGATCAACCTTACGCTATGGTCTTCTTTATTGGGGAAACTCGAACAACAGGGAAATGCTTTTCAAGGCACAAAAACGATGCGTAAAAGCCATGTGCGGCCTGAATATGGATGATCGCTGTGTCCCATATTTTAAAAAACTTAATTTATTATCCCTGCCATCTCTTTTCATTTTTGAAATAGCTGTATTTGTAAAAATATCTCTTAGCTTATTTAAAAAAGTGTTTCAAGTATTTAAAAGGAATACCCACCGAGCTCATAACTTAGTCATAGTACCTCGCAATACCGCATTGAAGCGAAAAAACATGTTCTGCTTAGCTGTTAAGATTTTTAATAAAATACCCTTAGCTTTAAGACTAAACCATTGCACTTGTTCAAATATGACTTAAATAAACTATTAACTTCCAAGTGCTACTATTCCCTGTCCGAATTTTTTAACGATACTTTGATATAAGTAGATTAAGCCTGTATTTACGAATGCTATGTAACAATTATGCCTTTAAAAAATTCACATTAATATACTCATGACATTTAATTTTCGTAATTTAATATTAATATAAACTTATGTACTTACTTAAAATACGATTACTGTAATTTAATTAATTTTTAATTTCAAACTCTGCATGTTTAGTTGTAAATCGGTATATTTATATACTTAACTACCTAGTTTTAAGTTTGAAATTGTATGCCAGGCGAAACAGTGTTCTTATACCACCACTGTTAACTATGTTTACAAATAAAAAAAAAAAGAATTTAATTCATCGTCTTGGGCGAGGCTTGAACTCGCGGCTTTGTGACACCGGAACACCGCTCTACCAACTAAGCTACTGAGACTTACGTCTGTTACGAATTATTCTAATGTATTAACATCCTAATTTAAAGGGACAGCCATTATTATTTTATTTTAAAAGACGTGACTCTACAGAATGTAAATATTATCTTCTAAATACCTATATAAAATAGTCGTTGCATCGTAGACTAACAGGAACTGTGGAGCCGTATGCCTGTTAGCCACCGACGTGGTAGGCTTAGAACTATCACAATATTCGCAAGGAAAATATCAAAAATACGACAACCTTTGAAAATCACGTTACATATATTGGCCAATAAATAACCTTCGAATATTTAGGTAAGACCCTCGGTCCTTTACAAGCCTTTCTCCTTTTCGATGTTAGTTTCGCTTCAAAGCCTTAAAGGGTTTTATTACTAGTGATATCGAAAGCCGTGGCAGTTATGAGGTGCTTACTTTTAAGGCGATATTTTACATTGTCTAGACATAGTAAAAAGGCATCTTAATAGTATATCAATTTTTAAATGACAAAAAGCCTGGTTACCTTTTCTCAAAAATACATATTGTTGGAACAATAACCCCCCACCTGTCAGGCGCCTTAAAACAAAGGCAACTTTTAAATACCATTATAAAAAAAGTACTAATAAATACACAAATGACAGGTATTCCACACGGATACTTGGTTACAGATTACCGAATCTAGTCTGAATGTTGGGGAATATATGTTTTCTGTTATCTTCTTACACTACATTACACTTACACTACATTACATATCGGTATCAGCATACACCGCATTTTCTTTTTCATTTTACACAAGTATATAGATACATTAAGTCAATCACAGTGAAAATTAAGATATTTATGCTTCAATCATACGAGTACATGTGACGTGGCCTGGGTTCTGGCAGAATAGCAGTGCTTCGCCCGAAAGAGTGAAGCGTATTGCTAAGTCAGAATCCTTTTGTATTGCTGCAACACACACAGAAATCGTTCTTTTTTCCTTTTGTTTCATATGTTTAACTATTTTCCTAGCTTCTTTCTTTTTAAGGATGTAAATTATGTACCGACCTAGCTGTGTGACAAGCAAATAAAGAGTATATCTATCTATCTATATATCAAGGCAAATACAGCGCAGCGTGCCTTTGATCATGTGGCTTTAGATGTAATTTTCGTAATGGTACAAAGGCGGGTTTTATTACCGGGTTAAAAATGTATATGGGACCCATGTCACTCTCGTTTCAAATTCGGCCCCCAACAATTGAGTTATACCTAAATCAAACATGATTATTTTTATATTCCTGGACAATGCTTAAGAATATAACAATAATTCCTTGGGACATTCAATTTGCGGCCACAATCCGTTTCCGATTGCTCCGTCATGCGACTGATTGATGGTGTTTGTTAAAACGTCCTGCCACTGACTGGGAGGGTCGCGGTGCGATTTCTGTAGGCCTAGGCCGTAAAGTTTTCCCTTTGTTTTTCTCTGGCGTTGTTTCTGTCATTCAGAGCGGACTGACGAATATTACTTATAATATTTAATTTCATCAGTCCATCGGTTAGTCAGAGGGTTACACGATAATTCTCCCATCATTCTGACCAGAATGATGGACTGAACCGACGCCAGAATTGGCGTGTAACCGATGACTTTGAGGAAATGGGTAGGTACAAGATGTTTTAAAAATACTGGCGTATCTTTGATTTATGTTAGATTTTTACTAGATGTCACATCTAGAATAAATTTTGTGCGCCATTTTTGGCGGTTGACAGCTATGACAGTATCAAAAAGTAGTACTAATAGACTTGTAGTGGTTTTCACTACAACTTTTGGGACCAAGAATTTCTTAGGGATGTCATCTCCTGTTACTCAATGGACGGTATGGGTAAAAATGGTGTCGTCTTCGGCTAATAGGAAAATGTACCGGAAAAAAAAGACACGAATTTTGTTGGATTTCGTTGTCTCAGTAGGTCAAGCGGTGGGTTGAATACAAAACCATTTTTAAGCGCGCCTTATTTTTCTGTTTTTTACCAATCAGGGTTCAACTAATAATTGTGCCCTTAAACGCATTACTAACATTTTACTAACACTTTGTATGAATTAAAGATGTGTGTTTATTAGTAAAACGGGTCGTGCGATTTGCTTGTGGTTTTCGGGAAAAGTAAAAGGTGATGCGCCAGTGAAGGTTGATTAATAATATTAATAGGATAGTAGGATACACTAAAAAAAGTTTGGTGAAAACCGTGGTAGAGCTAAACAAGGTATCGCCATCATTACTTCTCGCACACCTCATTGATTTTCAAACTTAAAATTTTTGGGTAACTTTAACTAAATTAATGAATGAAATTCTCCAGAAATTTCCTGCCTCGCACAGCAAAACTGTGGAATGAACTGTTGTCTGCGGTATTTCTGGACCGATACGACCTTCAAACCTTCAAGAAAAGAGCGTATTGCCATCTTAAAGGCCGGCAACGCGCTTGTGAACCCCCTGGTGTTGCGGGCGTCCGTGGGCAGCGGTAATTGCTTACCATCAGGCGATTCGTCAGCTCGATTGCCTCCTATGACATAAAAAAATGTGGCTTAGTGGATTCCTCATACTCTGCAACTTTGGTGAACCTAAACCTGGCCGTGCTCTCCGTATCCACTAAGTTAGTTAAATAAAATACGTGATTGTCGTGGAACACTGGGTTGGAACGAAATTGTTATTATTTTTTTTGCTTTTTTGTGATTTTTGTAATTTTTGTATCTTTGTCATTTTTTATAATTTTTTTGCCTTTTTTGCCTTTTTGACTTTGAACTCTTTGTCTTTCATGACCTTTTATGACCTTTTTTGACTTTTTTGACTTTTTGACTAATTTTGACTTTTTGACTTTTCGCTTTGTCACTTTTCACTTCAGTTTACTTTATTCTTTTCTCTTTTATTTTATTTCATTTCACATGTTTCTTAATCCCATCCGCGAACCGTCCGATAAGGAACTTCGTTCCAAAAATCAGCATCAAAGTGGTGTCTGTGACGACACCTTGTTTGCTTCAATCATGTTCAAAACGATTCATTAAAACAGCTGCTTTTACTGAAACAAGTGCGAAACTTGCAACTATACGTGGATTTGTCTTACTCTCCCGGCAATTCTAAAAAAACAAGCCCCGGATTGTTTGTCGAGCAACAAGTCCGCAGGAAATGTATCGTTTGTCAACTTTGTCGGACTGTTTATAGCGTTACGTATCTGTGACGACTTTATTTCTGATCATTTCCAATGATATTGTATTTACGGAGCTTTCAGAGGCTGTAAATCCTTTCAGTGGAAGTAATAAATATATTTTGGGGACAATCTTATATCCCACAATATAATAAAAAAGCGAAGTTTTTATTATGGGTACTAGAGGATGATTTAGCTGCTGACATAAATGAATTCTAAATTAAAAATACAAACAAATGCCCTTAACGCAAGCTTCGTATAGTTAAATCAATGGCGCGTAGTTCCAGTGTCTGAGAGGCAACCGGATGGCTCTCGATATTTAAGCTCCCTACGTGTTGTGGAAGCACTATGCAAGATTTACTGAAAATATGGCTCGTGATTTGTAACCGGCCAGTCTTACTCGTATACCGTAATAAGACTGCCAGAGAAAGCACCGCACGAGTCGTTCTTGCGGCCCCACAATAGTAGTGGGGCTATTTTTTTGGGCTGAATGTGTATGACGGTTGACGGTTAAAGGTACAAGACATTCCCCCGTCGTCAACACAATGTGTCCTATTTGAGCTTTGAGTAGTGACTGTATTTTAACCGTAATATTTCATATTCAATGCAATTTCACAGCTCTGCTTCATTTGCCATAACAAATTGCTAGTTTAAATAAGTCTTTTCATTAGCACTTTCATTTCGAAGTTGAATGTTTATTGTTTGGTCTAGACGTTGAAGAATGCTTTGTAATTATTTCAGAGGTTGAAATACATCGTATAAAGAATTTGAATCGCGATTCTTTGCTATATTAAGCTTATTCTTTTTAATAAGGATTTATTTTTAATGAGAAATAATATATTTTTCAACACACTTGCTCATAACGAGGTTCTTATTCCACCGCATTTATGCTCTTAATCCTCGATATTAAACACGCGTGCATTTCACAGTAATTATCGAACTAGTGCAATAATTTAATAATCCGATCAAGTAACATTTGTACTATAGTACCAAGTTGTACCTATGTACGCAGACGAATCGTTATAATTTAGTCGAGTATCACCTTTATTTTTTTTAGCTCTTTAGGAGTTTTCATTCTAAATAAAAAAGTAAATAGGTATATTAAAAATATACACATTTACGATAGAACACAAACTATACAATCCTGATTGTGAAAAATAATCATTTCAACTTATAATATTACTCGTAATGCACAATAAATTATGTTTTAAACACGAATTGTCTGTTTTAATATTGGCTGTTTGGCATAATCGGTCCGCACCTTTGCCTCAAGCTGCACGCACATCCATCAAAAGTTATTAATTACACTATTCTGTTATTTCCTCGCAAGTGTGTTATGAAACGCGTGTGCTTGATCATTACATAGCTCAGCTTCCTTATGCGCACTCACGTGCGTTCGTGCGCACAATATCGCTTCGTATGTAATGATTAGAGGGCGGAGTACCGGTGGCAAATTTCACACAAAAGGTATGGAGTCGTTTTTATAATTATTATTTTAGGCTTGAATAATAAAATTATTCATTTACCTAATGTACTTAGTATGGTACCTACTCGTAAATTGGAAGTAAGTACTTAACATTTATTTTCATAAATCGATTTCAGGAACACCTAAATGTTATGTCGTAAATGTTTTGGGTTATTTTTCAATTTCTTTTAACAAAGTCACCATTCATCGATATAATACTCACTTTTATATTGTCATTTAGTTCACGCATGTAAAATACGAGCACAGAATATTGTTTCTCACCAGACTAAACATGGCTAGTTTTTATTAATTAATAAAGCCCGCCAGCTTGAACATGTCATGCTCGCTTAAAAGGCTCTGCTTATGGTGGCGTCGTTGATCGGGTCGCCACTTTCCCGAAGAAAGGTTGAGGGAGGCGATGGCTGAGATATGCGTCATACTCGTGAACGGGTGCTGTTTGTGGAGACCGGTCTGTTTAGGCTAAGTGGGGCAACACATTTACGTAACTTTTTATTAATCATATTTAATTTTAGTTTAATTGGCTTTAGACACAACATTCGGTGCTTGATTATCCATATTTTTTTATTATATAGAATATATAGATCAAGACACTTGGAGACCTTATACATCTCTAAGTAAAATTTAGAAATAGTATGTTTATTGTATACTAGAATCACTTAAGTACTTTTTTTTTATATTATTTAAATTCAAAGTTTGTTTCTAACTGTTGATGATGGATTATTATAATTTGGAAATTTATGTAGAAGACACAGTTAAGGTAAGAAAGTATATCAAACTTGTATGTAATTTATTTTCAATAGTCAGATTTGGGCTCATCTTTTTTCTTTGGTATTTTTCTTAAACTATAACCTATTGTTGGTTAATCTAACCTTGGTTTGATATGTTTTCTTATAGAACAACGCACTTATATGTATTGTTTAGTTTTGATGTACTGTTGTTTTGAAAAAATAAGTCCCGCCGAGTTTCTTGCCGGACATAATTCTTCTCGGGTCAGAGGTGTAGGGTTAGAACCGGTGTAGTTTGATTTTTTTTCTCTCTCTTTTACTTTGACGTGTAAAAGTGCCCTTGTGGCCTACTTACTGAATAAATGTTTGAGTTTGAGTTTGAGTTTGAATATTTTTTACCATATGCAACCTTTCTTTTCAAAAAGTTACTAATTTACAAATTTATGAGACATTTAGAAACTAATTATTTGACATTGTCAATTTAGACAGCTGCTTTACATCTATATTATCTGAATTATTATTGCGTCGGCTAAATATTTAAAACCGAAAAATATCAAGATGAATAAGCCATGTGAAGCAACAATTCTGCGGATGATAGAACCGTACGAAAATCTTATATATAATGAAGAAGAATGTAGCATTCACTGTATTTCTTGCTCAGTGGATTTAAAGCAGTTGAAAAAATATAATGTCGAAAAACACGTTAACAGTAAACAACACCAAATTAACTGTGGAAACCAAAATGGCACCTTTGCCTATGATTTATGCGTTTTCCTTATAGCGTGTAACATCCCATGGAAAAGAGTTAACCATCCAGAATTTAAATAGTTCTTTGGAAAATACTTAGATAAAGGCGTAAAACTTCCCGAAGAAAGTGTTTTGAGAAAATACTATCTTACCAGAATATACAATGCGACCGTCAAGCAAATACGAAATACATTTTTCGATTCCAATTTATGGCTTGCGGTGGATGAGACTCTTGATGATTTCGGTAATTGCGTAGTAAATGTAATTATAAAATCACTTGATGATGCTTTACAAAGGCCATATTTGTTAGCGTGTAAAGTCGTTAGTACTGTAAACGCGAACTCAATTGCAGCGGTGGTTGACGAAAGCTTGAATTTTTTGTGGGAGGATAATTTTACAGATAATATGAACAAATTTTTAATATTCTGTTCGGATAGCGCAGCGTACATGCTTGCTGCCGGCAAGATTTTGAAGAAAAAGTACACTAAAGTACGACACGTAACTTGTTTCGCTCATGGACTACACAGAGTCGCGGAGCAGATAAGATCTGAACATAAATTGGTCAATTCTTTAATATCTAATGTCAAGAAGATTTTTTTTAAATCACCACACCGCGTCCGATTTTTCAGGGACCATGCGCAGAATGTGCCTTTACCGCCGGAACCCATTATCACTCGTTGGGGCACCTGGTTAAATGCAAGTTTTTACTACGATAGACATTTTGACGTGATTAAAAATGTTGTGATGCAATTGAACAGTAAAGAAGCTATTGCCATTAGAAAAGCCCAGAAGTTGTTTGAAAATGAAAATTTAAAAAACGAGTTAAGCTTTATAAAAAATTGTTACGAAATTATACCTGAATCGATAGAAAAATTAGAATGCACTAAAATTCCGATAGAAGAAAGTTTTCTGGTAATAGATATAGTTAGGAGTATTTTAAGCCTCCAAGGAAGTGAAACCGTGCGAAATAAACTCGAATTGGTTCTAGATAGAAACCCAGATGCTGACGAATTAAGGAATATGATTATAATGGAAAATTATAAACAAGTCCTTAAACATGCAACCATGACATCGGTAGATGTAGAGCGATCGTTTTCCACTCATAAATGGATCTTCAATAAATTAAGAAACCGATTCACTCCGAAAAACTAGGAACATGTGGCCATAGTCCATTCATTTTATAACATGGATACGCACTTAAGTGTAGATTGTGAGGAGGACCTCGAACACATAATTCCAGTCCTCAATTGTAATTGAATGGTCTTGAAAATAATATATCGTTTGGCAGGTATAACTTCTTAGTCTAGTATTTAGTACCTAATGATAATGTTTTGATAAGAAAACATATTATTATGTATTATAGATATTAACAACATATTACATTATATTTGTATGTTCGTAAGATAATTTCTATAAGTTCCTAAAAATGATTATGCAAAATTAATCATTTATTCGTTATTTATTTAATCATAAGAATACTTAGGCGACTCCATACATTTAGTGTGAAATTTGCCACCGGTACTCCGCCCTCTAGTAATGATTAACTTAGAACACTTGTATCATAATGTTCTATTTCGCAACACCTATTCGTATACGGGCATTTTCTTGCCTGCTTGGACGGAACAAAGTGGCACTTTTCTGTTCTGGGACATTAGTTTTTTTTTCAACCAGTCCGCCATCAGAAACAAATTTCTTATAAAATTAATAAATTTATCATAATCAGGAAGCAAACTAAGAACATATAAAGTTCAAATAAATATGATTCAACAATAACATTTAATATTTTCCTGTAAGGTGGTGTGAAAATCAGTAAGTATGTGTCATATAGGAGTGAATTTATTTTCACCTTTGGGCGTTAACACTTGAATCCCTACGCTTAGGTCTACTTCAGAATCCCTCGTTACGCTCAGGGTTCTATTATAGACTCCATCGCTTCGTTTGGGATTCAATACACGGCCTCGCCGTAAATAAATCATTTTAGTCCCTTGTTACACAATCTATTATTGCAGACAGCTGTGTGTATATACCCTGTCTAATCATTATAGTGTTATACTCCAGACATATTTGGTATCGTATTCTTTTAAGACTCGTGGTTTATAGGGGGACTAATGAATTCTACACCACTTATGCTTAAGCACAGACTTTTACCATTTAATTTGTTAGAAATAAGATTTTAACAAGCGAGCGCAAGTTCACTCAACTTTAATTTGAGAATATAAATGAACACGCAACGAACTCGTTACAGAATTAATTATTTTAAATTAACACTTTAGCACATTATTTTGAAACTGGTTTGGTCTAAGTGCTTGCCAACTTGATACTCTTGAGGATCATGAGACATAAAGCCAATCAGTCCGTACATTGTATGTATCTACAACAGTACAACACTGATGTCTTATTATATTCTATCTCAATTTATTTATCGTATGGCAAGTAGGTATGTACACTGTCTAAATTACATTCCTTATATTCTAAATTTACATTGCTCCAAGTAGTTAAAAGCAATCTCAATGACCTACAAATATTTGTTCATATAAAATTGCATTATCAATAAATTAAATCTTTATCAATAATTTTAAATATCAACACGATCAACACGATCTTCCTTTGTTATCACAATGACTTAAATGACATTGAAACACTGTGATTTCGATGACAAATGTCACTGAAACGTTTGACGTGTCACATTGACGCTAAGCCAACCGTTTTTTACATCTATTTGGCATGAATTTGAAAGCAAAAACAATAATCTGAATAAGTCAAAAGTCACTCTTGACCGGTTTAACTTTGCTAAATATGTATATACAACGTGTTACTTGAGCCACTAATAACCCCAGACACCCCAAATGATTTTTATTATTGCTGATTAACCTCGAGTATTTAATTTCCAATCAGTTACTTATTTCGAAAGATATTCGTACGTTTAGTTTTCCTTGCAATTCTATTCAATTGTTAACTCTAAATTTGTTGCGTTGCTGTCACATCTCTACATGTGTCATGTCATGTCAACCTATCAACCTACTTTGTCAATTTCAAAGCTGCCAGCCTTTATTAAATATTCAACCTCCATCTCCTAACCACTCGATAGAATGGTAAACTGTAGTATTAGAAACTTTTAGACTCGCCACGTAACAAATAGGAAAATTAAAGAAAAAGTATACCTATCCATGTTAAGATATACTGCAATCGATTCCACTGTCGTTTCTGAACAAACACTTTTCAGGTTTTTAGTCTTGGGTGTAACACGTTGTATATAGAAACTCTTTATTATACAAAAAACACGATAAAACAAAAGTAGTACACGGGCGAACTTATCCCTTCATAGGATCTCTTCCAGCTAACCTTTGAGTAGTTGAGAATTGAAAGCGAATGGCAGACAAATACAGCACTATGTATATACAAACAGCAACACTCTTAACTGTACATCGGTGGACCTCATTACAAAAGGCATAAGGTGCACCGATGGGCAGTTAACAGTGTGGGCGATTGTACAACAAACTACAGGAAAGTAAAAAAAAAACAATATAAAGCGGCCAAGTGCGTGTCGGACCACGCATAGGAGGGTTCCGTGCCTTCAATGGAATAAGAACCAAACTAATACCAAAAGGTCGTATCTGATGCCCATGGAAGAAGTTTTTTGGAGATAACTCAAAAATGGCTGAACCGATAATGTTCAAAACAATTTTCTTAGAAAGTATATGATAAGGCGCATCTCTTAAATTTTTTTCATATTTTTTGAACTTACGGTTCAAAAGTTACGGGGGGGCTACACAACTTTTCTGACTTTCGAAGCGATTATTTCAGAAAATATTCACTTAATCACAAAATAGTCAAAGAAACCTCAATGTTATTTTGAAAGACCTATCGATTGATGTGTCACATGTTGATATTTGGTTAACTTTTTTTTTTATTTAGTTACTTGTATGGAGCGCCCCCCTAAAAATATATTTTTTTTCAAATTTAACTACAAACTAAGTAGTTGCATACAAAATACACCTAATGTGTAAATTTTATTCAGATACGTCGTATAGTTTCTGAGTAAAACGCCTGTGACATACGGACGGACAGCCAGACAGACAGACAGACATGACGAATCCATAAGGGTTCCGTTTTTTGCCATTTGGCTACGGAACCCTAAAAAGAGTTGAAATTAATAATAGGTCAATATCATACCAAAACCAAACCAAATATTTTTTTTTACGTCCCCAGTTCCATTTTTTTTTATGAAATAGTAGGCAAACGAGCAGCCGAATCGCCTGATGGTAATTACCGCCGTCCATAGACGCCCGCAACACCAGAGGGGTCACAAGCGCGTTGCCGGTCTTTAAGATGGGAATACGGTCTTTTCCTGAAGATTTGAAGGTAGTTTTAATTTTTTTGATTTTAAATTTAATCTAATTTCTATCCAATTTTCATACGATTCTATTCCAACCACAACCTTCCTTAACTAAAACTCATTAGCTGCATGGGAAGCTCCAAGCCATTATGAAAGTCGAATTAGGCGTCCCCCATAATAGTTCCTGGGGGTATTATTTCATTTCTACCCCCTTTAGCTAGCCCTTAACCCACTCAAATATACACTTGGAAAAACAACTGCATTGGTTAGGGAAGAGAGTTTATATTACAATGTGCTGTAGTTCATGTTTATGAGGTTTTGAAAGTAAGGTGGTGATTTCCTGCTCAAACTTAGCACTATGAAGACAATATGGTGCATTTCTGTTTAACATAAGGGATGAAAACATCAGAGGCGGTTTGTGACAAACACTTTAGGAGTACATTTATTATTTCTTGTATTTGTGGTAAGTATATTGTATTTATTATTTGTACAAAATTTGTTTCTTTTTAAACGTGAAAGCGCCCTTGAAAATACTTACAAAATAAATGTTTGAATTTAAAATAAAAATTGTTTTTTCACCCAATGTTTTACATTCAATCTTGAAATATATGTGAAACGACCCTTTCTTTTTGGGCAGTCGGGTAAGCTTTCCACACCTAATCAGCTAATCCCGTCCGTCGACTGTGATTGATGCTTGGAGTAAATGCCGAGGACGCCATTTTCCCATGAATGAATGAATGAATGACGCCGTTCGATTAACTTCGGCCACTTCGGGTCATTCAACGTCATTTATAAAATGTAAGCGGTAGCATAGCAGTCGGCACCTGTACTAAGGGAACGTGCGTAAACTAAACAGGGCAGCACTGCACGCCTCTGTTTTTTGGCGCGAAGTGCAAATGATACATTAAAGTTGCCAAATTTGTCTACTAGATGGCAGGATCTACAACATGCAAGGGTATGTGAGTCAAATGTTGGAGCACCGTCTATTGACGTGGAGTAGTTTCAGTTTTCTATTTAGACCAAAATATGGCAGACCCTTCAACGCGCACGGTCCCTATAAAGTGTTTAAAGGGCATCAACATTTTAATTACCCCATTGCTGTAGGAGAGTATGATTTTCGAGTTGCACCAACCACTTTTGACAAACTCATCAGCGTCACCCGGCACGGTACAATGAAAATTTTCATACAATAAAAAGCGAACGTTTTAATGGTGACAGACGGTTTGGTGCGACCGATTGGTGACGGTCATGTGACGGTTTGGTGATTTCTTTGGCACGCCCTACATCCCACATCGATTAAAGGATTAAAAAACCGGTCAAGTGCGAGTCGGACTCGCGCACCGAGGGTTCCGTACAAACCTGTAGGTATATAGGGGTAGTAACTTTAAAATTATTAAAAATATTTTTATTATATGATGTAAGTAAAAATTTACGGTTTCCTTAATTTTTCCTTTATTTGTGCTATAAGTCGTTCCTTCGTACCAATTTTGAAGATTCTGAGTTCACGGGAAGTACCCTGTAGGTTTTGATTCCCTTGCGAGTTTCGAAATTGCGGAAATTTACGGCATAAACGGCTGTATCTTTTGATTGCGTTGGCTTAGAAGTTTGATTTTTTCACAACTCCAAGGGACAGTAGACCTGAGTATTTGATATAAATTTCAGCTTGATACCTCCACGCGTTCTTGAGAAAAATGGTCTTGACAGACAGACAGACAGACGGACAACAAAGTGATAAGGGTTCCGTTTTTTCCTTTCGAGGTACGGAACCCTAAAAAGTGTGAGAAATTACTATAGTTAGGTATTTAGCTCGATTATGGGCTTGGATGGATGGATATAGGAGGTATTAAAAAAAATTAATCGCTTATGAAATCATACTGCAATCGTTTTCTTTTTATTTTAGGTGCTTGTTAATTATCAGTAGGTACCTACCTACTTAATTTACACAATGTTTTCCAATAGACCGTGGAATATATGTGGAAGAACTATTTACTAGCTAATCTTGTCCGTCTGGTCCACTGAGATTGATGCTTGGAGTCACAGATAAGGCACTTGGAGTAAATGCCGACGACGCCATTTTTAGGGTTCCGTAGTCAACTAGGAACCTTTATAGTTTCGCCATGTCTGCCCGTCCGTCCGTCCGTCCGCGGATAATCTCAGTGACCGTTAGCACTAGAAAGCTGAAATTTAGTACTAATATGTATATTAATCACGCCGACAAAGTGGTAAAACAAAAAGTGGAAAAAAATGTTTTATTATGGTACCTCCCCTATACGTAAAGCGGGGAGTGATTTTTTTTTTCATTTCAAACCTAACGTGTGATATATTGTTAGATAGGTATTTAAAAATGAATAGAGGTTTACTAAAATCATTTTATGATAATGTAAATATTTTCGGAAATAATCGCTCCAGAAGTAAAAAAAAATGTGTCCCCCCCCCCCTCTAACTTTTGAACCATGAAGTTTTAAAAATATGAAAAAAATCTCAAAAGTAGAACTTTATAAAAACTTTCTAGGAAAATTATTTTGAACTTGATAGGTTGAATAGTTTTTGAAAAAAAATTACACAATAATTTCTGAACTAAGTTTGTAATTTAACCGTATAAGCAGGTGTTTATTGTACCTGTAATTTCTACAAAATCACAATGAAATGACGTGCTTTCAAGTAAAGTAAAAACGGTGAAAATCGGTTCACGCAATATAGAATTATCCTATAAAAATCATGTTCCATACTTTAAGCTCGCGCGCAATAGTTTACTTAATTTGCCGATAGATTCGCTGTACGTGGAACGCTCATATCATATCCTACATGGCGGTGTTATTTTAACTTTTAAGTGGGGACACTTACTGTGACGGACGGAAAATTACGGAACCCTACACTGAGCGTGGCCCGACACGCTCTTGGCCGGTTTTTTTACTGAATGAATGACGCCGTGTTCGAATGAATAACTTCGGGTCATTCAACGTAATTTATATAGTAGTTTATGTAACTGTTATGTAATAAGGGTCCTTAAAATATGAGTGTAGTTTTAAAATAAGATGACACGGCTGTTTTAAGGCCTAAAATTACGTACAGTTGCATACTAGTATTTTATGCAACAGTTGTATACGAGGCGTCAAAAAAGGTGAGTGGCGTGGGTAACATTTGATGCGGCTCCGGCTGCGCCTACGGCTCAAATTGTTAATAAAAACGCCACAAACATTTTTTTACCTACTTATACGTCGTTGCATACAATACTTTTTCTACGACTACACTTACTTTTACATGAAATGCGAAATTGAAAACTTCATGGATATCGCAGTTATTTTGTCAATATAATCAACAATCATTTCAGTTTTACCTTTTAAAACACTATTTTTCAAGAATACTAACATTACTAACACAAATACACACCGTCGTTATTTGATCAATTATTAAAAGCTACAGAGATTAGTAAAAATACCTAAATTACTTTCAATGTTTGCAATTTGCCCCTACAAACTAAGAAGTAGGTCTGTGGTTCTATTATTTTTTCTTTTTCAAAGTTTTTTTTCTAAAAACGCTGCGTTTATTTAGGTTCTTAGGTTGGCAGTAATTTATTTTATATTAATAGTCGTGTTTGCACGCGATTACTATTTTAGCGCTTTTATAGAACAAGTGTTATTTTGGGACATAGATCTAGACACACGGCAGTGTGTCCGCCAAGTTCGAGCAAAAAAAAGCGACACACCGGCCGTGGGTTATATCACACGAACCATTTCGGGCCAATTTCGACCACCCTATAACTCAAAACATATTTTATCTACGCATATGAAATTTCGAGTGTCTGTTGACATCCCCTTAATTGTCTAGAATACAAAATTTCATTATTCTACCTATAGCAGTTCTTGAGATATTGACGTCAGAAAATCGCTATTTTTACTATACACTCACTCACTGACTCACTCACTGATTCACTGACTCATCAAAAACCTAGACCACTTCCAATGGTCGTACTGACTTGAAATTTGGCATGGAGATAGGTCTTAAGGTCAAAGTAAAGGGAAAAATCTGAAAACGGCCAAGTGTGAGTCAGTTTTAAAAATAGCGAAGGTGTAACTTTGTTCTACTATGAAGTCATAATGAACTAAATGGGTATATCTTCCAATGGTCGTACCGAACTGAAATTTGGCTCGAAGGTTTGTCTTTAGGTCGAAATAAAGTAAAAATCTGAAAACGGCCAAGTGTGAGTCAGTTTCGAAAACAACGAATGTGTAATTTTGTTCTACTATAAGTAGGTATGGAGTGGAAATGAGATAAGACTTGTTTAAATTTAGATACATACCAATTTAAGACAATACATGTTTGTCTTAAAGACAAGAACAATAAAATTGTTCACCACTCTGTGTGTGTCTGTTGCAGGAACCGAACCCACGATTTACGAAGTGCAAAGCACTGGTACCTAGTGACCTCACTAGGTACCAGTGTTGGCCGATAATTTCAATTAGAATTGAAAATTGATCAATAAGATTGAAGATTAATTCCGTAACTAATCAATTACACTAACATCCATTTTTACTAATGTTAGTTCGCATTGATTTTGTGACGTCGTCAATTACACTAACCGTCAATTAGAATTAACCTATTAGTTACACTAACGTCTCGAAAATTTAATAAGAATTACAGTTAATTAGATTAACGTTAGTGTAACTAAATTAATCCTTGTCTTACACTAATAATTAATTTTAAAACTGCATCTCGGGTTCGGAAGTCGGGACCAATATCACAAGATGGAGCTCATGCTGGACCCTAGGGCTACCTACTGGATCTCTGGTTTGGCGCATCATAGACTCATGCTGTTTGGGCTCATTCGACTTGTACTGATGAGCAGATGGTACCGGTATCATAATCTGGAGCTCATGCTGGACCCTGGGGATCCCTACTGGATCTCGGGTTTGGCGCATCATAGACTCATGCTGTTTGGGCTCATTCGACTTGTACTGATGAGCAGATGGTACCGGTACCAAAATCTGGAGCTTCTTTTTACTTTTACTTTCTTTGTGTGAAAGTCAAAGTCAAAGTGAAAGTGAAAGTGAAAGCCAAAGTGAAAGTGAAAGTGAAAGTTAAAGTGAAAGTGAAAGTCAAAGTGAAAGTTAAAGTCAAAGTGAAAGTCAAAGTCAAAGTGAAAGTCAAAGTGAAAGTCAAAGTCAAAGTGAAAGTCAAAGTGAAAGTCAAAGTCAAAGTCAAAGTGAAAGTCAAAGTCAAAGTGAAAGTCAAAGTCAAAGTGAAAGTCAAAGTGAAAGTGAAAGTGAAAATCAAAGTCAAAGTGAAAGTCAAAGTGAATGTCTAAGTGAAAGTGAAAGTGAAAGTGGAAGTGAAAGTCAAATTGAAAGTGAAAGTCAAAGTGAAAGTCAAAGTAAAAGTCAAAGTGAAAGTTAAAGTTAAAGAAAGTGAAAGTAAAAGTGAAAGTCAAGGTCAAGGTAAAAGTAAAAGTAATCAAAACCTCGTAGCTTAACCTAAATTCGCGTTTAGTTTGGTAAATTATTCATGTCAATTACCAATTCAATCTACACTAAAAATTAAATTAATGTTTAAATTTTTGAGAAAGACTAAAAATTAAATATCTTCAATTATTAGTTATTCGCAAAGGATTAACACGTTAGTTACAATTAATTTCAATTCTAATTGAAATCAATTTGCACTAAACTATTAGTGTTCAATTTTAACTAACGTGTTTCAATCTTCAATTTTTAATTTTCAATCACACTAACGTTCGGCCAACACTGCTAGGTACACTAGGTGCACTAAATCAGTCAAACAAAAATGAAAAGACTATTTTTTCTCGCATAGTCTAAATAATTTCTAATTTTACAACTAATAAAATCGCAGATTCAAGAACATGGAAATCATATATACTCTAAGATGGAATTATATATACTACTGCCCATCTCACCCTCCGATACGCCACAGGATGAGATGGGATGGTGCACTTCTAGGGCTACATAATAGGGCACCAATTATAATACCTACTGGTAGGTAGGTATTACCAAGTTATTAATTATCTATGTTGGTAGCGTACTTACAGCGAATAAAGTACGTTATTGATGTATGTAATTAGATGTAAGTAGGTACATTTTATAGGTGTAGGGAGCCAGTTTATTTGTAAAAATCACCTATAAATAAATAGTAAAATAGAATTAGACGCTTAGTATAAAGGGTATAGTATAAAGTACATACCTAAGTGGAATGAGACATTTCCTAAAGCAAAAGTGATAAAAAAATAATAAATAACCTACACCTAACAAAAATAAATGAAATCCCATCAAAAACATAAATGTGAAAGGCTGCCAAGTTCGATACTATGGGAATGCTTCGCCTATAAAAGAAGTGAGATCTGAATAAGTACCAAGTTCCATAAAAATACCTCAAATCATAAATAGTTATAGGAATGCACACTTGATTTCCAGCAGTTTTTAAGGTACATTTTGAATAAGTATCACGTTACATAGAAATACCTAAAATTATAATAGTCAGAGAAACGCACACCGGTTTTTTAGCAGTTTCCTTATAACATTTATTATTTTCAGTACTTTTTAATGATGTAACTTGGCAAGTTTTAATAGAAAATTATATACTTGACACATTGCAGTCCAAAGGTGTCGATTCATTGCATTGAAAAGGTGTGTGGTGTGTGAAAACTTGCCAAGTAACATCATTAAAAAGTACTGAAAATAATAAATGTTATCAGGAAACTGCTAAAAAAACCGGTGTGCGTTTCTCTGACTATTATAATTTTAGGTATTTCTATGTAACGTGATACTTATTCAAAATGTACCTTAAAAACTGCTGGAAATCAAGTGTGCATTCCTATAACTATTTATGATTTGAGGTATTTTTATGGAACTTGGTACTTATTCAGATCTCACTTCTTTTATAGGCGAAGCATTCCCATAGTATCGAACTTGGCAGCCTTTCACATTTATGTTTTTGATGGGATTAAGACTTTTCATCGAGTATATTATCTATGTTCTTATAAAGGTGTTGACTAATGTATAAAGACAGATAAAAGTACAGGAGTAGAAAAACAGCTTTATCTACACACATACTCGTATTATAAATCCTGAATGACGTGTTCGAAAACCATTAGAATGACCGCCATGGCCAACTCGATTGTGCGAACGGTCGGGGAGGAGGGCTGGATTTTCATTACGTTACCAAAATCGATGTGGTTACGAATTTTCATACATTTTTACAACACTGGCACAGATAATACACTGATGTTACATTACTGGTTGCAATAATGGTAGTAATTACATACGGTTTCCGAACGCAGAATGGAGGATTTACGATGTGCGTGTAGATTAAAATATAAGTGGAAGCATGGCGGTGGTAGCAACTGCGCTTATAAAGATGTGCTTACAAAACAAGGACTTTTTGGACCCAGGGTATGTCCTTAAACTACGTCCGGACCTGGGTATGTCCTTAAACTACGCCAAAAAGAGAGGTATGGGCACTGCGAATGGCATCTCGCTAAGTGTGGTAGGGCACGTTCAGTGAATGTCATCGCTCAAATCTGGAGCAGAGCCCGACTGGGGAAGTACAGCCACCTTACAGAAAACCAGAGCCAAATAGCACTAGACCCTACTCATAGTGTTGTGTTCCTGCTGGTGAGTAAGGTTGCCAAAGAGCTCAAAGAGGACCCAGTGTGTTGACGATGAGGGACCTTCTTGTTCCTTTAGTCGTCAACACAGTGAATCCTCCTATTTGTAAAGGGTCCACTGAAAAAAATACTTTGGTAGAAATGACAAACCCGTTTTGTAAACGGCGTTAAAACAAATTTTTAGTCATTAAAACTAAAGTTTAGCTGTCATTACAGGTGCTAGCTATGTTTTACATCACTTTGGTAATATTAAAATGTAATTCCCACAAATTAACTTTAGTAAAATAAAAAATAACAAATTCATGTTATTCCTAGTAAAATAATGTAAAAATAGAGCGACTTTCATGAGTTTTAGAAGTAACATTTTCATGGTTAGTAATCTGTATTGTAACTTTAAATAACTAGTTTTTGTCAATTATGAAATTAAGAAAATGTAATTAACTTTACAGTTGAACATTGGTTGTAAGAGTATTATTTGCAACTACTGCAACATTTTTTGTAATTACGAGCGTGCGTGAATGATAATTCTAACAAAACTGTTTTTAGTAATTTATAGTGCGGTCGTTCTTATTATTACAACATTTATTTCCGATCGCTAGCGTTCACCTGTTATTTCCACACAGTAAACCTTAATAATTCCAACTAAATTTGATTTAGTACATTCTAGTGGGTCGTTAGGTATTATTGCAACTTTTGTTTGTAATATTTAGCGGTCAACTGTTATTTCCAACTAAGTCATTTTAATAATTCCAACTTTACTTGATTTACTTGTTTCTAGTGTGGCGATTGGTATTATTGCAACACTTGCTTGTGATATCCATCCGTGACACATGTTATTTTTACCCAAACAACTTTAGTAACTCCAACAAAACTTGCATTAGTAATTTCTAGTATTGCCATTTTTATTATTGCCTCATATTTAGTAATAACTGATGTTTGATAGAGTTGCCAGTGTTCAATATTTTTTTTTTGTTTGATTTCGGATAATTCTGACTTGCGATCATTTCGACCCTTTTTAAATTTTCTAACTGTGGATTTTTAGAATCTTTTAAAATACTTACTTTGTTCCAACTACATAGAAGTTGTTAATTTGCATAAGTGCAGTGATAGTAATGCTATTATTGCTATTTAAGCCCATCAAGCTACATCAAGCCCATACTTACCTAAGCCGTGGTCCTAATCACACAGTTACAACGCTCACAACGCTAACAGTGCTGATAGTCGGTCCGAATCATTAGCGCGCTCAAGGCCGCGTAAGTAGTGTTTTGATTCGGACCACCGTAAACGGCTGCGTGAGCGCTGTCAACGTCAATTTAATGTGTTTTTTTTTAAATCATGTGTCAAACGTATGTCAAATGTCAACTTGACGTTTGTGCTCAAGGTGCTTACGCCTAGGACCGTGAGCACTCTAAACGCTGTCAAGTGATATCATTCAATGACGTCACGACATCTATGTTGGCGCTATGAGCGTGATTCGGTCCGCCCGTTAGCGCGCTGTGAGTGCTGTAAGCGTGATTTGGACCACAGCTCTAGATCTAATGGTCTCACTGAAGTTTCTGTCAATTGTCAAAAACATATTCCAAAAGTGTGTGGAACTGGGAACAGATCCTTATATTGGTCTATGCAATATAGGAATTCCCCAAGAGGAAATCTTAGCTCTCCTGCTCAATTACTCATGTCACGACCGTTAAGAACTATAAAACGGCTATTACAAATGGCAATGTGTAGGGCCCAACCGGTTGTGTCCAACTCCTGTCGGCGTTGGGCCCGTTATTTATTACACTTTCCCTACAAATCGTCCCTACCAACGTTTACAGAGATGCCTTCAAAACATCTAAAAAATGTATTGGTGAAGCACCATGAAGTTAAATACAAGCACGGTGACAGTACTACCGTATACATTAAATAAAAAAAGAAACTGTTTTTATTATTATAGATATTTAAATGACCGCTCGAGCTGCCTAAATCTAACTTAATCTGCCCAACCCTTCTATTATTTAAATACAAAACTAGATAAATATATTAATTACCAGCGAATCTACACATTTTCACTTTTATTTTAAATAGAAACCAGACGGAATGTGTAACTATAAGCTAACATTATAAATAAAAAAGGTAAAATAACTCTAACGACCTCCATAAACAGCTCCGGGTGTCGGGGCACTGCCGATCGCCCCGATCGCCCTAGTAATAACGCCGACAGGAGTTGGACGCAACAGGTTGGGCCCTACAAATTGCCATGTGTAATA
Organism: Pammene aurita; assembly: GCA_947086415.1. Classification (NCBI taxonomy): domain Eukaryota; kingdom Metazoa; phylum Arthropoda; class Insecta; order Lepidoptera; family Tortricidae; genus Pammene; species Pammene aurita. The sequence goes on along the minus strand of OX352295.1, from coordinate 39,466,744 downwards.
GCCGTTTTAGGGCTATTAAGGTTATAACTTATATATTTTTTAACAAATATTTTGAATTTATTTTTTCTTGAATTTAGAAATCTGGCAATGGCAACACTGCGCTTGCTTGGCTGTTATTTCTGTTTACTAATTCTTAGTGTGTTCAATTTTATATTTGCAAAATACATTGTAATAACAAATGTAGTATGTACTTTACTATAGTTTACTGTATTAGTTTTTACAAAAGTATTTGTTATTTCAAATGAGTTGTATTAATTTTAAAAATACTTTGGTGGTAAGTATAGAAAATGTTTTGTGAATTCAATTTTTTTTTATTAATTTCTGCACGAAGTCGCGCGATACATTCGCCCGCTACCGACGCCTGCGCCGCCATTGGTTTCGAGAGTTTCGAGTTGGAACCTGTTCAGTGTTTAATGCGTGTATTGCGTGTCGTGTTATCACAATTTTAAGTAAGTGTTATTGTTATGTTTAGTTCTAAGGAATGGACAACCTAACCAGCGACTTGTTAATAAACTGGGGACTTCCAGATTATGTAGCTGCATTTCGCGGTAAGTTGATGCTCTTTTATTTAACTTTAACGTTGCTGGCTGGTTATAGTTTATCTATTATATACATACTAGCTAGCTGTCTCTCGTGTCGTCGTCCGCGTAAAGCCGTATGTGTTATTCTGATGTCTATAGAACATTTGATGGTACTTATATATTCACGAGTATACAAACTTCCAATCATTTTATTTTGGCTGTGACAGGCCTACTCTCACAACTACTTTTTGAGGGTTCTTTTTTGAGGTGAGTTACCATAAAAAGTAACAACACAGGGTGTTTTGGTTGCAGAAGGCAGAGTAGATGCCGGGATTCTTCGGCATTTGGCAGACGCTGAAATATGCCAGCTAATACCTGTTCCTGGCGATAGGGCTAGGTTTAAAATTAATTTAATGAACTGGAAGGAACAGATAAATGATCTCAATACTCCAGAACCGTGCACGGATTCCACACCAAATGTATGTATGATTTATTTTGTTGATAATGTACATACAAATAGGGCTACCATCCGTCCAGGTTTCCTCGGATTTGTCCTAGTTTGGAGGCCGTCCGGGGGGGTTTTCAAAAAGTGTTTGGGGAAAACCCAGACACTTCATGTGAGTAAACACATTTAATTTACCGTCTGTACATGTCGGGGAAAAAATGCGATTTACGCCTAAATGTCCGGGTTTTTTAAAGTCTTTGTCCGGATTCGGCGAATTTAGAGATGGCAGCCCTACATACAATGCACATACAATATTTATTTATTTATTCGGAGAACCAACAGCTAATAATAACATTATTGCTATACAGATAAGTGACAGCGAGCCAATTATAGGTTCCCACCAGTAGCATCATTATAGCAATAGTTAACAATTGGTGGTTTCCAGTAAATTATACCTACAACATGTTGTTGAGTTTAAGTTAATATAAACTAAGTAATCTGAGACTTATACATAAACAGGATGATTTATACATTATTCATAAGAACTATTATATAATCTGTAACATTCGGTCCATTAAAAAACTATATAATATATACTTAATTTCTATATAATTATACTAGGCCTCATAATATAAATCTCTGTAGCCCAAGACATGCTCACTTGTAGAATTCGCCTGTGAACTGTGTGTTACAGTTGTAATGTTGCTATTGAATATGTCCTAATATATATATATAATATTCATTTATTGATGTTTTTAAATTATTGCCCTTATTATTATTTTTCAGTTGCCAACATTGTCGCTGTCACTAAGCACATTGAGCAGTAACGGAGGAGTTCCTTCTGCAGGGGCCGAAAATTTCCTTGGTGACTACATATTGAGCCCCTCGTCGAGTGAACTTGTTTCATGTGGACCAGTGACGTCTGACAGAACGTCTACTCCGATCTCACACGGCCAGTCGCAACAAAATAATTAAGTTATGCAGAGTTGATATACCTAGGTGACTACCCTTAATTCTAATTATTGTAGGTGTGTCGACCCTCGAACGCGAATACTTAAAGCAGTGTAACTTGAGAACGGCGCATGTTATTATTAGATCCCGGACATTTGTCGCAATGACGTCACATTAGGGTGATTTGGGGAGTAAAGGGAACGGTGTTATAAATAAATTTTAATGATTATATATACATATGTATTTATTAACATAAAAATAACATGAAAAAATAACCTATACAATAAAACTACCTACTTAAAAATTAAAACCTAAATGTAATCTAAATTTTAATTAGACATTCTCGACAAAATAATCTATGAAGTTGATCAATATTATCTTTTAGTGCAAACCATACATTTGTACGTTAAATTGACTTGGTGACAGTTGTGACGAACAAAGAGTGAGTGGCCGACAAAACCAATGCCAGTTTAACGTACAAATGCATGGTTTGCAAGTAATATAGCAAACGATAATATTGATCAACTGACTAAGTAATGTTGTTGAAAATGTCTAATTAAAATGTATTCGGTTGAAAACTTGGTTTCATAACACCGTCCCGTTTTCTCCCCATATCACCGTATTGTGACGTCATTGCGACAAAAGTCCTGGGTTTAGTTATTGTGTTGGTAGCACATCTTACAGATAGCTGCGGTTATGGTTGCACGTATTAGTCATGAGTTGCTCTCAAGTCTCCTCTTTAAATATTCGCGTCCGAGGGTATTTAAATCAAAGAAAAAATACTGTATCAACACAGTAGACGCAGTAAATGGTGTTATTTTTTAACTGAAGCCTGTTGACTTGTGAAGTAATGTACATTCAGTACATTTTCCATCTGGCGTTGCCATGGTATTACACTGTTTGGTGTTATTTGATTTATGTACAGACTGTCGTCGGCCCTATGACATCAAATATTAAGATGAAATTATGCTGGCATAGTGCTCGTCACGATCCCAAATGTCTATCTCGATATTCGATGATGTAGCGTCGACGATGCCTCTTAAATCATTTTTAATTAAGTTATGCAGAGTGGATATACCTAGGCGACTACCCTTAATTCTAATTATTGTAGGTGTGTCGACCCTCGAACGCGAATACTTAAAGCAGTGTAACTTGAGAATGGCGCATGTTATTATTAGATCCCGGACATTTGTCGCAATGACGTCACATTAGGGTGATTTGGGGAGTAAATGGAACGGTGTTATAAATAAATTTTAATGATTATATATACATATGTATTTATTAACATAAAAATAACATGAAAAAATAACCTATACAATAAAACTACCTACTTAAAAATTAAAACCTAAATGTAATCTTAATTATAATTAGACATTCTCGACAAAATAATCCATGAAGTTGATCAATATTATCTTTTAGTGCAAACCATACATTTGTACGTTAAATTGACTTGGTGACAGTTGTGACGAACAAAGAGTGAGTGGCCGACAAAACCACTGCCAGTTTAACGTACAAATGCATGGTTTGCAAGTAATATAGCAAACGATAATATTGATCAACTTACTAAGTAATGTTGTTGAAAATGTCTAATTAAAATGTATTCGGTTGAAAACTTGGTTTCATAACACCGTCCCGTTTTCTCCCCATATCACCGTATTGTGACGTCATTGCGACAAAAGTCCTGGGTTTAGTTATTGTGTTGGTAGCACATCTTACAGATAGCTGCGGTTATGGTTGCACGTATCAGTCATGAGTTGCTCTCAAGTCTCCTCTTTAAATATTCGCGTCCGAGGGTATTTAAATCAAAGAAAAAATACTGTATCAACACAGTAGACGCAGTAAATGGTGTTATTTTTTAACTGAAGCCTGTTGACTTGTGAAGTAATGTACATTCAGTACATTTTCCATCTGGCGTTGCCATGGTATTACACTGTTTGGTGTTATTTGATTTATGTACAGACTGTCGTCGGCCCTATGACATCAAATATTAAGATGAAATTATGCTGGCATAGTGCTCGTCACGATCCCAAATGTCTATCTCGATATTCGATGATGTAGCGTCGACGATGCCTCTTAAATCATTTTTAATTAAGTTATGCAGAGTGGATATACCTAGGCGACTACCCTTAATTCTAATTATTGTAGGTGTGTCGACCCTCGAACGCGAATACTTAAAGCAGTGTAACTTGAGAACGGCGCATGTTATTATTAGATCCCGGACATTTGTCGCAATGACGTCACATTAGGGTGATTTGGGGAGTAAATGGAACGGTGTTATAAATAAATTTTAATGATTATATATACATATGTATTTATTAACATAAAAATAACATGAAAAAATAACCTATACAATAGAACTACCTACTTAAAAATTAAAACCTAAATGTAATCTTAATTATAATTAGACATTCTCGACAAAATAATCCATGAAGTTGATCAATATTATCTTTTAGTGCAAACCATACATTTGTACGTTAAATTGACTTGGTGACAGTTGTGACGAACAAAGAGTGAGTGGCCGACAAAACCAATGCCAGTTTAACGTACAAATGCATGGTTTGCAAGTAATATAGCAAACGATAATATTGATCAACTTACTAAGTAATGTTGTTGAAAATGTCTAATTAAAATGTATTCGGTTGAAAACTTGGTTTCATAACACCGTCCCGTTTTCTCCCCATATCACCGTATTGTGACGTCATTGCGACAAAAGTCCTGGGTTTAGTTATTGTGTTGGTAGCACATCTTACAGATAGCTGCGGTTATGGTTGCACGTATCAGTCATGAGTTGCTCTCAAGTCTCCTCTTTAAATATTCGCGTCCGAGGGTATTTAAATCAAAGAAAAAATACTGTATCAACACAGTAGACGCAGTAAATGGTGTTATTTTTTTAACTAAAGCCTGTTGACTTGTGAAGTAATGTGCATTCAGTACATTTTCCATCTGGCGTTGCCATGGTATTACACTGTTTGGTGTTATTTGATTTATGTACGGACTGTCGTCGGCCCTATGACATCAAATATTAAGATGAAATTATGCTGGCATAGTGCTCGTCACGATCCCAAATGTATATCTTGATATTCCATGATGTAGCGTCGACGATGCCTCTTAAATTATTTTTAATTATGTTATTGCAGAGTGGATATACCTAGGCGACTACCCTTAATTCTAATTATTGTACGTGTGTCGACCCTCGAACGCGAATACTTAAAGCAGTGTAACTTGAGAACGGCGCATGTTATTATTAGATCCCGGACATTTGTCGCAATGACGTCACATTAGGGTGATTTGGGGAGTAAATGGAACGGTGTTATAAATACATGTTAATGGTTATATTGTATACATGTATTTATTAACATAAAAATAACATGAAAAAATATCCTATACAATAAAACTACTAAAAATTAAAACCTAAATGTAATCTAAATTTTAATTAGACATTCTCAACAAAATTATCTATTAAGTTGATCAATATTATCTTTTAGTGCAAACCATACATTTATACGTTAAACTGGCTTGGTGACAGTTGTGACCAACAAAGAGTGAGTGGCCGACAAAACCAATGCCAGTTTAACGTACAAATGCATGGTTTGCAAGTAATTTAGCAAACGATAATTGAATATTATCGTTTGCTTATCAACTTACTAAGTAATGTTGTTGAAAATGTCTAATTAAAATGTATTCGGTTAAAAACTCGGTTTCATAACACCGTCCCGTTTCCTCCCCATATCACCGTATTGCGACGTCATTGCGACAAAAGTCCGGGGTCTAGTTATTGTGTTGGTAGCATATCTTACAGATAGCTGCGGTTATGGTTGCACGTATCAGTCATGAGTTGCTCTCAAGTCTCCTCTTTAAATATTCGTGTCCGAGGGTATTTAAATCAAAGAAAAAATACTGTATCAACACAGTAGACGCAGTAAATGGTGTTGTTTATTTAACTGAAGCCTGTTGACTTGTGTAAATACAAAGTTAGGTAGGTTTTAAAAACAGGTAATAATATACACTTTAAAAAAATCTCACTCTGCCTGTAATATATTTCTGACTGAAAGATATAAGCTTAAGTGATGTTTTAAAAAAAATTACATATCCTGATAGCTGATATTCATTAGGGTTTCCCCCCATCTATCGACGTAGATTCGGCAAAATCCGGTGGAAAAAAGCTTTATGTTCACGTCATAAGAGCGAAAAAGACGGCGACGCGTCGGCAGAGCCGATCCGAGCCGAACCGTGCCTTGTTAGCTCTTATTGCGTATGGACATAAAGCTTTTTTCCACCGGATTTTGCCGAATCCGCGTCGATAGATGGGGGGAAACCCTTAAGCCGATAACCCTGGCTCATAATTTTGTTGCGACTGCATGGCTGTGTGAAATAGTAAGTAGTAGAGGTACTATGTAAGGTTCCTATATATTGAAGAATATGAATAAAACATTTAATTCTAATTAAATATTAGTTTTTATTTTAACACGGTTTCTTCAAATATTTTAATAATAAATTTGACATGATAGTAGTGTTGTTATAATAATTCATTATACTAGGTATCACTAGTGTTCATTTATAGCTCCCCGTAACTTTCAGAGTTAAAAGTATTGAAAGTATTCAAGATAACTTTCATTCCTAGAAAGAAATGCATTGTTTCTAGGAATGAAAGTTATCTTGAATACTTTCAATACTTTAAAATCTGAAAAGTTATGTGGAGCTATAAATGAACACTAGTGATACCTAGTATAATGAATTGTTATAACAACACTGCTGTCTTGTCAAATTTACAAAGCACACTAAAATAAGCAAAGATTTACACTTGAATATACAAGAAATAAACTAAAATTCACTAAATTATTTTGTAAAATAAAGTACGAAGTTATAGGAATTACCAAACGTTATAGTGATTTTCAAGCTTCCTTTCTTAATATCACTAAGCGTTGACTTAAATGCACAAAGCAACTTCAATAATATTAAGTACGACGTAATCGAAATTAGTGAACTGTGTTGTGAAAATAGACACATACTCTGTAAATTTCACAAATATGGGAATTTGAATTTACTCCACAGTTCATCATATTAGATACGACTTAATTGAAATTACTAAACAGTCGTGTGTATTTAAGCTTATAACTTCATAAATATTGCAAAACTTTACTTAAATCCGCTATAAAGTTTACCAATATTGAGTACGACTTTATTCAAAATTGCTGAAGTATGTTGTTGATTTTACTTTGTACACTTGTACATTTTATAAATAATAACTAGATATCACTAAACTATAGCAGTAAATTTTGCTAATTTATTAATGGAAAATAAAGAACGACAACTTGTTATTACAAAAATCCTTGTAATTGTTCGTGACGTCATCGTTTGGAGATTACAAAACTTTTGTATTTTCCGTGACGTCATCGTTTCAGCCATTACAACGGCCTCTTAGAAATTACTAAACAAGCGTTGCAGTAATTACTATATAAAAAAACTAAAATCGACTTCTTGCGATTACAAAAAGTTTGTTGTCCTGGGAATTAGAAAAAAAATTGTGATTATTACTATTTTTTTGTTGGATTGAATGAACTTTTTTTTCCGTGTCGGCAACGCGCATGTGACTTCTTTGGAGTTGCAGGCGTCCATAGGTTGCGGTAGCTGCTTACCATCAGGCGGGCCGTATGCTTGTTTGCCACCGTCGTGGTATAAAAAAATAAAATAAAACAAACCGTCGTCCACTAGATCTCCACAATTAGGCTGCGTTCGGCGGTGATTGATGTTTGGCAGTAACCGCGGCCATTTTGCCATGAATCTATGATGGCGTCGGATTACTAACGGGCATAGACAAAATAATAATGGACCTATGATCCCCCTAGCGACTGTTACGGCTTTTTTCCACAGCTCAAATAGCCTAGGCAACTTAATTCCATGAATTGGCTTCTGCACTAGTTACGGAGCACCTGCAGTTAGAAAAAGGAGGAATAGCACGAATTTTGGAAGAACTATTTTGTGTAGCCATTTGTTTTTATTTGTCACGATTAAATTGACGACGGCGTGATGTATGACGTAATTGGTAGCCGTTCATTTGAAACCGGCAAGCCAGAGGTTGCGGTTTCAAGTCCCACGGTCGCTGGAATCGTTCGCAGTTCATTTTTATTGCAATAGACATCTGTATCCAATTTGTGATAGACATTGTCAGTCCATGTATTACATGTTCCCTGCTAAGAGTGCTGACTTATGGGGTGATTCGTCACGTATTGGCCGGAAGTTGATGTTCTGGTGACACGGAAGTCGACCTACTTTATTACAAACACGTTCCACTAGTGACCTAATTTTTATAGTTTTATATATATGGACCACGCTAACTTTAGACGACCTTTGCGAGGATCAAATGTAGAACTGCTATAAGTCATATTTCCATATTTTGATGATCAAAGAGTCTTCTTGTCTTTATCTGGTCAAAATCTAGTGGCGAGGTTATGAAACTCTAAGAACTACCTAAAACTCATCGTATGCGCGTACGTCTACGGTGCCGTTTTGCCACTCGATACTCAAGTTAGCACTCAAAAAGTTAAGATGGCGCTAGTATGCGTAAAATGCAGTAACGAGATAGAAGGTAAAAACTTCCTTAAATGCTCTATATGCCAACAGATTTAGATATACATTGTGCGGGACGATCAAAGCTTTTTCATATAATGACTGCAAAAAGTAAAAAATAATGGGCATGTATATCATGTCGCCCGTCCCCTAACGCAAAAAATCAAAACCAAACTTTTAAGAAACCTGCACTGATGAAGAACAAAGACGAGCAAAATGTAACAATTAGAAGGAAAAATCATAAGAATGCATCTCCCGCACTTAGCACGTCGTCGAAAGTGCAACCGCAGGAGCCTGTATGTCCTACGTCTTCGCCCTCGGGCGCATACCAACATGATATTCGTACGCCGACCAGATCTAAATCTACAGAGTCAATACCTAATAACAACGAATCCACGGAGGATACGCTACATCTTTTAGATGAGGACCTGTCAAAAAGTCTCGAATTAACATATGATTCTAGTCAGATAATAGAGCTAAAGTGTGAAATCGATCAATTAAAACTCGACCTGGCCAGCACCGATAACGAATTGCAAAATGTAATCCTAGAAAAAAATGAACTTCAGCGACAAAACGAAAAACTTATGCAGGAATTATACACATTAAAAAACTTGTGCAGTTCTCCGCAACGAGTAAAACCTGCAACTCGTAAGGGCAGGTTATCACCAGCGAGCCCTGTCGACGGGATCAAGTCTAAGCTCCAGGCGGGAAACTCAATCAAAATTCTATCAATGGAAAAAACTATCACTAAATTACAGAATGAGCTCCTTGAATCCGAGCAAGAGATAAAAACTTTAAATTTAGTAATCAGCGATCTTGAACGAGATTTACTAAATTGTACAGCATCGAAGTCACAAAGCTCTCCTATCAAGCTAAGCAACGAAACATCAGTCATAATTCAACCGACTATAGATACAGCTCTATCCTCAAGCTCGTCTTCTGCAGCGAACACTAGCCCTGTTGAGCCAGTTGGACCCACTCAAGAGACGCGGAGCGCAGCACCAGCAACGCCAAAAGTATGCGTCATAAGTAGTAGTAACTCGAGTTTACTAAAAATAACTGACCGCGTACTTAATAACTGCTTTCACTATCGCATAACCGGCGGAGGCATTGAGCAACTATTTAATGGACTATGCAAAAAATTAGAAAATTTTACTTTTAAAGACTGCATCTGCATCATCTACATTGGTGAAAGAGACTTTAATATAACGTCTAATTACGCCGAGTTAATCGCACTTATAAGAAAAAAACTAGAAGACGTTCAGCATACTAATATAATTATATGTTTACCCACATTTAAATTAAATTATAAGAATATGTTATTTAACAAAAGAGTGGAACACTTTAATCAGTTATTGTACCTTGATAATCTACTAAACGAGTATGCATATATTCTTGATTCAAATAAAAATGTATCATATTCAAACTATATGTTTACGCAGAGCGTAGGGACAATTAACAACCGAGGACTTATTACAGTTTTCATGGATGTAGCAGATTTAATTGAAAGAATTAAAGATCTATCCTCGTACACCAACATACCTTTAAATAACGGTGAATTATCCCATTGCAATAGAATAAGTAAAAGCTCTTCATTTGATACGAGTATGATACAAACCCCCCAGCCCCACCAGCATTCCTTTCGTTGCAAACTCTTCATTTAATGTTATGCATCAAAACATTGCCGGCGCCCTGGGAAAACTAGATTATCTTGAGCTATCATTGCGAAATTTGGGTAATAATAATAATCAAATAAGCGCGATATGTCTGTCTGAACATTTTATACAGATCAAAGATGAGCATAATTTGATTCTAAATGGTTTTAAAATGGCAGCTTGTTATTGTCGTAAAAAAATAAGTAGAGGTGGGACGTGTATTTTACTTCGGGATGATATAGAGTTCAACTCTTTACTGTGGATTAAAGATATATGCATAGAAAAAGTATTTGAGTGCTGTGGTGTTAATATACCGTCACATAAAATTACAATTATATGCCTCTACCGAATACCGGGAGCGGATTTAAATCAGTTTTTTGAAAAACTTCATACGTTATTATATACACTTACAAAACCGAAAAATCATTCTCGACGTATAATTATATGCGGTGACTACAATATAGACCGTCTAAAGACCAATACAATTAATACAGAATTCGAGCGTATATTGCAAAACTATAATTTCAAGTTACAAATTAATGAACCAACACGCATTACAACCATTTCTAGCACGTGTATCGACAACATCGCTACTAATTTCAATAGTAAAAATAAATGTAATGTACACAATTTAAACCTTTCGGACCACACGGCCCAAACAATATCAGTCCCAGTTAATTGTCTTAATTCTGTAAATTATTGGTACGAATGGAAGAAAGATTTCTCAAACGAAAATCGTCAAAAATTCCAACAAGCTATTAAAAGCATTTCATTTTCTGATATTATTTCATGCACTAATACAAATACTGCGTTTAATGAATTTCATGATCTAGTCACTCTACTTTTTAAACTGTGCTTTCCTTTAAAAAAAGTGAAAATAAAATCAAATTGCAAACCAAATTGGATCACTCCAGGATTAACAAAAGCTATAAAAACAAAACGAAAACTATACTATAAATACATTAATTCATCTGATGACATTCATAAAGCAAACTATAAGAAATACTCAGCGCTACTAAAAAAATGCATTAAAAAATCACATAGGTTGCAGAATCACAATTATATATATAAGGCAGATAACGTAGGGAAAGCAACGTGGTCTATTATAAATAAACATATCGGGAAACGTCAGCAGAGTCATTTCACTGATAGTATGATTTTTGATGACCAAAAGATCACTGACCCAAAAGAAATGGCAAATAAACTAAATAATCAATTCACTACAACCATGGACAACATACAATGTAACACAAATAAATACCAATATAAATTACCTAACCTAGACTCAACGATATACTTATATCCGACAAGCCCAACCGAGGTGGCAAGAATAATTATGTCACTAAAAAACTCCAAAGCAGCTGGTTACGACGAACTACCTACATCAATTATAAAAGAAAATGCGTCAGTATTTGCTTACGTACTAAGTCATCTAATCAACTTGTCTATTTCTGAAGGCGTTTTTCCTGATAAACTAAAGCTTACTATTATTAAACCTCTAATGAAACAAGGCGACAAAACCGATCCACTTAATTATAGACCTATAGCACTAATTCCAATAATTTCAAAAATTTTCGAAAAAACTCTATATATAAGAATGACAGATTTTATAGAAAAGCATAAAATTTTAACACAAGACCAATTTGGTTTCCGTAAAAATAAATCTACCATAACAGCTATACTAGACTTTATAAAGAATATTTTAAATTGTAGGAATAATAAAATACCAGTCGTTGGTATCTTCATGGACATGTCAAAAGCTTTTGACAGAGTAAACCATGATATCCTACTTACAAAGCTATACCACTACGGTATTAGAGGAAACTGTTATGAATGGATAAGAACTTACCTAAATCAGCGTCTGCAATGTACTGAAATACCAAAATATGATGAAACTACAAAAACACTAATTAAACATCGATCCGATTATCTAAATGCTAACAATGGTGTACCTCAAGGCAGCGTCCTTGGCCCGTTGCTTTTTCTTGTTTATATTAACGACTTACCATCTATCACAAACCACAAGGTTACGCTTTTTGCAGACGACTGCTCTATAGTAGTACAAAAGAAAGATACCCAAAATTATGAAATTGACATCAACCAAGCCTTTAAAAATGTAAACCTGTGGTTAGTACATAACTACTTGAAGGTTAACCTCCTTAAGACTAAATCAATGGAATTTCACGCCTCGCAAGGGCAACCAAGAAACATAGAAATTAATTATAATGGTTGCAAAATTGAATCTGTGTCATCAGTTCGTTTCTTGGGCGTTATTTTAGACTGTCATACAAATTGGAGAGACCACACAGAAATGCTAATTAATAAATTAAACGGGTTTGTATTTGCCTTACGACGGCTCTCACAAATATCCTCGCAAAAAACTGCGCTCATGGCATTCAATGGGCATGTAATGTCCAATTTGCGTTATGGCCTTATACTTTGGGGAAACTGTAGCAATATGCCACAGGTTTTCTTACTACAAAGGAAATGCGTTAGGGCTGTATGTGGTGTACATGAGTTGGAACCCTGGCGACCTCTTTACCGTAAATTGAAAGTGATGACCTTGCCCTCATTATACATTTACGAAATGGGTCTCTTTGTTAAGCTCAACGAAAGCTCATTAAAAAAAAAGGCGTCAAATAGCATATATCCATGTCGAAACGGGGCTGATCTCTGCTATCCTTTCCAACCTAACTCGGCTTTCTTTAGATACAACGTTTTATGTATGTCAATAAAAATATTTAATCATTTACCCGTAGATATAAGGAACTCTGACATGCCTCAATTTAAATTCAAATTACATAAATTTTGCTTAGAAAAGTATTATTACAAAATTGACGAATATTTTAAAATTAAATGAATAAATGTTTTTATTTTTATGGTATTTTTAAGGTATTTTTATGGTAATTTTATGACATATCATATCGTTAATTTTATGACGTATCGTATCATAGGGTATGTTAATAATATGTAAGTTTTAATGCTATGTTTAAGAATTAGAAGCTTAATATGACAATTATGTTTAAATTATAATACCTTATGTAACATGTAATAACTTATAAGCTTTAGCTTAAGTTCCATATTAGCACTGCCTTAGATTAGATTAGTAGTTAATAAGTAAAATTTGCATGCTTATTTAAGTAAAATGTACGCACTTAACCTGTACCTTCCAACTGTATTTATCACTACATTTGCAAATAAATATTTGATTGATTGATTGATTGATTGAAAAGTCTTCTTGATTATACGTACCTACCTACCTTCATATCTACACTACCTACTATCATAGACATTGAACGTCACTCATCTTCCTTTTTGTTAACAAAACGGAAATTTAGTCCAGCACCTACAATGCTACACACCGCTATAAAGTATGTTCATCATGGGCAAAAGAGATAAACCTATATAATTAACACGGGTATGCAAGGGAGACCTCCATATTTTGCGCATTACACAAAGTGTGACTGAGAGACTGCCACACGACTAATTCAATATAGCTCCTGGAACCTATATTTGATGGCACACAATCGAGTGACTGGTACCATATCTCCCTTTTTATAGGGAATTCATCCTTACTTGTCTAATTATGTAAAGAGATTTGGACCCGGGGTATGTCCTTAAACTACGTCCGGACTTGGGTATGTCCTTAAAATATGCCAAAAAGAGAGGTATGGGCACTGTGAATGGCATCTCGCTTAGTGTGGTAGGGCACGTTCAGTGAATGTCATCTCGCTCAAATCTGGAGCAGAGCCCGACTGGGGAAGTACCTCCACCTTACAGAAAACCACAGCCAAATAGCACTAGACCCTACTCATAGTGTTGTGTTCCTGCTGGTGAGTAAGGTTGCCAAAGAGCTCAAAGAGGACCCAGTGTGTTGACGATGAGGGACCCTCTTGTTCCTTTAGCCGTCAACACAGTGAATCCTCCTTTTTGTAAAGGGTCGGCAACGCGCATGTGACTCCTGTGGAATTAAAGGCGTCCATAGGTTACGGTAGCTGCTTACCATCAGGCAGGCCGTATGCTTGTTTGCCACCGTCGTAGTATAAAAAAAAAAAAGAGATACTTCTCAAAGACATTTCATATATGTGTAACGTGACTATCAATATTGCAGTGGCAACACGGTGCTTAATGTCATAGTAAATGAATGGAGACGTCACTATCGGTCAGTCACCGTTGACAGTTGACACTTCGGAACGAGGCATCTGTGTGTAAGGTCGGTAATGTTTTTGATTATTAGGTAAACAGCTGAATATTTGTTGAATAAAACTTTAATTGATAACGTATATTACAATACTATCCTTTAACTTTGTGATACCGTAACATCTCAGAAGTAGGGATCGTTGCGAAAAAACAAACTTTTCGTACCACGCCATTAGCTCGACTTTTATTGAATTCAAATCTTAAAGAAAATGATTTGTTATACAAAAATATAAGCGAAAATAGAAAGAACTAAGATATCTAGTCATACGAGGAGGTAGCGTATATTTCAAAAATATCTCATTATTGAACCGATCCACATGGATTTTAAAATTCGTTTTCGGCCGACATATTTTGTTTTTCTTGTAAATCGGCAAGTAATTACAAAAATATAGGTGAAAAGTTAAATAATAGGACAAATTACATGAACTGAGTGCTTCTATTCATAAAAATAAAAAAATGATTGAATAAATAAACATGGATTTAATAATATGTTTTTAAAATTCTTCATATTTCGTTGAAATATAAAAATACATGTAGTAATAGAAATAATAAATGTTTCTAAGAACATACTGTAAGTTTAATGACGGAAATAACAACTCATGGAGTGGATGAATATGGATTTATAACAATACATTATGTACGAGCGTACATAAGAAGTGAAACGAAATACGCAGTCGCATAAGTTCATTGGTTAAATGCGTATGAAGTGTCGGCAAGATGAAAGTAGTAGGTAATTATAATATTACCGGTAAGTCCGCTATTCCGAAGCAATGTAAGCTGTAAGTAATTATGATGGCCGTTGATGCCCTACAGTGACAAAAGGGTTTTGATACAGGTATGTTGAATTGCCATACAACATACAACTATTAGCCCACCCAATAAAGGAAAACTAAGAGGAAATAATTCGTGTATAGCCAAATTTTGGTGTAGTTGTAGGCAAAGGTATCTTACACAACATACTAAAAGTACCGGTGGATGGGGGTGCCGCTAGCGGAAAGGGGGGGTTGTAAAGGTCCCTAATTTTGGTTTTTCGTAAATAACTCGGTAACGGTAGCTCATACGAAAAAATGTTATATTGCTCAATTCATCCACATCTAATTTTCTATAAAAAAGATTCTCTGCAATTTTTTGCTAGGATCGATGTTTAATGAGATATCGAGGAAATACGATAAACACTTTTTTAAACTTTCGGAGCTAATATTTACGAAAGTATTAGTTTTATCCAAAAGTGGTTTCAGAATACCCTTATTTTTTTAAAAAGACCTATCTAATGATACCCCACACATTAGGGTTGGAGTAAAAATAATATTTACCCCCCACTTCATGTGTACGTGAGGTACCCGAAAGAATAATATTTTTTCACATTTTGTTTTAAAACTTTGTCTGCGTAATTAAAACACATACTTATACGAAATTTAATTTCTCTAGTACTAGCCATCACTGAGCAGGGTGAGGAGGGGTCCTACCCTTGGAGTTTCGGCATGTCCGTCTGTCCCCGTCTGTCCGTCCACGGCTTTGCTCAGTGATGTTTAGTACTAGACGTCTAGACGGACAGATGGGGTCAGACGGACTTGGCGAAACTATAAGGGTAGGAAGTGAGGTAGCAGGGTGAGCAGCCTGCTCAGTGATGGTTAGTACTAGAAAATAAAAAAATCGTGTGAGTATGTACTTTATTCACGCCGGCAAAGTTTTAAAACAAAATGTGAAAAAATATTATTTTTTCGGGTACCTCCCGTACACATGGAGTGGGGGGGTAAATATTATTTTTACTCCAACCCTAATGTGTGGGGTATCATTAGATAGGTCTTTTTAAAAAAATAAGGGTATTCTGAAACCACTTTTGGATAAAACTAATACTTTCGTAAATATTAGCTCCGAAAGTTTAAAAAAGTGTTTATCGTATTTCCTCGATATCTCATTAAACATCGATCCTAGCAAAAAATTGCAGAGAATCTTTTTTATAGAAAATTAGATGTGGATGAATTGAGCAATATAACATTTTTTCGTATGAGCTACCGTTACCGAGTTATTTACGAAAAACCAAAATTAGGGACCTTTACAACCCCCCCTTTCCGCTAGCGGCACCCCCATCCACCGGTACTTTTAGTATGTTGTGTAAGATACCTTTGCCTACAACTACACCAAAATTCAGCTATACACGAATTACTTCCCCTATCAGGCAGTTAAGCGTCTTCGTTTGGTGAGCTATATACTATACCACAGATTTGAGTTATATAAATATATACGCATCTATAACTAACACATAATGGATGCCATTTGAATTTGATCATGAGTTTTGTGGTTGGTTTGCACATTTTGGTATGATCTGAATGTTCCTGGATGTGTTTTAGATGTACTGTACCTAACAAATGGGTAAGGTAGCATAAAACATGTACATTGAAATATTTGTGCTAATAATAATACCTATAAATGTTGGCTTGGTGTGTGGTGTGTTTGTATTTAAGTTCCAGATAAGAGATTACAACAAACCTAAGATAGAAAGATATTGGACCCGGATATTCACCCATCATCCAGTCATCGGTCAGCAATGAACTGACTGAAATTCTATGTTTGCTGTGTCCTTTACTAAAAGTCTAGAAATACATAAATGACAAGAAACTGAGCAAATACAATAAGGTCTATACTTAGCATTAATAAGGGTTTGCTGAAGTTCAGCGGAGTGACCGGAGTAATAACTGACCACTCAACATGATCAACCATACCGCAAGTATTGAAATTCATACTTAATAGTCAAATGGTTCTAAATGGTAAGACAGGAATAATTATGTTAAATTAGCTTCTGGTGACGTTCAATGGATGTGATTCCTTCTCTAAACTTGTTTATTAATTATATTAAATATATTATTGAAACAAGTTTAGAGAAGTCTAAACTTGTTTCAAGCAAAAATAAAAATAGAAATGATTAATTTTATGATGAGAGTAAAGTTTGTGAAAAGTAAATTAAGTAGAATCTACTAGCAATCTTTATTTTGATAGAATTTTAAATTGTAATAGTATCACATAACCGTCCCAGTTTCAGTTGGTATAATGATGTTGATGATGATTATTGCTAAAAGTAGCTACACTAAGTACTAAAGTAGGCACATTGTCTTTTAATTGAATAACAGTAGTATGATGGGAAGGTAAGGTACAGTGTACCTATGTATAGAATGGAATTATACTGTTTCTTATTGCTATGTTGTGTGTGTTTTTATTAATATGTTCACAGATTAAATAATTGTGATAAAATATTGGATGTCTGCAACTATACAAGCATTAAGTTAATAGCTGCTCGATGTTATAATATGAAGTGCACATGCACACAAGTTGGATGAAAATAAAATGAAGTTGTGATATTTGTTATGATTACCAGAGACAAGTTGATAATATAGACTGGCATTACAGTTTGTAAAATATAGAATGGTGACTCACTGTTTCTTATTGATTTGTGTTGTCTGTGTGTTTATACCACATATGTTCACAGATCTTCATATATAAAATACTTGTGATTTCTTCAAATAATACAAACAACGTTGATAGCGGTTTGGTTTTATCATATGAAGTGCACGTAAGTTGGGACAAAAACAAAATGAAGATGTGATATTTGTTATGCATACCAGAGACAAGTTGACAATAAAGACCGATAGTACAGTATGTAAAAATATGAAGTGGTGACTAATTGTTTCTTATTATTTTGTGTGTGTGCTTATATTATGTTCACAGATGTTCACAGATAAAATATCTGTAAAGCAATGTTGTTTTTTGCAAATGATACAAGCATTATGTTAATAGCTGCTTGATTTTATAATATGAAGTCCACACAAGAGGAAGTATAGACAAGCAAGATATGGTTATTATTATGCGTCTCAAAGACCAGTTAACAATGAAGACTGACAAATGAGACAAGAGTACCGTTTTATTATGTGTACCAAAGACTAGTTAACAATGAAATCTGACAAAGGTATAATTTTATTATTTGTACCAAAGACTAGTTAACAATGAAGACTACAAATGTATAATTTGATTATGTGCACCAAAGACTAGTTAACAATGAAGACTGACAAAGGTATAATTTTATTATGTGCACCAAAGACTACTTAATGATAAGGACTGCACATGAGGCAAAGGTATAAATTTATAAAGGTAGTTCATGTAAGGTGAGATTGTATAAAGCCTTATGTATAATAAAGGCGTATGATTGTTAGTCTGAGTTTGATAATGTTCAAATATAAATGAAATAGATTCGATGATAGCTAGTAATAAAAAAATAATATGACACTTCATATAATTTTCTCAGATTTGAATATTAGGCCACGATGGGGAGCGGTAAGGGTTTCATAGTTCAAGTTTTATGGGACTTGTATAGTTTTTCACTGGAGCCACAGAGTTGTATTAAGGGTGAACCTAAGCCGTTTAAGAAGATACAGTATGAGATAATAAGAAATGGAGGTACTATTTATTATTTACTGAGAGTTTCCTGTGCCTGTGTGTGTGTGTGTGTGTGTGTGTGTGTGTTAACATTATGTTTACAGATAAGGTATTGGTGACAGTATACTGCTCTGTCTTAAGCAGTAAATGATGCAACCATGACTAGTATGTAGTTGGCATTGGCCGTATAAAGTTGACACAAGGGAAAATAAAAATCTAATGGACCTGTGTTTAGTATTTTTCACATATGAAATAAATTGAACAGACAGGAATAAATGGTAAGAATGTGATACAGACTTTTCGTCATGGGCAATTGATAAAGGTGAGTCCTTATTGATCTGGTTTTGATTTACAATCTGCAAAGTTATCATAAATGTCGTTATGCATGATAAATGATAGTAGGTTTACAAGGGTAAGTGTCCCAGTATGTGGACTCTACTTTTGACTCCATTGATAAAGAAAGGGAAGAAGGTTATGTAAAGGACTGTGCGAGAGAAATGACTAATGATAATAAAAGTAAATAGCAAGTGATTTTTACATAACGATTGAATTAATTTCCTGGTTGATTTGATTAAATGTTTGTTTTACAAAGAAATAAATTATTATTATGATTAAAGCATGCAATATAACAGGAAACGCTCTTAAAATAAAAAGTTGAACTTCAAGTACAACAGTAGTATAGTTAACTAATGGGACCCAGTCACGTACGACTGGTATAAAACAATATGAATCTGCATAAAGCCATTGATGGTATATGATGACATGAATCAATTTAATGTCTTCAGTAAATTTTCAAATAAACATGCGCAAGTATGTCGTGTGTTTGGCATGTTGCTGCTGGCGAAAAATTCAACCAGCGCGTGGAGTAGCAGTATGAAAAATCAGGCGAGTGGTCGGAGCGCGAGGACATGGCTGCGGTGGTCAGTGATATGAACTAAGCAGTAAGCCGATAAACCTGAGACAGCAGCATGGGGTAAGCCTGTAGTCACAACGCCGCCTTGCAGTGATGTTTTTATTCATGACGTTTTATGCTGTGATGCCTTTAGTCTTGGGATCACGTCGCCTTCAAGCGGTGATGTTATGATGATTGGTGTACGAACTCACCGCCCAGGAGTCGCTTCAAACATTGCAGATATTGAGTCGGGCATGATTGGTGTACGAACTCACCGCCCAGGAGTGGCTTCAAACATTGCAGATATTGAGTCGGGCAGGATTGGCGTATGAACTCGCCGCCCAGGAGTGGCTCAAATCTCATTTGATGACTCTTTGACTGAGAAGTGAATTAGTGTCTACCTACTAAGGGACAGTATTTGGAACCGGGCATGATTGGTGTACGAACTCACCGCCCAGGAGTGGCTTCAAACATTGCAGACATTCGAGTCGGGCAGGATTGGCGTATGAACTCGCCGCCCAGGAGTGGCTCAAATCTCATTTGATGACTCTTTGATTGAGAAATGAATAGGTAGACACTTAGCGACAGTGTTTGGAACCGGGCATGATTGGTGTACGAACTCACCGCCCAGGAGTGGCTTCAAACATTGCAGATATTGAGTCGGGCAGGATTGGCGTATGAACTCGTCGCCCAGGAGTGGCTCAAATATCATTTGATGATTTTTTGATTGAGAAGTAAACAGGTAGACACTTAGGGAGAGTGTTTGGAACCGGGCATGATTGGTGTATGAACTCACCGCCCAGGAGTGGCTTCAAACATTGCAGACACATGACAGTATGGCAGTTGGAGAGAATAACTCTCATACTTCATGTCAATAATCACAATTATTTTATTATACTTAGTTGTGTATTTGATAGATAAGTGTACGACTCGAAATTAACTAGTATTATGATTGTAACAGACTTGGATAAATAGACTAAGGCTTAGAACGAAGAGACTCGTTCCTAAAGGATGGCCGACTGTAACGTGACTATCAATATTGCAGTGGCAACACGGTGCTTAATGTCATAGTAAATGAATGGAGACGTCACTATCGGTCAGTCACCGTTGACAGTTGACACTTCGGAACGAGGCATCTGTGTGTAAGGTCGGTAATGTTTTTGATTATTAGGTAAACAGCTGAATATTTGTTGAATAAAACTTTAATTGATAACGTATATTACAATACTGTCCTTTAACTTTGTGATACCGTAACATATGTCTTTGGGATTATCACTTAAAATGTTGTTATATACTTAAATAAACTCACAAAAGTATTGAATTCAATCAAATAACCACAGAAAAATATGATTTCTAATAAAATGCTCTTTAATAACGAACAAATAACCTGAAAAATAAATGTCGAACGACACGCATACAGGGTGACATCTGAGACGTGATCAGTTATATGTTTTTCTAACTCCATAAACAACTGGCAGTTGAATGCCCCGACTTTTAATAAAATCATAATTTTTTTTTTTACATGTTTTTGTAATTTATTTTTCATTAGACGGGGTTTTCAGGATTTTGAAACTACTTATTAGAATATTTAAATAAGTAAATTGAATTACTTCTTAAATATCTTATAAAAATGGTTTACACTAATATTACTTATCACTTTTAAAACAAAAATAAATGACAAAAAAAAAAAAAAAAAATGCCTGATTTTAGTAGGACTCATGGCAATCCATTGGTAGTTGTTTATTGAGTTAGAAAAACATATAACTGATCACGTGTCAGATGTCACCCTGTATATGCATGATTTCACTATACCTACATGGTGTAACAAAAAGGCGTTCCGTTCCGTATACGTTTAAGGATATAATTGGTATCGTATTCTGAGAAAAACTAAAAAAAAAAAATTCACGCGACAAAAAAAATGGTTTTATATGGAGGGTTGACCGGCTGGGACGACGGGTCCCATTATGGACCGTAAGCCAGGAACAAATTTCATGACCAATCGCGTCCCAGGCGATAACTTGTGAAGTGGTTAAAGGCGATGTATAATGTAGCCTCGTGAAGGTCAGCTGCCGCTCCGTTGGTGGGTTGAGGAACGGCAGCTATTTAATTACTTAAAAAAAAACTGCCATCGCGTCACGATTGAAATTTTGTCAGATGATAGTGTATATGCTCTTACAAACATAAAAAATCGTCAGCCGGCTGTATCTAGGTGGAAAGACCATCAGCTGATGCCCTGAAGATCGTATGTTCACGTGACCAGCTGACGGTCTTTTCACTGGGATACAGCTGACTGACGATTTTTTATATTTATAATAGGATATAAACTATCATCTGACAAAGTTTCAATCGGGACGCGATGACCATTTTTTTTAAATCGATTAAATGTCTGCCGTTCCTCAACCCACCAACGGAGAGGCAGCTGACCTTTACGAGGCTTCATTACACATCGCCCTTAACCACTTCACAAGTTGTCGCCTGGGATGCGATGACCAACGAAATTTGTTCCTGGCTTACGGTCTATTAGTCCCGTACAAAAAAAAAATTCGCGCCCTAAAAATTTTTCTCTAATTTTTTCTTCCCTACCCTTAAACGGATCACGAGTATTTTTGTTACATTCTGTATGTGTGAAAATACTCCACGCTTGTCTAGTAATTCATTACCAACCTAGAAACGTGTCACACTAGCCTTAATTTAGATGGGGGCCGCCGGCAGAAATGGCCTCATGCAGTCTAAATGTTGCCATAACACAAACACGATGGATGCGATCTTGTACGGTAATATTACAGTGTAATCTTGACTGTTATATAAGGCGGGCATGTAAAAGACAGAACTATTCGACTACCTAACGAGGACGCTTTAAATTGTGCCAACACGAATGTACGTTCACCATAGAGAACCTCCTATAGAGTAATAATGTTCTCATTTTGTTCGCGCCGCGAGTCACCAAGTCTTGCGAAAGACGTGAGGGGCGGGTGGGTGATAGCGGCGCTGCGATTGGTCGTTTCAAGGACCGCGCGCTATCACGTGGTTGCGTAGTGATGGGACATGTGTACTATAAGTAAACGGTACTGTACCGTACCGTACCGTAATTTGTTGTTGTTAATTGAGGTATTTACTGTTTATTAAATTGATAACAAATAACAATAATGCAATATATGTATTTGCCTACTTTAAAAACGTATTACCAATAAATTTTACCTAGTCGCCTTATGGACTAATCTGAAATTATCTTTGCCTTATCTGTGCATTGAAAGTACTTTTAGAAGCGACTCCCATGTGACACCCAATTCAAAGTGTCTTCTAGAAGCAACGCTCATGTGACACCCATTAATATAGTTGTTTAAAGCCACTCCTATGTGACACCTATTGAAAGAGCCTTATAGAAGAAACGCTCATGTGACACCAATTAAAAGTCCCTTAAAACAACTCTCATAAGACACCAATTGAAAATGTCGCATAGAAGCAACGCTCATGTGATACTAATTAAAACTTACTCAAAACAACTCTCATGTGACACCCATTGAAAGTATCTTATAGAAGCAACGCTCATGTGGCACCTTAATACCCATATTTATTATAACTATTAGAAAAGAAAAACTACCGACGGAATAAATCTTTAAATTCTACCAACTACTCAAACTAAAAGAACAAAAGAAAATAAAACAAGGATCTCCTGTTTTCCATTGTACTTCGTATATTTGTTAAGTCGAAAGTACGCGGTGCCGATGTATAATTCCGGTACACATCATCCGCACATCACTATCGAACACGTGCGTCCGTAAGAAAAGAGTAGCACAATGCATTCTTAACATGATAAAAAGAGACGGGCATACTAACTACTTCTCAATTGACTAATTCAAAATGAACTCCGCTGGAGTAAAAAAAATATTTTGAAGTAAAAGTGGAATGTAATTCCAACTCTTGATTCTTAACGTTTAAAAACATTTGCTACACCACCCTACACTACAATATGCCAGAATTTTGAATAGTTTTCATACGTATTAATAAAAATCTTGCATACACGCACACTACGTGCAGGTCTAGAACATGGTCGCAACTGAACGGCTCGGCAGACGCCCATGCAATTTATTAGTCGTTTTACTCCAACGAGTGGTGACCCCAAGTCGCCTTGTAAGGCTTATCTAGTGGTTACCTTATCTGTGCCGTTCACATATTCGCCTCGCCGTATAACAGCCAGACGCGAGCACGCGCGCGAGCACGAGCGCGAGGGCCAACACGCATGTGTAAACACTTAAACAGTCTCGCGCTATTCGCCTCGTCATTCGACCCGTCACTCGCACGTAAGTGTAAACGCAAATCACAACTGTTAGGGTCCTACTGGGACGTTGAAATAAGAGAGGACTGTATCAAGATAGGCTGGTTTATTCCGCCTTAGTTACACTGGGAATCCCGGCCAAACAATTATAAAGAAAACTAATTCCGGGTGTCGTCCGTTGCCGACGGAGTAGGTAAAGGTGAGTGTCGTCCGCAGGTCGCTCGCGGTCCGCGGTGGTGACGTCGCGTTCTGCCTGCTCCCCGCACGTCTCCTCCCGTGCGTATGTCCAGCTCTCAACACAACAAAAAACTCTTCTTTCTAAAGCCGGTACTTTGTGGTTTATTATTTGTAACTGTGCTGAAATAAGCATATGTAAATGGCACAACCTGAGCCACAAATCTCACTTTAATAACTCACTTTAAATGTTTAATGTTTTAGTAACATATAGCCATCAAATCATAGACTAATTAACCCAAGACCCCGCATAGCCCGGCGACCCCCGCTGCCACGCTCGAAGTAATTTCACTCTATAGTGAGACACTAATATTGGAAGTAACAGTAAATATACTACGCCTCCATGGCAACCATTAATGTCTGACTCTCTCTTACGCCCCACGGAAGAATCGCGCGTTCCCTGTCTAGCATTGCGAGTTTCCCTCCCGCGCCCCTTCTTTTTGGCAGCTAGAGATATCTTGTATATGCATCAAATACATTGGAGCGGCCAAGAGGTACTCAAAAATATGGGAACAAGCACTTTATCACCTTGACAACAGAGGCAATCGGATAGCTTGGAGAAAACCATGACAGGCAAAAGGCACGAGACATAGAGGCCCTCCCCTGCCAGAAGGTGTGCCCAAATTACTGCAGCCGTGCAATCAAAACTGCTCGAAGTCATGCGATTAGTGAGGGATAGTGTGTGTCTTCAATTCTGTTGAATCCTTCTGGATATGATGTCACGATCCTCCGCACTGATACTGACTAAGGAAACGACTGATAATGATAAATAGAGGCGTTGTTCCGATATTTTTGACCATCTTCGCCACTCCGATATATCTGATGGCGACTGTAAAAACATCTGTAGATGTACTTCCCACGTAAAATCAGCCCCGAAATTGCAACCAATAGCTCCCTGTGGTCCTCGATAAAATATGTATCTCGTAATCCTTTCCGAGCGATTGCGCGATGTTCAAGCACACATTGTATAATAATGCCAGTACTTTGACGTTATAAAAACGCGACGGGACACATATACCTATGGTAAATAGAAAAATAATGTTAACAATCCAATTTACCCAACACGCACTTATAAATAAAAACCATGGTTCCATTGTCAATTTATACTCAATAAACATGTTATTTATTTTTGGTAAAAATATCCGTTGACTACTTATATTTCAGTGTAAACGATTTCTTGAATAATAATTTGTCATGCTTATGCCTAAAAATGAAGTTGTCAGTCAGCCATATTTGCTTACATTATTTGCCATTTCTATTTACCTTCGGTGTACGCGTGTGTGAGTTTGGCTAATATACCGCCATCTCTGCTATTTGTGATAAATATATACTATACATCAGCCATGTGGGAGCAACATCATCTACAGGCCCTTTTTAGTGTTCCGTAGTAAACTAGGAACTCTTATAGTTTCGCCATGTCCGTCTGTCCGTCTGTCCGCGGTCTAGCTCAGTGACTGTTCGCCCTAGAAAGCTGAAATTTGGTATATAGTATGTGCATTAATCACGCCGACAAAGTAGAATAAAAACTGGATTTTTTTTGTTAGGGTACCTCCCGTACACATCTTCATGTGTAAGGAAGCTACCCTAATAAAAAATAGTTTTAGTTTCAGTTTTTGTCGTATTTTGTGTTGGGTATCATTGGACAGGTCTTTCAAAAAGAACAGAGGTCTTCTAAAACATATTTTGGATAAAACTAATAGTTTCGTAAATAATAGCTCTGAAAGTTCAAAAAAGGGCGTCCCCCCCATCTAACTTTTGAACCGTGGGTCATAAAAAATTGAGTTAACGTGCTGATCACCAATGTACATTATGTGCGTCCAACATTGAGTGATAGCCGGCTCGGAATTAATACAAAACCGGCGTACGATTTCATCCCGTTTTATATTATCCCGGAATTATATATTGACGGATAGCTGAGGCTTTCGCAGCTGACAATGATTGTTTAACATGCTTTTATTACTTTAAATAATAGAATTTCAGTAATATCGAGAGACACTCAAAGGGCCGGTGCTGGGGGGCAGTGCCCTACATTAAAATACTAAGGGCCTGTTTCACAATCTCCAGATAAACTTATCTGCCAGTTAAAATTATTGCTATCCTTTTCTCCAGTCATATAAAAGAAAAGGACAGCAAACATTTATCTGACAGATATGCTTTAACTGGAGATTGTGAAACAGGCCATAATAATAATATAACTTTATTTCGGACTAATATCCATAGGGTGTTAGTTACAGTTTATCTTTCAAAGTAGATAGAGTTTGCGCGCGGTGGAAGCACTGATTAAACGAACGACGGTATTAACGTGATAGAAGTATTTATTTTATATTTAATTTACTTGCATTTTGTAAACACTCATTTTGACAATACAATTTTCTCAATCTTTCTAAATTCAAATTTGACAGACATAAGTCTAGCAGCAGGCTAGGTTTATATATTAAGGCTGACATAAAGAGGTTGCACCTCAACACCTTCTCTAGGTTGTCTATAAGCTGTCGAAGTCTTGGTCTGGCTAGCGGTTTAGTAAATATATCTGCCAGCTGTAATTCTGTGCTGATTCTCTTCACGACCAAGCTTACATTTGCCACAAATTGTCGGACAAAGAAATGGCGTATGCGAATGTGTTTACTCCTGCGATGGAACTCTGGGTTTTCCGCTAAACCAACCGCTGCCTCATTGTCCACGTACAGAACTGGAAGTCCGTCCATTTGTATGAGACCACCGATAAGGCGCGTAAGCCAAATACTTTCCCTTGCTGCCTCGCTCGCCGCAACTATTTCTGCTTCTGTCGTAGATATCGAGACGCTTGGCTGCCTCTGGCTAAGCCACGAAACTGCTCCACCAGCATAAATGCATAGAACGCCAGATGTCGATCTTCCGGTTCCAATATCTCCGCCGTGATCGGCATCACTATAACAGTCTAGGCGGCCTTTTCTGTAGTTTCGTTTATAGGTTATGCCCATATCAGGAGCATATTGCAGATAGCGAAGGATGCGCTTCACCTTTACACAATCTGCTTGCGTAGGTTTTTCGTGACATCTGGAGACAACGCTCACATCGTATGCTATGTCAGGTCTGGTCCCAACCATCAGATAAGCGAGAGCTCCGACAACCTATCTGTAGTTGTTTAGGACGTAATCTTCGCCCTTCTGTGTACCTTGCTTAACACTTTCACCCTTCTGTGGTCTTTGTATTTAAGCCTTCATCATCT
This sequence comes from Pammene aurita, assembly GCA_947086415.1. NCBI lineage: Eukaryota > Metazoa > Arthropoda > Insecta > Lepidoptera > Tortricidae > Pammene > Pammene aurita. Next base: position 39,439,367 of record OX352295.1, on the reverse strand, counting down.
TTGATAATTGGAGTGGTGACCGGCCTGCAATCTTGCATTCCAAATCTTTCCAGAATTCTCTTTGCGTAGGCTGTCTCATGAATCCTCACATCACCACCTTCTCTGATTTCTATCTCTATTCCTAAGAAACGTGAAATCTGTTTAGAAGTTATTTTGAATCTTCCTCTTATTTGCTCAAGGAACTCTTTAATCACCTCCTCACTTGAGCCAGCGATCAGACCATCGTCAACATAGAGAGCCACTATTAGCTTTTCGTTAGCCTTTTCTCTCTTGAACAGGCATGGATCAGCCTCACTGACTTCGAATCCTATTTCCAAAAGGAAATCTAGAATAGTTCGGTTCCAGCAACGAGGAGCTTGCTTGAGACCGTAAAGGCTTTTCTTCAACAGGCAAACTCGACCCGTCCCGTCATCATACTCTTCAGGCTGTTTCATATATATCTCTTCGTCAGTTAGAGAGCCATAAAGAAAAGCTGTGGAGACATCGAACTGACTCAGGTTTAAGCTTTCGCTGGCTGCTATACTTAGCACCGCTCTGACTGTTGCCATCCTGGCTACTGGACTAAAAGTATTGTCGTAATCTTCTCCCTTTCTTTGCCGAAAGCCTTTTACTACAAGACGAGATTTATACTTGTCTATGGATCCGTCAGGGTTCGTTTTGATCCGATAGACCCATTTGTATGGCAACGCCTTGCGGGTAGGTGGTAGATCGCATAATGCCCAAACATTATTTTGCTGTAGAGAGGCCATTTCACTTCTCATGGCATCAATCCACTGCTGTCTATCTTTTCTCGACACAGCGTCCTTGCAGCTGGTCGGAAAGTCTTCTGATACAACTGAGCAGATGTAATCGTCATACCTTTCAGGTTTTTTGATCGAGTCTCGATCTCTCAGATTGTATCTTTGTTCTTCTATAATGATCGATTCATTGTTCTCTTCTGCATCATAAAACTCAGATTCTACTCTACTATGTCCTGCTTCAGTGTGATCAAACTCCCTCTAGATCATGGTTAGGGTTGGTTCTGACTTCAGGTTCATTCTCAATATCGGTTCGAACTGTTTCGTCATCAGGTTGAATCTCGGTATCAGTTTCATCCAATTCTTCTTCGGGCTGAATTTGGGCTTGTTCCCCTATTTGCGGATCATTAAACATTGCTCCCTCTGTTTCTGTTGACGTTTGATTGGGATTTTCTGAGCCAATTGATATTTTAAACTCTACTTCGCTAGCAAACGTTATGTCTCGAGAGCGGTTTGTTTTCGTTCCATCCCAAATACGGTAGCCGTCGTTATTTTCATAACCGATGAGAATTCCTTTGATGGCCTTTTTGCTGAGTTTTCTTCTGCATTGTTTGGGAAAATGAGCACAGCAGTTACTCCCTATGACTGTAAGGTGAGAAATTTTAGGCTTCTTGCCAAACCATAACTCATACGGAAGTTTGTCTTGAACTCTGGTAGGTCCCGTCCTGTTAATGACGTAGGCTGCTGTGTTTATAAGTTCAGCCCAAAGTTTTTAAGGGAGCTCTGGCGTGTAGCCAGGTCCTTGCGGCATCGACTAGGATGCGATTCTCGCGCTCGCTACAACCTCCTTATTCTGGAGTGTACGGCATGATGAAATGCTGCTGGATCCCGTGTGCGTTCAGTATTTTTCTGACACCTTCATTGTCGAACTCTCCTCCATTGTCGCTCAATAAGCATTTGATGGTATGACCGGTTTTTTTTTTTTTGAGGTCCACGCCAAGAAAATCCTCATCAGACACCAGGGAAGGGAGGCCCTGGTAGTGCCGGACTTCTACCGGCTAAAAACTTGGCGTGACTTTCGTGATCACTGATTTTTCTTTTTCAGTGGTTATTTCTTTTGATATTGTTATTATTATTATACAATTCTTATTTCCTTGTTCCTTACATACTAACTTATATCTAAATTATTTCTTTTACATTTGATAACAATGTGGTGGTTTAATTACATTGGTGCATGGTTTGGTATCTATTTCATGCAGTGTCAGCTGTGTCAGTGGTTTGGTTACTTACGATCTTACAGTTTGACCTTTGGCTGTTTGGTATTTGTCATTTTGTTTGGTACATGTCAAGATTATATATATATATATATATAAAAGAAGAAACTGTATCTTATATATATAAAAGAAGAAACTGACTGACTGACATATCAACGCACAGCCCAAACCGCTGGGTCTAGAGATTTCAAATTTGGCACATAGGTTCCTTATAAGGTCTAGGGGAGCACTAAGAAAGCATTTTTCAAAATTCACCCCCTAAGGGATGAAATGGGGGTCCAAAGTTTGTATGGCGAAACTAGATTAGTTAGACTATCTTATTCAAAACTTCACAGGAGTATTTCTAACAATAAATTAGTGAATACTTGTTTCAGGTTTTTTGAAAATTCAACCACTAAAAGTGGGGAATGTGGTCAAAAAGTCTGAAAATCAACATGGCTATTGTTTCTATGGTTTATCGGGTCGTTGATTACGAAAACAACAACGGTTTTAAAATCCAACGTGGGGACGTGAAATACCATCTCCCCTGTTGGGGTACAATGGGGTTGAAATGTCTAAATATTAATATGGGTGTCGTTTTTGTGTTTTTTTGGACGTTAATTACGAAAATAACATCGATTTTGAAATTTAATATTGTGAACATGAAAATTCTTAAAAGTATATGTGCCAAATTGCAATCTTCTTCTAAATATATAAAAGAAGGAACTGACTGACATATCAACGCACAGCCCAAACCGCTGGTTCTAGATATTCCAAATGTGGTACGTAGGCTCCTTATAAGGCCTAGGGATGCAATCAGAGAGAAGAAAAAATTCACCCCCTAAGAGGGGGAAATAAGTCCAAAGTTTGTATGGGAAACAAGATTAGTTCGACTTTTTTATTCGAAACTTTACAGGAGTATTCCTAACGATAAATGAGTAAACAAGTGTTTTAGATTTTTTGAGAATTCAACCCATAGAAGGGGGCAATGTGCTGACAAAATTTAAATATCAACATGGGTATTGTTTATATGGTTTATCGGGTCGCTGATTACGAAATCAACACTTGATATGTATGGGGAATTTTTAAACGTTGAACTAATTTAGATGAAACTTGGTATAGAGATAGTTTGTATCCCGGGAAGGGACAAAATAGTTTCAAAATAGTTGAAAGTTTTATGGAGCATTATTAACAGCTGAACCGATTTAGATGAAACTTGGTATAGATATAGTTTGAGTCCCGGGAAACGACATAGGACAGTTTTTATCTCGTAAATCAATCCTTAAGGGGGTGAAATGGGGGTTGGAAGTTTGTATGGAGATTTTTTTTACCGCGAACCGATTTAGATCAACTTTGTTGTTTTATTTTATTTTATGGAGAATAGGCAGACGTTTGACCGCGATCTCACCTGATGGTAAGTGATGATGCGGTCTACGGCGGAGCACGCTTACCTACGAGATACCTATTTACTCTCGCTTTGAAGATACCTAAATTGTACTCAAGTGGAAACACAGACTCGGGCAGGCAGTTCCACTTCTTGGCAGTAGTTGTGGATATAGTTTAAGTCCCAGGAAACAATATAAAATAATTTTTATCCCGAAAATCAATCTTAGAGGGGTAGAAAAGATGTTGGCAGTTTGTATGGTGAATTATTAACCTCTGAACAGACGATTTAAATGAAACTTGGTACATATTATATAGATTGAGTCGCGGGAAACAATATAGGATAGTTTTTATCTCGAAAATTTAGATGATTTGGTATGGAGATAGTTTGAGTTCTGGGGAAGGATATATAATGGTTGTTATCCCAGAAGTCATTCCTTAAGCGGGTAAAAAGGAGGTATGTACTGTATTAATCATAATCTCTCAGTGCTAGTAAGTCGTTGATGGCGTAACAATTAAACAATTATTGCAATCATTTCTTTAAAAAAAATGAGGGAACCGGTTTCACCAAAACGTGGTATACCGAAACCTCCAGAATGTAACGAATACTTTTCCGAAAACCGTATCTAAATCGGTTCAGCGAACGCGAGATGATCGCAGACAAACCTACATTCCTACATACGTACATACAAATACGAGTCTAACTAAGAACCTCCTTTTTTTAGTACTTTTAGTACGCGGGCGAAGCCACGGGAAAAAGCTAGTTATTAATATTATTACATTTATTCCTTATGTCAAAAATTTCCTTTATTACTATTATGTCAGTGGAGCAATTGTTACAGTCTTTCAGTTGTGGAGTCAATTGTTACAGTCTTTCAGTTGTGGAGTCAATTATTAGGTGCTAAATATTACAATGTTGAATATGTCATGATCAATATTTATAGAGATTATTACCAATATTATTACATTTATTCCTTTTGTCAAACTTTTCTTTATTGCTTACATACTAACTTATATCTAGATACATGCTCTTGCGATGTCAGTGGTACAATTCTTAGAGTCTTTCAGTTGTGGTGTCAACTATTAGGTATTATTTCCCAAGTAACACATCAAAGCAGTATAACGGCCGTCTTACAGCATATCTGTATGCTTTTAGCATTTTGAGTTCGTTTTCTAGTAGCATTATAAACGTTTATAGTGCTGATATAGGTCTTAAATGGGCACAAATTACCCAGCTTGAGATCCTATACAGGTCATTTAATAGCATTGCAGGCGCATTATGTCTGCGCTATTAGCATTATCGTTGTCATGGAAAGTGCCAATCGTCTCAAAGAAGCATTAGTACGCTCTATTAAGTTGCCGACTGCATTAAAGAAGCCTTAATACGGCCAAAAAACTTGCTAATCGCAGTAAAGAAGCATAAGTACTCTCGATTAACTTGCCAATCGCAATACAAACGCATTATACTAGCATAAGAGTGTAGTAAAATAAACCTTACGTCAATGCAAAAACGTCTCTAACACCGACGCATCAAATGTTATAATACAATGAACGTTGTGATTTAACTACTTTGTCTCACAATATAAAATGGACGAAGACGGTACAAAAAACTGAATGAGTGACACGTCATATTTGTTTGCATCCTAACAAAATTTATAAAAGTTTTTGACTCTTTTACGTTATTATATCCTTCAAATATTACTGCGCAATGTAGTTTACTGTAAATGTGTATATAAGTTTCATTGAAAATTTTCACGCGCCTTTGATTTATTGTAGTTTTGCTATAAAATATTATAAAAAGATATGCGTCAAATAAACAAAACAATTGTGTAATCCTCGTATAGAACGAGTTTTGCATTATTAACATAATAGTGTTGGTTGAGCAGTCTTAAATTAAGTAATTTCATTATTATATAGGTATTTTCCTTGTATAAATAGGTCCGCATGATTTTATTTTTAGGTTATAAATTATTTACAAAATGGCGTTGGTCTATAGACGGAGAGCTAGCCATGTCGGATATGACACAATAATGAGAGCAACCAATCCCCTCTAGTCAGTTTGGTATACTATGCTTATTTCTAGATCTGGACATCTGGCAGCTTTAAAGTGGTGGAGGTCAAAGAATGCAAACCATTTCAAGACAATAAATCCTAGAGATCTGGGTTTGATGCAATATTATGAGAAACTATACAAATACTATACAACATTAAGAGAAATTATACAAAAGTTTATGTTGGGAGAAAGTAGTGCCAAACGATGTATAATATAATTTTTAAAAAAAAAGAACCGACTTCACTAAGCAATCCACCTTTCCAACACCAAATACTCGAGCTGCTGTAAAAAATACTCAAATCACTACAGGTGTGCCTATAATAGTTGAAGAGTTCCCTCGATTTCTCCGGGATCCCATCATCAGATCCTGACCTGGTTACAATGGGACCAACTGTGAAGTATACTCTTTCAAACAAAAAAATAATTTTCCAAATCGGTCCGGCCGTCTTCGAATAATCGGTGAACATACATAAAAAAAAAAAAATAGCAAAAACAAAGATCCCGACGAATTGATAACCTCCTCCTTCGAAATCTTGAAGTCGGTTGAAAATATAGTTCATAGTTTGTCGCCTACTGTTTTTGTTTCCGTTATAATCATACATCGGGGTTTTCGGTGCGGGAATGATTTGAGAAAGAGTAGAGATAAACAGATAGGTTGAGAGTTATTCTGAGAAAATATGATATTATGCCTAATGAATAACTACCTCTCTGTGAATAGCTTACACACTATGATACGAGCTTTTTTTCTTAGAGGCATGTTTGTATTGACTATTATATACTTAGTATTTTAAAAATGCAATTGCATATCCGAAATTTATTAACTAGATCTACCTAAGACAAAGACACGGTATAGTAAGTGTCAAATATTAATCTTGACGTCCGATATTTATGAACTATTTGATTAACTGAAAAGGTTGACAATGATCAGTCATTACATGAATTAATAAAAAAATACTTGAAAAAATCATAGGTATATGTACCTACAATATATATACATAATAGTCAGCTATTTCATATAAATTGTATATACCTATGATTTTTTCGATCAATTATTCATTAGGTAGAAACGTGCTAGAGCACATTCTGTGTTTTAAGTTAATGCCTACTCTTTGGCTAATGTCAAACATTCCCGCTCCGAAAACCCCGATGTATGGTAATAATACACAATATTTTTTGGTCTAACGTTTTTTTTTTATCGATTTTTGACCAGTTTTGAGTCGATATTCCAACATATTCACTATAGATAGAATTATAAGGCAAACGACTATCGGTTTTTGAATCTTTTATCTCCATTCTGTAGAGCCGGATCTTGAAATAAATGAGCCGTTATTTTTTTATGATATTTTTAAAATATGGTCTAAAAAAACACTTTTATTGATATTTGAATGGTGTAAAGAATCTTACATATACGTAATCTACAATTAGGGTTCCTCTTTGATGTCTCTAAAAACTGTAGAGAGATTTTAATTTTTAACTAATTAAAACAAAATTTATGACCATAAAACCACTTTTTTAGCCTAAACCGGTTCGACTTTGATGTCAAATATCTCGAAGACAATGAATATTGAAGTAAATATAGGATACTATATTGTTTAAAGCCGTTACTGATAATATGATAAGCTATATAAATAATTAGAAAACTAAGGGAATCAGATTTAAGGTCGTTGGCGCCAGGGAGCCCCTTAAAATATAGGCCCTGTCCTTTATAACTGAGACAACTTCGGCAATTTTTACCTAGTTTGGTATTACTATTTTCCAATTAAAACATTTTGCTAGTCTGTCACTGTGACCTCCACCCATTAAAAGCTGCCAGATACCAGGATCTAGCAATAAGAATAGTATAGCAATCTAACCAGACGGGTTTTGTTGCTCTCATTATTGTGTCATATCTGACGTGGCTAGCTCTTAGTCCAATAGCAGCTCAGTGACCCTTAAAAAATGCCTTATTTATGCCTACAGCATTACACGTGAATAATTATGCTATTAAACAACATTAAGCATTTATTTATGCTATTGTAGAACCTAAGGCACTAAAACCGCTAAAAGCTGTATAGGGGCTGTTCATAAATTACGTCATCAATTTTTGACAGTAAAGCTGCCAAATAAAGTGACGTCATGAAAAAAAAATGCGTTTTAAGCTTAATTGTAAAATAAAAAACTATTTAGTAGATAATATTTTATAGCATTAAAAGTTTATAGAAACACGACTTTCATTCCTTTTTTTACACATTGATGATGTGATCCTCGGAATGACCGCCCCCCCCCCCCTCCTACGTCATGTCACGTCATCCGATGTCCAGACCCCCCCCCCCATTTGAAATGACGTAATTTATGAACAGCCCCTTATAGTGAATTACTTGGCCTTATAATGGTTTATATTATTGCTATTATACTGCATTAGGAACTTATTACCTACTTATAAATGCTATTGGCTAATATTCATGCTCTTAAACAGCATTAAGCATTTATTTATGCTATTGTAGAACCTAAGGCACTAAACCAAACCGAAGCATTAGTGTAGCAAACAAAAACGCAACTGTACAGCATTCAGCTGTACAGTTGCATGTTGTTCGCTGCACTAAAACTAATGGCTAAACAAAAGCATTTACATATGCCATTATACAACCGTTATACAGCGTAAAGCATCATAAAATACTATTGTAGAACCTAAAGCACTAAAAACAACTGAAAGCTGTATACCGGATTTACGTGGCATTATAATGGCTAATATTCATGCTCATAAACAGCATTAAGCATTTATTTATGCTATTGTAGAACCTAAGGCACTAATCCACACCGAAGCATTAGTGTAGCAAGCCAAAACGCAACTGTACAGCATTTAGCTGTACAGTTGCATTTTGGTTCGCTGCACTAAAACTAAAGGCTTTAAAAAAGCATTTATACATGCCATTATACAACCGTTATACAGCTTAAAGCATCATAATGCTATTGTAGAACCTAAAGCACTTAAGTGCTTTTAAACAGTCGAAAGCTGTACAGTTGCGTTGTGGTTTGCTGCACTAAAGCTAAAGGCTTTACAAAAGCATTTAGATATGCCATTATACAACCGTTATACAGCTCAAAGCATCATATAATGCGACAAGTTGCTCGGTGAACGTATATAAGAGTTTATACGGTCCTTAAGTTCGAAATAAGTTAACTATTCATATGTTATAATGCTTCCTGTGTTACTTGGGTTATTATAGTTATGGATATGTAATGATCATTATTTATAGAGAAATTACATCGTTTCTTGTTTAACCTATATAATTTGTAGATTAAGTGACATTACTTTTGAAGCGATTCTTTTATTGATATGTGTACCGATTCCATTTTACTTCACAAACCGAGCAACCGCTCTTCTAGTACACCGTCGGAGCCACCTTGGGCTTTGCTCCACCAGCGGAGCAATCGCTCCACCCGCGGAGCAGTCGCTCCGCCCGTGGAGCAATCGCTCCTCCCGCGGAGCACTTGCTCCAATTTGCTCCGCCAACGGGGCATCCGCTCCGCTAACGGAGCCCTCGCTCCACCAGCGGAGTATTCGCTCCACTAACGGAGCATTCGCTCCAATTTGTTCCCCTTTTGGGGCGAAGTCTTGCTTCTCTTTCTGTTTTGATCTAGAGACGGCGTAGTCTGTCTGCCTCGCTCGTACGCAATCTGGTAAGGCGGTTCTTTCATTGCCCATGCCACTCATGGCCGCCCTTGCATTTCTGTCAGTGGTAGGTTGCAGAAGGGCAGGGCTCTCACAGTTGGGCCCTGTGGTGCTCGCCCACATCCCACCACCGGCAGGCACGCGGCCATGGATGACGAGGGCCCCTTAGTCCGCCGCGTCCCTGGCGCGCCGAGTCATCTTTTGTGCCGTTCTACGTTCCTATTTTATACAATGGTGGAGCCGTTTGCTCTCGCCGCCGATTTGGTCACTTTTAAGGCGAAGCTTAAGCAGTGGTGTCTAAAAATAGATGTCATATACTTCAGAAAAAGTGACCAAACCCTCCGGTGTCCGAGGCCAGATTTGAACTGGCGTCTTCAGCTTTCGCGGCTGACGTCCTGACTAGGGCTTCCATTCCGTAATTACGTAATTACGCAATAACGGAATTACGCATGATTTTTAAGCTTCTCATAAATACGTAATTCAAATTTTGAAATACGTAATTACGTTATTTTTTACTTTCAGTATCACATACGTTCCGTTGTAAATTTTTAGTATTTTTTTGCTAAAAAACGTCCACTAGATGCGCTTTAAACATAACTCGACACTTGCGGGCACGGGACTTCCCCGTTTTCGGCCTACTTCAATAAGTTGCGTTGCTTATTATAGGACTCGGTAATTCCCCGTTAGGCTTATAGTCCAGCAGTTATGTACATTTCACCTGGAAAGTAATCCAAACTCAATGGAACTTTAACAGGTAGTTTGGGGGTATGCCATGAAGACTCGCATAAGTTTTCGACCTCTAGGACCTTGTGGAATTTGGAGTGGGGACAAAAAACTATTTTTTTTCAGTTTTTCGCTTATATCTTTTAAACTAAGCACTTTTTGTGTACACCTTGTATAGCAATAAATTTCCTGAAAGTTAGCTATTATACCATATTTTCGGGCCAAATATTAACGAAGATACAACCCACGGACTAGATAAATACTAATGGACGCGGTACTGGGCCGGGCGCGCGTTACATGGCTTATGATCAGATGCGCATAAACTTGTCGAAACCTCATGCCGCGCGGTTCAGTCGTCGTTCGACCACGTGTGACGAATTTAGTGTCAAAAAACATGTAAAAATGCCGTGTTGTACAATTTTGTCGTGTCGTGTACGAAGCAACGAATTAAAAGAGGCCCCTGGAGTAGTTACTTTCCACCGGTAAGTATAAAAACCGAGTATTTCACATATTTTCCAAAAATTGTAGGCTTTTATTACGACATTCACCCATTATCTGATGGTACAACAGTATTCATATCAATTGCTCGCTGGCTATTGCTGGCGGTCGCAGGATTACGCGAGTGACGCGCAATGTATTTGGAAATACGAATGTCGCTCGTCAGTCTCGTCACACGATCGGCAGCCACGTTGCTGGGCAACATGGCTGCCGCGCGCCTGCCGCCACGAGAGTGCGGCCCGTTATTTATTATCGATAATTTCGAACACATTGTTTAAGGTGTAACTTTCTGTTCTATAGTAGAAACTAATTTTATTTCTTTCGAAAACAAAATAACGTGATTGACTGGATTAATTAATCCAATGATCAACTTATTTTATAGATACGATAACTTTATAATGGTACTTCTAACCATACTAATATTATTAATGCGAAAGTGTCTCTGTCTGTCTGTTACCTTTTCACACTTAAACTGCTGAACCGATTAAGATGAAATTTGGTATGAAGATAGTTTGAGTCACGATTATTTTTAATATTTTAGCAGACATATAAATTAGATAGATAAGGGTACATCCACAAATTACGTCAACCAAATTTCAACAATAATGTTTAAAATTACTATTTCTTTATTTTCCCATTTTAAATAATATATTAAATGAAATCAAAGCAAAAAAAAATATAATCCAAAGTGTTTGAATGTCAGACTAGAAGACATAAAGAGTACCTTTCCTTCCAAAAAAGTGTACACAGTACTGTACTATGTGTATATATGTACACGATATTTGTATTTGTGACGTCACAAGAAATAAAACTCCCCCTTCCCCTTATCAGAACTCGTCACACTTTGTTGATCCCTCCGTACCCCTTAAATTACTGTCAAAAGCAAAATATGTAATTAACAAAGGTGTTTATTCTTCACAAAAAACCGTACAACAGTTTATAGTCAATCGAACGGTTGCCAACTTTATCATTTAACCCGTCTTAAACTAATATCCAAAACCATTGGGCGTCCCCACTTGGTATTAGAATTACTATGGATTTCTTATATAAAAGGTAAACTAATCTTAACACGATAAAAGGGTGCATGTGTGTGTGTGTATGTCAACAAAGTCTAACTAGAAAGGCCACTGACCTGGTAACCACAGTTATGGTTTATAAAACTAAGAACGAAACCATGACAAGAGCGTTGTCCAACGGCGCCTCCAAGTGTAGCAGTGAACTATTCCGCCTCAGCTCGACCCGGAGTAGCGAGCCCTGTCCCGGAACCCTCTTTAAACAGGAGGGGCTGTTTCTTGTTTATAGTCATCTCGGACGCAAGAGTGGATTTTATAGACGGTGCCTCAGTCTTTTAGCCTCTTTCAACAGAGAAGAGGATAAAGTTGTAGTTTATTGTCTGTCGCGGACGGCCCACACGGCCTTCTTAACATTTTGACCTTGAAGCGGTTCGACTAAGTGCGCAGGAGGATTTCAGCACGTCCTCCAGCGGTGCGAATCACAGGGAAAGGAGCCGAGTCGACGGCGCCTCCAAGTACTACAACATGCACGTCACTGCCCAAATACAGGCATGGTTCAACAGCCGCTTTCCACTTATCATCGGGCACTGCCCAGGACTTTGATTTTTAAAACATTTATTCCAGATTTAAACCGATTAGATTTTCGATCTCTCTAAAACTCAACCTTGCCCTCGGCTCCTTTCCTGTGACTGAAAGTTCCTGCAACTTTTTTTTTAACCAACGACAAACGTTCCGTTCCGAATTAACCAAACCCGTTGTCAATGTAGAAACATCCTAATTATCATTTTATTAAAACTGAAATCGATATTATCCAGAAGTTCCCAAAGTAAAGCAGATCAAGAAAACCTATGCGAAAATAATTTGAAGATTACACCAACCAAATGTATTTACTTCCGAAGGTGTACAAACGACCCAAATCCTCTCCAGGGTTGCTGCTATCAAAAAAAAAATGAACTAAATGAATATCGAAACTGGCAAGGGACAATATACTAGCAGTATGGCAAGTGTAAAAAAAAAGACATTACAATGAGGCGCACCTCTTGCGCATGATTGCCTAATGTCCTACCTCAAAAACTACAATCAGCTCGAAAAAGTATGAAAATAAAGTAAATACCTTACCTTAAAATTGGCATTGCCCTACTTTAAATTGGCACTACCCTGCCTTAAATTGACCATGCCTTACCTTATATTGGCACTGTCCCACCTTAAATTGGCCATGCCCTACCTTAAATTGGCCATGCCCTACCTTAAATTGGCACTGCCCTACCTTAAATTGGCACTGCCCTACCTTAAATTGGCACTGCCCTACCTTAAATCGGCCGTGCTCTACCTTAAATTGGCCATGCCTTACCTTAAATTGGCCATGCCCTACCTTAAATTGGCACTGCCCTACCTTAAATTGGCACTGCCCTACCTTAAATTGGCCATATCCTACCTTAAATTGGCACTGTCCTACCTTAAATTGCCCATGCCCTACCTTAAATTGGCATTGCCTTACCTTAAATTGGCCATGCCCTACCTTAAATTGGCACTGACCTACCTTATATTGGCCATGCCCTGCCTTAAATTGGCACTGACCTACCTTAAATTGGCCATGTCCTACCTTAAATTGGAACTGCCCTACCTTAAATTAGCACTGCCCTACCCTAAATTGGACTGACCGACCTTAAATTGATTTTTTTTACTTATAACAGTTATAACTCAAAAACTCATAAAATATCCCTTACTAAATTACCTTTTGAATGAATGTATTGTAACAGGCCGGTAACTACGGAACCCTACACTGAGCATGGCGCCACATGCTCTTGGCCGGTTTTTCAACTATACTTGTTAGCTGAAAATTGATGTGCTTTAATATAGCGGCGTAGGCTAGGCGTAGGTAAGTAGCTTTATCTAAGTAATAGTATTTCATACAGAATGGCCACGCTCCGCCCTGCCCCGATCGGAATTACCTCACACCGCGGCGGCCGATTGGTAGGGAACTAGTAGGCTAATCCATCAGGTTGGCAGCGCATCGATAAAAAGCAAAATGGCGGTGTATTGTCAAACGTCATTTACGAGAGCAAAAACAGCGCCCTAAGACGCACGCACACATTGAAACGTGTACAGTACAGATCTGATGTGCCCTGCACACAAAAGCGCTCAGACGAGTTTTGTAGTAAGACGTGTCCGCCCTGTGTCTGTAGTAAGTAGAGCAGAACTTACCCATCCTTATCTTTTGGACCAGGAAAGTTAAATTAGAATCTAAATATTTACTTAGGTAAGCTAAAGTAATTAGGTACATTACTCGTACTAGGCCTGCAAAGATAAAAGTCCAGGATAGACACAATTAAACCCGAACAAAAGTCCAAATTAGTCGTATTTAATAGTCAATCTTAAGTTTAGTTACTCAGCCTAATCCTTGTATCTGGGCCACCAGTCCTCCCTCACACCTAAAAGTAATAAGTAATTGGAAAAGTTATTCAAATGTCGACCTTATTTTTACGGAACAAGTTCCATATTTCAACTGCATTTGGCATGGCGGTTACGGTTGTGGTGTGGATAGAGTAAAACTTAAAGCCTAACACGTAAACTTTGGGTGACTTTCGACTCTTTCGCTGTGGAATAAACCTGAGGCCTGTTTCCATTTGTGTATGTCTTTCTTATACCTGATCCACAGTATCCACACACTGGACCAATGCCGACCAGTCTAAGGGACGCAGCTATAAGATGGAAGGAGATCGAAATATCGCATGCTCCCTCTAACGTTTAGATCTGCGTAGATGTTAATACAACTTTGAGCTAAGAATATGTGGGTTTTTAGTCACAAGTAGGTATAGTTGTGCCGTTCTCGAGAATATTCTCCGTTTTGTATGGAGAACGTTCTCGCTAGAGAATATTCCCCATACGAATTGGAGAACGTTCTCGAGAAAGACAACTCTAGTCACAAGCGTCATCCGATATTGGGAAGCAATCGGCCTGGCATGTTATAATGCCTGTCGCTATGCTGATATACCTCACATGTGACACATTTATGCAGGATACATGTTTTTTTAAAAAGCCTATTTTGTGTCCAGCTGTCCAGCACTGGGGAAAGTCATCCCCTCACTTCTATTCCGCCACACGTCACGTCTTGGTGCATATTCCCGCCAGTCACAAAACGCTCCCAAGTCTTCACACTAGCTCTTATTGTGGTCTGTTTCTCCCTCGGTCACGTCTGAAAATATGGATACATTTAATGTGACAAAAACCTAAGACAAGAAAACAAAACCAAAGGTCTCACAAAAATTTTATTACTAAAACTTTGTTACATAAGCTCTAATGAAGCATATATAAAAAAAATACAAAAATTGGAAACCTCAAAAAACTCAGTCTATAATGGGTTAAAAACATGTAGGCTCGTGATTGATATACTAGTAAGTAGTACTAGTAGGTACTTCATTCTTAATTTATAATTCTTGTGAAAAGCTGTGAATAATTTTCCCAGCTTTTCACAATGTACAAAAGTTAATGCTAGTACTTAAATTTTCTTTTTTTTATAATTGGTGCATATTCCCGCCAGTCACAAAACGCTCCCAAGTCTTCACACTAGCTCTTATTGTGGTCTGTTTCTCCCTCGGTCGCGTCTGAAAATATGGATTTACTTTACGCCTTGGTAATGGAGTCGTGGCTATATACATATTTTTGTCACATTAAATATATCCATATTTTCAGACAAGACTGTACACACGTCCTTTGTATCGTTATAAAATCCCGTAGTATTATGAATACACGCTTCTAACTCCGTGTAGTGTTAAAATCGTGTCCACAATCCGAGTAGCTGGGTACTTTAACGTATTTAACATAGCACAACTTCACGTGATATTGTAAGACACTAGGTACTATAGTCTGTACTAGGTAAGCGTCCATGACATGCTAATACCCAGTAGTTGACACTCAGCTATCACCTTTAGTAACGGGCCAGACACTGTCAGTAATGTAATAATGTCATTAATTCTGTAGCCGTCCTTTTCTATGTATATGAAGAATGAGAAGGTTGAGTAGAGAAATTCAATTCAATTCAATTCAATTCAATACATTTATTTCGACCAACTAGGATCATAGTTAAGGTTAGTTACAATATCTTAGCCTAAAGTTAGTAAAAATTATAACCTACTATGTACAAACAAACAATTACAATAATTTTGTTTTAAGGACAGCACTCAGGAAGGTTTGACTGTCAGTACATGGATCAGATGACAGTGATTCTGATACTGACAATCAAACCTCTCCGCGAATGCCCTCAGGATACCATTAGAGCTAGCCCGCACCCTGCGCGCCAGGGATGTGCAGCGTTTCCTCATAGTTGTGTAGAAACAGTCAACTCTGGCATCCGCGAACATCCCTGACGCACTACAGAAACGGGGTAACCCCAATAGCATCCTGAAAGCATTATTGTACTGCACACGTAGGGCGTTGTACTGCTTTTGCGTGTAAGAGACCCACAGACTGCTCGTGTAAAGGGTCGTACAGAAGGCTCTAAATAGAGTTATTTTTACATTGGCCGAACAACGAGCAAATCGGCGGGCCACCATGTTCGCTCTAACAGACAACGCCCTCCGTTCTCGCTCAATATCTGCATCGTCCGTCAGGTCAGAGGTTACCACGTGACCTAAGTATCTAAATGTATCCACCCTTTTTAAAGGCAATCCATATAGACGAATAGGAGGTACAGGTGGCACATTTTTGCCTCTGACCTTAAAGACCATGCATTCACTTTTTTTTAGATTATATTGCAAGCCATGACTAAGTGCAAACTTTTCACATATTCCCAATAGCTTAGTGAGACCACAAGGCGAAGCACTCAGCAGCACCATGTCGTCAGCATAGCTAATGTTATTGAGACATACATCATCAATATGGCAGCCGACATGAGTGCTGCTGAGCTCCTCTATCAGTGCATTGACGTACAGGTTGAAGAGCTTCGGTGAGGTAACTCCCCCTTGTCTCACCCCGCACTCCATCCTGTACGGCTGCGAGTAAGAATTCGACCATCGTACCACGTTCACCTGATTATGATACCAAAACCTGAATATATGGTACAGCTCTCTCGGCAAGTCGGTACGTCTCAACTTTTCCCACAGAAGATCATAACTAACAAGGTCAAACGCTTTAGAGAGATCCAAAAAGCACGCATATATGGCTGTTTTACGGTTTGTGTAGTACTTCACAGTTTGTTTTAGACACAAAATGGCCGTTTCCGTCGACAGGCCCGACCTGAAACCGAACTGATTTTGATGGATGTTTAGGTACTTATCAAGTTGCGCACTAATCAGACTATCAAGCACCTTAGCAACCACAGTCGCCAGCGAGATCGGCCTGTAGTTGTTTTTGGTCACTTATATCACCACTTTTATTTTTTATGACTGGCACTACAACTAAAGTTTTCATTAGTGCGTCCGGCAAGTATGAGTGACTTAAACATAAATTAAAAAACAAAGCTAGAACTCGTGGAAGGTGTGGACCCGCATACTTAAGATGTTCTAAGCTCAAGCCGTCGTAGCCAGGAGATTTTCCTCTCGACATAGATTTAATAACTTTGTCAACCTCTTTGGCGGTAAATCTAGTGGTGTTCTCCTGCCTACTCGGCTCCTCATCGGCCCTCGGGCTCGACGGCCCCAACGGCGATACTACAGTAAACTGTTTTCTAAATAAACTGGCTATGCACTTGTGATCGCTTATGCCATCAATACTTGCCGGTCGATTAGGCTTGCCATTCAGCTTTTTAGTGGCTTTCCAGAAGCTGCAAAAGTCATTGTTTCTATGATGAGATGCTAATATGTCCATTTTAATCTGTTCACTGTGATTCTGACACCATTTTAGTCTCGATTTGAAGATAGTACGACTTCTTTGCATATCATCATAGAAACAACCGCACCTCGGCTTTCCATATAAAACCCAAGTATTAAATTTATCCCTAGCTTCTTTATGAGCCTCACTAACATATTTGTTCCAGCCAACTACTGGTTTTTTCTTGAACGAACGTTTTACAGAATAACAGGCTGAGGCTGCAGCGCTTAGCGCACTAATAATGCTACTACATAATTCAGCAATAACATGTTTATGGTCCTGTTCATAACAACACTTATCACAACATGAGCGGAGACTACTAGGAAAATCTATTTGCTTAAGTTTGCTATGACAGATTTCGGTATATAATGTTATTTGTTCATGTTTTCTGTCGCCCCAAATAACCTTATTGGTCGTCAGCTTATTACCACATAACAATTCCGAGCTAATAACATCTAGATTGCATACTACAAATAGAGGATAATGATCCGACCACGTGACGTCATACTTTACATAAGCGTTCACAACAGTTCTCGCAGCAGATTCGGTTGTCAAAACATGGTCTAACCAGCGTTTAGCCCCGTTGGCCTCACTAATGAAACGAAAAGTGTCCGACGCTAGCCCTAGTATATCAATGCCCGAGCACGTCCACATTTGTTCGCGGCAGAAACCTATCATCTCACTATAGAAAAGTTCATTCGGGTGTGCGTTAAAGTCCCCTAGTATGAACGCCGTCCAGATATCCTCATTATTAATAGTAGCACTTACCAAGCTCAAACAATCCGTAAATTCCACTAAGTTCACATTTTTATCCGTAGGCATGTACACACTGAACACTAGGATAGATTTCTGTGTTATACCAATTTTTATCGCACACACCCGCGCGTTATCACACCGCACCACCGTCACATTTGGAAAAACACTTTTATTTCACAATAGACAGACTCCGCCCCACGGGCGACCGACCAACAAGCCACTGGCCGGGTCCATCGCCGACGTTCCCGTACATCCGAACTTATCATCAATTTGACATAAATATTGAAGCTCATCAGGTCTCAGCCAAGTTTCTTGAAGTGCGATTATATCTGCTGATTGACACAATTTCCTGATGGTATCTACCGACCGCTTCACATTTTTACAGTTAAAACTAACCATGTTAACTGTACGCTGCATAGTGCTATTAAAGTGTCTAGTATGCTTATCGGACTTATCCATTTAGTTTAAAGGACGGGCCGTCGACAGAATACTGTCTTTTCGTCATACTATGCTTAGTATAGTGAATAAACCTCCGGAATACAACATTTCGTGGCCATATATTTTCATCCAGAAACAATGAGACTTTGGACTCTAATACATAGAATTTGTATGCATTATGCGAGTTATTCTTTATATTTAGTTTTTCCAGGACAATGTTTTCCTGCGTTTTTGTCCTAATGTATTCAGTAATATCGGTCTCCAGACAATTTTTATTTATATTCGAAATAAAAATAGGTATTTTTCTCTCAGCCGCCCTAAACTTCATATTACATTCCGCATCATACGCCAACCCTCGTTTACCAGCATAACGATAACTCTGTTTGTTACGCTTGTACGTTACTTTCTTCCAACCGCCTGTGTTATTATCACGCGATTGAGGGTAGTCGTCTATCGCCGGCTCAGTGCTCTGGGAGTTTGAACTTATACTCACACCGGTCGCTGGTTTATGACATATCAAGACCGGCTGAGGCTCGTGACTCATAATAGGCGATACCGACTTTTGTGATATCTCCTCATTATTATTTATGGTTTCTACCACAAGACTATCCTCAGCATTAGTACATAATACGCTAGCCGGTATATTTTGTTCGCTAATGTTCACCGGTAAATTTAGCGGTATTTGTGTCTCAGTAGCCGTAGACGTGTTTTTTCCTCCGTTTCAATATTGGAATGCGAGAGGCCGAACGGACCACTATCATTTTGCACCCAGGCCCCCCGTCTGGTATTCACTGCGCCGAAAGGTGTTCGTGGCAGTGACGCAAATTTCATATTATGAATATCATGTCGCAGCTCCTCCACCTGATCAATTGTAGCAAAAGAGCACTTAACCATGTCAATATCCCTTTTAACCTTTTCGAGATCCTTTAAAAATTTCGCGCAGTCCAAGTGATCAACGGTTAGAGGGGGTAGTTTATCCAAATTACGCGCGACAAACACAGGAACTTTGTCTTTTTCAATGGATCTCAACAAACCCATGACATCTTCTAGATCGCGGGTCTCCTTCCCCTCGTTTTTGCGTGCTATATTACGTTGATCCGTTGAGACAGATTCAAATAGCAGACATTTCGACGTCTTAATTTCTTCACTTGTAAATGATGATAAACACAGCCGCACTAAGGTGTTATCATCCGTCACGGACAACTTATTCTGCACATAACACAATAACTCGTCACAAACAATGTTACACGAATTGCATTTAAGCACGTTCGTCATTTTAACGATATTTCGTTCACATCGAAAAAATAACCGTTAGCACTCGCAACCGGCATCGACCGCTGCGCGTGCGCGACTGACAAATAATGTCATTATTACTGACAGTGTCAGGTCAGCTATTGATATTAAGTTTAAATATGGCATGTCCTTACCAAACCATAAGAAAATAAGTCACACGTTAAGTTCTATTAAAACTAAATTTTAAAAAATCTATATTAATTAAACCAATTAAAAATATAAAAACTAATTGATCTGTAGAAGCCCAATAATAAAAAACATCCATCCAACAGGTCCGCCTGAGATTACGCAAAAACATTGTAGAAAAGATCGCTATGAATTGAGAAGCTGGAAATCTTGAAGTTGATTTATAAAATATCCAGTAATTTTTTAGTCTTGCGTTAAAACATGTGTATTTCGGGGTGCTTCGGAAAAACCCTCATTATTCCACTCCAGTGCACGGAAAATATAAAATTGCGGCTAGACCTGTAAAAGAAATTTTTCCTCAGAATACTTACAGAAGATACAGTGCGTGTAAATTCTTACGAAAATTGTCCCAAGAATATATAGTACCTACCTATAATCATGGGTGTTAACCCATTACATTATAGACTAGCGGTACCATATGGTACCATTTATTTACAACATTTATTTTCGCGTGATTAGCCAAATTGTGACGCGTAAGACGAGCTCTTATTGGCGAAAGTTGATCTAGGAGACATAACACTGCCGATTTTTAACCTAAAACAGTACTTATTTACATCAGTTACGTGTGATTGAAGGTCAAAGTAGGTGCATCTCAAATTTCGCGGAAAAATGTTTACGCCGTTCAAGTAAGTTACAATATTTGGTTTACTAACAGATAAATAACGAATGTTATTGCAAAATCGTTTAATAAGGTAACATTGCTTTAGTTTAATTTATTTAAGTAGTGCCGGTAGGTATAAATATTATAACTACTGCGTGTTAAAGTTACTGGTACCGTACGGGATCGCTAGGCGATTCCCGTGCCATTTTTTCGTCAACCTTTCGTTTTTAGGGTTCCGTAGTCAACTAGGAACCCTTATAGTTTCGCTTTGTCTGCCCGTCCGTCCGTCCGTCCGTCCGTCCGCGGATAATCTCAGTGACCGTTAGCACTAGAAAGCTGAAATTTGGTACTAATATGTATATCAATCACGCCGACAAAGTGGTAAAATAAAAAGTGGAAATTTTTTTTTAATTAGGGTACCTCCCCTATACGTAAAGTGGGGAGTGATTTTTTTTTTCATTTCAAGCCTAACGTGTGATATATTGTTGGATAGGTATTTAAAAATGAATAGGGGTTTCCTAAAATCATTTTTCGATAATGTAAATATTTTCGGAAATATTCGCTCCAGAAGTAAAAAAATATGCGTCCCCCCCCCTCTAACTTTTGAACCGTAAGTTTTAAAAATATGAAAAAAATCTCAAAAGTAGAACTTTATAAAAACTTTCTAGGAAAATTATTTTGAACTTGATAGGATGAATAGTTTTTGAAAAAAAATTACAAAATAATTTCTGAACTAAGTTTGTAATTTAACCGCATAAGCAGGTGTTTATTGTACCTGTAATTTCTACAAAATTACAATGAAATGACGTGCTTTCAAATAAAGTAAAAACGGTGAAAATCGGTTCACGCAATAAAGAATTATTCCATAAAAATCATCTTCCATACTTTAAGCTCGCGCGCAATAGTTTACTTAATTTGCCGATAGATGTCGCTGTACGTGGAACTCTCATATCATATCCTACATGGCGGTGTTATTAACTCTTAAGTGGGGACACTTACTGTGACGGACGGAAAACTACGGAACCCTACACTGAGCGTGGCCCGACACGCTCTTGGCCGGTTTTTTATCCGTTAAGTAGTTTTATTGTTTTTAGTAATACACGATAGTGATTTGACATTTTATCGAAAGATCAAATAAAGTATTATTTAATAATCATATTTAATCGTTTTTTATAAAGTTTTGTCATATGTCACTGGTGGACGTCCGCCAACATCTAAATATTCCCGAACTGACAGCCGTGTCAGGGGCGCCATAAGGTACGATGGTCAAAACCACCTTCTCATTCCATCTCAGAAGCGACGAAGATGTGCGTACGAGAACTGTCAGGCTTGATCGAGATTGGAATGCTCGAAATGTTATGTAGGATTATATGCAACTACCAATTTCATGTAAAGTACCTAAACTATTTTTTTGTAACGTCTCGGAAGCTCATTTATTAAATAAATATAGTAAAACATACGTACTGTATGTTATTAACTTGCAACCGAAGAGGCTGATTTATTAAATAAATAATATAAACATATTGGTACTCTTATCAATTTCATAGTATTTCCAAATTTTTACCTCAGTAGGTGCCTAGCAGTCCCATAGGGTACCAGCGTTTTTTTTCAAAACCAAAGGTCTCACAAAATTTTTATTACCAAAACTTTGTTACATGAGCTCTAATAAAGCATACATAAAAAAAATACAAAAATTGGAAACAAACTCAAAAAACTCAGTCTATAATGGGTTAAAAACATGTAGGCTCGTGATTGATAATACTAGTAAGTAGTACTAGTACGTACTGGACCCTGGGTATGTCCTTAAACTACGCCAAAAAGAGAGGTATGGGCACTGCGAATGGCATCTCGCTAAGTGTGGTAGGGCACGTTCAGCCCCAAGTAACACATCAAAGCAGTATAACGGCCGTCTTACAGCATATCTGTATGCTTTTAGCATTTTGAGTTCGTTTTATAGTAGCATTATAAACGTTTATAGTGCTGATATAGGTCTTAAATGGGCACAAATTACCCAGCTTGAGATCCTATACAGGTCATTTAATAGCATTGCAGGCGCATTATGTCTGCGCTATTAGCATTATCGTTGTCATGGAAAGTGCCAATCGCCTCAAAGAAGCATTAGTACGCTCTATTAAGTTGCCGACTGCATTAAAGAAGCCTTAATACGGCCAAAAAACTTGCTAATCGCAGTAAAGAAGCATAAGTACTATCGATTAACTTGCCAATCGCAATACAAACGCATTATACTAGCATAAGAGTGTAGTAAAATAAACCTTACGTCAATGCAAAAACGTCTCTAACACCGACGGAACAAATGTTATAATACAATGAACGTTGTGATTTAACTACTTTGTCTCGCAATATAAAATGGACGAAGACGGTACAAAAAACTGAATGAGTGACACGTCATATTTGTTTGCATCCTAACAAAATTTATAAAAGTTTTTGACACTTTTACGTTATTATATCCTTCAAATATGACTGCGCAATGTAGTTTACTGTAAATGCGTATATAAGTTTCATTGAAAATTTTCACGCGCCTTTGATTTATTGTGGTTTTGCTATAAAATATTATAAAAAGATATGCGTCAAATAAACAAAACAATTGTGTAATCCTCGTATAGAACGAGTTTTGCATTATTAACACAATAGTGTTGGTTGAGCAGTCTTAAATTAAGTAATTTCTTTATTATATAGGTATTTTCCTGGTATAAATAGGTCCGCATGATTTTATTTTTAGGTTATTAATTATTTACAAAATGGCGTTGGTCTATATAGACGGAGAGCTAGCCACGTCTACGTCGGATATGACAATAATGAGAGCAACCAAACCCCTCTAGTCAGTTTGGTATATTATGCTTATTTCTAGATCTGGACATCTGGCAGCTTTAAAGTAGTGGAGGTCAAAGAATGCAAACCATTTCAAGAAAATAAATCCTAGAGATCTGGGTTTGATGCAATATTATGAGAAACTATACAAATACTATACAATATTAAGAGAAATTATACAAAAATTTATGTTGGGAGAAAGTAGTGCCAAACGATGTATAATAAAATATAGTTCATAGTTTTCGCCTACTGTTTTTGTTTCCGTAATAATCATATATCGGGGTTTTCGGTGCGGGAACGATTTGAGAAAGAGTAGAGATAAACAGATAGGTTGAGAGTTAGTCTGAGAAAATATCATATTATGCTTAATGAATAACTACCTCTCTGTGAATAGCTTACACACTATGATACGAGCTTTTCTTAGAGGCATGTTTGTATTGACTATTATATACTTAGTATTTTAAAAATGCAATTGCATATCCGAAATTTATTAACTAGATCTACCTAAGACAAAGACACGGTATAGTAAGTGTCAAATATTAATCTTGACGTCCGATATTTATGAACTATTTGATTAACTGAAGAGGTTGACAATGATCAGTCACTACATGAATTAATAAAAATATACTTGAATAAATCATAGGTATATGTACCTACAATATATATACATAATAGTCAGCTATTTCATATAAATTGTATATACCTATGATTTTTTCGATCAATTATTCATTAGGTAGAAACGTGCTAGAGTACATTCTGTTTTTTAAGTTAATGCCTACTCTTTGGCTAATGTCAAACATTCCCGCACCGAAAACCCCGATGTATGGTAAGATTACACAATATTTTTTGGTCTAACGTTTTTTTTTGACCAGTTTTGAGTCGATATTCCAACATATTCACTATAGATAGAATTATAAGGCAAACGACTATCGGTTTTTAAATCTTTTATCTCCATTCTGTAGAGCCGGATCTTGAAATAAATGAGCCGTTATTTTTTTATGATATTTTTAAAATATGGTCTAAAAAAACACTTTTATCGATATTCGAATGGTGTAAAGAATCTTACATATACGTAATCTACATATTAGGGTTCCTCTTTGATGTCTCTAAAAACTGTAGAGAGATTTTAATTTTTAACTAATTAAAACAAAATTTATGACCATAAAACCACTTTTTTAGCCTAAACCGGTTCGACTTTGATGTCAAATATCTCGAAGACAATGAATACTGAAGTAAATATAGGATACTATATTGTTTAAAGCCGTTACTGATAATATGATAAGCTATATAAATAATCAGAAAACTAAGGGAATCAGATCTAAGGTCGTTGGCGCCAGGGAGCCCCTTAAAATATAGGCCCTGTCCTTTATACGAGGGCTGCTATTTATATATCCGGAAACCGGGATTACAATCTTCTTAAATAGCATATTTGACCTCCATGGTAAAATTTGAACTTTTTTAAGTACTGGCCGGTATATTTTTTCTTTCTTATTCACGCTCGTGTTTTGTTTTTGACGGGTTTTAAATGTCATCTCGCAGCAAGAATGGAACTCACTCGTAAAAATATTCGTGCTATGATTTATTATGATTTTCGGCGTGGTTTAACGCAACAACAGTGCATATATCAACTAACTTCAACTTTTGGTGATGAAGCCCCATCTAAAACTACTGTGTATCACTGGTTTAGTGAGTTCAATCGTGGACGTAGTATGCTTACGGACGAAGTTAAGGCAGGTCGCCCGAAATCGGTCGTTGTACAACAAAATATCGAGGCTGTGCGAAAACTTATAATGGACGACCGACATGTTACGTACTGCGAGATAGAGGCGACTCTGGGTATTTCTATGACCAGCATTAATAGCATATTACATAATTATTTGGCTGTAAAAAAAATTTGTTCGCGTTGGATACCCCACAACTTAACAAAAGAGCAAAAAGATGCTCGCGTCGAATGGTGCAATAAAATGTTAAAAAAATATAACCGTGGTGACTCAAAAGCCGTTTATAACATCTATACAGGTGACGAATCCTGGATCTATGCATACGATCCCGAAACGAAGCAACAATCAACGGTATGGGTGTTTCAAAATGAGCCGAACCCTACGAAAGTTACTCGTGCAAAAAGTACATGAAACAAATGGTGGCCTGCTTCTTCGGTATTAATGGCCATGTAGCTACAGTGCCACTAGAAAACCGTAGAACGGTTAATTCAGAGTGGTACACGACCATTTGCTTACCGGAAGTATTTGAACAAATTCGTAAAACTAACCAGCGACGAAGAATCATTCTTCATCATGACAATGCCAGCTGTCATACGTCACGCGAAACAACTCTATTTTTGGAGGGTCAAAATGTGGAATTAACGTGTCATCCGCCGTACAGCCCTGACTTGGCACCCAACGATTTTTATTTATTTCCAAATATAAAGAATAAATTACGCGGTCAACGATTTTCGACCGCTGAAGATGCTGTCGACGCATTCAAACAACACGTTATGGAGGTACCTCAGGCGGAGTGGCAGAAGTGCTTTAAAAATTGGTTCACGCGAATGCAAAAGTGCATAGATCATCAAGGGGAATACTTTGAAAAACAATAAAACCATTTTCAGCCGTGTACGTTTGTTTGTTTTTTTGTTTCCGGATATATAAGTAGCAACCTATGTAACTGAGACAACTTCGGCAATTTTTACCTAGTTTGGTATTACTATTTTCCAATTAAAACATTTTGCTAGTCTGTCACTGTGACCTCCACCCATTAAAAGCTGCCAGATGCCAGGATCTAGCAATAAGAATAGTATAGCAATCTAACCAGACAGGTTTTGTTGCTCTCATTATTGTGTCATATCTGACGTGGCTAGCTCTTAGTCCAATAGCAGCTCAGTGACCCTTAAAAAATGCCTTATTTATGCCTACAGCATTACACGTGAATAATTATGCTATTAAACAACATTAAGCATTTATTTATGCTATTGTAGAACCTAAGGCACTAAAACCGCTAAAAGTTGTATAGGGGCTGTTCATAAATTACGTCATCAATTTTTGATAGTAAAGCTGCCAAATAAAGTGACGTCATTAAAAAAAAATGCGTTTTAAGCTTAATTGTAAAATAAAAAACTATTTAGTAGATAATATTTTATAGCATTAAAAGTTTATAGAAACACGACTTTCATTCCTTTTTTACACATTGATGATGTGATCTTCGGAATGTCCGCCCCCCCCCCTCCTACGTCATGCTACCATCATCCGATGTCCAGACCCCCCCCCATTTGAAATGACGTAATTTATGAACAGCCCCTTATAGTGAATTACTTGGCTTTATAATGGTTTATATTATTGCTATTATACTGCATTAGGAACGTATTACCTACTTATAAATGCTATTGTACACCCTAAGGCATTAAAAATAGCTGAAAGCTGTATAGCGAATTTACGTGGCATTATAATGGCTAATATTCATGCTCTTAAACAGCATTAAGCAATTATTTATGCTATTGTAGAACCTAAGGCACTAAACCAAACCGAAGCATTAGTGTAGCAAACCAAAACGCAACTGTACAGCATTCAGCTGTACAGTTGCATG
The DNA here is from genome assembly GCA_947086415.1 of Pammene aurita. Classification (NCBI taxonomy): domain Eukaryota; kingdom Metazoa; phylum Arthropoda; class Insecta; order Lepidoptera; family Tortricidae; genus Pammene; species Pammene aurita. Next base: position 39,412,565 of record OX352295.1, on the reverse strand, counting down.
TTGTTCGCTGCACTAAAACTAATGGCTAAACAAAATCATTTACATATGCCATTATACAACCGTTATACAGCGTAAAGCATCATAAAATGCTATTGTAGAACCTAAAGCACTAAAAACAGCTGAAAGCTGTGTACCGGATTTACGTGGCATTATAATGGCTAATATTCATGCTCATAACCAGCATTAAGCATTTATTTATGCTATTGTAGAACCTAAGGCACTAAACCACACCGAAGCATTAGTGTAGCAAACCAAAACGCAACTCTACAGCATTCAGCTGTACAGTTGCATTTTGGTTCGCTGCACTAAAACTAAAGGCTTTAAAAAAGCATTTATACATGCCATTATACAACCGTTATACAGCTTAAAGCATTATATAATGCTATTGTAGAACCTAAAGCACTTAAGTGCTTTTAAACAGTCGAAAGCTGTACAGTTGCGTTGTGGTTTGCTGCACTAAAGCTAAAGGCTTTACAAAAGCATTTAGATATGCCATTATACAACCGTTATACAGCTCAAAGCATCATATAATGCGACAAGTTGCTCGGTGAACGTATATAAGAGTTTATACGGTCCTTAAGTTCGAAATAAGTTAACTATTCATATGTTATAATGCTTCCTGTGTTACTTGGGGCGAATGTCATCGCTCAAATCTGGAGCAGAGCCCGACTGGGGAAGTACCTCCACCTTACAGAAAACCACAGCCAAATAGCACTAGACCCTACTCATAGTGTTGTGTTCCTGCTGGTGAGTAAGGTTGCCAAAGAGCTCAAAGAGGACCCAGTGTGTTGACGATGAGGGACCTTCTTGTTCCTTTAGTCGTCAACACAGTGAATCCTCCTTTTTGTAAAGGGTCGGCAACGCGCATGTGACTCCTTTGGAGTTGCAGGCGTCCATAGGTTACGGTAGCTGCTTACCATCAGGCGGGCCGTACGCTTGTTTGCCACCGTCGTGGTATAAAAAAAAAAAAAAAAAGTACTTCATTTTTAATTAATAATTCTTGTGAAAAGCTGTGAATAATTTTCCCGGCTTTTCACAATGTACAAAATTTAATGCTAGTAGGTACTTAAATTTTCTTTTTTTTATAAGATCCGAAGGCTTGTCGATAGAGCTTTAATAAATAAGTAAGATAGAATAAATACGTTTTGAAGAATTACCTATTAGTGGCCTAAGAATTGATAAAATAATCTAGGTACTTTCAAATTATTATTTACTAGTGACCCGTCCCGGCTTAAATTAAAAAAATGGTTATTGTAATTAGAAACTTCTAAAATTATCTATTAGTGTTTTTCCACTATATTATGAATGTATTATAGTTACATATAAACCTTCCTTTTGAATCACTCTTTCTATTTAAAAAAAGCGCATCAAAATCCGTTGCTTAGTTTTAAAGATCTAAGCATACATTGGGACAGACAGCGGAAAGCGACTTTGTTTTATATTATGTAGTGAAGTGATAGTGATGAAGACTTCGCCTGTTATCACACTGCTGCGGTTATAAATCTTCCATTATGGTGTATGCTTCCAGACGGTATTCGTGTGACGAATGAGGTATGAACTCTATTTGTAATCCTTTTATAGTAATTGTCATCTTTGATATAGTATAATAAAATCGGCGTATTCTAATGACTGTGTCATTGTGTGATTAAATGTACAATCTTTGTGCGATAATCTAATGACCTGCGGTATTGCGTGTAGAAGGTAATAATCACTTGGTGATTAAGAAATCATGTACTCCATTTGTAATCCTTTTATAGTAATTGTCATCTTTAATATAGTATAATAAAATCGACGTACCCTAATGACTGTGTCATTGTGTTATTATATGTAAAATAATTAGTGTGATAGTCTAATGACCTACGGTATCAGCACGATACTGAGAATAACTTAAACTAATAAAAACATATAAATAAATTACATTGTTAAGCAATGAAAATATAATCAATCTTATCGACATTTAATTAAATCCAGTATCGACATGCCGCCATCCCTACGGCCGCCGGCGTTTATTGGCTCAGTCGTCCGTTTGGTTTGAGGATAGTATACCGCATTCGGCGCTGGTGTGCGAGTGAGATAGCGAGCTACATGTGTATAGTGCTGTCTCGTTGACCGGAGGGGGACACGGCGCTAGTGTAAGATCCGGCATAGGGGTATATTTCTATACCTATACTATAGTTCTAAGTATATAAAATTAACTAAAAAAAAAACCGGCCAAGTGCGAGTCGGACTCGCGAACCGAGGGTTCCGTACAAACCTTTACAACTTAAAGGTATTATAGACGTATTTGATATGAATTTCAATTTAATACCTCTACGCGTTTACGAGGGAAAAGGTAGTAAGTTTAAAATTTTAAAAAATATGTTTTAGTATGATCTTACTAAAAATGTCTACATTTTGTAATTTTTTCATTGTCTATGCTTTATGATGTTGCTTCGTGCCAAATTTCAAGTTCCTGAGTTCACGGGAAGTACCCCATAGGTTTTGCGAGTGCCGAAACTCTAAAATTTGCAGCATAAACTACTGTATCTTTTGATTGCGTTGGCTTTTAAGTTTGATTTTTTTACAGCTCCAAGGGACAATATGCCTGAGTAATATAAATTTCAGCGCGTGGAGGTATCAAACCTCCACGCGTTCCTGAGAAACATGGTCTTGACAGACAGACAGACAGACAGACAGACAGACAGACAGACAGACAGACAGACAGACGGACAACAAAGTGATCCTACAAGGGTTCCGTTTTTTCCTTTCGAGGTACGGAACCCTAACATTGATATCCCAGGCAGGGAGGGTAATACAGTCTCTGGAGACTGTAGGTACTTAGTTAGATGATTTTTTATTTATTTTATACCACGACGGTGGCAAACAAGCATACGGCCAGCCTGATGGTAAGCAGCTACCGTAGCCTATGGACACCTGCAACTCCAGAGGTATCACATGCGCATTGCCGACCCTTTACAAAAAGGAGGATTCACTGTGTTGACGGCTAAAGGACCAAGAAGGTCCCATTTATTTGGGGGGGAGGGGGTTCTATTTATGTTCATTTAATATAACGAAAGTGCTGGTGATCTGTTTAAGGGCTCAAATCTGGAGCAGAGCCCGACTGGGGAAGTACCTCCGCCGAAGCAGGAGGTCCCGGGTTCGAATCCTGGTCAGGGCATTTATTTGTGTGTTTATCACAGATATTTGTTCCTGAGTTATGGATGTTTTATATGTATTTAAGTATTTATCCATATTTATCTATTATATACAGGGTGATTCTTGAGACGTGAGCAGGAACAACCCTACACACTTAGTTAACGATAATGAATCGGCCGCCATCATGTTTAAATGAAACAATAACGCCTTTCAATTTTTTTTTACCTTTTTGTGTCGTAGAAATTTTGTTCCCTGTAATCATGGTCACCCTACATAAACAAATCCATAAAGATCAAAACCTCTTTAACAATCATGACAGCACTTTGATTATGAAAAATAATTGTCAAATTAAGTGAGATACGATGTTTCCAAAGTAACCAGACATCAATTTGACAGAATATTCTCTTGTTTTTCTGTGATATGTGTAACATCAGTACGCGACGGAGTATTCTAATTGAAGAGTGACCATGCGTGTCGTAACTAATTTTAAACTTTTTATTTTTACTTAAAATTTTTTTTTTTGCTCTTATCACACTAATACTGATATCAAACAATAGCTTATTATTAACTGAATCCGTAGTGTTAAGCCTGCTCACGTCTCATGAATCATCCTGTATATCGTCGTCTAGTACACATAACACAAGCCTTATTGAGCTTACCGTGGGCCTAGGTCGATTTGTGTAAGATTGTCCTATAATATTTATTTATATTTATTTATTTATAGTGTTGTGTTCCTGCTGGTGAGTAAGGTTGCCAAAGAGCTCAAAGAGGACCCAGTGAGTTTATTTATTTAATCTTTATTGCACAAAAAGAAAACTTATCGTACAAAAGGCGAACTTAATGCCATGAGGCATTCTCTACCAGTCAACCTTAGGGCCAAGCAGAATGATTGTAGGCGGTGCTTCTAACTATACAGAAAACAAATTATATGACATAAGCATAAAACTTTAAAAAGATGCGAAACTACATCCTTAATTCTTAAACTACATAATTCTAATATACATAAAATACATAAATCAATACATACATACATAGATACATATATATACATACGACCATACATATATAAATACATATCCGAAAAATCTTATTAGAGAAGATAAGATGATGAGTTGACGATGAGGGACCCTCTTGTTCCTTTAGCCGTCAACACAGTGAATCCTCCTTTTTGTAAAGGGTCGACATCGCGCATGTGACTCCTCTGGAGTTGCAGGCGTCCATAGGTTACGGTAGCTGCTTACCATCAGGCGGGCCGTATGCTTGTTTGCCAGCGTCGTGGTATATAAGGGCATAATTGGTACCGTATTCTAATTATGAAAAACTAGGAAAAAAATATTTTCAAGCAAAAAATGGTTTTGTACGGAATAGAAGGTTGGCCCGCTGGGACGACGTGTCCCATGTCCCATACAACAAAAAAATATTCTCTCCTACATATTCTTAGTCGCAAGAACATACCAATTATAATCTTAAACGGGTCACCAGTAATTTTGTTACTGTTTTACATGCAAAGCGAACCGATATAAACAAAATCGATTACACGTTATCACTCTTATCAGGTCAGGTTCATTCTGTATAAGCACTGTTCCAAATATAATCAGTATCAATGCAAACACCACAGCGAACAGTTCATACATTTACCAAACATAACAATTCAAACTAAAATCAACTTTAAGTGCAAGAGTTAAAGTAAGAAATCGACTGTGGCGTCTGAACGATCTTGACCTTGCCTCGGCTTTGCCGTTTCATTTTTACTAGTATTTTTTTTGTGCGCTGAAGCGAGACAGCTAATAAAACAAAATGGCGTCATGGTTTGGGAAACCTAGTGTTGAAGTGTACAATGATATTCACGTTAATTTTCTACCTTTGAATTATGCTTATGTGCTTTTGAATACGACTTTGGATTACATTGGAGTTTACAGTGTCAGTGAAGAGTGTTATAAAGTAAGTAAAGTGTTATTTTTAGGTTATGTTTTCTAATATTGTGCAAATATTTTGTTTTGGTTATTACTGAAGAAAGAGAGAGATAACACAGCGCAATGAAAAAACAAGTCAGAGAAAAAATGTACCTACTTAACATTTAAAAAAAAAGTTACATTTTATTTTTGTGAAATTGTTAGAGAACCTAACCTAACTTCCAGGAAAACATAAGGAAAAAACTGTTTTATGGCCCCATAGTGGTACAATAAAATACATAGTAAAATAAAATAATTATGATAAATACGTGTAATATCAACGTTATCAGGCGATCTCCTCCAAACAGAAAAAGTAAGGTAGAATTTATATATTAGTGAAGTAGTAGTGTATTATTTATTAGTGAAGTAATTTGACAGCACTTGAGATACATTTGACAACCGCTTTGTACCTATCCTATGCCAGGAGCAATGATTTTTACTATGGATGGGTTATTCTCATAATTCTCACAAAACATATTCCAAATTTATTTCAAGACCTAGCAAAGATTCTGTTATGTTTATCTATATTGTTAATCAGTACATCTTTGTCACTATAGTTGTTAGAAAACTATAGTTTGTCTCTTTCTCACGCGGGTGACGGGTGCTCATTAGCACGTCGGCATCTCTCGCTTGCTGGTGCGCGACTAGATACAATTGTTTGAAGTGACTCATTTTTAGAGGTAACTTAGCGGTTGACGCCATTTTATTTTTGAGACAACAAAAGCGTGTTATGATCATTTCTAACACCTCGCCCGTTTAGTTTCTACTGCACAAACCTAAGTCATAACTAAACAGTGTAATATTTGTAAACTGGAGCCTCGTCTGCCAACAAACCACACTGTGGTTTGGCAGAAGTACTGATGTAAAAAAAATGTGAACCGTTTCGTGAATAAACATTTATTTATTTTTTATTTTTTTAAATAACCCGATATATTTAATTATTTTATGGTTTTTACGTAGAACTCAATATTGTATTTAGGTAAAGCCTTCAAATTTCATATTCATATTAACGGCCTCCTAGCCTAGTCGGTAGTGACCCTGCCTATATAAGGAAAGTATTTATATGTATATATCTATTACATATATCGTCGTCTAGTACCCACAACACAAGCCTTATTGAGCTTACTGTGGGACTAGGTTGATTTGTGTAAGATTGTACCATAATATTTATTTATTTATTTATTTATTTATATTATAAGATTTTTCGACTAAATATGAAATAGTAAACGAAAGAACGAAAAAATAAACTGGTATTTTAGCAAATACCGGTTTCCGCGACCTGGTAGAAGGAAGGTATTTTGTAAAAGGTAATAAAACTATTATAGGTAGGTACTTTTATTTTAACAACAACTACCATACCATACCATACCATACAATCAATGTTCTCAGTGAAATATCTCTAAGGGAACATCTTAATCTAGTACCGAAAATGGGGCGAGTAGGGAGAAAACTGACATTCAAATGTCGATAACATTTTATTTTTACATAATGTAAATTGAATGCTATGTATGATGAATGTTCCGGACGTATTTTATTCTAGTTTTTTTATGAATTTGGGTAGGTCCATTTCATAACTTTACCGATTAACACAAAATCAATCCTGCTCACACCGTAGCGTAGTACCTCGTAGTGGGATGAAATGAGATTTCATACAAAGGTGATTTTGGAACATCGTTGGATCGTTTTTTTTTTATGAATATCACTATAAGTAGCTCCATTTGTTATTACAAATAGGCATCCCTTCTCCCCCATTCATAACCCAACTCTCCACGCAATCCCTACTCACCCCATTTTACGGTAACGTATTTTCTACTTATAATCTTCTTTACTTGTATGCTTCCGTATCTCCTTATAATAATAAATAAATAAGTAATAAATAACGTTGAGTTACAAGACATAACAAAGATCAATTAACTTATTGTGTTTAATTAACGATATCAAAACGAGGTCATTCCAGATAAAGTAGGTATTGCTAATAAAAATATCTCGAAGCGCGACCCCGAACTGATGATAGACTTTAATACTTTATGAGGCTTATTCGAAGAATAAAATTTGAATTTAGTTAGATTTTGGATTGGACCTGGCAGAACTGACATATGCCTTAATTCAGATCATACTTTCTTTGTTATCAATTGGTTAGCCTATGGACGCCTGCAACTCAAGAGGCGTCACATGCGCGTTGCTGGCTAAAGGGACCAGAATGTCCACCGTCGTCAAAACACTGTATCGTTTTTGAGCTCTTTAAATTTTAAGTCCAATTGTAATGCATAACCTACTTTTCAAATGAGCCAGAAAAAAGAAATTCAAGTTTTTAATGATTTATAACTCTCTAGATCCCATTCTGGGTGACGTAATCGTAATAGTCTAGAAAAAAATAGTAGTTAGAAATTCAAAATTAACAGACCTACAACGTTGCAGGCGTTGCAGTTATCTAACCATAAACATATTTAGGTAAACTACACATAGGTAAACTTTAAAGAATAACTGCAAAACTATCCGGCGACTTCATATTTTTGCGCGATTTCGAAATGTTAAGTATAATATTGATAGTTTCAATGGTGTCCTTAGTGGATAACAAAATATAATGTTTCTTACAAACTTAGAATTTTTAGTTTCGATAATTTTATTTAATCTTTACATTTTCTGGGCTAAACCTCCTTTTTCCACCACAAAGCAGTACCGATATAAATACCGTTATACATAATGAACTATGTTCTCACCCCCGAGTATGTTAGGTATATTTGTAGATTACTTACCTATTAGACAGAGCGTAGGTATATTTGGCATAGATCATTATAAATTATAAGATACATATATATCGCCGTGAACGTAAATCGGTAAAACAAATAGCGGCCATAGTGTGAATTTAGTTCAAGTCAATTTAATATTTTTATTTTAAATTATACTTACGTTCCATATCAATGTTAGTAAAACTTATAAATCTAATTTAGAATTTTTAAATTATTGTCTCGTGATATCATTAATTGTCTCTAGCAGTGTGTGTGTTGTGTTCCTGCTGGTGAGTAAAGTTGCCATAGAGCTCTAAGAGGACCCAGTGTGTGGACGATGAGGGACGCTCTTGTTCCTTTAGTCGTCAACACAGTGAATCCTCCTTTTTGTAAAGGGCTTTTTGTCCATAGGCTATACGGTAGCCGCTTACCATCAGACAGATAATGTAATAATACATAAATCCTATTTACTAAATAAATACATAAAAACGATCGATTAATTAGTAGCTCAAGAAACGTACAATGTAATTTTGTAGCGGTTTATGGACGGATTTCCGCCGAGAACCGATTTTTGGAAAGGTAAAAATTGAGTTAACAGTTTTTATAATGACATCTGTGGGACAAAGTTGCGGATGGACGCTTATTAGCAAATAAATAAGTGCTAAGTTGTTTAGCGGTCCAGACACTGTCAGTAATACTGTCATTATTTCTGTACCCGTCCCTTTCTATTTATATGACGGACGAGAAGGATGAGTAGATACATATTACTGACAGCGTCTGCGGGCCTTTACAGTTGCGAAGCAATTACTGAGTAGAGTATCGTGGTTTGCAAACAAGTCTTCTTCACTCTCGTTTCCTCATGACTGAGGGTCGCGTCAGCAATCGTCGGTAACTTTTTTCACGAAAGCTTTCCATACGGTTCTATCTTCAGCTTCGCATAGATGTCTGCAGGTTTGCTTGGCAGGCTTCCTCCACCGAGTGGTAAGAAAGTATATCAAACTTGTGTGGAATTCATTTTCAAATAGTCAGATTTGGACTCTTATATAATAATGTATTACGTAGCCTACAATACGAAGCCAGGTAAGCTGATTACGGTCGAAGCATGTATAGTGCTTTTCTCAAACATGTAAGGAAATAAAATTACTTGTTTAGTGCTTCAGTTACTGGCTGAGTGATTTAATGTTGTATGAAAATCCTTTACGTACGTCGCGCTGAACCTGCCTTGGAATAGAGTCCCTACTGGTCTCTAATTACTAACGTAACAGGAACATTTCCGAGCATGTTTGAGAAAAAATTATTACCTTAGATAGATAAAGAGTAATCAACTTTGGCTGCTGCATTGCACTTTTACGAGAGCCTCGCAGCAATTAATAAATGCAACTATCCATTGCTATCACAGATACGAATATTGGTAACCTGGTACAGTGAAGGCACGTTGGGCTGCGTGTGCGTGTGTGCGTGCGGCAGCAGCAGGCCGGGCAGCAGCGCGCCGGGCGCCGCGCACAGCTTGGCGAGCAGCCCCGTCACCAGGCAGTTGCTCAGCACGTCCGACTCCAGCAGCGAGGCAGCTTTTTTTAGGAGGCTGCTGAGGAGAGGGCCTGTAAACATTTACATATTTAAACCTCAAAATGCTGATTGAAAAACGTCTTAATATGTTAATTCGACGACACCGTTTCTTTGATATGATGATGGGTACCATTTCAATTCTTTTTTTATTACTTGCATGCAGTAATATCTTAGTGAAAACAGCCGAAACATACAGAGAAATTTCGTTTCGAAAGCAAAGAATCAAGTTTTCTTGAGTTACTTAAAAGTCGATCTTACTCATCAACTTTCCCTTATCGAATCTTTAAGATATTGTTTGGTACCCTTCCAATTTTACTTTCCTTACTCGCATGTTGTTAAAACTTACTGAAAACAATCGAAACTTACGAAGAAATTTCGTTTCGAAAGCTTGGAAGAAAGTTATTGTAGGAGTAGTCGCGAAAAATGTCTTAATATGTTAATTCGACGACACCGTTTCTTTAATATTATGATGGGTACCCTTTCAATTATTTTTTTATTACTCGCATGCAGTAATATCTTAGTGAAAACAGCCGAAATTTACAGAGAAATTTCGTTTCGAAAGCTAGGAAGAAAGTTTTTGTACGAGTAGTCGCGAAAAACGTCTTAATATGTGAATTTGACGACACCCTATCTTTGATATGATGATGGGTACCCTTCCAATTCTATTTTTATTACTCGCATGCAGTAATATCTTAGTAAAAACAGCCGAAACTTACGGAGAAATTTCGTTTCGAAAGCTAGGAAGAAAGTTTTTGTACGATGGGTACCCTTCCAATTCTATTTATATTACTCGCATGCAGTAATATCTTAGTGAAAACAGCCGAAATTTACGGAGAAATTTCGTTTCGAAAGCTAGGAAGAAAGTTTTTGTACGAGTAGTCGCGAAAAACGTCTTAATATGTGAATTTGACGACACCCTATCTTTGATATGATGATGGGTACCCTTCCAATTCTATTTTTATTACTCGCATGCAGTAATATCTTAGTAAAAACAGCCGAAACTTACGGAGAAATTTGGTTTCGAAAGCTAGGAAGAAAGTTTTTGTACGAGTAGTCGCGAAAAACGTCTTAATATGTGAATTTGACGACACCCTATCTTTGATATGATGATGGGTGCCCTTCCAATTCTATTTTTATTACTCGCATGCAGTAATATCTTAGTGAAAACAGCCGAAACTTACGGAGAAATTTCGTTTCGAAAGCTAGGAAGAAAGTTTTTGTACGAGTAGTCGCGAAAAACGTCTTAATATGTGAATTTGACGAATCCCTATCTTTGATATGATGATGGGTACCCTTCCAATTCTATTTATATTACTCGCATGCAGTAATATCTTAGTAAAAACAGCCGAAACTTACGGAGAAATTTCGTTTCGAAAGCTAGGAAGAAAGGTTTTGTACGAGTAGTCGCGAAAAACGTCTTAATATGTGAATTTGACGACACCCTATCTTTGATATGATGATGGGTACCCTTCCAATTCTATTTTTATTACTCGCATGCAGTAATATCTTAGTAAAAACAGCCGAAACTTACGGAGAAATTTCGTTTCGAAAGCTAGGAAGAAAGTTTTTGTACGAGTAGTCGCGAAAAACGTCTTAATATGTGAATTTGACGAATCCCTATCTTTGATATGATGATGGGTACCCTTCCAATTCTATTTATATTACTCGCATGCAGTAATATCTTAGTGAAAACAGCCGAAATTTACGGAGAAATTTCGTTTCGAAAGCTAGGAAGAAAGTTTTTGTACGAGTAGTCGCGAAAAACGTCTTAATATGTGAATTTGACGACACCCTATCTTTGATATGATGATGGGTACCCTTCCAATTCTATTTTTATTACTCGCATGCAGTAATATCTTAGTAAAAACAGCCGAAACTTACGGAGAAATTTGGTTTCGAAAGCTAGGAAGAAAGTTTTTGTACGAGTAGTCGCGAAAAACGTCTTAATATGTGAATTTGACGACACCCTATCTTTGATATGATGATGGGTGCCCTTCCAATTCTATTTTTATTACTCGCATGCAGTAATATCTTAGTGAAAACAGCCGAAACTTACGGAGAAATTTCGTTTCGAAAGCTAGGAAGAAAGTTTTTGTACGAGTAGTCGCGAAAAACGTCTTAATATGTGAATTTGACGAATCCCTATCTTTGATATGATGATGGGTACCCTTCCAATTCTATTTATATTACTCGCATGCAGTAATATCTTAGTAAAAACAGCCGAAACTTACGGAGAAATTTCGTTTCGAAAGCTAGGAAGAAAGTTTTTGTACGAGTAGTCGCGAAAAACGTCTTAATATGTGAATTTGACGACACCCTATCTTTGATATGATGATGGGTACCCTTCCAATTCTATTTTTATTACTCGCATGCAGTAATATCTTAGTAAAAACAGCCGAAACTTACGGAGAAATTTCGTTTCGAAAGCTAGGAAGAAAGTTTTTGTACGAGTAGTCGCGAAAAACGTCTTAATATGTGAATTTGACGACACCCTATCTTTGATATGATGATGGGTACCCTTCCAATTATATTTTTATTACTCGCATGCAGTAATATCTCAGTAAAAACAGCCGAAACTTACGGAGAAATTTCGTTTCGAAAGCTAGGAAGAAAGTTTTTGTACGAGTAGTCGCGAAAAACGTCCTTATATGTGAATTTGACAACACCCTTTCTTTGATATGACGATGGGTACCCTTTCAATTTTGCTTTTCTTCCTCGCATGTGTTTATAAATTAGTGACAACAGTCGAAACATTCGGAGAAATTCCGTTTGGAAAGCAAAGAATCAAGTTTTCGTGAGTTACTTAAAAGTCGATCTTACTCAGCAACTTTCCCTTATTGAATCTTTATGATAATGTTTGGTACCCTTCCAATTTTACGTTCCTTACTCGCATGTTGTTATAACTTACTGAAAACAATCGAAACTTACGGAGAAATTTCGTTTCGAAAGCTTGGAAGAAAGTTATTGTAGGAGTAGTCGCGAAAAACGTCTTAATATGTTAATTCGACGACACCGTTTCTTTGATATGATGATGGGTACCCTTTCAATTCTTTTTTTATTACTCGCATGCAGTAATATCTTAGTGAAAACAGCCGGAACTTACAGAGAAATTTCGTTTCGAAAGCTAGGAAGAAAGTTTTTGTACGAGTAGTCGCGAAAAACGTCTTAATATGTGAATTTGACGACACCCTTTCTTTGATATGATGATGGGTACCCTTCCAATTTTACTTTCCTTACTCGCATGTTGTTATAACATAGTGAAAACAGCCGAAACTTACGGAGAAATTTCGTTTCGAAAGCTAGGAAGAAAGTTTTTGTACGAGTAGTCGCGAAAAACGTCTTAATATGTGAATTTGACGACCCCCTTCTTTGATACGATGATGGGTACCCTTCCAATTTTACTTTTCTTTCTCGCATATGTTTATAACTTAGTTAAAACAGTCGAAATATTCGAAGAAATTCCGTTTCGAAAGCTAAGAGAAAAGTTTTTGTGAGTGAAATTCGAAGACACCGTTTACCCTACCGATTACCCTACCTACTTGAAAATATTGTCTGGCACCTGTTTAATACTTTATTTACCTTAATAATAATCAAAATTTGTAAGAAATATCGAAATTGCTGGGAAAATACTTTTTTTCATACGAGCAAGAAATTGCGTTCACAAATTTTACGTACTACGTCTATCCCGCCGCTGGAGAGTCTGCTAGTTTCAGCTTCACAATCAAATCTACCGGCAATCATCCTCAGAATGTTGTTGCTACTGCATATTTATAACATGTTACCCGTCGATGCTTTAATTTACCTTTACCCGCTCTTAAGAAATATTTGAAAATGTCATGAATGTCAAAGGGTTATTGCAGGTTCGAGGACTATATATGACGGACAAAGTTGCATGGCCCAAACCAAAAAACTACTACAAAATCATCTAACATTTATAGGACACCGTTTAGGTAGGAGAACATATCAAACGTTTTGTGAAGCAGTCAGATTAGGATTTATTTTTATTTATAATTAAACAATGGGTGCATTATGTGTCTCTCGAGATGTTTTGATATGCCTTCTTGAAGAACTACGCACTATTTTGTATCTTTAAGATCTAATAATGTATTACTGTTTTGAAAAACTTAAGCTGTTCTTCTTTTTCTTTGGTATTTTTCTTAAACTATAACCTGTTTGGTTAATCTCACCTTGTTTGATATGTTTTCTTATAGAACAACGCAATATATGTATTGTTTTGAAAAAAATAAGTCCCGCTGAGTTTCTTGCCGGTCATAATTCTTCTCGGGTCAGAGGTGTAGGGTTAGAACCGGTGTAGTTTTTTTTTCTCTTTTACTTTGATTACATTGAACTATCTGACGTGTAAAAATGCCCTTGTGGCCTACTTACTGAATAAATGTTTGAGTTTGAGTTTGAATCGGTCCATCGGGTGGGTGATCTTCCACGGCTTCTTTTTCCTTCCACTTGGCCGACAACACTCGCTGCCAAGTACTATGCCTACAATGCTGTGTGGTCACGCGGTCTTCGTAAATTGTTGATGCAGAGTCTGTGTGTAGTACTCTGTGGTTAGGTGTAACGTACCGGGAATGTAATTTATTATGCGTAGAATTCAATGAGGGGCATCAAACGATATCGGAGAGGAAATTTCGTAGCATTTTTTATACACGAGTGTTTTGGTGATCTATATCATGTACAGTTAGAAGAAAGACAAAAATAAAATCTAAAGTTTTAAGAGCTGTAAGTAAATAAACGATAGTAGCTACCTGAGTGCTGGTAGCCTAGCGGTAAGACGTCCGACTTTCAATCCGGAGGTCTCGGGTTTAAACCCCGGCTGAGATTGAGATTTTCGGAACTTATGTACGGAATATCATTTCCATACCAGTCTCTTTTTGGTGAAGGAAATCGTAAGGAAACCGAACCTAATCCCGATAACGCCTAGTTACTCTCTGGGTTGGAAGGTCAGATGGTAGTCGCTTTCGTAAACACTAGTGCCTACGCCAATTCATGGGATTAGGTTGTCAAGCGGACGCCAAGCCGGGACAAACGCTAGGAGGAAGAAGTTAGTACCTACCTACATTGTGTAAGACTGTAAGAGAAATATTGTTCTTACCCACCGGATTAGGTATCACACTTGGGAAATAAAAATGAAATTTTAAGATAAAAAACGTTAAATTAGGTTACATAAAGTCCGTATCTCCCCTTGGGATAAAATATTACTGTAACTCTCGCTATGCCTGCGTGTAATGACACGCTTTATCAGCGGGTGCCATGAAATAGTAGATTGTTAACCAAGGGTTGAAAGTGACCTATTTCACCCGAGATATTTCTGGCGCTCGAACGAAGTAAGAGCGCCAATAGTTCGTGGGTGAAATGGGTAATTTCACCCGAGTTAAACACTCTGCTTTTCATTTCGACTGTGAGGAAAGTACAATACCACACGCATATTTTATACTCGTAAAACAGGTATATAAAGAATCCATACTAATAATATAAATGGGAAAGTGTATGTGTGTGTTTGTTTGTTTGTCCGTTTTTCACGGCAAAACGGGGCGACGAATTGACGTGATTTTTTAAGTGGAGATAGTTGAAGGGATGGAGAGTGACGTAGGCTACTTTTTGTCTCTTTCTAACCCCCCACTTCCCTAAAATGGGGAGTGGATGTTTGTATGGAGCATTCCGGGGGGCAATCAGGAAAGGGGAACCGTGTTATCCCGAATTTAACGCGAGCGAAGCCGCGGGCAAAAGCAAATCTATAAAAATGTTAAGTAAAATTTGAACAATTTTAAAAGTCTAATTCAATGTTTTGCCGGTGGTCGGGGAGCATGGCATCCGGGTGGGCACCGGCTCAATCCACAATTAACACAACTAATTACTTTCCATCCTAGGGATGGAAAAGCATTTTTCCACCCGGCTATCTACCCAGGAAAATAAAACTTTCCGAGCAGGAGAGATGAAAAATATATTTTATCAAACAGTGATAGTAGGCTTGGAAGTATCATGTTGCTTCTGCTTTGTTAACGTTTGATAGTAGAGTAGTAGAGTATTGGAGCCCCGAGGAGTTAAATTTATCAAATTTCCTACCAATTGGCTTCTATGGCATGTAGTGTTATAGAGCAAGTTTTTACGATCATAAAAGCAACACGCTGAACCATATACAGGCTGTGAAACAATGTTTTTGTATGAAGAGGTCCGGAACTATAAGAGATAGTACTACTTACCCATACTTGTTCTCAGGAAACCAAATGTAGACGAAGACGAAAAAACTGCATTAAAAAAATCAAAAATCCATACCCAAGGTCTGGAATAGTTTTTTTTAGAAATGTTTTCTATCTTGGAAATAGATCAGTTTATTAAAAAGTGAGGAGCATTTACGTACAAAGTGACCCGTAATATAATTTCTGTACCGAAATGTTATTTACATTTCGCAAATCTTATATGAAAGAGTTACTCGTATGGCCAAAAACAAAAAAGTTTAAAATCCCTATTTCCACCCCACTATATGCATAACATTTTATTTTTGAGCACCCGTTTTGTCCTTAAGTCGGGTTCGATTGAGAGCGTTTGATCCGATTTATTTATTTCTTCCTTTGCTAGTGTAGCCATGAAATAAACTTAATGATATGGACATCTGTGATCTACAGTTCCATTATTGTAACGGTTGGCAGTTGAATATTTGCTTCGTTAAAAAGAAATAAATCTTATGAAGTCGCTTTCCAAGCTGCTGATCTTCTACCTTCCGTATGTTACGCTCTTGTAAGGAACCTTGATCGGCCTTCTTCACTATGTCGATTAAACGGGTCGGTGGATCTCTATTCCTGTTGACAACACGTTGACAACAAGTTTTCTGGTTTCCGTCTGGTCACGTATCCGAAGTACTGAAGGATTCGCTGGAGGCAGATGAATGATAAGCGGCACTGCAATTTTTATTTCGTTAGGATTGACGTCGTTTTTTTAACGCACTGTCAGCAAAACAGTTGGCTTAGTACCCTTGTATCCTAAACTAGGGACAGACGTGCTAAATTAGGTAACTGGCATATAACCGCGAACCATTTCGCACATCGAATCGTCTATTTGCATCACTCTCTTTCGAATAAGCAAGAGCGATAGAGACGGGGACAACGAATTGTCAATTGTCGACTTTCGAACTTCGCGGTAGGCCCCCAGGTATGTTGACTCTACTTACTCTTTTGTACATAAATGTATTATACTAACAAGAAACAAGAAAAGTCATTAAAACATTAGTAAAAACCTTTTTTTACAGTCACTGATTGTCTTGCTTAGCAGCATAGGCCTCCCCAAGCTTTTTCCATGCCAATCTGTCTTTTGCCATTCTCATCCATGTCGTTCCTGCCATGTTCTTAAAATCATTTTTTGATAATGTAAATATTTTCGGAAATAATCGCTCCAAAAGTAAAAAAAAATGTGTGTCTCCCCCTCTAACTTTTGAACATATGTTTTAAAAATATGAAAAAATCTCAAAAGTAGAACTTTATAAAAACTTTTGTAGGAAAATTATTTTGAACTGGATAGGTTGAATAGTTTTTGAAAAAAAAATTACAAAATAATTTCTGAACTAAGTTTGTAATTTAACCGTATAAGCAGGTGTTTATTGTACCTGTTATTTCTACAAAATCACAATGAAATGACGTGCTTTCAAATAAAGTAAAAACGGTGAAAATCGGTTCACGCAATAAAGAATTATCCCATAAAAATCATCTTCCATACTTTAAGCTCGCGTGCAATAGTTTACTTAATTTGCCGATAGATGTCGCTGTACGTGGAACGCTCATATCATATCCTACATGGCGGTGTTATTTTAACTCTTAAGTGGGGACACTTACTGTGACGGACGGAAAACTACGGAACCCTACACTGAGCGTGGCCCGACACGCTCTTGGCCGGTTTTCTTTTTCAGTTCGATTAAGGTGCCCTGTCCAAAAACATTACCAAGAGTCAAAAACTGTCTGAAATAAAATATTTAAATTGAAAAAAAAAACACTTCAAAGTGAAACGCAAAAATTATTTTGTCCCTTAACTTCCTGCTCCCTTGTCACCTTACAAATCAGAACAGGAAAAGATTGAGCGCTCATTCTGATCGAGTGACAGACTTAATCCGACAAAGTCCCCCGCTCCGCGAATTGGCTTCCATACTTATTGCCAATTCTGCTTCAAACGAATGTTTGCAAATACTTTGCTTCTTAAAGTTAACTAATTTGATTAGTTAGACGATATTGGCTTTTTTATTCGATTGACATTGGAATGGCGATTTTTTATAGTATTGTTGTGGGCACAGTCAATTTCGGACAAAAATATGTGTAAACGACTTTATTGTTTTAC
The DNA here is from genome assembly GCA_947086415.1 of Pammene aurita. Lineage (NCBI taxonomy): Eukaryota > Metazoa > Arthropoda > Insecta > Lepidoptera > Tortricidae > Pammene > Pammene aurita. The sequence goes on along the minus strand of OX352295.1, from coordinate 39,394,849 downwards.
TTACTTATTCATATTTGTGTCCAAAATATTGCTTCAATATTTTAGGCCTGGTATACACGGCTGCTATTATTTGCACTTGTAATATTTTTATACTTAAGTTCATTTTAAATATGACCTTATTTGTAATACTTAATCAAATATATAATATGTTCACGCGTCATACGACATCGGTCTTTCAAACGGTACGTAAACGTACAATACTCATACAATAATTAAAAAAAAAAAATAACCGACTTAACTTAGCCTCCACCTATCCAAAAGCAAATGCTGGAGCTGCTGTAAAAAATACTCAAATCACTATATGGGTTTATAATAGTTGAAGAGTTCCCTCGGTTCTTCAGATCCTGACCTGGTGATGGAATAAATGGGACCAACTATGAATACTCTTTCAAACAAAAACAGAATTTTCCAATTCGATTGAGCCGTCTTCGAATAATTAGTGAACATAAATAAAATAGCAAAAACAAAGATACCGAAGAATTGAGAACCTCCTCATTCGAAATCTTGAAGTCGGTTGAAAATAACCCCTGTTTTAACTTGAGTGTACACTGTGTACAGTCAAGAAAAGACCTTAATCCCATGACCTTCATCAAGTATCCTCAGTAAATAAAACGATGTTTCAGTGTCCATACAAACGGCAAAAGGATGAATACGAATATACTGCATTCCGAACGGATAAGACAAAGATTTACCGGGTATACACAGGAGAACAGACCAGATGGAGGATCCTGAACAATGAGCATGGTGATTTTATCCAGCCAGACTATGTCAGGTAAGTTTTCTGAAATTAAAGTTTAAAAAAATATGTTACTTATTCATGTATGTTTTTTTTTTAAATATGATTTACATTAATTTATTCATTGAGAAAAATGGTGGTATTTGCAATCGCAAAAAATGACCCTATAGCTGTGAAGTACCAAATCATCATCATCATCATCATTCATCATATCAGCCGAAAGATGTCCACTGCTGGACATAGGCCTCCCCCAAAGAGTGCCACAATGACTGGTCCTGCGCCACCCGCATCAAGCGGACTCCCGCGACCTTCACCAGGTCATCAGTCCACCTTGCGGGGGGTCTACCCACGCTGCGCCTTCCGGTTCGTGGTCGCCACTCGAGAACCTTTCCGCCCCAACGGCCATCGGTTCTACGAGCAATGTGCCCCGCCCACTACCGTACCAAAGTACCAAATACAAGGATTTAATTTTTTTTTATAAATTTTTACTGAAAATAAAACCAGAAATGTTATTTACCTCTATGGACGCTTCGAGTATCGTAATTGGTTTAGGTATAAAACACTAAGAATAATCTTAAAAATAAATTCTAATTTAGGCACTATTTTGGCTTTCTAAGCACTACCTGTTTTTGAAACTCTGTTCTCCATCTCCTGCTAAAATAAGATTGTCAGGTGGAGATCACTTATAGCGATAAGACCGCCTGTTGTTACCATTATTGACTGTTAAATCTGTTTCTGTATTTATTTTTTGTGTGTGGTGCAATAAAGAATATTGTATTATATTTTATTTTGGTTTACCTTGTGCAGATTGTTTTAACGGCTTGTAATAGTTTTTAGTATCTCCCAAACAAAGACATAAGCTTTGAGTTTCTTTAGACAGCGTTCGGTGATGTGTAAAAACAAGATCCCTACCTACCTATAGATAGTTAATAATAATTTTAATGGATTTTATTTGAAGTGTTTTTTCCCTATTATGTAATTCATTTTATAGCGGCCTGATGTGTGAAATTAAACCTACTCTGGCAGAGTACGGCGTCTACAGATTGGACGCCGGGAAATGTGGAATGGAAACAGAAGTTCCTCCAGTCAATATTTACTTGCGTTAGTATTTTACTATTGTATTATTTTCCTTTAAATTGTTACAACAATTGTACAAGATATTTCAACAAGTTATTGTAATTACCTTTAACTATACATTAAAATTTAAAGATACCTTAAAATAAACAACATTCAGCGATTATACTATACATTGATAAAATGCTTATAACAAAATTAATTCCCTGTTTTCATCATTGAGTAACAGGAGATGTCATCCGCAAGATTTTTTTTTCGCCTTGATTTTAAGTGACCGGCAGTCCATACATTCGTTCTTGAACCACTGACATGATGCCAAGCAACTGACAGCTGTCAATCGCCAAACATGGCCAACAAAATTTGTTCTAGATAGCCGATCTAGTAGAATACATAATAAATCAATGGTGTCCATGGTTGTTGGACACCCGACCCAAGTACGAGTATATTCATTATTTTCATGGAGTTGAACTCAAATGGCCCTCTATGCAAGAATTGTTTCTCTTACCGTAATTATCTGACACGAAAGTTAACAAATATATAAAAAAACTTTTTTTCAGCTCTCCTGATTTTCAGTGTAATTATTTTAAGCGCCATCACGGCCTTAGGACTCGTAAAATTATTTCTACGAAGAAACAAAGAGCGATATAACGACGGATTAAAGTTAACTGCGCGAGATAACTCAGATATAATGCCCAGCCTTCACTTCTTAAGGGGGTAAGTAGGTATTAAAAAAGGTATAGTACTTGAGCCACGGTTAGTTTAAATTAGCAAATTCCTAGCCGTTAGAAGTACAAAATGTTTCGTAGAGTACTTTTTGAAAAACTCGAAAAATAATTAGTCATATACAGCGTAAGCACAAACTCAGTAGCCATCAAGATGACTTACTGGTAAGTTATTGTGCATTATATACACAAATAAAAAAATATGATAAGCAGCTTTTAAATATATTCAAAAAACTTGTAATTTAATTATTAAAAATATAGGTAGGTATTTTTTTAAAATGTTTCGTAGAGTACTTTTTGAAAAACTCGAAAAATAATTAGTCATATACAGCGTAAGCACAAACTCAGTAGCCATCAAGATGACTTACTGGTAAGTTATTGTGCATTATATACACAAATAAAAAAATATGATAAGCAGTTTTTAAATATATTCAAAAAACTTGTAATTTATTTATTAAAAATATAGGTAGGTATTTTTTTTTTCGGATAATGTCGAAGCCAATGAAAGCGGATCGCAATGAACTAATATTTATCAGTATATTTTTATAATTAAAAAGTCTAGCTTTGAAAGTCCCGTTCTGACCAATTTAAAGTTTAACCTGTATAAAATGCCACATTCTGGATAAGGTCAATATATGTAAATAAGTTTTTTTTGTATACCACGACGGTGGCAAACAAGCATACGGCCCGCCTGATGGTAAGCAGTTACCGTAGCTTATGGACGCCTGTAACCCCAGAGGATTCACATGCGCGTTGCTTACCCTTTAATAACCTATACACTCCTTTTTTGAAGAACCTCATACTGTAGCCCGCAGGGAAAACTTCGGCAGGGAGTTCAATTATAAACATTTTAGTGTTCTGTATTTATGTACCTACTCCACTAAAGTTAAGAAGTTTGCTAATTTAAAACACCCATGGCTGGTGAAGTAGTACAGCGTATTTATTACTTTTTCCGTAACTGGAGACCTGTTTAGAAATTTTATTAGCTATTTAATCCCGTGTCAAGGGTCGCTGAGGAGGTAGACGTTAAATGAGGATTTGGATGTTTAGCTAATTAACGGCCGGAGTAACGACAGACTCGACAGTTTGTTTTCGTTAAATTTGTCAATCAATTAATCTTAAGCAAATGTGTACTGAATCTGTCGAAAAAGAAAATTTCACAACGCTCTTTATTTTTGTTATGATTTCGGAAAAAGCTCTATAAACGGCACCAATTAGGTATAAAGGTATGTATAACATTCATATGGTGTATCCGTACATTCTATTCGAAAACTAATTATAGTAGTTTATGTAACTGTTACGTAATAAGGCCTAATTACATACAGTTGCATACACTGCTTTATCTACACACATATTATAAATCCGAAATGATGTGTTCGGAAACCAGTAGAATGGCCGCCATTGCACCGCCATGACCAATTCGATTGTGTCGGCGGTCGCGCGGGCGCGTGCCGGCGCTCGGGGACGGGGAGAGCGCAGATCTTCGTAACGTTACCGTGGGTTATGAACTTTCATACGTTTTTACCACACTGTCAGAGATGTTACGTTACTTGTTGCAATAATGGTGGTACTTACATACGGTTTCCGAACGCGGAATAGAGGATTTATGATATTGGTGTAGATAAAATTGTTTACCGTATTCTCGACCTGTAACATCATTTAAACATTACACATCTACTTAAAAAGACATGTTAGTATTTTCACGTATACATAGTACATGTATGGGAGCCGTAATTTTTTATATGTGGTTTTTCTAGTGCCCTAACGTGGGTGGGTTGGTGCTGTTTTCGACTTTATTGGACCCAATTTTTTTTTATTATTGCAGATTTTCTTGCATTCTGTACATTTTGTAAAAAAAAATGTACATGCCAATCATCGTCAATTAGAACTACTGTGTGTCGTTAATACTCCTATGACCATCTTCGCGTAGCATTATGGGATGTTGTAGCTGCACCTATACAGTGTGGAAAGATAGGTCGGGCCCTGGAGGGAAACCTTAAAAACTTGAGATAGCTCAATTCACTGAAAGGAAACATTCTTTAATTTTTTTAAAGGGACATAACTGCATTTAAAAATTTTTGGAAGAGAGTACAGTTTACAAAAAAACTATTTATATTATATTTTTTGCCATAAATAATGTTTATGACAATTGATGCCAATAGATCCTATTTCCAACAAGGATAAAAACTTCTTAATACCAACCAAGTTTAAGGCACAAGAGAACCCCTAAATAATAATAAAAAAAATTTTCATACAAATAGTATGGAAAAAAGTGAAAATTAAAAAAATACTGTAAATGCAGTTTTAGTTTTTAGGAAAAATAAAAGAATGTTTTCTTTCAGCGAATTGAGCTATCTCAACATTTTAAGGTAGTTTCCCTCCAGGGCCCGACTTATCTTTCCACTCTGTATACTGACCAATTTAGAAAATCGATCCCATATATTTAGGTAAATCTATTGTTTTCCAGATTACTACTAATCCTAATAATATTCGTAACAACCGGTGGCGGAGGATACCCGGTCTTCAGCAAGAACTATGGCGGGCTGACGGTGGCAAATTGTTTACTATTGGCCTACACGTTTTCTATCGGCTTGAAAATACCAATAATGTTCGAAGAGGATTCTAGAAGATTGTCGAAGTGGTCTGTGACTGGTATAATTTGTTTGGTTAGTATTTTTTTTTACTCATGAACAGGGCCCGTAATTTTCATGCCGATGACATCAATTTGACGTCACGCTCCATATAGGATGATCCCAAATAGTTTTATTGTAAATTATTAATCATTAGTCGTCAATCATTTTAATCATGTACAAATGACTTAGAAAGTACTCTATAAATAATACCTACATGATACGTGAAACGTAACGTAAATAAAACTATTTGATTTGTTTTTATACATACATTTTATTAAGTGGTATTGTTAACAACACATTACAATTCATTTTAAAACAGAATTCCTCTCTAACGTAAAGCACGCCATCCTTCTTGCATTAATTCCCATGCAAAGAAAATCTAAGTCATCTTCGCTTTCATACGTAATGCAATATTCATAAAAAGATTTTTTTTTGTAATCGTATTTTTGTTTGTTGTGTCACACATTTGGTTAATTATTCCAACTTCTTTGCTAAAATGAAAATTATTTGCATGGTTGGTAATTTCTTGTTTTTGTTTAATAATGGCTGACTTAAACGACAATAAGGAAGTTCGTCTTGATGGAAGCAATGGAAAAAAAGATTTATGTCCTTATTTTAAGTATTACATCTGTAGAAGTTGAAAGGTCCTTTTCAATATTAAAATGGATTTTTACAAACCGGCGATGCAGTTATGACCCTTAAAAACCTTGAGCAAATTCTAATTAAAAATTTCGAATCTAAATATAAGGGACAAAAAAGGAGAAATGTAAATATGTTTCAAATTAATTTGTAAATAATTATGTACAAAACTAACTTGTACAGCCTTGGCCAGGAGTGTTGAGCATAGCTCTTTTTTGCTTACAATTTTGATGTTAAGTATTAATTCCCTATCATAACAATGTACGATGACGTAAAATGTTATATTTTATTGATATATCTAGAAAACTTCACTTAATAACACTTTCAAGGTACCTATCAAATATGAAAAGTGGAGCTCACAAAAATGGGAATTTAGGTCGGTACGAAAAATTGCAAATATTCAATGCAGTTACTACTCATTTCAAAAAAACATGCCTGTTCAGTTTAAATTAATTGATAAAATAACTTCAAAAAAGATAGAAACGCTGGTCTAAATTTTCGAGTTTTGTATGAAAATCGCAAGGGTGCTCAACACTTCTGGCCAAGGCTGTATATATTACTGTACAAAACCTCGTTTGTAAATAATATCATTAAGTATCTAGTTATTCGTGTAGGTACGGCCCAGGACTTTGATTTTCATACCATTTAGAACCTTGTCACAGTGACAATAATATGAAATCTCTAGCGTCTAGATGTTGATTGTCACTATGACAAAGTATGTAATGTTACACAAATCAATTTCCTTGACTGTTTATAAATCAATATGTAATAAAACCTTTTTAAATGTAACCTTTTTTATTCGTTCTCATTAAAAAAACGTTCTGTCAAAAATGTTACAAGTGCCACTGAGAAATAAAAATACTGATTTCCTAATTGTATTAGTTGTTAAAATCATAAAAAATGTGTCCATCAATTATACATTTTCCTTTTAGCAGAGAATTTGGAATAATTAACCAAATGTGTGACACAACAAACAAAAAACGACTACAAAAAAAAATATTTTTATGAATATTACATTACGTATGAAAGCGAAGATGACTTAGATTTTCTTTGCATGGGAATTAATGCAAGAAGGATGCGTGCTTTACGTTAGAGAGGAATTCTGTTTTCGAATGAATTGTCATGTGTTGTTAACAATACCACTTAATAAAATGTATGTATAAAAACAAATCAAATAGTTTTATTTACGTTACGTTTCACGTATCATGTAGGTATTATTTATTCCATGTGTAAATAGAGTACTTTCGAAGTTTGTACATGATTAAAATGATTGACGACTAATGATTAATAATTTACAATAAAACTATTTGGGATCATCCTATATGGAGCGTGACGTCAAATTGATGTCATCGGCATGAAAATTACGGGCCCTGCTCATGAAGTTCTTTAAAATATACAGTATGTTACTATTCGAGTATGTACATATATGCAGCTCAAAATGTGAAAAATTCGTAATATTTACAACTAAATATGTTCTAATAAAAATACGTGACTTTTCACCAATGCATATACATTAATTTAATATAGTTATTAACAGTTTTAAAATGAACGCGACGTGCGTAGACATCGTTTTATTTTTCCTGTTTTAGAACTTAAGATATGATATATGAGTGTCTGAAATTTACGTAATATAATAATCTGGAAAATTCCAATTCAACGAAAAAAATCCTCATATGCATAGGTATATTTATTGAACTAAAGTGCATTTAGTTAATATTGTAATTTGTTTTATATTTTCTTCTATCTCGTTTTATCTCACCTGATTTATCCTTTCATATATGTTGTGTCACATTAAATTTTTTATCACTCCAGGGTCCCAAAGTACAGGCCCAGCCTAGTTTGGGATCCGACAGATATTTCACTTATGTTTTTATGTTTACTGACTAACAATAAATAATTTTTGAATTTTGAATTTGGATTTGAATTTTGAATTCTACCTTTCAATTGCATTAAACACGTAACCAGTAAAACAATGTTTTTGGCCAACACAGTTGAGTAAATTTATATTGGAGAGGCCTGCGGCAGCCGGCCGCATGGTACAAACAAACTAGTTTGTAGTCGGTTACAATTTGTACCTATACGTCTTGAACTCCTAGTTCAAGATAATGTAGGTAACTGTGAACTATGTAGTAGATTTGCTAAATATTTAAATTAAGTATTCTGTAGATTCTATGGAGTATTATGTAATTTATGTTACTTATTGGCTTCATATCCTGATCTCGAAAACTACTGTCTCGTCATCAAGTATCTACATTGCCAACATTTACCGGTCGCTGTAGTAAGACCTAGGATATACTTAGTCACCGAAGTAAAAGTCCGAATTTCGGATTTTAACGATGCCAGTTGGTAAAACCTATATTTTACTGGTGAATCAGAGATTTTACCGTACTTCGGGCTTTTACAGTAACATCTATTTGTTTCCCAATTTTGTCCACGAACGAAGTCTATGCAAGTTTATAATAATTGTTCCTGAAGGCAAAAAATGCAGAAGAGCCCAGAAAAATAAATAGCCTCTGTTAAATTAATCCCATACAATACCATAAATAATTTTAAATAAAAAAGAACCGACTTCACTAAGCCTCCACCTATCCAAAAGCAAATGCCCGAGCTACTGTAAAAAATACTCAAATCACTATAGGTGTGCCATAATATTTGAATAGTTCCTCGATTTCACCTGGATTCCATCATCAAATCCTGACCTGATGCCAATGGGGTCAACTGTGAAAAACAAAAAAAATAATTTCCAAATCGGTCCAGCCTCCGATTAATCGGTGAATGTTCACCGTTCACGAAGAATACATAAAAAAAAACAAAGATCCCGACGAATTGAGAACCTTAGAAATCTTGAAGTCAACTGATTAAACATGTCATTATTATGACATAATAGGTAAACATTACAACTAAAACGTTAAACAATGTTCACAGAGATCATTAGTGCTTCTCTTCATCGGGTCAGCTATCAGCGCGGCCGCACCGCGCTCACGTTTCCTGTCTGCTCCTCTATGGGCACCCTTGCAATGCATTGCCATATCCTATCTAGTGGTTGGCATTTTCTACATGATTGGTAACAAGCAAGACAAGTCTAAGGTTAGTAGACACTTGACAAACACTCGGACTAAGTGGTGGCGCAAAAAATATGTAAACCGGAGGTATTTTAGCCTTCCTTTTTCTCATGACCTATTGACAAAGTGCTCGAATGGAAAATTTGGCAAGCTGCTGGAAATCGACTTCAGACTACTCGGACAACGCAAGAAGACAGACCTACAGACCGAACTAATATCGCATACTTTTCGGTGGAGCTTTTATGGTCGCAAATTTTAGCATCGTCGCGGATGCTGAAATGGATTTTTTAACAATGGTCGGGGAGGAGTACCGTACTCCTCCGTATTGTATACAATAGTGACATACTCGTAATTAAACTTTTCAATCTCGTACCTTACTTAGGCCACCCAGCAAGCTTCTTGGCCTAAACACGGTACTCAACTGAAATGCTCTTTATTATGTCACGATTGTATAAAATACTATTATACAGTTCAAATTTTTGTACGTATGGGCCGTAGGGGCCGTTTGTCCTACACGCCATTAACAAACTGGTCAACGTTAAATATGGCGGCACAACTGCTGTCCCATAGAAAACTGTCAAACTATTCATACAACCAAATTTTTACGATGACAATGACGTTTATAGACTGTTTAGGGCAACCGGCCTTTGGTCTGTGTTATGTGTTTATTTTTTTAGTTTCTTCAATCGTGATTTTCATAATAGAGTCTGCCCGGAAAGAGAAATGTCGCTAGCCAAATAGCACTAGACCCTACTCATATTGTTGTGTTCCTGCTGGTGAGTAAAGTTGCCAAAGAGCTCAAAGAGGACTGTGTTGACGATGAGGGACCTTCTTGTTCCTTTAGCCGTCAACACAGTGAGTCCTCCTTTATGTAAAAGGTCGGCAACGCTCATGTGACTACTTTGGAATTGCAGGTGTCCATAGGTTACGGTAGCTGCTTACCTTCAGGCGGGTCGTATGCTTGTTTGCCACCGTCGTAGTATAAAAAAAATGTCGTCTAATTTATGAGCACCCATATAAACCACGACACTTCTCTTTCCGGACAAACTTAAACTATTTTTACTTCAAGTAAAACATTGTTTCAGACTCCTGGTAGAATCACAGGAACTCTCTTTTGGAGCTGGTTTCTAGGAGCATTCCTTGTAATCGTCATGATGGTTTCAATCCACATTTTTTACTACACCGAGTGTAAACAGTAGGTTTTTCAAATTATTTTTACTATTTATGTATGCCATAAAACTTTCGTGAAACTCTAACGTATAAAAACAATATTTATAACGGGTTACTCACGTAACCGAAGTCGATTATTGCTCGACATGTTTCGATCAATTTACGATGATTATTTTCACGAGAGGCCTTCCGCGATGGCAGCGCGCCGGCTACTACGCGCCTGCGCGCGTTGTGCCCTGCTGCGCGGTGTGGGTGTGTCGACTTAGATTACGTGAGTAACCCGTTATAAATATTTTTAATATATTTAGGTATGCCAGGGGGTTTCACTAGTCTCTCTCCATTGTAAATGTTTTTCCCGATGCGCTTACCGTATTAGAGGGCTAATGGAGGGTTGGCACATCGCTTATCACCTTATGAGTGCGTACCAGAATATGTAACGTTTTAAGTCATGGGTACATTGTCGGTTGTTAAAAGAGTTTATTTGGAATTTACGTGAGTCACCTGTTTGATTTTTTTACACGTCTGAGGCTCAGGAGAATAACGTTTTAATGGAACTAAAAGCGCCAATTGCTCCTTTTAATTAATATTTTTATGTCAATTGAATTTTGTTACAATTGAATTGTGTTATTTCTTATAGATACACAGAGTTCGATCCACGAAGAAACTCCTGGATGGCGCAGGGCAACAACTGCCAAGAAGACGATGTTTTCAGTGAAGTCTTCAACAAGAACCTTCTGGGAGTGAACAGAGATGAACCATTCTATGTTGACTCTTACTACGCTTTTACTGAAGGGATACTTGGTAAGTGATTTCTTTCTGGATAATCAATTTCGAGAATTTACATTTGATAATATATCGAATAATTTCAAACTGAATCCCAGAATAGCAGTATTATTGCTACAGTTAGACACGACTACGGCGAAGCTAAAAAGAAGGGTTATGATTTTAGCAGTCTATATACATATGTATGTTTGTATTTACGTATGTTCCTTTGTATCGCCGAAACTATTCATACGGTTTGAGTCAATTGATTAGTTATTATGACCTGGGTACATTTTAACCGACGTCAAAATGTTTTTCCGTAGTCGGGTTATAGTTTTTTAATCTTTTTGCTTGTTTAAACATGAAGTAGGTGTACTGTATGTGTATGTGCTACATCTTACCTACACACTCATACATAAGGCCCTATATGTATAAGCTCATGTTATCTAAGTCAGTATAAATCAGTACCCCCGAGCTAAGTATTACATTCAACATTCCACATCACATGGCGACCTTGCCAGCTGTCCGACTGACGGCGATGCACGAATAGATGAAAAAAAGGTATTTTTTTTAAATAGTATTTGTCGGTGGTATGGGCAGTTAATCATTAAGATTAACATCTGCATCTCATTAGATCTCAAAGGCATTGTTTGAAGGCCTCCTAGCCAAGTCGTTAGTGACCCTGCCTACGAAGCAGGAGGTCCCGGGTTCAAATCCTGGTAATGGTATTTATTTGTATGTTTATCACAGATATTTGTTCCAGAAGAGTTATGAATGTTTTCTATGTATTTAAGTATATCTATATACTTATATTATAATTATATATCGTCGTCTAGTACCCACAAAAAAAGCCTTATTAAGCTTACTGTGGGACTAGGTCAATTTGTGTTAGATTGTTCTTTCAATTCAAGTTGATCGCTAGTCACATCTTCGCCGCCAGTTGAACAGCTCCCTTAAATACTGTTGTAAAAATAGTATTCTTAATTTTTCAGGAGTGATTTCTTTCATACTTACGGCATTGGTAGGCGTGAAAGCTGGAGTAATTTATTCCGAAAATGAAGATCACAGGAATAAAATAAAGCAGTGGTATTTCTGGGCCGCCATATTTGGAGCAGCTGGCATACTCTTCGCTGCTATCTCCAGTCCTCTTAATTACAATTTTTGGTAAGCTTCTTTTTAATTACATCCGTCGAAAGATATCCCACTGATGGGCACAGGTCTTCTATGAGTGTAAAAGAGCGTTTAGGAAATGGTCCCCATGTTAGCTAAATTGAGGACTACAAGGTTTCTTTGCACTAGCTGTGTTGCTATATCAAAGTGCCATTGGACCAATTGGGGGACCAATGTTACTCTGCGTCCGTAGGAAACACCTTAGACAACCCTAACACGTGATCCCCGGGTGGTGCTAATAGAGTAACAAACTTGGCAGCTGCACTGTCCCATCTGGACCTCACAGCACTCACTGGATTTTCCTTATCATCTGCTTTCCCACTACTACTTACCCAGGGAAGAAATACCTATCTATATCCAGTGACATTTAGCCATACGATAAAAAAAAGAAGAAAAGTGCAATTTTATATAGAAATCCTTTTCTCGAAAGTAAGGCCGACAAGGTTCCGTAGTTACCCAAAGGGTAAAACGGTATTATTGTGTCATAATTGACACAGCTCTCTGTCTATTATAATGAATTCCTATAATCACCCACATTTATATTCATCGTCACGCGTCACAAACTGCTAATTGTATCATTAGCACAATGATTAGCATACCTCGGTATTTCCATTATCGGACAAATTTGAATTTAATTAGTTTATTTTGCGTTAATACGGAACTTTGCATATTGTACATAGTTATCAAAAATCTGGCTAGCAGGACAAAATATTGGTTTGTCTAAAATTGTCTCTCTCGGACGTTGTATTGTAACTACGCGCTACGCGCCATTGTGATACAACAGGGTAGTGGACTATTCACTGAATAATCTAAATGTTTCGTGGGATAACTAGTCAAATCAGCTACTTTTTAAACGTAAAAAACATTTTTTTACTATGAACTTACTAAAAAAAATAACTGTGACGTCAGGATGAATCCAATTCTTCAATTTAAAAAAAATCTTGTTCTTGTTTTTCCGGCGTTACCGTAAAGATCAGGCGCTTTGTTTTGGCATAAATCTGCAAACTTTTGATGCTGCTGCCACTAACAAGGCCACGCACGGGGGCTTGCAGCATCGCATTATCGTGTAGCCCTACCCCTCCCCTGCTTCGAGGAACAAAGGAAATCTAGGAGACTTATCATACTAGAAACCGGATTTTATATTATTTTCAAAAAAAAAAATACACTGCCACTTTTTTTGCATTGCAGCATTGGCATTTCGTATTCCCCCATGAAAAACGTGACTAATTATATACGAGTATATCTGATCTAGGAGACTTATCGAACTAGGTTCAGTATAATACTATAAGTCTAAGTGGTTGACTATTTTATTACCTTTTCAAGAAGTAACTTCCTATTTTTTATACGGCCGTGGCAAACAAGCATACGGCCCGCCGAATGGTAAGCAACTACCGTAGCTTATGGACGGCTGCAACTCCAGAGGTGTCATATGCGCGTTGCCGACCCCTTACAGAAAGAAGGATTCACTGTGTTGACGGCTAAAGGAACAAGAGGATCCCTCGGCGTCAAGACCTGGGTCCGCTTTGACCTCTTTGGCTCTTTTATTTATTTATTTAGGATTACCAACAGATAATACATCTTACATGCTCTTAAATTTATATTACAACTGAGGTTAATGCTTATCTAATTATAGGTAACCACAACTTAAGCCAATACGTACGAACATGCAGATCTTAAAATTTAAGTTTAGTTACAATTCAAATTAAATATAAATTATGACTAACGAAAGACTATTATATAACTAACACTAACACTAGTACCAAAACCTACCTTACCTAGCTTTTCTTTATCTTGCAATAGCATTTTAGCAGGACGAGTAATAATTCAATTAACTTTATTCCAGGCCAATATCTACAATCTTCCTCATCTCTTCTGTGAACCTCTTCGTCTACATCTTCATCTACCACCTCACCGAAGTCCTGCAATACACCAACAACATCATCGCTACCTGCGGCATCGCTTCCATCGCCACTCTCTCCGGACATTTACTGTTTTCTCACAACTTTCCGTTCTACTGGGGAGTGTATTTGGACACGCATTTCTTCTATCTGTGGCAGAGTGCGTGGATTGTGTGTCTTTGGATTGTGGTTACTGTTTGTTGGTTGAAGTTGAGATATTTTTTGATTGGGAGGATTGGGGACGATGTGGCGAAACGTGAGGTTCTCGCTTGGTGAAGCAGTTTATTTAAGTATTTTTTTTACCTGTAGATTTTGAATATATTAAATATACTTTGATCGTCACAAATGTAAACGATTCGTTTACCAATGATAAATTACCGTATTGATTGTTATGTTTGGTTTGCCTTAAATAAAAATTGTTAATTGTAAAAACACACAGTCGAATTTAGATCCTCGTCCTAACGCACTCCAACCCGACAACAATTGAAAATTGAGAAATTAGAGCTTAATTATACCTAAAAACAAGTACCCTATTTATTTTTTATTTTATTTAAGGAGTTCCAACAGCTATCATATATACAATAAACATCTTAAGTAGAAATACAGAGCCAATTACAGGAACTCACAGATAGGAAACAGGATATGATAGTATACACTTTGTTCATATTCATATTCATTTATTCATGCTTTTATATTACATATTAAAATACATGTCACATTACCCTGTAAGGGCATGGCAGAAACTTACAAACTAGAGCTTAACTATTAACATATCCTATTTACAATATTTACAGAATTATATATATACAAATAAATAATTTATACTAAACAATGTCAATTAAATATCTTGGTCTTTGAAAAAATCTTCTATGTCATAATAGCATTTTTCTAGTAATGTCTATTTTAATTGTTTTAAAAATTTGTCAATATTTTTTTCTGCTTTTAAATTTTCACTTAACTTATTATATATTATAATTGTCATGGCGTGTGGGCTTAAACTATGTAATTTTTTCCTAGACCCCATCACTCTTACTAAATTGTTTCTGAATCTAGGCTCATAACGCCGGGTCTGATCTAGAACAGTCCTATATAGATGAGGGTTTTTCTTATAAATTTACACACCTCGAAAATGTATATACAAACCAGTGTTAATATTTTAAATTTTTTAAAGTACGGATAAGGGCTTGCTGGAAATTTTATATTAGCAAGAATCCGTACTAATCTTTTTTGAACGATAAATAGGTCTTGGACGTCTGTACTGTTACCCCATAATATTATACCGTATGTAAGCCTTGAATATACGTGTGCGTATTAAGAAGCTAGCGCAGAGTTATAGTCCGTTGATCGCTTGATTTCTCCCAAGGCATACACAAAACGGGATAAATGTGTTTTTATTTTGGCAACATGGTCCTTCCAGTTAACATTTGAATCAATTTCAAAACCTAGTAGTGTTGCCGAGTCTACGCAGTCTAATGTCATACCATTCATGTCAACGCTTAAAGATATGGTTGTTTTTGATGAGGTCTAAATTGAATTATTTTAGTTTTAGAAATGTTTAACTTCAAATTATGGTCATCCATCCATTCAATAACAGAACTCATGATTGAATGTGTTATGTCATTATTTATATTTTCGTTATCGTATGAAGTTAGTATTGAAATGTCATCAGCGAAAAGTACACAAGATTGAGCTATTGCTTTTGGGATATCGTTAATGTATATTAAAAATAGTAAACACCCAGTTACACTACCCTGGGGGATGGAGTGTGTAATGGGCTGCTGATCTGACCTAACATATGTTATTTCACTCGTTATGTGGTACAAATAGTCAATTAAAACATATTGTTCTCTATTATTTAGGTAAGGTGTAAGCAATTTATGGGCAACACCCCTTATTCCTATTTGGTAAAGTTTTTTAATAGTATATATGTCATACTGAACCGTGTCGTATGCCTTAGACATATCTAATAATATGCCTATTGTATACTTTTTTCTATTTATTATGTCCAAGATTTGTTGTATATATTTGTATACAGCCAAAGTTGTGGATCTGTTTTTCGTAAAACCGTATTGTGAGTCGTCAAAAATATTATATCTTCCACAGAAGGAATAAAGGCGTGTACACATAGCAGTCTCGAATATTTTTGAAGCCGTTGGTAAAAGTGCCACGTGGCGGTAGTTGCTGGGATAAGTTTTCTGACCTTTTTTTTATAGACCGGTTTTATAATTGACTTTTTCAGCATATCTGGAAAGGTTCCTTCTGTAAAAGACTGATTTATTAGTATATATATAGGCAAAGCTAATTCATCGGCGCAATATTTGAATAGTATAGGTGGCATCTCGTCCACTCCGAAACTTCGTTTATTTTTTAAGTCCCAGTAAAAAGGATCATTCTTTTTACTTCGGTCATGTCTACCGGACTTAAGTATATTGAGTTAGATGTGGGTAGTTGTACAGGCCGGCCGCGCGGCGCAGTGCACCCAGCGTTTACGGTCCCTACCGATGCAAAAAATGAGTTGAATATGTTCGATACTTGTTTAGGATCAGACGTAATCTTATTATGGATCGATAGGTTAATATTTTGCCGCGTATGCTTTTTAGTTTTATTCGTGCGATCGTTTATTACTTGCCACATAGTTTTAGATACATTATCCGAAGTTCGAATTTTTCTTATGTATTCGAGTTTCTTAGATTTATTTATAGTTTTTTAAGGAGCTTTTGGTACTGTTTATAATGTTTGGTAAGAATTTTATCGCTGGACTGGGTAACCATTATTTTCAATAATCTTTTTGTTTTACATGATTAAATTTTAATCCCCTTTGTGAGCCAAGTTTTTTTATACTTTGTTTTTACTTTAACAAGCAGACTTAAATATTAGAGTAGGAAATAAGGAATATTCCGATACAAAACAGGCTATTTAAACTCAAAACATACAAAACTTAATACTATAAATGTATTTGCAACAAAGGGCAAGCAAGACTAATAAGATTAGGGACAAAAGTTAATTACTTACACAAAATAACATTTGAAACTTACTTATAGGATAAAATTTAATTTTTATTATTTTTAAAATTATTTTAAATTAATCGCTACCTAGTTAGTTTCAAATTTTATTTTTAAACGGGAACTAATGATTAATGAATTAGACGTTACTTCAATTTTTGCACAGCATCTACGAGTATAAAAAAAATAAGATAAATCTCTTTGATAGTCCTGAAATTTGGTATAGTTCATAGCAAGTCCCGTTTTCATTTCCAGAATATTTAACGTTTCGAGACTTCGAGGAATCGCCATCTTGGAAAATGTGTTTCATCTGCAGAAATTCGCGTTTTACTCTTAAACTATCCATTTTGTCGTATATTTTTCATTCACGTAGAAGTCATGAAATTGCCAAAAGTTTTAAAATTAAACCTGTTTTCAGACCCCGGAGTGCCACTCTTTTACAGCTTCAGGTATTAGATCCAATTGCCAGGAACAAAAAGTCGTCCTCATCATCACACTCGCACGTCCCGATGTAATTAAATACGCCATCCAAAGCAGGTTAATTACGAAGAAAATTATCTCCTCAAACACAGGCGGAGGCGTGACGCGATGGTTTAATTTATAAGTGACGAGCGGGATTTTTTTTGTATATTATGTGAAGGGTACAGTGAGCAGCAGAAGTAAACAGGGTGTAACGAAAATAGTGATGATCCGTTTAAGGGCATAATCGGAGAGTAAGAAAAAGTAGAAGAAAAAATTTTTAAAGCAAAAAAAAAATTTTGGACATGTCATCCAGGGCCGGCTGACCCTCCATACAAAACCAATGTTTATCGCGTGATTTTTTTTTTTGTAATTAGAATACGATACCAAATATGCCTTTAAACGGATCACCTGCCATTTTTGTTACACCTTGTATAAGCAGAGGAGGTGTTAAAAATGATCTGGGTAGGTTAAAGGAATAGGAACGTGTGAAGGTCATTTTGAACATCCCTGTTGCTCACCCGTTCAGATGCTCCTGCTGCTGACTGTACACGGAAAGGTCTAATCCCATTTTGGACAGGAGGTCCTGGGTTCGAATCCTGGTCAGGGAAAATTATTTATTATTTATTTTTATTAATTATTTATTTCAGATAATTACATAAGATTAAAATGACAGAATTAAAATTAAAGTTAAGTTATCTACCTACATTAAATTAATAAAATAAATCACATTATATTAAAATCAGTTTTATCATTCCTATATTTGTGTGTTCATCACGGATATTTTGATCCTGAGTTATGGATTACAAATCTTTATTTAATAAAATAAACTTAAATAATAATACGAATATAACTATTTATAAAACAAAAGTACTAAAATTAAGTCTAAACTTAAAAAAAACCGGCCAAGTGCGAGTCGGACTCGCGCACCGAGGGTTCCGTACAAACCTGTAGGCATATAAGTAAAAGTTAACCCATTGCGTTAACGTAGAAGTTTGATTTTGTTACAGCTGAAAGGTATTGTAGACCTGAGTATTTGATATGAATTTCAATTTAATACCTCTACGCGTTTACGAGGAAAAAGGTAGTAAGTTTAAAATTAAAAAAAATATTTTTTGTATGATTTTACTGAAAATGTCTACTTTTCGTAATTTTTCCGTAGTCTATGCTATATAACGTTGCTTCGTGTCAAATTTCAAGTTTCTGAGTTCACGGGAAGTACCCCGTAGGTTTTGCGAGTGCCGAAAAACTCTAATATTTGCAGCATAAACGACTGTATCTTTTGATTGCGTAAGCTTTTAAGTTTGATTTTTTCACAGCTCCAAGGGACAATAGACCTGAGTATTTGATATAAATTTGAGCTTGATACCTCCACGCGTTCCTGAGAAAAATGGTCTTGACAGACAGACAGACAGACAGACAGACAGACAGACAGACAGACAGACAGACAGACGGACGGACAGACAGACAGACAGACAGACAGACAGACGGACAACAAAGTGATCCTATAAGGGTTCCGTTTTTTCCTTTCGAGGTACGGAACCCTAAAAATAATAATATATTTATGGATGTTTTTGTTTGACAACACAAGTCTTATTGAGCTTACTGTGGGACTAGGTCGATTTGTGTAAGATATTACCATATTATTTATTGTTTATTTATTTATCGAACGAGCGGAGTGTAGGCAAATTGAAGTTCTTACAGACAATTTCATACACAACGGAATTTTCAGCTGGCATTTCAATGGCTTTTTGATTTTGTATAAGAACCTTAGTAACGTTTATCTGATCTTTATGAAATTAGATGCGGTTCTAGCAGAGATAAGTATAATTTAAGAGTTCGATTATGAGTACGATCGATAAGGGGGTTAAGGAGCTAGAAGGCGCGAAAAGATCTTCATAGGGGTCTTGTTACATTGGTCAACTCGTTTGCAAGTAAATCGCGAGTTCTCAGTTCGAGGCGGACTATTGGTTTATTCATAATTAACATAAACACGTTTTTTCGAAGGTTAAAACATCTAATTACGAAAGTACTTATTTTAATTGATTCGTTTTAAACTCTAAAAACGCTATCCCTCAAGACTATTTTACCGTTCGGTCACTGTGTATTTAAGGTGCTAAGCAGTCCCCGCTAAGCGCTCCTGACTTGGCCCGTATTCTAAATTGAACGAACGCTTGGGAGCTGAAATATGGCTCAAATTCCAACAGAGAAATGCCTACTCGCACTGAATTATAGCTAATGAGACGAATATCAAGGATTTATGCCGCTTTTTATTTTTATTTTATTTGGCGATCGCGTGGGAATTCCGGATGGTTTTAATTCTGTGCGTTTTTAATTTGCGTCCGGAAAATATTGGTTAAATTGTAGGCTGTTTAGGGCTGACGGAAACAGATGACTTGATGGAAACAGATGACTTGATGGAAACCGTTTAAATAGGTAAGCATTTGTATGTTTTGTAACCAGAGTTAATGTCTTAAAATTTGGAAAAGATAAGTAACTGGAAAAATAAAATACTTGATAACATCTAGCAAGTTTTTGTTAAGTTGTGAATATAAGCAAAGAGACGGTTATACAAACGTGAACAGATAATTTAATTGAGAATGTTACTCTGCGTCCGTAGGAAACACCTTAGACAACCCTACACGTAATCCCTGTCTGGTGCTAAAAGAGTAACAAACTTGGCAGCTGCACTGTCCCATCTGGACCTCGCACCACTCACTGGATTTCATTATCATCTGATTTCCCATTACTAACTACTACCCTAGGGAAGAAATACCTATCTATATCCAGTGATATTTAGCCGTACGATAAATAATTGAGAAGCCTGCTCCTATTCGCTCAACTTCTGCCAGGTTTCTGCCAACTTTAGGTAAATATTCTTCTTACGCGGAGACCGCGTGACAGCACGCGCGGTGCTTGGCGAGTGTATAGTAAGGTGGGAAGATGTTCAGGTTTGGATTGGAGGATGAAATAGGCATATCGAGCACAATGACGTGCTATGGCAGAAGCCAACTCATCCTCCTTATTACAAAACTTTAAATAAAATGCGCCATATAAACCTGTGCAGGTAGTACATCGGTACCGCTTCGCTTACATACTACGAATGTATTTTGCTAGTTGAAAAAACTATCATATGACCAGCTACCATCCTCATTTCCATTTAACCTACAAATACCTTACACTCCATCCGCTGCAAGCTACACATCTAACTAGCGAAACTAGCCCAATTAGCCCAATAGAAAATCACCGATACCTAGGTTACCTAGTGCTTAAACTTCCGTTAATTCCTGGGAACTTTGCCTAGTCGGGCAGCTTTGCAACGTGCACAGGCGTTTTAGGCGAATCGGCTAAATCTGTTAGGTTAGGGCCACTAAACTAACTAATTTTCGCACCTAAGGTCCAATTTACACATTGATTAGTATTTAGTGCGAGTTCATACATTTATTACTTGTATTTAGTAACAAATGTATGGACTCGCACTTAGCACTTGTCAACGTGTAAATGGGCCTTTAAGGGCTGTATATACTGTCAAGTCGATGAAAACTTAGCTTAGATGGACTTTGATTTTTTTTTTATACAACGATGGTGGTAAACAACCAGACGGCCCGCCTAATTATAAGCAGCTATCGTAACATACGGCTGCCTGCGTCTCCAGAGGTGTTGTGTGCGCGTTGCCGAATTTTTTCGACCGAGGAAGATTCACTGTGTCGACGGATAAAGGGACAAGAGCGCCTCCCCTCGGGAACACACGGCATCCTGTGTCTATGAGGTCTCTCGCGACCTTAATACTCACCGGCAGGAACACAACACTATGAGTTTGGGACTTGGTTCTGTTATATTATAACATAATTTATTAGCCTCCTGGCACGAGAGGGATCGGGATTAAGTCTCCAGGCTGGCCCAAAACGGGTTGGAGACTTCACAGGTACCTCAGATTTTCTACGCGGTTGCATGCAGGTTTTCTCTATCGAAGAGGGACAAGTAAATATCAAATTCCGTACATGGGTTTCGAAAAACCCACCCATTAGAAGAATGCCTTTTAAAAATACGCTGAAGTTAGTATTTTACATACACGCCGTCTTCAAAGAATTCCACATACACTTCAGTCATGGACATAAAATATAACTAACTAAACTATCTAACTTGCTCGTATATGTAAGTACCCACATAGTTTGCCGAAACTATTTCAAACTTGTAACCAGGAAACCTGGTTTGTTACCGCTAAGTATTTACCCTTGTAAACGGCCCTCGTGAATTTTCATGTGGCAATTTATTTTGGCGTCGCGTTGGCTTTACCATTTGGTTGGAAGTCGTGTCTTACGCGTTGCGTTTTTGGTGAACTAGTAAATATCTAATTGGCAAGATGTAATAATTTCATTTATGCTTTCATTTGAAAGAATTGCACGTAGAATAGACCACGAGTGTATTAAAATACTATACTTAATTTATGGTCAAAAATTGCTGCTACAAACTAACAATTTAAATTTTCGCGCCTAAACGGATCTACAGTTCCTGTGACGTCACTCATGTGTGTCACTGCCATATTTGTTCGTCCACAGTGTCAAATTGTTGTTTTTTTTTTTTTTGACCTGAATAGCCCTTTAAGCCAAATCCTATAAACAGTTGCCAACTCCATTAGTTGTCATAACAGGAGTGACGTCAAGGCTGATTGGTGGCTTAAAACACGTTCCGTTTCACATTACTTCAAATCGTAATTATTATTTGAAATTAGTATGAACTAAAGTAAAAACGTTTCAATAGCTATTATTTTACGTGTTTTCAACATTTTGATCACAAAATAATGGTAAATATTATAGCTGCATCTTCCCTATTATAAAAAAATTGTTGTTAGTTCAAGTGTTGTCCAAATTCCGAAAAAACATCTAATTATTTCTACTCAGAATCGTAGATACTTTTGATTCTACTGGCACTCAAAAAATGCCCGAATATTTTCGAATCCACTAACATTACATACTTTTGCATGGGAAACTTACTCATATTAGTTCAGGCTGGTTCAAGTTGGGTTCAATTTCTGATGTACATAAGTATAAAAGTTATACTTAATACTTATGCATTTTATGTTTGGTAAAATTTTTGTCAATCACGTTTTGCTGCAGACAGATTTAATGTATTATCGTTTTGAAAAAATGAGCCCCGCCGAGTTTCTTGGCGGTCATAATACTTCTCTGGCCAGAGGTGTAGGGTTAGAACCAGTGGTAGTTTTTTAGGGTTCCGTAGTCAACTAGGAACCCTTATAGTTTCGCCATGTCTGTCCGTCCGTTCGTCCGTCCGCGGATAATCTCAGTGACCGTTAGCATTAGAAAGCTGAAATTTGGTACTAATATGTATATTAATCACGCCGACAAAGTGGTAAAATAAAGGTTATAACGCGCCAACCTCGAACGTCGGCCCGGCCGAACGAAACACGCGGATTGGACGAATTTATTGCTGCACCGCATGAGCCAATCACGGCTCCGAAACATAACGCACCGCGCGTGAGCGACCGTATAGAGATACGTTCCCGCCGCTCCCGCGCAGTCCGGCAACCGACACGTTACAGTTAGTGTGTCTAACTATATAATTTTGTTAATCACTTCTAATAAGAATAATTCTTATAAGTTTCTTTGTGTACCGTGTCATAACTGTGCAACTACTTAAAAGAATAAACTTTTGTCCTGTAACAGTGACTTTTCACTTAAATATAGCCTCATAGTACGAACCCCGAGCTAGTTGGTGCTACAAAATGGCTGCCCAAGCGTGAGGCTACCTATAGTGAAAAGTGATTTTGTGTCGTCGCTAAAATTAATAACAAATGCCGCCTAAAGCAAGGAGAAACCGACGTGTGTCGACGCCGACGCCAGATGACGTCGCGCCGGTTCGAGATGGGTCTTTCACCAGAGATGACGTCGCGACACTAGTGGAGTCGTTACAACGGTCGCAGACCAACGCTTTCAGGGAACTGCTGGAAAGCGTCATAACGACCTCTAGACACCCTTCGTCGTCTACCCCATCGACACCGTTTCCAGTAGAAGGAGGAAATTTCTCTCGCTGCCAAGCTCGATTCGCAGGAAATTCCGATGAGTCGATTGAAGGTTTCATCGACGCCATTGAGGCCTATAAAGATTGTTCAAATATCTCGGATGATAACGCCATTAGAGGATTATCAATGCTATTAACGCATTCAGCCGCAGATTGGTGGCAGGGTATAAAACCTGAGACAACTTCATGGGCCGAAGTAATTGACAGCTTGCGCCATACCTACGGCGACAGTCGAGCTCCGCCGCGCATTTACCGCGATTTATTTGCTACACCTCAAGGCGAAGAAAACACTCATATTTACATCGCGAAGTGCCGAGCGCTGTTTTCAAAATTGCCGCGTAACGAGCTAACTGAGAAAATACAGTTAGATATGGTGTACGGACTTCTACATAAACGTATAAGAAAACGTGTGAAGAGGGAAGAGTGCGCAACGTTTAAAATATTGTTACAAAAGGCGCGCGCTGTCGAAGAATCGTTGAACGAGAGTACGAGCGACACAAAGGCCGCCGCCGCTTCCAAGAACGTGAGCTACGCCTCGCCCAGTCGTCCCGTCGCCGTGTCAAAGCCGCCGCGCGCTACCGCGAGCGCGAGCGCCGCGCCGCTGCCCCGCGAGCCCCGCGCACCCCGCGTGCCTCCGCCGCGTCGTTCCGAACGTTCCGATGATAACAGTGATAATAACAATACCGCGTCCGCCGCGAAAACCAAGTCGTATAGTAAGAAGTGTGGTTATTGTAAACGTTACGGACACGTAAAAGAAGACTGTAGAAAGCTAACTAAAGACTCTAATACTTGTAATGAAAATAATAATAACACATTAGATGCTAATGTTTTACGATGTTATGGATGTGGTCAAATAGGTGTTATACGCGCAAATTGCGAAAAATGTAACGCTTCATTCTGTACTGTCAACTGCAGCATGGATTCGTCCAATCCAGGGTTAAAGGACACTGGTAAGCAGACTAGGAAGCTCTCCCCGGTGAGTAGTAGTTCCCTTAGTAAGGAAATATCATTTCGCACCGTGTCAAATAATAGTAGTAACAACCCTGTGCTGCCAGAGCAGGTCATTGGTGCCAAATCTAGGTTGACTGCAGCTGATTTTGGATCAGCTGATAACAGTAATAAAAATGGTCACAATACAGCTAGCTACAGTAGGTCATCTTTGGGTCACAGAATAGATAATTCCAGTATTTCAACCACACCTTGTGAGGGAATTATATTGTCATCTGTGGATTTTTTAGGAACCAACCAGGAGGTTGGGGACTCCAAGGAGCCTGCACCTGGAGCCCTAATTCACCAGAATGGCTCTGAGGACCCCGTGTTGAAATTATTTGACACATATGAGGATTACATGAATAGACATCAGCGGCCAATTTTAGGAATTGGAATTCTAGACATGCAAGGCACTGCATTGGTGGATACAGCTGCAAAGAGAAGCATGGCAAGTCAGAAGCTCTACTCACTGTTACTTGAGAAAGGTCAACAGTTCTGCGAGAAGCAAATGAGAGTGACATTGGCTGATGGTATACCTCAAATTAAAAATGTGTTCAAAATTACTTTAGATGTCAAAGTGAAGGATAGAGTAATACTTCAAGAGTTCCTGATCTTACCCGAAGCTGAAGAAAATGAAACTTTACTGGGAGTTGACTTTATAAAAGCATCTCGTCTCAACCTGGACTTCGACAGCGATACTTGGTGCTTCCCAGGTGGTGAGAGGTATCCCATTCAATATGAATCTGACATACCAATGCAATTGTCAATTGCTGCGAGCAATATACTTCATGCTGAAGAAGGATCAATGCTCAGTGAAGGTGAAAAGATGAAATTAGCCGCAGTATTAGAGAGGAATAGTGCAGTCTTCAGTCTAGGGGGAGCGCCAACTCCAATTGTTAAACATCATATTGACACAGGAGACCATGCACCTATATCTGTACCTCCCTACCGGCTAACACCTGCAAAGAAGGAAATAATGAAAGCGGAGATTGATAAGATGCTCCGGGAAGGGATAATAGAGGAATGTGAATCTGCTTGGACCTCACCAGCGGTTCTTGTACCTAAGAAGAATAATACTGTCAGATTCTGTGCTGATTATAGAAAGCTGAACAGCATCACGAAGACAGATAATTATCCCTTACCCTTAATTGATGAGCTGCTGCAGTCGACCGGTAGGCATTGCTACATAAGTACCATAGATCTGAGATCCGGATACTGGCAAGTAAGTGTGAATCCAGCTGATCGGGACAAGACTTCAGTGATCACACCATTCGGTACCTACCGTTTTGTACGGATGCCCTTTGGTTTAAAGAATGCACCTGCAACCTTCCAGCGGTTGATGGATAAGTTCAAATCCGGTGCCAGCTTGCAAAATACTACAGTCCTAGCTTACCTGGACGATCTCCTGGTTATATCTGACAGTTTTGAGAAACACCTGGAAGACCTGCAAATTGTGTTTGACCGACTACGTCAGTTTGGCTTAAGAGCAAACCGAGAGAAATGTGTTTTTGCCTGCAAAGAGGTCAAGTACCTTGGACACCTCATCACCCCCGAGGGTATTAAGCCAGATAATGGGAAAGTTGAAGCTATCTTAGCCATGAAGGAGCCAACTAATCTCAAGCATCTTCGGACATTTCTCCAAACCTGCGCTTGGTTCAGAAAATTTGTTCCAAATTTCTCAGCGATAGCTCAGCCGCTTACCAAGCTTACCAAGAAAAATGAACCATGGAAATGGCAAGATGAGCAACAACAGGCCTTTATGGAGCTCAAGACTAGATTAACTTCTGCTCCGATCCTGGTGCAAGCAGATTACAGCAAACCATTTATTCTGCGGACTGACTCGAGCAACTATGCCCTTGGTGCTTGCCTTATGCAAGGCGAAGGACATGATGAGCATCCCATTGAGTATGCCAGCCGGCTGCTCACTCCAGCAGAACGCCGTTACAGCACAACTGAACGGGAGTGTTTGG
This sequence comes from Pammene aurita, assembly GCA_947086415.1. NCBI lineage: Eukaryota > Metazoa > Arthropoda > Insecta > Lepidoptera > Tortricidae > Pammene > Pammene aurita. The sequence continues at coordinate 39,368,523 of OX352295.1, read as the reverse complement.
CTGTGATCTGGGCAGTTGAGAAGTACCGGCCCTATATTGATGGTCATACAGTTTTAGTGAAGACAGATCACCAGCCGTTGAAATGGCTGTTGACTCACAAGTCACCAAGTGGTCGCCTTATCCGGTGGGCACTTAAACTGCAAGGTTTTGACATCAAATATGAATATACACCTGGAAAGGCTAATGTCATAGCAGACACATTGAGTCGACCTGTCTGCGATGAAAACTCCAAAGAGGAATGTGGAGTATGCTCTATTATAATTGATATTCCACAGGTTAATCCGACGGAACTACGTACTGCTCAGCTCGAAGATCCAGAAGTCGCCAAGATTGTTCAAGACCTGGAAGACTCTGATCCTATTAATTCAACCAGATGGTTAGAGAGAGGATATGTCATGGCCCAAGGGGTCCTCTACTATTACAATCCCAACTCTGAGTCTGAGGAAGCTCAGCTGGTAGTACCTAACTCTATGAAAGAGGCCGTCTTAAAAGAGTATCACGACGCCCCAACAGCTGGTCATCAGGGCGTAGAAAGAACTCTTGCACGCATCTGTCAAAAGTACTACTTCACAGGAATGCGTAAATACATCTCGGAATATCTTAAACAATGTGAAGAATGCCAACGCTACAAGATAAGTAACCAGAAGCCTATGGGACTACTACAGACCCCAGTGCTAAACCAAAGAGGAGAGGTTCTAGCCATAGACCTCTTTGGCCCTCTACCTGAAGGAGATGATGGAGAGAAGTGGGTGCTGCTCATCGAGGACACGGCTACACGCTGGGTGGAGCTGATAGCCCTCAAGGACTCCACAGCAGAAGTTTGCGCTCCAGCGCTTATCGAGCAGTACTTCCTACGGTATGGATTCCCAAGAAGAGTCATTTCAGACAACGGAGTTCAGTTTGTCTCAGCTGTAATGCAGCAGACCATGTTCTTGCTCGGAATCAAGCAGAATTTAATACCACTCTATCATCCTGAGGCCAACCCTGCAGAACGCAAGAATAGAGACCTCAAAACTCAACTCTCCATCCTGGTGAAGAACAATCATCGTGCGTGGCCTAAGTTCCTGCCAGCGATCAGGTTCTCAATGAATAGTGCTCTATGTGCCACCACTGGATCCAGTCCAGCTCACATGATGTTCGCTCGAGAGATGAGGACTCCTTTTGATGCTCAACGTGATTTGAAGGCTATTCTGTCAAAAGAAAACTTCCTGCCACAAATAACTCCTTACTTGAAGAAGTTCCTCGAAAACTGGGATGTTATAAAGGAGAAAGCTGAACGCCAGCAGGACCAGAAGAAAAGTGATGCTGACCAGCACCGACGGCGGTCACCTTTGTTTTGCGTCAATGACTTAGTTCTGGTAGACACTCATTTGCTTAGTAACGCTTCTAAAGGTTTAACAAAGAAATTCATGCCAAAACGGGATGGTCCCTACCGCATTAGTAAAGTAATTAGTCCTACTTCTTATGTTATATGTGACATACAAACCAATACCGACCTGGGCAAATACCATAGTTCTGATTTGACACCATACACACCAGGTCAAGGTATTCCTTCGGTGCCTGTCCAACCACGGCGACTACGTGGTCGCCCTCGTAACTTAGTGCGAGATGTTAGTGTTACCAAGTCCCCATCGGGTCGTTCTGGGAACTTGGAGGGGGAGTGTATAACGCGCCAACCTCGAACGTCGGCCCGGCCGAACGAAACACGCGGATTGGACGAATTTATTGCTGCACCGCATGAGCCAATCACGGCTCCGAAACATAACGCACCGCGCGTGAGCGACCGTATAGAGATACGTTCCCGCCGCTCCCGCGCAGTCCGGCAACCGACACGTTACAGTTAGTGTGTCTAACTATATAATTTTGTTAATCACTTCTAATAAGAATAATTCTTATAAGTTTCTTTGTGTACCGTGTCATAACTGTGCAACTACTTAAAAGAATAAACTTTTGTCCTGTAACAGTGACTTTTCACTTAAATATAGCCTCATAGTACGAACCCCGAGCTAGTTGGTGCTACAAGGTGGAAAAAAATGTTTTATTATGGTACCTCCCCTATACGTAAAGTGGGGAGTGATTTTTTTTTAATTTCAACCCTAACGTGTGATATATTGTTGGATAGTTATTTAAAAATGAATAGGGTTTAATAAAATATTTTTTTGATAATGTAAATATTTTCAGAAATAATAGCTCTGAAGTAAAAAAAATGTGTCCCTCCCCCTCTAACTTTAGAACCATAAGTTTTAAAAATATGAAAAAAATCTCAAAAGAGAACTTTATAAAAACTTTCTAGGAAAATTATTTTGAACTTGATAGGTTGAATAGTTTAAAAAAAAATACAAAATAATTTCTGAACTAAGTTTGTAATTTAACCTTATAAGCAGGTGTTTATTGTACCTGTAATTTCTACAAAATCACAATGAAATGACGTGCTTTCAAATAAAGTTTTTTAACTCTTAAGTGGGGACCTTACTGTGACGGACGGAAAACTACGGAACCCTACACTGAGCGTGGCCCGACACGCTCTTGGCCGGTTTTTTCTCTCTGACGTTATAAGTGCATTGTAATGTGCCTAAATTTAAGAATAAATATATTTCATCTTTTTCATCTTTATCATCAATAATTTTCAATCAAGTTCTGATATTTCTGGTTCAGACGCTTATATAGGCGCTAGCTGTATTACGTAGTTGACATTGGAGTTGTATTGGTTGATAAGTACGATACCGACCACTCAGTCGCTTTCTAAAGTTTTGTTGTCTATGACTTAAGGGTCAAAGCCGTTTACATCCTACCTATTTAGTGGCCTCGTCGCGGTCAGCGTATCCGGGCTCCTATTTAATGAGTCGCCCGATCTCCTTAGCCCGGTAAAGCATAGATTACCTTTCGTGTTTTCAACGCCAATAATGGCGGAAAGCTTATCAATGAGCATGTTGAGGTAAAATATTAGAAACCTTTGGTAAAATGTGTTTTCAACCTTTCTTTCTTTTTGCTATTTTTTTTTATGTACCTATGTTCACTGATTATTCGAAGACGGCTGGACCGATTTGAAAAATTCTTTTTTTGTTTGAAAGAGTTCACTTTACAGTTGGTCCCATTGTAACCAGGTCAGGATCTGATGATGGGATCCTCGAGAAATTGAGGGAACTCTTCAACTATTTTAGGCACATCTATAGTGATTTGAGTATTTTTTACAGCAGCTCGAGCATTTGCTTTTGGAGAGGTGGAAGCTATGTGTATATGTGAAGGTGGATCCTTTTTGTTTAAAATTATGATTGAATGCTGTCAACTAGAAAAGATAGTAACTCATACAGGGTACATTTTCTAAATGGTTCAGTGAGGTCTGCTACCAGATCACGTGATTATACGCGAAAATGGCCGAGACCTTCTGAGAGCCGTTTTTAACTTTTTCATTTTTTACCGACCATAAACTATGCACTTGCTCGCTTAAAAAAACGCTGTTGGCATGACGGTAACACGTCTGACTTTCAATTATTTATTTATTTATCGTATGGCTATCTACATGTCACTGGATATAGATAGTGCAGTAAAACAGTTCTATAATTGCATTAACACGTTTAATTTTGAAGATAAAGTAAATTATTTAAAATTAGCAACAATAATCAGAATATTTAAAATTAGCACTTCACATAAAAATGACGATAACAGTATCTATATAAAGGTATTTCGCATTCAATAACTTCCTTAGTGGTTAGAATGTAATTAAATTACAATAATCAGAATATTTAAAATTAGCACTTCACATAAAAATGACGATAACTGTATCTATATAAGGATATTTCACATTCAATAGTTACCTTAGTATCGTAAACGTCTATTTTCCGCACAAAAGGAAAATAAAAAGGATGGAGTACTAGCAAAACTGGTAAGTACAAATAAAGACTCGGCTGGTAATTTGGCTGCAGGAAAATAATGGATTAATGAGGCGGGTGATATGGATGGTGACAGATGATTCGCTGACTGAACGTAGCCTAAATTAAAGGGCCAGGTCTTTGTACGCCCGTCAATCGAGGCAATTAGAATTTTGGGAATATTTTAGCAAAACAACAAAATAAAAGCTATTATGGCACAAAAACACTGGATACAAAAAAAAGAATCGGATTTATAACGTTTTAAAAAAATGTAAATAATATGATATTCTCGAAAGACAGGATGGCTAAAGCTGTAGTTGAATTTGAATAGAGTTCGTGGGCAAGCGTCCCCTTTGGTTTAGGCGGACCCAACAGCTCGCTGAACTCTCTTTCTCACTTGGAGAGCCCGCTGGATGCGGGCTCTAATTCTCCGACGACGGTGAAGAATCACGCGGAACACGCGGCGGTTGCAGACCGTCTCGCCGGTCCGGCACCCACAAGCGCCTTCCGGAGTCCTTCCGGCGCAGGCGGTCCCACTGGTGGCCTTTTTGTCCGGCAACGTATTTGGTTTTTAAAAATAATTTGTATTTAATTCAATAATGTATTAGCACTTGCTATATAATGTTTGAACGCAAAGATCTAGAGAAATAGATCGCACTTCAACACGTTGCAACTAAGCAAATTATAGCAAAACCCTCAGACTAAATCAGAATATGTTTTTTTCTTTAAAAATCTCCTCGTCCATCTGACACACTCCATCAAAATCAACTTTTTCCTTTTTTGACAATCTGCAATACCTCAAAAATTCATATTCAAAATTAGCGCGAATATTATCTCAATTTATAACTGCCAGTCGTGTATCTCAAAATGCGGACTGATATAAGCGCCATCTACCTGCAATGCCGTGAATCACAATGTACGCTTTTTTATATATCAACCGCAACCTAGCTTTAGACCTCCCTTAGACACAGAAGTTCTAAAGAAAGTCGACAGATGTCGTACGATAAACGTAGCGTCATGCTACAATAGGCATTTCTTTCCTGAGGTAGTAGTAGTGGGAAAGCAGATGATAATGAAAATCCAGTGTGTGCTGCGAGGTCCAGATGGGACAGTGCAGCTGCCAACTTTGTTACTCTTTTAGCACCACACAGAGATCACGTGTAGGGTTGTCTAAGGTGTTTCCTAATACGGACGCAGAGTAACATTCTCAATTAAATTATCTGTTCACGTTTGTAAAACCGTCTCTTTGCTTATATTCACAACTTAACACAAACTTGCTAGATCTTATCAAGTATTTAATTTTTCTAGTTACGGGCCATTCCACGTGAATTCAACAAATCGAGTGTGCCGCATGATTTTTGATTTGAAAAAAAAAAATTGAGGATATACTTTATGGTGGCAGAAGTGCTAAACCACCGCTATAAAAAAAAATTATCTTTTAATTTTCGAGCTTATTCCATTCGAAGTTAATTGGGGGGTCAAATTCCTGCTTGTATATAATCTGCTCTAACTTTTTTTTAGAACAGATAACGAAATAACTGTTGCTGTGTTTGATTAGGTAGGAACTGTGCATTTGATATTGTATGATAAAAATAATCTATGTCAACTACAAACAAAATGGTGTCCATCCAAAATGTTCACGTCAATTGGTAATTTTTTGCAATTTTTTTTTTTTTTGTGCCAACTCTGTTGCATATCAAGGATATTTTTTTTCTGAAATATAAAGTATGTGCTCTGTTCGTTATGCAAAATAAATATTATCTTGTCAGAGTAATAACTTCTAACAGAAAAATATTAGTGAAACTTGAGAATTTCAAAAAATGCTAATGTTTGACTCCCAAAAAATCCATGTGGAAGAAAAAATTAAAAATTGAATTTATTCAGAAAATATAGTCGATGTCTTCTTTAATTAGATTCAGTTTAAAAAGTTTTGTTATTTTTCCTATTTTTGGATATATGTTTTTTTTTATCTGCTTATTTCGTACATTAATCTCTTATTGTATTGATACAATGCAGATTAAAACATTTATGACTATAACTTTTGAATGTATGGCAAATTATGAAAATTCAATAAATGAAAGCCAGACCATTCAAATTCACTATCATCATCATCGTCGTCATATCAGCCGAAAGACGTCCACTGCTGAACATAGGCCTCCCCCAAAGAGTGCCACAATGACCGGTCCTGCGCCACCCGCATCCAGCGGACTCCCGCGACCTTCACCAGGTCATCAGTCCACCTTGCGGGGGGTCTACCCACGCTGCGCCTTCCGGTTCGTGGTCGCCACTCGAGAACCTTTCCGCCCCAACGGCCATCGGTTCTACGAGCAATGTGCCCCGCCCACTGCCACTTTAGTTTAGCGATTCGGAGAGCTATATCGGTTACTTTGGTTCTGCTGCGGATGGCCTCATTTCTGATGCGATCACGCAGAGAGACTCCAACCATAGCCCTCTCATTGCCCTTTGGGTGACTTTGAGCCTTCTTATGAGGCCCATTGTAAGCGACCACGTTTCAGTTCCATATGTCATCACTGGCAACACACACTGGTCAAAGACTTTCGTCTTGAGACACTGCGGAATATTGGACAAAAAGATGTGCCGTAGCTTCCCGAACGCTGCCCAACCGAGTCGGATTCGTCGATTGACCTCTTTCTCGAAGTTGGATCTAACTAACTGGACAGTCTGTCCTAAGTATATATAATCGTCCACAACTTCGAGTGTAAAGTCTCCGATTGTAACGGGAGTTGGTGCTACATGGGTATTTGACATGATCTTCGTCTTATCCATGTTCATCTTTAGACCAACTCGCTCGGAGGCTTTACTGAGGTCATCGAGCATCGTACTCAAATCCTCCATGGTCTCAGCCAAAACTACTATATCGTCAGCAAACCGAAGGTGAGTGATGTACTCGCCGTTTATGTTGATACCTAGCCTTCTCCAGTTCAGAGTCTTGAAAAACATCCTCCAGTGCAGCGGTAAACAGTTTAGGAGAAATAACATCTCCTTGCCTGACTCCCCGCTGCAACGGAATAGGCTTAGAGTTCTGGTCCTGGAGTCGGACTGACATAGTGGCGTTCTCGCACACTTCAGCACTTCGATATAGCGATAGTCCACTTGGCACCTCTGGAGAGATTGTAGTAAAGTAGCAGACCGGGCTCTGAGGCGTACCTTGGGAGAGGCCTATATGTCCAGCAGTGGACTGCAACGGGCTGATGATGATGATGATGATGATGGTGTACGAATAGTCATACATTTGACGTTCCCCTCTACCACAAAAATCGGCAGACTTATTTTGTATAAAAAAATCACAGACATGGTTGAATTCTCTAAGATAATTCTAGATAGCCGGTAATGAAACTAGATGAAGGAGACATTGTTCGTAGAGTAAACTGGGGTGAGTGCGTCAGTCATTAGTTCGTTACGTACGCGGTTACGCCCTGCCATTGTGTCGGGGCATAGAGCGAGCGGGAGCGGGGCGGGTAGCGCAGCGGGCAGCTGGTTAGATGAGATAAATAGGTGTTTAGTTTAGCTTTTGTATATTTTCTTGTGTCTAGTATGGCAACGAACAGACACAGTTCCCGTTTTCACGCTCTTTCGAATAAGAACCACTCACAACAATATCCCATCCCGTGTAGTGTTACCTAATTTGGAGCCAGCTGATGACAACCGTACATGAACCGAGGTCCAAGTTGGACGGTTCGAGGTAACGGTTTTAAAGTTTAGTCTAGCGAGGGACAAGACACTTTTCAACTAGCACCAACCAACGGTCTCCGACAGCGGCCAAAGGTTCTGCCGTAGCAGCCACGGCGTTCGGGGGTAAGGCGACTTTCACACTGCTGCGGTTTCCGCATGTGGCACCGGTGCGCGAGCGAGATGGTACTCTGCATCCGGTTGCGGCGTCAGTGTGATAATTTCCTAAGATCATTATTTACACCGAACACTTAGCGTAGACCGATAAATAAATCAACAGCAACCTCCTCGCTTCACCCATTGTTTCTCGTGTACATTTTAAAACCGTAATAAGGTATACAGCCCGATTCTCGTAACTGAATAATAGGAAAATGGAATAGGTACTGGTGAGTGTTTTAGGAGCACAACATTATTTTCAATGCAAATACAAGACAATATTTATTACTGAAGAACAAATCAAATTATTTTTAATAAATATTTTGATTTGTTTTATTTTAAGTAGACACACTACTATATAAATCATAAACTTATATAGATGTCATATACAAAGGAAAAAAAATGCCGCGAATGCAGAAGACGCTGGTTCGATCCCAGCCCTGGGCACCGGAGGCCTAGGTCACTTTTCCTTTGTATATGACATCTATATAAGTTTACAATATTTATTTCTGAATAAAATGTAAGTGTTAAATAAAATAAATAAATAACTGTTTATACATTTTTGGTACAAATAGAGTAATCTTGGTCTGAGCTGAAAAACAGCGCAGAAGTGTCACTTTTGTTGAGACGATACTGTCATCATTATGACGTCCTGACGTCCAAGCCATTATTATATTTTATTAGTTGCAACTTGCAACAAATAATAATGGTCTTGTTAATTTAATATTTTTTTTTTGCGTCCATCAGTTATATTATTAAAAAAATATATACACGTTCTTTGATCAGTCAGACAAAACATGGCAAAGATTTTTTGTTTAATTATCAAAAGAAAAAAAATCCTTTTTTTTAACGGTAAAAGCTTTTACCTGCTCCTCTTATCAGTGTAACCTCACCTTTACCAGTTAATGGAGCCTGCCGGTCTGAGATACTCGTGAGTCGGCCAAGTATCGGCAAAGCAGCCATTCATTGTGACTCTACTATTTCCTACGTAGCTTTAAACAGTGCTGTCATTGCGAGCGAGAGCGGGTTGATCGCTCGGATGATCCAGTATCATAGAAAAGAGAAAATAAAAATATTAGTAAATATACAATCAATTGACATTTCATCAAAAATAATACTTACAGACTTAATGGGGCAGTAGTGCTTGAAGATGAAGATACTCTCCGAAACATCTCGCGCGTGATAACACATACGAGCTAAAATGTTGTTTTTGAGGGTTCCGTACCCAAAGGGTAACACGAGACCCTATTACTAAGACTCGTAAGAACTATTATATAATCTGTGCTAAGACTCTGCTGTTCGTCCGTCTGTCACCAGGCTGTATCTCATGAACCGTGATAGTTAGACAGTTGAAATTTTGACAGGTGATGTATTTCTGTTGCCGCTATAATAACAAATACTGAAAAACAGAATAAAAAAAATATTTAAGGGGGGTCCCATACAACAGACATGATTTTTTTTCGTTATTATCTGTCACCAGGCTGTATCTCATGAACCGTGATAGTTAGACAGGTGAAATTTTCACAGTTGATGTATTTCTATTGCCGCTATAACACAAAATAGAAATTAAATAAATATATAAGGGGGCTCCCATACGACAGTCATGATAATTTTGCCGTTTTTATAGATATAGGTACGGAACCCTTTGTGCGCAAGTCTGACTCGCACTTGGCTGGTTTAAAAAAAAAACAGAATGCTCACAGATTACGCATACCTATTATCGGGCCACGATTAGAATGGGATTGAGACGGCTCAAATCCATATTATTTTTTACGCAGGTACCTACATATTATAGCAAATCAGTCGCTCTAGTCCCTCTCATTGTGGCTAGATAATAAGGCTCTCCATTCTAGTCACCAGTTCTCTTTTATCAATGAGAATAGTGGCTGCGGTAAGTCGACGTGTTCATTTTCCCCCAGTTTGGGGCAAATTTTGTTGCTGCTTATGGGAGTTTGCGAGGGAATCCCGGATTATGTTGGAGGTCAGGAAATTGCGGAACATTTGAGTTTTACCTAATACCCTGTATATTAATAGGACTAGAAAATATTTGAATTCTGAATTAGGATTAGATTTATTTTGCTGTATTTTACTATATTCTTTATATCTATAAATAAATAAGTACTTATTTTTAACATTTTTTTAAAACTTAGTATGAAATAAGGCAATAGCATATGAAGGGAGTTACGAGTATATATCAACTCTCGACTCAGTCCTCAACATCTAGCTTACACGCTAAACCAAGTTACGCGAAAATTGGCTTAATCAACTAACTACGAGTATACCTACTTATAAAGCACATTGGGATAAGACCGGATCCGAAGAAGATCGGATAATTTATTTATCTGAAAAACTGGCTGTATTCTTCAAAATGCAAACCACGCTCTTTCCAACACCATCTTTTTGTCTTCTACACATGTATTTTTTAACCGACGAAAAAAACGGAGGAGGTTCTCAAGTCGACGCGTATATTTTTTTTTTTTTTTTTATGTATGATCACGCATAACTTTTTACAGAGTGGTTCGATTTTGATAATTATTTTTTTATTGGAAAGGGTATACCCCGAAATTGGTCCCATATAAATTTGAAACGAAAATTCCAACCTTTAGGGTAGGAAAATAGGGGATGATTGATTTTTCACTCACCGATTGTAACGTATGACCACGCATAACTTTTTACAGAGTAGTTCGATTTTGATAATAATTTTTTTATTGGAAAGGGTATATCCCGAAATAGGTCCCATATAAATTTGAAAAAGGAAATTCTAACCTTAAGGGTAGGAAAAAAGGGGATGATTGATTTTTCACTCACTGATTGTAACGTATGGCCACGCATAACTTTTTACAGAGTAGTCCGATTTTTTGGATAAAAATCTTACCCTAAGGGTGGGCAAATAGGGGTAATTTATTGTTCACTCGCAGATTTTAAAGCAGAGTTTTTACAAAAAAAACCTCACGAGTTTTGACAATGAGTTTTAGACCTGCCAGTCTCTTCTTTCTATTTGCTTCCATCCTTTTTTTTTCTCATTATTAGATTCTTCTAAATATCTTTTTCTCATTCGAGCAGAATTTTTTGTAGGCCTACCCATGTTGGTATATAAAGCCTGTTCTTTTTTAAGTATTTATATTACAGAACAAAATAATAGTTAAAGAAGCTTATTAATATAACAGTTAATAGCTAAAGCAAGGTAGGTAGCTATTTTAAAAGTAATAAAAAATTAAGCATGTAATAATTTTTATAAATTATAGCCACAGAAAATTATGAAATAAAAACTTTTTAACAAAAAAATTGAACCGCCGAAAAGAAAAAAAAAGCCAATAAAAAACCGTTAAAACGAAACGAATCGACCAACAAAAAAAAACAATAGCGCACTGAAAAGAAAAAAATAATAATTTGGTCTTCAATAACGCAAGTGCATACCTACCCTACAATTACAATTATAATCTATTTCTATACACTTTCTATATACCTAAAACAATCGCTAGGCTTATATCAATTTAATTACATCTAGAAAGTATGAACTATATACATACTTCTGAAATCAATCACACAAATCTGCGTATTTATATATTTACAATCAGTTATTTTTGGAGTCGGTGCCAGCCTCAAACAAACTTGAGCACCTTTAACCACATAATGTGTTGCGTTCAACTCTTCACTAAGGTGCTCAAGATTGTTTGAGGCTGCCACCGACTCCAAAAATAACTGATTGTAAATATATAAATACGCAGATTTGTGTGATTGATTTCAGAAGTATGTATATAGTTCATACTTTCTAGATGTAATTAAATTGATATAAGCCTAGCGATTGTTTTAGGTATATAGAAAGTGTATAGAAATAGATTATAATTGTAATTGTAGGGTAGGTATGCACTTGCGTTATTGAAGACCAAATTATTATTTTTTTCTTTTCAGTGCGCTATTGTTTTTTTTTGTTGGTCGATTCGTTTCGTTTTAACGGTTTTTTATTGGCTTTTTTTTTTCTTTTCGGCGGTTCAATTTTTTTGTTAAAAAGTTTTTATAGCTAAAATTGGTGTGTGAATTCTGAATACGTAAAACAGTGCGTTTTTAAGATAATACCTCTAAACTAGGGCGATTTAAAATTCCTATGCGATGGCGCATAGGAATTTTAAATCGCCCTAGTTTAGAGGTATTATAAAGTTGTTATAAGTACGTATGGACGTAGTTATAACAACTTTACGCAATCCCATTTTATCCCAGGAATGTTCAAATTCAAGTTTAAATTCTGATATTGAACACGTATAGAATAAAATGAGTTTAATGTTTGAAGCTATCTAGACATGACTGCACAGGTACAGATCATTGTTATTAATTTAAAAAAACACTAACTGTCCAAACCCTTACATAAATGAACCAAAAATAAACCGTTAAGGCTTACCAACTCACAAAATAGTTCGGTCTTACCTCAACGCACCTCAAACCGTGATAAAATCGTCCAACGAATACCATCCCTTACAGGCTTTTCGCACGTCCTTACCTTGCCTCTAAAGGCATCTTGCTTGACACTGGCGTCTCATATATTTTTGCCTAAAGCCCAATAAGCGAGGGCACGGCAAGTTTGCCAGCTGCCTCTAATTAATTTCTATTCCGCCACCCTTGCAGTTTAGGGTTTAAGGTGGAAGAGTGTAGCGGAGTATTTAAAATACCAGTTTACGGTTTAACTCATGTGTATTTAGTCACTAACCATCTCAAATATAACTTCAATACACAACAAGTAACCAACAAATATCGAAGTTGTATTGAAGTTGCATCGGAATAATTTTCAAGCAAATTCTGTAATTTCTGTGTCAGACGCTCCTACGCTAGTTGTATTGTGTAGTTAATGCATTGGAGTTGTATTGAAGTTTGATCGTATTTTAAAATTAGAATACGGTACTCAGCCCCTTTCTAAAGTTTATCTACACTCATATTGTAAGTCCTCTAAAATGCGTTCAAAAACCGTAGGCTATGACCAGCATTACAACAAACGATTTCACTATGATAAGTTTCTTATCTGTGGCAGTACCGCAATTTTAACGTTTCATGCTCAATTATTGATGTACTCTGAGTTTTGATAACATAATGTACACCTGCACGCGCCCGCGGCCGGCGACACCCGCCCGCGCGTCCGCCGGCACAATCGAGTTGGCCGCGCCGACACAATCGAGATGGCCGCGGCGGTACAATGGCGGCCATTATATGGTTTTCGAATACGGCATTTATAATAAATAATATGAGTGTAGATAAAGCAGTGTATGCAACTGTACGTAATTAGGCCTTAAAACACTCGTGTGATCTTATTATGAAATTCGCCTGCGGCTCATTTCATAAAACCACACTCATGTTTTAAGGACCCTTATTACGTAACAGTTACATAAACTACTATTTGTAGTCTTTATTTGATGCTAAAATGAAGAGTTCGATTTATCTCAACTACTAGGAAAAACTGACATCGGCGTAAAATCACTTTTATCTTTGTGCTTTGCTGCTTGCATCTCAAGTAATGTAGATATCGAATCTAAAACCTCCGATTTGAGGAACAATTTGACTAAGTTTCTTTATAGGCCTTAAAGGCTTTTTAAACTTTTTCACCAACTGATTAATTTTTAGCCAGTTGTTGAGAAATGTTTTCAGGTCGTACCTACAGAATTCATACTTATTTTATCTTATCATTTATCATGTAAACAAACGTGTGTCAATCTAGACATTCTAATGTCTTTTTTATTCTTGAAATTATGCGTTCGTTACTTCGATTATAGGTTTTTTTTTTATTAGAAACGATATTTTTCAGTGTTTACTTGGTTGAATTCAATATTTTGCGAATGTCTCACATTTTAAGTAGTAATACGAGCCCCAATGCAAATGAGTTCGTCTAGCAGGTAAAAAATGTACTGACCTAACTTTAACCTAAAAATTCAGGATGACAGCGATGTTTAGAAGATCATGTAATATAAAAACAATATAGAAAATTAATAATACTTTATGTATCGAATGAAAAAAATAACAACTTCCCACAGTGATAAAAAAAAACATTGTTTGGCCAAATGAGATATTCGCAAAAAAGTTCGTCTTCGGTTTAGCCGATGCATAATAGACCGTCTACCACTTGGTGGTATCACCTTTTGCATCCAAACCGCATTGAATCTACCAACTCTCTACACTCTTCGGTAGTTATTTCATTCCAGACACAGGTAAGTTTCTCCTTAAGATCAGCTTTTAAGAAGCGTCCTTTCGCAGCCTTTTCTTCATTTTCCACCACAAAGTTTCTATGGGAGACAAGTCCGGGCTGCTGTCCGTCCGGTCATGGCATGGTAGGGATTTTTTTGGACTTCAGCCACGCCATCGTTGTCTTCGCGGTATGGCATGCAGCTTGAAAAGTAAATGCATTTTTATATTTTAACTGCCGTATAGACGGCAGCAAACTCTCTTGCAGGATGGTTTGGTATTTCTCGGCATTGACGGTTCCATCTATAAATTGCAGACGGCCCACGCCCTGTGCCGACATACAGCCCCAAATCATTAAAGATGCTGGAAACTTCACCTTTCGCTTGAGGAAGTCTTTATGAAATGCCTCTCCTTTTTCCCGAATGACTTTACTTAGTTCGTCACCAACTGTGACTTCAAATTTGGATTCATCACTCCATATTATTTTTCGCCACTGATTGACAGTCCAGTTTTTGTATTTATTAGCGAATTTCAATCTGTTGGTTTTCTGTTTTTTAGTAAGTAACGGTTTCTCTTTAGCAGTGTAAAAACTATAGCCCATTCTCTTCATTACTCTCTTGCAGGTATCGACTGAAATGTTTTTTTTTAATAGCGTCCCGCCACAATACGGTAAGTTCTCCTGCTCTTGCACGACGATTTTTCTTGATAATCTTCTTCAACATCCTGTCTTCTGCCTTGGAGGTTATTCGTCGACGGCCAGATTTCTTTAAACAGGACATTGTTCCATGTTTTCGGTGATGCTCGATAATCGTTTGTATTGTAGATCGTGGCAACGACATCTCCTTGGATATTTGGTAAGTAGATTTGCCGTTATTGTTACAGGAAATTGTAATTTTCCACACTTCTTCAGTCACTGGTTTACCTCGCACCATCTCGATAGAATAATGATTATAAAGTAATGAAAATTTGCACTGCAATTGCGTTTTTATATAGCCATCTGTCATTTTAGATGACAGAGAATATTCTATATTCAATTTGAAATATAATTAAATATTAAACTTCTTAAAAAACAGTTTTTATCTTATATGGACGACCTATTTTGCCTAAAATATGAACTAGACGTAATTTTTTGCTTGCTTAATGTTAATTTTACGATACAATGACTCTAAATTAAATAACATTATTACACTTTGTACAACGCAACATTAAACTACTTTCAAGGGCTTTGTATGTAGCGTATTCCTTTAATCATCAAAGTGAATCCGGATTTAAATAGCAGTCTTTAAAAAATATCGTATTTTTAAGTGTGACTAGACGATCTAATATGCATTGGGGCTCGTAATTCCAAAGAAAAATGGAATAATTTCTTTGAGTAGTGTTTGTTTACATGTTAAGACATGTAAGGATGAATTCTGTTTAGTTATGGTGGATTTTTTACCCCGCTCCCGCTTGCGCTTGTGGCTCGGGCCGGCTTGCTATAAAAGCGATAGTGTGACTTCACAAGGCTTTGAATTGGTGGGATTAATTTCACGGCGCAGTTTGCATATTTTTGTGCCAATTAATAAAATTGGGTTGAATGAATATTTTATTTTAACACGGCGAACTGTGGCAGTTGCTAGCAAAATGCTGAAATGGGGCTATTTCGTGGCACTTTCATGTTTTCTTTTTTCTAAGTATTTCGGCTGTGTACAAATTAACAAATTTTAGTTTATTCTATGAACTTCGTACATAAGTATATTACAGGTATGCAGACGTGATTTTATTACGGGTAGGCTTGATATATTATAATATGTTGGTGGTCCATGAATGTATCGAGAAAAATAAAGTATAATTTTTTTTATCACCACAAGGCTTCTCTTGTTTTATTATAAGAAGTTTATCTAAGTATGTATGTCCTAAATTTGAGCTCAGTTGATGAAAATTTACTGGTTGCTATGAATTTCATATTAAGTTATAAACTCATACAAATGAAAAAAAAACTGACCCTATAATTAATATTTGAAGCACTATTATTTCTTTATTCAGTTATAACTAGTTACAATAATGAATAAAAACTATCAAAAACATTTCCAATGAGGAATTATTGATTAGTTACTTTTTTTTATAATTTTTTGTACTGGAATATTGTGTCATTATAGCGACTTCTAAATAATGTATGATTGTTTTCAAATTACGTGTAAATATCTTTTATGAGTATTGAAAATAAAATAACCTGATGGAGATAAAAAAAATCACAACTTTATATTTTTGGACACCTTGTTCATGATGAACCTGCCTCCGACACGTCTAATAGTAATAGATATAGTCCATCTACGCTAACTTGACATTGACTTGGCAGTGAAAATGTAAAAAGTTAGATAGCTCAGACGTTACGAAAGTGACATTGTCTTATTGGCCACGAAGAAATAAGTACTGGTTAAAAGTTGACATCAAAATATTTTATCTTCATTATTCTAGCTTTTTTACTAATTTTCTGTTCTAATAGCCATTTAAAAATAATTTGTAAAAATCACGAAAGTACAATTAAATAAACAAAAACCTAATCTACACCATTAAATATAAGATTTATCTAGACCAAAGACATAAACTATCCCCGTATAAACTTATTACTTATGTAGGTCACCTCGTAAATCTAAGCTGGCCTTTTACTAAATAAACTACAAAATAATTCTGCGCTAACAAGATTTATAGCTAAAATAATAACGGAGCCAAGTTACCGTCGAAAATGAGTACAACTAGCTGCCTAATTCTGCTAATTCCTTTATATATTCAGAATAGACACAGATTATATACGTGTTAGATCCATAATAATAGACTCGCTGGAGTCGCTGGTCACGTGCTGGCGACAACATCGACACAATCAGTCCCGTATCCAACCAGCCGCGTACCGGGTGGAGAGAGACAGAACGAGAGACTTTTATCGGGGACGAACGCGTAATGCAAAAAAAAAGAAAAGCCGATAAACCTCACTGCGCTGCGTCTTTATTTACATAAGTAATACATACTCGTACGAAATGGTTAGACTGTTTCAGCCGATCTTACCTATTTCAGTGATAAATCAGCGCGGTTGTGGATTTTTTCCATTTAGTCATCATGAAGCCAGGACGCTCTTACGTGTCCAAGACGTTCAAGAAACACTCCTTAAGTTGGGGCCAGACGGCAGATAGCCGCAGATTCTGCCACGTGATCTTGGTTGGAGCGAGTTGTTGAAGCGAGCGGCTAAGTCGCCCGAAGCCATGTGGCTGACAACCAACCAACCGCTTCTGCCAACGGTTGGCAATTACGTACAGTTGCATACACTGCTTTATCTACACTCATATTATTTATTATAAATGCCGTATTCGAAAACCATATAATGGCCGCCATTGTACCGCCGCGGCCATCTCGATTGTGTCGGCGCGGCCAACTCGATTGTGCCGGCGGACGCGCGGGCGGGTGTCGCCGGCCGCGGGCGCGTGCAGGTGTACATTATGTTATCAAAACTCAGAGTACATCAATAATTGAGCATGAAACGTTAAAATTGCGGTACTGCCACAGATAAGAAACTTATCATAGTGAAATCGTTTGTTGTAATGCTGGTCATAGCCTACGGTTTTTGAGCGCATTTTAGAGGACTTACAATATGAGTGTAGATAAACTTTAGAAAGGGGCTGAGTACCGTATTCTAATTTTAAAATACGTTTAGATACGATCAAACTTCAATACAACTCCAATGCATTAACTACACAATACAACTAGCGTAGGAGCGTCTGACACAGAAATTACAGAATTTGCTTGAAAATTATTCTGATGCAACTTCAATACAACTTCGATATTTGTTGGTTACTTGTTGTATAAATTGCAGACGGCCCACGCCCTGTGCCGACATACAGCCCCAAATCATTAAAGATGCTGGAAACTTCACCTTTCGCTTGAGGAAGTCTTTATGAAATGCCTCTCCTTTTTCCCGAATGACTTTACTTCGTTCGTCACCAACTGTGACTTCAAATTTGGATTCATCACTCCATATTATTTTTTGCCACTGATTGACAGTCCAGTTTTTGTATTTATTAGCGAATTTCAATCTGTTGGTTTTCTGTTTTTTAGTAAGTAACGGTTTCTCTTTAGCAGTGTAAAAACTATAGCCCATTCTCTTCATTACTCTCTTGCAGGTATCGACTGAAATGTTTTTTTTAATAGCGTCCCGCCACAATACGGTAAGTTCTCCTGCTCTTGCACGACGATTTTTCTTGATAATCTTCTTCAACATCCTGTCTTCTGCCTTGGAGGTTATTCGTCGACGGCCAGATTTCTTTAAACAGGACATTGTTCCATGTTTTCGGTGATGCTCGATAATCGTTTGTATTGTAGATCGTGGCAACGACATCTCCTTGGATATTTGGTAAGTAGATTTGCCGTTATTGTTACAGGAAATTGTAATTTTCCACACTTCTTCAGTCACTGGTTTACCTCGCACCATCTCGATAGAATAATGATTATAAAGTAATGAAAATTTGCACTGCAATTGCGTTTTTATATAGCCATCTGTCATTTTAGATGACAGAGAATATTCTATATTCAATTTGAAATATAATTAAATATTAAACTTCTTAAAAAACAGTTTTTATCTTATATGGACGACCTATTTTGCCTAAAATATGAACTAGACGTAATTTTTTGCTTGCTTAATGTTAATTTTACGATACAATGACTCTAAATTAAATAACATTATTACACTTTGTACAACGCAACATTAAACTACTTTCAAGGGCTTTGTATGTAGCGTATTCCTTTAATCATCAAAGTGAATCCGGATTTAAATAGCAGTCTTTAAAAAATATCGTATTTTTAAGTGTGACTAGACGATCTAATATGCATTGGGGCTCGTAATTCCAAAGAAAAATGGAATAATTTCTTTGAGTAGTGTTTGTTTACATGTTAAGACATGTAAGGATGAATTCTGTTTAGTTATGGTGGATTTTTTACCCCGCTCCCGCTTGCGCTTGTGGCTCGGGCCGGCTTGCTATAAAAGCGATAGTGTGACTTCACAAGGCTTTGAATTGGTGGGATTAATTTCACGGCGCAGTTTGCATATTTTTGTGCCAATTAATAAAATTGGGTTGAATGAATATTTTATTTTAACACGGCGAACTGTGGCAGTTGCTAGCAAAATGCTGAAATGGGGCTATTTCGTGGCACTTTCATGTTTTCTTTTTTCTAAGTATTTCGGCTGTGTACAAATTAACAAATTTTAGTTTATTCTATGAACTTCGTACATAAGTATATTACAGGTATGCAGACGTGATTTTATTACGGGTAGGCTTGATATATTATAATATGTTGGTGGTCCATGAATGTATCGAGAAAAATAAAGTATAATTTTTTTTATCACCACAAGGCTTCTCTTGTTTTATTATAAGAAGTTTATCTAAGTATGTATGTCCTAAATTTGAGCTCAGTTGATGAAAATTTACTGGTTGCTATGAATTTCATATTAAGTTATAAACTCATACAAATGAAAAAAAAACTGACCCTATAATTAATATTTGAAGCACTATTATTTCTTTATTCAGTTATAACTAGTTACAATAATGAATAAAAACTATCAAAAACATTTCCAATGAGGAATTATTGATTAGTTACTTTTTTTTATAATTTTTTGTACTGGAATATTGTGTCATTATAGCGACTTCTAAATAATGTATGATTGTTTTCAAATTACGTGTAAATATCTTTTATGAGTATTGAAAATAAAATAACCTGATGGAGATAAAAAAAATCACAACTTTATATTTTTGGACACCTTGTTCATGATGAACCTGCCTCCGACACGTCTAATAGTAATAGATATAGTCCATCTACGCTAACTTGACATTGACTTGGCAGTGAAAATGTAAAAAGTTAGATAGCTCAGACGTTACGAAAGTGACATTGTCTTATTGGCCACGAAGAAATAAGTACTGGCTAAAAGTTGACATCAAAATATTTTATCTTCATTATTCTAGCTTTTTTACTAATTTTCTGTTCTAATTGCCATTTAAAAATAATTTGTAAAAATCACGAAAGTACAATTAAATAAACAAAAACCTAATCTACACCATTAAATATAAGATTTATCTAGACCAAAGACATAAACTATCCCCGTATAAACTTATTACTTATGTAGGTCACCTCGTAAATCTAAGCTGGCCTTTTACTAAATAAACTACAAAATAATTCTGCGCTAACAAGATTTATAGCTAAAATAATAACGGAGCCAAGTTACCGTCGAAAATGAGTACAACTAGCTGCCTAATTCTGCTAATTCCTTTATATATTCAGAATAGACACAGATTATATACGTGTTAGATCCATAATAATAGACTCGCTGGAGTCGCTGGTCACGTGCTGGCGACAACATCGACACAATCAGTCCCGTATCCAACCAGCCGCGTACCGGGTGGAGAGAGACAGAACGAGAGACTTTTATCGGGGACGAACGCGTAATGCAAAAAAAAAGAAAAGCCGATAAACCTCACTGCGCTGCGTCTTTATTTACATAAGTAATACATACTCGTACGAAATGGTTAGACTGTTTCAGCCGATCTTACCTATTTCAGTGATAAATCAGCGCGGTTGTGGATTTTTTCCATTTAGTCATCATGAAGCCAGGACGCTCTTACGTGTCCAAGACGTTCAAGAAACACTCCTTAAGTTGGGGCCAGACGGCAGATAGCCGCAGATTCTGCCACGTGATCTTGGTTGGAGCGAGTTGTTGAAGCGAGCGGCTAAGTCGCCCGAAGCCATGTGGCTGACAACCAACCAACCGCTTCTGCCAACGGTTGGCAGATCACACCTAGCCACCAAGGTCGTTTAAAGGTCATGTAGAATTTGGCACCAACCACTGGCTACATGGTTTAAAATCTCTGTTTTCTGCCAAGGTCTCGTGGCAGAGGGCTGTGGTTGTATGCCGTCTGGCCCCAACTTTACGGCTCACTTACATTCTATTCAGCAAGCGCAAAGGGTGAGCTGTACTCATTTTCTACACAAAAATTCACAGATTTCGTGCCTCACACGACTATCGAGCACATTGGAAATGAATCTACGGAAGTCGAAAAAATATTGTCGCTGAGCGACGAGAAAGTCGGGACAAGGAAAATGTTATAAAATAAAACTACGACGTTGAATGATAATTATTTTATTCTTAGATTAACATAAGTATCCTCGACATAACGCCTGTGAACCAGAGTTGGGCAAAAATTAACGTGATTGAAACTAAAGTTAAAAATGAGAACGTTACTGATAATCATATGAACATGATTACGAATTCAATCATGAGCTTTCTAATCTGATTGACCACCGACATGAGTAAATCATGTCGATTTTTAGTTTCACTCATGATTAGCTGAAGTGATTACATTAGTAAGACAGTATGCTTAGTTAAACTAACGATTTAGTTGATTAGATGTTAGATTGTTAGATTTTGCGTAGCTACTAGCTCCTTCACTTTTTTCCCTGACGAAACAGAGGCGGTACCTAGGTGAGTATAATATACATTTAGGATAAATGGCTATTTGTGACAATATTTCTAAAGGTATCATTTGGCGGTTGGCGCTTCAATATTCTTAACGTCTTAAGTTGTATAGTGCAGATTCAATATTGAGCAATAAAAGCGTAAATGCCAGTGGCAAAAGATACCTTTACCAAAATATCGACAATTTTTTTGTTAGTTTTTGGTATCAGTGTACAAATGAATGCTCCCATTTAACTTTGAAACGGCCTGTTCGGTTTTATTGCGGTTTTCGGCTACAGTTAAGGCAGCTATCACACAGCTGCGGTTTCCACTTTCATTTTCATTTTCATTCTCATTCTCATTCTCATTCTCATTCTCATTCTCATTCTCATTCTCATTCTCATTCTCATTCTCATTCTCATTCTCATTCTCATTCTCACTCTCACTCTCACTCTCACTCTCACTCTCACTCTCACTCTCACTCTCACTCTCACTCTCACTCTCACTCTCACTCTCACTCTCACTCTCACTCTCACTCTCACTCTCACTCTCACTCTCACTCTCACTCTCACTCTCACTCTCACTCTCACTCTCACTCTCACTCTCACTCTCACTCTCACTCTCACTCTCACTCTCACTCTCACTCTCACTCTCACTCTCACTCTCACTCTCACTCTCACTCTCACTCTCACTCTCACTCTCACTCTCACTCTCACTCTCACTCTCACTCTCACTCTCACTCTCACTCTCACTCTCACTCTCACTCTCACTCTCACTCTCACTCTCACTCTCACTCTCACTCTCACTCTCACTCTCACTCACACTCTCACTCTCACTCTCACTCTCACTCTCACTCTCACTCTCACTCTCACTCTCATTCTCATTCTCATTCTCATTCTCATTCTCATTATCATTCTCATTCTCATTCTCATTCTCATTCTCATTCTCATTCTCATTCTCATTCTCAGTCTCAATCTCATTCTCATTCTCATTCTCATTCTCATTCTCATTCTCATTCTCATTCTCATTCTCATGCTCATTCTCATTCTCTTTTTTTTTATTTTTTTTATTTTTTTTTATACTACGACGGTGGCAAACAAGCATACGGCCTGCCTGATGGTAAGCAAATACTCCACAGGAGTCACATGCGCGTTGCCGACCCTTTACAAAAAGGAGGATTCACTGTGTTGACGGCTAAGGGGGCGTCCATTAATCACGTCATATTGTATAGGGGGGGAGAGGGTCAAGAAAAAATCACCAATGATCACCACAGGGGGGAGGGGGGTCTGGACACATATCACGTGTAATTTTTTGTTCTTTGTGCTGTACTGTATTATGGTCAATAAAACAAAAATTATCAACTTTTAAATGAATCAATCTGTCAAAAGCAGAATAAAATTGCACTAGCACTATGATTGTCAATAATTTTTAATGGCAATTGACATATTATTTTGTGAAGTAGGTTTTTAGGGTTCCGTAGCAAAAGTGGCAAAAACGTAACCCTTATAGTTTCGTTATGTCCGTCTGTCTGTCCGTCCGTCCGTATGTCACAGCCATTTTACTCGGAAACTATAAAACGTATCTTAATAAATATTTAAATATGAGGTGTGTTTTTGTATGCCGCTACTTAGTTTTGTCGTAAAATTGCTGAAAAGGATATTTTAAGGAGGGGCGCTATTCCATACATGTAATTATTGGCAACAAATTTTTTTTTTCCCAAATATCGACATGATGCACATCACTCGATAGGTCTTTCAAAATAACATTGAAGTCTGTTTGTATTTTTTTAATTTAGTGAATATTTTAAGAAAAAATCACACTGTAAGTCTAAAAAACTTGTGTCCCCCCGTCTCTTTTGAACCGGAGATCCAAAAAATACGAAAAAAATTGAGAACATTATCGGTTTAGGAATTATTGAGTTATCTCCTAAAAACTCATTTCATACGCAGATACGACCTTTTGATATTACTTTTTCGATAGTAGGTACGAAACCGCGTGGTCCGACACGCACTTGGCCGGTTTTTTTCTATTAAAGATAGTTTTATTTTATATGTAGGTATACATGTAGTTTCATTTTTTTACCCTTTACGTGTACGTACGTTACGTAAGTAGGTTTACGTGTTAGAAAACTGTACTTACTTTATAGTTAGCAAAAAAATTACACGTCATATTGGACAGGGGGGGGGGAGGGGTCATGAAAATATCACCAAAGATCACCATGGGGGAGGGGGGGGGGTCTAAAACAAGCCAAAAACGTATGACGCGATTAATGGACGCCCCCTAAGGAACAAGAGGGTCCCTCATCGTCAACACACTGGGTCCTCTTTGAGCTCTTTGGCAACCCTCATCTCATTCTCATTCTCATTCTCATTCTCAATCTCATTTTCATATATTCATTTATTTATTCAAAGTAAATTCAATGCGAACACTTTTTCAATGTCATAACATACATGCACAATTAATACCTAAGTATTTTACAAAAAAATAGGATTACACAATCATATTTTATAATATACATACATTATAATATTCTCTTATTATGGTATTGTGATATTTACATTAGTATCTGACCATATGTCTTTATCGTCTTTATCTGTTAAATATTCGATCAACCTGTAATAGGCTCTATTTGTTAAAATTTGCTTAACTTTGATCTTAAATTTATTTTTAGGTAAATTTAAAATATGGTCAGGTAGTACGTTATAAAAACGGGTACAGAACCCCAAAAATGACTTCCTGACTCTGCTTAACCTAGTTGACACTGCTATTAATTTAAATTTGTTTCGAGTATTTAAGTTATGAATATCGCATCCTCTATAAAATTGACCTAGGTTCTTTCTTACATACATAATATTTTCATAAATATATTGACTTGGCATAGTCATGATTCAAATAGTTTAAAACAGTGCTCTTCGGGAATCACGAGTTTACAAGTTATAAATCCCGCGAATTGCTCTCTTTTGCAAAATAAAGATTGTTTCTCATTCTCATTATCATTCTCATTCTCATTCTCATTCTCGCTCTCGCTCTCGCTCTCGCTCTCACTCTCATTCTCATTCTCATTCTCATTTTCATTTTCATTTAGGATTTTCATTTAAAATGAAAATTTCTACATATGTATCTGGTTCAATATGTGAAATTCAGAACAAACGCCTTATTCAAGTAATAATATAAATCAGCTTAAGAACACTCTAATAATACATTCGTCAATCACATTGAACAAGTTAGTTGATTAGCGTTAATTTAGTTTCAATCAGCGCCCGTCGTTAATGATTTACTCATGGCGAAATTACTTGATTGTTTTGTGTTATGATTTAATCAGCGATTATTCAATCAGCGATGATTAGTAATCGATCACCGATTTTAATCAAGTGTGCCCAACTCTGCTGTGAACAAACAAATTGAAAAATTTCCACACGCATATCGAAGTTTTAATAATTGTCGCCGTGGCGCCTAAGTATACATATTTCATTTTTAGATTAATAAGCAGGATGTTCAAAGTACAAGAAAATTATTACATTACAAATCCGTAGTCAACTCGAGATATGGTAGCCACATAGCTAAATAATTTTTAAGCAAAATAAAACCGACTTCTTCTATGGGGGAAGCCGGTGAAGGATTATTGTAGATGGTGCACTCTATACAATGAAACAACTTGCTTAACAAACACAGCGAAGAGGACAAATCGTCAAACGTGAACTATGCGTTATTGAAGAGTTCCGCTCTGATCATCATCAGCAGTTCCACTTCATCAAATGTCACTCTGTTGAATGAAAATGCTCGATTTGTTGATAAAAATACAAAAATCACTATGTGTATGCCTTTAAGATTTGAGGAGTTCCCTCGATTCCGCATGTATCCCATCATCAGAACTTGAGCTTGACGGAAATTTGTCCTGACAATCTAACTTGCTTAACAAACACATCGTAGAGGAGAAATCGCCAAACGTGAATTATGCGCCGTTGAAGAATTCCGTTCAGATCATCATCAGCAGTTCCACTTCATCAAATGTCACTCTTTTGAATGAAAATGCTTGATTTGTTGATAAAAATACAAAAATCACTATGTGTTTGCCTTTAAGATTTGAGGAGTTCCCTCGATTCCTCATGGATCCCATCATCAGAACTTGAGCTTGACGAAAATTTGTCCTGACAATCTTACTTGCTTAACAAACACCGATGTGTGTTCGATAAGAGGAGGAACCGCCAAACGTGAACTATGCGTCGTTGAAGAGTTCCCTTCTGATCATCATCAGCAGTTTAATCGAATTAATCAAATGTCACTGTTCTGAATGAAAATGATTGATTTGTTGATAAAAATCACTACATGTATGCCATTAACATTTGAGGAGTTCCCTCGATTCCCCATGATGGAGTTACATAAAAAAAAACAAAAAAAAACATACACGCCGAATTGAGAACCTCCTCTTTTGAAATCTTGAAGTCAGTTAAAAAAAAAATTATGTGAAAAATGTCGTTCTGACTTTTTTAAAAAAGGTTAGGCTACAGGGCAGACCCTTAACCCGATCGTCTTTTTTTTAGGCATAAATTGTATCTGACTAAATTGTCCAGAGGAGTTCTTCTCAAATTTATGATATCATTCTTCGTTTCCAAAATATCGGACGCCAAAATCAAAAATTTGGAATTTTTTTTTTATTTTTTTTTCACTATTCCGGCCATAACTTTTTTCGTTTTTGATTTACTCGAAAAAATCTTTTTGCATCTTACAGCTCTCGTAAATATGAGTGTCTTTTGAGCTATTTTTGAATATCATATCTTTACAACTTTCCGAGTTATAAGGGGATCGCACTTTTTCGTGAAATCGGGGCCTATACTGGAACGAACGAAAAGACATTTCTAATGTCAAAACTGTATCGGAACCGCCAATTCCCGGATCTCGCCATACAAAATCAGGGAGCATTGCGTATCTGATCATATCAGAGAACCGACGGTGACGAGTTGTCGTAAAATATTAATGATGCAGAGTCAGTGGGAAATAGTCAATGGCATCAGGACAACGCTAATAGTTTGAACCCTTCTCAGTGGAAAAGGGTGTAATTTGAATAATACAGCGGCCGGAATAACGAACAAATTTGTTTAGCTTTGTGTGGTGGCCGTCTGTTAGTTTGAGGAAATTACGTAATATTGTTGTGGATATTACAACTAAATACTACAATGCGAAGTATACTCATATGTACAGTCAGCAGCAAAAGTAGCTAAGCAGCTCAAGTGTTCACAATGAGCTTGACACGACTTTATTGTTAAGAGAATTTGTTTATTTATCGTATAGGTACATGTTACTGGATATACACGGTGTAACATGAGGAAACCGAATAATTTTAACAGCGTATTCCTGATCATAATTGGAGACGAAAATGTCGTATAAACTTTTCTGGAATTCGCCGAGTTTCACAGTTACTACCACTTAAATAAAAAAATACTTTTTAATATGACTCAGTGCAAAACGCTTTTTTGATGGCGATTTCACCCTTTATTGACCGAGCGTTAGCGAAGGTCTCCGTTTCAGCTTGGGCCGAAATGCTTTCGTATGTCCGGATGTTCTCCTCTACAGGTCGCATTTCTTAACGAATTCCCGTGAGAGTTTGTGAGCGGATTCTTTAGTTACGTAAAATTTTTCAGACGTGGCGTTTTTTGGAAAACTTTAAAAATGGTGGAAACGGCAAAAACGCTTTAAGCGCCATTAAGATCCATGACGCTTAAAACCATTTTCAATTCGCTAAGATACAAAAAACTTAAGCGCCATGATGATCTATAGCGCTTAAGACCGTTGTGAGTTCGCTGAGATAATGACATGTAAGTTCGCAAAAATCATATATAAAATCCCAAAATCGTATGTCGAATACGTAGCCTAATTTGACCTAACAATTAAAGCCTTACGTGGTGCAGTTGATTAACGGTAGCTATCTACATAAGACGTCTCAGGTTCGATCCCTCACTCATGTCCTGACATTCTTTTTGTATTTTTTTAGTTTAAATTTCGTAATTATTAATAGGGCCATCTAAATTAGTTGACTCAAAACCTCAATGGCGCAGGGTGTTCCTGTTAATCTCGAATGCAGCTAATAGAGGGCGCTATAGTCAAAATAATGCTAAGAGTGTTTTTTGTAATTCCTAATTTTATTTTCTCCGTTTTATAAAAAAGTATCCTAATAAATTTCAATTTTTTCATACAATCCGTCTGCTAAAGAAGATGCCAATTTTTGAGCCAAGGAGATATAATATTTTATTTAAAGTTGGGTATTCCACTTTTTTTAATTTGGGTACTTTTTAGATGATTTTGACTCAGAATCACGAGCTTCTTAATGACTAAACTTATTATGACGATAAGAGAATGGAACTAATGAAAAATATAAGAAAAAAGGGAGACATTTTGTATCCTACTGAAATCGAAGGAGTTGAGTCGATATATCAAAAATTTCCCAAATAAAAAGTGGAGGAAACAACATTAAATAAAAGGCAACTATATTTTCTGGCACCACAAATTACATTTGCCACCTAATTTGCTCACCAGCCATCTCAGGAATAAGATATAAATAGCTGTATGGTGAAGAAAACCATGTTTTTCAAGGCAGGAAAAGTTGTGCATCGTAGGCCAAGTTGTCGCAGTTGACGGTATTTATATATACTGAGTTCAAGTGACAAATTCTAAGGTTGAATATTTAAGAAGGAAGAAAAAAGAGTGCACATTGAACGACTTTTTTCATCCAAAATTTTTTAGGTTGAATGTTTAAGACGGAAGAAAACAGAGTATTTTTAAAGTTAACGACGTACTCGTAATAAGGGTCAAAACCACAATGAACTTTTATTATTCATACCAAAAAATATACGGTTGAATATTTAAGACGGGAGAAAAAAGAGTATTTGTAAAGTTAAAGACGTAATCAGGGTTAAAGGGGCACTCGGGAGGTGGAGCCCCCCGCACCAAGAAAAAAGACATTGAACGATTTTTTTAAAAACTAAAAATGATAAGGTTTGAATGGGTCTCCCTCTGGTCGCATACAAACTATTGTCATATTTTTAATTGTCATAACACTTTTTGCATATATTAGTTTGTCATAATTATTTTTTGTCATAATTCTTTTTGAGAATACCTCGTTTTTTGTCATCAATGAGCTAAAGCATATTTTTATAGTCATACTTTTATTTGGCATCATATTTTTAATCATATGTTTGATGACCATAATTGTCTTTAGTTATAAGCATTGCAACGCATATTATTAATATTTCATAAAAAATTTAGTCATATATTTAAGGCTCATAACATATTTTATTCATAAAAAAATACAAAGCTTGAATTAGCTTATGAACAATGCGGTATCTTTTGTCCGGAAATAGGAGCTCTGCTTCGCGGGGCTACATCTACTCTTGGACGGGACAAAATTGCATAAAACCTGCAAATTATAAAGAAGTCAGTATAAGCCAAAAAACGGTGTCCCTTTCATTCGCAGATAGAAATTTCATAGAATTTTGTTACACAGAAAAATTTTCACGTATTATTTGGTTTTTGTATTTTTCATTCAAATATTATTATTCCATTGATAATTTACTTGAATGAAACACCCTTTACAGAAACACGAGAACGAAACTAGGAAGAGACTTAGATTAAGAAAAGTGGGTTAGGTTAGAACTGCGACCCCCACAGACGCGAACTGTAACCAGAAAAGTGGGTTAGGTTAGGTTAGAACTGCGACCCCCACAGACACAAACTGTTACTAGAAGAGTGGGTCAGGTTAGGTTAGAACTGCGACCCCCACAGATACAAACTGTTACCAGAAAAGTGGGTTAGGTTAGAACTGCGACCCCCACAGACATGAACTGTTACCAGAAAAGTGGGTTAGGTTAGGTTAGAACTGCGACCCCCACAGTCCCAACCTGTTACTAGAAAAGTGGGTTAGGTTAGGTTAGAATTACGAACCCCACAGACACAAACTGTTACCAGAAATGTGGGTTAGGTTAGGTTAGAACTGGGACCCCACAGAAACATGGAATTTAACTGCTTGTTTTGACATTTTGATAACACTGTGTCCACTTAACTTACGTCGCCACTATTATGTCCAATAAAACACTGTTTAAATAGGAATTACTTTTAATATGCTAGGGAGCACATGTTGACACGACTTACATAGGATTATAAGTGATCTACCTACGGTTACTTTTTATTACAGAAAGTAAAAGAGTACCCACATCAATCTAAATATATGACACCGTGCTACTTTTGCTGGGGTCATGTTAAGTTGGTTTGCTACCTCTTGGCCTGGTCTACCTCCGGTGTCACTATGACGTGTCCTTTATGGGACACCCTGTATAATTTTTAATCCAGCATATGAATGGCGCAGAAAAATTGTCTTATTTTGATTAAAATAATACCCGCATAATTTTATTTTAAAGGCTCGATATCAGACATGTTATCATAATATCGAACCTTTTTATAGTTAGTAAACGAGGATTTTTAATGAGCACATGTATAAAACTTGCCCCGAGTTAGCTATATACGTCTAAATTACAAACAAAGGCAAGTGGCTCAATAATGGCAGTTCGCGACTGTAGCTATGTATGTGAAAACTTACCCAATTTATACCTAAATCCTTTATTAAGACTTGTTCCTCATGAAATTTATATAAGTGGCGCTAAAATGGCTATAGGATAGTTACTTTGGTGTTGGGCAGAATATGCTGTCAGTTAGCCTTGGCTTCACCCCCGGGTATCTAAGACTCTCTCTCTTTTATTACTTTATAACAAACAATGTTTATACATAATAAAAACTAAAACAACTCTCGTTTATAATTTTTATTTTCCATTGTTCTTCCAAATAGTACATCGTTGTACAATGTACTATTTCTGGACAAATAACCTGTTCAATAAACGACTTATCTCGCTCATTCTCTGGCCCGTTGGCCTAAACCAGTTTGTATGCAGGGGATGGGTACATTTCTCTGCAGCTGACCGTACATGTTTTAACAAAACCTATTTAAAAAAAATGGTATCTGCAATAACCCAGATTACAAAAGCGATGAAGTTAGCAGAAGTCATCAGCGGCGGCTCTAAACAGACACTTTATTCGCTCACCCGCTTGTGAACTTGCTAACTGAGATTTGTCGCTCGTTAAGTCGAGAAAGAAAGTAGTAAGTAATTATATTGTTGAGGTAAAAAATTGTGGCTTTTGCTAGCCTGAGTATGAAAGTAATGTATGTATCAGTTTATTGTACCTACATAAACAAGTATAATATTAACAAAACAGTAAAATATATAAAATATACAGAGATATAGAGTGATACAGAGTAATATGAGTATATTTGGAGAGACGACCTTGGTAGGCCGTTTTATTTAATACGAAGCCAGCAAATGTGACTTGATAACTGTATTTTTCTCAAAATAGGTGCAAAAAATTAATGGCGGCTATTTGTGCTAGTACCTATAAACATAAACTTTATCTTTCTAATTTGCTAATATCTTAAAAACTAACTTTAAGGTGCTTTCGAACTCGTTTTCTTTCTTTATGCTATTAAATAAAGGTGGTCTCATTTAAACTTCAACTGTTTTATTAATATAGCAATATCTTACTTGCAAATGATATTTACACAGCTGACACAATTCTAAGGATTATTCAAAGCATTTCTTGATGTGAGTGCCGCAAAGACGACAAAGAAACTTAGGGGAAAATAGGATATTTACCTTTGTCGTTGTACCCTATGATGTTACTCCAACATTTCCTTAGCAACTAGTGAAATTGAGAATAAAGGGGATAATAGGGAGATGCCTTTGCCTAGCAGTACCCTATACCCTAGAAGAACCTTAAATTAATAGTACATTATTTTATTATCGAGGAAGCGAAGTAGCACATTGCTAGCTATTAAGTATTATGTTTAAACGAACGACCGTAGGAGGCAACATTTATGTCGCGAAATCGAGCCTGCAATTTCTGTAACTTTTTAATTTTTGTTTGACCATAAACTAGGCACTTCGCCATCTTATTTTAAACTTATATTTTTGAAAAACATAGATTCGCCTAGGCACCAAATATAACAACAGGTAACAGCCATTGGAAATCCATTTTGAATTGTATATTCTGAGCTCTAATTATTACTGTATTTTGAAATTATAAGAAACGCGACTCTCTTGGGATTAACAGTCTATAAAATAACATAAGTTTCTCTCGTATAATTAAGGTAATAGATGTCGCAGTTGCCGCTATGTCCTGAATTCCTGATCAATGTCTATTGAATGGCATTGTACAATGATATGTAGGTATGTACCCAAGTAACACAGAAAGCGCTATAACATATGAATAGTTAACTTATTTAGAACTTAAGGACCGTATAAACTCTTTTATCTACACTCATATTGTAAGTTCTCTAAAACGTGTTCGAAAACGGTAGGCAATGGCTAGCATTACCACGACCGATTTTACTATGATAAGCTTTTTATCTGTGGCAGTAACGTAATTTTAACATTACATGCTCAACTATTGATGTGTTATGAGTTTTGATAACTGCAGTAAAACACTTCTATAATTGCATTAACACGTTTAATTTTGAAGATAAAGTAAATTATTTAAAATTAGCAACAATAATCAGAATATTTAAAATTAGCACTTCACATAAAAATGACGATAACGGTATCTATATAAAGATATTTCGCATTCAATAACTTCCTTAGTGGTTAGAATGTAATTAAATTACAAAAATCAGAATATTTAAAATTAGCACTTCACATAAAAATGACGATAACGGTATCTATATAAAGGTATTTCACATTCAATAACTTCCTTAGTGGTTAGAATGTAATTAAATTACAATAATCAGAATATTCAATATTAGCATTTCACATTAAAATGACGATAACTGTATCTATATAAGGATATTTCACATTCAATAGTTACCTTAGTATCGTAAACGTCTACTTTCCGCACAAAAGGAAAATAAAAAGGATGGAGTACTAGCAAAACTGGTAAGTACAAATAAAGACTCGGCTGGTAATTTGGCTGCAGGAAAATAATGGATTAATGAGGCGGGTGATATGGATGGTGACAGATGATTCGCTGGCTGAACGTAGCCTAAATTAAAGAGCCAGGTCTTTGTACGCCCGTCAAATGAGGCAATTAGAATTTCGGGAATATTTTAGCAAAACAACAAAAAAAAGCTATTATGGCACAAAAACACTGGATACAAAAAAAAGGAATCGGATTTATAACGTTTTTAAAAAAATGTAAATAATATGATATTCTCGAAAGACAGGATGGCTAAAGCTGTAGTTGAATTTGAATAGAGTTCGTGGGCAAGCGCAGTAGCGTGCCCAGAGGTTTGGAGTAGGGCAAGCCTAAAGACATGATTTCGTACTAACTATTCAATCTTTATATACTCAAAATGTCATCATCTTTCGAAAAAAATATGCTACAACAGCAATATAAGTTATTTAGAATGAAAACAAGTAACAATCTAGCCCAGTGTATTTTGTAAGCAGCCCTACTAAATTTTCGCTTATGCAACTGGTTTATCTGAGACATGCCTACAAATAAAACAAGCCGGGTATTAGGTTTAACGACACATTGATTTTGAACAAACTTCAGAGATTTTACCTTGCCTTTGTTGATCATGATCAACACTTGGACGTACCTCAAACAGTCACAAGGAACGGCTTCATCCATTATTAATAAGTAATTTTAACACTTTTACAAGTTTTACAAAAGAATTAAGCACTTTTACTAACTCGTAACCTCACCTCACCACAATACCATTCAATTCACATTTACTTGCTCAAACAATTAATTTGCATATCAAATTCGACTTTTGTAATATAATACACTTAAAGTTGTCCGTTAACGCTCACTTGCGTCGCGCGATCTTACGGCATGCGGCCAACTTCACACCAAAAAGCTGGTTTTAAATCGCCGTATTTTGCTATAGGTACACCGGGCAAAAATTGTTGCTCGTTGTACAGACACCAATAGGGCGATTTGTATAAGCGAAAATAATGCCCGCTTACATGCCGCTTGCAAGGCGGCGGCGGCGGTGAGTGCGAGCGAGATAGCATGCGCTACGTTTAGTTTCGTTTGCCTCAGTCGTTTGCGCGGCAGTGGCGACACTTTGTTGCGTGTGGCAAAATTTATAAACAGCTCACTCGAAAAAATTAATACGGGTTATTTAGCGCGACGATTAAAATACGTAATTTCGGTGAGGCAACTAGGGCAAGCCCGGCTTTTGGGCTTGTATGGAAGTACCGCCACTGGGCAAGCGTCCCCTTCGGTTTAGGCGGACCCAACAGCTCGCTGAACTCTCTTTCTCACTTGGAGAGCCCGCTGGATGCGGGCTCTAATTCTCCGACGACGGTGAAGAATCACGCGGAACACGCGGCGGTTGCAGACCGTCTCGCCGGTCCAGCACCCACAAGCGCCTTCCGGAGTCCTTCCGGCTCAGGCGGTCCCACTGGTGGCCTTTTTGTCCGGAAACGTATTTGGTTTTTAAAAAGAATTTGTATTTAATTCAATAATGTATTAGCACTTGCTATATAAAGTTTGAACGCAAAGATCTAGAGAAATAGATCGCACTTCAACACGTTGCAACTAAGCAAATTATAGCAAAACCCTCAGACTAAACCAGAATATGTTTTTTTCTTTAAAAATCTCCTCGTCCATCTGACACACTCCATCAAAATCAACTTTTTCCTTTTTTGTCAATCTGGAATACCTCAAAAATTCATATTCAAAATTAGCGCGAATATTATCTCAATTTATAACTGCCAGTCGTGTATCTCAAAATGCGGACTGATATAAGCGCCATCTACCTGCAATGCCGTGAATCACAATGTACGCTTTTTTATATATCAACCGCAACCTAGCCTTAGACCTCCCTTAGACACAGAAGTTCTAAAGAAAGTCGACAGATGTTGTACGATAAACGTAGCGTCATGCTACATAACATAATGTACACCTGCACGCTCCCGCGCGGCCGCCGACAGCCCGACACGCGCCCGCGCGACCGCCGGCACAATCGAGTTGGCCATGGCGGTGCAATAGCGGCCATTCTATGGTTTCCGAATACGGCATTTAAAATAAATAATATGAGTGTAGATAAAGCAGTGTATGCAACTGTACGTAATTAGGCCTTAAAACACTCGTGTGATCTTATTATGAAACTCACCTGCGGCTCGTTTCATAAAACCACACTCATGTTTTAAGGACCCTTATTACGTAACAGTTACATAAACTACTAATATACGTTCACCGAGCAACTTGACGCATTATATGATGCTTTGAGCTGTATAACGGTTGTATAATGACATATCTAAATGCTTTTGTAAAGCCTTTAGCTTTAATGCAGCAACCCACAACGCAACTGTACAGCTTTCAGCAGTTTAAAAGCACTTAAGTGCTTTAGGTTCTACAATAGCATTATATAATGCTTTAAGCTGTATAACGGTTGTATAATGGCATATGTAAATATTTTTTTAAAGCCTTTAGTTTTAGTGCAGCGAACCAAAATGCAACTATACAGCTGAATGCTGTACAGTTACGTTTTGGTTTGCTACACTAATGCTTCGGTGTGGTTTAGTGCCTTAGGTTCTATAATAGCATAAATAAATGTTTAATGCTGTTTATGAACATGAATATTAGCCATTATAATGCCACGTAAATCCAGTATGCAGCTTTCAGCTGTTTTTAGTGCTTTAGATTCTACAATAGCATTATATGATGCTTTACGCTGTATAACGGTTGTATAATGGCATATGTAAATGCTTTTGTTTAGCCATTAGTTTTAGTGCAGCGAACCAAACTGCAACTGTACAGCTGAATGCTGTACAGTTGCGTTTTGGTTTGCTACACTAATGCTTCGGTGTGGTTTAGTGCCTTAGGTTCTACAATAGCATAAATAAATGCCTAATGCTGTTTAAGAGCATGAATATTAGCCATTATAATGCCACATAAATTCGCTATACAGCTTTCAGCCATTTTAATGCCTTAGGGTGTATAATAGCAATAATATAAACCATTATAAAGCCAAGTAATTCACTATAAGGGGCTGTTCATAAATTACGTCATTTCAAATGTGGGGGGGGGGGGGGGGGGTCTGGACATCGGATGATGGTAGCATGACGTAGGAGGGGGGGCGGTCATTCCGAAGATCACACCATCTCTCGCATCTTTAAAAAGTGCTTCAATGTGTAAAAAAGGAATGAAATTCGTGTTTCTAATTGACTTTCTATAAACTTTTAATGCTATAAAATATTATCTACTAAATAGTTTTTTATTTTACAACTAAACTAAAAACGCATTTTTTTTAAATGGCGTCACTTTATTTGGCAGGGGGACGGTTGGATGATTCTAGGAGGAGGGGGGTAAAAAATCATCAAAAATTGATGACGTAATTTATGAACAGCCCCTTTACAGCTTTTAGCTGTTTTAGTGCCTTAGGCACTGGTCCCACCGCGAGCGAGTAAACTATGAGCTATCGGCTATTTCAAGGGACAAAAGATAATCGCTCCCGTGTAAATAAAAGAGAGAGATGTATATTACAATCGCCCGGCGATGATATATCTCTCTCTTTTATTTACACGGGAGCGATTATCTTTTGTCCCTTGAAATAGCCGATAGCTCATAGTTTACTCGCTCGCGGTGGGACCAGTGCCTTAGGGTCTACAATAGAAATTGTAAGTAGTATATAATGCTTAATGTTGTATAATAGCATAATTATTCACTTGTAATGCTGTAGGCATTAATAAGTTTTTTTAAGGGTCACTGAGCTGCTATTGGACTAAGAGCTAGCTACGTCAGATATGACACAATAATGAGAGCAACAAAACCCGTCTGGTTAGATTGCTATACTATTCTTATTGCTAGATCCTGGCATCTGGCAGCTATTCATGGGCGGAGGTTATAGTGACAGACTAGCAAAATGTTTTAATTGGAAAATAGTAATACCAAACTAGGTAAAAACTGTCGAAGTTGTCTCAGTTATAAAGGACAGGGCCTATATTTTAAGGGGATTTATTTGACGCATATCTTTTTATAATATTTTATAGCAAAACCACAATAAATCAAAGGCACGTGAAAATTTT
The DNA here is from genome assembly GCA_947086415.1 of Pammene aurita. Taxonomy (NCBI): domain Eukaryota; kingdom Metazoa; phylum Arthropoda; class Insecta; order Lepidoptera; family Tortricidae; genus Pammene; species Pammene aurita. The sequence goes on along the minus strand of OX352295.1, from coordinate 39,332,104 downwards.
CAATGAAACTTATATACACATTTACAGTAAACTACATTGCGCAGTAATATTTGAAGGATATAATAACGTAAAAGAGTCAAAAACTTTTATAAATTTTGTTACGATGTAAACAAATATGACGTGTCACTCATTCAGTTTTTTGTACCGTCTTCGTCCATTTTATATTGCGAGACAAAGTAGTTAAATCACTACGTTAATTGTATTATAACATTTGTTCCTTCGGTATTAGAGACGTTTTTGCATTGACGTAAGGTTTATTTTACTACACTCTTATGCTAGTATAATGCTTTTGTATTGCGATTGGCAACTTAATCGAGCGTACTAATGCTTCTTTACTGCGATTAGCAACTTTTTTGGCCGTATTAATGCTTCTTTAATGCGGTTGGCAACTTAATAGAGCGTACTAATGCTTCTTGAATGCGATTGGCACTTTCCATGACAACGATAATGCTAATAGCGCAGACATAATGCGCCTGTAATGCTATTAAATGACCTGTATAGGATCTCAAGCTGGGTAATTTGTGCCCATTTAAGACCTATATCAGCACTATAAACGTTTATAATGCTACTATAAAACAAACTCAAAATGCTAAAAGCATACATATATGCTGTAATACGGCCGTTATACTGCTTTGATGTGTTACTTGGGTAGGTACATGTTTTGTAGACTAAACCGGTGGAACAACTTTATAAATCATATCTAACAACATACCCTTGACATATTGTTCTTTGTCTCCTTTAAGAAGATAAACAAGCCATCTGTATTTATATATACCTAAGTATAAATATCTCCCGTTTGTAAACAATACCGATTTGTCTTAATAAACGGCAGATAGCTATGGCCGAGTCCGGGAAGTTTTTCCATTTATTTTTGGCTTGACTGTAATGACATTGTAAGTCAGGATTGTTTGGTTCTGTTTCAGAGATATTATTGGGAACGTGATATGCTGACATATTTAAGACTCGTAGGTACCAGATGCGGTGCACTGCAGAGCAGCAATGAACAGCCAGAACCAACCAACCAGAACGAAGGACACATCTCGTCTTCGTGAAATCCAGTGATCAGCTAATGTATGCGTGAAAATACTTGCATTTACAAACCATCGGATGTCGTGAGTGTTGTGTGTAGGCAAAGTGACAGCCCTAGCGTGAATGTGCATAATCGAGACCTACTGCGGGTAGTTCGGAAAACCCGCGCAAATAGGAGATGCTGAATACAATTCCTCGCCAGTCTGCCTGCGAACACGAGCGTCAAAGTAAGTGTACGCGATTGAGTCCCGTTTTTGTCAAAATTATTAGTGAAAATCGTGTTAGTTTAAATCAGTACAGCAATGAACATTTCGGTTGCTGCAGCGTTGTGCAGTAATAATCTAAGCTCCCATTGCATAAAACTTTACCTCACACGGTGGCAAATCAGACATATACTACAGCAATAGATAATACTTAGGGACACTCGATTATAGTAGGTGGCCATGGCATAGCCTGGAAGAACATAGTTTTTTTTTCATTCTCATACCACTTTTTTTACCAAAAATTACATCATAAGGTGACAGATCGAAACGTTTACCCACCGAAAGAGATACTTTTGGTGATCCGATCCCGCATAGGTTGCCAGCCAAAAACCTGACAGATTTCAAGGTCAGCCATGTTTTATGAGGCCAAAAAATGGGGTAATTTACCTCATCAGATGGCAAGACGAAATCGATGCAGATCGATAGCCCTAGGCGTGCCATTCACGAATATATAGGGTTGCTTGTCATCAGCCTGGCAGTTTTTCTGGTCAGCCTCCTCAAAGTATATCGATGTTAATAACTTGGAACGACGAGAAAGGAGATCGTCAATTTTTGTTAGGTGAACTGGCCCCGATTATTTAGGACCGTTTAGGAATGGTTCTTACCTTTGAAGAATCGTCATAATTTCTAGATCAGGATGGTGGTAAAAATATTGCGAAATCTAATGGGAAAATTTAAAAATCATGCATTTAAAACTTGAATCTGACAAGGACAATATTTGAAAGCGTGCTTGCCTATGATTTATATATTAATGTAAAAAAAGTACCGGATTTTTAAATAAAATGTAAAAAAGCGGACTTAAAAACAAAACGGGAATCATGATGAAATAATAAAAAGTCATATTTTGATTGTATTTATAGTTCCTGTATTTCGGTAAACAAACACGGCTGTCAAACCATCGTTGATACTATTAACTGAACATTCCTAACACCTATTGCGAAGGGATAAGGTTTACCACCGTTAAGTGCGATAGCACTATTATCTGACAGTGCAACATTGAAAAAAAGATGCGTTTCGTTATCGAAGGAGCATGATATTATGCCATTATGAAACACACTTTTAATATTTAAACTCCGATCAAAAATGCAAAAATACGCATTTTCAATCTTTAGGCGTTTTAATACAGTCGATTCCTAATTTAAACTTCCGTATTCGTAGGCTTAGATACTATTTTAATATAACAATGTTCTAACTTACCGAACAGTATCAAAACGCAGATTATGTAACGGTATACGTTGACTGTGTCAAACCAAAAAACAATCCCGTTTCAGGCCAGAATGAAGTTAAACTTTATGTCAATGACATAAGAACGTTAACGACTTGTCTTGCTGTATTTTAAATCGCGGAAAAATCAACATAATGTTTATTTATTTAGTATTTCTAATTCCCGTTTCATTTTTTTGCAATATTTTGTCTACTTTAGTAATAAAATGACTATTTATTTTACATCGTAGTACAAACTGTATACGGTTTATATCAGGTGGCCCAGAATTGACGATCTCCTTTATGTACAGATGATAATATTCAAGGAATACTTTAATGCAAACCGTTATATTTAATTAAAAACTACACATTGACAGTCTTGCACTTAATACGTGTTGAAATAATAGGGTAAATGAACCAGTTGCGGTCATTTCTCATTGGTATTTTCGAATATGGGAAATGTTATGTTGCTGTTTAGGTTCAAGGTTCTGAAGGTTCACTTAATGTTAAACACGACATATACTTAAGATCTACGTACGGTTATACTGGATATTATAATTATCTAGAAATAATATGACATCATTCATCACTGAGTATCTTTCTTTATCTTCTTCTTCCTGCCTCTTTTCCATTTCAATTGGAATTTGGCCGCTTTGTATGTGGGTGCCAGGACTTTCGGCCCTGGGTTGTCGATGGTGCGATTATCAGAGCTTTTAGATCCCTCTCGATCCTTGTCCACCAAATAGAGGAGGATCCTTTAATACGAGGGTTTGTAGATATACTGAGTACTGCCTTTACAGAATAATTGTCGTCTCTTCTACTTTTGTGACCGAAACATCGGAGTCGGTTTTCCTTAAGCTTTTCTACCGCTGGAGCCACTTTAAATAATCCCCTGGCGTACTCATTGCGAACCTTGTCCAACCTTGTTACGGCGCCTCCCAGCGAACGCAGCATATTCATATCTGCTGTATGAAGTTATTGTTTTCGCGCGACACTTGTACTCTGACGCGTATGTCGTTGCGGGTCTGACAATGGTTTAATAGATTTTTCCTCTTCGCCACTATAATTACAACTGCTGGTCACAGGGGCGTATTTACCCTATGGCCAAGAGGGCCATGGCCCGGGCCATTAAAATTGAGTTTCTAAGATGAAGACAAGGTTAGAAGGTTGGTTGGTTAGCCCACGATGTTTGAGAGCGCCACGGGATTTTCGTATGCGTGCGTGTGTTGAACAACGATTGCAGAATAACTAGGAAAGTGCAACACAAATAAGACAAATGCTCAGCCCAGTATTTCTGCGATTGAATCCTGAGGTATGTAAGGGATATGCTACAATATAACCATGCCTGGTTATTTAACTAAGCTTCCGGTTTCAGTCTGAACAACCTAATCAAGTCAGTAAAAGCTGATCATTGAGAATCCCCGATACGGGTCTATAAAGTCGTCAAGTTACTGTGAATTGTAGTTTCGGTATGGGTAATGGATGGGAAAGATGGATAGGCTACGACTATAAGCCTATTGGACCGGGCGGCCACCGTATGATCACTTGCCTCATCGAGGAGCAGTTTGGAACCTTATTCATCGAAAAGAAAATAATATACACTGTGCTCGCGAGGAAACCGCAAAATTCTAACAGCATTATCCCGACCTTATGTAGAGACTAAAATGTCAAATAAACTTTTCTGAAATTCATCTTGTTTCGGAGTTATAACCAATTAAAAAAATAAAATATTTTGATTATAACTCAGGACTGAACGCTTTCTTAACGGCAATTTTACCACTATGGAACTCATTATAGGCATCCCTGTTGACAGACATCAAAGTGACAGGAAACACTTTACTTTAACTTGGATTTTAAGAAAAAAAAAGTAGTTTTATTTGTTTTTAGGCATAGTTTTGTCATTAACATTCATTTTTAATTTAAGAATACGTTCAGAAAACAAGAAAAAAAAACAAAAAAAAAATGCGTGCCTCGGACTTAGTTCGGCTTACTCGCAGCCCGTGACGCTCCAACTCATCAAGCCATGTTAAATGTATTTTTTAGAGCGTTTGTTCGAATAGTAATGGTATTACCATCTGTTTGAACCTCGTGATATGGTCCATAATAAGGTTAAACAGTGAAAGACTGATTGTTAAACCTTGGTACTCCTACGCGGACTTGGACCGGATCACTTAGTCACTTACATCCCAGCGGGCTCTTGATCTGCAAGCACTATCGCATATGTCTTGAATCAAGGTGATGTATGCCGTATGAGTACGTCAGGAGATGATTTAAAGTGGCTCCAGTGGCTGGAAATCTTAAGAAAAACCGACTCCGATGGTTCGGTCACAAAAGTAAAAGAGACGACATTTATTCTGTAAAGGCAGTACTCAATATCCCCACAAAACCTCGTATTAAAGGAAAATCCTCCTCTATTTGGTGGACAAGAATCGAGAAGGATCTAAAAGCTCTGAATATCGCACCATCGACAACCCAGGGCCGAAAGTCCTGGCGCCTACATACAAAGCGCCCCGATTCCAATTTAAATGGAAAAGAGGCCGGAAGAAGAAGATAAAGAAAGATACTAAGTGATGAATGATGTCATATTATTTCTACATAATTATAATATCCAGTATGACCGTACGTAGATCTTAAGTATATGCCGTATTTGGCATTAAGTGAACCGTGAACCTAAACGGCAACATTACTTTTCCGTTATTCGAAAATACCAATAAGAAATGACCGCAACTGGTTCATTTACCCTATTATTTCAATACGTATGAAGTGCATGACTATCAATGTGTAGATTCTAATTAAATATAACGGTTTGCATTGAAGTATTCCTTAGCATCTGTACATGAATTTCTCGTCGTTCCAAGTTATTAATATCGATACTTTGAGGAGTCTGACCAGAAAAACTGCCAGGCTGATGGCAGGCAACCCTATATATTCGTAAATGGCACGCCTAGGGCTATCGGTCTGCATCACTTTCATCATGCCACCTGATGAGGTAAATTACCCCATTTTTTGGCCTCATAAAACATGGCTGACCTTGAAATCTGCCAAGTTTTTGGCTGGCAACCTACGCGGGATCGGATCACCAAAAGTATCTCTTTCGACGGGTAAACGTTTCAATCTGCCACCTTATGATGTAATTTTTGGTAAAAATTGTGGTATAAGGATGAAAAAAAACTATGTTCTTCCAGGCTATGCCATGGCAACCTACCATAATCGAGTGTCCCTAAGTATTATCTATTGCTGTAGTATATGTCTGATTTGCCACCGTGTGAGGTAAGGTTTTATGCAATGGGAGCTTAGACTATAAAGTTTTCGCGATTAGAACCTAACCTTGCGTAGAGTATATAGTATTTATTTATCGTATGGCTACATGTCACTGGGTATAGATAGGCATTTCTTCCCTGGGATAGTAGTAGTGGGAAAGTAGATGATAAAGAAAATCCAGTGAGTGCTGCGAGGTCCATATGGGACAGTGCAGCTGCCAAGTTTGTTACTCTTTTAGCACCACCCAGGGATCACGTGTAGGGTTGTCTAAGGTGTTTCCTACGGACGCAGAGTAACTTTGATCCCCAATAGTAGGGGGGGAGTATATAGTAATATTAAGGCATGCATGTTTGTACTAGGTACAGTTAACAGCTAGTCGGTAAAATCGGTCATTTTAATTACACGGCTAATTACCAATAATGGCAAGTGGTTCGCGACTGTACTGTACTGTACCTACTACATACTTATTCTGTATTTTAGCAATAATTTTTCCATCTGCATCATCCGCATGGTATTTATCATCATACCCTGGTGCCTATATGGTCGCGCACTATGGGATTTTAGAACAATTCCATCCCACAATCGCTCCAGCTGTAGTATGAGGTCCCTACCGAGTTTTCTCAATAAGTGACTACAATACGAGGTTCTTTTAAAAGGAGTGTAAAAGGTTTAACACCGACAAAAACTGCAAATAAAAACCTAATTGGACATTTTCCTTAAATAATAATAAAAACATTTATTTGTGACGCTACAAGTACACTAACAATAACAATGAAAACAAAACATGTACGTGCATCACAAAATGGACCCAACTCAGCATAATGCTAGCTAAACTGGTTATAAATTAGCTGTCACCCAATCACATCTATCTTTTCTATCCTTTTTCTGTCATGCTTTGGAAACAGTAAAAAATGAGACCACGCTATTGATGTGGAAACAATTGTAGCATCCAGAAATTGTTTTTTGATTGCCACACGCCACATGACCCCGCTTGTGAAAAACTCGTTTGGTTTATATTCTTTCAGGTACAGACGTGTCCGCAGCTTAAAATTCGCAACCAGATTTGGTATTCTACGAATATTTTTACATGCGGAAGTTTGTATTTTAAGAATTTTGGATATTTGTATTTTTGAATATAATATAATAGGATTTTAGGATAAGGATGTTTGTTACTCCTTTACGTAAAAACAGTTTAATAGGCTTTGAACAAATCCAGTTTAAATTTGGGATTTCGCGAAAGTTCAGTAAACAATTAATAACAATACGAGTATAAGCCCTTTGCCTCTATATATAAATGAGACAAATTCGACAGCTTTTAACTTTTTTGGTATTAGTTTTTTCCAATTTTCAAAAGTTTTGCTGGCAATTAATAGCTGCCAGATGTCCGGATCTAGCAATAAAGATAGTGCACCAATCTAACTGAAAGGGTTTCGTTGATCTCGTTATTGTGTCATATCTGACGGGGCCAGCTCTTATTAGCAGGGATCGGGGTTTTGGATGCCACACCGGGAGATATCAAGTAGAAATGGTAATATGGATACGCCGCTTGGCTGTGATACCAATTAATCTGTTTGGAAATTAAATGCTATTTCCGTGTTGGTAATGTTTATTTTTATTTTATTTTCAGTTTTGACGATCTTATTGTTATCATTAATTTTGACATCCACAAAATGTATTTTTTTTAAATAATTGCATCAATATACTCGTATTGCTCTAAATTATATATAAGCATAAAATAAAAATCGTAACTGACGATTCGAAAGTGCTTGTTGCTATGCCTACTTGTATAAATATTTTTTATACTTTCGACTTTGACTTTGAATGGGACATTTGCTAAAGCAAATTAGTTAGAAGACTGTAATTAACATTAGTAACATTTATTTAAATTATTAATAGCAATTAATTGATAATCAATATGTAATCTATTAATACAGATTGGCCAAATAACAGGTACATACTTTAGTTTTTATAATTTTACTAGCTGACCCGGCGAACTTCGTACCGCCAACTTCCACCGACTCCCGTCGACCTCAAGTTCACTCCTACGCCAGTCCTACCGTCTCCCACCACTCTCCCACTACTGTCCACCCTTCTGTCACTCTCTTCCACCCATTTCCAACTCATACCTACCCCTCTCCTACTCTCTTCCACCACCCTTCTCCCACCGACTCCTACTTCACTCCCATCCTATCGATTCTAACCCCATTCCCACTGACTCTTACACTACGTCAGTCTCATCGTCTCCAACTCCTCCCATTGTCTTCATCCACTCCTATTAACGGACTTACACTTTCTTAACTTCCATAGATTATGTTCCATTTTTTTTAATGTCTCCAATATTTTAATAGTTATTCTGCTATTCGGGGTGGAGATACATCCAAATATTTTTTAAGAAAATAAAACCGACTTCAATGGGCAAAGCCGGTGAAAGATATGTAGATGGTGTACTCTTAGACTCCATACAATGAAATAACTTGCTTAACAAACACAGCGAAGAGGACAAATCGCCAAACATGAACTATGCATCGTTGAAGAGTTCCGTTCTGATCATCATCAGCAGTTCCACTTTATCAAATGTCACTATGTGTATGCCCTTAAGATTTGAGGAGTTCCCTTGATTCCTCATGGATCCCATCATCAGAACTTGAGGTTGACGAAAATTTGTCCTGACAATCAAACTTGCTTAAAAAAACATAGCGAAGAGGACAAATCGCCAAATGTGAACTATGCATCGTTGAAGAGTTCCGTTCTGATCATCATCAGCAGATTTACTTCTTCAAATGATCTTCTTGAAATGATTCACTGTTTTGAATGAAAATGATGGTTTTCTTGATAAAAATGCCTTTAAAGTTTGAGGAGTTCCCTCGATTCCTCATGGATCCCATCATCTGAACTGCGTTTTGAGAAAAACGGGACCAATCTGTATATAATATACATAAACTAAAAAAAACATACACGCCGAATTGAGAACCTCCTTTTTTGAAATCTTGAAGTCAGTTAAAAATCAAAGATCATGAAAATCGGTTCAAGAACGCTTGAGTTATAAATGGTATATTGCGTTTTGTTATACCACGCTTTATATCATGTTCCGCGGGAATGGGATAAAAAGTATCCTATGTCCGTCTTGTTGTTCTAAGCTACCTCCCCACCAATTTTCAGCCAAATTGGTTCAGCCGTTCTTGTGTTATAAATAGTGTAGCTAACACGACTTTCTTTTATATATATACCTAATATAAAAGATTGTCTACGGACACAAGACCTACAGCCTTGGCCAGAAGTGTTGAGCACCCTTGCGATTTTCATACAAAACTCGAAAGTTTAGACCAGCGTTTCTATCTTTTTAAAAGTTATTTTATCAATTAATTCAAACTGAACAGGCATGTTTTGTTGAAGCGAGGAGTAACTGCATAGAATATTTGCAATTTGTCGCACCGACCTAAATTCGCATTTTTGGGACCTCCACTTTTCATATTTTATAGGTACCTTGAAAGTGTTATTAAGCGAAGTTTTCTAGATATATCAATAAAATATAACATTTTACGTCATCGGAACATCAAAATTGTAAACTTGAACAGACTCGTCGTGCCAATGTTACGAATGCGTCAATTCAATTTTATAATGTTGGCCGCATTGGACCATGGCGGATTATTCAACTCGTAATTCATTAAATCGCAATTGCGGGGTCTTTTTTCTATTATTAAACTTTTGGCCGAGACGATCGCTACGAACCCGAACTAACACAACTTTCTTTTATTAATATAGATTATATGAAATGTAAAATTTATTAAGTACTAGCTGTGCCCGCGGCTCCGCCCGCGTAGAATTCGGTCTGCGTAAGTAAGCGGCTAATTCACCCCTAATTTATTTCCCGCTACCCTGGAGGCGGAACTTGAAGTAAAGTTGACAGATGGATACGCTAGAGGACAGTAGTCCTAATAAAATATTTTACAATGACCACTAAATGAAACTACACTCAAAAATTAATACTTATTTTTTTTTATCCTATTGATTTTTTTGGCATGATTTAAACGACATAGAGTAGTAGGTGTATATCGGACGATACAGGACCACTTTTGTATTTATACGTTCATGTCCACGGCAAATATCATCCAAATCGATCCTCCCGTCAAATCAGTCTAAGCATGAAAGGTACGAACAGGCGCAGTTGAAATGGGGGGGGGGGGGGGGTGGCATAAATGCAGAAATTATTTTTTCTATTTGAGGTGCACTTGGAGGGGGGGGGGGGGGGGGGTCCATGACCCATGCAAATTTAACTCAATCGAGTGTAGTGGCTACCCCCCTTTTAGACATTGATTTTTTATATAACCTGGCTGGGGATTTTCTTGAATTGGAATTAGTAATCCTTAAGGGGTGATTTCCGGGATAACAATGCAAAAAAAACCGTCCAAGAGCATTTTGGGCGATGCTCAGTATAGTTTCGTAGATGCCGCCGTATTCTAAAAGCGGCGCTTACGTCATTTTACTATCCGGCACTCCCTTTAACTATGCGTTTTTGACTGATAATTCAAAAACGGCTGAACCGATTTTATTCAATATAGTTTTTATTGAAAGTTCTTATCAGGCCTCATCAAATTTCAGCTTTCTAGTGCGAACGGTAACTGAGCTAGACCGCGGACAGATGGACGGACATGGCGAAACTATAAGGGTTCCTAGTTGACTACGGAACCCCTTAAAAGAGATAAATAGTAGTTTATGTAACTGTTACGTAATAAGGCCTAATTATGTACAGAAACATACACTGCTTTACCTACACACATATTAAAAATCCATTGAAACCGCCAGACCATTATTGCGCCGGCGCCGGGGGGGGCGGGGCGGATTTTCATTATCGTATTTTCGTACGTATTTACCACACTGTCACAGATAATACACTGATTGATGTTACGTTACAGGTTGCAATAATGGTGGTAATTAAATACAGTTCCGAACGCGGAATAGAGGATTTATGATATTGGTGTAGATCAAGATATTTATTCTTCAATGTAAGCACATTACAATGCACTAATAAACGTCAGAGAAAAATAAAATACGTGAGTGTCGTGGAACACTCGGTTGAAACGAAGTTATGTTATTAAATTTTATTTCATTTTTGACTTTTTTGTAAATTTTGTGGTTTTAATTTTTTTTGTATTTTTTAAAAAAAATTGTAATTTTAGAAATTTTTGAAGTTGTTGAAAGTTTAGAAAAAATATTTGAAATTTAGAAATTTTTGACATTTTCGAAATTTTTGACATTTTTTACTTTTAGGTTCTCGACTTTTTTCACTTTTATCACTTTTTCACTTCTCACTTTCACTTTTCACTACACTTCACTTCACTTCACTTTAATCTATTGTATGTATTTTTTATTTCATTCCATTTTTGCGTTTTCGTGACGTGACGTTTTTTAGTGACGGTCACGTGACTTTTTTTCGCCTACCCCCCCATCCGCGAACCGTCCGATAAGGAACTTCGTTCCAAAACTACCACCGGTTCTAACCGTACACCTCTGGCCCAAGAAGTATTATGACCGAAAAGAAACTCGACGGGACTTATTTTTTTCATAACAGTAATACATTATTAGATCTTAAAGATACAAAATAATGCGTAGTTCTTCAAGAAGACATATCAAAACAGCTTGAGAGACAGATAAATAGGTACATTATCTGTTTAATTATAAAGAAAAATAAATCCTAATATGACTGCTTCATAAAACGTTTGATATGTTTTCCTACCTAAACGGTGTCCTATAAATGTTAGATGATTTTGTAGTAGTTTTTTGGTTTGGGCCATGCATCTTTGTCCGTCATATATAGTCCTCGAACCTGCAATAACCCTTTGACATTCATGACATTTTCAAATATTTCTTAAGAGCGGGTAAAGGTAAATTTAATGCATCGACGGGTAACATGTTATAAATATGAACACCTTGACCAAAAAGTTACCAATTATTTCAATACCAAATTTCATCTAAATACGTACAGCGGGTATTGGTTGTTTCTTCCCCATGTAAACTTCCACCCCTTTTGCATCCGCTTAAGGGATAATTTCCGAGATAAAACTATTTTATTTCCTTTTCCAGAGCTCAAATTATCTCCATACCAAATGTTATCTAAATCGATTCTGCGGTTAATAATTCCCTATACAAATCTCCAACTCCCTTTTCACCCCTTTAGGGTTGATTTTCGGGGTGAAAACTATCCTTTGTCCTTTCTTGAGACCCTTACTATACCAAATTTCATCTTTATCAGTTCAGCGGTAAAAAAATCCTCATACCAACTTCCAACCCCCTTTTCACCTCCTCCAGGGTTGATTTTCGGGATGAAAACTATTCTTTGTCCTTTCCCGGGACTCAAACTATCTCTACACAAAATTTCATCAAAATCCGTCCAGCCGTTTTCACGTGATGCGCGGTCAAATAAACAGACAAACAGATAAACAGACAAACAGACAAAAATTCTAAAAATTGTTGGAACGTGTTCTGTTATCGATTCTAAGTATCCCCAGCAAACTTTTTTTCGATTATCTTCCATGTACAGACTTTCGACCCTCTTCAGCTTTATTATATGTATAGATTTCCTGTTAGCAGTTAAATATGGAAAATAATGTCAGACCAATGTCCACCTCTAGCAACATGGCAGATGTGAACCCTTTTCATTTCGTTTTTCATTACATTTTCACACATTTCCTACGTTATCTCAGAGACTGTGTCTCGAATATTTTATTTTAATTGCTGAAGGTTTGTGGCGATAGCTATTTAATATAAAATATTTCCACTATAATTTTCTAAACATTATAAATAATTATATATATTAAGTAATGTTTATTATAAAAATACCGTTGCGACTCCGCGCGGCGCGAGCGCAGCGTACATGATCTTCCTTATCGCTCGGCCCGCTTCGCGATACTTCGGCGGCCGGCCATCGCGCCATTTCGTGGGCGCTCGGCAATCCCAGCCAGTCGGCAATTTACTACTCTCGAGGCTGGACGCACGCTCTCGCGCCGCCCGAGCTAACGGTTACTGCTTACGCGCCGACTCGCTAAGCATATTGTTTTCGGTTTGCTTTGTGCACCGTTTTGCGCTTTTAGCTTTCGCTGTATAGACGTTTTCTTTATGTACTTTTCCTATCTTCTGTGCTTATTTTAACTTTCTTCTTCTTGTTTATATTGTGCTGTGCTTTGACTGTTATTTCTTTCCTTTGTGCTTGTGACTCTTGTGTGCTGTTAATTGACAATATCATTTATAATGTGGAACTAGCTTGTTTTCATTAACTCGTTAGGCTAGTCACCCACAGGTTCATTAGCCTGTTAGCATAGACACGTCCCTTTAGATAGACCCACAGAAAAAAGTCAGTAGCTAGTTTTAGCCGCAAAGGTGAAGTGATTTCTACCAAAAATTGGCCGCAATTTTATTAGTTTCCGCAATACATGATTGGGTTGAGTTGGGTAGAACGTTTTAATAATTAAAACACATTGCTCAGTTGCAAAACGCTCCATAACAAATTTGCCGTATCCAAACAAAGTCATTTTCATGCAACAAGTGTCATGTTTGCCGCCAAAGCAAAATGGTAGCATAAAATAGTTGTATATCTCCAAGTTGGCCATCCTGTACCACAAAAAAACCGTTCTTTATTTAGATATAGATAGATGATTTAGAGATATGTGGTTAGCCACATGAATCTCGCGGCGTATCCATACTAGCATAACAATTGGGTATCCAACACCCCGATCACTGCTTATTAGTCTATAAGTTGACATTTGACTTCTCGCGTCCCATTCGAATCCCAAGTCACATAACATTTACCTTTAATCTCAGTACTTATCTACTGTTAATAACTTGTTCGATAATTACGTTATATGTATTCTCATATATCTTATTACAATTTATTAGAATTTTTCTGAATATTTAAGTATCTTAACATAACCTTCTCAAGCTATGTGTTTCTGGGTGCCCGGGAAGTGCAAATAGGCAAGTACCTTCCTAAAAAAAAAAAAATAATAATAATAGACCTGCTCGCGTCGGTGAACTGGTTACGATTCGGGGACCTCTTCGGAGAAACCGAAGGTTTTGCCTGTGCAATTGCGGACGAAGTTATCATGACGAATAACTACCGGAAATATATCCTGAAGGACGGTACGGTCGACATTTGTCGGGCATGCCGCCGTCCCGGAGAGTCACTCAGGCATATCATCTCCGGTTGTTCTCATCTTGCTAACGGCGAGTACTTGCACAGACATAACCTCGTAGCCAGGATTATACACCAGCAGCTTGCTCTCCTATACGGTCTTGTGGACCACGAAGTGCCGTACTACAAGTACACACCTGCACCAGTTCTCGAAAATGGTCGTGCCACGCTCTATTGGGATCGATCTATTATCACGGACAGGACTATTGTAGCCAATAAGCCTGATATCGTGGTAATAGATCGACCGCAACGCCGGGCCATGCTCGTCGACATCACCGTCCCATGTGACGAGAACCTCGTGAAGGCCGAGAAGCACAAGTCCAATAAGTACCTAGACTTGGCTCACGAGGTAACCGCCATGTGGGAGGTTGATTCGGCGATCATTGTGCCGATAGTTGTTTCTGCGAACGGTCTCATAGCGAAGAATCTCGACCAACACCTAGAGAGACTTTCGCTACGGGGTTGTGGTTGGATCAAGGGTCAGATCCAGGAGGCGGTTATCCTGGACACGGCGCGCATAGTCCGAAGGTTCCTCTCTCTGCGACCCTGACCACCGGCAGCCTGGGCCTTGCTCCGTTGCCGGCGGCACCCTAGGATAGGTTTTTTATAATGTTTTTATTGTTTTTGTATGTTTTCGATGTATTTTTATATTTTACTTTTATATAAATATTGTAAAAAACCTAATCCTAAGAAGAAAAATGAATAAAGAGAATAATAATAATTCATAGTTATTCTACTAATAATAAAACTTCGGTTCGAAACTTCGAATACTGGGACCAGGTGTCTGTCTGTTTGGTTTGTTTATTTTGTGGTTTTTGGCTGGTGTCTGACTTACAACTACTTAATGCAATTGTCATGGTTTTTTTTTCTCTTTTTTTTTATCAAAAGTAAGTTATTAAGGTTAATAAGTTATTTATTTAAACATGTTTATGTAGTAAATTAAAATAGATTACTTAAACACTTTACATATTTAGTCCTTCTTGCGTATCGAGCATTTGTGTGTATTGTACATTCTCATTGTTTTCTTTATTTGTTATGTTTAATCGTTACATAATGTAATCCAATGGATGACTGTTATTGGCCTTATTTTATGTAAGCATTTTATGTCCTAGTTATATTTACGGCTGTTGTTATCCTGAATACCAATAAAATAAAAAAATAAAATAAAAATAGATATAAATACAGTAAAACTCGCTTAAGACGATACTGAAGGGACCCAGTCAAAAACACGTCTTAAGAGAAAAAGCGTTATTACGCGGTACTGTCCTGCGGCACCTCAAGCTGCAGATACTTTTTTTTTTATATACCACGATGGTGGCAAACAAGCATACGGCCTGCCTGATGGTAAGCAGCTACCATTGCCTAGGGACGCCTGCAAAAAACGCTTTTGGCTATAATTCTTTTTTTTTCCCCAGCCTACTTGAAGAGATATAATACGTATCCATACTAATATTATAGTGTGTCTGTCTGTTAACTCTTCACGCTTAAACCGCTCAACTGATTTAGATGAAATTTGGTATGTATAAGGGGATGAAAACGGAATGGAAGTTTATACGGAATTGTTGCTCCCTGTTGACTTGAAATAGCATACGTGCTAGTTTTATATTTGCTCTTAGATTTTACTAACTAGTAACTTTTATTTTGCGTTTTATTATGTAATTCCATATGGCTCATGTTAATTTCGCGCAGACGAAGTCGCGGGTAAAAGCTAGTATTTTAATATTGTAATGGATTTTGATATGATAAAACTTTTGAAATAGATGGCAATTAACCAAAACTAACCCAAAAATGTACCCAAAAAACCGTAGAAACCGTAGAAACCGTATTATTATAAGTATTATAAGTGATCGTATTTATCGAGTTCTACTGTATAATAAAATAAGAAGTCTTACGTTTTGTTTAACCCACGTATTTGTGATGATCTCAGTATTTGTCTCTAAGTCAGTGATCTGTGTATTTGTCTCGAAGGAGCAAGATATAAAACATATGCGTTAAAGTCTGAAATTGTACACTTGTGACGCAGAGAAAGGCAAGAAATTTCCAAGAATAATATTGTGTAAGAACTGTCATTTTTAGGGTTCCGTAAAATAAAATAAATAAATAAATAAAACACTCCTTATTGTACACCTCAATAAAAGAAACTGAGACGAAAAAATTACAGAACTTAAGGTAAACAACAGGCGGTCTTATCGCTAAGAAGCGATCTCTTCCAGACAACCTTAAGGTAGCGGAGATTGGTTAAATTATTAATGTCAGTACCTACTGAAACACCTGTTGAAAATCATGACAAGATCTTAATTTATCATACACATAGTAATTGTGGCAAAATACTATCTATTAAATCTACTCCGTAGTCAACTAACAACCCTTACAGTTTCACCATGTCTGTCCGTCCGTCCGTCCGTCTGTCCGCGGTCTATCTGAGTGACCGTTAGCACTAGAAAGCTGAAATTTGGTATGAGTAACCACGCCGAAAAAGTGGTATAATAGAAACTTGAAAAATATTTTCGGTTGCGGATCTTGTGCAGCCGGTGTCCAACCTCCGTTCTCTAGTCTCTGTAGGAGTGTATCCATCGCGCACGTTTCGGGACACCATTTCTGCATAATATTGTGTCGTTAAAACCCAAAGTGTCACTAATTCACTCATCCAGCTAGCTAACTACACTACTTTCGCTTAATATCACCTTTTAATCTAGACAGAAGCAAAGCACTGTTTAGCACTGATCACCGCGTAACTCTAAAATGTTCCATGAATACGCAATTATTGTTAACCTAACCGCTTTTGTTACTTCATTCCCCAGGCGTGCTCAAAGATACCCTCCTAATTGTGGTGGTCTTTTGCTAGCATACGCATTATTGTCTTTGAGCACGCCTGTTTACACATTTCATTCATTGTATTTGTTAGACTATTTTATTTATGTGTAGTTTCAGCTTTATTTTATTCGGTATTGATATAATTCTATTCGTCTTCCCGTTTTCCGTGCTTGTTTCTGAGATAAGCATGCTATTTTTCTTACGCACGTTTCCCTAATGTCGAAGGAGGAGGCACTTGCGCTTGTTGTTTCACCTCCGCAGCTCTTGCGCCATTCGCCCTAGCAGACCTTGTTAACACTTTCTCTGCGTATTGGATGAAGTGCGGTCGGGTTTTGTCATCTAGCAATAGAGTTTGGAGATTTTCTTGGTTAGTTTTTATGCCACTTCACACTGCAGTCTTTCTCGCTCATATCTTTGGCAGTTAGTGAGGATATGGTAGATAATTGTTTTTTCCGCCGTATCGTCGCAGGGGCAGTACGGGTCGTTGGCAAGTTTGAGTCTGTATACTCTGTATAGGTACTGTTTTATTCCCCCATGTCCGGTAAGCAGTTCCGATTTTGTTAGTTTCCTATTTTCTCCATTATCCTCTTAGCCTCGCCCACGTTTTGAAGAAGAGTTTCGTGATTTGCTCCGAAGTTATATTATCTCTTTTGCCATCTATCAAGGGCTCTTATCATCTTCTTCGCATAAGAGATTAGAAATCTGTCATAGACTGGGGCTCTCTTGTGACTTGTATTGAAGTTGGATCGTGTCTAAACGTGTTTTAAGGACGGCAGAAAAATGGCCGCACGTATTTTATAGGTTTTCTTTCCCTCCTAGAAAACAAAGTAACTTACTGACTTCGAGAGTTTATAAGATAAAAATACTGTAGAGAAATATGATTGGATGTAAAGACTGTAAATATTTCATTACCTATTTATTAAAACCTAATTTTAAAACTTTTAACGAAATCACACCTAAATTACACAACGGATTTATAGATGGGATTTTCATAGTCAACTTTTGACCTAAATTAATACATTAGATGAATTATTTAGGGCGGCTAGCTTGGCAAATTCATCGGCCCTTTTATTTCCTGCCAAGCCGGCGTGTGCTTTTATCCAGTACAGCGTTATCTTTTTCCCCTCATACTTCATTTCCAGATTTTCCCTGACTTCCACCCCTATAGGATTCAGAGTATTTGGGTCACTAACCGCCTGGAGCAAGGATCTCGCTGAGAATATTGACTAATATTATGGTCTGGAAGACTCCAGAGCCTCCTTTCTGGCCATTTCGGTTACTCTGAGCAAGGCCTTCATCTCTGCTTGGTATACTCGTCCTCCAGCCGGAAGCTTGCGTTTTTGACCTCAGATCCTCCTTTCCATACAGTTATTGCCGCTCCTACCTTTCCTTGAATTTTACTCCCGTCCGTATAGAAATTTAGGTTTTCATGTTGTCAGTTTTTATTCACTTCTTCCTCCTCTGTGACCATGTCCAAAAGTGAGTCTTCAAATAGGTAGCCGGGTGGACCCTCTTTTGGAGTCTTCTGCCTAGCAGCTCCGCAAGCGGTTTGCCTCGCTTTATCTCGTAAAGTTCAAGCTGCTCCCAGAGCCTTAGGTCCAGTGGTAGTTTGCGTGCCATGGTCACTGCTGAGACTAGGGATACTGTCCTATGTGCCTAAGAGACTCTGATGGCGAACGCCCTTTCAAAGCCTTCCAAAGGTTCCAAAGCCTAAATTCTTGTCTATTTATTTAAACCTTTGGTAAACAAACAGGCAAATACAATAACAATAGTCAATCAGATGATACATTCACAAGTCAAACAGTTTCCACAAATTAATTTAATAACATTTCTATTGCTCAGTAGCAAAAGCTAATAAACAATATATTTAAAAGTACAATTACAATATTACAAGCATGCGGATATCAAAATATTTTTATTTATTTATTTAAGCCATTTAATTCCTTAATAACATTATACATTTCATTATTAAAATAAAATAAAAAAATAGTAATACATTAATAAAATTAATTTAAATATATATATCATCAAGCTATTTCACATGCAAATTCATTACTGTAATAATTTTATATATTAAGCATAGGATATTTTATTATTAAGGACCTCTTGACGAGTAAAGGCCTCCTCCATTTTACTCCATATTCCCCTATCTTGAGCTATTGTTACCCAGTCGTCGCTAGCCAACTTTTTTATTTCCTCTGTCCATCTTTCCAGTGGGCGGCCTGGCTTTCTCTTACCGGGAGGTCCCGCCCATGTAGTGACTCTATTTGCCCATTTTTCGTTGTTCATTCGTGCCACGTGGCCAGCCCACTTCCATTTTAGTTTCTTGCAATGTAATACTGCGTCGATAACTTTAGTCTTTTCCCTTATAACCGTATGACGTTGTTTGTCTCTAAGTTTTAGGTTCAAGATGCTCCGCTCCATGGCTCTTTGGCATGTTATAATTTTTCTTTTTGTATACGTATTATATATCCATGTTTGGCTTGCGTAAGAGAGACACGGTAAAAGACACGAGTCCAAAATTTTCTTTTTTAATCTTAAGGGTAGGTCAGATTTTAGGACTTCTTTGTGGCTCCAGAATTTATTCCACGTTATTGTAATACGTCTTTCTAATTCGTCACAGTGTCTTGACTTTGATAGAGACAGTTGTTTGCCTAGGTATAAATATTGCTCTACATACTCTAACTGTCGGTTTTCGACGAAAATGGGCCTATGAGCTTTGTTAGACAAAATTTTCGTTTTATCGATATTTAATTCTAAACCAATATCGCGGCTTACACAGTTCAGCTCGTTTATCATCTCTTCCAATTGTGATGCTGTTTCTGAGAATAGAACTAAGTCATCGGCGAAGCGTAAGTTGCTTGAGAACCTCCCTTTTATGTTTATGCCTCTTTTTGACCAATCGAGTTTTTTCATAATATGTTGTAAAACTGTGATGAATAATGTAGGAGACAGTGGGTCTCCCTGTCTTACCCCTCTTTGAATATGTATTTCAGCACCAGTTTTGTCTAATTTTACTCGACTGATGCTCTTGCTGTAAATATCTTTAATGAGTTCGATTGTTTATTATCAAAATATAGGCAAAACAATTTTGGAAAGATACAGAGTATGAAGACAGAGTTGAATAATTATATCACTATTGCTAGTTTTCTAGTCTTACTTTTTAATGCAGAAGACAGATGAAGTATATCAATTTCTAAGAACTTTTCGTTATACAATTTGCAAGCTCTGGCTAAGAAACTATTACTTGCATAAGCAGTTCGTCCAAAGTTAATTGCGATAAGTTTGTGGAACGAATTTGTCGATCAGAACATCTAATTGAAATTTTTGAAAGTAAAACAGGAGAATCAATAAGGACTTGTAAAACCTCATATAAAAATATCTGGTCACGAATTTCTCGACGAGTTTGAAGAGACTCTAATTTAGTAGAATCAATTTTTTTAAACTTATATTCCACTAGCTTTTGCCCGCAGCTTCGCTCGCGTTAAATTCGGGGTAACACGGTTCCCCTTTGCCCCCCGGAATGCTCCATACAAACTTCCACCCCCCCATTTTAGGGAAGTGGGGGGTTAGAAAGAGACAAAAAGTAGCCTATGTCACTCTCCATCCCTTCTACTATCTCCACTTAAAAAATCACGTCAATTGGTCGCCCCGTTTTGCCGTGAAATCGTTGCCCACTTTCCCATTTATAATATTAGTATAGATTCTTCTAATGAATTTGTATTGAATTTTTTTCTATCGTGTTAATGTGCACAAGTGAGGATTCCAAGTAGCTTGATGCTGTCTGCTAATGGTATTTGAGTGCCTAGGATGTGGAACACGGGGGGTCAAACTTATATTTCCTAGTTATTATTACCGCTTGTGGCTTGTTCGAGGCAAATTAAAGCTTGTGTCTTCTGTACCATGTCGCCACGTTTTCCAGCGTTCTATTCACTTTAACGTTTAGATTCGCTGTGTTTTCGCCTTTTGCGACTATGACTACATCTTCCGCAAATGCTTGCATTTGGGTGTCCCTTCCTTCCGCCAGCAGTGGGTTTAATTGCAAATTCCACAGCAATGGTCCCCCAATGGAGTCATGTTTAGTTCTCCTAGGTAGTTAAATTCTATCCTTCGGTCTTCTAGGTAACTACATATAATCCGCACCAGCCAATTATCCTCGCAGTGGGTCTTTATTTGTTTTTCAATAACCGGCCACCATGCTCCATCAAAGGCTCCGTCAATGTCCAAGGAAACTACTGCGACTATTTATTTGTCTTTGAGTCCCTCCCGAACTGTAGTGATGGCGTCATAAAGGGAATCCTCAGGGGTCTTGTGTGGTGTGAAGCCATACTGTCTCCGGTTTAGCCCTTCTCCTTGAGAGAGCTGCCAGGATACCCTGTTGAATACTAGCATCTCTAGAACCTTTCCTATAACTTAGTTGGTAGTAACTCTGCCTATGAAGCAGGAGGTCCCGGGTTCGAATCCTGGTCAGGGCATTTATTTTTGTGTTTATCACAGATATTTGTTCCTGAGTTATGGATGTTTTCTATGTATTTAAGTATTTATCTGTATATATATATTTCCCACCTCGCCTAGTACCCACAACACAAGCCTTATTGAGCTTACCGTGGGACTAGTTTGAGTTGTGTAAGATTGTCCCATAATATTTATTTATAACTGAAAGCAGTCTTATGGGGCGGTATAACTTCGGGGCAGCATAGTCATCTTTCGCTGGTTTGGGAATGATCCTTATAAATGCCTTTTTCCAGCATCTCGGAAAGTAGAGTGGGTAGCTTTAGGCACTGATTGAAGACCGCTAGCACCTCCGGGCTTGAGATAATTGACCTAATGGCAATGTTCGATGCTATCCCGTCTACACCTGGCGCCTTGCTGGGGTTCATACCTTTAAGGACTTCTAGGGCTTCCTCATTGGTAAAAGGTACGAACTGGCTTCTTGCCTCCTGTCTTATTATCTTTTCTTCTTTTCGGATTTCCATGTGCCATTTTTCGTCATATTTGTTATCATACCTTGGGAAGAATGTCGCTGCCAATAATTCTGTTGACTGTTTTTCGTTTAGCACTGCTCCACTCGCCGACGATTTTAAAAGTCTTTCTAAGCTTGCCCCGCCTGCTATACACTTTTTGACTACTCTGTAAGAGGTTTTCCACATCGTTTCTTTCTTTTGTTGGGAACAGAAATTTACCCAGTTGTTTGTCTTATAGTGCTCTTTGGCCTCAGCATATTTTTTATGTCTGTAGTTTCCTTGCCGGGTTGGTCTTGATATCCTTCTTCTTAGGCTCTCAATCCTTTGTTCGCCAAGCTCCTGCGTCCACCATATTTTTTCCCCTTTTGTATTAGTTTTTATCATAAGGACAGTGTTTACGTAGGCATCTTGGATGGCTTCAGTTAACTCCATTACTGCTTCTTAAAGCGATGTTTCGATGGCGATGGCAGCGAAGAGTAGGTACTTGGTCCTGCTGTTTGGAGGCACCCGAACGGCTGACCGCGGAAATACACACAAGTCTGAACCTGTGTCTATAAGGTATTGCACCTTCGACTTACGGTCCGTCACGAAGAGGCGGCCTGATGACACGGGGCAGGCATTTGCGGCCACCAAATGCTGCCTTTTTAGTTTAAATCCGACTTATAGCTGCATGGAGGCTTGCAATTCTTCGCGTCGCTCCGAAACTGGAAGTGGTACCAGCAATGCGGATGTCCGTCCGGCCGTTCACGGGATCTCTGTCGTGACCTTGACTTCGACCTAGAACCTCGGTTATTGAAGCGGCTTCTGCTGCGGGAACGAGAACGAGAGTAAGTACCTTGGCCTCGTAGTAAGGTTTCCACCTGCCGTGTTAGTGCTTCAACCCGGGCTTCTAAAGTGGAACCTGGCATTGCGTTGGCTGCTGGGGTGGCGCTGGCAGTAGCGGCGGTGACCTGAGCGGATGACTTGGTGACGTCGTTGACCCGATCAGCCAATTCTGCAACGTCACTCAAGCTCTGGTTTGGCTGCGAAGCAACAATGGTATGCACATTAGGTGGAAGATGGCTTGCCCAGATAGTACGGATAAATTCGTCAGGAATAGTAGGTCCCGCCAAGTCCCGTAAATACGGAAGGAATTGGGACGGCTTGCGGTCGCCTAACTCTTCATGCTGAATTAATTGAAGCGTTTTCTTCTCCCGCGTCGCTGATATACGCTTAATTAACTCGTTTTAAACAGTATCGTACCTGTTTGTCTTCGGTGGATTAACTAAAATGTCCTTCATTGTCCTGGCGTACTCCTGGTCTAACTGAGACGCCACGTAATTAAATTTGGTACCATCACTCGTAATATTTGAAAGGTCAAATTGAAGTTCAACTTGTGCAAACCATACCTCAGGTTCATCTGGCTAGAATGGTGGGATACGTACACCAACACGAAACAGCTCACTTGAAATTCCGCTACCGCTTGTACTTGGACCACCGCCAGACTTGTTTACATCGCCGCTGCCTTTGCCATCTGCTTCCGATCCTCCTGCTCTAGCTCCGTTTACCATGATGTCCGAAGTCGGGGTCACCAATGTGGTACGGATACCAATAAGGAAAGAAACAGAAAGCGTAACCGGGAATCGAACCCGATTGAATGCGATCTTTATTGAAAATGCACGGCACAAATTTATATATTATTTAATTTCACAGAAAGAATTTACATACACAGATTAAAAGACGGAAAGCACAAGAAAGAAGTAACACAAATATAGGAAAGCAAGAATTAACACTTAGACACCAAAACAAATAATTTCTCCAAAACGTAAGGCTAAAAGCGTTTAAAGCGAAATGCATGCGAGTGAATTTATATAATACAAAGCGCGCGTGTCAGCTAGGCAAAGGTTAGGATCGCATTGACAGGCCGGCGACTGAGCAGGTCCTAGGAGCGGTGGGGCGCGGGCGCGCGGGATGCGCGGGCGCAGACCGGCCGCTAGACAATAGGTGACGTGCGAGATGGTGTGATCTGCGGTTGCCCGAGCTCATAAGCGGTAGCGATTTTACTCGCGTGTCTGTCCGCTACAAGGTATTCGGTTTCTCTGATAGCTTCCATGCTGTTTATCGCTGTCTCGCCTGTAATTGGTTTTATTTGGCTTAGGTACGGTTCTATGGAGTGGTTCCAGGTACACGCTTATTCTTTTAAAAATTAGGACATATTTAATCATTGCCGTTGCTCTGTTTTTTGTGAGGTATGTTGGATCAATTACTATGTCGCATATTGGGTCCAGTACCACCATTGCCGTTTTCACTGGTTATTCACCTTGTGCCTGATGGACTGTTCTATGTGGTGTGATCAACTGACCCGTAGCTCCGACGTACGGTTCTCGCATAAGTACGAAGCTGACCATAGTCTCCGCTTTTATCAAGCACTCTTTTATTGCCGCATATCCTATACCCAAATTTACCTGAAGGAACTAGATCTTTTTCCTTTCCTCCCAGTCATAGGTGTGTGTGTTCTCGAAATCATTTGGGGTTCAAGCCCCACTGTATCCGTTTGTTGACTGCCTTTAGCAGTGCTCCCAGCACGCTATTCTGTCCCATTTCTGCCATTCCTTGCACTGTGAGCTGTAGGCTGGGTGATCCGCCTCCGTGGTGTCTTTTTACCTTTACAATTTACACATCCTGGTGGTTCCGTAATCTTAGTACATTTTTTTGTGTCTAGCTTACCCACAGTACCCACATGCCTTTTCATTTTGGCAGTCCCTGGCAAAGTGTCCACATCGAAGACATCTGTAAAATTAGATTATCGGTGACTGGTCTAGGGCTAGGACTACTTGGTTACCCAGTTTTATTCTTTGGTCAAGCTTCTTCCATATTTGAGTATCTAATTCCAGGATCACATTAGTGGCGGTGGTAGTTCGTGTCCTTCTGAGGACCCTAATGTCGCTTCCCTCGGTGCCCTTTATTTTGGTTACGGATGGCTCCAGGTATTTGGGCATCTGTGAGTTTTTGGGAGTTTTATCAGTATCAGTTTTACCACTCCGACAAGTCTAATCTGTGGTTTGCACAGATCTTTTGCGAGGACCGTGATGTTCAGGCACTTTTCCTTCCACGTTGTAATGCCACTCTCTCAGGAAGACATAGTAAATAGATACATACAAAATATGTAGGTATCTAGATACATACAGTAAGCAGCAATAGGTTAGACCTATTGCTGCTTTCTGGTTTTTTAATCCTCTCACATAGGTGCCCTATTCCGAGTTCGGTTATATCGACACCACCACTGTTTTGCTCGTGTCCCTTGGGTCTCTTGACTTTAGGATTATAGGGAAATGAGGCCTCCATTATTTTCATTTTCATTTATTTATTTAGCCATAAATTGTTATATACAATTTTACCCGTAGGGTGTAGCTACATACTTATAACATTTTAACTATGCATACAATATAACAAAAGCAGAGATTAATTTACATGCTAATAATTAGTGTTATAATAAGGCAAACAATATTATTAAATAATTATTCTAAATTATTATAGGAAATAAACTATGAAGTCAAGTCAATACATGTTTTTTTACATTAGGTATATTATTAACTCTAAAATGTTCCATGAATACGCAATTATTGTTAACCTAACCGCTTTTGTTACTTCATTCCCCAGGCGTGCTCAAAGATACCCTCCTAATTGTGGTGGTCTTTTGCTAGCATACGCATTATTGTCTTTGAGCACGCCTGTTTACACATTTCATTCATTGTATTTGTTAGACTATTTTATTTATGTGTAGTTTCAGCTTTATTTTATTCGGTATTGATATAATTCTATTCGTCTTCCCGTTTTCCGTGCTTGTTTCTGAGATAAGCATGCTATTTTTCTTACGCACGTTTCCCTAATGTCGAAGGAGGAGGCACTTGCGCTTGTTGTTTCACCTCCGCAGCTCTTGCGCCATTCGCCGTAGCAGACCTTGTTAACACTTTCTCTGCGAATTGGATGAAGTGCGGTCGGGTTTTGTCATCTAGCATTAGAGTTTGGAGATTTTCTTGGTTAGTTTTTATGTCACTTCACACTGCAGTCTTTCTCGCTCATACCTTCGGCAGTTAGTGAGGATATGGCAGATAATTGTTTTTTCCGCCGTATCGTCGCAGGGGCAGTACGGGTCGTTGGCAACTTTGAGTCTGTATACTCTGTATAGGTACTGTTTTATTCCCCCATGTCCGGTAAGCAGTTCCGATTTTGTTAGTTTCCTATTTTCTGCATTTAGCCTCGCCCACGTTTCTGAGGAAGAGTTTCGTGCCAGCCATTTGCTCCGAAGTTATATTATCTCTTTTGCCATCTATCAAGGGTCTTTGCTCTTATCATCTTCTTCGCATAAGAGATTAGAAATCTGTCATAGACTGGGGCTCTCTTGTGACTTGTATTGAAGTTGGATCGTGTCTAAACGTGTTTTAAGGACAGCCCATGAGTACTGAATGTACATGTAACTGGAAAAATGGCCGCACGTATTTTATAGGTTTACTTTTCCTCCTAGAAAACAAAGTAACTTACTGACTTCGAGAGTTTATAAGATAAAAATACTCTAGAGAAATATAATTGTATGTAAAGACTGTAAATGTTTCATTACCTATTATTAAAACCTAATTTTAAAACTTTTAACGAAATCACATCTAAATTACATAACGGATTTATAGATGGGATTTTCATAGTCAACATTTGACCTAAATTAATACATAAGATGAGTTCTTTAGGGCCGCTAGCTTGGCAAGTTCATCGGCCCTTTCATTTCCTGCCAAGCCGGCGTGTGCTTTCATCCAGTACAGCGTTATCTTTTTCCCCTCATACTTCATTTCCAGATTTTCCCTGACTTCCACCGCTATAGGAATCATAGTATTTGGGTCACTAACCGCCTGGAGCAAGGATCTCGCTGAGAATATTGACTAATATTATGGTCTGGAAGACTCCAGAGCCTCCTTTCTGGCCATTTCGGTTGCTCTGAGCAAGGCCTTCATCTCTGCTTGGTATACTGGTCCTCCAGCCGGAAGCTTGCGTTTTTGACCTCAGATCCTCCTTTCCATACAGTTATTGCCGCTCCTACCTTTCCTTGAATTTTACTCCCGTCCGTATAGAAACTTAGGTTTTCATGTTGTCCGTTTTTATTCACTTCTTCCTCCTCTGTAACCATGTCGAAAAGTGAGTCTTCAAATAGGTAGCCGGGTAAACCGTATTTTGGAGTCTTCTGCCTGGCAGCTCCGCAAGCGGTTTGCCTCGCTTTATCTCGTAAAGTTCAAGCTGCTCCCAGAGCCTTAGGTCCAGTGGTAGTTTGGGTAGGGATATTGTCCTATGTGCCTAAGAGACTCTGATGGCGAACGCCCTTTCAAAGCCTTCCAAAGGTTCCAAAGCCTAAGTTCTTGTCTATTTATTTAAACCTTTGGGAAACAAACAGGCAAATACAATAAAAATAGTCAATCAGATGATACATTCACAAGTCAAACAGTTTCCACAAATTAATTTTAACATTTCTGTTGCTCAGTAGCAAAAGCTAATAAACAATATATTTAAAAGTACAATTACAAAATTACAAACATGTGGATATCAAAATATAGGCAAAACAATTTTGAAAAGATACAGAGTATGAAGACAGAGTTGAATAATTATATCACTATTGCTAGTTTTCTAGTCTTACTTTTTAATGCAGAAGACAGATTAAGTATATCAATTTCTAAGAACTTTTCGTTATACATTTTGCAAGCTCTGGCTAAGAACCTAATACTTGCATAAGCAGTTCGTCCAAAGTTAATTGCAATAAGTTTGTGGAACGAATTCGTCGATTAGAACATCTAATTGAAATTTTAGAAAGTAAAACAGGAGAATCAATAAGGACATGTAAAACTTTATATAAAAATATCTGGTCACGAATTTCTCGACGAGTTTGAAGAGACTCTAATTTAATAATAATAATAATATAGCCATTTATTTCCAACAGACATAAAATTTACACATTCATTATAATATAATATTACATTTAAATATAGTTATTTTTACTGATAAATTCTTATTCTTATTTAGCTATCCTAATGATCTATTGGACTGTCCATTTCTGGACATAGGCCTCCTCCATCTTTCGCCATTGGTGGCGGTCTTTTGCGGTGCGGGTCCAGGTGACTCCGGCCACAGCCTGGATGTCGTCGCGCCCGCGGCATCGCGGGTGGCCGGGCGGGCGTAAACTGTCTCGTGGGTACCAATGCAGTACTTTTTCGGACCATCGTCCGTCTTTTGTTCTAGCCGTGTGCCCAGCCCATCGCCACTTTAATCGGCATGCCATTTCAGCAGCGTCGATTATTTTGGTTTTTTCTCGAATTACGGTATTCCTCACTCTGTCGTTTAGTCTAATTCCTAACATACTTCTTTCGGCTTTTCTTTGAAATGTTTTTTTTTGGTAATTATTTCTTTGGTTATTGGCCAGGTTTGACAACCGTATAAAAGAGTAGGCGTTACGACTGAGTCCATTACCTTTTTCTTTAAATTTGTATCCACTTTTGATTTAAATATATGTTTATAGGACCAGTACGCGCCCCAGGCTTTTTTTATTCGTTGCTCTACAACTATGGTGGGAAATTGGTTCTGAAAAGAGGCTTCTTGTCAAGGGCAGAGCCCGACTGGGGAAGTACCTCCACCTTACAGAAAACCACAGCCAAATAGCACTAGACCCTACTCATAGTGTTGTGTTCCTGCTGGTGAGTAAGGTTGCCAAAGAGCTCAAAGAGGACCCAGTGTGTTAACGATGAGGGACCTTCTTGTTCCTTTAGTCGTCAACACAGTGAATCCTCCTTTTTGTAAAGGGTCGGCAACGCGCATGTGACTCCTTTGGAGTAGCAGGCGTCCATAGGTTACGGTAGCTGCTTACCATCAGGCGGGCCGTATGCTTGTTTGCCACCGTCGTGGTATAAAAAAAAAAAAAAAAAGGTAGGTATATTGTGTTACATATTGGACATTTTTCGAGTTGACGGTGATAGGCTCGCGTTCGCCATTTGTCATCACGCAGGTCTTCTCTGGGTTCATTTCTAACCCACATTTTTTGCTCTCCCAGTTTAACGAGTTTAGCATGTAGTTGAGATCTTGG
The DNA here is from genome assembly GCA_947086415.1 of Pammene aurita. Taxonomy (NCBI): domain Eukaryota; kingdom Metazoa; phylum Arthropoda; class Insecta; order Lepidoptera; family Tortricidae; genus Pammene; species Pammene aurita. The sequence goes on along the minus strand of OX352295.1, from coordinate 39,303,292 downwards.
TGGTTTTCCGCCATAATTACGAGGTCGTCAGCGAAGCGTAGATGTTGTAGTTTTTCTCCGTTGATATTTACACCATAGTTTGACCATTCTAGTTTCCTAAAGATGTCTTCTAGTAGAGCCGTAAATAGATTGGGCGAAATTAGGTCTCCCTGTCTCACGCCGCGTTGGACTTCAAATTTATTGCTATTTCTTTCCAGCTGTACATATGCTTTACTCTTTGTGTAAATTTTCCGAATAACGTTAATGTACTTGGTTTCGACTCCTTGTTGTTCTAGTGCTTCCCATAGAGCTTTGTGGGATATTGTATCGAAAGCTTTGGAATAATCGACATACGCTATGTATATCTTTTTTGCGTATTCTGTATATTTTTCTGTTATTTGCCTTAACGTAAATATATGGTCTATAGTTGAAAAGTTATATCTAAAGCCCGCTTGCTCTACCGGTTGCTGTAACTCAAGACTTTTAATCATTCTATTACGTAATATGCTTAAATAATTTATATACAATTTGAAGGAGGCTAATCGGTCGGTAGTTACTTATTTGTAATGGGTCGCCTTTTTTATATATCAGGGTAATAACCGAAGTTTCCCATTGTTCCGGAATTGTCTCTGTTTCTATAATTTCGTGAAATAACTTGGTTAACAAGGGTGTTAGCGGCTCTTCGATAGCTTTAGATAGATACTCTAATTTAGTAGAATCAAATTTTTTAAACTTATATTCCATTCTTCTAATGAATTTGATTTGAATTTTTTTCTATCGTGTTAACGTGGACATTGAAGTGAGGATTCCAAGTAGCTTGATGCTGTCTGCCAATGGTATTTGAGTGCCTAGGATGTGGAACACGGGGGGGTCAAACTTAAATTTCCTTGTTATTATTACCGCTTGTGGCTTGTTCGAGGCAAATTAAAGCTTGTGTCTTCTGCCCCATGCCGCCACGTTTTCCAGCGTTCTATTCACTTTAACGTTTAGATCCGCTGTGTTTTCGGCTTTTACGACTATGACTACATCTTCCGCAAATGCTTGCATTTGGGTGTCCCTTCCTTCTGCCAGCAGTGGATTTAATTGCAAATTTCACAGCAATGGTCCCCCAATGGATTCCTGTTTAGTTTTCCTAGGTAGTTAATTTCTATCCTTCGATCCTCTACGTAACTACATATAATCCGCACCAGCCAATTATCCTCGCAGTGGGCCTTTATTTGTTTTACAATAACCGGCCACCATGCTCCATCAAAGGCTCCCTCAATGTCCAAGGAAACTACTGCGACTATTTATTTATTTTTGATTCCCTCCCGAACTGTAGTGATGGCGTCATAAAGGGAATCCTCAGGGCTCTTGTGTGGTGTGAAGCCATACTGTCTCCTGTTTAGCCCTTCTCCTTGAGAGAGCTGCCAGGATACCCTGTTGAATACTAGCATCTCTAGAACCTTTCCTATAACTTAGTTGGTAGTAACTCTGCCTATGAAGCAGGAGATCCCGGGTTCGAATCCTGGTCAGGGCATTTATTTGTGTGTTTATCACAGATATTTGTTCCTGAGTTATGGATGTTTTCTATGTATTTAAGTATTTATCTGTATATATCTATTATATATATATCGTCGGCTAGTACCCACAACACAAGCCTTATTGAGTTTACCGTGGGTCTAGTTTGAGTTGTGTAAGATTTTCCCAAAATATTTATTTATTTATTTATAACTGAAAGCAGTCTTATGGGGCGGTATAACTTCGGGGCAGCATAGTCATTTCGCTGGTTTGGGAATGATCCTTATAAATGCCTTTTTCCAGCATCTCGGAAAGTAGAGTGGGTAGCTTTAGGCACTGATTGAAGACCGCTAGCACCTCCGGGCTTGAGATAAATGACCTAATGGCAATGTTCGATGCTATCCCGTCTACACCTGGCGCCTTGCTGGGGTTCATACCTTTAAGGACTTCTAGGGCTTCCTCATTGGTAAAAGGTACGAACTGGCTTCTTGCCTCCTGTCTTATTATCTTTTCTTCTTTTCGGATTTCCATGTGCCATTTTTCGTCATATTTGTTATCATACCTTGGGAAGAATGTCGCTGCCAATAATTCTGTTGACTGTTTTTCGTTTAGCACTGCTCCACTCGCCGACGATTTTAAAAGTCTTTCTAAGCTTGCCCCGCCTGCTATACACTTTTTGGCTACTCTGTAAGAGGTTTTCCACATCGTTTCTTTCTTTTGTTGGGAGCAGAAATTAACCCAGTTGTTTGTAATGGCCATCTCTAAGTCTTATAGTGCTCTTTGGCCTCAGCATATTCTTTATATGTCTCTAGTTTCCTTGCCGGGTTGGTCTTGATATCCTTCTTCTTAGGCTCTCACTCCTTTGTTCGCCAAGCTCCTGCGTCCACCATATTTTTTTCCCCTTTTGTATTAGTTTTTATCATAAGGACAGTGTTAACGTAGGCATATTGGATGGCTTCAGTTAACTCCATTACTGCTTTTTCAAGGTCTTCGGTTTCTCTGATAGCCTCTATGCTGTTTATCGCTGTCTCGCCTGTTATTGGTTTTATTTGGCTTAGGTACGGTTCTATGGAGTGGTTCCAGGTACACGCTTATTCTTTTAAAAATTAGGACATATTTAATCGTTGCCGTTGCTCTGTTTTTTGTGAGGTATGTTGGATCAATTACTATGTCGCATATTGGGTCCAGTACCACCATTGCCGTTTTCACTGGTCATTCACCTTGTGCCTGCTGGACTGTTCTACGTTGTGTGGTCAACTGCCCCGTAGCTCCGATGTACGGTTCTCGCATAAGTACGAAGCTGACCCCTGTAGTCTCCGCTTTTATGAAGCACTCTTTTGTTGCCGCATATCCTATACCCAAATTAACCTGAAGGAACTAGATCTTTTTCCTTTCCTCCCAGTCATAGGTGTGTGTGTTCTCGAAATCATTTGGGGTTCAAGCCCCACTGTATCCGTTTGTTGACTGCCTTTAGCAGTGCTCCCAGCACGCTATTCTGTCCCATTTCTGCCATTCCTTGCACTGTGAGCTGTAGGCTGGGTGATCCGCCTCCATGGTGTCTTTTTACCTTTACAATTTACACATCCTGGTGGTTCCGTAATCTTAGTACATTCTTTTGTGTCATGATTGCCGGCACAGTACCCACATGCCTTTTCATTTTGGCAGTCCCTGGCAAAGTGTCCACATCGAAGACATCTGTAAAATTAGATTATCGGTGACTACTTGGTTCATCATCATCTCAGCCGTAAGACGTTCACTGCTGAACATAGGCCTCCCCCTTGGACCTCCACACGTACCGGTTGGAAGCGACCCGCATCCAGTGTCTTCCGGACTACTTGGTTACCCAGTTTTATTCTTTGGTCAAGCAGCTTCTTCCATATTTGAGTATCTAATTCCAGGATCACATTAGTGGTGGTGGTAGTTCGTGTCCTTCTGAGGACCCTAATGTCGCTTCCCTCGGTGCCCTTTATTTTGGTTACGGATGGCTCCAGATATTTGGGCGTCTGTGAGTTTTTGGGAGTTTTATCAGTATCAGTTTTACCACTCCGACAAGTCTAATCTGTGGTTTGTACAGATCTTTTGCGAGGACCGTGAGATTCAAGCACTTTTCCTTCCACGTTGTAATGCCACTCTGTCAGGAAGACAGAGTATATAGATACATACAGAAAGCAGCAATAGGTTAGACCTATTGCTGCTTTCTGGTTTTTTAATCCTCTCACATAGGTGTCCTATTCCGAGTTCGGTTATATCGACACCACCACTGTGTTGCTCGTGTCCCTTGGGTCTCTTGACTCTAGGATTATAGGGAAATGAGGCCTCCATTATTTTCATTTTCATTTATTTATTGAGCCATAAATTGTTATATACAATTTTACCTGTAGGGTGTAGCTACATACTTATAACTATTTTAACTAACATGCATACAATATAACAAAAGCAGAGATTAATTTACATGCTAATAATTAGTGTTATAATAAGGCAAACAATATTATTAAATAATTATTCTAAATTATAATAGGAAATAAATTGTAAAGTCAAGACAATACATGTTTTTTTTTACATTAGGTATATTATTCCAAATGATTACTAAAATAAAACTCGTGAAGTGTGTATGGACTAATGTCAATCAGGTACTTCTTTAGTGCTGCAAAAAACTGAGAGTTTGTTAAGGTCTTAATCCTACATGGTAAGGCATTGTAAACTTGGGCAGCAACAAATTATAGTTGGTTCTCGATTTTCCTGCGTTTTATTTATTTCTTCTTGTTTGTTGCTTTTTCCATTTAGACTGTTCGTTTTCTGTCCGACTCTATATAGGCAACAAGACGGTATTCAAATTTCAACCGACGACAAGATGTCGAATCTTCGATCTTTGTTTTTGCATATATTCTTTTTATGTATGTTCAGCGATTATTCGAAGACGGCTGGACCGATTTTTTTTGTTTGAAAGAGGTGACAATTGGTCCCATTGTCATCAGGTCAGGATCTCATGATGAGATCCTGGAGAAATCGAGGGAACTTTTCAACTATTATAGGCACGCCTATAGCGATTTGAGTACTTTTACAGCAGCTCGGGTATTTGCTTATGGAAAGGTAAAGGCTAAGTAAAGTCGGTTCTTTTTTGTGTAAAACTATTATTACACAATTAAATTTTTACACACTTTTATTTAGCCACTTTTATTTGTCCCCATGACCCCGTATATTTATGCGCTTCAAATCTTTAAAAAAAATTCAACCACTGCTGCGTGTCTGATTGAAATTAAATTCGGTATACTTTCGTCATTTACATGACAATCTAGCTACTACTATACTAGATCTGCTAGGTACAGTCAGCGATAAAAATGTTTACCAAAAAAAAAAAATTTATTTAAGTATTATGAATGTGATTTTCGTTTCATAAAAACTACCTTCTTAAATATAACAAGATGAAACCTAATTTGAACTTATTGTAGAACTAGCTGTGCCCGCGGCTCCGTCTGCGTGGAATTCGGTCTTTGTTAGTAAGCGGCTAATTCACCCCTACGTTGACGTGTACGATTAGGGGGGGGGGGGGGGGGGGTCATGTCCCATGGCAAAATCCTCAAACTACGTAATCACAACGTAGTAATTTCAGCGCCATCTGTTAGTTAAGCAGGGTACTCGTTAGTCTTAGAACATATTTGGAAAAAAAAGCGCCATAAGATTCAGGTGCAAAATTAGTTCAATAGAGTGTAGTGGCTATCCCCCTTTTAGAGTTTGAATGTTTATAGCCTACCTATACCTGGCCGGGGATTTTATTGACAATTGGAATTAGTAATCCTTAAGGGGTCAGTTCTGGGAAAACAATGCAAAAAAAACCGGCCAAGAGCATGTCGGGCCATGTTCAGTGTAGGGTTCCGTAATTGCCGCCCTGTTAAAAACATCCGTTCAAAAGGTCGTTTATTAAGGGATGTTTGGCGGCGCTTCCGTCATTTTACTATCCGGCACTATGCGTTTTTGACTGACAACTCCAAAATGGCTGAACCGATTTTATTCAATATAGTTTTTTATTGAAAGTACCTTTCAGGCTTCACTTCCATTATATTTTTCAATTTGATTGGACCTACGGTTCAAAAGTAAGATTGGAGGATTGGATTGGATTGGTTGTATGTGCGTTAGTTTCACTCCCAGCATCTCAGGGATGCTAGATCAGTTCAATTAGAGGATGATGACAGAAATAATGATACTGCGGGATGCGTTTTAACAGACACATTCGACCAAAATATTTGTATGTGTTTAACAAATTTTTAGTACACGAACACCGTAGTGACGTCCGTGAGACGGCAGTGACTCGGTTTAGGGCATAATGTGCACAAGTTTGACTGCCGGCATCGAAGTGATGCTAGATAATAACTAAACATCGGTATCAACGTTCAAATTTCGTGGCACTTGGTAAGGGTCGCAAAAAAAGAAATACATAGGTATCATTGTTTTATTTATTAGTAATAAATAACATTTAATTTATTTTTATTCTTAATCGTACTTTGGTAAACTGTACATATATTTAAAGAGGTTTATATTCTTAATACGTCATAGAACCTCAATACTCATTTCATTATCCATTTAAAAAAAAAATTCTAAATGCCAAATAGGCAACAATAATTGTCATGCAAAATAATATGTGGTAAAATCTTCAACGATAATAGTTCTTAAAAACACTTACAACTACAATTTAGCATTGATAAATCTTTACCCAACTCCCTATCAGACTTGAGAAAATGGATTTGACGCAGTATACTGATTTTATATTCACTAACGAAGGTGCTTGCTGTACTATTTGCGAAATGAATATAAAAAAGAAAAGGTACAATATAGAGAAACATTTGAAATCAAAATCTCATCAAGATAAATTATCTGATTCACGCTGCCATTTACAGGATATAATACGAGATAATGCTGATTTCGAAATTAAAGACGACATCGTATATTGCAAATTATGTAATTCGAAATTATTTCCCTCTAAATCTAGTATCGACCGCCATTTAAAAACAGATTTACACAACAAAATTCATAAAAATAATGCACAAGAAAAATTTAATAAAGATTTAACAGAGTTTATGATTTGTTCGAATATACCGTGGTCAAAATTAGACAATCCTAAATTTAGAAATTTTGTAGAAAACCTTTTAAATCATAAATATGGAAACGATATTACTGTGCCGAGTGAAACAAAAATACGAGTAAAATGCTTACCTGAATTGTATGAAAAGAAAAAAAATGAATTGAAAGAGAAATTACAAAATAAAATGATTTACCTCAGTGTTGATGAAACATCAGATTCCGTGGGAAAAAAAGTGGCAAATATTTTGATCGGAGCTCTAGATGGAACTAGTACCCAGCCACATTTATTTGCTTCTAAGGTATTGGAGGCGACTAACCATTCGACAATAACCAAACTCGTTGAGGAAACCCTTGAAGATCTTTGGGGCGATGAATACAAAAAAAACATGGATAAATTATTATTTTTTATAACGGATGCCGGTTCCTACATGGTAAAAGCAGCTAAAAACCTTGTTCAGAAATATAAAAATATGACTCATGTAACATGCATAGCACATGGATGTAATCGAGTCGCAGAGATAATTAGAAGTCTTTACCCGGCCATAAACAGTTTGATTGACTGTATCAAAAAAATATTTCGTAACGCTCCTTCAAGGACAAATTTATTTCATCAAATGTGTGTAAATATTCCTCTACCACCCCGACCCGTGATAACAAGATGGGGAACATGGTTAAATGCTGCCTCATATTATCACATGCATTATGATAAAATCAAATCTGTCATCGATGCCTTAAATCCGCGTGAAGCGAGTGCAATTTCTAAAGCAAAAAAAATTTTCCGTAACCGGAATTTAAAAACTGAGTTACTATTCGTCGATACACACTTTAGTATAATTGCTAAGTCAATAAAATTATTGGAGGATCCAAAACTGAGTCTAGCAGAATCATTAAACATTGTTCATGGTTTGCAAAAAAAAATATCAACGTTAAGGTTACATCAAAATGCCAGAAAAGTTTATTTTAAATTAAAAAGTGTATTAAAGAAAAATCCTGGTTATAAGACTGTACAAATAATTAACCAACTATCTAAAAACAACGAGGCTGAAATACCAGAAAGTGTAAATAAAAACTGTGTGCAAAATTTTCAATGCTTGACATACCTTCCTATTACCTCAGTCAGCGTGGAAAGATCTTTTAGGCATTTAAAATGGATATATTCTTACAGACGTCAAAGATTGACAGCAAAATCTATGGAACAAATTTTAGTGATCTATTCTAACTCGTAAAATATTGTATGCCACACCTGGACATAAAGTGGCTTTTTCCGCACGCTACGCGTACGGATAGAGCCGCTTTCTGGCCAAATGTGCACATATTTTTCCAACACGGGAGGTAATAAAGAAAGCCCTCGATCGCATAATTACGTCCCTCGCTTGCAGCTTGGGCCGCAACAATTGCGATTGCGCGGCCTTTCTTTGTTTTACCACCCTAATTAGGAAATGTACTATTTAGGGGCTTTTTTATTTACATATACAAAATAAAGGTTAAAAATACTAAGTGATTTGTTTGTATTTATTTTTCTGCCAACCGTACATTGCCACGAAATTTGAACGTTGATACCGATGTTTAATAATAACAAAAGAGGAAGGTACAAGAAACGAGAGCTTTTCACAATATACATTATAACAAATATTCTCGAAAGAAAATTCAGTACTTCTGTGAGACGGGCACATCGTCAGTTAAAGGTTAAGTTAATAATTCCTAACAAAATACATCCTATGGCATGTTTGTTACAATCGTATTTTTGTTTTTATCCAATATTTATTTTTACACGAGTATATACAAATTTTATCAACTTACATAAAATAGCCAATATTTTTTATATTTCACTACTAACAATTATACTATATACCAAATTAACATACAATAACAAATACAATATACTACAAATAATAGCCAAATAAATCTATTCAAGGTCTAGATATGCTGCCGTTTTTGGGGGGCAGCACTTGCGGGGCCTCGTTGCACGTGGGAGGCCCCTGTAATCCCCTTTTAGATGTCTTAACATGTGGCCCCCGCTGGTAATGTAACCACAGAAGGAGCACTGTTTGAGTTTTCGAGGTGCTTTAATCCTCACGGCTCGCTGTCATGCTGGACCTAGCATCACTGTAAGTGTCTCCTTTCTCTGGTTTTCACTCACATCCCCATTCCTCTTCCGGTTTCTCAGTGTTTCGCTCTTCCTGGCCTTTTTGTTTTTCTGAGGTTACTGGTAGTTCTGTGCTGGTATGTCACTCGGTTCAGCCATCTGCGTCAGGTCTCGAAGCGTGACTAGGGATACTGTCCTATGTGCCTAAGAGACTCTGATGGCGAACGCCCTTTCAAAGCCTTCCAAACGTTCCAAAGCTTAAGTTCTTGTCTGTTTATTTAAACCTTTGGGAATCAAACAGGCGAATACAATAAAAATAGTCAATCAGATGATACATTCACAAGTCAAACAGTTTCCCCAAATTAATTTTAACATTTCTGTTGCTCAGTTGGAAATACAATTGAGTTAATATTAAAAGCTAATAAACAATATATTTAAAAGTACAATTACAAAATTACAAACTGCGGACATCAAAATAGAAGCAAAACAATTTTGGAATGATACAGAGTAAATATGAAGACAGAGTTGCATATTTATATCACTATTGCTAGTTTTCTAGTCTTAGGTCTGGCTAAAAACCTATTACTTGCATAAGCAGTTCGTCCAAAGTTAATTGAAATAAGTTTGTGGAACGAATTCGTCGATCAGAACATCTAATTGAAATTTTTGAAAGTAAAACAGGAGAATCAATAAGGACATGTAAATCTTTATATAAAAATACACGATATTCTGGATATTCTGGTCACGAATTTCTCGACGAGTTTGAAGAGACTAATTTAGTAGAATCAATTTTTGTTCTAATAAATTTGCTTTGAATTTTTTTCTATCGTGTTAATGTGGACATTGAAGTGAGGATTCCAAGTAGCTTGATGCTGTCTGCCAATGGTATTTGAGTGCCTAGGATGTGGAACACGGGGGGTCAAACTTAAATTTCCTAGTTATTATTACTGCTTGTGGCTTGTTCGAGGCAAATTATAGCTTGTGTCTTCTGCCCCATCCCGCCACGTTTTCCAGCGTTCTATTCACTTTAACGTTTAGATCCGCTGTGTTTTCGGCTTTTGCGACTATGACTACATCTTCCGCAAATGCTTGCATTTGGGTGTCGCTTCCTTCCGCCAGCAGTGGGTTTAATTGCAGATTCCACAGCAATGGTCCCCCAATGGAGTCCTGTTTAGTTCTCCTAGGTAGTTAAGTTCTATCCTTCGGTCTTCTAGGTAACTACATATAATCCCCACCAGCCAATTATCCTCGCAGTGGGCCTTTATTTGTTTTACAATAACTGGCCACCATGCTCCATCAAAGGCTCCCTCAATGTCCAATGAAACGACTGCGACTATTTATTTGTCTTTCAGTCCCTCCCGAACTGTAGTGATGGCGTCATAAAGGGAATCCTCAGTGCTCTTCTGTGGTGTGAAGCCGTACTGTCTCCGGTTTAGCCCTTCTCCTTGAGAGAGCTGCCAGGATACCCTGTTGAATACTAGCATCTCTAGAACCTTTCCTATTACTGAAAGCAGTCTTATGTGGCGGTATTGAGATATGTTGATAGTTGGAGGGTCGAAATGGAGTATTTAAGTAAAACCAGGCATTATCGAAGATGTGTTGTATTGTCGGTATCCAATATATAAGAGCATTAACAAAACTAAACATACCTTATTTATATGTTATTATTGCTTATGCTTACATGCTATTTTATTCAACCACGTGTGTCACATTATGTCCCAGGCAGTAACGTGAAGTTACTGTTAATATGTTAATTAGGGATATACTACATCTCCCCCGGAAAGTTACCCTTCACCCCCACAAAGGAAGAAAAAAAATGTGACATACGCAGTTGCATTTACATTTTTTTTAAATACTATGTTATATATTAATTGCTAAAGATTATTAATTTTTAAAATACAGCTTAGTGTTATTCTTATGAGTTATATACATCTGCTTATTCTTAGAAATATTAACATTAGGTGACATATCTTCTAATACCTCATAAGGTCCATTATAGATACAATCTAATTTATTACCTACTTGGTTTTTTAAAAGTACTAAATCTCCTGATTTATATTGTACAGAATTCATTTTCTTATCATACATAAATTTTCTACTATATTTACTTGACAATAAATTATTTCTAGCTTCTGACTGTGCTCTTTGTAACCTATACTTAAATTCTTTAGGATAATCGTCATAGTTATAGAGAGGGTCGACAGAAGAAATTTAAGTGTTTGCCGAATACTAACTCGTATGGCGTATATTGCGTCTCCGAATGCACGGTGGTATTATACGAAAAACACCAATAACTTAACCAGCTACTCCAGTCGGTGCTGTTGTTACTACATTGAATCCTAAGATAAGCTCCGAGGTTTTTGTGCGTGTTTTCTAGTGCACCTATGGTTTCGTGGTGATAAGCGGTGGAGTGTAGCTTATTGACACCTAATAATTTAAAGCCTGACCAGAAATATATGATTATTGTCAAGAGGGCGCTATTACTCTCATTTATATGGCAACAGTTCAGTATAGTCATAGAGCTCTATGATATGGTGACATCTTGATTTGTTTACGTTTCAGCTCTGATGTCAATTTGAAAATGTTTCACAGCGAAATAGTTTCATTTCCCGAGCGTATTATTTACAGCAGTTTATTATATACACTATTTACAATGTTTTGCTCTTGACTATGGACCATTTTGGAATTTTTGTCGTTTATTATTTAATTTTCAACACTTTATTATTATTCAAGTAAACTGCCACAATGACAGTGACAGCATGTCATGCACCCACACATGCATAGTCATTCTGTCATTAAAATTATTGCTAGTGTAAGAAATTAGTTCCAATGAAATTCCGCAACATGGCGCGTGATCATATATTTCTGGTCAGGCTTTACAAATATCGCTAAATACGCTGGACATAAATTCGGTACCTTGATCCGTTATGACGTCGCTTGGTACTCCATATCTTAAAATAAAATTATTTACAAATGCCTTACTTACAGATTCAGTATCTCTTCTTTCTAAAGGGTATGCCTCTACGAACTTTGTGAGTTCACACTGAATTGTTAATACGTACTTATAGTTATAATTATCTAATTCTAAGGGTCCAAGAATATCTAAAGAAACTCTTTCGAAGGATGAGCTTGGTGTCGAAGTTATCACCATTGGTTCCTTAATGTATTTATTGTTTGTTGTACTGACAATGTGCACATTTCTTTACATATTCGTATACATCGTGGCTCATTCTTGACCAGAAGTAGTGACGTTTAATATTATTAAGCATTCTATTAACCCCCGCGTGGCCACTTGTGGGTAATAGATAAAAATTGTTTAATATAACTCTTATTTCGTCTTTACCATATACTTTTGTAACACCTTTTGTTACTAGGATCCTAGGAATATCACTCGTATAGCTAGCTAAAAAAGCATTTACTTCTTGTGCATTTTGATTATCTTTTATTATTATAACTTCACTTATGCTTTGCTCCTTGCAAAATACTTCTAATTCCCTCGCTAACACGCCTACGGTAGATAACGATCGGGTTGTTAGATATATGCATGATTTGCTTGGTACGTACACAAAATTTCCTTTATTACTCAATATATTATTTCGACATGTCGTATTTAACTTATAATTTGAACCAAATACGAGTTCAATGCAGTCCTTAGGTGCTTTGATGATTTCCACAACTCTAGGTTGATCAAGCTTATCGTTTGTTACATCTGTTGCTACGTCACCTTGATTGCAAGTTTGTTGCGCGCGTAATCTCCGTGATTGAGCTCTGGTCATGACTGATACAACGGTTGTCCTGATATTTTTTAAATCTTCACTATTCATCGGTAAACGACTCAATGCGTCTGCAGCTGCATTGTTTCTTCCCGGAATAAATTCAATATCAAAATTAAATTCTTCTAAATACAACCTAAACTTGGTTAACCTACTCGAAGGATCAGTCATTCCAAAGAGATAAATTAAAGGTTTATGGTCTGTGACAATTTTGAACTTTTTCCCATAGAGATACGGTCTAAAATGCCGTGTCGACCACACTATGGCCAATAACTCCAAGTCAATGATTGGGTATCGAGTTTCAGCTGGCTTAATTTTTCGACTTGCATATGCGACTACTTTTCCGTTAGAATTTGACAATACGGCACCTAATCCTATTTTTGATGCATCTGTATGTAAGATAAAAGTATTTTTTCTGAAAAATCTGGATAATCTAAGACTTGTGGACATGTAAGTATATTTTTTAATTTTAAAAATGCTGTCTCACACTCTGGGGTCCAATTGAAAACTGCGTTTTTCTTGGAAAGTTGGTTCAATGGATAAACTATGTTCGAGAAATCAGGAATAAACCGTCTGTAATAATTGGCAAATGCAACGAATCTCTTGACCTCATCTGTATTCGTTGGCCGTGGGTATTTATTTAATGCGTCCACTTTTGCTGGGTCAGGCTCTACTCCCTTTGAAGTAATTTTATGCCCCAAGTACATTATGTCTTTACGTAAAAATTCACATTTTAATGGATTTAGTTTAAGATTAGTGCTTCTCAATCGTTCTAACACTCGAATGAGGTTATGGTTATGTGACATCATGGAATTTCCTATGACAATACAATCGTCTAAGTATATAAAACATTTTATAATTTAAGCCGGACATGGCTATGGTTTGATGGACCCGGGGTATGTCCTTAAACTACGTCCGGACCTGGGTATGTCCTTAAACTACGCCAAAAAGAGAGGTATGGGCACTGCGAATGGCATCTCGCTAAGTGTGGTAGGGCACGTTCAGCGAATGTCATCGCTCAAATCTGGAGCAGAGCCCGACTGGGGAAGTACCTCCACCTTACAGAAAACCACAGCCAAATAGCACTAGACCCTACTCATAGTGTTGTGTTCCTGCTGGTGAGTAAGGTTGCCAAAGAGCTCAAAGAGGACCCAGTGTGTTGACGAAGAGGGACCTTCTTGTTCCTTTAGTCGTCAACACAGTGAATCCTCCTTTTTGTAAAGGGTCGGCAACGCGCATGTGACTCCTTTGGAGTTGCAGGCGTCCATAGGCTACGGTAGCTGCTTACCATCAGGCGGGCCGTATGCTTGTTTGCCACCGTCGTGGTATTAAAAAAAAAAAAAATGGTTATGAGTCTAGAGAAAACACTAGGCGATCTCCGCAATCCCATTGGACATCTTTTCATCCTATACATTTTATCGGTTGTAAACGCGGTGTATTTTCGGGATTCTTTGTCTAAAGCTAATTGGTAATAACCTTGGGAAAGATCAAGCTTTGAGAAATATATGCTACCTGCTAGGGAATCTAATATTTCAGTAATGTTAAGCAACGGGAACTTATCACCCTGTATTTGATTATTTAGCTGTCTATAGTCAACAACTAATCTCCATTTCTTTTCTCCTTACTTATCTGATTTTTAGGGACAAGCAAAACTGGGCTGGACCACTCAGAAGTGGTCTCCTCAATTATATCGTTATCTATCATATCTTGAATCTGAGTTTGAAGTTCCTTACGTAAAGCGTGTGGTATCCTGTAAGGCTTTACATATACCGGGCTTGCATTTTCTTTTAACTTAATTTTGTGCTCTAATAAATTGATTGTAGTTAGCTTGTCGCCGGGCAGATGAAAAACATCTGCGTATTTTGCGCAAATTTGTTCTATACTTAACTGTTCCTCTTTGTTTAAGTAAGTATGTAAATTTAAAAGATCTAATAACGTTGTTACTCTATTGACACTAATTTTCCCAGAGTCAAAGTTGCAAATATCAAAATTACATAATCTGTTCACTTTTGAACTTGATAAATCTAAACTAACTGGCTTATCAGTTGTATTTAATATTCGTACGGGTATTTGATCTTTCTCTGGTCTTGAAATGACACCTGCTACGAAAACGCCTTCCTGCATTTCTTCCGCTAACACTACACAATCATCACTTAGCTGTGACGCAATATGAGTCACAATTTCGCAGCGCGGTGGGATAGTATGGACATAATTATTCCTAGAATGAACCTTCATAGGTATCGAAACAGACTGACCTCTGTCCTCTAATGTCAGTGCATTGATTTTATAGCTTACTAGCTTTTGCCCGCGGCCTCGCTCGCGTTAAATTCGGGGTAACACGGTTCCCCTTTGCCCCCCGTAATGCTCCATACAAACTTCCACCCCCCATTTTAGGGAAGTGGGGGGTTAGAATAAGACAAAAAGTAGCCTATGTCACTCTCCATCCCTTCAACTACCTCCACTTAAAAAATCACGTCAATTCGTCGCCCCGTTTTTCCGTGAAAGACGGACAAACAAACAAACAAACAAACAAACAAACACACACACTTATACACACCATTTATAATTTTAGTATGGAAGTATGGATATGGATGGATGGATAGTTGCATTATAATGCAAAAAAAAAATTCTCCTAAAATTGCTTGAGCTGCGCATTGCATATTTTTAAAAACATGAAACTTTACTTCGCAAATGAATCCATTAAAGTCGTAAGTCTAAGCAAGTATATCCTTCCGAAACTAAATCTCCACAAACTCCCTTAATCGTAATACTATGTCCTTGGACTTGTC
Organism: Pammene aurita; assembly: GCA_947086415.1. Classification (NCBI taxonomy): domain Eukaryota; kingdom Metazoa; phylum Arthropoda; class Insecta; order Lepidoptera; family Tortricidae; genus Pammene; species Pammene aurita. The sequence continues at coordinate 39,288,089 of OX352295.1, read as the reverse complement.
TAAGAAGGTCGGGTTTGTTTTTCAAATATTCATACTTAATAGCACACAGACCTGCTCCACTCTCGGCTAGTATTTTTAATTTATGTGCATTACCTACACTACATGTTACTGTACTATAATTATCTTTGTTATAACCAAACACCGGATTGACGGGGGCAAATCTGAACTGCCGTTTAATAGTGCGAGGACAAATTAAAATAGTTTTATTACTTGATATCGATAAAAATGACGTACAACCGTTGTGTAATTTTAAGAATGTGAATTAAGAAGAAAACGACATACACATAAATAAACTTTATGAGCAATTAACCTTTTTAATATTTTATGTAATTTTCATAATATACAATCAACATTTTTTCCACATTTTCAGACTTTAATCTTCGTCGCCTGGGCGACAATATCCATTTTAGACAACTGAATGACCTTTCTAGGTCAACTGTGGTAATTGGTGCAAATTCAAACAATTTATAGTGTTGATAAATTTCTTCTATACGACTCAGTTCTATTTCTTTTCCGCATACCAAATCCTTTAATGTTTTTAAAGTTGCAATGCCGCCATTTTTTTAAATCACTGTTTGAAGTTTTTTGTGAATAATTTTACCCTGAGGATTCAAGCGTAATCTTAATATGTGTACTTTTAACCGTTGGGCAATATCCAAACTGGCTTCAAGACTTAAATTTTGTGTTTGTAATTTTTCAATGGTACTTGGTATGATGGATAGATTGTTGGCTATCAATTTCAAATTACTGAGAATGTTTATATCATTCATAGCCCGTTTTGCTTTCAATATACACGTTGATTCCTTGTTATTAAATGTTCGGTCGACTTGTTTGATGGCTGATAAATATTTATGATAGTAAATGGCCGCTTTTATCCAAGTTCCCCATCGTATTATTGTCGGCTGTGGTGGCAAAGGAACGTTCGGTAACATTTGGTGAAATAGTTTTATTCGTTTAGGTGATTTTAGGAATACCTTTTTTGTGTAAGCAATCAAATTATTTACAGCCGGAAACAATAATTGCACTTGTTCAGCTACCCTATTTATTCCATGTGCCAAACACGTGACGTGTACTAAATTCGGAAAAACCTTTTTCAAATTTTTACCAGCCTTCAGCATTTAGGCTACGCCATCCGTAAGAAGTAACAAAACTTTATCATATTTGTTGTGGTCTCTTCCCCACAACGTCTCCAGGGCCTTTTGAATAAGATTTGTTATAGTAACATTATTTACTTCTTCTAGACAAACGCTAGAAATTATGTGTGGGGTACCCATTTCATTTTCTAATAGTGCTCCAACCATTACATTCCCAATCTGACGTCCATTGGCATCAGTACTTTCGTCTACACTCACATAAATTCTGGAATTGCCTAGTTTTGTCTTAATCAGTTTCATCGTCTCCTTAAAAGCGATGTCTAAGGTAGTTTTTCTCAAAAGTGATTCGCTGGGAATATATGTTTCTGAGCCATATTTCCCGAATATGCAATCAGATATGAAATCGATGAAAATGGGATTTCCCACCTGGGTCCATGGTATTATTGTAAGCTAATATAAATTTTAGCAAGTCCAGGTTAAATACGTTTTGGTTTTTAGCGACGCTGTTATGCCTTTTGCTTCTTATATGCCTTTGAACGGAAAACTTTTTTCGTGACACATGAATTTTACATTTCTTGCAAAAGTAAGTCGTATCTCTATCTTCTATATCTGAATGGTCAGTTTTCCATAAAAATGAACCATCATTTTTCTTGCGGGGCATTTTTAACCGACTTAAAAAACAAAAAGGTAAGCGGAAATAATCGGAATGCTAAATAATATTGTTGTACTGAATTCAATAATATCAATACTTGTCACAAGTGAGTCGATACCGTCAATGTCAGATATCGGTTGTTTATACTTGTGATAAGTATAAATGAAAGAGGTTTGCACACAATTAAATGTATTCAAACTTAGCAATTAGCCATTTTGATAATGCTGGATAAAATTGTTTTTAACGATGTCGATAAATTTTGTCGATTTTTAATTAATCACTAGCACTGGTGCACTTTTGCCCCCGTCAATCCGGTGTTTGGTTAATTTGGTTATAACTAAATATCGCATTATTCATGTTGGTCACGAAAAAACTGCCTGTTTGATTTTTCGTCAGCATTTGTTGTACGTGCACGTGTCGCGTGCACGAGTCGTCGAACGCTGGCCGTGCTGTGGTCGTGCAACTTTAGTGCGTGGAATGTGTTGCGAAATACCTACATTACGGTTATTATTAGAAGAATACCGTGTTGTGAATGCATTTTTTCCTGCATTAAATCTTTTACCCTTATTATAACGAACAGAGTGACTATTTCTGTTCCCGTAATTTTTACGAGAATAACTGCGTCCGTAATGTAGGACCTGATCATCCCGTGGTGATGAACTATGCTCATCAATTGCTGTCCTAATGGCTTCGGGCAACGACTTAAACTGCCTAGCCGATTTTATAGTACTCAATTATGGGTCTGATAGACCGTCAGCGAACCGCTTAATAGCTGACTTTTCATTCAGTGGACGAAGTATGTCGTACCTACTATCGTCACCATCGGCTTGGCTTGATATACTACAGTATAACTTCGGGGCAGCATACTCATCTTTCGCTGGTTTGGGAATGATCCTTATAAATGCCTTTTTCCAGCATCTCGGAAAGTAGAGTGGGTAGCTTTAGGCACTGATTGAAGACCGCTAGCACCTCCGGGCTTGAGATAAATGACCTAATGGCAATGTTCGATGCTATCCCGTCTACACGTGACGCCTTGCTGGGGCTCATACCTTTAAGGACTTCTAGGGCTTCCTCATTGGTAAAAGGTACGAACTGGCTTCTTGCCTCCTGTCAAATTATCTTTTCTTCTTTTCGAATTTCCATGTGCCATTTTTCGTCATATTTGTTGTCATACCTTGGGAAGAATGTCACTGCCAATAATTCTGTTGACTGTTTTTCGTTTAGCACTGCTCCACTCGCCGACGATTTTAAAAGTCTTTCTAAGCTTGCCCCGCCTGCTATACACTTTTTGACTACTCTGTAAGAGGTTTTCCAGATCGTTTCTTTCTTTTGTTGGGAGCAGAAATTTACCCAGTTGTTTGTAATGGCCATCTCTAAGTCTTATAGTGCTCTTTGGCCTCAGCATATTCTTTATATGTCTCTAGTTCCTTGCCGGGTTGGTCTTGATATCCTTCTTCTTAGGCTCTCACTCCTTTGTTCGCCAAGCTCCTGCGTCCACCATATTTTTTCCCCCTTTTGTTTTAGTTTTTATCATAAGGACAGTGTTTACGTAGGCATCTTGGATGGCTTCAGTTAACTCCATTACTGCTTTTTCAAGGTCTTCGGTTTCTCTGATAGCCTCTATGCTTTTCATCGCTGTCTCGCCTGTAATTGGTTTTATTAGGCTTAGGTACGGTTCTATGGAGTGGTTCCAGGTACACGCTTATTCTTTTAAAAATTAGGGCGTATTTAATCGTTGCCGTTGCTCTGTTTTTTGTGAGGTATGTTGGATCAATTACTATGTCGCATATTGGGTCCAGTACCACAATTGCCGTTTTCACTGGTCATGGAAAAATGAATTGTTCTGAGTAATGATGACATTAAAAAATACAAAATTTGTATTATATATTTTAAGACTTTTGACATGTAAAATATCATTTTTTACCAATAAATGATTTATCTATCTATATATCTATTCACCTTGTGCCTGCTCGACTGTTCTATGTTGTGTGGTCAACTGCCCCGTAGCTCCGACGTACAGTTCTCGCATAAGTACGAAGCTGACCCCTGTAGTCTCCGCTTTTATCAAGTACTCTTTTGTTGCCGCATATCCTATACCCAAATTTACGTGAAGGAACGAGATCTTTTTTCCTTTCCTCCCAGTCATAGGTGTGTGTGTTCTCGAAATCATTTGGGGTTCAAGCCCCACTGTATCCGTTTGTTGACTGCCTTTAGCAGTGCTCCCAGCACGCTATTCTGTCCCGTTTCTGCTATTCCTTGCACTGTGAGCTGTAGGCTGGGTGATCCGCCTCCGTGGTGTCTTTTTACCTTTACAATTTACATATCCTGGTGGTTCCGTAATCTTTGTGTCATGCTTGCCGGCACAGTACCCTCATGCCTTTTCATTTTGGCAGTCCCTGGCAAAGTGTCCACATCGAAGACATCTGTAAAATTAGATTATCGGTGACTGGTCTGGCTAGGACTACTTGGTTACCCATTTTTATTCTTTGGTCAAGCAGCTTCTTCCATATTTGAGTATCTAATTCCAGGATCACATTAGTGGTAGTGGTAGTAGTTCGTGTCCTTCTCAGGACCCTAATGTCGCTTCCCTCGGTGCCCTTTATTTTGGTTACGGATGGCTCCAGGTATTTGGGCGTCTGTGAGTTTTTGGGAGTTTTATCAGTATCAGTTTTACCACTCCGACAAGTCTAATCTGTGGTTTGCACAGATCTTTTGCCAGGACCGTGAGGTTCGGGCACTTTTCCTTCCACGTTGTAATGCCACTCAGTCAAGAAGACAGAGTATATAGATACATACAGAATATGTAGGTATCTAGATACATACAGAAAGCAGCAATAGGTTAGACCTATTGCTGCTTTCTGGTTTTTTAATCCTCTCACATAGGTGTCCTATTCCGAGTTCGGTTATATCGACACCACCACTGTGTTGCTCGTGTCCCTTGGGTCTCTTGACTCTAGGATTATAGGGAAATGAGGCCTCCATTATTTTCATTTTCATTTATTTATTTAGCCATAAATTGTTATATACAATTTTACCCGTAGGGTGTAGCTACATACTTATAACTATTTTAACTAACATGCATACAATATAACAAAAGCAGAGATTAATTTACATGCTAATAATTAGTGTTATAATTAGGCAAACAATATTATTAAATAATTATTCTAAATTATAATAGGAAATAAATTATGAAGTAGTCAAGACAATACATGTTTTTTTACATTAGGTATATTATTCTAAATTATTACAATTATAAAACTCGTCAAGTGTGTATGGACTGATGTCAATCAGGTACTTCTTTAGTGCTGCAAAAAGCTGAAAGTTTGTTAAGGTCTTAATCCTACATGGTAAGGCATTGTAAACTTGGGCAGCAACAAATTATAGTTTATTCTCGATTTTCCTGCGTTTTATTTCTTTCTTCTTGTTTGTTGCTTTTTCGATTTAGACTGTTCGTTTTCTAATAGGTAACAAGACGGTATTAAAATTTCAACCGACGACAAGATTTCGAATCTTCGATCTTTGTTTTTGCATATATTCTTTTTATGTATGTTCAGCGATTATTCGAAGACGGCTGGACCGATTTTTTTTGTTTGAAAGAGGTGACAATTGGTCCCATTGTCATCAGGTCAGGATCTCATGATGAGATCCTGGAGAAATCGAGGGAACTCTTTAACTATTTTAGGCACGCCTATAGCGATTTGAGTATTACTTTTACAGCAGCTCGGGTCTTTGCTTATGGAAAGGTAAAGGCTAAGTAAAGTCGTTTTTTTTTGTGTAAAACTATTATTACACAATTAAATTTTTACACATTTTTACACACTTTCAATTAGCCACTTTTATTTGTCCCTATGACCCCGTATAAATATACGGGGTCATAGGGATGCGCTTCAAATCTTTAAAAAAAATTCAATCACTGCTGCGTGTCTGATTGAACTTAAATTCGGTATACTTTCGTCATTTTCATGACAATCTAGCTACTACTATACTATATCTGCTAGGTACAGTCAGCGATAAAAAATGTTTACCAAAAAAAAATACAACCCGAAACATTAATTGCCACGAAATGGTCGCAACTCAGCGTTAAATGCCGGGAGGGCCAGCGCTGGTCTTCCGTTGCAACCATTTGACGTCACGGCGCATTGACGCCACGGTCACATTCCCAAAATAAGAACACTTATAACAAACAAAGCATGACATGTTACGAATTTACGACACTGAATCCAATAGAACTAAACAGGATCTTGCTTAACTACAACTACAGTAAAGTAAAGTAAGTACCCAAGTATCTTGAAATTTGCAACAAAGCGAGTTTGTCTTAAAATTACCCTTACCCTTAAAAAAATAACAGTGTCACAATATCATCTCTCCAGGTCCAAAGAGGGAGTATACTAGGAACTAAAGCCAGCAATAAAACACCACAGTGATATGCCGCGGGATACCTCCGATGCATAAAAATGGGATTTTTCCTCTGAGCTCCGATGCCTACGGGACGCAAAACGCAGGTGTGTAAACACAATCTCGTATTGTATATGAATAAATACTATGATTATGTACGTACTCATCAAGTTTAGAAAACAAATAAATATATAAGTAAAATGAGATAACTATGACGGCAAATATCTTGCCGCTGTTTACTAAAAGGTTCGAATAAGGAGATGCCAAAAGGTTAAAAACAACTTGTATCGTGCCTTAGATTTTCTTGCCTCAGTTGGTGCTTGAATAAAAATTTTCTAATATTGACCTTAAAACTATGTCTACTTTTTAGGTCCCGAATAGGCGGAGGCAGGTTGTTCCAGCATTTGGTAGCAAGATATCTGAAACTCCCGCGGAAGGCAGCAGAGGAATGTGATGAGTAAGAAGCTGCAGCCCGCATAGTCTTATACCACGTGGCTTCCGAAATGACAATTTCTCAAACAGATATGATGGAACCTGATAGTTTATAACACCGAAGAGAGGCATGCTAGGTGCATCTTGCGTCTGTGTAGCATCTTTAAGGTATTACTGTTGTTCAAAAATGGAGTGACATGGGCCCTAGGAGGGATGTTGAAACAAAATCTTGCACATGCATTTTGAACTCTTTGGACAAGACGTTTGGTTTTAGAGAGCAGACGTGGGCCGTATACAAGGTCCATATAGTTTAATTTAGACATAACTAGTGATTCTACTAACTGGATTCGCAAAGTTTCACTCAAAAAAGGTCTAATCTTGTACAACACTTTGAATTTATAAAAACATCCTCTTACCGAGTTTAGGATGTGTTTTTCGTAACGTAGTTCATGATCAATCAAAAGGCCCAAATTACGCGCTTCCCAGACTCGTTCTATGGGCTTACCCATCAGCTCAACTTGTACAGATGGTCTAAGTCTAGACAGCTGCTGTTGGGTGCCGAAAATTAGGTACTTTGTTTTGGTTGGATTAAGCAACAAACCATTCTCCCTTGCCCAGGCTGCTATTCTAGTTAGATCAGAGTTTAGTTTACCTATGGCGCTATCAGCCTCCGACTATTCAAATGAGATGTAGACCTGTATATCGTCTGCATATATATGGAATTTACAATCTCTAATATGTATAGCGACATTTTATACTCTGCTGACATCAGCAGAGTATAAAATAAATAAGATGGGGCCAAGTATGGAACCCTGTGGGACACCTCTAGTGAGCTCTAATTTGCTAGATTGACAAGAGGGCCCATCAGGTAATGTCATACTTACGTACTGGGTTCTGTTAGTAAGGTAGCTGTTGAACCACTTTATCGCTCTGCTGTCAAAACCATAGTTCCTCAACTTAGATAGCAACAAGTCAATATCAATGCAATCAAATGCCCTAGAGAAATCAAGGAGTACTAACAGAGTGCACATGCCTCGGTCCTGAGCTTGCAGCAGGTTATCAGTGACATCAAGCAAAGCCGTTACAGTGCTTCGACCCTTCCTAAAACCTGACTGGACATCTGGTAAAATATTGTTTCGTTCAATGTAATCTGTCATCTGCATGCATACAGCTTTTTCCACTACTTTAGACAGGCATAGGAGGATACTAATTGGTCTTAGGTCTTTAAGCTCCAATGGACTAGCCACCTTGGGCAGTGGACGCACAATTGCAACTTTCCAGACGTCAGGAAAGGTAGATGTTATAATGGATGTATTTATAAGATTGGTAATTACATCTAGTGTATATGGTAAAGTCATTAGCAACATTTTCAAAGTTATGCCGTTACATCCCATTTGATTGGAAAAGTAAGATTGGAGGATTGGATTGGATTGGTTGTATGTGCGTTAGTTTCACTCCCAGCATCTCAGGGATGCTAGATCACTTCAATTAGAGGATGATGACAGAAATAATGATACTGCGGGATGCGTTTTAACAGACACATTCGACCAAAGTATTTGTATGTGTTTAACAAATTTTTAGTACACGAACACCGTAGTGACGTCCGTGAGACGGCAATGACTCGGTTCAGTGTATAATGTGCACAAGTTTGACTGCCGGCATCGAAGGGATGCTAGATAATAACAAAAGAGGAAGGTACAAGAAGCGAGAGCTTTCCACAATATTCATTAAAAAAAATATTCTCGAAAGAAAATTCAGTACGTCTGTGAGACGGGCACATCGTCAGTTAACGGTTAAGTTAATAATTCCTAACAAAATACATCCTATGGCATGTTTGTTACAATCGTATTTTTGTTTTTATCCAATATTTATTTTTACACGAGTATATACAAATTTTATCAACTTACATAAAATAGCCAATATTTTTTATATTTCACTACTAACAATTATACTATATACCAAATTAACATACAATAACAAATACAATATACTACAAATAATAGCCAAGTAAATCTATTCAAGGTCTAGATATGCTGCCGTTTTTGGGGGGCAGCACTTGCGGGGCCTCGTTGCACGTGGGAGGCCCCTGTAATCCCCCTTTAGATGTCTTAACATGTGGACCCCGCTGGTAATGTAACCACAGAAGTAGCACTGTTTGAGTTTTCGAAGTGCTTTAATCCTCACGGCTCGCTGTCATGCTGGACCTAGCATCACTGTAAGTGTCTCCTTTCTCTGGTTTTCACTCACATCCCCATTCCTCTTCCGGTTTCTCAGTGTTTCGCTCTTCCTGGCCTTTTTGTTTTTCTGAGGGCCCCAACTGCAGCGGTGCCCGACCTCGCCGGTGTCAGGTCGATTGGGTTTAGGTCCGGGCTAGCAGTGCGCGGCGGAAGGGGATTCCATCTACATATTTAAGTGGTTCCCTACCTCCTCTTCGTGCTCCATTTCGTAATCTTCCTCTTCCATCGAGTCTTCCGTATCGTCAGCGTCTACTGAGAGCTTCCTGCCACTCGAAGATGGCCCGGGTCCAGGGAGGCACCTACGTGCTTCTCCGTTTGCTTCTCCTCGTGCCGCATCGGCAGGAGGGCAGAGCGGGAGACTGCGGTGGCAGAGGTCGTTGCCCATTTTCTTCGACCGGTTGCGGGTCGTGTGCAGCCGGTGTCCAACCACCGTTCTCTAGTCTTTGTAGGCACTCCTACAAAGACTAGAGAACGGTCCTATCCACCGCGCACGTTTCGCGCACCATTTCACTAAATCACTCAGCCAGCTAGCTAACTACACTTCTTTCGCTTAACATCACCTTTTAATCTAGTACAGAAGCAAAGCACTGTTTAGCACTGATCACCGCGTGAGATACGCGGTGATCAGTTGTTCCATCAATGCGCAATTATAGTTAACCTACCCGCTTTTGTTACTTTATTCCCCAGGCTTGCTCAAAAATACCCTCCTAATTGTGGTGGTCTTTTGCTAGCATTCGCATTGTCATAGCAATTGTCTTTGAGCACGCCTGTTTACACATTTCATTCATTGTATTTGTTAGACTATTTTATTTATGTGTAGTTTCAGCTTTATTTTATTCGGTATTGATATTATTCTCTTAGTCTCCCCTTCTTACGCACGTTTCCCTAATGTCGAAGGAGCGGTTTTTGTTTCACCTCCGCAGCTCTTGCGCCATTCGCCCTAGCAGACTTTGTAAACACTTTCTCTGCGAATTGGATGAAGTGCGGTCGGGTTTTGTCATCGAGCATTAGAGTTTGGAGATTTTCTTGGTTAGTTTTTATGCCACTTCACACTGCAGTCTTTCTCGCTCATATCTTTGGCAGTTAGTGAGGATATGGCAGATAATTGTTTTTTCCGCCGTATCGTCGCAGGGGCAGTACGGGTCGTTGGCAAGTTTGAGTCTGTATACTCTGTATAGGTACTGTTTTATTCCCCCATGTCCGGTAATCAGTTCCGATTTTGTTAGTTTCCTATTTTCTCCATTATCCTCTTAGCCTCGCCCACGTTTTTTAAGAAGAGTTTCGTGCCAGCCATTTGTTCCGAAGTTATATTACCTCTTTTGCCATCTATCAAGGGTCTTTGCTCTTATCATCTTCTTCGCATAAGAGATTATAAATCTGTCATAGACTGGGGCTCTCTTGTGACTTGTATTGAAGTTGGATCGTGTCTAAACATGTTTTAAGGACGGCCCATGGGTACTGAATTTACATGTAACCGGAAAAATGGCCGCACGTATTTTATAGGTTTTCTTTTCCTCCTAGAAAACAAAGTAGACTGACTTACTGACTTCGAGAGTTTATAAGATAAAAATACTGTAGAGAAATATGATTGTATGTAAAGACTGTAAATGTTTCATTACCTATTATTAAATTTCATTACCTAATTTTAAAACTTTTAACGAAATCACATCTAAATTACACAACGGATTTATAGATGGGATTTTCAGTCAACTTTTGACCTAAATTAATACATGAGATGAGTTCTTTAGGGCCGCTAGCTTGGCAAGTTCATCGGCCCTTTCATTTCCTGCCAAGCCGGCGTGTGCTTTTATCCAGTAGAGCGTTATCTTTTTCCCCTCATACTTCATTTCCAGATTTTCCCTGACTTCTACCCCTATAGAAAAGAAAGAAAAAGAAAAGAAAAGCTAACCGCCTGGAGTAAGGGTCTCGCTGAGAATATTGACTAATATTATGGTCTGGAAGTCTCCAGAGCCTCCTTTCTGGCCATTTCGGTTGCTCTGAGCAAGGCCTTCATCTCTGCTTGGTATACTGGTCCTCCAGTCGGAAGCTTGCGTTTTTGACCTCAGATCCTCCTTTCCATACAGTTATTGCCGCTCCTACCTTTCCTTGAATTTTACTCCCGTCCGTATAGAAATTTAGGTTTTCATGTTGTCCGTTTTTATTCACTTCTTCCTCCTCTGTGACCATGTACAAAAGTGAGTCTTCAAATAGCCCGGTGGACCCTTTTTTGGAGTCTTCTGCCTGGCAGCTGCGCAAGCGGTTTGCCTCGCTTTATCTCATAAAGTACAAGCTGCTCCCAGAACCTTAGGTCCAGTGGTAGTTTGCGTGCCATGGTCACTGCTGAGACTAGGGATACTGTCCTATGTGCCTAAGAGACTCTGATAGCGAATGCCCTTTCAAAGCCTTCCAAAGGTTCCAAAGCCTAAGTTCTTTTATGTTTATTTAAACCTTTGGGAATCAAACAGGCTAATACAATAAAAATAGTCAATCAGATGATACATTCACAAGTCAAACAGTTTCCACAAATTAATTTTAACATTTCTTTTGCTCAGTTGGAAATACGATTGAGTTAATATTAAAAGCTAATAAACAATATATTTAAAAGTACAATTACAAAATTACAAACATGCGGATATCAAAATAGAGGCAAAACAATTTTGGAAAGATACAGAGTAAATATGAAGACAGAGTTGAATAATTATATCACTATTGCTAGTTTTCTAGTCTTAGCTCTGGGTAAGAACCTATTACTTGCATAACCAGTTCGTCCAAAGTTAATTGCAATAAGTTTGTGGAACGAATTCGTCGATCAGAACATCTAATTGAAATTTTTGAAAGTAAAACAGGAGAATCAATAAGGACATGTAAATCTTTATATAAAAATATCTGGTCACGAATTTCTCGACGAGTTTGAAGAGACTCTAATTTAGTAGAATCAATTTTTTTTCTAATGAATTTGTTTTGAATTTTTTTCTATCGTGTTAATGTGGACATTGAAGTGAGGTTTCCAAGTAGCTTGATGCTGTCTGCCAATGGTATTTGAGTGCCTAGGATGTGGAACACGGGGGGTCAAACTTAAATTTCCTAGTTATTATTACCGCTTGTGGCTTGTTCAAGGCAAATTATAGCTTGTGTCTTCTGCCCCATCCCGCCACGTTTTCCAGCGTTGTATTCACTTTAACGTTTAGATCCGCTGTGTTTTCGGCTTTTGCGACTATGACTACATCTTCCGCAAATGCTTGCATTTGGGTGTCGCTTCCTTCCGCCAGCAGTGGGTTTAATTGCAGATTCCACAGCAATGGTCCCCCAATGGAGTCCTGTTTTTCAAATATTCATACTTGCACACAGACCTGCTCCACTCTCGGCTAGTATTTTTAATTTATGTGCATTACCTACACTACATGTTACTGTACTATAATTATCTTTGTTATAACCAAACACCGGATTGACGGGGGCAAATCTGAACTGCCGTTTAATAGTGCGAGGACAAATTAAAATAATTTTATTACTTGATATCGATAAAAATGACGTACAACCGTTGTGTAATTTTAAGAATGTGAATTAAGAAGAAAACGACATACACATAAATAAACGTTATGAGCCATTAACCTTTTTAATATTTTATGTAATTTTCATAATATACAATCAATATTTTTTCCACATTTTCAGACTTTAATCTTCGTCGCCTGGGCGACAATATCCATTTTAGACAACTGAATGACCTTTCTAGGTCAACTGTGATAATTGGTGCAAATTCAAACAATTTATAGTGTTGATAAATTTCTTCTATACGACTCAGTTCTATTTCTTTTCCGCATACCAAATCCTTTAATGTTTTTAAAGTTGCAATGCCGCCATTTTTTTAAATCACTGTTTGAAGTTTTTTGTGAATAATTTTACCCTGAGGATTCAAGCGTAATCTTAATATGTGTACTTTTAACCGTTGGGCAATATCCAAACTGGCTTCAAGACTTAAATTTTGTGTTTGTAATTTTTCAATGGTACTTGGTATGATGGATAGATTGTTGGCTATCAATTTCAAATTACTGAGAATGTTTATATCATTCATAGCCCGTTTTGCTTTCAATATACACGTTGATTCCTTGTTATTAAATGTTCGTACGACTTGTTTGATGGCTGGTAAATATTTATGATAGTAAATGGCCGCTTTTATCCAAGTTCCCCATCGTATTATTGTCGGCTGTGGTGGCAAAGGAACGTTCGGTAACATTTGGTGAAATAGTTTTATTCGTTTAGGTGATTTTAGGAATACCTTTTTTGTGTAAGCAATCAAATTATTTACAGCCGGAAACAATAATTGCACTTGTTCAGCTACCCTATTTATTCCATGTGCCAAACACGTGACGTGTACTAAATTCGGAAAAACCTTTTTCAAATTTTTACCAGCCTTCAGCATTTAGGCTACGCCATCCGTAAGAAGTAACAAAACTTTATCATATTTGTTGTGGTCTCTTCCCCACAACGTCTCCAGGGCCTTTTGAATAAGATTTGTTATAGTAACATTATTTACTTCTTCTAGACAAACGCTAGAAATTATGTGTGGGGTACCCATTTCATTTTCTAATAGTGCTCCAACCATTACATTCCCAATCTGACGTCCATTGGCATCACTACTTTCGTCTACACTCACATAAATTCAGGAATTGCCTAGTTTTGTCTTAATCAGTTTCAACGTCTCCTTAAAAGCGATGTCTAAGGTAGTTTTTCTCAAAAGTGATTCGCTGGGAATATATGTTTCTGAGCCATATTTCCCGAATATGCAATCAGATATGAAATCCATGAAAATGGGATTTCCCACCTGGGCCCATGGTATTATTGTAAGCTAACATAAATTTTAGCATGTCCAGGTTAAATACGTTTTGGTTTTTAGCGACGCTGTTATGCCTTTTGCTTCTTATATGCCTTTGAACGGAAAACTTTTTTCGTGACACATGAATTTTACATTTCTTGCAAAAGTAAGTCGTATCTCTATCTTCTATATCTCAATGGTCAGTTTTCCATGAAAATGAACCATCTTTTTTCTTGCGGGGCATTTTTAACCGACTTAAAAAACAAAAAGGTAGGCGTAAATAATCGGAATGCTAAATAATACTGTTGTACTGAATTCAATAATATCAATACTTGTCACAAGTGACTCAATACCGTCAATGTCAGATATCGGTTGTTTATACTTGTGATAAGTATAAATGAAAGAGGTTTGCACACAATTAAATGTATTCAAACTTGGCAATTAGCCATTTTGATAATGATGGATAAAATTGTTTTTAACGATGTCGATAAATTTTGTCGATTTTTAATTAATCACTAGCACTGGTGCACTTTTGCCCCTATCAATCCGGTGTTTGGTTAATTTGGTTATAACTAAATATCGCATTATTCATGTTGGTCACGAAAAAACTGCCTGTTTGATTTTTCGTCAGCATTTGTTGTACGTGCAAGTGTCGCGTGCACGAGTCGTCGAACGCTGGCCGTGCTGTGGTCAGCAAAATGCTGAGATCGTGCAACTTTATTGTGTGGAATGTGTTGCGAAATACCTACGTTACGGTTATTATTAGAATAATACCGTGTTGTGAATGCATTTTTTCCTGCATTAAATCTTTTACCCTTATTATAACGAACAGAGTGACTATTTCTGTTCCCGTAATTTTTACGAGAATAACTGCGTCCGTAATGTAGGACCTGATCGTCCCGTGGTGATGAACTATGCTCATCAATTGCTGTCCTGATGGCTTCGGGCAACGACGTAAACTGCCTAGCCGATATTATAGTACTCAATTTTGGGTCTGATACTTCGGTCACTACGAAAGTTTTGAGATACAAAAAAACTACTAAAGCTATTGAAATATTTTTTTATTACAGTTTCTCAAAATACTCTCCGTTAGCTTCGATGCAACGGTTCATCCGCCTAAACCATGATTTGTAGCATTCCCGGTACTCTTCTTTAGGAAGGTCTTCTACGGCCTGCAAGTAGGCATTCCGAGCATCCTCAGGACTATTGAATCGCGTGTCACGAAGTCCGAGTTTGATTTTCGGGAAGAGAAATAAATCGCAAGGAGCTAAATCGGGGCTATATGGAGGATGACACAACTCTTCGATATCCGTACGCTTCAAAAAGTCTTTGGTCAGAATGGCCTTGTGTGGCGACGCATTGTCATGATGCAGAAATAGCCCCCTCAAACCAGATTTAGGCTGTTTTTCAGTCAAATTTTTAAACACAGCCGGTAAGCACACTTCAGTATACCACTGAGCATTCACAGTCTTTTGGTCATCTAAAGAAATTGTAGCTACATGACCACTTGCGGAAAAAAATGTGGCCCCATTTTTTTTCCGACACTTCGCCCACGTTTCACCTTTGTTGGAGGTTCATCGTCAGGAAACACCCAAACTGTCGATTGCCGCTTAGTTGGTGGATCGTATTGGTAAATCCAACTCTCATCTCCAGTAATAATATTAAAGATGGTCCGTCCCTCACCCTGATTAAAGTTTTTGAGCATATATTTGCACCAGGTGACGCGAGCTCCTTTTTGTTCTTCATTCAATGCGTGAGGCACCCATCGTGAACATAGTTTCCTGACACCAAGCCGGTTGTGTAAAATATCATTAATGGGGGGCGATGAAATCTTCAGAACCTCTTCTATTTGTTTATAAGTCACTTTTGGATCTTCCTTTATAATTTTTTTTACAGTTAAGATGTTTTCTTCTGTAACTGAAGTAGCTGGACGACCACTTCTTTTATCGTCATTCAAGGAGAAGTCTCCACGTTTGAATTGGGTAAACCATCTGAAAACTGTTGCACGCGACGGTGCACAGTCCCCAAATGCTGATACTAAACGCTCTCTGCACTCACTTTCATTCAACCCAAACTTATAGTCGTACAAATTCATCGCACGGAAATGTTCTCGCGAAAAATCCATGGTTGACGAAAAATTACCGCGGAATTGAATAAAAAAATAACCGTATTTTTTAAATTTGGAAATGATTCATCGAATGGTTGTCTATGTTTGAATGCTGAACAAATAATCTTTAAAAAAAAGTATAAACCAGTGCCGTTCCTTTTTTAAATTTGAAGTATCTCAAAACTTTCCTAGTGCCCCACGTAGACCGTCAGCGAACCGCTTAATAGCTGACTTTTCATTCAGTGGACGAAGTATGTCGTACCTACTATCGTCACCATCGGCTTGGCTTGATATACTACAGTATAACTTCGGGGCAGCATAGTCATCTTTCGCTGGTTTGGGAATGATCCTTATAAATGCCTTTTTCCAGCATCTAGGAAAGTAGAGTGGGTA
The DNA here is from genome assembly GCA_947086415.1 of Pammene aurita. Taxonomy (NCBI): domain Eukaryota; kingdom Metazoa; phylum Arthropoda; class Insecta; order Lepidoptera; family Tortricidae; genus Pammene; species Pammene aurita. Next base: position 39,271,969 of record OX352295.1, on the reverse strand, counting down.
GCTTTAGGCACTGATTGAAGACCGATAGCACCTCCGGGCTTGAGATAAATGACCTAATGGCAATGTTCGATGCTATCCCGTCTACACGTGGCGCCTTGCTGGGGTTCATACCTTTAAGGACTTCTAGGGCTTCCACATTGGTAAAAGGTACGAACTGGCTTCTTGCCTCCTGTCAAATTATCTTTTCTTCTTTTCAAATTTCCATGTGCCATTTTTCGTCATATTTGTTATCATACCTTGGGAAGAATGTCACTGCCAATAATTCTGTTGACTGATTTTAGTTTAGCACTGCTCCACTCGCCGACGATTTTAAAAGTCTTTCTAAGCTTGCCCTGCCTGCTATACACTTTTTGACTACTCTGTAAGAGGTTTTCCACATTAACTTTCTTTTGTTGGGAGCAGAAATTTACCCAGTTGTTTGTAATGGCCATCTCTAAGTTTTATAGTGCTCTTTGGCTTCAGCATATTCTTTATATGCCTCTAGTTTCCTTGCCGGGTTGGTCTTGATATCCTTCTTCTTAGGCTCTCACTCCTTTGTTCGCCAAGCTCCTGCGTCCACCATATTTTTTCCCCCTTTTGTTTTAGTTTTTATCATAAGGACAGTGTTTACGTAGGCATCTTGGATGGCTTCAGTTAACTCCATTACTGCTTTTTCAAGGTCTTCGGTTTCTCTAATAGCCTCTATGCTATTCATCGCTGTCTCGCCTGTAATTGGTTTTATTTGGCTTAGGTACGGTTCTATGGAGTGATTCCAGGTACACGCTTATTCTTTTAAAAATTAGGACGTATTTAATCGTTGCCGTTGCTCTGTTTTTTGTGAGGTATGTTGGATCAATTACTATGTGGCATATTGGGTCCAGTACCACAATTGCCGTTTTCATTGCTGGTCATGGAAAAATGAATTGTTCTGAGTAATGATGACATTAAAAAATACAAAATTTGTATTCTATATTTTAAGACTTTTGACATGTAAAATATCATTTTTTACCAATAAATGATCTATCTATCTATTCACCTTGTGCCGCTGGACTGTTCTATGTTGTGTGGTCAACTGCCCCGTAGCTCCGACGTACGGTTCTCGCATAACTACGAAGCTGACCCCTGTAGTCTCCGCTTTTATCAAGCACTCTTTTGTTGCCGCATATCCTATACCCAAATTTACCTGAAGGAACGAGATCTTTTTTCCTTTCCTCCCAGTCATAGGTGTGTGTGTTCTCGAAATCATTTGGGGTTCAAGCCCCACTGTATCCGTTTGTTGACTGCCTTTAGCAGTGCTCCCAGCACGCTATTCTGTCCCGTTTCTGCTATTCCTTGCACTGTGAGCTGTAGGCTGGGTGATCCGCCTCCGTGGTGTCTTTTTACCTTTACAATTTACATATCCTGGTGGTTCCGTAATCTTTGTGTCATGCTTGCCGGCACAGTACCCACATGCCTTTTCATTTTGGCAGTCCCTGGCAAAGTGTCCACATCGAAGACATCTGTAAAATTAGATTATCGGTGACTGGTCTGGCTAGGACTACTTGGTTACCCAGTTTTATTCTTTGGTCAAGCAGCTTCTTCCATATTTGAGTATCTAATTCCAGGATCACATTAGTGGTAGTGGTAGTAGTTCGTGTCCTTCTCAGGACCCTAATGTCGCTTCCCTCGGTGCCCTTTATTTTGGTTACGGATGGCTCCAGGTATTTGGGCGTCTGTGAGTTTTTGGGAGTTTTATCAGTATCAGTTTTACCACTCCGACAAGTCTAATCTGTGGGTTGCACAGATCTTTTGCGAGGACCGTGAGGTTCGGGCACTTTTCCTTCCACGTTGTAATGCCACTCAGTCAAGAAGACAGGTATATAGATACATACAGAATATGTAGGTATCTAGATACATACAGAAAGCAGCAATAGGTTAGACCTATTGCTGCTTTCTGGTTTTTTAATCCTCTCACATAGGTGTCCTATTCCAATTTCGGTTATATCGACACCACCACTGTGTTGCTCGTGTCCCTTGGGTCTCTTGACTCTAGGATTATAGGGAAATGAGGCCTCCATTATTTTTATTTTCATTTATTTATTTAGCCATAAATTGTTATATACAATTTTACCCGTAGGGTGTAGCTACATACTTATAACTATTTTAACTAACATGCATACAATATAACATAAGCAGAGATTAATTTACATGATAATAATTAGTGTTATAATTAGGCAAACAATATTATTAAATAATTATTCTAAATTATAATAGGAAATAAAGTATGAAGTCAAGACAATACATGTTTTTTAATATTAGGTATATTATTCTGAATTATTACAATTATAAAACTCGTCAAGTGTGTACGGACTGATGTCAATCAGGTACTTCTTTAGTGCTGCAAAAAACTGAGAGTTTTTTAAGGTCTTAATCCTACATGGTAAGGCATTGTAAACTTGGGCAGCAACAAATCATAGTTTATTCTCGATTTTCCTTTGTTTTATTTCTTTCTTCTTGTTTGTTGCTTTTTCGATTTAGACTGTTCGTTTTCCGTCCGAATCTATATAGGCAACAAGACGGTATTCAACTTTCAACCGACGACTAGATTTCGAATCTTCGATCTTTGTTTTTGCATATATTCTTTTTATGTATGGTCAGCGATTATCCGAAGACGGCTGGACCGATTTTTTTTGTTTGAATGAGGTGACAGTTGGTCCCATTGTCATTAAGTCAGGATCTCATGATGAGATCCTGGAGAAATCGAGGGAACTCTTTAACTATTATAGGCACGGCTATAGCGATTTGAGTATTTTTACAGCAGCTCGGGTATTTGCTTATGGAAAGGTAAAGGCTAAGTAGAGTCGGTTCTTTTTTGTGTAAAACTATTATAACAATTAAATTTTTACACACTTTTATTTAGCCACTTTTATTTGTCCCCATGACCCCTTATATTTACTCGTATGCGCTTCAAATCTTATAAGAAATTTCAACCGCCCCCTGTCTGATTGAACTGAAATTCGGTATACTTTCGTCATTTACATGACAATCTAGCTACTACTATACTAGATCTGCTAGGTACAGTCAGCGATAAAAATGTTTACCAAAAAAAAATGTTTATTTAAGTATTATGAATGTGATTTTCGTTTCATAATTACTTAAATCTCTTTATTACCTACCTTCTGAAATATAACAAGATGAAACCTAATTTTAACTTATTTTATAATTAGGTTTCATCCTGTTATATTTCAGAAGGTACTATGACGTTATCGTCATAGTTACAAAAAATGCAATGATTATATGACAGCATATTTTTCAATAAAACGCTATGTTATTAAATTTAACGATGCTCATTTGATAAAATGATATAAAACAGAAATGCCTTGATAGGCAAGGCATTTCTGTTAAAAGACGCCATATTTGTTCAATTTATGCTCTTCTCTTCTTGTGCCACTTCAAAGTGGTTTTATGACAAATGTACGAGGAATTCCTATAAATGAATTTCTACTTCGCAACTTTGCTGGAAATAAACATCTACATTTTGAAATTATAATTATGTGACACTCTGCAACATCGCTCGCGACAAAGAATTGTTTAAAACTTTTTTTTTTTTCAAATTTAACTACATAACTAAGTAGCTGCATACAAAATACACCTTATGTGTAAATTTTATTCAGATACGTCGTATAGTTTCCGAGTAAAATCCTGTGACATACGGACGGACAGACAGACAGACAGACAGACAGACATGACGAATCCATAAGGGTTCCGTATTTTGCCATTTGGCTACGGAACCCTAAAAAGTATAGCGCTGAAACCAGATAAGATAGGGACTTCTGGTTTTTACGAGTATTATCAGGTAGAGGAAATATTTCTCTAGTTGACTGTATTTATTTGATAATTTTTGGACAAGTGGAAGGGGGTGGAAAAAGGGGTCAAACCAGTTTTTCTTAAATTTATCAAGTGTGACACGGATCACACTTGACCGATTTCCTGAAAATAATTTCTCGTGGCCGCCCCCTACATACATATGGAGGGGGAAAACTTGGATTCGGGGGAATACAGGGGGGGGGGACTCGGGGAGGTGGTCAAACCGGGGGGTAACCCTGGTAATTTGGGCGTGGGGCCGGTTTTGTGCCCCATAGTGGTCGGAGAATGGCCGTTAATTGGACGAATCCCTTAAGGGTTATATCGGAAGGGGTGATACCTCCCCCATTTTACCAAAAGGGAGATTATGGTCGGAAGCTCGGAAGGTTTAGAATCTCTTTGATATGTCAACAGACGATGAAAGTGACGTTCCGGGAGTCGATGGGGAGGGTAGAAAAAATGGCTTAAAAAAGGGGAGAAAAGGCATTTGCAGGGTGCGGGAAGTGATGATGACGCCTCAGGACGCCAACGGAACGCTCCCCACCGTAGTCATGGCAAGGGCCATTATACAAGGATCAGCGCCGCTAAGACCAAACTACGGAAAGCCGACATGGCGGACCTCAATTGGGACTATGAGGAAATACATCCACCCGCGCCGAGGAGAGCCTTGGGCGCGCGGTCCCGCAGTCCATTACCTGAGAGTGCGGAAATTAAAATGAAGGCCCCTGGTGAGGGCATCAGGCGCTGCGCTGAAAAAATCATGGAACAGGCTGCCAAGAGTAAGAATTTAAAGGGGGCGGTATGGGGAAGCATGACTGCGGCCTGCAAATAGCTGTTGTGCCTCGCAGACTCAATGGGGGAGGCACAGATTGTCCGCTTGCTTAGAGCTGCTGAGCTGGCGGTGGAAAATGAGAAAGAGAATAATATGCCTGCCCTTGTAAAGGAAATAATGGCTCAACTTGATACTCGCCTGGGGAAGTTCAAACGGGAAATGTTTGTGTCCTTGGGCGTGATGGTAAATGTGCGTATCCAGGGCGTGGAGGGACGACTACCTCCGGAGCCCATCCTCCGGCCGACGCTTGCATTCGACAAAAGGATGCCCCCGGAACCTATGGTGGTGGACAATGTAGGGAATAAGTCCAACCCCTCCTCCTCTACAAAAAAGAGCAAGAAGAAGGGAGCGGCCTCCCAGCCGACCCAGCCTACGATAGGGACCACAAAGGGTGCACTGGCTCCCGCTCAGAATACAGAAAAAGGAGTGGCTAGCCCAACAGAGCCACCGCCTGCACCCCCAGGCGGAACATGGACGGAATTGGTAAAAAGGGGTAAAGGTAGGGGAGCAGCAGAACAACACAAGGGGCAATGCCTCAAACAGGATGGCGGCCCCGAAACTGTTGGCCCCAACGATGGCGGCGGTCGTGGTGGCTCTCAAGCCGGACGCACAGACTGATTGTAAATCAGTCATGGAGAGGGCCACCACACTTAAGCTGTCTGATCTTGGGGTAGAATATTTCAAAGTGCGTAAATCTGCTACTGGGACGCGAATTATAGAGGTCCCAGGGACACAAAGCAGCGCGGCGCCTGATAATCTGGCTGAGCGGTTCCGTGACCTGGTCAGTGACGTCGTCAAGGTGTACCGGCCGATTAAAAAGGCAGAGGTCAGGATCTCTGGCTTTGACGAGACAGTCACGGCAGAGATCCTGAAGAAGAAGGTCGCCGCCAGGAGCGGATGCGGTGAAGATCAGGTCACGGTGGGCGCCATCAGAATGGCGGCCAAAGGGACCGGATCCGTTATAGTAAGGTGCCCTATTACGACGGCCATGGTCATCAGCACAGCGGAGAGGATTATACTAGGATGGTCGGCGGCAAGGGTGGAGGCCCTTGAACAGCTGCCTTTACGCTGCTACCGCTGTATGGGGACGGCTCATACTAGGCCATTGTGCCCGTTCCCGGTGGACAGGGGGGAGTGGTGCTACAGGTGCAGCAGTCCCGCTCACCTAAACAGGGACTGTACGGTGAAGACCCCATATGATATCTGCCACCACGTTGGCCGTAATGCAGAGCACGTGATGGGTGGGCAGGCTTGCTCCCCCCACCTGTGAGAGGAAAAGTAGCGGGCGCAGCTGGTCCACCAACCGCTCCCCCGGCCTTCCTTCCTATAGACGTCGAAAATCGGGCGGGTCGCACCCCAATGGAGCTCTGATGCCTAACACCATACATAAGGCAGAGTGCTCCAGTGCAATATCAACCACTCCGCCCATGCTCAAGATCTAATAATCCAACACATGGCGGAGTGGGAGATTGCAGCGACTATTGTGGCGGAGCCATATTATGTCCCCCCTCAGACGAATTGGCTGGGCGACAGGGATGGTTTAGTCGCTATTGTGGTGCCGGCGGCGGGCTTAACCTCTCCAGGGTCTCCAGCGGTTCTGGATATGTAGCGGCCAAAATGGGGGACACGATAATCATCGGGGTTTACTTTTCCCTCAACAAACCGCTACGGGAGTCGAGACCTTTCTGGAGAGAGTAGGACGGACGGTGGCTGGGGCATCTCCGTCTCCCATAATGGTCTTGGGAGACCACCTCGATTGAAAAAAAACACGTACTGAGGTACCAGAGGTCGCCGCCTTGAGGCGCATAAGTAATGCGACTCCGCGGGAATATACCCGCTGCAAAAGGAGGCGGCACACTCAAGATGAGGAGGACGAACGCTATGCTGCGTTGAACGAGGCCAAGAAAGCCCTTAATCTTGCCATAGCTTTGGCAAAGGATGCGGCACACACGGCTTTCTTGGCCTCCCTAAACAAGGTTCCGTAGGGGCGGCCCTACAAACTTGTGCGAAAAAAACTTCGCCATTCCTTCGGTCCATGGCCCTATATGGGGGTCCCAATCTGGGCCAATAAACTAAAGGCGACCACGAGGGCCATCTTGCGGAGGCTCCAAATGATAGTGGCCATACGAATCATACGGGGCTACGTGACGGTGGCATGGGCGGCGGCGTGCGCTTTGGCGGGCACCCCGCCGAGGGAGATGGACGCTGAGGTGCTCGCCGAAGCGCATAGGGGACGAAACAGGAGCAGGGAAACTGGCGAATACCCTGCCCCTGAAGAAGTAAGGGCTGCGCGTAGGGCAGCGCAGAAAAGGATGAGGGACAGGTGGAAGGGAGACCTGGAGGACTCCCCCCATGGAACTCCTCCCGTCGTTTGACACCTGGCTCAATAGGCCACACGGCAGGGTGGGGTACGGGCTCGTACAGATGATGACCGAACATGGATGCTTCGGTCACTATTCATAAAAAAAAGTGTGTCACGGTTGTCTCACAGAAGGAGACTGAGGAACGGGAGCGCGAGGATGATCCCAACGCGCTTCCGAACCGACGCAGACGAGTTGGGAGGAGGCGCAGGTGGTTTGCTGCGGTAAACCGTGCCCTCCCACAGTAGGGCCGTGGGTTGGGGACACGTCTGGGGGAGAGACAGTTATACGTTTGTTGACTCTCCCTCCTTTGGCGACGGCAATCCGGCGATAGTCGGTACTGCCGGGGGGGTGCCGTGGATAGACATGCTTGCGAACCCATTGCACCCCCTCAACGGCACGGACGGAAACGCCGCAGGGTTTTTAGTGGGTATTCCTCTCCCTTTGGAGGGGCGAGTCCCACATACCCCCCATTAATGGGCCTCCCCCGGGCCCCAGGGGGATGCGTAAATGCATTTTCCCTGCGACAAAAAAAAGGTCTAAACACGGTACTCGACTGAGCAGGTCATCATTTTGTCACGGTTGTATAAAATACGCAGTGGAACGCAGTGGAAATGAGAGCTCTAAGAAGCATGTGTGGTGTGAAGTTAACAGACAGGATCAGAAATAGCGTAATAAGAATGAAATGCGGAGTGGATGAAGATGTAGTGACAAAAATTGAGATGGGTATGTTGAGATGGTTTGGACACGTAGAGAGGATGGATGAAAGAAGATTAACGAAGAGGGTGTACGAAGAAAGAGTGGAAGGGTCAGTTCGAAGGGGAAGACCTAGGCGAACTTTCCTCGATCAAATCGGGGAATTATTGCAAAAAGGCCAGGTCAGAAGTACTCTAAACCGACGAGCATGTATGAGGAATATTATGAAAGTGGGTGAAGCGAAAGTAGTTTGTTAGGATCGTAGTAAATGGAAATCCGTGATCTCTGCCTACCCCTCTGGGAAACAGGCGTGAATATATGTATGTATGTATGTATGTATAAAATACTATTATAAGCATTTATGTTTCCGATTTTCTTCTTTGTCAAGTTATTTTTATTTTGTATTTACTTTAATAAAGCGTAAACTTCTCTGGTTTTAAAAGTCTGTAATATAATCTTTCCGTTTCAGTTATGAATACTACCAAACATAATAAAAATAAATCGAAATTTCACGAAATTATGCCGCAATCCAACCCTTTTCCGCTCTAGGCCGCAAAATATTTAAATCCCTGACCTTATTAGCTTTGTCTATGATAGGTTAGGGGCCAACAATACACCGGGTTAATGACGTATAAACCCTGATTCCGCTAATGCGTTTTTAATGGCCATACTTTTCTATTGAAATGTCATTTGCTATGGTTTGCGGAATTTATAGCCGCAACGGGAGAAAAAATTGCTACAATATTTTTAATGGAGTAAGAAAAATATGGTAAAGCGGGGAAAACACGCCTACTACATATATTACGAGGCAGGGCATATATTATTAGGTAAATAATGTACAGTAACAAATGTTTTATTGCTCGGAATCGGATGTTAATAGTCGAGCCAAAGTCTGGGAAGAAAAAGTGTAGGTAGGTACAGTCGCCATGAAATATATCGGAGCGGCCAAGGTACTCAAAAATATCTGAACATGAACTTTATCGCCTTGACAATAGAGGCGTTGTTCGGATATTTGTGATCACCTTGGCCGCTCCGATGTATCTGATGGCGCCTGTACCTAAGATTGTTTCCATCCGACGCCGACGGAACGAAGGATATACATTTAGAATTCTGTTTGTTAGTTTGGATGTATGGGACTTTAATCGTCATTTTCCATTTATCCCCAAAATGGTTTGTCCAGGGCCACGATTCGACATGCCAAACTGCGAGACGTGGCTCTCACACTTGTCTCGCTAGGTGATAGAGTGAAATCCATCTGTCCACACATGTCCACACCTAATTGTCAATCTGTCAGTAGGTCTCGCTAGAGCGTTTTGTCTATGGCTATGGCCACCATTTTAGATGTCACTCTTGAGTGATTCCACCCCAAATTTCAACTGTCACAAAAGTGTGATCTCATAGTTGTCTCGCTAGCTACTGTCAGTTATGCTATGTCGAATTGAGGCCCTGTTTAGATCGGATGCGGTTTTCGGAAGGTTAGGACATACAACAGTAATGGTCTCCCGTAAAGAAGTAGCGCAACAGCAGATGACATCCCTAAGAAATTCTTTGTCCCAAAAGTTGTAGTGAAAATCACTACAAGTCTATACTACTTTGATTCTGTCATAGCTGTCAACCGCCAAACATGGCGCACAAAATTTGTTCTAGATGTCACATCCAGTAGAATTGGCTACTTTCCTAAAAAAAAATATTTAGTCCGTCAGTTAGATTATCAAAAAATATTGGACACGTATTTTTTATTTTGTCAATCAAACAAAAATTGGTGAAGATATAGCCTGTTAAAGTTCCACGTGACGTCACATTTCAGTACAATTTTTAGTATAATGTGACGTCACGCGGAACTTTAACGGGCTATATCTTCACCAATTTTTGTTTGATTGACAAAATAAAAAATACGTGTCCAATATTTTTTGATAATCTAACTGACGGACTAAATAGAATTATATTTTTTTTACCCAGGAAAGTACCCAATTGTAGAATACATAATAAATCAATGGCACTAAGAGTGTATATGTTTTACTTATTAATTCCACGCAAATGAAATCGCGGTCGAAAGCTAGTAAAAATATAAACTCGATACATTAAGGTAAATTTACCTCTAATATTTTACCTTAATCGGCTGTAAATGAAAAATATTATAACCCTTGTATAGTAATTAAACCATTATCAGTACAATTTATACAACTAGCGTTGCATAGCGCCTATTGTAGCTTCATTAAAACACCACCAAAACCGATTGGCGGGTAATACGAGTATAACTATTTAGAGAGTGAATTTTCTACGCTTTCTCGTGGAATTCCGAGGTATTTTATACACCGTGGGCACGTAGAACCCGACAGATCTGAACCACGAATTTCTGAGACCAAAAGAAGGAAAAAATATTATATGACTAGGTCAATTTCGCAAAAAATATATTTTTTTCTTTTTTTTGAATGTTTATTGCACATGAAAAGTAAATGTTATTAATAAAATTATCGCCTAAAACAAATTAGAACCAAAAAAAATAGTTTCTGCATAGTTTTCCTTGTCACTATGATAGAAAAGTTTATAGGACATTTTAGTCTCTAAATATGATCAGTAATACACTGTTAAAATCTTTCTAGTTATAAAGTCCCACGAAGTATAATCAAATCAATTAATCAAAATAAATTAATTAATAAGACCGCCTGTTGTTTGTCTCTGTTCATAAGTAACAACTTTAGATAGATAGATAGGTAGATATTTAGATATACATTTTATTCAATAAAGCACACACTACAGAACATAAAAAACAGAGGTTGAAAAATGCATACCTAAAGGTAAGCACTAGTCGAGTATAGGTAACTACAGAAGTTGACAATGTGTTCAGCAATGTGCGCGATAAAGAAAAGGCTCAGACTCGGCATAAGACTCAGCAGCAGTTTAGTGTATTGTGTTTTTATTCTGAGGTGTGCAATAAAGACGATTTTACTTTACTTTAGGTACTTTTACTTTACATTCGGCATGCTGAATCTCATCCATATGCATTTACTACTGCGCGAATATTTAAATGTAAAATCAATACTCTAGTAAGGTAAATTGAACTGTAGTATTTTACCTTAATCGGCTCGCTGCTGTAAATGAAACATTTTATAGCCCGTGTAGTAATTAAACCATTGTCGGTACAATTTATACAGGTAGCAATTGCATATCGCGTAGTGTTACTACGAGTAGGTACATTAAAACTCATTAAAAACCGATTAGAGAGTGATAGAACTGAAGAGTGAATGTTATGTAAAATTATACGTTTTCTTGCAGTTTGGGAGTGTTTTAATAATAAACCAATAGTGATTCTGATAACTGGGCGTTTTTTATACAAAGTATTTTGATTTATATTTATGTTTCTTCTTCTTCTTCTTGTGCTATGTCCTCATCGGACGTCGGCGACCATCTGTCGGAACTTATTCCTATCATGTGACATTCTGCTCAGGTTGGCAGCCTTTTTTTATGAAGGATAGGCAGACGTTTGACCACGATCTCACGTCCAGCGTCTTTAATATGAGTCCGGTTTTTAGGGTTCCGTAGTCAACTAGGAACCCTTATAGTTTCGCCATGTCTGCCCGTCCGTCCGTCCGTCCGCGGATAATCTCAGTGACCGTTAGCACTAGAAAGCTGAAATTTGGTACTAATATGTATATCAATCACGCCGACAAAGTGGTAAAATAAAAAGTGGAAAAAAAATGTTTTATTAGGGTACCTCCCCTATACGTAAAGTGGGGAGTGATTTTTTTTTTCGTTTCAACCCTAACGTGTGATATATTGTTGGATAGGTATTTAAAAATGAATAGGGGTATACTAAAATCATTTTTTGATAATGTAAATATTTTCGGAAATAATCGCTCCAGAATTTAAAAAAAATGTGTCCCCCCCTCTAACTTTTGAACCATAAGTTTTAAAAATATGAAAAAAATCTCAAAAGTAGAACTTTATAAAAACTTTCTAGGAAAATTATTTTGAACTTGATAGGTTGAATGGTTTTTGAAAAAAAATTACAAAATAATTTCTGAACTGAGTTTGTAATTTAACCGTATAAGCAGGTGTTTATTGTACCTGTAATTTCTACAAAATCACAATGAAATGACGTGCTTTCAAATAAATTAAAAACGGTGAAAATCGGTTCACGCAATAAAGAATTATCCCATAAAAATCATCTTCCATACTTTAAGCTCGCGCGTAATAGTTTACTTAATTTGGCGATAGATGTCGCTGTACGTGGAACGCTCATATCATACCCTACATGGCGGTGTTATTTTAACTCTTAAGTGGGGACACTTACTGTGACGGACGGAAAACTACGGAACCCTACACTGAGCGTGGCCCGACACGCTTTTGGCCGGTTTTTAATATTATCAATCCAAGCTAGCTTCCTTCTTCCTCTACTTATTTTGCCCTCTATTTTGCCTTCTATTATTTTCCTTAGAATTTGATATTTATGTTTAAGTAGTTTAAATAAAATAGCTCTATATTTAAGTAGATAGTTTTAGTTTTTAGTGTTAGTTTAATTATAGTTCATATTATTTCGTACATTGATAATAAAGTTATGAGTTTGGACTCTGGTCAATCATAAAAAAAACTAAACGTTGGACGTTAAGTATTTCTGTTTAATAACTATTTGACATGAATTTATACACGGGAAAATTCGACTGGTGCCGCTTTGCCCGGGTAGCGTTAGGCCGTCTGCCGCGAATGCAGAAGACGCTGGGCCGATCCCAGCCCTGGACACCGGAGGCCTAGACCAGTTTTTCCTTTGTATATGACATCTATATTAGTTTATAATTTATATAGTATAGTGTGTCTATTTAAAATAAACAAATCAAAATATTCGTTAAAAATAATTTCATTTGTTCTTCAATTGTATTTGACATGAATTTGATGGCAAGAAAAGGATGATCTGATTAAACTATTTAGGCTGTGCGTTGTCTGTCTACAAAACACAACTGTTTTATATTGCTATTTAGGAATTTGTATCGACTATTTTGGGCCTGAATCATGATTAAACTTGTCAATGTCTTGAATAACTTATATACGGCCTGTACAACTTAGCGGTAAAAAAGAATACCTAGGCCTTTTTATTTAAATTTGAACCCTCCACTTTTTTTTAAAATTTGGATTGTTTTAAATGATTCTAAGAATCACGAGCTCTGTCGATCTTAGTAGGACATGATCAATGTTACTCTGCGTCCGTAGGAAACACCTTAGACAACACGTGATCCCTAGATGGTGCCAAAAGAGTAACAAACTTGGCAGCTGCACTGTCCCATCTGGACCTCACAGCACTCACTGGATTTTCCTTATCATCTTCTTTCCCACCACTACTACCCCAGGGAAGAAATGCCTATCTATATCCAGTGACATTTAGCCATACGATAAATAAATAAGTAGGACACAAAAAGTATCCCAAAAAATTCATAAATTTTTTGTTACTTCTATTCCTTTACCGCCATAAGAAGTCTATGGGAAAATGGTAACGGAATGGAAACAAAACTTGGAACACATTTTTTGTCCTAATAAAATCGAACGAGCTCGTGATTCTGAGTCGAAAAAAAAATTGCCCACCTATAACTCGCATTTACACACTTCAAAGCTTACATCTTAACCTTCTCCTTTTTCTTTTTAACTTATACTTTTCCTTTTCCGCAAGAACAAACGCGGAGATTTATAACTACCCACGTAATTCAGTGAGAGAATTCACTAGACGTCTTGTTAAGGCGAAGTTTTCCGGGTAGGAATTTATGAACGGTGGTAAATTTACATTTTGCATCCGGTAGAGATGACCCTTAAGAAAATACATTTCCATTTCTGAGTAATAGGCAGGGGTTTTGTGCCATCAATTCAGTGTTAAAGCAGGATAGTATTTAATGTAACCTTCATCTTTTTACCTTTGAGGCCGGCTTTTTGACGGAGCCTGGAGTCCGCTCAGCTATCTAATTCTAGAATTGGTGTATGCAATACTTAATACTAAGCTACTGCCTACCGATCTTCCAAAACAGAGAGGAAAAGGCCTTTTGGGATTAAATCCTCCCTGTATTTTCCTACAGTTCCTACAGTGAAACGCGACCGGAAAATATTGAATGATACGTAGGAACGTATCGTTCAATATTTACCTGTTGCTTTTACGTAGGTTTTTTTTTATGTAGGTACATAGGTTGGAGAACTTGCACATTTATTTACATTTGTTACAAAATTCAACATGTATAGTATCAACCTCCCTATATTCAGAGCAATGATGCGTAGTTACAGTGTCCGCGAGCATTCCCTATCAATTTCCAGTATCTGTATGTGATGAGGAACGAGCATGCAAATTGCCATTCACACAGGCACGTTATCGATCCGTCAGAGTTGGAAGCTGGAAAAAAATGAGGGGGAGGGGATGAAAAACAAAGTCCAACATGGGTCAGTTTGGGTTGCACAGGGTGGTTCCATAACACGTAGGTAGCTTAAATACCACGAGCCATCCGGTTACCTCTCGGACACTGTAACTATGCGCCAATGCTTTAACTACTATTATTCTTTGAGAAACTTTTAGCATTGCCACGGAACGTGTCACAATCACAACACACTTACATCACTTAAAACATCACGTGACAGTTTTAGCATCACAGCTGTATGTACTACGCATAATAACTATTGCAAACTCTGTTATAATTTGGGCTTTAATGCACTACAATAAAGTAAACAATGGAATGACTTATTCAACGGCTGTTACATCTATTATACGTTCCGGAGCTGTAGTGTCGCGCGCAATATGTTACGCGTCACGTTAATAAAATGCTTTTGACGGAAACCAGTGTAATATCCAGAGATCAAGCTGTCACTAGCAATTCGACGAGTGTAATACGTGATATGTTTGGATAGTAAGGACACAATTAATGAATTGAGATTAACATTTATATAAAAGCCGAGAGATGTTAGCCGAGTGTGGACATGAGTTACGGAGCGAGATCGTTGAGTAAAACAAGGCTAACTCCTGTAACGGTCAAGTATTTTTCTCTAAAAATGGACTAAAGTAAGACTTCAAAAACAAATATAAAATATGTATTTCAAAAAAATGCGTGCGGCTCAAGAGTTAAGTTTAGGAGAGGGGACTGTTGCGTAAAACCGTACCGCGCGTAATAAACGGATCACCACTATTTATGTTACAGCTTGTATGAAACAAAACAAAACATTTATTTTATAGCTTTCGTGGCGGTACAGCAACAGGTGTGTGTAGCTGTACGTATCGCTTGACCAAGGGCGAGTCCCAGCTGCGCCAGCGTTCTTAGGATGCTGTTCGTGCTGCTTCGGCTGCGAGTGAGGAGTGACGTGCATCGCTTTTTCATGATCGGCGAAAACCACAGAGAACCTCCTATAGAGTAATAATGTTGCTCATTTTGTTCGCACCGCGAGTCACCAAGTCTTGCGGAAGACGCGAGGGGCGGGTGGGTGATAGCGGCGCTGCGATTGGTCGTTTCAAGGACCGCGCGCTATCACGTGGTTGCGTAGTGATGGGACATGTGTACTACAAGTAAACGGTACTGTACCGTACCGTAGCGTAATTTGTTGTTGTGAATTGATGTATTTACTGTTTACTAAATTGATAACAAAATAACAATAATGCAATATGTATTTGCCTACTTTAAAAACGTATTAAGTACCAATAAATTTTACCTAGTCGCCTTATAGACTAATCTGAAATTACCTTATCTGTGCATTGAAAGTACTTTTAGAAGCGACTCCCATGTGACACCCAATTCAAAGTGTATTCTAGAAGCAACGCTCATGTGACACCCATTAATAGTTCCGTAAAGCCACTCCTATGTGACACCTATTGAAAGCGCCTTATAGAAGAAACGCTCTTGTGACACCCATGGAAAGCGTCTTATAGAAGCAACGCTCGTGTGACACCCATTGAAAGTGTCTTATAGAAGCAACGCTCGTGTGACACCCATTGAAAGCGTCTTATAGAAGCAACGCTCATGTGACACCCATGGAAAGCGTCTTATAGAAGCAACGCTCATGTGACACTCATTAAAAGGGTTTTATAGAAGCAACGCCCATGTGTCACACACTGAATGCGTCTTATAGAAGCAACGCTCATATAACACCCATTGAAAGCGTCTTATAGAAGCAACGCTCATGTGACACCCATTGAACTCGTCTCATAGCAGTAACGCTCATGTGACACCAATTAAAAGTTCCTTAAAACAACTCTCATAAGACACCAATTGAAAATGTCTCATAGAAGCAACGCGCATGTGACACCAATTAAAAGTTACTGAAAACAACTCTCATGTGACACCCATTGAAAGTATCTTATAGAAGCAACGCTCATGTGGCACCCGTAATACCCATATTTATTATAACTATATGAAAAGAAAAACTACCGACAGAATAAATCTTTAAATTCTACCAACTACTCAAACTAAAAGAAAAAAACCGGCCAAGAGCGTGTCGGGCCACGCTCAGTGTAGGGTTCCGTAGTTTTCCGTCCGTCACAGTAAGTGTCCCCACTTAAGAGTTTTTGAAAGCACGTCATTTCATTGTGATTTGTAGAAATTACAGGTACAATAAACACCTGGTTATACGGTTAAAACAAACTTAGTTCAGAAATTATTTTGTAATTTTTTTTTCAAAAACTATTCAACCTATCAAGTTCAAAATAATTTTCCTAGAAAGTTTTTATAAAGTTCCTACTTTTGAGATATTTTTTATATATTTATAACTTATGGTTCAAAAGTTAGAGGGGGGGGGGACACTTTTGTTTTACTTCTGGAGCGATTATTTCCGAAAATATTTACATTATCTAAAATGATTTTAGTAAATCCCTATTGATTTTTAAATACCTATCCAACAATATATCACACGTTAGGGTTGAAATTAAAAAAATATCACTCCCCACTTTACGTAGGTATAGGGGAGGTACCCTAATAAGACATTTTTTTCCACTTTTTATTTTACCACTTTGTCAGCGTGATTGATATACATATTAGTACCAAAGGAGATCGTCAATTTTTGTTAGGTGATCTGGCCCAGATTATTTAGGACCGTTTAGGAATGGTTCCCTCTTTTAAAGAATCGCCATAATCTCTAGATCAGGATGGTGGTAAAAATATTGCGAAATCTAATGGGAAAATTGAAAAATCATGCATTTAAAACTTGAATCTGACAAGGACAATATTTGAAAGCGTGCTTGCCTATGATTTATATATTAATGTAAAAAAAGTACCGATTATTTAAAGATAATGTACAAAAGCAGACTAGAAAACAAAACGGGAATCATGATGAAATAATAAAAAGTCATTTTTGATCGTATTTATAGTTCCTGTATTTCGGTAAACAAAGACTGCTGTCAAATCATCGTTGATACTATTAACTGAACATTCCTAACATCTATTGCGAAGGGATAAGGTTTACCACCGTTAAGTGCGATAGCACTAGTATCTGACATTACAAAATTGAAAAAAAGATGCGTTTCGTTATCGAAGGAGCATGATATTATGCCATTATGAAACCCACTTTTAATATTCAAACTCCGATCAAAAATGCAAAAATACGCATTTTCAATCTTTAGGCGTTTTAATACAGTCGATTTCTAATTTAAACTTCCGTATTCGTAGGCTTACGTAGGTATACTATTTTAATATAACAATGATCTAACTTACCGAACAGTATCAAAACGCAGATTATGTAACGGTATACATTGACAGTGTCAAACGAAAAAACAATCCCGTTTCAGGCCAGGGTGAAGTTAAACTTTATGTCAATCCCATAAGGACGTTAACAACTTGTCTTGCTGTATTTTAATCGCGGAAAAATCAACATAATGTTTATTTATTTAGTATTTCTAATTCCCGTTTCATTTTTTTGCAATATTTTGTCTACTTTAGTAATAAAATGAGTATTTATTTTACATTGCAGTACAAACTGTATACGGTTTATATCAGGTGGCCCAGAATTGACGATCTCCTTTCAGCTTTCTAGTGCTAACGGTCACTGAGATTATCCGCGGACGGACGGGCAGACATGGCGAAACTATAAGGGTTCCTAGTTGACTACGGAACCCTAAAAAAGATAATAAAACAAAGATCTGTTTTCTACTGTACTTCGTATATTTGTTAAGTTGAAAGTACGTGGTGCCGGTATATAAGTCCGGTACACATCATCCGCACATCACTATCGTACACGTGCTTCCATAAGAAAGGAATAGCACATTGCATTTTTAACATGATAAAAAGAGACGGGCATACTAACTACTTCTCAATAGACTAATTCAAAATGAACTCCGCTGGCTAGAAACATATTAAAGTAAAAAAAAATTTTTGAAGTAAAAGTGGAATGTAATTCCAACTCTTTTGATTCTTAACGTTAAAAAAACATTTGCCACACCACCTTACACTACAATATGCCAGTATTTTGAATAGTTTACTACGTATTAAAAAAAATCTTGCATACTCGCACACTATTTACGTGCAGGTCTAAAACATGGTCGCAACTGAACGGCTCGCTGGACGCCCGCGCAATTTATTAGTCGTTTTACTCCAACGTGTGGTGACCCCAAGTCGCCTTGTAAGGCTTTTCTAGTGGTTATCTTATCTGTGGCGAAAACAGTCTGTTCGAGCCTCAGCAAACATTGCCGAAGCGCTCTAATACCCCGGCAACCTAAACAGCATCCTAAATGCATCATTATATATACTGGACACGCCGCAGTGAGCCACAGAATAAATAATAGTATTTCATACAGATCGGCCATGCTACGCCCCGCCCTAAATGGAATTACTTCATTGGTAGGGAACTAGTAGGCTAATCCGTCAGGTTGGCAACGCGTCGATAAAAATCAAAATGTCGCTGTATTGTCAAACGTCATTTACGAAAGCGGAAACTTCAAACTATGGATGGTACAAGAAGGAAATCTCTATGTTACAAAAGTGTCCGTCAAAAGGCCATAAACTGATGGCGCCACAATGATATTAAATTTGATTAAATTAATTTTGAAATAAATATAAATTTAATCCAAAAAAAATATTTGCGGAGATGAAAAACACTCTGAATATTAATTTTATTTAGAAAGTCATATAAGTATTAAATATCGGTAATTCATTTCAAGTGCTGAACTATACCTAGCGCCACCCGGAAATATTTGGAACTATTGTTTAGTGCTTACCGCTGGACACTTTTTCGACCGTTTTCCTATAAGAGAGTTCCATCCTTCCTATACCATCCATACTTAAAACATAATTGAATGATAGCGCCCTAAGCGCACACATTGAAACGTGTACAGACGTGCCGTGCACAAGTAGGCACTTAAACGAGTTTTGTAGTGTGACCTGACGTGTCCGCCCTATGGCTGTACACCCGCTGCGTAAGGTTTAGGTAAGACAGATTTATTTCTGAGTTTAGTATCTACAGTTAAGTCCACGAGAAACAGACAGCAAACATAATCGTAAGAGAAAACTTCAGCTGTCAAACATAACTTTTGCTGGACTAAATCGTTTGAGCTTCAAAGATGGCTGCATCGTCTTTGGAATAGCTTTTTGTTTTTTGCTCATTTACGTAGTTCAGTGTGTAATATTGATAGCTTATTGGGCGGTGACCTAACGAACAAGTGTGCAGCGAATGAAAAATTAGTCCCAAAACGCGAGTAACCACCCTTTAGTTGAACAAACGGTTATCCGGGGTCCCGGCCACCCACGTGTTTCTAAGGAGGCTATCACTTTACAATCAACAAGGCCTTAATCGAACAACGTTGCTTTAATTTTATTTTACGAAAATGAATAAAATCCTAAGAGTACAGAATTCACCTCGCTAAAATAGGCGAGGAGTAAAAGCCATTAATTAAAAGAAAAAAAAAACCTCCTAATATACGAGTTACTAATGAACAATCTAATAATAGTGTTTAGGTATAATGATTATGTTAACTTGAAATTGTACAGAGTTACCTACCTACTAATTTCAAGTGGAGTCCAATTAAATTTTATTAACAGAATTAGGAAGCTTCCTATTGAGAAATCCTATCCTGAGCCGTTATTAAGAATGTTTCAGGAATTCGGTACTAATTACGCATTGTTAGAAGCAAAGCTACTTTAATTTAGGTACTAAGCAATCAGGGAAATCCGATTTATTAAGTTTAATGCCAACATAATTATTTTCTACATTGCTTGTAATTAATAATGTAGGTTGTTATCATTTATTCATTGGCGATACATAGATAACAATATCATATCAGTATCAAATACCACTTCCAAACAATGGTTGATGTTATTCAAAGTTATTAATGGGCCTTTAAAATATGCCAGTTTTTTTTTGATAATGTGGTGCATATATTTGCTTGTGTCATAATTCAGCATCGGTGAATGTTAATACATTATCTTGATTAAAAACTTATTAATATTTTAATTATAACCAAATAGACGTAATGTTCGATACCACTATTTTAAATAAAAAAAAATGCGGTTTACGATATCGCGTGTTAGTAATTAACAAAACAAAATGTCGACACGACCAGAAAGTCACATTGGGTCGCCCCCACAACCTTCGACTTTTTGGTTGATTTTTTGAGTAAAAATAACTATTAGGTTATTGTCGTTTCGACAGTAAGTCTTTTTAACTTGTGGTCGTTATTTTGGGACCGACTGAAAGTATTATTTACTTAAAAAAAAGGTAGCAAAAGCGACAGCAGCAGCATCGCCATTTCGTGTTCCCCCATTAAAAACGTAACTAATTATATATATTTTGACCATTTGTCATCTGGGATTTGTTATCGAACTAGGTTTAGTGTCGTGAGCTCTTGTTCTATAAGTATTTATCAAAATATGAAAAAATTTTTGAAGATATATCATTGGATATTATTTTAACGAAACTTATAACCCTCCATTATGCGTGGTCCGACACGCACTTTTTTATTTTAGTGATTAATTAATTATCAATGGGGAAGGCAAAATGACTGTCAAAATGACATTTCCCACAATGGTCCTCGCAAAAGCCAATTTTATATGGCGATGATTCGTCTCGAACAGCCCCGAAATTGAAATCTATCTGTTCCCAAAAATACCTTAAATTTAATTGGTGTTGGTTAACACTATAGGGGAGGTATTTGCTCAAGAAAAGCCTTCTGACCCCGTGATTTCCGTACTTAGTCAAGGCCTTCTGCCCTTTTCTTTCATTATAAAATCTGAAAGAGCGTCCCCTACAAAAAGTTTTTACCGGCCTATATGTACGGATGAAATCCGTTGCTTATAACTTAGAAAGGCTTCAAAACGAATTCCCAGGTAAACGACGAAGCACTCTCATAACTCAACATTCCCTTCACTTTTCCCGGAACATTCCCTCGGTACAGGCGAGTTCATTACGCAGACAATTATCCCTTTAATAGGGCACATAAAAGCTAATGGGCACGACTGTACCGCTGAGATACGGACATGCGAAGTGATTACATAAGTTTGGCTGACGAGGGAGAATGGGGTTAACTGTTTTTAATATTCTTTTTTGCTATATAAAAATGGTAAGTATTTTTACAAATGGATCACTAAATAATAAAACCCAAACATTTTGGAACAAAGTTTCTTATCGGACTGTTGGCGGATGTAGGCTAGAAAAAAGTGTAAGATGTGACCGTCACATCACAACCCTTACGATTGAGAAACATGTAATGACAATGAGAATATAATTTTAAACAAAAAAGAACCGACTTCACTTAGCATCCACCTTTCCAAAAGCAAATGCTCGAGCTGCTGTAAAAATACTCAAATCACTGTAGGTGTGCCTATAATAGGTGAAGAGTTCCCTCGATTTCTCCAGGATCCCATCATCAGATCCTGACCTGATTACAATGGGGCTAACTGTGAAGTATACTCTTTCAAACAAAAAAAGAATTTTCCAAATCGGTCTTCGAATAATCGGTGAACATACATAATAAAATAATAATAATAAATAATAATAATAAAAATTATAGGACAATTTTACACAAACCGACCTAGTCCCACAGTAAGCTCAATAAGGCTTGTGTTGTGGGTACTAGACGACGATATATATAATAGACAGATATTGATAAATACTTAAATAGATAGAAAACATCCATAACTTTACTCGGGTACAAATATCTGTGATAAACACACAAATAAATGCCCTTACCAGGATTCGAACCCGGAACCTCCTGCTTCGTATGCAGTGTCACTACCGACTGGGCTAGGAGGCCGTTAAAACATAAAAATACATTAAAAAAAAATTAAAAAAATAGCAAAAAAAAAAACAAAGGTCCCGACGAATTAAGAACCTCCTCCTTCGAAATCTTGAAGTCGGTTGAAAATAAAGTTAAACAAAATAAAACAGAACAGAACAGAACAGAAACAAAATAGAACAAAACAAAGGTAAAGTAAAAAAAAACTTCATGCCACACTCATTTTTAGGGTTCCGTAGTCAACTAGGAACCCTTATAGTTTCGCCATGTCTGCCCGTCCGTCCGTCCGTCCGCGGATAATCTCAGTGACCGTTAGCACTAGAAAGCTGAAATTTGGTACTAATATGTAGATCAATCACGCCGACAAAGTGGTAAAATAAAAAGTGGAAAAAAATGTTTTATTAGGGTACCTCCCCTATACGTAAAGTGGGGAGCGATTTTTTTTTCATTTCAACCCTAATGTGTGATATATTGTTGGATAGGTATTTAAAAATGAATAGGGGTTTACTAAAATATTTTTTTGATAATGTAAATATTTTCGGAAATAATCGCTCCAGAAGTAAAAAAAAATGTGTCCCCCCCCCCTCTAACTTTTGAACCATAAGTTTTAAAAATATAAAAAAAATTTCAAAAGTAGAACTTTATAAATACTTTCTAGGAAAAATATTTTGAACTTGATAGGTTGAATAGTTTTTGAAAAAAAATTACAAAATAATTTCTGAACTAAGTTTGTTTTAACCGTATAAGCAGGTGTTTATTGTACCTGTAATTTCTACAAAATCACAATGAAATGACGTGCTTTCAAAAACTCTTAAGTGGGGACACTTACTGTGACGGACGGAAAACTGCGGAACCCTACACTGAGCGTGGTGGATATAAGTATGATCTTCAGGTTTCTACGAAGTACTGAGCAAAGCCGCGGAAAGGCGAACGCACATGCCGAAATTTTAGACTTTGACTACGGTAGGTACCCTAGAACCGCCCCACCGCGCATAAATGATGTAAGTATATTATATAATTTTAAACAAAAAAAGAACCGACTTCACTTAGCCTCCACGTTTCCAAAAGGAAATGCGTAAGCTGCTCTAAAAATTACTCAAATCACCATAGGTGGCCTATAATAGTTGAAGAGTTCCCTCGATTTCTCCAAGATCCCATCATGCAAAAACAAAGATCCCGACGAATTGATAACCTCCTCCTTCGAAATCTTGAAGTCGGTTGAAAACCAGTTTGTAAATAATATTCTTTGGATTTTTAGAGAATGATATATGTAACATGAAATGTATAACTATAAATATTTAAGTGGTTTCTTCAAAACTCTTGGCATTCCGTCAATTACCTGTTTATTTAAGTATTTAAATAGGTGTTCAATTTCAAAGACGAACACCGCCATTTACCTAATTCATAACACTTAAAACGTACGTAATATTTACAATAAAATGTGTGTGCTTCTATGAGCCTTTATCTTAAACTAGCTTGGGCCCGTGACTTCACTCGTGTTGAAGTTGTTATATATTTTAGAAAATCCCCGTAGAGTTCTAATTTTGAAAAAAAATAATCTTGTCGAAGCTCCATGACATATGAACAGTAAATATATACTCGTATATAGGTATTGATTGCGTCAAAATTTTAAAGATAAAGTAGTTTGTTTATATCACGACGATGGCAAGCAAGCATACGATCCGCCTAATGTTAAGCTACCGTATCCTATGGACGCCTGCAACTCCAGAGGTGTCACATGAGCGTTGCCGACCTTAGTTATCGTAGTTCATCATCATCAGTCGTTCCCTCAGTGACGCGGTTCGTGACATCAATCCTTCTGTTGAAGACTAGGTTCCTCTACAGGCTTCGTGCAGTTTTAATGAGGATTTCCGGAATTCCAGGTGGTGGGACTGTGACGGCAGGTCTTTTTGACAGCAGCTGTCAAAATCCACCAATAGAAAAAAATATATGATTAATCATGATTATTGGATTATGACAGCTAGATCTCTCGCCACGGTGCTGCCCCCTGGTGAAACAATTCGATTAAGGAGACCCTCATTGCATGACTGCAGTAATTTCGGCACACCATCTGGCAAGGGGAGGGCCTCTAGGTGTCGTGCCTTCAACTTTGCCCGTCATGATTGTTTTCTCCAAGTTATCCGAGGAGCGTCGTGCGAGGTGTCCAAAGTATGTGGTCCTGGCACGTCGTCAATAACCAGCGTTCTATGCGCTATCATCATCATCATCATCAGCCTATATTAGTCCACTGCTGGACCCCCACTGCTGGATTAGGCCTCCCATAATGAGCGCCATAGTCTTCAGCTCGCCGCATCCAGCATGTGCCAGCAGTCTTTCGCAGATCGTCATCCCACCTGGCCGGAGGGCGTCTTACACTACGTTTGCCGAGACGCGGTCTCCGCTGACTATGCGCTATCATGTTTTAAATATTAAGGTTTTACCTTCATCGGTTTAGGCTGTGACTCTGCTAACGTGACAGTTGTACATATTTCAATTATATTGATGACATTTTAAATGTATAACGGTAAAGATAAAACTGTGACACATTAAGGTCAATGAATCAGAAAGCAGACGTTTATGGAGAAGTAGTGCCAACCGGGACTTGATGGACTGAGCGGGGTGATACTGACAGCTTTATTGTAAGACCGGTAGCCGGCGGTACGGCTGCCTGATTCGGTTCCCTGACCTTATGACACATGCACACGTCCGGTTGACGTATTTTGACATGGCGTTAGGTTTTGAAACCGTACTGCGTAGAACCGTGAACCGTGTATGTGCTGGTATGAGATATGCGCCTTCAAGCAACCTGATTAGGTAACTGTATCCGATGACCTGACATGCAAACTGGACGTTTGGTTTGACCCTTTAGTTGTCGTTTCGAGTACGACATATATGACCCTTATTTGGAAAAGGTACCATTTGGGGAAGGCGCTTTCCTTGTATATTGTATTCGAGTGTTATGGAGCTAGCTACGTCAGATATCACACAATAATGGGAGCAACAAATCCCGTCTGGTTAGATTGCTTATACTATCCTTATTGCTAGATCCGGGCATCTGGCAGTTTTAATGGGTCAGAGTGACAGACTACCAAAATTTTTGAATTGGAAAAATCGTAATACCAAAATAGGTAAAATCTGCCGAATTTGTCTCATTTATAGAGGACAGGGCATATACTTTAACATTAGAACAAAAAACATTACGTTATATTACAGAAATAAAAACAATAGGCGACAAACTATGAAATAGGTACACTATACGTCGTTTGCTTCTTTTCCCCAACAGAAACTTATGGCAATTATATAATCTCATTATTTATATAATTTCTCTTAATGTTGCATCAAACCTAGAACTCTTTGACCTCCACCACTTTATAGGTGCCAGATGTCCAGATCTAGAAATAAGCATAGTATAGCAAACTGACTAGAGGGGTTTCGTTGCTCTTTAACACAGGAATTGAAAAGTTGGTCGATATTCTAAGATTCACGGTACGCTTAGAAAACAGATGTGACAAAAACTTAGGATAATATTGGCTACTTAATATGCATGATGAATTTTTTTCATGTATAGTGTTAATTGATTCGTTTAGCTGTGAGGATCAAATGTTTATATTTAGCCAATGGCGTTAAAGTAACACGAAAGTTAGAAATGAGACTTAAAGTCTGAAATTTACATATGTTTCTCAAAACGCTCCTAACAAAATGACGTGCAAAAGTGACGTCACGATGAAAAAATCATCCTGTTTAAAGTATGGAAAAATTATCAAATTGTTATTTTTACAGTGAAATGTTGCGTTTTCGAGTATTTATACGGTTGCGATACAATTAATTTTACAGAAAGTTGTTAAAATCAAATCATTGTTTTTTTCGTACTTTAATAAATATATAAATTTTGAAGCCTATTATAAAAATAAACATAAATACTCTTTATTGCACACCTCAAATTAAAGAAACAAAGTATACACAAGTTATAAACAGAAAAGCAGAGGTAAAACAATTGGTGGTTTTATCGCTAAAGAGCGATCTCTTGCTGACATCCTTTGGAAAGCGGAAAGCTTTGTAAATTAACAGAAAAGTAGGCGCTGTTAAAGCAAATCAACCAAACATTAATTAATATACTTACGCATATAAAAGAAAAAAAAATATCCTGTCATCTTTGAACCATTTCAATACATGTTTTAATCGTCTCTTTATTTGGATATATTGATAATATTGCATTCCATTAACTAAATATTATTGCATAATTCAACATGTGTCATCATCCCTATTGTAGATACATAAACCTAATAGCCTCGCTGTGTTTACCGTCGTAGTATAAAAAAGACAGTAGGGACCATTTATATTCCGTGGGTTTTTAAACGCATTATAATAATCCTCCACTTTATTGAATGGTTTCTCACCCTCCTCAAGATCTCACCCTCGTATCACCTTAGCCTAATAAATTAAACAGTCCCACCTTTTCCACGTCTGTTTTTAGAACCATTTGCGCAAGGGACAGCGGGAACAGTCATCCTCTTTCAATCACGGTTTACACGCTTACTGCCGAAACACTTACCGGTCGGTAAGGACTCGCCTTAAGGAGCCACAAGTGATAAGATGAAGCGTTTTCTAATATGAAACAGTCCCACTTTTTCCACGTCTGCGCAGGTAAGGGATAGCGGGTATAGTCATCCTTCATCTTTCAATCACGGTTTACACGAAACTTACTGCCGAAACACTTGCCGGTCGGTAAGGACACGCCTTTAACGGAGGAGACAGTTCACACAGTCCACCAGCACTCGCCAGTTGTCCGCGCGCGAGCATTATTAAACAAACTTATTTCCTTTGCACCGGACTTCTTTTCTTGGAAACTTGGAAGAGTTTTCTACTTAATTAGACAGTTCCACTTTTTTCACGTCTGCCTATATAAAATCATTGCGCAATCGAGGGACGGTACATTACTCTTTCAATCACAGTTTACACGCTTAATGCCAAAACACTTACCGGTCCGTATGGACACGCTGTTAGGAACCACAAGTTATAAGATGATGCATTTTCTAATTAATTAAACCGTCTCACCTTTTCCACGTTTGTTTTCATAGAACCATTGTGCAGTAAGCGATAGACAGCGGTACAGTCCTCATTCAACAACGATACGCTTACTGCACATACACTTACGGTCACACACACAGACTTGTCTTCTTCTTCCTCATCACCTTTTCCCGTTACGCGGGGTCGGCTTTCCTTATTTTGAGTCTCCAAGCAGTTCTGTTTTGAGCGTCTTCTTCTCTTAAATTCAGAACTAAACAACAGACTTGTCAACTAAAATGAATGTTATATACTTACGAAAAAACAGTAGGTAAACAAGTAGTTTCTCGGCGCTCAGCGTCTGCATTTATCGAACGAGCGAAGTGAGTTCTTACAAACAACTTCGGCTACTGGGACGGCTCGGCATTTCGATGGCTTTTTGATTTTGAGAGTTTGTTCCGCGATAACTTTAGTAACGTTTTTCTGATCTTTATGAAATTTGTTGGGGTTGTAGCAGAGATACATACAATTCGTAAGTTCGTATATGAGCAGGATCGTTCAAGGGGTTGTGGAGCTAGAAGGCGAAAAAAAATCTTCAGAAAGGTCTTGTTATATTGGTAATCTCGTTTTCAAGGAAATCGCGAGTTCTGAGTTCGAGGCGGACTACTAGTTTTAGTTTATAATTTTAAGTTTTTAGCAGAAAATTATTGTTCCGCTAGTCGCTTATGCCTCACATAGTCCGGGTAATAGTTGTCCAATAAATTTTTGTTGAAACCCCAATAACCGTTTGCTGGTGCTAGTTCTAATTAATTTCCGCGCTCCGCTCCGGAGTTATGCGCTCTAACTGTCCGTGTTACGGAACACTTATTCGGCTCTATGTCTCTTAGTTGCCGTTTGAAATTCTACATTGTTTAAGGAAAAATAATTGGGAAGACGAGTTTTACTTGAGCTTTATATTTATTTATTTATCGTATGGCTACATGTCACTGTCTATAGATAGGCATTTATTCCCTGGGGTAGTAGTAGTGGGAAAGCAGATGATAAAGAAAATCCAGTGAGTGCTGCGAGGTCCAGACGGGACAGTGCAGCTGCCAAGTTTGTTACTCTGTTAGCACCGCTCAGGGATCACGTGTAGGGTTGTCTAAGGTGTTTCCTACGGACGCAGAGTAACATTGATCCCCAGCTTTATATAATTCATCATTATAAATGTCGCAATCCATATTTTTTAATTACACAAAAAATATATTTGGAAAAAGTATATTTATGGGTAATACACTGCATTGGGAAGAGGTCATCGTTATCCATGAATATAAACATTGTTTATTAAACAATGTTAGAAGAGCCATCTAAGCGTTGCAGAGATTTGGGAGTTCTGTAGTTATGTTAGTTTCTTGAAGAAATTCATGTCCTAACGGAAGTAAAACGGTTCCAGGAAAAAAACCGGCCAAAGTGCGTGTCATATCACGCATAATGGAGGGTTCCGTACCTTTAATGGAATAAGAACCAAACTAATACCTAAAGGTCGTATCTGAAGCCTGTGGAAGAAGTTTTTTGGAGATAACTCAAAAATTACAGAACCGGTAATGTTAAAAATGATTTTCGTAGAAGGTATCCGATAAGGCGCATCTTCTCATTTTTTTTCATATATTTGAACTTACGGTTTATAAGGTACCGAGGGACACAATTTTTATGACTTTCGAACAGACGGACGGACTGACGGACATGAAACTATAACGGTTCCGTTTTTACCATTTTGGCTACGGAACCCTAAAAAAAGGAGGCATTAGTCCGTTTTTTTCTACAGCAGTCTCTATACAAGCGACCCGTTCCTTTGTGACATTTATTGAGGCACGGTAAATAAAACCTTATTAAGTAAACCAATGCTGCTTCATAACATAATGAGACATTTTACTGCATTCTAAAATAGCGTCGCGAGTAACAAAGATTTTCCTTATAGCTTGAATATATACTGTCGTCTATTTTACACAAACTTGTTTAAGATTCCGGACAATTCAGTGCTAAATACAAGTTGAAATTAGTTTCAACAGCTACTTTACGAAATCGTATTTTGACTAGTTTTACGGAAAAACAACCTTATGTTTTTTCTAATAAGGGTTTTAGTATGATGGAATTTTTAAAGAAAGCAGTCTATTTCCTACCCGGAAATTAATTTTGGCTTATTTTTGGTCCGAATAAATTTTCCGCTCAACAATTTTTCTTCATGAAAATTTATAGGAAAGGAGCATTATTTTAATAAGATAACTCGATACGTTCGGTGTTTTGAAGATTGTAAGATTTCGTTTTGTATTTTTAGTTTTCTGTTTTTTAGGGTTCCGTAGTCAACTAGGAACCCCTATAGTTTCGCCATGTCTGCCCGTCCGTCCGTCCGCGGATAATCTCAGTGACCGTTAGCACTAGAAAGCTGAAATTTGGTACTAATATATATATCAATCACGCCGACAAAGTGGTAAAATAAAAAGTAGGAAAAAATGTTTTATTAGGGTACCTCCCCTATACGTAAAGTGGGGAGTGATTTTTTTTTCATTTCAACCCTAACGTGTGACATATTGTTGGATAGGTATTTAAAAATGAATAGGGGTTTACTAAAATCATTTTTTGATAATGTGAATATTTTCTGAAATAATCGCTCTAGAAGTAAAAAAGAATGTGTCCCCCCCCTCTAACTTTTGAACCATAAGTTTTAAAAATATGAAAACAATCTCAAAAGTAGAACTTTATAAAAACTTTCTAGGAAAATTATTTTGAACTTGATAGGTTGAATAGTTTTTGAAAAAAAAAATACATAATAATTTCTGAACTAAGTTTGTAATTTAACCGTATAAAGCAGATGTTTATTGTACCTGTCATTTCTACAAAATCACAATGAAATGACGTGCTTTCAAATAAAGTAAAAACGGTGAAAATCGGTTCACGCAATAAAGAATTATCCCATAAAAATCATCTTCCATACTTTAAGCTCGCGCGCAATAGTTTACTTAATTTGCCGATAGATGTCGCTGTTCGTGGAACGCTCATATCATATTCTACATGGCGGTGTTATTTTAACTCTTAAGTGGGGACACTTACTGTGACGGACGGAAAACTACGGAACCCTACACTGAGCGTGGCCCGACACGCTCTTGGCCGGTTTTTATGTATATAGTATTTCTCTCTTGATTTCAGAGGGAAATAAATGTGCACCCAGCTTTCAATGGCAATTTAAATACTTTAAGATAATATGCATATTTTATTTGTATTTTTTACATTTATGATAATTAAATTTTGTTTATTAATTTTTTTTGCACGTTTTTAAAGTGGGGCATTCCATTCATATATTACTCAATGTTTGTATTTAATTTAATAACATTATAATAATAAATAAAATTTTGTTATTAAAATTTTGTCAAATACACCAAATATTCACATAGCCGTGGTACCAAAATTGATAGCAGCCATACATACTGCGACCGCAGACAACATTCACGAAGATTGTCTAGTGGAGTGTCAAATGAATCAAACCAACCCTCATGCGGTCGACCCGTATTTGTCAACACACACATTCAAAACTGTCCCCACGGGCCTCAACACCTAGGGCGGTTCAGCTTAAGACAGCTAAGTTACTTTTGAGTCTATGAGTGTACCTGGTCTTTTTCGCAGATATTGTTTTGCACTGAAGTGATAGGAGTACACAGGACTACCAATAAAACTTTTCGCTATAATTGTGACCACGAAAGTGAAGCGACTAACACTGGTTATTATAAACCTTTATTATACTAATACACGGTAGGCCAAGTTCAAAGAAGAAGTCGTCGGACACTGCAGTGTGTAGACTTTAGCCTCTAGCCGCCCAGAGACCTATAAAAAGGCCACCCATTCCATATTATTTTGAATCTTTACTTTGATATATCAGAATTGTATTTGTCTTAGCAAGTTTTGACATGTGGGTAGCAGGAGGTTAAATAAGAAATAGTAGTTTATGTAACTGCTACACGATGAAGGGCATTAAAATACGAGTGTGGGTTCATTATAATATCACAGATATATTATAAATCCTCAATAACGTGTTCGGGAACCATTAAGTTGGGGCAAGATGGCAGATAGCCGCAGATTCTGCCACGTGACCTTGGTTGGAGCGAGTTGTTGAAGCGAGCGGCTACATGGCTGACAACCAACCAACCGCTTCTGCCAATGGTTGGCAGAGCACACCTAGCCACCAAGGGCGTTTAAAGGTCATGTAGAATTTGGCACCAACCACTGGCTACATGGTTTAAAATCTCAGTTTTCTGCCAAGGTCTCGTGGCAAAGGGCTGTCGTTGTATACCGTCTTGACCCAACATTAGAATAACCGCCATTGCACCACCACGGCTAAGTTATCGCTCTCCTCCCCGAGCACAAACTCATGGCCAACTAGATTTTCATAACAATACCGATTACCGGTGTAGTTATGAATTTCCATACATTATTACAGCACTGGCACATGCTGTGGTTGCAATAATGGTGGTGGTGGTCATTGTACATAAGATAATAATTGTAACTGACGATTCGAAAGTGCTAGTTGCTATGCCTACTTGAATAAACACATTTTGACTTACTGTACGGTTTCCGAACGCAGAATAGATGATTTATGATATGGGTTTGGATAAAGAAGATTACGAACCTCCTAACAGTTCTAGGAAATAATGTATAAGACAATACTAATGTCCTCAAAGTCATTTCAGCTCGGACGGGACTTTGCATACGCTTTACATATTGCATGCTGATGTAAGTGAGTTGGAGACGGTCCTGCCCCAAATTGCTTCGACCAGCGTTATTACCACGTCTCCAAGTATTTGCAATTTATATTTTACTTTTCGTGTTGGTTTTGTATTAAATAAACTCAACATTTTTGTTATTTTGTATAAAAATGTTAAGCATAACAGGAACAGGAACCAGTAACCAATAAAGGGGTATTAGATGGGGTATTCGATACGGTTGCTTTTTAAAATACTTCGTAAGCACTTCGTTGGCTTACCCTAAGGTAAGCGCACACTGAAATAAAAACCTCGAAAGACGTCTCCCTATCAAGCTATTTTAATATCTACTGCTAAGACTTTCGACAGGGAAACCACATTGAATAGGGTTTACCTTGTTCAAAATGGTTAACGGCTACCGTATCATTAGGGTTACCCGAGGATAGGCTATCGAAAGGATTAAAATCAAACAGAGGGATTTGCCAGAAAAATAATGTACATTTAATTTCGCACCTATATTATTTTATTTCCTACGGAAGGTTTACTGTGTAAAACCCCTGTTTGGGTATACCAAACAGACAAACCATAGCTATTTACGATTGACATTGACATCGAAAATGTATTTATACAGCGTACTCTATTTCGCTGTTTACTTCGTAGTCATATCAAAATAGCTGAGACGTCAGTTTTGAGTGACGGCTGAATGGTCGGTTAATGACGGTCACATGCCACCACTGATTGCGGGCGCTGGTGTAATGGCGTCATTCCTGGCCGGGTCCAGAATGGACGGTATTTGTGTTTTTAACACCCATCATTAAGATGTGTTGGCTTGGAAATAAGTTGCAATAATGTTATTAAAACTTTAATCTAAATATCGCGTAGCATAGAGACTGAAAACGGAGACTCTAACGATTGAAGGAACCTTGAATGTATATTTTTCAAACGTCATGAATCTAGGAACCGCTAAAGAACAAATCAAATTATTTTAATAAAAATTTTGATTCGTTTTTCTTAAGTAGACACACTACTATATAAATCATAAATTTAAATAAATGTCATAAACAAAAAGCTGGCCGTATGCTTGTTTGCAGGGATCGGATACCGGTATTTGCTCCATACTAAAAATACCGGTTAATTTCGTTCTTTTGTAATTTTCATTTTTAACGTTCCTATTTCATTTTTAACGAGGCAATGTAATAACACCAAGGCAATACCTAAATACAATATTGAGTTCTACATGAAGCCCTGACAATAATTAAATATTTCACATTATTTCGGGGTTTTTTTGAAAATACCGGTTAAAATCTCTGCTTGTTTGCAACGGTCGTGGTATTTTAACAAAGCAACGCCAAAAAGGCTGAGCAAATAAGGCTTTAAAAAATCTCACAAATTTATTATATAAACCCGCGACACATTTGACTAATTAAATTATAAAATTATATATGTACATTTTTTACTTCATACGCTCCTAAGTAAATACTTATCTGCATAATATTATTTAATATTATCCAGAACGAGTTTTGCACCGAAAATTGTTCTGTAATTATTATGTAAAGGTCTCGCCTGAAGATCAGCGCTGACTCTCCAGGTCAGCGTCATGCTGAGGCGATTCCATTTTGTGGTAAACTTTGTATATGATTAGTTACTGTATGTGATTTTTTTTTTGTTAGCCTGTCCCACTGCAGGGAACCCTCCCTGCAAAAGACTCTCCACTTTCCCGCCATTTGGTCCTCTCGTGCACTTCCGCCATTCTTCAAGGTATGTGTCCAGGTCGTGCCGCCATCGCCGTCTTGGTCTACCTCAGGAGAACTCGGGAGACTTCCGTCCTGTGGGATTTAGGAAGAAAGTGATTAGTTCATCACAAATAAAATAAAAAAATCTGATCCTTAAAAGCATTTTTAGAGTAGAGGTGGGCTTTGAAGATAATAAAAAAAATTGTGTCCAACTCATGTTTATACATCGCTTCGCTTAGCTACTCTGCTGTTGATTTTATGAATGTGATTTTTTTTTAAATATTAGTAGGATGATTGATGATGATTTGATGACAAATTCGAACTAAGCGTACCTGGCCTTAAGATCTCCTTTTATACAGAAAGCTACAAATAATTAAAACTTTATACGACCTTCTAAAACCTAAAAGCAAAATTAGCAAAGGTCAACGAACTCGAAGTTCATAATGGAATGACAGCTTTTACGAGGCCACAAAATGTTTACACAGTTTTGCACTTTACGGCAGTTGGAATAAGGTAATTATTCCTGTGGATTCATTTTTCCCAGGGCGACAGAGTTTTCCGTGACATTTATTAAAATTAAGTGTGTACGTTTAGAAATTAACGCATATAGAAAAGACAAACGGGCATAGAAATGGCTATAAGTATGTAATTGTTTGAGGAAATGGTAGTTGTGAGGTTGGAAAATGGTACTTACGAGTATATTAATAATGTAAACATTTGTACGAATATTTAGATGTCTGGACGTTTCACCCTTCTTTACGCAAAAACGGCTTAATGGATTTTGCAGAAATTTAACACAGAGGCAGATTAACTTAGAAAGGGATTCAGGATGCCTTTTTTTCTCGGAATTTACTAAGGAGGTGAAATTAGGGTTCAAATTACGAGAGTTCTAAGCCAGTAATAATAGTCAGAGGGAAAACACGTCAGTCTGATGGTTTATCGCTGCGCTGGAACTACTTAAATAGGCTTATTTTATAATACTGGGTATCTACTCTACTAAGTATAATTTAAAAAAATTAAACACGATGGTGGCACAGGTGTCATTACGAAGTCATTCTATTTATTATAAAAATATAGACATCTAATATTCAAAGGATCACAATGATATGCTGTTAGTAAACTCCGGCGCACCGACTTGGTTTTTCATTAGATCTCAATACTTTTTGCAGTAGGAAAACTGCGATGCGAGACTGGTATTTATGTACATGTAATGTTTTTGACTTGGGTTCTAATTCCTTTTTGTGAGTACCCAACCTATACTATATACAATATCTAATGTTAATTATGTAGTGTAAAAAAGTTAACTGTGCGGTTTGTAAAACTAGACAACCCGACTGATATTGCAGTATGTTTTCAGTGGCTTTATAACCTAAACCCTAGAAGTGTTCAAAAATTGGAGCTTGTGGGACTGCTAGAAGTACCTTAGATATATGATGATAATGATCAGTGTCAGTGACAAAATTGAGGAATTTTGACTTGCAATCAGTTTTAAAGTATATGTTGAAATTCAATAATATTAGGAATATATCTTTCATGTTTTATGGCCTCTTGGTCACAGAAATTTCAGCCTTCTAGCTTTATCGACAACAGAATTACAGGGGGTCGAATATGGCCTGAATGGCTTCGGGAAAAGGATGGTACGGCCGTGCCTTTGTTGTTTGTTTTTCTCGACTTGGCGAGGGTACTGCCGTGCCCTCAGATTCACTGTGTTGACGGCTAAAGGGGCAAGAGGGCCCCTCATCGTCAACACACTGGGTTCTCTCACGCGAGCTCTTTGGCAACCTTAATCACCATTCAATAAATAGCATTACTTAATATATATTTCTCATCAATAACGTTTCGTCACTTAAAATTATACGAAAAGTAAAATTAACATCAAGTACCGAACACTGAAATTAAAATGATACTTTTCTGTATAGAAACAGATGGTAGATTACAGATATAATCGTAAACGCGGTATATCACGCCTACTGCCAAATGAGCGCTTTGAGGTCGCGTTTACTGCTTTATTAGTGGTTTGCGTGCCTACAATTATATGTTAAATTGCTGGTTATATATGTATATATACACAGCATTGTATATCGGTTACGGGTTCATATTATACCGGTATTACACCTACCTAAATCGGGCCCTGACGACAAGGATGCCGCAAGACCTTTAGCAATATCTCCAAACGTGTCTAGCGTATTTCGGCATCCTTGTCGTTAGGGCCCGATTTAGAAAGTTACCGGCATTAATTGTGTTGAAATATTTACAGTTTACACATCGCTAAGCGGGTGAGGTGTTCAAGATACAAATACAAATACTCTTTATTGAACACCTCAAAAAGAAAAAACCAGTACAGAAAATGCAAGATGATCTCATTGTTAGGATAAGAGCTTGTGAGGTAGTCATTCCGATACATCTTTTTATTTTTCTATTAGCGTTTTCTTATTATAAGCAATTGTTGTATTTATATCAATCTGTGAGCATCTGAAACTGAACTTATCTTATACAGTGTGGAAAGATAAGTCACGCCCTGGAGGGAAACTACCTTAAAACGTTGAGATAGCTCAATTCACTGAAATGAAACATTCTTTAATTTTTTTAAAGGTACATAACTGCATTTACATTTTTTTGGAAAAGAGTACAGTTTACAAAAAAACTCTTTGTTTTGTAATTTTTTTTTTTTTTTTATACCACGACGGTGGCAAACAAGCATACGGCCTACCTGATGGTAAGGAGCTACCGTAAATTTTGCCATAAATAATTTTTATGACAATTGATGCCAATCGATCCTATTTCCAACAAGGATAAAAACTTCTTAATACCAACCAAGTTTAGGGCACAAGAGAACCCATAAATTATAATAAAAATATTTCTCATGCAATTAGTATGGAAAAAAGTGAAAATTAAGAAAAAAACTGTGAATGCAGTTTTAGTCATTAGGATAAATAAAAGAATGTTTCCTTTCAGGGAATTCAGCTATCTCAACGTTTTAAGGTAGTTTCCCTCCAGGGCCCGACTTATCTTTCCACACTGTATATATTTTTTATAGTTTCGTCATGTCCGTCCGTCCGTCCGTATGTCACAGCCATTTTACTCGGAAACTATGAGACTTATCTTGATAAAATTTAGACACGAGGTGTATTTTGTTTGCCGGTATTTAGTTATGTAGTGAAATTGCAGAAAAATATTTTTTACTAAATATGTACATGTTGCACATCTAACGATAGGTCTTTAAAAATAACATTGAGGTTTCTTTAAACATTTTGTGATTAAAATAATATTTTCAGAAATAATCGCTTCAAAAGTCGGAAAAATTGCGTCCCCCCCTGTAACTTTTGAACCGTAAGTTAAAAAAAATATGAATAAATTGAGGAGATGCGCGTTATCATATACCTACTTGTTGTGTTTTTTTTTAAACTTAAAACATGTAACAATGTTTTTAGCGTTTTGTTGCGTTTTTCTCGCGTAATAGTTTTCTAAAGGGTACAGATTTTCCACGCACCTCTGGTTTTTGAATATTTTTATTTTTGCCCCCAACCGTAGGAACTGTGAGCACTCATAAATACTTAGTCTCTTTATGATACCTACCAAAACACAAGCTGGTCAATGTAAAAACGAATTTAATCTGCCTTAAACTTTTACACCGATACTTTGACACGGCAAAAATCCCTTAAGACCCTCAATTTGTTATGAAAAAATAAAAAACTCATTTAGAAATTGGCCTGTTTCATTTCCTTGAAACCAATGCAATTTCAGATATTAAAAGTTGTAAAAATCTGTCTTTTCGTGAAGGCCAGAAATAGGTACCTACTAAAAATAAGAATGCTTTTAAAATCTTGGTAATTAAAAGGATTTTTTATTTATAGGTAAACTTATGTATATAGATGTCATAAGTATACAAAGGAAAAAGTGACCTAGGCCTGCGGTGTCCAGAGAGCTGGGATCGAATCAGCGTCTTCTGCATTGGCGGCAGACGCCCTAACCACTAGGCTACCCGGGTAACACAAGTTTATAATGTATATATTAGTGTGTCTACTTAAAATCGTATTTATTAAAAATAATGAAATGAAATGAAAATTAAATGAAATTATTTATTTCAGGCACAAGTCCCATACAATGTTAGTTACAATTATGACTTAATTATGAATTATAATTTGATTTATTCTTCAGTTAGATTTTTTAATTTGATTTTGAGAGTGTGAATTAAAACTATTTTTATACCCACACCAAACCAAACAGAAATAAGCAAGCTTCGAGTGTTCACTCCATGCAACTGGTAATTAGCTCGAAAGCTAGACATTATGAAGACTATGAGACGAGTACTCTATGCTTGCTTATTTCTCTATGGCCACAATCAGGGGCTCTATTTCAAGTAGGTACCGAAATAGCTGAAGTTATTTCAGAGTGTATATTTATTCAATTCATCGACGAAAGATAGCCGAAGATTAATTAGCATTGAATGTCATCTTTTCAAATTAATGAAATACGGGAATGCGTTTGTTTGCCCTGAACATTAGATAAATGTTGTCCATGAGATCATGGACATCTTTTATTTCCAATGTATGTGAACAAAGTTCATGAAACAAGATCATAAAATAAGAAAAAGTGCACTTTAAAAGCACTAGATACAGTTTTACTACTATTTGTGCAGTTACGGTATCCAGACTTGAGAACTGTTTCTGTTCAGACATTTATCTTCCCATCTCGAGTTGTAGAGGTATCTTTAGGGTGTTAATACACTTATCGTGGCTTTGGAAATAAATGATACTGTTTTTCCGTACCGTAGTAAGTAAGAAGGACCTCTATTCGACACGGCATAAGTGACAGTCGCATGCAATTCTAGTGTGACATCTCACTTTTGAGTGACGCTAAACTGAGATATCTACTTACGTCAAAATGAACAACTATCGCTAGAGGTATGGATGGGTCTCTCTTATAGGAAAACGGTCGGAAAAGTGTCCAGCTGTAAGCAGTAAACAATAGTTCCAAATCTCTCCGGGTGGCGCTAGGAATAGTTGAACGTATGAATTGAACTTTATATAGTAAGTGCCTAAAAATGTAAATATTCAAAAACTGCATTAAATACGCTTCACTATGACATTTTTTTTATTTGAAATTATCGATATTTAATACTGATATGACATTCTAAATAAAATTAATGTTTTTCTTCCCCGCAAATAATTATTTTGTAAATATGTATGGATTTTTAAATTTTTTATATCAAAAATCATAGTATACATAATAACAAATATCCGTTAAAAAATATAATGCCCTGACCGGGATTCGAACCAGGGACCCTCTGCTTCGTAGGCAGGGTCACTAACGGCCGGGCTAGAAATGTATGCTCATGCTGTTGTGGCGCCATCAGTTTAACGCCTTTTGTCGGACACTTTTGTAACATAGAGATTTCCGTCATCCTTACCTTCTACCATCCATACGATACCTACTGTAAAAGTGACAGATAAAAATAACAGCAATAGAAGCGCAATAGGAGCGCAATAGGAGCACAATAGAAGTGAGATATCTACGTGCTGCACTTTGGCATGTCGAATCGTAGCCCAGTGTACCAACCCTACCGAATCCTAGGCTAGGCCGCCACCCTGGATTGCAAGTGCCAAAATTTGTTTTTTAGTCTATGGCGCTTGCCACTATGAGTAAAATGTCTAAGGAACGAATGAAAAACACAACATGAACTACATTTTCTAATAAATGCATGTTTATCTGTAACTTTGATAGGTAAAATGATACAGGAGGTGAAAATGGCTTTAAGGTGCGACCACACCGCTGCTTAAAATACGGCGACGTTACGGAATACGGAGTACGGATACGATGCGTCACTACGATTCCGTAACGTCGCCGTATTTTAAGCAGCGGTGTGGTCGCACCTTTATATTACGAAAATCGTAATCGTGTGATGTCTAGGTATTATTATGCATATTTTTCGCTTCAAAGCAATTGCAGTGACAACAGAGTTCAACAAACAACTACTTAGCTGCATTAAAACCACATTTGTTCGTTGGTTGAGAAAATTGAATACACAAAGACGCCAAGAAATTCTACATCTTGATGTCTTTTATATTTCAACGTTTTCTATATCGAAATCTGAAAGTTGCCTGCAGTGTTCAATACAACAGACATTAGATTAAATCTATTCCATATTCCTTTTGAAGTATAGCCTGCGGTCCTGTGCATTCAGCTTCTGCATTTCTAACATCTTGACATTATGCTGCCGATATTTTAAGATTATAAGCGGTAGCGGGAATGTATTAGGGTGCAAACTGATTGGCCTCTCGGGGGACGCGTTCATGGCAAACAAATGCAAAAGTATAGGATTGACTCATTGGTCGCTTTTATAATTTGCCGTTGACAGGAAATAATCGTCACGATATTCTGGTGCGTTCACATGTATGGTCACGTTTGGTGGGCTGGGCCTCAATTCGACATGGCATAACTGACCGTAGCTAGCGAGACAACTATGAGATCACACTTTTGTGACAGTTGTAATTTGGGGTGGAATCACTCAAGAGTGACATCTAAAATGGTGGCCATAGCCACAGACAAAACGCTCTAGCGAGACCTACTGACAGATTGACAGTTAGGTGTGGACATGTGTGGACAGATGGATTTCATTCTATCACCTAGCGAGACAAGTGTGAGAGCCACGTCTCGCAGTTGGGCATGTCGAATCGAGCCGGCATGTCGAATCGAGCCCCTGGACGAATCTGTTTCTTAGAACGAAACCATACATGTGTACGCACAAGAATATCGTGACGATAATGTGCTGTCCACGGTAAAGACGGGACCATCGGGCACTATCAAGAGGTCAGTTTATCGGTGTCAAAAGACGATTGTGTCACCAAATCCAGTCGTGAGCGGCACTCATAGTGTGAGGTAGACACAAAATGTCAAAACGTTTTGTTAAAAATGCCTAGTTGCATCTTATATAAGACGAAAAATTACTACAGAAAATTAAAAAATAAGTTGACCTTAAAAATTTTTCCCCATATGTTAGAAGCAGTTTAAAGGAAAGGAAGGTAAACGGTAAACTGAACCTGGACGGGAATCTAGCATAACGACCACAGTTAAGTGATTCACTCGATATCACTGTGACCGGCCATGGTCAACGAAAACTACTGATTTGTCACATTGAGTGCCAGGAACCGGCTACGCGGGTTCTCTATTCGTAGCCACTTCAGCTACGAGCGTAGCGCGTAGCAAACTGCGGCATGGACAGTGTTAAGAGATTATCACACTGGCGCCGCAACCGGATGCCGCGAAGGTGTCAAGCGTGACAGCGCTGTAGATATGCAGAGCGCTATCTCGCTCACGCACCGGCGCTGCATGCGGAAACCGCAGCAGTGTGAAAGCCGCCTGTAATTGCTTATATATTTTGAATAACATACATTAAGCAATAGGTTACTTTTCAGGTAGCGACTACAAACCGGATGCATATTCAAGATTTCGAAGGGGAAGGTTCTCAATTTGTATTTTTTTTATGTCAGTTTACCGATTATTCGAAGACGGCTGGACCTTGGCTTGACCGATGTGGATTTTTTTTTTAAAGAGTATACTTCACAGTGGATCCCATTGTCATCAGGTCAGGATCTGATGATGGGATCCTGGAGAAACAAAGGAACTGTTAAACTATTATAGGCACACCTACAGTAATTCGAGTATTTTTTACAGCAGCTCGAGCATTTGCTTTTGGAAATGTGGAGGCTAAGTGAAGTCGGTTCTTTTCAACCGACTTCAAGATTTCGAAGGAGGAGGTTATTTGTTTAAAATTATAAAATAATGAGTGTATTTCGCTGCCACTGATACGCCGCTTATGGTGATTATCGTTAAACTACTGAAATTGTAAAACGCTTCAGCCCTTGACTCAAAAACCGAAACGATTGAAAACAGTCATTGGAAATCGTTCGCAAAGCGGTTTCCGGAGCCTTCGGCCTTTCTCTCAAGCTAAATGCAAATCTGAGCGAGTCAGACAAATAAAGAAGCACAATCTCTGAAATGTTGAATTTGTATTTGATATGTATAATAGCTTGTGTGAACCTCGTAGCTTACTTTAGACATGCTGCATTAAGGATAGAATATACGCAAGTTTCCAATGGCCTTGGGTTTTCGCCTCTTTGGCTCATTATAATTTATTTATTATATTTTACTACTAAATAACATTATGTCCAGTTTTTTTTATACCACGACGGTGGCAAACAAGCATACTGCCCGCCTGATGGTAAGCAGCTACCGCAACCTAATGGACGCCTGCAACTCCAAAGGAGTCACATGCGCGTTGCCGACCCTTTACAAAAAGGAGGATTCACTGTGTTGACGGCTAAAGGAACAAGAGGGTCCCTCATCGTCAACACACTGGGTCCTCTTTGAGCTGTTTGGCAACCTTACTCACCAGCAGGAACACAACACTATGAGTAGGGTCTAGTGCTATTTGGCTGTGGTTTTCTGCAAGGTGGAGGTACTTCCCCAGTCGGGCTCTGCTCCAGATTTGAGCGAGATGACATTCGCTGAAATGCCTTACAACAATTAGTGCCCTCTCTTTTTGCCGTAGTTTAAGGACATACCCAAGTACGGACGTAGTTTCAGGACATAGCCTGGGTCCTATTTATGTATAAATATAAGTATAATTATGTTTGAATGATGTAATTTAGATTTTCTTATTAATTTATTGTATCCAATTGTTTTTGTAATTCAGTTAAATGTTATCATGTGTGTGAAATATCTTGTTGGTGTTTTGGGCAACTGTAAGAATATAAAAGAAGAAACTGACTGACTGACTGACTGACTGACTGACTGACATATCAACGCACAGCCCAAACAGCTGGTTCTAGAGATTCCAAATTTGGCACGTAGGTTCCTTATAAGGTCTAGGGGTGCACTAAGAAAGGATTTTTCAAAATTCACCCCCTAAGGGGGTAAAATGGGGGTCAAAGTCTGAAAATCAACATGGGTATCGTATCCTTTTTGATTACTTATAGTACGCGTGCGAAGCCGCGGGAAAAGGCTAGTTATAAATAAAATAAAATGGCCCAAAACATGGGGTCCGTTCGCCCACTTAATCCGGAGAGCTGGTTTGGCACTAGTTATGAGTGCTTGTATTTTTTTTACGTTTATCGAAGCGCTTGATAAATGATTGATATTATAGTTATTTTCACTAACTAGTACTACGAGTTCACTCATTATTATGATAAAAACGGGACTTAATCGCGTACACTTACTTTTATGGAATCTGGACCAAACCACTGGATTGAGCTCCATAATCCAAAAGTCCTCTCTACAGAACGTCTTCGTTATAGCAGGAAACTACGAGAAGCTATTGAAATTAGGAAGCATAAGAATTTCAACAAGAACGAGGGACAGGGGATGTCGTCTTCGTGGAATCCAGTGATCAGCAAATGTAAGCGTGAAAATACTTGCATTTCCAAACCACCAGATGTCGTGAGTGTTGTGTGTAGGCAAAGTGACAACCCTAGCGTGAATGTGCATAATCGAGACCAAGTGCGGGTAGTTCGA
The DNA here is from genome assembly GCA_947086415.1 of Pammene aurita. Classification (NCBI taxonomy): domain Eukaryota; kingdom Metazoa; phylum Arthropoda; class Insecta; order Lepidoptera; family Tortricidae; genus Pammene; species Pammene aurita. The sequence continues at coordinate 39,229,109 of OX352295.1, read as the reverse complement.
AAAACCCGCGCAGCTAGGAGATGCTGATACAATTCCTCGCCAGTCTGCCTGCGACCACGAGCGTTACGGCACGCTCGAAACGTCAGGAAAATAATAAAAGTAAGTGTACGCGATTAAGTCCCGTTTTTATCATAATAATAGTACTACGAGGTTTGAACGCGAGATCTTTGCATTGCCTACCGGCTACGAAGTCCCAAATAAACGATTATTTTTTCAAAATATGATTAGACGTGGACTATCGCCTCGAATGTTTCTAAACCTTCGTTTTTCATTTGGTTGCATTAGCTGTATCGGCGCTTCACCAAAATCCGGCGTAATGCCGAATAATCCCGTTCCCGCCGATCGACGTGGCACAGATTATATAATACCCTGCCAGATTTGCCACTATAGTACACGCAATCTGCACACACGGCATCGCTCCCGTCAGCAGAGCGTGTATAAGGAATTTCCTCCCGCGGACGCCCCCGGCTGTGGAATGAACTCCCCGACGTTTTCCCAAAGGGATATAGTGTGAGGTTTTTCAAAAAAGGAGTGTGTAGGTTAAAGAGTCCGCAACGTGCATGTGAATCATCTGGAGTTACAGGCGTGCATAGGCTGCGGTAACCGTTTACCATCTGGCGGGCTATGTTTTTTTGCCACCTTTTTGGTATAAAAAAATGCAAGTGTTTTGTGGCCGCCAGGCTACTCTCTGGCGTCAGTCTGCATCAGCGACAGCACAGTCTAAATATTTATTTATGCGGATACAGAGCATTCGCTGGTTCGGGATCCAATTCCTCCCACTGTGGAACGGGACTCTCAGTAATAACACTCACTGCACTTGGATTCTTATTTATTACTAAAACACAATCACTCGGTACACTTGGCTAACTATGGCTATTTACACTATTTACAACTTATATCCTAGAACAGGTACATATACCCTGTCCGAGGATAGGCACATTTACCCTACTTCGCACTGTCACTAACTTTACTTGAACTACTTAGTCCACGAACAGGTACATATACCCTGCTCGAGTACTGGCACGTTTACCCTAAGAGCACTAGGTACAAACTGAGACACTAACACTTTACTTATAACGCTTAGTCCATAAACAGGTACATATACCCTGTCATATGAACCCTAGGTACGCTAGGCACTAAACTTTAACACTAGGCACATAGAAAGCCGGTACGCACACTGATATACTGATACTGTCGACTACTGGTCACTATTATCTCTTCTTCTTCTTATTTTTCTTGCTGGAACTGCTTGCTGAACTGAACTGAACTGAACTACGGCGGTGCGTGCCGGCTTTTATATGATTCGAAAATAGCGAGGGTGGAAATATCTAGAACAATCTGAAAGAGAGATCTATCTTCATCTCTTTTACGCTATGGAAAAATCTAGATATTTTAGACAAGGATATCTCTATCTTTTTCACACATTCGAAGACTCTAGAAGTTTTAGACAGAGAAGTCCTTTGTTTACATTGCTATCTCTTTCTTGCACTCGACTTAGGATATTTGCGTATTTATTTACATTTTTGCTTATATCTCGAAAACTACTGGACGGATTTTGATGACTTATACCTTGTTAGAAAGGTCTTTGCAAGATCTGTCTATCTAGGACATTATCTTTACATAATATCAATAAACTAAAAAGTTGCTTTTTCTTATTAGTTAATTTTGTATGGGAGTGAGCTTCTATCTACTCTAACTCCGGTATCCTAAGTCCGAGGCTTACAAAACTATTTCTACTGGATAGTTTACTAGAAAACCTATCTCTAGAGGTATGTATGACCTATGTGGGCTGCGGCATTTTCCGGAAAAATCAAAATGTTTTCACGGCTCTCGCTTCGGTCAAGCTTTGCCACCTCAGTCGGGGCCCGCGGTCGTCGTTTGGTAATTACGGCTGCTTGGGTCAACATTCAGTCAAATACGCCGCTCCCCCTCTGCCCGCCCTCAGTCGGGCGCGTACCATCACAGAGGGCACACATACTGCTTTTCAGCGGTACAAACAAGTCTTGTTTCTGCACAGACATTAATCAATCTAGTTTTACTTTAATAAAGTTGACCTGTGTGTACCACTTATTTATCACCTTACCTAGACACCTTATTACTAACTAGGTAGAATACAATTTATTTAGGTAGGGATCTAGGCTGTCCGTAACAGTTCTGCCCCCGCTGACGCTCCTGCGGCTGCTCCTGTTGCAACGGTAGGACAGCCAGCTTCGTGACGGGTCTCCGGAACACGCCTCCCTTGGTCTGGACGTCGGCTGATCGGACTCCACCATCTGGTCCCTGGTACACCTTCGTGACGATCCCTCGCGGCCATACGTTGCGTGGTAAATTCCCATCCACGATGATCACGTAGTCGCCCTCCTGGATCGATCTCCTTTGGCCATTCGTTTTCCGGCCTCTTCAGGAAGTCTGGTCCTTGATACCATCGGCTGTCGAAGGTGACTTGTCTTCTGTTATCCGGCCGGGTAGCTTCATCTGCCGGATTTTCCTTGGTTGGTACCCAGCGCCATTGACTTGGCTTTGTTAGCTCCGCTATCTCTCCTAAGCGGTTGGCTACGTAGGCGCTGTAGCGTTTGGCGTCGTTGCGAATCCAGTGGAGTACTGTTCCACTATCAGTCCACATAACGACTCGTGCTGGCGTCAGGCGGTGCTCTTCTCGGATGGTCTGCTGCAGTCTCGATCCGATGAGCGCTGACTGAAGCTCCATGCGTGGCACGCTGAGTTGTCTCGTTGGCCCCACCTTACTTTTGGCGGCGACCATGCTGACCAAGGCCGTCCCATCTTCTTGGACGACTCTCCAATATGCCACGCATGCGTACGCCTTGGTGCTGGCGTCCACGAAGACGTGTAGTTCCTTGCTCGCCGCTGCCCCCGTTGACAAGTAGCATCTGGGAATTCGAAGTGCTGCAACGCTGTCCAAAGCCCGTAGCCATTCTTCGAAGTCGCGCTTGTCCTCTTCTGGCAGTGGTGAGTCCCAGTCCAGTTTCTTGGCCCACAAGTTTTGTAACTGGACTTTGGCTGTTATCGTGTAGTGACTTAACAGCCCCAGTGGGTCGCACACGGACATCACGGCCGATAGCATTTGCCTCTTCGTCGGCGTAGTCTTCATGTCTCGTACCTCGGCCGGTACCCTCATCATGGCCGTGTTAAACCCGAGCTCGTCCGTTTCAGGGTTCCAATACATGCCAAGGATCTTGTTTTCCTTCTTCCCTAGCTGCGCCGGTGCGCTTGCGTGCAGCTCTTGTGGGATACCTTGCAGTAACTTCTTACTGTTGGACGTCCATCCACGAAGCTTGAACCCTCCTTTAGCGTGCGACGATGTTACTTGCGTGGCACGATGTACGAGCTCTTCCTCGTCCGGATAGCTTGCCACGTAGTCGTCCATGTAGTGGTTACGGACGATGTCCTCTACAGCATCCGGGAATTCTTCGGCGTTGTCCTGGGCGTTCCTGTTGCGAACGCTGTGCGCCAGGAAAGGCGAGCTCGCTGCGCCGAACAGCATGGTCGTCATCTTGTAGAACTGCGGGTTTCCGGTTCGGCGGTCTCCTCTCCAGACGAAAGTTTGTGAGGGCTGGTCCTCACTCCTCATCTTGATCTGGAGGAACATCTCCTGTAGGTCCGCCACCACGGCGAACTTCCCTTCGCGGAACCGGAACAGTATCCCGATCAGTGACTGTAGTAAGTCCGGCCCTTCCAGTAGAAAATCGTTGAGGCACTTCCCTTGGCTGCGACACGCTGCATCGAAGACTAATCTTATCTTTCCCGGCTTGTTGGGATTGGTCACAGCGAAGTGCGATAGAACCCAGGCTACGTTGCTATCTGGCGGCTCCTCCAGCGGCTCAGCATACTTCTTAGCAAGCAAGTTATTTACTTGCTCGGTGTAGCTCGCTGCGAATGCCGGGTCACGGTCCATCTTGCGCTCGATGCTATGCAGTCGATTCAATGCCGTGTGCAGGCTCGGCGGCATTCGTGGCTCCTCGTCCCGCCATAGCTGTCCCACCTCGTAGCGTGGTCCGTCGATTTTCTTGACCGACTTCTCGAAGATATCCAAGGCCCTCTGTGTCCCTGGATCTACCTTCTTGACATTCTTGATGCCGAGCGAGTCTATGTTGAAATATTCCCGCAACATAGAGTCCAGGTGCTCGTCATCCTCTTGGCGGCAGTGTAGCGTCACGTGCTTCTCGGGTGGGTTGACTATACGTGGCTTACCTCCGAAGACCACCCAACCTAACCCTGTCAGTACTGCTGCCGGCTCGTCCAGTCCCCGTATTCTCGCCTCCTGAGGTAGCAACACTGGCCATTGGTCTGTCCCCACAAGTAGTCGCGGTACGGCCTCGTCGTAGCAGGCAGTCTGGATATCCTTGAAGTGTTCCATCTCCATGACCTGCTTGCTCATCCTTTGCGTTCGTAGTCCTAGTCTCTTCACTGTGGTGAAGACTAAGTTATACGCGGTCTCTAGGCCCTTTCCTTGTACGCGAACTCTGACTTGTCTGCTTACTTCTGGCACAGCTTCCATGTTGCTTACCCCTGCCAGGCGCAGCGGCGTCTCGGGTCCCGTGGCTCCTATGGCTTCGGCCAAGTCTGCTTGGATCAGACTCACTGTGCTGCCATCGTCAAGCATAGCGTAGGTATCCACCTTCCCTTTTGGACCCTCTACGGTAACAGGTACCATCTTCAAAAATACGCTGGACGTGCTGTTCACTTGTTCCACCGTCGTGTTCGACGTGATCTCCGGCTCTGTTGGTTTGGCCGCCTGCGGATGTCCGGACCCGTCGCGGGCGGCAGGTTGCGGGGCAGGTGAGGCCGCGCGGGGTGGCGGCCGGCGTACACGCGCTTCTCTCTGCGTGCTGCCCTCGCTGTGCAGTAATCGGTGATGCCATCTGGTGCATCCGTTGGAACCGCATGCCTTTGCGTGACATTTCAACTTGGAGTGTTTACCGTTCAGGCATTTGTAGCATATGCGGTTGCTTTTGGCCCAGTCCCATCTCGCGCCTGTGTCCATGACCAGGACTCGCTTACATTCCGTAGTCCTGTGTTCACCGCCGCAGCACAAGCAAGGCTCCCGAATGCCCACGGTGTTCCCTGTTGTGTACGTCTGCTCGGCGTGGTACTGCGCTTGCGTCCTACGCGCGCCTCTTCCCTGGACTGCGCGACTCGGTGATGGTCGAGCTACCTCCTTAGTCGCCGCTTCCCTCCTTTTATTGGTGCCAGGCATGCGAGCGTGCGAGAATTCTAACTCTGCGTCGCTCTCTTCCATTAAGAAGTCAGCCATCAGCATCAGCTCACACTTGCCGCCCTTTATGTGCTCCTTTGCGTAGGCGCACCATCGACTTCTGAGGTGTGGACTCAGTCTGTCTGTTATCTCTCGAACTAACAACGGGTTGTTGCTATAGTTCCTGCTGTCGAGCTCGCAAAGTGTACTTACAATGTTTACAATCTTCGTTGCGAATTCGTTGAGGTCGATGGCACTGGGTCCCAACGGCGGTAGCCGCTTGAGCTCGTCCAGCGCCTTGTCCACCAGTAAGTCGATGCGCCCGAAATTCTTCTTAAGGAGCCTTATTATTAGCTCTGGCTGTGTTGATGTGGATAACAGATGCTGCACACACTGCCGTGCATCTCCACGTAGACAGTTCCTCAGCCGAGCCATGTTCTCGAACGCACTGAAGTTGTACCGTAGGGTTGACTCCGTGTAGGCGTTGAAGAACAGTAGCCATTCGTTAGGGTTGCCCGTGAATGGCGGCAACTCGTAACATTGCTTCGGCGGTGTGGTCCTGACGGCGTCCCGTAGCTGGTCGGCGAGCCTGTTGAACGCTGTCGCTGCATCACTCGGCAGCGGCTCTACCGACGACCTTAGTCTGGCGTTTTCGGAATACGGCGTCCATTCATGTCGTCCTGGTGGCTGATCACGCGGTTCCACGGGCGGCGGCGCTCGTGCCTCAATACGCGGCCCACGCGGCGGCGATTGGGCGCGCCTGACCCGTGACGGTACGGGCGGCGACTCTACGCGCACTCGATGACGCGGCGTGTCTTCAATGGTGCGCAGCCACTCGTGCACTCGACTATCGGGTTCAGCCGGTCGTTCCCTGGCCGGGCTGATTGTGCGCGATGACCCCACGGACGATGAGTCAGTTCCAGTTCCAGTTCCAGAGCTCGTTTCTTCGAGTATCTCGTCCCTCTTGAGCTCGTACTCCTTCCTTAGCAGCTCTCGTTCCAACTCGATCTCTCGTCGTTTTAGCTCGACTTCTTTCCTCATTTGCTTGATTTCGAGCTCTCTTAATTTGGCTGATCGGCGGCTGCTTACGTGTGATGCGTGCGATTTTCTCGACGGATGAGACTTGACCGTCGGTGCCTTGCTTGGTGATGGAGTCGGTACCTTCTGTGTCTCCGTGGCCTTAGGGTGGCCCTCTGACTGGGCCTCCTTACTCCCTCTTTCCGAAACCGGAGACAGGTTCTGCGCGCGCCCACTCAGGTGCTCGCGCTCAACTCGGCGTTGCTCCGCCTTTTCCTTGTGTCGCAGCTGCTTCTTGATCGCTTGCTCGATCCTTCGCCGTTCCAGTGTCGACGGGGAACGTGGTGGTCCCTTATGGACAACCTTCGCGGGCCCAGACGATACCATGGCTCCAGCTCTTACAGGTACCCCCGCAGAAGATTCTTGACACGGCTGCCCGGCCTTGTCCGTGACCCCATCCTGTGGGGTGCGCACGGTACCGGGTGCCCCTGCCACGTTCGCAGATACGCCTTCCGCAGTATCTTCTAGTCGGCCTTCTTCCTCTCCGGTGCGGCGGCCAGACTGCGACCTCGTTTTTATTCCTGAAGATTCCATCTCGGCACTTTATAGCACTATTTCACAACACAATGTCACAAATAACACACACGCAAAGTGTCAGTAGTCACTATAAGAATCCACTTTTCACTAGTCCAAGTTCCACTGAATCCCCTGATCCGGCTCGAAGGACCATAGAACTGTGGCCGCCAGGCTACTCTCTGGCGTCAGTCTGCATCAGCGACAGCACAGTCTAAATATTTATTTATGCGGATACAGAGCATTCGCTGGTTCGGGATCCAATTCCTCCCACTGTGGAACGGGACTCTCAGTAATAACACTCACTGCACTTGGATTCTTATTTATTACTAAAACACAATCACTCGGTACACTTGGCTAACTATGGCTATTTACACTATTTACAACTTATATCCTAGAACAGGTACATATACCCTGTCCGAGGATAGGCACATTTACCCTACTTCGCACTGTCACTAACTTTACTTGAACTACTTAGTCCACGAACAGGTACATATACCCTGCTCGAGTACTGGCACGTTTACCCTAAGAGCACTAGGTACAAACTGAGACACTAACACTTTACTTATAACGCTTAGTCCATAAACAGGTACATATACCCTGTCATATGAACCCTAGGTACGCTAGGCACTAAACTTTAACACTAGGCACATAGAAAGCCGGTACGCACACTGATATACTGATACTGTCGACTACTGGTCACTATTATCTCTTCTTCTTCTTATTTTTCTTGCTGGAACTGCTTGCTGAACTGAACTGAACTGAACTACGGCGGTGCGTGCCGGCTTTTATATGATTCGAAAATAGCGAGGGTGGAAATATCTAGAACAATCTGAAAGAGAGATCTATCTTCATCTCTTTTACGCTATGGAAAAATCTAGATATTTTAGACAAGGATATCTCTATCTTTTTCACACATTCGAAGACTCTAGAAGTTTTAGACAGAGAAGTCCTTTGTTTACATTGCTATCTCTTTCTTGCACTCGACTTAGGATATTTGCGTATTTATTTACATTTTTGCTTATATCTCGAAAACTACTGGACGGATTTTGATGACTTATACCTTGTTAGAAAGGTCTTTGCAAGATCTGTCTATCTAGGACATTATCTTTACATAATATCAATAAACTAAAAAGTTGCTTTTTCTTATTAGTTAATTTTGTATGGGAGTGAGCTTCTATCTACTCTAACTCCGGTATCCTAAGTCCGAGGCTTACAAAACTATTTCTACTGGATAGTTTACTAGAAAACCTATCTCTAGAGGTATGTATGACCTATGTGGGCTGCGGCATTTTCCGGAAAAATCAAAATGTTTTCGCGGCTCTCGCTTCGGTCAAGCTTTGCCACCTCAGTCGGGGCCCGCGGTCGTCGTTTGGTAATTACGGCTGCTTGGGTCAACATTCAGTCAAATACGCCGCTCCCCCTCTGCCCGCCCTCAGTCGGGCGCGTACCATCACAGAGGGCACACATACTGCTTTTCAGCGGTACAAACAAGTCTTGTTTCTGCACAGACATTAATCAATCTAGTTTTACTTTAATAAAGTTGACCTGTGTGTACCACTTATTTATCACCTTACCTAGACACCTTATTACTAACTAGGTAGAATACAATTTATTTAGGTAGGGATCTAGGCTGTCCGTAACATGTTTGTTAACCGGAGCATACCACTAGAGCGTTAATTCATAACGCTACTCTGTTATACCTCCTAGAAGCGAATAAGCCAGTTTTTGGTCTGATGATATTCCATAGTTTTGGTGTTTAATTCTCAAACGTAAGCTAATGATTCCTAAAATTTCCGGGAAATTATAAATCTCGCGGTGGACGATCATAAAACATCAGATTAACGTTTTATTTACGTTAATTGCTTCTTTCAAGGCCAATATGGCACAATACAAAACTACAGTTAATATTGAACGGTCGCAAAGCCAAAGACGTTCATCATTATCATATATTTAACGCTAGCGGAATAGCGCGGCTGAATATTCGTGTTCCGTCTCTTTCTTATTTTATTGTAAAAAGAGATCTAGAGCACGAAAATTCGGCCGTGAAAAAAACACGATGTTTATTTTTTTAATTTACTTCATATACAAGGTGCCCAAAACCAACGTCAAAAATTAAAAAGCTTATGAAAATTCGGCCGTGAAAAAAACACGATGTTTATTTTTTTAATTTACTTCATATACAAGGTGCCCAAAACTAACGTCAAAAATTAAAAGGCTTATAGAACAGATTAATCGAATTTGGCTCTAATGAAAATGGCTTAGTTTAAAAGAGAGGTATGGGTACCGCGAATGTCATCTCGCTATGTGTGATAGGGCACAGCACAGCGAATGTCATCTCGCTCAAATCTGGAGCAGAGTCCGACTGGGGAAGTACCTCGACCTTACAGAAAACCACACCCAAATAGCCTACTTGACTATGAGGGACCCTCGTGTTCCTTTAGCCGTCAACACGCGCCACCTCTGTGAATGTGACACCTCTGGAGTTCCAGGCGTCCAATAGGGAGGCGGTATGCTTGTTTGCCACCGTCGTAGTATAAAAAAAAGTAATCAGGTAGCTTATCAGCTATTCTTACAGCCCTTAAAGTATTGACGTTGGTTTTGGCACACTCTGTATGTATACTCGTAATCCGTTGCAAACGAAGGCACATCTGTAAAAAATATGTAATCCATGACATTTGCCGCCGTTAGCCTTTTCGCAATTTTTTCCGTCAAATTTTTGGCCAAAGCGGAAAACCAATTATTAGCTATCGGCCATTGCTGGTTTCGTTTTGAATTTTGAATAGTACGGTGTAAAATATGCAGTGTTGATTGCAGTCGCCATTTTGTAAAATAAAAATGCGTGTTCTCCTATTGCCAACCGACTTCAAGATTTCGAAGGAGGTTCACAATTCATCGGGATCTTTGTTGCTTTTTTAAAAATATGTCCACTGATTATTCGAAGACGGCTGGACCGATTTGGAAAATTATATTTTGGTTTGAAAGAGTATACTTCACAGTTGGTGGTGGTGATCATGGACAAATCGAGGCAACTCTTCAACTATTATAGGCACACCTATAGTGATTTAAATATTTTTTACAGTAGCTCGGGTATTTCCTTTTGGAAAGGTGGAGTCTAAGTGAAGTCGGATCTTTTTTGTTTATAATTATTCTATGAGGGTTTTGAAACCGAGACGGGTAAATAACCGCTAATCTTTTTTGAGTTTGTAGGTAGTTCTTTGTGAAACCGTAATAGATACATAAATTAAGCTTACACACAGTAGGGTAAATCGCTAGTAACTAGCCATCGTTCAGTAACTGGCCACCTCATACTAATAATGAACTCTGGTCACCTAGTAACAGAATTACTCTACTTACTAGTAACTGGCCAAGTTATACTAAAATTAATTCTGTTTGTAGGTAAATAGTGGTTTTTTTAGCATGAGAGGGCCAGTTATTTAAAGGTGGTCGGTTAGTGGCGGTTTACCCTATGCGTATTTTTATTGTAGCTGTAACAAAATAAAAAATGAGATTGAGGAGACAGTCGCTTTTGTAAAAACTAGTGCCTACGCCAATTCATGGGATTAGGTTGCCAAGCGGATCCTGTGGGAATCTTAATTGAGCTGGGAGAAAAAGCCGGGACAAAGGCTAGGGGAATGATGAGTAGACCCCGTTATCAATTTGGTAGCTTCTAGACTTTAATTAAACGTGTTTATTTTGTAAGACATGACTAATAAAAAAATGAATATTGATTAACATTTTTCATTTTTATAAATAAAAAAAATGAATTTTAAATTTTTTGGAGTTCAGGGTATTCTGTGAGAAATGACTGCATTTTCAATATTATGAAATATAATATACGAATGAAATATGCTCGTAAATACAGCTAAATAATCGGAAATATTGTTCTGAAATGACATTGACTATATATTGACGTAAATAATTTATTTTCAGTATAGGTGGTCAGTACTATACCTCTATGGGTAAGGTTTATCTCAAGAGCCTTCAGTCACGGCCCTGCAAATCGAAACATTAGAAAAGTAAAATGGTTTCTACTTCTGATAACAATGATTATCACGGGTGACAAAAAAAAACTAATTGCCAAGAAAAAGGAAGAGTATCGATATCGACATCATAAATATTTTCACCCATCCCTAAGAACGTTCAAATTGCACCTCCGATAACGGGGTCTAATGATGAGTCTATATAATCTGTGGTGGGCACCAATAAATCTGCAAAAAGTATTGTCTCACCTCCACCTATAGTCAAAATTACCGTCCTAATGCTGTTTTCAATCCCACAGACAAATCACTATAAAATCGAACTTGTTGCTAAAAAGAAAATAAACTTGCAAAAACGCTATTCATTGTGCAGAGACAAATGGACATCACCCAGAAAGGTTAGCCGAGGGACATTTATTTCAGCTCTTAAGGCCGTTTTAGATGTTTTACGCGCCATTTGCTGTCCGTACTTTGAATGAGTGCAATGTCAAGTTAAGGTGACGTAAGTCGATGCGAAAATACTCTCGATAATGGTTTATGTGAGTAAAGACTTGGTTATTTTATTTTTTTATTAGTCAAATCGTCTACTCTGTATGTAACTTAGAAATGTATGTTACTTTGGCATTTGAAGCGAGACGTCTACTCTGCCATTACGATATATTATGATGAATATCTACTTTGATATAAGTTTTAGCATTTTTTTTAAACGACATCTTATATTGGACCTGTTTTTCGTGTTTATTGTGTATCTGTTGTAAAGTGCTGTAAGAATGACTCGAACAGCAGTTTCGCGGTCAGTTTCATTAGACTGTAGTCAGTGATAAGACTTGCCGGTTACAATTTTTCACGAGCCACTACCCAAGCGCTTACAAAGCTTTGTAATTACTTTGAAAATTTGTAAGCTGATGCTTACATTCAAAGAAAAGGTGCCGCTTTCAAATAAATTATCTTATGAGTCGTCAAATTGGCTTGACTAGCATTCGATTTTATGGGTAGTGACGTCATTTCCTATTATATCAAAGGCGGTCGCAGGTAAAAAATATTACTAGGATATATTTCATATCTATCTACGATGTAACATAACCAGCACAGGCACAAGCGGAGACAATTTTTAGACCAACAATTCTAACTCAATTAATCAATATAAAATTGAATCAGGGCGACGATTCGACATGGCATAACTGACAGTCGCTTGCGAGACAACTATGATATCACACTTTTGTGACAGTTGAAATTTGGGGTGGAATCACTCAAGAGTGATATCTAAATTTTCCTGTCGAGGTACGGAACCCTAAAAATACATCATCTGTAAAAATTTCAACTGTCTAACTATGATGGTTCATGAGATACAGCCTGGTGACAGAAGGACAGCGGAGTCTTAAGAATAGTAGGGTCCCGTTTGACCCTTTCGGTACGAAAACCTAAAAAACTACATTTTAGCTCGTATGTGTTATCACGCGCGACATGTTTCGGAAAGTCTAGGGCCCCGATCCGATATGGCATAACTGACAGTCGCTTGCGAGACAACTATGATATCAAACTTTTGTGACAGTTGAAATTTGGGGTGGAATCACTCAAGAGTGATATCTAAAATGGTGGCCATAGCTATAGACAAAACGCTCTAGGGAAACCTACTGACAGATTGACAGTTAGGTGTGGACAAGTGTGGACAGATGGAGATCACTCTATCCACTAGCGATACAAGTGTGACATCCACGTCTCACAGTTTGGCATGTCGAATCGGGCCCAGCTCGCAACGTGTACCTAATTAAAAATCCATACACGAAACTCAGACAACTTTCGATTAATATAAATATATACATACCCAAGAAAATATTTCTGTTCTGTTTACCAAGCTTAAAAAAAACTAGAACGTGTAATATTACTAGAAAAACAAATATGCTTTTACTTGCACAAAACATTGCACATTTTCGTACGAACAAAACGTACTTAAATCCACTAAAAACACCAAATCCTTTTGCAAAAACTGGCATTTACAAAGCGTAATAACTAGCACACTGGTGAAATAAAGAAATAAAAAAAAAAATACGAAAATGGCAGCGCGGTTGCATTTCGCTTTGAGAAAATGTCGCCTTAAGCTTAACATGACAGTGCCACAGTGCATTGATTTAAACAGTAGGTAAGGCATGAGAATAAGAAATCATGTTATTTCAACTTTGTCTTTAGATGATTGAATTTTAATTTTAGCCGTAACGGTTTTATGTTATGATAAAACAGCGGTGAAATAGTTAAATTTATTATACAAGAGAGAAAAGTTATTGTTTATATTGATACCCAAGACAGCAAAAGATTCCGAAATTGAGCTACAAGCGTAGCGAGTGGTTCAAAAAATGGAATCTTGACAATGCTTCAACGCAAGAAAGGTTGAAAAAACTTTGCTGAGTATAATACAAATATTTTCACCACACCACCGCGAGAAAAATAAAAGTTCAAAAATTTTAAAAATCGAAGCCAAATAAATGCTTATAAATTTGTTTTAATCAAAATCATCTTTTTAAACAATTCGAAACTTACAATTTTAAAATTTTATTTACATTTCAAAATGACTACACATGTGGATAAAATGCGTTTTTCCCCTCCGCATTCAAGGAATACCGAGTTGGAGTGGTGAAAAATATTTCATCATTGATTCAGGGTTCGGCAAATGAAAGATGGGCGGTATCTCGTCCCATTTGCTGTGCGAACTTAGTTAAAACTCTTCCGTGTGTCAAGATAACCCTTACATATTTTAAAGATTTTTTGCTTCGTATATCAATGATAAGGCCGTCTTTACATCTATATATATATATATAACTCAAAGGTGACTGACTGACTGACTGACTGACATAGTGATCTATCAACGCACAGTCCAAACCGCTGGTTCTAGAGATTCCAAATTTGGCACGTAGGTTCCTTATAAGGTTTAGGGGTGCACTAAGAAAGGATTTTTCAAAATTCATCCCCTAAAGGGGTGAAATGGGGGTCCAAAGTTTGTATGGGGAAACAAGATTAGTTAGTCTATTTTATTCGAAACTTCACAGAAGTATTCCTAACAATAAATGAGTAAATACGTGTTGCAGGTTTTTTGAGAACTCAACCCCTAAAAGGGGGAAATGTGGTGACAAAGTCTAAAAATCAACATGGGTATTGTTTCTATGGTTTATCGGGTCGCTGATTACGAAAACAACAACGATTTTAAAATCTAACGTGGCCGACGTGAAATACCATCTCTCCTGTTGGGGTGCGATGGGGTGGAAATGTCTAAATATCAATATGGGTATCGTTTTTATGGTTTTATGGGACGTAAATTACGAAAATGACATCGATTTGGAAGTTTAATATTGTGGACATGAAAGTGTTTGTGCCAAATTACAATCTAATCTATATATATATATATATATATATATATATATATATATATATATAATTCAAAGGTGACTGACTGACTGACTGACTGACTGACTGACTGACATAGTGATCTATCAACGCACAGTCCCCGCGACATGTTCTTTTCGTGCGTTACAATGCGTTACGTTCCTTTTTAGTTCTTTTAGTACGCGGGCGAAGCCGCGGGCAAAAGCTAGTCGGATATATTATGCGTGCATAGTGCGTCTCACTTATGCACTGGGGTAGGATGCGCATCCATCTAGTTCGTAATACATCGGCTCATTGTTAACCCACTGATATATATAAATATTCTGTGTAGTGTTACTGTGTAACTCGCTTGCGGCTGGACGTGAAATTAGTTAGAACGAGCTTGCGAAACGACCTCTTTGGAGAGGTTCTTAACGGCTGGAATCATTTGGAGACACGTGCTTCGCCGTGATAGGGGTTTGGCTTTGGAAGGGTGTATTCCGATCTGTGCCCGCTGGAGACAGATGGGAATAGGATTTTTCTTCGGAATTCACATTTTTCACCACTGTACCGCATACCACTGAAGCAGGGACAGATGGAAATATCCACGATCGTAACCGAAGCAGGGATAAATGGCAGATGGAAATCCACATGTAAGTTAAGTCTCGTGCTCACTTTCACGACCAGGAACCCGACTGTCGGGTTATCTCTTCGTAGCTACTACGCGCTACATACGACAAATACGTGGCTACTGGCTACGAGCGTAGCGCGTAGCACTAAGTGGTACGGAAAGTGTTAAGAGGCAGGGAGATACAGTCACATTTTTTTTTATGTGTACAAGTTTTGACGATCTTATTGTGGAAATATTATCATTAATTTAGGCATCTACAACATATAAATATTTTTTTATTATAATTACATCAATAACGTTTCCTATTAACTTAAGATATAATTTATTCTAAATATTATATTAGCTTAATATTTGTAACTAACGATTCGAAAGTGCTTGTTGCTATGCCTACTAACTTAAATAAATAAAATGACTTGGACCTACTATGCTGGGTATAGGTATCTATTTATTTATTTAATTATTTAATAACATGAAAAAGATACAGCTTACACAAATAAAGGGTCCCACAAAACAGTTTTCACGGTTTGACTGTGGATTGATCTATTTGACTTTATTCCTTAGAACAGAATGTAAAAAAAATCCGCCTTGAGTGAGACTCGAACTTACGTCTTCTACGAATAGATATCACTCTGCTCTTCAGATAGATGTCGCTAGTTGCCCTCCTAAGGCGTGTCACGAAGGATATGGCACGGGGACAACGGGTAAGACTAGGTAGCTTGGGCGGCAGGCGGTATATCGTAGTCGCGAGTTCGAGTCTCGTCTGAAGCTGTATTTTCTCCATTGTTCCCTTTATTTCTAACATTGTGGTAGTAAACGTCTCTATCTGATAAAAAAAATTGTTTTCTTATCGTCATCTAATTTAGTACAGATTTACAAAGATTGCATATACACGCCCGGGGAAAATTCGACCGGTGCCGCTGTGACCCGTGTAGTCTAGTGGTTAGGGCGTCTGCCGCGAATGCTAAAGACGCTGATTCGATCCCAGCCCTGGGCACCGGAGGCCTAGGTTACGTTTTCCTTTGTATATGACATCTATATAAGTTTATAAGTAGGTACAGATTTCTCCATGGATCGAACCAGTCCATTTCGTTAGTGTGTAGTTGAGTCTATTCGAATGATTGTCGTAGAATGTATGAGCTCCCATAGAAACCACGACATCCTCTTTCTATACAAACTCTAGTATCTTAACTAAACTCATCTTCATAGTCAATCAAAAAACCTTTTTCTATTGGACAACACCCAATATGCCCTAAAAAAAACTTTTCCAAAACTTTTTAGTTCGCAAAACCATAACGTAGTTAAAATAGATAGGATACCTGAATCCAATCTGGAATATACAATAAAATTGAAATGTTCGTGTTTGTTCGCTTGGCTGTGTTCAAATTTCAATTTTCATACGCGCGCTGTCGAATATTGGGACGTGTCTATCAATTTCACAGTTTACTCAATGTCACTGAAGATTTGAACAGACCACCGTGACACGAGATAAATCAGCTGTTTCCTGTAAAACGAGCTATAAATTAAAACATAGCTTCTACTCCTCAAACAATAAAACCGTTGATCAACAATAGTTACAATTAAACGGATTAATCGCGTGTTAGCACTAATTTTAGGTATAATCCGTTTAATTGTAACAACTATAATGAATTCTCATCGCGGCAACAGAAGATAATATTTCGATCAACAACTTTTAAAAAAGGTGTATTCTTTTTCATACAAACTAAATAGTATTTTCATGAGGGATCATGCTACTCTGTGTCCGTAGGAAACACCTTAGATAACCCTAAACGTGATCCCTGGGTGGTGCTAAAAGAGTAACAAACTTGGCAGCTGCACTGTCCCATCTGGACCTCGCAACACTCACTGGATTTTCTTTATCATCTGCTTTCCTCCTACTACTATCCCAGGGAAGAAATGCCTATCTATATCCATCCAGTGACATGTAGCCATACGATAAATAAAAAATAAATAACATTATTTTAAATGACGTTGAAATCCGTCTAATATACATTGCTTGTCAGTCTTGTCACCCTACAAACATTATCAATTTCGCAAGTGTACTACAAAGCAAACCACAAGTTATTTAGCAAAGTCGCAGAACAGACATTGTCTAATTTGAGTAAAAGAATTTACGTTTAAATTTATTGCTCGTATTACAAGAAACACTCGGTATGATGGTATATTTATTTATTTAATTTTGATTTTTTTTTTTTTTTTTTTTTTTTTAATACCACGACGGTGGCAAACAAGCATACGGCCCGCCTGATGGTAAGCAGCTACCGTAGCCTATGGACGCCTGCAACTCCAAAGAAGTCACATGCGCGTTGCCGACCTTTTACAAAAAGGAGGATTCACTGTGTTGACGACTAAAGGAACAAGAAGGTCCCTCATCGTCAACACACTGGGTCCTCTTTGAGCTCTTTGACTTGATTGCACAAAAGAGGCATTCTCTACCATTCAACCTTAAGGCAAAGCAGAGTAGTTAGCACAGTACAACATACATTTGTAATTAACTTGCCTATGCCTGTAAATATATTATGAATATATTTAACTGGGTTACTCGCGTCCTGTAATTTATTTGTAGATTTAGCAGATAATGTAGGTAGACTTATTTGTGCAAGATGTGTGTTCAATATACATATGTACTTTTATATCTCAAAGACCGGCGCTGTATCCTGAAACTTTAAATTCATTTTAAACGGTTTTAAGAGGCTGACAACACCCGATGACCTTCAAATTGACTTTACTTAAACGGTTTTTTAGCTATTACTACTTGTTTTGGGGATTTAAAAAAAATATATGATAATATTCGTTATATTTGGAAGAACTTCGTTAATTCCGATACACGATTGGACGAAATCGGCTCGATAGAAAATAATTCCAAAGTTACATCTTAAAATCAGCTTTAAACAGTTGTATGTCTTTAGTTTCTTGACTTATACGTCTGTAACTAAGGACAAACTTCCACCACACTAATACTAAAAACTTAGTTGTTTTATATTTCTCAATTAATGCGTAGTTTTTTTTTAATTCATCAATTTGCTAAATTTGCAATGAGCTCCCATACTAATCGTAACACAGTGTTTCTCTTCACTTGCGCTTAAAAGATAGGGAGGGAATTTAGCTGTTGTCAGTCCCTTAAACCTATAAAGCTGAAAATCCGTACCCCGGGCTTCAAATATAGACAAGATGTGCTCTGCTTAGTCTTTAATAGTTTTTAGTGAAGAAGCAGTATTTTAAATGACAAAGTGCCTTTTCTCTCCTGGCTCGCTGCCCAACGTTTTCGTAGCTTATCGTCAAGCCAGGGCGACAGCGGACATGATATATCGCGCAACGCGACATACGACATTATGACGGTTAATCTGGATTGATCAGAAAGTCTACGAGTTATTAATATGCTAGTCTATATACGTCCCACTGTTGGGCACAGGCCTCCTCTCATACACGAGAGGGATCGGACTATAGTCCCAACGTTTGCCCAAAGCGGGTTGGGGACTTCACATACATGTTCGCAGACGACTGCAGGTTTCCTCGCGATGTTTATCTTCACCGAAAAGGATTGGTAAATATCAAATGATATTTCGTACATACGTTCCGAAAAACTCATTGGCACGAGCCGGGGTTGAACCCGAGACCTCCGGATTGAAAGTCAAACGTCTTACCGTCAGACTACCAGCGCTATCATTAAATTCTATATTTTTTATAGAACCGTTTTTCCCCCGAAGGGTAAAAACGGATATTTAGGTTTCTGCCGTAGCTTGAACTACATATGAGATTACACCCTTGTAACTCAGCCCTAATCGAGTGGATTCCTCGACTAGTAGCGCCATCTTTCGCGCCACTCAGGTACTAATGTCGCCCGGTGCCAGCGCCAGGCTGATTTCTCCTTAGTACGTTAAGTAAGCCGGCAAGGCCCTTAGGTGTGGTTCAAGCTACGGCAGAAACCTAACAATCCGTTTTTTACCCTTCGGGGGAAAAACGGTTCTATTTAGGTATTCGTTGCCTAGGCTTGAACCACATATGAGATGTGTTTAAACCTCTGCCGGCGCTGGCCCGGGCGTACTGTGATGATCAGATGATTAGACACTAACCAACAAAAATATCAGAACAAAATGTGTACACAAGAGATACTTGTTGCTATACCGTATACGTTAATATTTTGCGCAATAACTTAACTAGCATTGTCTTATTTTTTAAATATCTTTTGTGAAAATATCCTTATCTGCCGTAATTGGCAGTTTAGCTATTTATTTTAATGATAGAGTTAGTTAGGTTAACATTTCCTCCTCCTAGCGTTTGTCTAGCGGAGGGGTCCGGAAAATTTGATTAGAAATATTTATAGTAAGATAAACTGTAATCGAAAGTGACTATTTATGTGGCAAACCCCAAAACAATCGATATTTTTTTCGTATTTTTGTGATTCTAGTTAAGCGAGCTTCGATATTCCTATCTGGAGATATTTCGTTGACAACCTCAGGTAAGATTTCCGTCAAACGGGTCATTCCCCGCCTAATGATTTCCTCGTAACACTTACTGTAAGTTATGAATGATGTAAAGAGTCTTTGCTATTTGATCACTGATTTGTATGATGTACTATTATTATTTATCGTAACATGGTCAGATTAAAAGTTCTTCCAAAAATCTGTTTTAAAAGTCGTTCTTGATTGAGAACACCTGTTTCACATCTGAAATTTTTAGTATTATTCGGGCCTTAACGGTCATTTTAAAGTCTTAATTATGTACTGTTACATACGCTGCTTTATCTACACACATATTATAAACTCTCTGTGAAGTCTTCAAAGATCGCATGCTACGACTGGCATTGCGGCATTGATCAGACCTATTAGGTAGCGATCATATGTTAGTGAAACCGAATGGGAAATTCAGGTAACTTTACGAGATCCTTAGGAAAGACAATGTCTTTAATTACATCCAGACCTTATAGATTTCATTTGAATTTCATTATAAGAATGCTAAATGTTGACGACAGCAAATATGAATTTTAGAACTAAAATGGTACTGCTAACTTGACAATACTCCACCGGAAACCGACCGGGTCTACTAGGTAAGGAAGCTCCGAGTTAGTTTATATGATTTTCAATATAACGTTTATAGGTTTGAGAGAAGGAAGAAGGTGAAACAACCATAGCGATAAGAATATTAATTAAAAATGATGCTATCGTCTTCAAGGGCTGTAATGACTACTATGACTATAATGTTGTTGGTATGTACGAGGGTTGCTACTTATATATCCGGAAACAAAAAAACAAACAAACGTACACGGCTGAAAATGGTTTTATTGTTTTTCAAAGTATTCCCCTTGATGATCTATGCACTTTTGCATTCGCGTGAACCAATTTTTAAAGCACTTCTGCCACTCCGCCTGAGGTACCTCCATAACGTGTTGTTTGAATGCGTCGACAGCATCTTCAGCGGTCGAAAATCGTTGACCGCGTAATTTATTCTTTATATTTGGAAATAAATAAAAATCGTTGGGTGCCAAGTCAGGGCTGTACGGCGGATGACCCGTTAATTCCACATTTTGACCCTCCAAAAATAGAGTTGTTTCGCGTGACGTATGACAGCTGGCATTGTCATGATGAAGAATGATTCTTCGTCGCTGGTTAGTTTTACGAATTTGTTCAAATACTTCCGGTAAGCAAATGGTCGTGTACCACTCTGAATTAACCGTTCTACGGTTTTCTAGTGGCACTGTAGCTACATGGCCATTAATACCGAAGAAGCAGGCCATCATTTGTTTCAATGTACTTTTTGCACGAGTAACTTTCATAGGGTTCGGCTCATTTTGAAACACCCATACCGTTGATTGTTGCTTCGTTTCGGGATCGTATGCATAGATCCAGGATTCGTCACCTGTATAGATGTTATAAACGGCTTTTGAGTCACCACGGTTATATTTTTTTAACATTTTATTGCACCATTCGACGCGAGCATCTTTTTGCTCTTTTGTTAAGTTGTGGGGTATCCAACGCGAACAAATTTTTTTTACAGCCAAATAATTATGTAATATGCTATTAATGCTGGTGATAGAAATACCCAGAGTCGCCTCTATCTCGCGGTACGTAACATGTCGGTCGTCCATTATAAGTTTTCGCACAGCCTCGATATTTTGTTGTACAACGACCGATTTCGGGCGACCTGCCTTAACTTCGTCCGTAAGCATACTACGTCCACGATTGAACTCACTAAACCAGTGATACACAGTAGTTTTAGATGGGGCTTTATCACCAAAAGTTGAAGTTAGTTGATCTATGCACTGTTGTTGCGTTAAACCACGCCGAAAATCATAATAAATCATAGCACGAATATTTTCACGAGTGAGTTCCATTCTTGCTGCGAGATGACATTTAAAACCCGTCAAAAACAAAACACGAGCGTTAATAAGAAAGAAAAAATATACCGGCCAGTACTTGAAAAAGTTCAAATTTTACCATGGAGGTCAAATATGCTATTTAAGAAGATTGTAATCCCGGTTTCCGGATATATAAATAGCAGCCCTCGTATTTCGCGTATAAATACCTATACCGTTTACTCGTTGACCGTACATTTACCAAGTAAATACATCCCAGTCTCTCTTGATTATGTAGTTATTTTCTGTAGCCGGGATGAAGATCATTGGGTTCACAAGGATTGTCCGGGCCTGTAATTTGAGCTTGTACACTCTCTGTGGCGGTGATCTGATTCGCAAAACCAAAGGAAGAGCTTTTATGCTTTGCTTGTGTATGTTTTTTATGTTTTATTATCCAATATGCTTTGTGTTAAGTCGGTAAAATATTATCTAAGTTGCATTGTATAGATAATGAATATAATGATACACAACGAGAAGTCTAAACCGTTTAGGGTAGGACCTTGAAGTTTAAAACTTATAATCTTTGGATGTTTTGGAGGTCTATCAAGAGATAACTTTTTCAAATTCAACATCTAACGGCGTGAAAAAGAGATTAAATTTGAAATTTAGCGGGTAAAACCACTGGCAGTGGCTAGTATTATAATGTTAAGGTTAACATTAAAAAGACCTTTGTTTACTCCCAGAGATTGTAAAACCCTTAATAATTCTAGGCTCTAATGAGCCAATGAGGCGAAATGTTCGCATTTAGTTTTAGTGCAACCAAAAGTCACGTATTGACGGGTCATACCTACTGAGTGTTATACAAGTGTATTATCTTATACCTTTGCATTCTTAAGTCTACAAATATATTACTTGAACTGAGGATATGATTGTAATTTCTAAAGCCTTCTTGCTTAACTTTAAAAGCAGCTACATTTTAATCGTCCATATGTATTATAATCACGACACGATACAATGTACAATAATTTTTGGGATGCTTTCAGCTCTTTATTGGTTACGCTGCCAATATTGTTTACAGCATACTTTAGTATGCTAAACTAAGCCTGCTGTATCTTACTCGCATTTCTGAAATTCAGTTTGGCCAATAAGCTTTACACTGGCGACATATAACTGATTTTAAGAACATGTTGGATTCATTCTGGACCCTAATTCGATAAGCCAAACTGTTACACGTGGATATCCATGCGAGATCATTATGTGCTGGTTTGACATATGTACTAGAATGTGTCATAGTGGTCTCACTAGCGAATGTCTGTTTTCGGTTGTATAAAACTTGCGACCATATTGTAGTCTTATGTCACTATAAAAGGTTGCTGAACTTGGTATCAAAGACACTGGTTTTTGATGAGCCTTGATGTGCTTTTATTTATTTATTTAATCTTTATTGCACAATACAAGATGGTACAAATGGCGAACTTAATGCCATAAGGCATTCTCTACCAGTCAACCAATGGGCTAAGCAGAAAGGGGTCCATTAAATATGACAGAATTAATAACAGAATTATATCATATCATACATATTTAAAACCTCGAAAGGGTTAACGTACGAGTATGATTACCCTAATAGTGCGTTAAATTTCGTTTGAGACTACCTACTAGTGACGACACGTCCAAAATATTCGTAGGCACGCCGTGGCAAATTTGGCTATCCTTTTCTTCATAGCCCACAGAAAAGTCGCAAAATGAAATTAGGCAAGCCGTCGGGAATCGAGTTTTATGGGCGCTTCGCCACCGCTACCTACTTGTCTATCTGACGGCATGTTAGTGTTGAAGAATCTTTAAATGGGTCCCCAAACGGGTAGCCCCTTGAAGTATATTAACAATTTCATAAAATTTTGCCTAAATCACCATGCTAATAAGTTGTGAATTTTCCCGTAAGCACTTACTTACTGAAAGGGGCGCCTCTCATCTGACAAGCACTCGAATAGACAACCTATCTTCTTTCACAAATAGGTATTTGCAATTCTTGTTTATAAAAAGGCCACCTAGGTTTACGTCGTCGCTATTCACCTGATTTGCCCCGCAGTCCAAATTTCTTTGAGGATTTTGAAGCGCGATCGTTACATTTAACTTGGATCTGGAGTATGGTTAAAATCCATAGAATCCTATTTTCCATTCGTTGTTTTGTTACTCATTGTCTACTGGATCAGGGGCCGTATCACAGGGCCAGTTGCTCTGCCCATATGCAACAGGAACTTACATGACCTTCATCACTTCCTTCTTTGTTTACTCTTACGCCTCAAAGGAGACTTCAGAACCTCTATAGAGAGACCTAAGCCCTCCTACGTGTAAAACTACAATGCGACTAGCATGCTCTGCTGCTATAAGTTTGGAGGAGTATTTAAAACCGAGTTAAGCCTAGCCAGTCATTTTGTGGGTCAGAATAACCAACTTCCATCCAGGTTAGCTTTTAAGCTCGCCGGCATCGAAATCGATGAGGAGGTATATATAATATATTTAGGGAAAAGTTTGGTAAGTTTCCACTGTTACTAAATATTTTAAGTTTGTTGTCATGCCTATAGTAGGAGTTAATTCTATCGAAATGGAATCTTGTAACCTTATCTTTATACCTAACCTGATCAACTATATTTCTCATGCCTCTGTTGTTATACTAATTACAAGTATATTGAACTGCTGCTATTATAGTTTTGTGGCATGTGCCTATCGTACATTAATAATCTTTCAAACTAGAGCTGGTTCTTATTAGTAGTCGCACTGAAAACTCACACGTTTTTACGTTTTGTGATGCGAATGAAGTGATATGAATGGAATGTTTTTGTCAGCACAGCTTTTTTAGTTACTGGCATTATGTAAAGCATTTTGTTTACACAGCTACATACTTATTAATGAGGACGTCTTAGTTTTATTTAATAACAATTGTAAGTTCTTAGATTTCTTGAATATTTTTATTTATTTCGGTGTTAACTTAAATAATTTGTTGCTTGACAAACAACAATCCTTCTTTGTGTCAAGCAGTTATTTGGTAACTAAGAATCAATGTGCCTGAGGACACAATCAGAATTTGACTCTTAAGTGCCTCCAATGAGCAGGCGTTTGCTGTTTAGATTGGTATGAGGTAACGCCGTTTATTCAGGTCAGCTAACAATCCACGACCTTAACACAAATTTATTATTTTTGACAGACGCCACGGTACACAGCCGTTACGACACAGCCAAAACAGTTATGCTATTCTTTTTCTAAATAATACCTAATGCGGTTAGCGGAGGAGAGAGTTCTAGACTTCCTACGTCTAAGGTTATTTTTCCTTTCTTTTAAAGTGAAGGATCTGGTTGGGTGCTTAGAAAACCTTGTCGGTTTTAACTTCTACACAGATCTTGATCTAAACAGCTTATTTTGCGTTTAGTCGCACTGATTTGTAGTGTAAACTGTATTTGGCAAGATTTTAAAATCATTATAGGCTTACGAGTACCTACTTCCTGGGATAAATCGAAATGCCGACCCACAAATTAATTATTGGTGACTGTGGACAACTTTTATACAAGCAAGTCTACAAGAGACCACGTGTGTTCCATTCTTCCTAACAGATGTACCAGACAGTTATTTTACTCATAAACTATGCTTTAGCGATTGAAAGAATTTGCTTATTCTATTTTTCGTATCCAACGTACGAGGTACGTACGTTTAATAAATCGATATTATATCGTTCAATATCGTGACCATGACGATGTCAAAATAAGTTTGACTGTGCAGACGTTGGCGTCGTTTGTTAAAGCAGTAGATAAGCCAATAAGATGACAGTTTTTTAACTGTATCCACTATATGGATATTCTAAATCTATATGTGCCTGTGGAGCGACAGTTATAAAAACGATGCATGGACATTACATGACGTCTCAAGGGACGACGCCATATCATGATACAGGCCAATGCAAGCCATCTGAAACGATACAATGGCATCTCTCCGAATGATAGACATACTCGTATATGGCGACATTGTATCATGTCGAGGATGACACAATGTTGTCTTACAGGGCGATGCATATCGCATCATTGGACGATGCAAGTCGTGTCCAGGGGTGAAGTAGTGTAGTCTTACAAGCTGGCACAATGTCGTCACAAGGTACGACGCAATGTCGTCCCACAGGACAACGCAACGTCCTCAAACAAGACGGAATGACGCATGACGCACGTTTTCTCACAGGACGACACAATGTCGTCTCACAGGACGATGCATCTCACGTGACGACACAATGTCGTCTCCCAGAACGACGCATGTCGACTTACAAGACGGCTCATGCCGTTTCACGGGAAGACGCATGTCGTGTCACGGGACGACGCCTGTCGTCTCACGGGACGACGCCTGTCGTCTCACTGGACGACGCCTGTCGTCTCGCGGGACGACGCATGTAGTCTCACGGGACTACGCCTGTCGTCTCACGGGACGACGCATGTCCTCTCATGGGACAACGTATTGTATTTTGACGGTGCCTATTGGAGGTCACTGCGTCTCGTCGCTGGGCCACGGACACCGAGCAGAATATCACAATATCTGAAGTAGCAACAATGTCGTCTTATAGGACGACGCATTGTGTTTTGACGGTGCCTATTGGAGGTCACTGCGTCTCGTCGCTGGGCCACGGGCTCCGAGCGGAATGTCACAATGTCTGAAGTAGCAACAATCATTATAGAATTTGCGTTTACATCTTTATGCAATTTGCACAAAATAAATTCCAAAGAAACTGTGCAATCATTACACAATTTGCGTTTGCAATTTACTTTTCGATATTTTTTAAACTTGATTGAGTACGTGTTGCTCGGCTGAGTTACAAAAGCGTACTGAGCAGAAATCAGCCTGGCGCTGGCACCGGGCGACATTAGTACCTGAGTGGCGCGACAGATGGCGCTACTAGTCGAGGAATCCACTCGATTAGGGCTGAGTTACAAGGGTGTAATCTCATATGTGGTTCAAGCCTAGGCAACGAATGCCTAAATATTTAATTTAATAATTTTGATATTTTTACAAGTTGCTTTTCAGGGAACATTGTGAGTAAACCGGACCTAATTAATCCTTAACAGTTTCCCTTTTGGGTTCGAATTCTTAACACACTCATAGCCGTCGCTTACTAAAACTAGTGCCCTGGCCAATTCATGACATTAGGTTGCTAAACGGATCCCAGGGCTCAGGACCGTGGCATAAAGCTGCTATAAATTCTACGAGTAGGAAGATGATTAGTACCTTTACCTTTTATACAAAAGCTCAAGCTATTTCAAGAGTAAGTAAAAGTCTCAACGGAAAATACATGTTTATAGCCATAAACTATTAACTTTTATTAAAGATAAGATTACATCCACACACCACAACAGTCAATTTATCATAATCCTTTATATGGCCGTCAAAAAAAGTTAAGAACGCTTGACATGACCCTATACTAATAATATGTTAAGCATTATATCTGAACTTTGGTCACATAGGCTCTGCTTGACAAGGGTCCCCTATTGATCGAGTTTCTTTTCAACAAATATTCAGGCAAAAGAAGGGGTTAAGTGGTTTCTTAACAGAGAGATTTCGGCCATTTTGGAGAATGAAAGTACAAGGGTACGTACTGTCAAAGAATAGAATAAATAATAGTATTTCATACAGAATGGCCACGCTCCGCCCGCCGCGGCCGATTGGTAGGGAACTAGTAGGCTAATCCATCAGATTGGCAGCGCATCGATAAAAAGCAAAATGTCTGTGTATTGTCAAACGTCATTTACGACAGCGGAAACAGCGCCCTAAGACGCACGCACACATTAAAGCTTCTACAGATGTGCCGTGCACACAAAGGCGCTCAATCGAGGTCTCTGACAACTTTCTATGTTCTATAATGCAAACAATACAGGACCTAGCTGCGTATATAAATTTAAAAATTACTGCCGACGTTTCAAGATCGACATTGTCCATGTGGTCCCAGAGAAACACTGCCTGACATCAACATCTTAAAGCCGCGCAAATTTTTCAAACTAGCCGCACGTTTGTTTCTAGTATCAGGGCTTGCAACTCCGAAAGTTTTTGTATGGGCCAACTCAAGAATTCTACTAAAGAAACCTTACTCCTGTATTTATAAATATATTTTTTATACCTGCTGTTTTTTACGTGAAATAAATAAAGAAATATTCTTATATCTAATTATTCATTTATGATTCAAAGCCAGTCTTTCCCGGTGTCTGCACAATAATATTCAACGTTGTCATCAACAATAACATTGTAACCTGATTTAATAATATATTTATATATTTATTTCTAATAAAGGAGTATTCACATAATACATAACTTTATTTGACTAAAGACAACCTCTACCTCCTTGGATCACCCATTTTTGACGAGGCCATTCCGTCTGTTCTAGATAAATCAATCTCAAAATTCAAAAATAACTCTGAACGTTTAGCCAAAATAAGCTCTCACTCTGCCTTATTCATTCTAAAATTTTGCCTACTCGTTCCTAAATTTACATACCTTCTCCGCTGTTGCCCTATTTGGAAATTTCCCAATCTAGCCCTTTCTATTGATATCCTTTTGAAGTCCACACTAGAATCAATTCTCAATGTTAAATTCAGCGAACAGGCCTGGACTCAGGCCTGTTTACCCATAAGATATGGCGGTTTGGGAACTCGAAAAATCTCGAGCGTGGCCTTGCCGGCCTTCTTATCATCAACCCACAGCACACAAGATCTCGCAGGTAAAATCCTTAAAGTCTCAATGACTGCAAACTGCGAGATCGCGTGCTTGGTTGAGGCTAAGAACGCCTGGCTAGCTGGATCGAGCCCAACTTTACCATCAAGACCAAAATTACAAAGGGCATGGGACTCGTTAGCTTCCGCCGCTACCATAAAGTCTTTGATCGACTCCTCATCCGGGCGGGACCGAGCCAGGCTGCTGGCAGCATCCAGGCCAGAATCGGGGCAATGGCTTCACGCCTACCCGTCACCTAACTTAGGTACTTTTATTGATCCGGGCACACTCCGAATTGCAGTCGCTCTCCGCATCGGAGTTGATGTGTGCGTGGACCACAATTGCATCTCCTGTGGAGCTGCAGTAGATAGCTTTGGTCACCATGGACTCGCCTGCTCCTCGGGCGCCGGCCGCTTGTCCCGTCACGCTGCACTCAACGACATCCTGAGAAGGGCGCTTGCCAGCGCATGCGTCCCCGTGGCTCTTGAGCCTCGGATTGTACGGGATGACGGCAAGCGTCCAGACGGGATGTCGTTGATCCCCTGGCGGATGGGCCGTGCACTGGTGTGGGACGCTACTTGCGCTGATACGTTGGCAGTGTCCTACTTGCCAGCCACGTCCAAACAAGCTGGGGCAGCGGCGGATGCCCGAGAGCGATCCAAGGTCGGGAAGTATAATAATTACTGTCTCGGCGCCCAGTACGATTTTGTTGCTTTTGGCGTCGAGACACTCGGCCCTTGGGGAAAAAGCGCGCGTGGGCTCTACAAGGAGATAAGTAAGCGGTTGAGGGACGCAACGGGTGACCCTCGCGCGGGCAGCTTTCTCGCTCAAAGAATAGCGATTGCTATTCAGCGCGGGAATGCTGCCTGCGTGATGGGCACCCTGGCTAAAGGGCAAAGTTTTGATACGTATCTATAATTAATTAATGATATATTTGTAATTTTATTTTTTATGTAACCTGATTATCTTTTTTTATCTTAGCTTAAGGCGAAATCAATCAAAACTTTCTAAACCGATACATTTTTATGATCGATGGCGGTTCGGCATCACATTTCGGGAAGTAATTTACATTATAAAGAATGTGTCCCATACAAAAATAGAATCATAATATTAATATTTTATCCTTCCCGTGACACGTCGGTTTGCGTAAGTCTACCAAGGTTTTAAACTTCAAATTATTAATGTGTTAATGTCTCGAAAGTTATTACATAAGTTGTCAAAGGATATTAAGTTGTAGATTGCTTAAAGTTAGACCTAAGTCTTCTAGAATTTAAGTTTTAAACGGATGGTTTACGTTTAAATAGATTTAGAATGAAATGTAAGCAGCATTAAATTGAGAGACCTATAATTTCAAGTTTCAGGAGTTCAATATAAATTGCCCTAAATAACCCAAATTGGTGTGACTACATTTGTGCAAATCGTTGTAAATGTAAGTGTGATTAATGATTATTCCTACTCGGAATCGTGCGTTGATTGTAATTAAGGTGTGCATCACCTGTCCGATTTCTTTTATTCACTGACGCAACCATTCCATGGGTAGGTACTCGTATGAAGGTCAAATAACGAAAATGAGAAAATCCTACTACTAGTATAATAGTCAGCTTTGAACTGAGAAATCGCGATTACTTGCAATTGAGATGACTAATATAACAACCCTTATAAAGATCGATTTTGCGCATTTAGCTCCATAACCCCTTGATCGATCCTGATCATACAACGTGTAACACAAATGCTTGTGATCCATTATTAAATTTAAACTTTCGTGAGACATACTATCACTATAAAATATAACGGTTACACTCACGTCACTTTAGTCACTTCGCGCGACATGTTTCGGGCTAAGCTCTCCGAAACTGATCCGTTTAAGGGCATAATTATTATCGTATTCTAATTATAAAAAACTAAGATATTTTATTATTTTCCGGATAAAAAAATGGTTTTGTATGGATGTTTGGCCGGCTGGGATGACGAGACCCATATAATAGTACATTATTGACGAGGAGGTGAAGTAGCACATTGATGGCTAAGTATTACGTTTAAACGGACGACTTTAGGAGTCCGTTTAATTTAATACGAAGCCAGCAATGGCCCTTCGCGCCGAGTCCAATATAGTGCTTTATTCAAAAATAATGCAAAACAGCCAACGTTGATGAACAACAAACAATATTGACATAAATAATATATTCAGGATAACTTCCAGGTTAAAAGAATGACCACTACCTCGAGCATCGAATTTCGATTCGAATCCTATAATTATCTCCATCTACAATTTTTTATGTTCGTGGACACTCGGAGCTTTGCCGCCATTATATATTTTTATTAAAAAGTATGAAGTGTATTTTTCTTCTGAATTTACCGTAAGCTATTTGAGATAACTAAAAAATCGCGGTACCAACATTATAAATAACAAATACCGAGGTTGTGTTTTGGCTGTTTAGGACCTTTGCCTTTCTTTTTGTATGGCTGTTGAACTTTTTAAAAAGTTTGTACCTCGACAAAAATGGAATTTGTATGCAACATTTATTTCGCGAAATCGAGCCTGCAATTTCCGAAACTTTTTAATTTTTATTTGACCATAAACTAGGCACTTCGCCGCCTAGTTTTTAACCGTAACAGTCAACCTTGCCGGATATTTTTGAATAAAAATATTTTTCACGTCTAAAAAATTTTTCTCCTACTGTTTCTTAATCGCAATACGATATCAATTGTACCCTTAGACGGTTCACCACTATTTTTGTTTCAGCCTTTATAAGAACTTTCAAATTACATATATTTATCCCTTCTACTATCCAAACAAATTTCATGAAGATCAGAAAATCGAAATCCGGCACGTCCCAGTAGCCAGCTAACAAAAATATATTTTGTTGTGTCAGAAGTTGTCTGTAATAATTTCGCTTCGCTACCGCTGTGCTCGCTCGTTCGATTTCGTGTCATAGTATAATTTAATAAAATGCTCCTAATGCCTCAATACACATTTCACCGAATTTCGATCAACACTTACACAATGATTTGTTAAAACACTCAAACGTAGGCTCTCAAAGCAGCGCCGGCGCAAGATCACTCCCAACAAGATCTATCAGAGGGCGCGTGACGCGCGGCGCGCCGCGCCGTACTCAGGCCGGCAGTCGGAACGCGCCGTGCAGTAGTGCGCCACGGGCCAGTTCGAATAACTCTCCGAAACATGTAGCGCGAAGTGACTAAAGGGACGTGAGTGTAACCGTTATATTTTATAGTCATAATCATCAGTGTTTATTTTCCATATTTATTTCAAATTTCACTTAGAGAAACATGTCCACTCTAAAGCTATAATGGTAACCTCAACCCTTAACCTTCGATCTATCCCAACAAATTCATCCACGCTCCATACTCCAACACTTCATGTTAATATAAAAAGTAGGATCATAGTGTTCCCTTTGATACGCAATTGTGGGTGAGTCGAGTTAAGTATACCTACTTAATATCCGCCAAGTATTATACAATAGTTGGCTATCTTAGATTCAGTAAAAGGCTTCTGCCTGCAAGATTCGCATATGAAATTTCATCCAAGTGACAAGAAATGGTTCAATTTGGACTGTGCTTTGCGAGCGTCTCTGTGATGACAATGTCATTGTCAGTGTAATAATGTTTCACGATCTGACAGCAAAAAAACTGTATATGGTCTATGATATATAATAATGACAGATGGGTTATGCACGCTCCAAAAGTGAAGCACTTTAAATGAGTGAATTCGAACAATTGTCGCTAGTCGCGCACCGGCCAGCGAGAGATGCGGACGTACCAATGAGCTTCCGTCACCCGCGTGAGAAAGAGACAAACTGTAATTGTCTAACAATGAGTGTGACAAAGATGTAATGATTGTCAAAATAGATAAACATATCAGAATCGTTGCTAGGTTATGAAACTTATGAAATAACTCTGGAAGTATTTTTTGTGTTCATTTTGTTAGAGTATAACCCATCCATAGTAAATATCATTGTATATGGTCAGCGTAATGAACAAGAATTTTCTTGAAATTGTAAAGTTTTTTTAAGTGTATTAAATCCTGGTCATGGAGCAGAGTACTTAACTGAGATTTAGACTCGCCCGTACTTTGTAAGCGATTTTAACGAATCCCAGGTGTGACATGGGTTCCACTTGACGCCTACAAAATGGGATAATTGTGATGCAAATCCGAACTTTTCAAACCATCCCTAACAAACCTTAATGCTTAATATTTAAGGTCGATTTTCGAACGGTTCAAATGAAATACGTCGTGCATTTGATATGTTGTTAAGGCAAGCGAAATGATGTAGACATGAATGTGAATTTGGTATTAAAAGTACGTGTGGAATATGATTTCGGCTATAAAAAGTTTTAACGATCATTCGTGTGGCTTATTTTGTTGGAAAATTCATCGTTTTGAATACTTTTACGTTGTTAATGGACTTGTGGCAACATTCCATCAATAAGGGTATTCATAAAAAGATATACTTATAAGCATACACGCATGTAACATTTCTGAAGTTGCAGGCATCCCTAGGGTACATACGGCTTACCACTAGTTAGCCTGTATGCTTATTTGCCATCGGTGGCACAAAAAATAGCGGAGAACGCATGTAGGCACGCTAGGTTATGCGAGTCGGTTTTGCGTGTGAAAGCAATTGTTGAATATACTTGATAATAAATAAATAAATAAATAAATATTATAGGATAATCTTACACAAATCGACCTAGGCCCACGGTAAGCTCAATAAGGCTTGTGTTATGGGTACTAGACGACGATATATATATATAATAGATAAATATGAATAAATACTTAAATACATAGAAAACATCCATAACTCAGGAACAAATATCTGTGATAAACACACAAATAAATGCCCTGACCAGGATTCGAACCCGGGACCTCCTGCTTCGTAGGCAGAGTCACTACCGACTAGGCTAGGAGGCTGTTAACTTGATAATCTTAGTACTTCATTGAATTACCGTTTCTAAATTCACTCCCGAGCTTCCAATGACTAAATGATTCCCAATAAGAAACGTGCAGCAACTTCCGTACGATTAAATCTCGAGGCAGTAATATCACCGCCGGTAATATTTTGAAACATTCCGCTGGGTGCCATTTTATGCATGCGTGGCGAAACGTACGTTTCATATCTTTTGGGTAGGTGTTGCTTGGTTCTGTATTTAACTGAGAGCGAAACAAAACGGGCAGTTGAGCCAGAAAAAAATCTATAGTACCCTAGATATACGATGATCGTGATCAGTGAGTCAGTGACAAAATTAAGGAATTTTTACTTGCAATAATTCTTAAAGTATATGTTGAAATTTAATGATATTGGGAATATATCTTCCTTGTGTTATGGCCTCTTGGTCACAGAAATTTCTGCCTTCTCGCTTTTTCGACAACAGAATTAGAGGGGGTTCTAAAATGGCCTGAATGGCTTCGGGAAAAGGATGGTACGGCCGTGCCTTTGTTGTTTGTTTTGCTCAACTTGGCGGGGGCCGTGCCCCGTGATACCTAGATTTAGATTTATTTGTTCTCTCAATAATATTACATTATATATAGTACCTAAGTAATATAAATATGGACACATACTGAGATCGTCAAAATAATAAAATAACATTTTCAATACAAATTATGTCAAATAATTTAAAAGTAACAATTAAATTTATAATAAGTTTAACAATTAACAATTTTTATTGATAATAATGGTATATAATTTAAATAGAGTTACAGAATAATTAGATAGTAAACTTACAAGTTCGAGTATAATACCTTATTTTGAACATAGGATTATCTTATGTAAAGTACTCGTAACGTTCATGTTTGTGGTTTAAGAATTGTTTTAAATTATACAATGTCCCACTTAGCAGTAGAGTTTATACTTTGTGGCGAAAAATGTTGATATTAATTTCAGCTTTTAATACTTTAGGTAGCTTATTATATAATTTCTGAGCCATTATCTTGGGACACTTTTTCGTCATTTTTAACCCTACATTCGGTCTGTGTTCTCTGGGTACCTTGTTGGACGTTTACTGACATCGCCAATACGCACAAAATCGCTCGGATTTTTCTTCACACATAGCACAATTTCAAGTATATATGTCGAAACAAACGTTAATATCCCTAGGTCTTTAAAGTGTTCTATACAACTATCTCTATAATTTACATGTGCTGGGACACGGATTGCGCGTTTTTGCATCTTCAGGACACGGTCGAAGTCCGTAGAGTTTTCCCAAAGTTTCCCTATACCAAGTATTTATCAAATAATGCGTGTTCTCACGCAGTGAGCTGCTCCGTCTAGCAACGTAGTTGCCATCAGATATATGATTTCAAGCTAACATGGTCATTTACATTATAACTACTATTAGATATCGGATGCTCCAAATTTCACCGCTCACCTCGGCCGCTCCCAAAGAGGTTGAAATAAGAACGGCGAAGCGCGTCTAGGAGAGTTGGCGTGACAGCTAAATTGGCTGTGTGGGCCGGGCGCAAAGCGCAAGAAAACTGAGAGTAGCTCTTTGGCCGTCGTAGAGAAATAAGTGTAAAAAATGCATACGAATGCCAGAATGAGCCATTATAAGGTACCACAACTAACGCTAGAACTCAAACAAACGAAATTCCCAATATTGGTGTCTGATCGGGTACTCCCACACAAGCGCTGATACATACCTTGCTGATATTTAATTTATAAGCACTTTAAGCATTTTAAAATACTTTGGGGGTTGTTTATTAAATATTTTTAACAATTCTAATTATTAAACGTCGTCATATTTCAGATCTCTGATAACGATGTAAATTAATTATCTGTAACAAACACAACAGACACAATTCTGCACAATTATTCGCTTCTAGAAATATAGATAATAATATAAATTACTCATACCCAGTGCCACACACGTGTTACACGTGTTTTGTCCTATGTTAATAATGCTTTTATCTTTTATTAGTTCCACTTGACGTTGCACCGCCTACAACTTATCTGCTTTGCCCTTAGGTTGACTGGTAGAAAATGCTCTATAGCATTAAGTCCGCCTGATGTACGATTGTGTATTCCTTTTGTGCAATAAAGTTTAGATAAATAAATATCCCAACAATTTTAATAGCCATTTCTGTCACTGCAGACAATAACATGTCAAATATACTGACACGGTCGATTCCTATAGAAATCATAGATAAGGGCGCCTCTATCCTAAGAGCGACTAACGCACAAAAGTGGTTGGTGCTCTGTGGCCGCTCCGATATTTTTGATGGCGACTGTAGAATATTCCTTCAGAGTTCTAACTACATTTGCTTGTGAAGGTTGGTTTTCACTTGACGGTTTAATCACAAACTGGGGGCTTATTTGAGTTGAGACAAAGGGGCAGGTGTGACGTGATTTCCTTTTGTTCACGTTCCTTGTAAATTAGCTCTATGCCGGAACTATGGTAGTCACTTCGAGGAATCGAATAAAGGTCTTCGCACACTAGGTATTAGGGTGGGTGTCGGAATTGTCGGAGTACCAACATAAAAAACAAAATTAAAAAAAAAAGAAAAATAACCATTTTGAGCACGTCCCTAACACTATGCATATCGTGAAAATAAATGTCTCTTTTTGGCAAGGTACTTTTTTTTTCAATTTATTGGCTCTGTACCATGCTATTTCGAGCCAACAATGGTATATATTTTAAGCTAAAGTGACAATACATAGATATACTCCGCAGACCATAGAAAATGTAAAAAAAAATTTATATGAAAACTTTGAAATGGACCCGGAGGCAGAAAATGAATACGCACCTTTTTAGGGTTCCGTAGTCAACTAGGAACCCTTATAGTTTCGCCATGTCTGTCCGTCCGTCCGTCCGTCCGCGGATAATCTCAGTGACCGTTAGCACTAGAAAGCTGAAATTTGGTACTAATATGTATATCAATAATAATAATAATAAATACTCTTTATTGCACACCTCATACAGTTACAAGCACAAATTTTACAATTAGATAAATTAAGGGTAGAGGTAACAACAGGCGGTCTTATCGCTAATGAGCGATTTCTTCCAGACAACCTTTGGGTAGTGGAGACTAGAGAAAAACAATAAGCAGTAGGTGGTGCATAGAAACAAAAGAGACGAAATAGATAACACAGCACATTCATATGAATATACATACTTAAATAAATACAAAATAAACATACATATACGTACATATATACATATATAATACACAGAGTAAGAAACAATAGTGTCAACTTAAAAACCTAAGGAAGAGATAAATAGTATTCCTTAAGTTGCGATTTAAAGCTACCAATAGATTGCGCGCGTTTTATGTTGAGAGGGAGAGAATTCCACAAACGAACGGCCTGGAACGTAAATGAGCAATTATAAAATTTGGAAGATGAAGATGGCACTTTTAGGAGCAATTTTTGAGAGGATCTAATAGAATTAAGATAAGAGAAACGCTCTTTGAGGTAGCGGGGAGTTGCAGGGTTAAAAAGTATAGAAAAGAGTAAAGAAAGTATGTATCAATCAACAAAGTGGTAAAATAAAAAGTGGAAAAAAATGTTTTATTAGGGTATGAAAAAAAAAATCACTCCTCACTTTACGTATAGGGGAGGTCTATACGTAAAGTGAGGAGTGATTTTTTTTTCATTCAACCCTAACGTGTGATATATTGTTGGATAGGTATTTAAAAAGTAACAGGGGTTTAGTGAAATCATTTTTTGATAATGTAAATATTTTCGGAAATAATCGCTCCAGAAGTTAAAAAAAATTTGTCCCCCCCTCTAACTTTTGAACCATAAGTTAATCTCAAAAGTAGAACTTTATAAAAACTTTCTAGGAAAATTATTTTGAACTTGATAGTTTGAATAGTTAGTTTGATAGTTTGAATAATTTCTGACCTAAGTTTGTAATTTAGCCGTAAAAGCAGGTGTTTATTGTACCTGTAATTTCTACAAAATCACAATGAAATGACGTGCTTTCAAAAACTCTTAAGTGGGGACACTTACTGTGACGGACGGAAAACTACGGAACCCTACACTGAGCGTGGCCCGACACGCTTTTGGCCGGTTTTTATTACTGTGCCCGAAGGCTAACTAATACTTTTTTTTCTCCATACATGAGTGACCCACCATACTAGGTACATATATCAACTCCACCCCACAGCGGCACCAACTCAACTCACTTTTGAGGATTCAACTAGGTGATTCACTCAATAGTCACTAGTGGACAACGTGGTGTCAACGAGTGGGCAATGCCGGCAAAATGTATGCCTGGCTGTCGCAAGCGCGATAGTTGGCGCGGAGGGGCGTGTAGTGGGCAAACGAGTTGGAGTTGATCTAAAGTGCACGACGCGTGGACGTTACGTAGACTACACGCCGTAAACTACAATTACCTCTTCTTCTTCTTCTTTAAGTGCCTTCTCCGTCCCGGAGGTTGGCGATCTTATGCCTGAAGTCTGAAGTCATGCGAATTAGTTTCTCTGTACTGTCCACGTCTAACCAGTCTCTTACGTTCCTTGTCCATGATATTCTCCTTCTGCCACATCAGCGTCCTCAATCTTCCCTTCAATTATTAGTTTTAACAAATCGTAGTTTGAGTTTCTATATATATGTCCGAAATATGCTGCTTTCCTTTATTTAATAGTCTTTACGACTTCCACCTTCTTTACAATTACATACATTTTGAAAATACCAGGTAGGTCAGGTAGGAAATACGACATAAGGCTTAAATATCCATATTTCAGTCTGAGTCGAGTGGATATTGAATTGGTATAGTGTGCGAAGACCTCAAGCTAGAGAGGTTATTTGAGCCAGAGGGCTCTGAGTAGATAGGTACTCAGAACTAGTTAGAATTTTGATTACCTACATACAAAGACTAGGCTTTGCAAAGACACTCTAGGTACGTACAGATGTAGTGAATAATCCTTTCCTTTCGTATTTTCTCGGAAATGTTCGTTTTTGTCTTACTACTTCACTCGCACTCAGTACCCATCGAGACAACGTAGGGAACGGTCGCATTGCAAGAGGAAGTATCTATATAGAGTAGTTAATACCATTTCGACGCATATTGCCAGAAACGCAAATAATGGTGGTGATTATATATACGGTTTCCGAACGCAGAAAATAGGATTTATGATACGGGTGTAGATAAAATAAGTTATGTGTAGCTCCACGGTTTTAAAATAAGTTTGTACTCGTACATTGTTTCGAAATGAAGAAAATCGGTGGAGACCGATTTCTATGGAAACGCCTCGGTACTGACTAAATCTTAGAGAATTCAACCACCCGGAGTCGCCATTGACAGGCGTTCCCCTCTGCCGAAAACATATGACCAGTGGTCATACACATGTATCCTGGACTGACGTTTATCTGACGTAGCTATTTGTACGTTACGTACGAATAGCCATACATTTGACGTTTCCCTCCCCCGCAAAAATCGTCATACTTTTGTATAGAAAATGACAGACATGGCTACTCTATCCGGGTTGAATTCTCTAAGGACTAAAAGACTAAAAAACCGACTTTGGTTTGATGTACAGTCGCCGTCAGGTATATCGGAGCGGCCAAGGTGGTTACACATATCTGAACAACGCCTCTATTGTCAAGGCGATATGGTGCATGTTCAGATATTTTTGAGTACCTTAGCCGCTCCGATATATTTGATGGCGACTGTACCAACAAAAAATATATTGTAGTATATTCGGCAACTGATGACGCCGAGTATGCATGGATGTGAATTTCCGCGGATTTGTCATTTCCTCATTTGTCACACTGAGTATTGGTTTAAACGTTTATAGCGGCTGTACACTCTCAATGACCGCCATTGGACCGCCATGGCCAACTCGATTGTGCGAACGGTCGGGAAGGAGGGCAACCGCGGTCGGGGAGGAAGGCTGGATATTGCGATAACTCAAAACAAGACTGCACTCCTAGAACTCCCCTGGGGAGTTCATTTATCTCTATGCTCCGAAAGGGCTGGCTAAGGAGAGTCGGTTGGCATAGCCTCTAGTCGCCTTTAGCTAGCTAGATATAATGAACTTCCCTTGGGAGTTATGCGGCATGTAAACCAAATTACCGAGAACTCCTTTGGGGAGTTCTTGGAACTGAAAGTATTAACGTACTTTCCCCTTATAATAGGCCGAATTCTGCTACTCGATAAGGTAGGGTTGCCCACGACCTAACCTTCCTCTATCATGGTCATGTGCGTATCGGGTAGTTTGAGTTTCTGGTACTATGCGTAGATTGATCGGTCTGGTAATTTGAGTATCCGGTCATTTGCGAAATGAAATTATGGTATTTTGCGTAGATGGTAATACGCGTATATAATCATGGTCATGTGAGTATCAGGTAATTTGCATTTCTGGCAATATGCGTCGAAATGGTTAATACCACAGAAATATTTTGTTGATATTTATGTTAGATTTTGTGATAAACTTCATGGACTCGTGTATTAATGCAGGCCACCTATATTTTGATAGACTCTTTACATGTCACTCTTGTCTGTCATTTTTGTAAATAATAAACATTGATTTTATTCGATCCACATTAACAATTTATAACAGACATGCCGAAAGCACTAAGAAAAGGGAAACGTTTAGATCGGCAAGCCTGCGAAGTTATTTTCAATATTTATTTATATTTCTTAACTGAAAATGAAAAATTCAAACATACCAACTATACTGCTTACATTTGTAAAGTCCAAAAACGAGTTTCGGAGGCCAGTGGAATTTCTCAACGAACATTAAATAAAATATTGCAAAAAGAATACATAAATCAATCTACCTCCAATAGTCCGAAGTCGGCAAAGTTGGGTAGACCAAATAAATTATTTTGTCTAGGTCTTGACGATTTTGACTACAACGTTATACGCCGATTAGTGTATAATTTCCATTTGATATACAAACAAGTACCTACAATTAAAGCCCTGAAGTCCAAGTTATCCGAAGCCATAAATTTTAAGGGATGTGACTTTACGCTAAGAAAAATTCTTAGAAAAATGGGATTTCGGTATAAAAAAGTTGAAAACAACAGAAAATTACTTATCGAGAAAGATGATGTTCGTTTAAAAAGAGTAAAGTTTTTAGCCGCGATAAAAAAGTACAGATTGCAAGGGAGAGAGATTGTTTATATGGATGAAACATACATCCATACCTCACATTTGGCAGGTAAAAGCTGGGCTGACTCGTCAGAAAACGGAGTGAAACAGTTAATTTCTAAAGGACAACGTCTTATAATAGTGCACGCTGGTAGTAGAAAGGGGTTTATACCTGGGGCATTGATAATGTATCAGTCTACTGATAAAACAGGTGACTATCACAACGCGATGAACAATGAAAACTATGAAAAATGGCTTCGTAATCAACTCATTCCAAACTTAGCTCCACATTCGGTACTAGTAGTAGATAATGCTGCATATCATAATAAGTACCGTAAAACGGGGTTACATTGATTAGTTTTTAAATTTAAAGTCGTATAACTCAGTGAGTTTAAACGTAAATAAAATGGAAAAAAACATATAATGGCGAATCGACGTCAAGTTTTGATTGCTTTTGATAAAAAAAAAAAGAGTTATTAATACTTTTGCAGAAAAAAAAAAATTTGTGTCTTATCAACTCAATGTTTGAAAAGGGGTTATTTTGATTAACCTTATTTTTTTCATTTTATACAAAAGTATCCCCTAACGGGATTATAACACAAAAACAAAAACTTTTCTCCATTCATTATTGTAGAAGTTATAGGTTTTCAAAGTACCGCGGGGTGAGATTGATTGCTGGGGCCAATATGATTACTTTTAGACTAGACAAATATTGAGATTGGGTAAGGAAATAAAACACTATTAAGTACAAAAATATGATTCATTAACAAAATGAAACTATGTGAACAAAAATAATCAGTCTCAGTAGGTAATCTTATTTTTTGAGATCAACTCTTAATGAGGTAGGTAGGCACCTATCATATATTATTACACCTAATTATTTATTACCTATAGGTAAAGGATTAAACAACATATGGAATTTATCTAAAAGGAACTTAAAATAGAAACTTCTTCTATGAATTTAGAAAAACAATAGAAGTAGGTAAAAAAATCTCAAGTTTTCATTAAGTGTTGGGAACTTGAAATAGAATCTAGTCCTAAAAACTAATAAAAGCAATAGAAGTAGGTAACAAAAAATCTCAATTCTTTCATCGATAGGAACTTGAAATAGGAACTAGTTATAAAAACAATAGAAGTTATATAAGAGTCAGCAAATACAATTACAGTTCTTTGATCATCACGTCACAGGGGAATGTGTAAGTATTGTCAGATTGTATGGGTTTCGGAAGATAAGTGATAATGTCACTTTCTTCAATGATAGATACGTCATTAGGAACTTCTCGGAAAATTGTCTTCGTTTTCTTTTGGGACTTGTATCCTTGCACAACCAATTTGTTGCCCTCGCAGATATCTTCAATGGAACAAACATAATGATATGTCTTTTTGCCTTTCTTGGATCCAAATTTTGCCAAAATAAATTGTCCTACTTCAGGACCGTATGTACGATCCCTTGAATTTTCTTCAAAATTCGACACGTTA
Organism: Pammene aurita; assembly: GCA_947086415.1. NCBI lineage: Eukaryota > Metazoa > Arthropoda > Insecta > Lepidoptera > Tortricidae > Pammene > Pammene aurita. Next base: position 39,187,767 of record OX352295.1, on the reverse strand, counting down.
TCAGGAATAGCATCATTTACTACTTCACTGAACGGAGGTTGATTGCTGGTTGATGGTTCATTGGTATTGAGAACTAACCTTGACGGAGAATTGGATCCCGATACCAGGTTCTGATCATTAATGGTCTCTGCGAGGTCAACACTTGGGCTCATGGACTGTGGTGGATCGTCAACGGTCGAAATACTTTTTCCAGGTTCTACATTTAATCTTTTTCTCTTTCTCGCCGGCTCTGTCTGTGTACCAAAACGTTGTTGACGTAAATAATCTTTTAATGAATCCCGAACAACATGTTCGATCTCAGGAGATGGAGTATCCCGCGGCAGTTTCTTTAAAACCACATCCCGGTTACATGGATGTATACCTGTGGCCATGAAGCTGCTTATGAGGTCTCTTTTGACAGCAGATGTCTCAGAAGAAGCGGTATTTTGTGGGGGCTTATTATCCATATTTCGTATTGCAGTCTTTAAAAGATGTGGAAAAATTTCCTTGGGCACAGATGCAGCTTTAAGATTTTTGTTTTTCCAATCTTCAAGAGTTTGTCGCCATGCGAGCTTCATTGGACGGAAGAATCCAACATCCAGAGGCTGGGTTATATGGGTGGAATTGGGCACCAGACACACAAAACTTATGTTGTTTGTACTACATGCAGCCAACACGTCATTATCAAGATGTGACGACAAGTTGTCACCTATCAACACCTTCTTCCCTTCCAGCCTGTTAGCATGGGGCAAAAAACACGTCATAAACCAATCTCTAAACGTTGGCGAGTCAATCCACCCGCTAGCAGTGCGATTGTACCTGCACCCACGACTACAACAAGGCTCCTCACAGCAAGGTTTTCCCACAATCCCCCTTTCCTTCCATGTGTCATATAAGTGGGTACTTTTATAGATCACGTAAGGTGGCAACAATGTACCGTCTGCCGAACCACAAATCATGACGGTTGTACTGCTCTTTGAAAAGTTTGCTGCACTTTGAAGACTTTTTCTGGATACTTCACTCCTCGTCTATAAACACACCTCTTCTTGCCTGGGTCATCGGCCATATTCGACTCGTCGTAATTGAAAATATTGGACGGTGGCACATTTTCTATCTCGCGTTCTAAGTTATCAAAATATTGATTTAATGATGTTCGTCCTACACAAGCTCTAGACCTTTTAATGTTTGTAGTGAGTCTTTGACCATAATCATTTTTATGCCGTTTTAAAACGCTCAGAGCCCACTCCACACTTGGCAGATTATTTGTAAAACGTTCTATAACCCTTCCTTGTCTATCCAGAAAACATTTAGCGTACATACGGAGGTCAAGTATCGTAAGAGGAAATCCCCAATCACCGCACATAGCTGCAGCACGCAAAATGGCGGTCTCTTCCACGTGTGTGAAAACGGGTTGCCCACCGTGTCTTCTTCCATGTAGCCCCTTATATTTATTGTATAGAGTCCCGAAAGGAATATTGTATTGAATAGAGGCAGCGTTTATGCTTAATTCATCATTAGTTATTTTAGTTATAGCCTCTTCTAACTGTTCTTGGGTGTAATTTTTATAGTTGCGGCTACCCGCAACTTTTTTATACGTACGAACCATGCCCACGCAATCTGTAGACAAGTATGCAAAAAAAATCAGTAAGTAAATAGTTTTACATACTAGCTAAGACGTCCTAAAAACACAACTAATATATAACATCAGACAGGCACACAGGGGTTGATCACACGTTGACTTATAATGGCTTATCCAATGTTGTTTTTACTTTGTATTTAGCTGATAGGGTTACTTTGATAAGCGTATAAACTTCATAGTGTGCTAAATAATTATTTCTGGGGCTAGATTGATAACTATCAATGTCGCCTCTGATATGAAATCAAAGTAGCCTCGGTTAAGTATCGTGCTCGTATAAATAAACATGGCGGTCCAAAGTAACAAGTGAAAACATGCTTTTAATCACAAAGAAACCTATAATTAACTATGCTATTCACTTTTCATGAAATAATTATACTTACGGTTGCCCCCCTGAAGTTTTACAGTAGATATTTTCACAAATATTAATTTTTAACAACATTTTTATATTAATTTCTCTGCTGGTTTGTTTTGTTTTATGTTGAGGTGTCTTTTTTGTTATGTCATAGTATTTTTAATTAATTACAAAAATTTATTGTTATAAAAAAGGTCTGCAAAATCCTACTGTAGTTTTGACTTATAGTTAGACTTTTGGGGTTCCAATCCTTATAGAATCATTAGATCATCCCAACCGGAATTTGGTTTTTATCAGTGCGTTTTATTGAAATAAAACGTCCTCGGTAACTAGTTATATTTTTGTTTACCTAACGAATTCTTTATATGATAGAATCGTGGTGGTTTTAACATCTCAGTGTAATATACGTCAAACGGGCAGTTTGACATTTGACATTGATAAATAAAGTATGCGATTTATTTGATACCTACACGTAATTTAATAATACAGTAATTCATAGACACATCGGCACCATTCGGGTGTTATCGTTGTTCCGAGTTTTGCCGATAGGAAAGGATTATTCACTACATCTGTACCTCATGTTATGGGGAGTGCAGGTAAGATTTTAAATTCTGCATGGACAATGTATAGGGCCTCTTATGTTATTTTTGTAGGGTTAAGTATTGGTAGTAACAACCTATGAGGTGATCAGGCGCGGTCCGAGGGAGGGCGGGGGTCACATGGGACATGACGCCCCCAAAATCGTACACGTCAAATAGAAAAACTCATTGCTGACCCCCTCAAAACCTCATTTCTGAATTTTGTGACCCCCCAAAATTTCATTATATAAGCCCCCCCCCCCCCCATTTCAGGGTGTGACCGCGCCTGGAGGTGATATATTTTAAGGTTCATTACCTTTATACGTCTTTAGTTGGATAAGAAGACACTGGTATTATTAACTATTTATTTATACTAAGAGTAAGAACTCATCCGACCGTCGCTGTCAAACCGCTTGCATGATTTTAAGGCACACACTTGAACTGAATTCAGCGCGCTTTTCAGCTATCATAATCAAAAATCAGCCCGAAAATGGAAAAACCCAACTTTCGGCTGAATTATATCTATATACTCCATTGGTTGGCAGTCCTCAACTGTGCGTTTCTCCAGAAACTTCTTACCTCGCACAACAAAACTGTGGAAGTTCATTCATCATGTCCTCTGCGGTATTTCCGGACCGATACGACCTTCAAACCTTCAAGAAAAGAGCGTATTCCCATATTAAAGGCCAGCAACGCGCTTGTGACCCCTCTGGTGTTGCGGCGTCCATGGGCGGCGGTAATTGCTTACCATCAGGCGATTCGTCTGCTCGTTTGCCTCCTATTTCATAAAAAAATTGAAAAATTTGAGTACCATAGACAAATTACCGACTTACGGCTGATTTTTGTCAACGATAGCTGAATTCCGCTCAAATGCGTGTTGCACCTAAATGAGGATGCAATGTCTTTTATTGTACTTAACACATTTTAGGGTTCCGTAGCCAAAATGGTAAAAACGGAACCGTTATAGTTTCTTCATGTCCGTCCATCCGTCCGTCCATCAGTATGTGTATTTTACATAGGTGTGTTTTATTTTACTCGGAAACTGTAACAGGTATCCTAATAAAATTTAAACATAGGGTGTATATCTTATATCGCTATTTAGTTCTGTAGTTAAATTGCAGAAAAAATATTTTAGGTGGCGCTCCATTCATGTATACTTAACTAAATAAAAAGAAAAAAAATATCAACACCTTGCACATCAATCGATAGGTGTTTAAAAATAATATCGAGGTTTCTTTGAACATTGTGATTAAGTAAATATTTTCAGGAATGATCGCTTCGAAAGTCAGAAAAATTGTGTCCAAAATATGAAGAAAAAATTAAAAGATGCCTTATTATTAATTACATACTTTCTATGAAAAATATTTTAACATTATCGGTTGAGCCATTTTTGAGTTATCTCCAAAAAACTTCTTCCATAGGGATCAGATACGACCCTTTGGTTCAAGTTTGGTTCTTATTCCATTGAAGGAACGGAACCCTCCATTATGCGTGGTCCGATACTTAAAGGTGTTCGGAATTAGCAAATTCAAAGAATTATTTTTCTCTTCGCGAGTAGCATTTTTAATATAATATAAAATGTTTTTTAAATGTACTTATAAGACTTTAAATCTTTACATTAGCTATTAATGCCGTGGTACAGTCAAGTGTAAAAATATGGTTCTAGTCAAACTTAAATAATATCCTAACGCTCTTACATCGGTATAATAAGGCCATCGGCCATATTTATGACACAATTGTTTCGATAGCTACTTATCGATAGCACTTGACTCAATGTCCACGAGTGTATCACATTTGACAGTTATTTTCAATTTACTCATTAAATTCCGGATATCATTTTTTAAAGTTAAGCATTTAAAATGAAGAGTTTTGTCTGTAGTCTGTGTTCTGCATTTTAATAACTTAACCAACATAAATTCACATGATTTCCCCACAGCAAATACCGATTCCACATAAAAATATATTAACAAAGATGGCCGCCAAAATAAATCGCCAGTACTGCACTTGACACAGCTAATACCATTCCTACTTCGTAGCTCTTATTTCAAGGCGACAAGGTCCACCTATGACCAATTATGTGTGTTACTGTTCGTACCATCGTTCACATAATTAGCTGACTAAATTTAAACTTTATTGCCATGTAAATAGGGTCCATCAATGATCAGTAAATATCAATACGAGTGTGCGGGCGACACCGGTATTCACGGGACCATTAAAAGAACATTAACTCCCATTGGGGCATTATTTAGGGTTGTCGATCAATGTGTGAAATTTTCCATCGTATCGCTGAAACGTGGGTCAGGGGAAATGTTTCCGTTGTGATGTCCAATAAAAAAACAAACTGTACCGCAGCTCTCAACATATCGCTGCTTATCTAGAATAACGCTACATTTCGAAATACTCCGTTTTGCAAATAAGTATAAAACTAGATGGGCAAAACGCGAATATTTATCGTGAACATATATTTGATATGTTTTCTTATAGAACAACGCATTTATATGTATTTTAATGTTTTGATGTACTGTTGTTTTGAAAAAATATGTCCCGCCGAGTTTCTTGCCGGTCATAATTCTTCTCGGGTTCAGAGGTGTAGGGTTAGAACCGGTGTAGTTTGTTTTTGTTTTCTCTCTTTTACTTTGACGTGTAAAAGTGCCCTTGTGGCCTACTTACTGAATAAATGTTAGAGTTTGAGTTTGAGTTTGAATAAAACGCCTATAGGTTTACGATAAAAATTACGAGATGGCAGCATTGTGCCGTTTTACAATTGGTCTATTTCAACTATTTCTGTCACAATTTTATGAGCAAGACCAGACGATCTGTTCACAAGATTATTTACTAAATACATCTCCATCGCAAAATTATACGCAGATATACGTCCATCTTTTTCTGTAACAGTGTCGTATTCCTAAATAATTCCCTAAAAACCCAAAAAGCATTTGGGAATGTGCCGTTATTGCTCATAAAATCCAAAGTATATTTTTAAATATTTTCTGTTACGACATAATGTTGTTATCTATTGTTGTTTTATTCACCTTATACTTCAATGATAATATAAATTAGAGAATAAATTTCCATGAGAAGCCCAGATTTCAATATAATGTAGTAAAAAAATCCGTCCATATTAACTAACATAATGCGATATCACGCGCCGTTGCCACGCCAATCTATCACACCGACGCCGACGCCGATCGACGACCGTGAAGGTTGGCATCTTGGGACGCTGCCTGATCTAGATTACCTTGTTTATTTTTATTGTTTAGGCTCACCAGATAATGTAATGTGACTTTTATATATTACGTCGGTGGCAAACAAGCATACGGTCCGCCTGATGGTAAGCAGCTACCGTAGCCTATGGATGATTGCAACTCCAGAGGTGTCACATGCGCGTTGCCGATCCTTTACAAAAATGAGGATTCACTGTATTGACCGCTAAAGAAACAAGAGGGTATCTCATCGTCAACACACTGGGTCCTCTTTGAGCTCTTTGGTTACCTTATTCACCAGCAGGAACACAGCACTATGAGTAGGGTCTAAAGCTATTTGGCTGTAGTTTTCTGTAAGGTGGAGGTACTTCCCCAGTCGGGCTCTGCTCCATATTTGAGCGAGATGACATTCGCTGTGTTGTGCCCTGCCACACAATAGCGAGATGACATTCGCGTACCCATACCTCTCTTTCGGACGTAGTTCGAAGTTTCGATTTACCCCGCCACACTACAGTAAGCATTCAAATGATTTAATGGTTTCCAAAGCTTCATGAGGAAAAGACGCTTCTTAGAGATACCTACTTACGGCTGTTACACGTACTTTATGATTAATGCTCTTAATTCAGGGTTTCTCAAACTTATAGCCCCACGTACCGCTCCCCTGTTAAATTTCCAAAACGACTTCGAACCTAAAGAGGTAAGATAAGATAAGATAAATCTATTCGTAAAGCCAATTTTCATGTCAAATTAAAACATTTAAAATAAAAATTCACATCATTAAAATGCTTAATTAAAAAATAATATTTAAAATACGTATTATTTAACGGTACAAAATAACTCTTGAAACTTTATACAAGTAAAAATCTTTGTAGCTGTAAAACGGGTGCTCGACAAGCCATTCTTTAGTCGGCGCTTAAAGCTGCTTAAGTTGGGAGCATCAACTATAATTTGCGGCAACTTATTGAGTACTATGGGTCCCATCACATGTGTTAGAAATTCCGGAAAAATAAAAAAATTACGTACATGTGTGTCTCTCACCCGTTAACTTTCATATGCTGTCTTTTCGTGAACCCTTTTTTATCACTTCTCAGCCGAAACTCACACTTCATTATAAGCTTCTCCTATAAAAGTATTCCCTAGGGATGATTATACTTATAAGCCTCGCTTGCTATTGAATGTAAAGGTCAACCTATAAATAGTTGCAACGAAGTGAATTTTCTGGTTATTACGATAGATGGGTTTTTAAATTGGAAACAGCAGGTAACTAACATTTGTAACAAGTTAAGTCGATTTGTTTTTGCCTTAAGCAGATTGAGAAGGCTAGCAGATCGTAGCCTATCACGGCTACGTAGCATCAATTCTTCGATACGGAGTAATTTTTTGGGGAAATTCTACAGATGTTAAACAGGTGTTTATGACCCAAAATTATTGTTTACGTGCGGTGCGAGAGGTCAACCCTTTGGCGCCGTGCAGACATCTATTTAAAAAGTTTAACGCTCTAACCTTGACCAGCATTTATATTTATGAGCAAGCTAAATTTGTGCGAAACAACCCTGAGTTGTTTAAAAAACGAACTCAAAATCCAAGGATAAGGAACAGAGATGTACTTAGAGGATACAAAGGCCAATATGTAACTCTGCCCAGTACAATAATAATTGCTTTATGCAATATTCCTCTAGATTTCAGACAGCTGCCTGATACCTTGTTCCTACGTAAACTTCGACATTGGGTAATGGATAAATGTTTTACAATTTAAATTATTTTTTTGACTATTTAATTGAGTAATTGTAATGTTTCATTGTATTGTATTAATTTTTCATTTTACAACATACTATATTGAATTGAGGTGTTATATTGCATGCTCTAGTAGATTTAAGTTTTTAGTTTTAAGAATACATTTTGCATGCCGTAACGCGGCTAAATGTGTGATATTTTTTAATCATAAAACTTTTACCCATTGTTACCACATTTAACGCAAATAAACTTTATTTGCTTACTTACTAAGGGCCGGTTGCACCAAAGCGTCTGTTAACGTCAAAGTCATCTTTAAAAAAATCTTGTATGAAAAGTTTGACAGTTTTCTATGGGATGACAGCTCCGTCGCCATATTTAACGTTGATGAGTCCGTTAATTGTGCATGGTGCAACCCACCCTTAGTTATAGTTTTTTCTAAGGAGTGTACAGGATTTGAAAGGTTTAACCTGCGCTAACCACTTTCGTTTATGCGGGCCATATACTTGCTTGCAACCATTGCAATAAAAAACCGGCATCAGGAACAGTACCGGGAATTCTCGTACCCGAGTTTGAGAAACACTATCTCAATCTACGACATTCTAATTATACTTACTTGTATAATTACTAACAATAACAATAATGCTTGGAACCCTAATAGAACAGAGCCATGTCATCAAGTAATATGACAAACAAAATTCAAACAAAGACTTCATAATTTCGGATGATTTACGACACCACAAAGACGAAAGTGAGTTTAAACAAAAGGGTAATTATTGCTCTTGGTAGCCAGTTTTACAAAGTACAAAGTCCAATTTAAATTGGCTTCATTATCCTCTTCGCCATTCCGATTTCTTTGAATCTGCGGTGAACTTTTAAATTTTTTATGAAGATCGTACTTTTGCATTAATTATTCTTTCGAGTTTTGTGTAATTTAGTTTGAGTTCGTGTTTATGTTGACCTTTCTGGATTTGTCTTTGTCGTGGCTAAAGGTTCGGCCATGACTTGCCGCGGCGGCGGAAGCGAGTTGCGATAGGTGAGAGCCAGATACCACGCTCCGACCTTCAGCGGGCATCTAGGGGCTGGTTTATTAACACTTTCGCAACCGGGCAAGATTTTGAACAATACCCCAGAAACCGACAGAACCCGCCAGGCGGGCTACGACGTACAACGTAATGCCGCACGCCGCGTGCCCGGCATCTGAGCAAACATTACGAGTGCCTACCAGGCGGGTTCTCGGTAAGCAAAGTGTTAAATAATAGGATAAGAATAAGAAGGCAGCCTTGATGGTCACATTTTATATTAAAGAAAAGTAATTGAAATCTCATTAAAACATTACATATACAAAAATTCCAGTGTCGTAACGCAGTTCTCCTACTGCAAAAAGTATTGAGATCTAATGTAAAACTAAGCCAGTGTGCCGGAGTTTACTAACAACATGTCCTTGTGATCCATTGAATATTAGGTCTTAGACTTGGCAATCGCACAGGACAATAAATCATCTAATAATATTACGTTATAATAATCCAATATGTACATAGTTTGGGCTTAGAGCCGAAGGCCATGGATCTCACACGTAGCGCTTACGCTTGTTCAATTTATGGTGGTTGGCAACTTGGCAGACGCCAACGCTACCTTCCTACATGATATGACGCTATAAGACGCGCCCGTGCCAACCATATACCACTACTTCACTCTATTGTATGTTGTATTGAAGTGTTCGTGCCTTCGCTTGAACCACATAGAGATAACACTCTTGTAACTCGGTCCTAATTAAGTGAATCTAGGACAAGTTGGCATAGGCCTATCCAATCTGGAGTTATGCTGATTAAGTGACAGCCAGCCGATGAGGCAACGCTTGTAATTCCAAAGCGTAGGCCCTTAATTAAGGGACAGTCTATCGTCTATCTAGTACCCATTAGTCCTAAGAAAATATAGAAATACTAATTAGTAACCAAGTAATTTTTTCGGCTTTTTGCCAAGGCTCAATGGAGCCTGAGGTCCGCTTGGCAACCTAACCCTAAGAATTAGCATTGAGTGACGCTAGTTTTTACGAAATCGATTGCCATAAACCCAACCCAGTGGGAAAACAAGGCCCTCTTAATATTAGGTTCGGCTTCCTCACGATTTTTTCCTTCACCGTCAATACTCTGGTAAAAGTTCCGAGAAAGGTAGGTTGTTTGTTTGTCAAGTTGGGGTTTGAACCCGAAACCTCCAAAGTGAAAGTCTGACCAACAAGCAACAAGCAGGGTATAATCTAGGGTATCTAGAACATACTAACCTGGGCCTAAGTGGCACCCGTCGAGCCGCAACGCTAGTAATTTCAAAGGGCAGGCTCTTAATTAAGGGGGAGTCCTGAGCCGCATTAGGACCTGTTTATATGCACTACTGTTGCGATGTTTAAGGGGATGATGTCGTATTATATTTTTAGTTGTATCATTTTCGTGATTTTTATCTTGTTTTGATTACTTTTCATATGGTATTCAATAGTCCTAGGGAAATAATGAAAAAGAGACTCTTTCACGCCAATCTGATTGATCCAATCTATCACGCCGACGCCGACGCCGATCGACGACCGTGAAGGTTGGCATCTTGGGTCGCTGCCTGATCTAGATTACCTTGTTTATTTTTATTGTTTAGGCTCACCAGATAATGTAATGTGACTTTTATATATTACGTCGGTGGCAAACAAGCATACGGTCCGCCTGATGGTAAGCAGCTACCGTAGCCTATGGATGATGGCAACTCCAGAGGTGTCACATGCGCGTTGCCGATCCTTTACAAAAATGAGGATTCACTGTATTGACCGCTAAAGAAATAAGAGGGTATCTCATCGTCAACACACTGGGTCCTCTTTGAGCTCTTTGGTTACCTTATTCACCAGCAGGAACACAGCACTATGAGTAGGGTCTAAAGCTATTTGGCTGTAGTTTTCTGTAAGGTGGAGGTACTTCCCCTGTCGGGCTCTGCTCCATATTTGAGCGAGATGACATTAGCTGTGTTGTGCCCTGCCACACAATAGCGAGATGACATTCGCGTACCCATACCTCTCTTTCGGACGTAGTTCGAAGTTTCGATTTACCCCGCCACACTACAGTAAGCATTCAAATGATTTAATGGTTCCCAAAGCTTCATGAGGAAAAGACGCTTCTTAGAGATACCTACTTACGGCTGTTACACGTACTTTATGATTAATGCTCTTAATTCAGGGTTTCTCAAACTTATAGCCCCACGTACCGCTCCCCTGTTAAATTTCCAAAACGACTTCGAACCTAAAGAGGTAAGATAAGATAAGATAAGATAAATCTATTCGTAAAGCCAATTTTCATGTCAAATTAAAACACTCAAAATAAAAATTCACATCATTAAAATGCTTAATTAAAAAATAATATTTAAAATACGTATTATTTAACGGTACAAAATAACTCTTGAAACTTTATACAAGTAAAAAATCTTTGTAGCTGTAAAACGGGTGCTCGACAAGCCATTCTTTAGTCGGCGCTTAAAGCTGTTTAAGTTGGGAGCATCAACTATAATTTGCGGCAACTTATTGAGTACTATGGGTCCCATCACATGTGTTAGAAATTCCGGAAAAATAAAAAAATTACGTACATGTGTGCCTCTCACCCGTTGACTTTCATATGCTGTCTTTTCGTGAACCCTTTTTTATCACTTCTCAGCCGAAACTCACACTTCATTATAAGCTTCTCCTATAAAAGTATTCCCTAGGGATGATTATACTTATAAGCCTCGCTTGCTATTGAATGTAAAGGTCAACCTATAAATAGTTGCAACGAAGTGAATTTTCTGGTTATTACGATAGATGGGTTTTTAAATTGGAAACAGCAGGTAACTAACATTTGTAACAAGTTAAGTCGATTTGTTTTTGCCTTAAGCAGATTAAGAAGGCTAGCAGATCGTAGCCTATCACGGCTACGTAGCATCAATTCTTCGATACGGAGTAATTTTTTGGGGAAATTCTACAGATGTTAAACAGGTGTTTATGACCCAAAATTATTGTTTACGTGCGGTGCGAGAGGTCAACCCTTTGGCGCCGTGCAGACATCTATTTAAAAAGTTTAACGCTCTAACCTTGACCAGCATTTATATTTATGAGCAAGCTAAATTTGTGCGAAACAACCCTGAGTTGTTTAAAAAACGAACTCAAAATCCAAGGATAAGGAACAGAGATGTACTTAGAGGATACAAAGGCCAATATGTAACTCTGCCCAGTACAATAATAATTGCTTTATGCAATATTCCTCTAGATTTAAGACAGCTGCCTGATACCTTGTTCCTACGTAAACTTCGACATTGGGTAATGGATAAATGTTTTACAATTTAAATTATTTTTTTTACTATTTAATTGAGTAATTGTAATGTTTCATTGTATTGTATTAATTTTTCATTTTACGACATACCATATTGAATTGAGGTGTTATATTGCATGCTCTAGTAGATTTAAGTTTTTACTTTTAAGAATACATTTTGCATGCCGTAACGCGGCTAAATGTGTGATATTTTTTAATCATAAAACTTTTACCCATTGTTACCACATTTAACGCAAATAAACTTTGTTTGCTTACTTACTAAGGGCCGGTTGCACCAAAGCGTCTGTTAACGTCAAAGTCATCTTTAAAAAAATCTTGTATGAAAAGTTTGACAGTTTTCTATGGGATGACAGCTCCGTCGCCATATTTAACGTTGATGAGTCCGTTAATTGTGCATGGTGCAACCCACCCGTAGTTATAGTTTTTTCTAAGGAGTGTACAGGATTTGAAAGGTTTAACCACTTTCGTTTATGCGGGCCATATACTTGCTTGCAACCATTGCAATAAAAAACCGGCATCAGGAACAGTACCGGGAATTCTCGTACCCGAGTTTGAGAAACACTATCTCACTCTACGACATTCTAATTATACTTACTTGTATAACTACTAACAATAACAATAATGCTTGGAACCCTAATAGAACAGAGCCATGTCATCAAGTAATATGACAAACAAAATTCAAACAAAGACTTCATAATTTCGGATGATTTACGACACCACAAAGACGAAAGTGAGTTTAAACAAAAGGGTAATTATTGCTCTTGGTAGCCAGTTTTACAAAGTACAAAGTCCAATTTAAATTGGCTTCATTATCCTCTTCGCCATTCCGATTTCTTTGAATCTGCGGTGAGCTTTTAAATTTTTTATGAAGATCGTACTTTTGCATTAATTATTCTTTCGAGTTTTGTGTAATTTAGTTTGAGTTCGTGTTTATGTTGACCTTTCTGGATTTGTCTTTGTCGTGGCTAAAGGTTCGGCCATGACTTGCCGCGGCGGCGGAAGCGAGTTGCGATAGGTGAGAGCCAGATACCACGCTCCGACCTTCAGCGGGCATCTTGGGGCTGGTTTATTAACACTTTCGCAACCGGGCAAGATTTTGAACAATACCCCAGAAACCGACAGAACCTGCCAGGCGGGCTACGACGTACAACGTAATGCCGCACGCCGCGTGCCCGGCATCTGAGCAAACATTACGAGTGCCTACCAGGCGGGTTCTCGGTAAGCAAAGTGTTAAATAGTAGGATAAGAATAAGAAGACAGCCTTGATGGTCACATTTTATATTAAAGAAAAGTAATTGAAATCTCATTAAAACATTACATATACAAAAATTCCAGTGTCGTAACGCAGTTCTCCTACTGCAAAAAGTATTGAGATCTAATGTAAAACTAAGCCAGTGTGCCGGAGTTTACTAACAACATGTCCTTGTGATCCATTGAATATTAGGTCTTAGACTTGGCAATCGCACAGGACAATAAATCATCTAATAATATTACGTTATAATAATCCAATATGTACATAGTTTGGGCTTAGAGCCGAAGGCCATGGATCTCACACGTAGCGCTTACGCTTGTTCAATTTATGGTGGTTGGCAACTTGGCAGACGCCAACGCTACCTTCCTACATGATATGACGCTATAAGACGCGCCCGTGCCAACCATATACCACTACTTAACTCTATTGTATGTTGTATTGAAGTGTTCGTGCCTTCGCTTGAACCACATAGAGATAACACTCTTGTAACTCGGTCCTAATTAAGTGAATCTAGGACAAGTTGGCATAGGCCTATCCAATCTGGAGTTATGCTGATTAAGTGACAGCCAGCCGACGAGGCAACGCTTGTAATTCCAAAGCGTAGGCCCTTAATTAAGGGACAGTCTATCGTCTATCTAGTACCCATTAGTCCTAAGAAAATATAGAAATACTAATTAGTAACCAAGTAATTTTTTCGGCTTTTTGCCAAGGCTCAATGGAGCCTGAGGTCCGCTTGGCAACCTAACCCTAAGAATTAGTATTGAGTGACGCTAGTTTTTACGAAATCGATTGCCATAAACCCAGCCCAGTGTGAAAACAAGGCCCTCTTAATATTAGGTTCGGCTTCCTCACGATTTTTTCCTTCACCGTCAATACTCTGGTAAAAGTTCCGAGAAAGGTAGGTTGTTTGTTTGTCAAGTTGGGGTTTGAACCCGAAACCTCCAAAGTGAAAGTCTGACCAACAATTCTATTGGCAGGGTATAATCTAGGGTATCTAGAACATACTAACCTGGGCCTAAGTGGCACCCGTCGAGCCGCAACGCTAGTAATTTCAAAGGGCAGGCTCTTAATTAAGGGGGAGTCCTGAGCCGCATTAGGACCTGTTTATATGCACTACTGTTGCGATGTTTAAGGGGATGATGTCGTATTATATTTTTAGTTGTATCATTTTCGTGATTTTTATCTTGTTTTGATTACTTTTCATATGGTATTCAATAGTCCTAGGGAAATAATGAAAAAGAGACTCTTTTCTCTAAATGGGTTTAGTAGTATCGTGCGTCCTACAGTCATTGACTCATTATGTATTCTACTAGATGTGACAACTAAAACAAATTTTGTGCGCCATGTTTGGCGGTTGACAACTATGACAGAATCAAAGAGTAGTATAGACTTGTACTGATTTTCACAACAACTATTGGGACAAAGAATTTCTTAGGGATGTCATCTCCTATTACTTAATGCCTACAGTGCACCATTCTTTCCATCTGAAATCTGCTTTGGTACGTACCTACTCTGACAGTATTTTATGTCTAGCGGAAAAGTCGGGCCTTATTCCGTAATTTTTTTTGTTAATATACTTTAGAACAAGGAAAAACATGGAAATGAATCCGGTAAAATATTTGGTATAAAAATTTCCGGTTAACCGGTAATTACCAATAATTCTCATTTACCGGTTGCGTTCCCTAGTTCACACTGACTCCCCCTTAAGCCAGACGTACGCGACTAGCAATTAAGCGTTCTAAATGCGACCAGAAACGGGAATTAATTCCACTCTTATAATGTATGCTGCAGCCGTATCGCGTAATATTACTTGTTAAGAACTTTCGCACATTAACGCATAGGATAATAAACTTTTACATAGCATGTATGCTTTTCTCAAGGTACTTACTGTATAATCTTAGTCGGATCCCTAGAATGATGTTATAATACGTCTCCACTTAGTGATACAAATCGGTTAAATAAATACAGTAATTCCTAAAAAATGTAGTGTGTTTCCATTGCGCTTTGACATGGGGTTCTTCAAGAAGCGGGCGTACAGGGCTTTCAAGGGTCGGCAACGCATAGGCGGCTCCTGATGTTGCTTATGTTCATGGGCGATGTTGACTGCTTCCCATCAGGCGGCTCATCTGCTCGTTTGCTACTAGTTTCATTAAAAAAAAACCTATATCCGAGTAAAGAAGTTGTAATTACAATAATTCGTTTATTCGTTGACACATACATAAACAAAATACATTGAATAATAAAAAGGAAACATTAAAGTGCCACGAAATGGCCTCTTCTCAGCATGGTGCTACCACTGCTAGCGATTGCCAGCGCTGATCTTCTGATGACCGCTAAACGGGTGAATTTTCGGTAATTTCCATCACAAATGTTTACCGGTTATGTTTCCTAGTTAACACCTACTCCCCCTTAAGCCAGGCGTAAGCGACTAGCAATTAAGCGTTCTTAATGCGACCGGAGACGGGAATTAATTCCACTCTTATAATTTATGCTGCAGCCGTGTTCAGTTCATATTAAAACGAACACGTTTGTTAAGAAAATATGTCCTTCGCGTATTAACGCGTAGAAAAATAAACCGTGATGAGAAGATATTAGTTTTTCCCAAGGCACTTGTTTTAATTAATACTAACGTGACCCGCGACTTCGTTGGAATAAATGTTGTTTTACTACACTTCCCTAGAGAATTAATGAGGGTTCCGGCGATCGAATTTTTCACTAGATGGCAGCACCGTGGCGAGAGGTCTAGCTGTCATAATCCACCAATCATGTTTAATCATCTTGTTTGGTTGGTGGATTGTTACAGCTGTTGTCAAAAAGACCCTCGTCATGGTGCTGCCATCTAGTGAAAATCTCGATCGCGGAAACCCTCATTGTAGGTTAACGAGTATCCTATATTCTTTATCTACACTCACATTGTAAGTCCTCTAAAACGTGTTCAAAAGCGGTAGGCAATGGCTAGCTTTACCACAACCGATTTTACTATGATAAGCTTTTTATGTGTGGCAGTAACGTAATTTTAACTTTACATGCTCAACTATTGATGTGTTATGAACTTATGAGTTTTGATAACCTAATGTACACCTGCACGCTCCCGCGCGGCCGCCGACACGCGCCCGCGCGACCGCCGCCGGCACAATCGAGTTGGCCATGGCGGTGCAATGGCGGCCATTCTATGGTTTCGGAATACGGCATTTAGGATAAATAATATGAGTGTAGATAAAGCAGTCTATGTAACTGTACGTAATTAGGCCTTAAAACACTCGTGTGATCTTATTATGAAACTCACCTGCGGCTCGTTTCATAAAACCACACTCATGTTTTAAGGACCCTTATTATGTAACAGTTACATAAACTACTATTTCTAGGTTATGAAATGATATTAATCGAACGAGTGGAGCGTAATCGAAGTGAAGTTCTTACAGACAACTTAGGACATAACAGAACTATCAGCTGGCTGCCTAGACGTCTGTGCATTTCGATGGGTTTTTGATTTTGAATAGTTGTCGCGCGATAGCTTTAGTAACGTGTTTCTGATCTATATGAAATTTGTTGGGTTGTAGAGCTCAATACAATTTGAGAGTTCGTTCATGAGCATGATCGATCAAGGGGTTATGGAGCTAGAAGGCTCGAAAAAATCATCATTAGGGTCTTGTTATATTGATCAACTTGTTTGCAAGAAAATCGCGAGTTCTCAGTTCGAGGCGGATAACTAGTTTATTTCAAGACAACACAATGGTCCAAAACAAATATCAATATTAACTTACTCTGATGTTACTTCCTTTATAATTTATACCGATACAAAAGAGTGATTTAGTCCATCGGCGAGTCGGCGAAAATGGACGATGCGCTGCAGAAGCGCGGATGTCTCAACAGCCCCGTATAAGCATTATTGCATCATACGTTCAACCTGTGTCCATAACAACATCCAAAATTTAGCTGTTTTTCCGTGAAGCAAGAAAAGTATTAAATATCCAAACATTACATGTAAACTGTTGCATGTATAAAATTAGTAGAATCTCTAGAATTATGTTATAGTTAATCATTTTAAACAAGAAAGAACCGACTTCACCACATGCTGCGACAACAGCAAATGCTCGAGCTGCTGTAAAAAATACTCAAATCACTATAGGTGTGCCTATAATAATTAAAGATTTCCCTCGATTTATCCAGGATCCCATCACCAGATCCTGACCTGGTTACAATGGGACCAACTGTGAAGTATACTCTTTCAAACAAAACAAGAATTTTCCAAAGCGGTCCAGCCATCTTCGAATAATCGGTAAACATACATAAAAACAAAAAAAAATAAGCAAAAACAAAGATTCCGACGAATTTATAATGATAACCTCCTCCTTCGAAATCTTGAAGTCGGTTGAAAAGGTTCTTAATTCAAATTCCTATTTCTAAAATAGACTAACAGGTTCCCAACAACAAAAGCTATTTCTTTACTTTCTGATTTTCTCTGCACCACTTGGACGTAGCGTCGTTATCTGTAGATAGTGATGTTGTTTTCTCTCACAACACTCACAAATGAGCGCATCCACCTCAAACCTCCATATTTTATACAACTTTCATACAACAAAATGCAACCGAGTTCGTTTGTGAAGATTGCCATACTTTATGATAGCTTCACAGTAACAGAGAAATGTGTCTAGACGGTTTAAATTTGTTTCCCAATTGTATTGGGAATGAGCTGTCTACGTTTGACATTTTGAAGATAACACGGTGATATAATGCAAATAAAGTCCTGCCATTTTTTACACAAATTTGTTTCGCTTCACTGATCATTGGTTGTTGTTGTTGTTGAAATCTTGTAACTTCATTTCAACCCTTTCCCAGTGTTTGTTTTCCCAGTGTGAGGGAGGCGATGGCTGAGATATGCGTCATACTCGTGAACGGGTGCTGTTTGTGGAGACCGGTCTGTTTAGGCTAACTGGGGTAACACATTTACGTAACTTTTTATTAATCATATTTAATTTTAGTTTAATTGGCTTTAGACACAACATTAGGTGCTTGATTATCCATATTTTTTTTATTATATAGAATATATAGATCAAGACGGGTGGCCTTCTGAATGCCTAACAATGTTTGGCCTAAAATCACTTGGCCTTACTGCTATGGCCTAATGGTCACTTGGCCGAACAGTCACTTGGCGCAATGATAATTTTGCATAATGTATTGTTTCACCGAAATGTTATGTTTCCTAAGCATTTTTGTGCTAATGGTGAGTATCCCTAATGGTTTTTTGCATATTACATGAAATCCCTATTATAGCGTGAACTATAATGAGATGTCCGAACTGTTTTGGCCTAATGGGTGCTGCTCTTATTATATGTTGTAATTATGTTATGTACCTTATATGCAGTAATGACTTGGGTTCTACATGAGTTGGTTTAGGTCATGTTAGAACTGTGGTCTGGGATTCAAGTATATTTAGTTAAGTTGGTTTGTATGTGTTTGTTTTGTTATTGGGTTTTGGTGAAAGATGGAATTCTGCCATAATGGTTGGCTCTTGTAAAATTATCGGTGTTGGGAGTGTTGGGATTGATTGGGACGGTTTAAAGGTAATGGTAGGTTAGGTTCGTTAGGTATCTTCAAACGGCCGAAGGCCAAACGGCACAGAATAGGAGCCCCGCGCAAGCGGGGCTCCGTCGAAATTGCTAACTGTACGCAATTAGGGTAAAGAGTGATTACCACCAAAACGAATCATAATTAGGCCATAACAAGGTGTAGGCTGTGTGCCATTTGGTAAAAAGATAGTTAGGACATACGATTCTTAGCCTTTTCAATGATTAGTCGCAATGTAGCTTATTCCATGTAATATTAGGGTATGTTACGATTCTGGTAAGTGTCATTAGGGAAAAACAAATTAGGCCAAAACGAAATCGGCCATTGCGGCATAGGGCAACCACAATTCGGCCATACGAGTGTTAGGGCAAGTGATGGTTATGCCAAATAATGTTAGGCAATGACTAATTAGGCCAAAAAATTTTAGGCATCCAGATATAGATCCGATCAAGACACTTGGAGACCTTATACATCTCTAAGGATAATTTAGAAATTGTATGTTTATTGTATACTAGAATCACTTACTTTTTTTTTTTTTTTAATTCAAAATTTGTTTCTAACTGTTGATGATGGATTATTATAATTTGGAAATTTATGTAGAAGACACAGTTCAGGTAAGAAAGTGTATCAAACTTGTATGTAATTCATTTTCAATAGTCAGATTTGGACTCATCTTTTTTCTTTGGTATTTTTCCTTAACTATAACCTATTGTTTGTTAATCTAACCTTGGTTTGATATGTTTTCTTATAGAACAACGCACTTATATGTATTGTTTAGTTTTGATGTACTGCTGTTTTGAAAAAATAAGTCCCGCCGAGTTTCTTGCCGGACATAATTCTTCTCGGGTCAGAGGTGTAGGGTTAGAACCGGTGTAGTTTGATTTTTTTTTTCTCTCTTTTTCTTTGACGTGTAAAAGTGCCCTTGTGGCCTACTTACTGAATGAATGTTTGAGTTTGAGTTTGATTTAGTTAAAATTTAAGGTCAAATTAATTAATTTCTGTTTTCTACTTCTAATTTGGCAAATCGATTGTTTTCGTATTTTAATTCAAGGTGTAACAAAAATGCGGGTAATCTTTTTATGGGCATAACTGGTATCGTATTCTAATCATGAAAAAACAAGAAAAAAAAATTTGATTTTGTATGGAGGGGTTGGCCGGCTGACACCACGCGTCTCCTACAAAAAATAGTAGTTTATGCCACTGATACATAATGAGGGGCCTTAAAACACGAGTGGGGTTTAATGAAACGAGCGCAGCGAGTTTCATTATAGGATCACACGAGTGTTTTAAGGCCTAATTATGTACAGTTGCATACATTACTTTATCTACACACATATTGCAAGTACTCAAAGATGGGTTCAGAAGCCGAAGGCAATTGACCTGCATTACTAGGTAGATGGATACAAGTGCTGAAACATACCCACAGGTGTAAGCTTAATAAAATTAAATAAATTAGAACTGATAAGGAAAGTATATTTATTTATTATAATATAGTAAACATTTACATTTTCGCAATTAAAAATGTTTCGACAAACAATAACTGACAAGTTGATAACAGAAATGGCGGCCGTACAAACTTCTGTCGCGAGTTTTTTTAAATATTAGCCAACGAACGAAGTCCTTATTCTCATGTCATCCGAGATCAAAATGTCGTGCGGTTTATGTCAAAAAATATATCGTACTGACGTTTGGTATCGTAAACCCATTGAAATTGTGTTGGTTTTGACAGCTGTTCCAAATTTGAAACTCATAACTTAACAATATTTGAGCATGTAAAGTCAAAATTACATTACTGCCACAGATAAGAAACTTATCATAGTGAAATCGTTTGTTGTAATGCTGGTC
The DNA here is from genome assembly GCA_947086415.1 of Pammene aurita. NCBI lineage: Eukaryota > Metazoa > Arthropoda > Insecta > Lepidoptera > Tortricidae > Pammene > Pammene aurita. The sequence continues at coordinate 39,167,289 of OX352295.1, read as the reverse complement.
ATTGCCTACGGTTTTTGAACGCATTTTAGAGGACTTACAATATGAGTGTAGATAAAAATTTTTTTCGCGTCAAAAAATGTTTCTCGTACTTTTTCTTAGTCGTAATATGATACCAATTAAGCCCTTAAACGGATCACCAGTATTTATGTTACATTCTGTATAACAACCATAACCCTTAAAACCGACACTCTTAAATCTAGATGACAGATGACAAGCAAAGTCGACTGTCCACCAAGCTCATGAAGAGTTAATATCTGGCTGTAGGGTGTCCGAGTGACGAGAGCTTATGGAACCAGCTGTAACGGTATACACTTACGAGCAATGAAAAAGGGAAACTTTTTATAGGAATTTCTAGAAAGCCGATTTAGAGAGGACTAAACTTAGCTCGCTGAATAAAGGAGTATGAAAGACACGAAGGCCATGGTAATTAAAGAGAAAAACTGTATATTTTTTGCATGATAAATTAATTAGAATACAATACAATTAGTAGTTTTTAAGTACTACTTGAACATAAATAAAATCGCAGTACAGCGCAGGAATGCTGCAAAGGTAAGATTGGTAAGTTCTTAGTAAAATTATATTAATCTAAGTTAGGTTAGTCATGGATAATTTATTTTTAGTACGACTTAATTGTAGTTGTATTAAGCACTTTATTGTACACATTACAACACATCTTAGTGAATATAGGTACCAAGTACTTTTAGATTTTTTTTTAAATTTCGTATGGTATTTAAGTTCCAATAAAATTTTACAGTCCACTAACACTCTGCCTACAAACGTAAATTTAGCACTCCCAATTTAGTTGCAACACCTATGCGTACACGCTTAACAAGCTCAGGTGTGTAAGTCATTTAATAGTCATATAAGGTACGAAGTTATCGCCTAAACATCCGTACACATCAGGCGCAGCTGCCGCAAACTCTCGTTTAATTGTTACACGCGTTACACTGCTCGGCAGTGTAAATCCGCCGATTACACTGTCGAGCATATTAGGCAGTTGTTATGCGGTGGTATAACGGTTGCAAAGTGCGCGGACATGGTAGTGTATTTTAGTGGAATGAAATTCGGTCGGGAAATGGTTTAAATAACATCATGTTTGTAATTTTTTTTCTGACAGTAGCAGTGTTGTAAAACTGCCGATAAATTATGTCCCACCATAACAGTCGATTTCGAAAAAAAAGGATAACTTATTCAATTGTTAATTAAATACAAATACAAAGGCTTGTGTTGTGGGTCCTAGGCGACGATATACATAATAGATAGATATAGATAAATACTTAAATACATAGAAAACATCCATAACTCAGGAAAAAATATCTGTGATAAACATACAAATAAATGCCCTGACCAGGATTCGAACCTGGGACCTCCTGCTTCATAGGCAAAGTCACTACCAACTAGGCTAGGAGGCCGTTAATAACTCCAAAGTTACAGGTCACATACAGGGCAAATTACGAAAAACTAAGAAAAAAAAATTGGTTGTGTATGGAGGGTTGACCGCCTAGGACCACGTGTCCCATACAAAAAAAATATTTGCGAGTTCAAAAAAAAATTCTCCTTTTTTTCTTAGTCGAAATACGATACCAATTATGCCCACCACCACCACCACGGATCACCAGTATATCTCGTATTACCGGTGACTGCACCATGCTGCGGGTGGATTTTTGTTTTAGTGTATATTTAAGATAGCGTTTAATTTATATTTAAGGTTACTGTTTATTATTGTACCTAGTTTATAATGTTTTTATTTTATATCACACGTATAATAGTAGTATAATCATCGTATCCCCGAGCAAAAAATTCCAAAAACGGCTATATTGATTTAATAGCTTAAATTTAGTACATTACATAGGAATATTAAGTACAAATTGCAAAAGGACATACGATAATGTTTATCTCGAAATTAAATCATAAGGGCCCAAAAGTGAGGGTGCGTGACGTACGGTAGACTGCAAAAATGCATAATACGAGTAATATGCACATTAAGAATGAATTCATTTATGAATTGGATGTGCAATTCTGCAGCTTATAGATAGTACAATGATTGCGCCACCGCAGTTTCAATTTTATAATACTAACAAAACTGAAAATCTCACAGACTCGTGAGCATTAAAGAGCCGTTATTCAGCAAACAAAGCAGGATGCATTTTAAAGGCGTTTTAGATGCGTATAAAGCATTTATATCACTTTGAAATGGTGAGATAAAATAGTTATTGTTTGTTTTTAGGGTTCAGTTCTTGTGTTTTGACACGGTCCTTGGTCCTTGGTTCTTAAGTTTAAGTAGGTATTTATTATATATACAGTTACACACATATTACCCACTAATCCATTACATATTGCAACTTCTTAGTAACCGCCAGATTGAAACAAACAAGGTTGACCGAAAATATTGCTACTTTTTGAAAATTTGTAACCGGCCAGTCTTATCACTGACTAAAGTCTAATTACACTGACCGAAAAAGTGCTGCACGAGTCGTTCTTACAGCACTTTTGGCAGACCATTTTTTTAGGCTGATTGTGTATCCTGTTCTTATTACATATCGGTGGGTACAATAAAAAATTGTGATAAATTATTAGGTAGTCCTTCTTTTTTTAATTTAATTCCATACCCACTTACGTAACACAGTTTTATTTTTTTGTTCCTCGACTGTAAGTAGTAGTAGTAGTAACCCACTTATTTGTACATAATATACATATTTACTAAGAAACAATTTACTTAGTTATTACATACTTAATTTCATAGTTTACAGAACCCACTATGGGTCCCCATCAATTACATTCGACTTTAATACGTTTTTCAGATATACAGCTCTTTTATAGCTCGGTATGCAAGAAAGTCCTAAAGTCCGTTCGGATGCCGCTATACACCTAGTTAATCGTGAAGCCAACGTGGTTTATGTCTGCCGAGGTCACTTAGCTTGTAAACACACAGCTAGCTATAACACCAAACATTTTCTCGGTCCAAAGGCGCGGTATATAAATCATTTATGGTTCATGATCTTTGACCTGATCCAATGAACACAATTGTAAAACTTTAGACCCATTTCTTTCAAATAATATTGGAATACCCTTAATGAAATGCATATTTCAGTTTTTTTATATGTATATCTATTTGTAATAAAGGGACTTAACCACCTATTTTTTTTTATCCACGAAGAAGAAGAGTCTTTCTTCGGGACCACGGGAACAATGCCGTCCTCGAAACGTCGAAGGTAAAAATATATACGCGGTTAGGCCCGTTATTACAAATAGATATGTGTAATAAATAACCGAGAAAAAATTTAATCAGTGTTTAGTTAGTACGTAAATTTGCTACAGTCTTGATCCGTATTCTACCATTAAAGCTTGATCGGGAAAAGGTCTTACATATTTCTAAACCGCTTTTGTTGATATTTTGAGCACATTCGATAATTCAATATTTTTTGACAATTTACACTTTGAAAACTTCTTAAAATGGTGGAATAGGCAGAAATGTAGTAAATACTCAGTAGCAATGCTAACCATTTTACACACACGTATGTATTCCGGTATATTATGAGCGCCGCTGTTATGCTTTCATAAAGCGCACGCACTTAGCTTTTACGGCGTCACTAAAATCATTGTCGCCATACTTTGTCACTTTAACGTGTAAATAACATAGCAATATGCTAACACTAGCGTAGAGGGACTTAACTTCTAGTGATGCCATGAGAAAAATGATAACAATTCAAGTTGCGCAAGCATCTTACAGAAAAGTCTCTTAACTAAGGCTCATAGTAGATTAGTAGCAGATTATATATTATATGTAGTAATGTGTAAAGTAAATATATATATATATATATATATATATGTATATATATTAATTGTATTTATGTAGAATAAATTTATATTTAGTGGTACGTAATGTAATTTTGGATTGAAGTTTTCTGTTTGCTACCCGTTCCCCGCACTATTGTTTTTTTCTGTTTGGCCTGATGGGTGACTGGTAGAGAATTCCCTCTGGCATTAAGTCCGCCCTTTGTACTTTGTATTATTGTGCAATAAAGTTTAAATAAATAAATAATAAATAATTCCCATGTAGCGCGAAACTGCATTATAGGATCACGGGCGGACACGTCATATTGCAAAACTCGATTGAGCGCCTTTGTGTGCACGGCACATATATGTATACGCTTGAATGTGTGCGTGCGTCTTAGGGCGCTATTTCCGCTGTCGTAATGACGTTTGACAATACACCGCCAACATTTTATCGATGCGCTGCCAACCTGACGCATTACCCTACTAGTTCCCTGCTAATCGGCCGCCGCGGGGTGAGGTAATTATGTTCGGGGCGGGACGTAGAGTGGCCATTCTGTATGAAATACTATTATTTATGTTGTTACTTTAGCATGAATGAAGAGTTATTAGAGTACATCCATATTTTAATGGCTGAAAATTACGCTCTCGCTGTATAATAACGCTATTATGCGTCACGGAAGGAACAATGTAATGTTGCAAGCGTTAATATAGGTAAACAGTTCTGTAAATTAAAAAAAAAAGCTTTTAATTTTATCTATCATTCATTTTCATTTGATTATTAAGGTAAGTTTTTTTTAATACCACGTCGGTGGCAAATAATCATACAGCCTACATGATGGGAGGTGGTCACAGTAGCCTGTGGACGCCTGCAGCAGTGTTACATACTAGTTGCCAACCGTTTACATACTCTAGCTTGAGAGACTAGAGTATGTAAACGGAGCGATAGCGTTTGGGTCCAAGGTGCTGATGTGAGGATGGTTCCGTTTTTTCCTTTCGAGGTACGGAACCCTAAAAACTAGTTTAACATTATTTTAATCAATAAAAACTTACTCTTTTTACCTCTCCAAGCAAAAACCGCGAAACAGCTTTTAGATTAAGGTGAATTATTTATAAAAGAAACATAAAATGAAAAATGAGTTCAACTTATCACTTTAAAAAGAAACTATCTTTCAATATATGTATACAAACGTATAGTAGTCTTATTAGTTACTGTAAAATAGTATCGAAAAGTTGAGCGAAATCTAAAAAAAACTTTACCGGACTCTTAAATAGAAAAACACATCTAAATCATATGAACACGTCCAAAAGAGATGTATGGGAATGGTACTGTCATCTCCCTGCGTGTGATAGGGCACAGCTCAGCGAATACCAATAATTGGAATTAATATTTATATAATCCCTTCTCCTGCCCACGGTTGTAGTTAATGTATTCATGCTACGGATAATACCATTAAGTTGGAATGGTACTATGCATCATAATTTCATATTAACCAATATTTTACGTGGGACGAAATTCACGCCTACACTAGCACAGCTTAAATAGTTGAGATGGTTCATTTGGGTTTAGTACCGCAGCGCATAGGCGGTGAGACGTATTATGCTATCACGTATGGAGACGGGGGTGCTAAAATTAAAAAAAAAATCATTGATTTAAAAATTCCATACGGTTGAAATATTGTAAGCAATATACTTGCTACTAGTGTTTTCAACAGCGAGTTTCAGTCTATGACGAAATTAATGACCAATGATCGGACACAGGTAGCAATAGGACGAAAGTATAACATGGATGCGACTTAATTTGGATTTCTTTTATAATTTATACTTTAACACATACGCCGACGGTACGGTTATAGCCGTACTTGCCAATTGAATTTGAACTTTAAGATATAGCATTACGGCCACCACCGTAAAAACCGCCGGCAAACATGTTGAATATAAATGCATTTGTATTTTAGAGGTATTTATTTGAATAATACCGGTGACCTATCGCTTTACAATTTCGCAACACTCACGTCTTTTGATGTAGAAAGAGACCGTTATCTTTACGTAAGTGGATTGTCAAAAATATAGAAAACATTTTGTTAATTTACATTTTTTTTGTATAATTTAGGTAGTAAGTTTTCTTATATAGCATATTTATGTATTTTATTTTTTATTTTGACGACAGGTTATCCAATATCCATTTTAGTTATTATGTTTGATGTCAAAGTGGCATAAATTGCTACCTATCGTTCACTATTGATATCATAAAAATTGAACACAGTGTTCCAATAAGTTTGCGTTTTCTGTAAATTGTTAGCAATATTGCAGGCCTCAATTCCTAGCACAATGGGACCCGCTGGGACCCGCGGGATTATTTTAATATATTCTAATTAAATTCATTTTCGCGTTCGTGAGGGCACTGTCAGCTCGGCTGGTTGCCACTACAGGGGACCCCAGGGCTGGCGCGTACTTCTCTCAACGTATCGCCTTGACGGTACAGAGAGGAAACGCAGCCAGCATAATGGGGTCCACGCCGCAGCCTGACCTGTTGGACGGGGTTTTCTTTTTATAAATGGGGGTTTTTTTATAAGAAAATTTTAGATTTATATTCATTTTTAGTAGTTTTAATTTTTGTTATAGCTTTATATTTAAGTAGTTAAGTATTTAATACGTATTTAAAATTTCAGCGTGTTTGCTTTTTTTATTATCTATCGAAATCTCGTCTTAAAACGTATTAAAGCAATAAATTTATTTTCCAAACAATTCAATCCAAAAACCGAGTACAAAAAAATGACAACTTAAAACTACCTTACACAAACATACACTGACCCTAAACTTACAAACTAACACATAACAAGAAAACAAAACCACAATAATTAATAACAATGAGCCTAAACCCAAACTAAATTAAATATACACATAATTAATCAAATAAATCCCGCAACATTCCCGGCGCAAAGGTGCCCATCTCGCTTGCCGTATTTCCGCGTTGAATCGCTATGGTCAGCCTCTGCGCCAGGAACGACCCGGAGCGGGGATCGAGGCCTCTCTCCAGCAGGCGGCGCCCCAATTCCCCAGAAAAATTCGCTTCCACAAAACGTATTTAATTGAATGGAATTGGATTATAATTATCACAATATGTAGCTTTCCATAATTAGACTTTAAAACGGTAACAAATGAATCGTATTCTGAACTATTGCCTACTTATAATATTTGAGTGCACTAGCTGTTATCACCTGTATTACCTAGGGTAGATGCAAGATGTTAAATATGAACGAAAAGCTTTTATGATCAAATTTATTACCGCCATCTTGTTCTATCGTGCCGCAGTTTAATTAAAAATTGATGAAAGATTGCATGACCTGAAATATGAAGGTAAAAGGAAATATCGACTTGTATATTATAACCTTTTCTATTAGCCCATGACCCATATACAGGCCTGTAAAAAAATACTGTTGAACAGTTTAAGGGCATTAGTTTCGTATTGTGACTATGAAAAAGTAGAAGATCAATTTTTCGGTCAAAAAAAAATTTTTTTTGAGTCACGTGATCCCAGTCGGCCAACCCTCATACAAACCCAATTATTTATTCGGGCAAAAGCAAAGCGGATCCGGTACTATTTTGGTACAAAAATTACCGGATCCGGTACCGATTCGACATGGCATAACTGACAGTCGCTTGCGAGACAACTATGATATCACACTTTTGTGACAGTTGAAATTTGGGGTGGAATCACTCAAGAGTGATGTCTAAAATGGTGGCTATAGCCATAAACAAAACGCTCTAGCGAGACCTACTGACAGCTTGACAGTTAGGTGTGGACACGTGTGGACAGATGGATATCACTCTATCCACTAGCGATACAAGTGTTACATCCACGTCTCACAGTTTGGCATGTCGAATCGTGGCCCTGACTGATTTTATGTTAAGTAAATATAAGTAGGTTAAATTATTAGGGTAGGGATTGTGTTTATTATGTTTTTTGTTACATATGAATAAATTTAACTTTATACATACAAAAAAAAAGTAAATATAAGTACCTAATGTATAAAAACGAACAGTAGCGTATAAAATATGTGTCAATATTTTGGCAAAGGTAACATTTAGCGGCTCGCACTTACGCCGTTATTGCTCGAACACAATATTGAATCTGTGAAACGTAAGCGCCTTCCACAAAATGGTACCTTTTTCAAATTAATGACATAGGGTAAATCGCCAGTAACTGGCCACCTTATGATTTCTATTTATATGTGAATAAATTTCATTTTAGTACAAGGTATAAATTAAGTAAAAATTTCAATAACTGGCCACATTTTAGTTACTCGCCACCTATACTAAAAATAAATTCTATTTAAAGGTGAAGATAACTCATTTTAGTATGAGGAAAATGGCCAGTTACTGGAGATTTGCCTACTAGCCACTCGTTCAATAACTGGCCGCCTCTTACAAAAATGAGTTCTATTCACCTATAATAATAATAATATAGCCATTTATTTCCAACAGACATAAAATTTACACATTCATTATAATATAATATTACATTTAAATATAGTTATTTTTACTGATAAATTCTTATTCTTATTTAGTTATCCTAATGATCTATTGGACTGTCCATTTCTGGACATAGGCCTCCTCCATCTTTCGCCATTGGTGGCGGTCTTTTGCGGTGCGGGTCCAGGTGACTCCGGCCACAGCCTGGATGTCGTCGCGCCAGCGGCATCGCGGGTGGCCGGGCGGGCGTAAACCGTCTCGTGGGTACCAATGCAGTACTTTTTCGGACCATCGTCCGTCTTTTGTTCTAGCCGTGTGCCCAGCCCATCGCCACTTTAATCGGCATGTCATTTCAGCAGCGTCGATTATTTTGGTTTTTTCTCGAATTACGGTATTCCTCACTCTGTCGTTTAGTCTAATTCCTAACATACTTCTTTCGGATTTTCTTTGAAATGTTTTTATTTTGGTAATTATTTCTTTGGTTATTGGCCAGGTTTGACAACCGTATAAAAGAGTAGGCGTTACGACTGAGTCCATTACCTTTTTCTTTAAATTTGTATCCACTTTTGATTTAAATATATGTTTATAGGACTAGTACGCGCCCCAGGCTTTTTTTATTCGTTGCTCTACAACTATGGTGGGAAATTGGTTCTGAAAAGAGACTTCTTGTCCAAGGTATATTGTGTTACATATTGGACATTTTTCGAGTTGACGGTGATAGGCTCGCGTTCACCATTTGTCATCACGCAGGTCTTCTCTGGGTTCATTTCTAACCCACATTTTTTGCTCTCCCAGTTTAACGAGTTTAGCATGTAGTTGAGATCTTGGTGGTTTTCCGCCATAATTACGATGTCGTCAGCGAAGCGTAGATGTTGTAGTTTTTCTCCGTTGATATTTACACCATAGTTTGACCATTCTAGTTTCCTAAAGATGTCTTCTAGTAGAGCCGTATTCACCTATACACAGAATTATTTATTATTATTATTTATTTACTGGCGATTTACCCTATTATATTATTTGCTAATTCTGGCCCACATAGTGTCGATGACGCGGCGATTTCAGCGCTAGATGTGCTCACTAACCTTTCAAAGTATAACATAACATTAATGATATTCCCTACATATACGAGTATAATAATAAAGTATAATCAAGGGTCAGATTCAGAAGGCGGTAAATCCTGGACACGGCGCGCATAGTCCGAAGGTCTCTCTGCATCCCTAACCACCGGCAGCCTAGGCCTTGCTCCGTTGCCGGCGGCATCCTAGGTTAGGCTTTTTTATTGTTTTTGATGTATTTTCATATTTCACCTTTATACAAATATTATAAATTACCTAGCCTGTGTGAAAAAATAAAGTAAGTATAATAAAAGCGAAAGTATATTTGTGTGTTACGTCTTCACGCTTAATTTGCTGAACCGATGATGAAATTAATAATAACATTTTTTATTTTCTTCTAAGGGAGTGTGAAAAGCATTATGTGTCACGTAGGAGCAAATCAATTTTCACCTTGGGCGTTGACATTTGAATCCCTCGCTACGCTCGGGATTTTATTATAGACTCCATCGCTCCGTTTGGGATTCAATACACACCCTCGCCGTCAATTTCATTTAGCTACCTTGTTACACAATTTACTATTTTATCCCCTAAATTGGATGATTAAGATAGTTTGAGTTGCGGAGAATTAAAAATTATAGCATTTACTTGTATCACCGGGGAAAAAAAGAGGGTTAAACTTTGTTTTCTAATTGAATTTTTGCCATTAAATTTTATTTAAGAACCTGAGAAGTCGCGGGAACAAAACTAGTATGTTATAAAAGATAATGCTTCAATATGCGCCTAATTATTCCCTTCACAGCGTCGACGCGGCGATTTCAGCGCTAACCGATGTGCTCACTAATCTTTCAAAGCAGACCCGAGAGGCTCTTAACAACAGTACACAGCTGACAAACAGTATCATACATGGAGATTACCAGAGAAACCAGCAAGCATTTACTAAGCGAAATGCGTACGCGGTAACGCGATATAATGTATTCGAATGTATGCGAACTAAAGGGTATCAATCTCAGGGATGTCCTTCTGTTCTGCAGGAAGACAAGAGGACTCGAGGAGACTAGTGTAGGAACGCAGCCGGAACAGTAACCTGCAGCTCCAACTCCAGGGAACTGGGCTGAATGAACGCGAGCAGCGATCGACAGCCCGCCTGAATCCGGCCGGGCGTCCCTACACTACATCTACAACATGAATACTCTTTTTATACGCCTCAAAAGTAAAGACTCACAAACCTAGAGTTACAAATCTAGATAAAAGCTCCTACGGACTCGATAGATGTCGCTAGTGTGTTTGTCTGAATTTCAAAGCAAGTATATCTAGAGTTGAAACACGCATTTGTCCAAGAAGGACAGAATACATGCAACGCGACTAATTTTAAAACATGTTTCAAGATGGCTGATAGCATACCGTAATTTGCCTACATAATTTAGTCGGTTTCTTTGTTGCCCTTCATAAAAGCGGTGGAGGGGGAGGGTAACAAACGCTATATGGGTCTCTTAGAAGTAAACAATATTGATGATGTGAGACTATGACAAGGACCAACGATAATAGCGCCTTCTCTGTCATACCTATTGAAAGTTTAGTAAGACCATCCCGTTAAATCTTGGTATTATTATTGCCATGGTAGGTCTATACACGGTGCCCGTGAGCATTGCGAGAGACTTTAACAGTGTATTCATTATCATATTTAGAGAACAAAATGTCCTTTAAACTTTTTCGAAATTCGCCATAGTAAATACTACTTACAAAACATTGCATTTTGAATTGTTTCTCAGTGTAAAATGATTTTTTGATGGCGATCTCACCGGTATGGGGCATAGTCTAGACATCTCTTATTGACTGATATCAAAGACCTAAGAAACACTTTGCATGGACTAGTTTTTACGAGAAAAAATGTAGCAATTTACTTTTTCCGTTACTTTTTTCTAATGACATTTACTTTTTATGTAGAACAGCATTCAAAAAAAGTGAAAAAAAAAGTAAAAAAAAAAATTTTTTTTTGGCGTTTTACAACAAAAGTCATATAATATTTTTTCATTCTTTTGACCTCAGAAATGCGTGGTTAAAATCTCTCGCAATGCTCACGAGCACCGTGTATATATTATTTGGTATACGTTGTATCACAGAATAACTAATATTACAAGTACAGAAGATTCTCCTTCCTGAATTTAACATTAGCTGTCACGCGCATTAAAAATAATAGGGTTTTCAACGTGCTTCATATATCCGTGCCGTGTTTGAGATATGTCATACGCATATGCATATGTGGTAAGCGCAACGCCAAAAACGGGTGCAAGGGAGAAAGACAGTGTACTCCCTTGAGAATAAGTCATAAGACATAATCCTACAATATGCGTTTTAGTAAAAATATACCATTTTCATTTTTCACCCAACTTGAAACCAAACTAATTTAAAACAAATTATACATTTGACCTCCTTTAATTTAAAAAGTTTATCGAATTATCCACAAAACCTAATACACAGTAGAATTTTCTGGCTGGCACTAAAGCTGCCATTTTATGTGCTCGGATAACTTCGGGAGACTTCGTAACGGCAGGCGTTTTCTAGTTGACGTTTCTTTTCCATAGGTTTGTTATTTCAGTGAGCAAAAAGTAGTACATTTAATACATTGACAATCATGTACCACAAGAGCTGTCAATTTACTGTCTTGAATAAAAATGCTACGATAGAGTTACCGTGGTCGCAAAGGAAATTCTGTTTCGCACTGTAGATATACAGTGTCAAAATTTGCGCATCGCCCTCGCAGAAATTCATCACCATCACCGCTCGTGGCTTAATCAATACTCGTAATTAACAATCCAATAATTAGACGCTTGTAACGTTATCTATGTAAAGGGACCTTTTCGTCGATGGCACTTACGCCGTTTGTAACGATGCCGCAATGCTAATGCGACGCGGCGTGACGTATGTGCCATCGAAAATAGGGTTCCCTTTTGTAGATAATATCACATACAATGTGATAGGCACTTACAATAGATATTGCGTTGCGTTTTCAACCATGTGTGTTTGAAGTTGGTTTCAAATGCAGCACAAAGCATACATTACCGTAACTCTCAACTCTTAATACGAGTAGGTACTCAATTTGAAATCTGATAATGTTTTAAAGCGAGTTCACGGAGAGCTAGTACCGAAAAATAAGAGCAATGAAACGTCGCAGTTAGTTTGTTATAAGTACTGCCTATTCTTACTATTGGATCCATAACTATAATCATTCAAGTGATGTAGATTACATCCTCTGATTTCCACCGACGAACAGCTGCCAGGGGTTTTAAGGATAGTATAGCAAACTAACTGTGAGGTTTCGTTGCTCTCAAATTCAATTATGGCCTGTTTCACAATCTCCAGTTAAAGCATATCTGTCAGATAAATGTTAGCTGTCCTTTTCTTTTATATCACTGGAGAACAGGATAGCAATAATTTTAACTGGCAGATAAGTTTATCTGGAGATTGTGAAACAGACCCTTACACTTTTTTCAGGGCTAGCTCCTAGTCTAACGTCTGAAAGGCTCCTGATTGTACCATTATATGTGATAGTTCAGATCAAAAGGTACCATTTGTTTGAATACAATATTGAATCTATAACGTACAACGTAAGCGCCTTCTACCAAAGGGTACCCTTTCCAAAAAATTGACACATATCGTATGAAGTGCAGTCAAAAACTACGTGGCGTTCTCTGGTTGACCTTACATAAGGTAAACATCCCAGTCCTCGACATAAAATGCCCAATAGTTGACACCCTACTGTCACTTTTACTGCTAAATACTTAAGTTTAAAGATGACATGATACAGTCAAAACTAAAAATTTACAAATCTAAAGTCATAGTTATGCATCGTTGAAAAAATACTCGATTTCAATAAAAGTTTTCAATCTGTGTACTGTGTTAAGAGGCCCTCGAGTCAGCCGAGGACAGAATATGCATCTGACCCGTTTTCTTTCTCATACGTGGGAGAGAGATAGCCGTTTCAGCTTACAAAGCCATTTACGCTTTTTCCTGGCACTTTTATTATGTAGATAAAGTTTGAGATTCCACAAAAGTTATAGATTAATCTCACTAGATTGCACATTACAAAGTAAACTAAGCAAGCTTACAATTTATCGGCGCTCTTGTACTTATAAAAGTAAAAGTCGAGACTTCCATCAGGGTTAGGTCAGATGGCAGTCACTTTCGTAAAACCTCGCCAAATCTTGGGTTTAGGTTGCCAAACAGACCCCAAGCTTCATTAAGCCGTGGCAACGTTAGAGGATGATATCGAGAATTGCATCGTTTCGTTTAGTCGCTTCCACCTTAATGACTTACAGATGCATTAAATATATACCTAGCGGTTGTCTCAGCTTTTAGCTAAGGCCTAATTTGAGCCTGGGGTTCGTTTGGCAACTTGATCGCACGACAATTCGTAGTAACTAGTTTTTACGAAAGTGACTGCCATCTGATCTTCCAACCCAAAAGAAAAACTAGGGATTAAGTCTGGTTTTCTTAAGATGTTTTCCTTCATCGAAAAGCGACTAAATAATTATATTTCGTACAGTTGATTTGATAAAAACTCAATGGTATTGAATAGAAGATGTCTTACCGCCAGGCTACCAGTTCCTTCTACGACTTACTGATAAAAAATAAAATAAAATCAACAAATATATTTCGTTTTACGGATAAAGATGGTCTTTTATCTATAAAATGTCAAAGGTTGACTGGAAGAGATCTCTTAAAGAGATAAGTTGGCCTTTGTCCTTGCATTTTCCTAATGTATATTGTATTAGACTTGTTTTTCTACAATAAAAAGTTTATAAATAAACAAAATGGTAATAAATAAGTGCAACTGAAACAGTGCGCTACAGGATGTACAACAGTCAACCAATTTGATTCCTAGGCCACTCTAGAACCTTGTCACAATAGCTAGTTTGGTAGCGAATAGGATACGTTTATACGTATCCACGGGCAACTGTCATTACGACAAGGTACTACAGTGGCCTAGGAATCAAATTGATTGACCGTACATTAAACGGTTGGCATCATATAATCTATCTAGTGTATAGTGATCTGATCACAGAAAAACATAAGAGGGTTATCGTTTGTCGCCCTCTAAAAGACAAAGTGTAAGAAGGACAGCATGGTTTTCAAAGTTATGAGTAGTTGAAGAAATTGCTGTGGAAAGAGTTTGTTCTATGTCTTAATACCTTTTTATTGGATTGCTCACAAAGTGAAAAGGTAGAAAAGTCTAGTTCAGAATTTTCTGATTGCGTCGACAAATATACTAGATTTGTCTGTGATTTTATCTGCATAAAATCTGTACTACGATCATTGATTTATACAAAAAGGGAGATACGGTACCAGGCGCTCGATTCCTCGCCCGTGACTACTATACCCTAGCGTAGAAGGCGTGATACTACACTACAGTCGCCAACAAATATATCAGAGCGGCCAAGGTACCTACAAATATCTGAACATGCACTTTATCGCCTTGAGAATAGAGGCGTTGTTCAGATATTTGTGACCACCTTGGCCGGTCCGATGCGAATGTACATATGTCGCTCCGCTCTTCTGGCACAGTAGGTACTCTCATACTTTAAATCTCCTTGATGGATACCAATGTCAGGGGGGTGTCACTACGCAGTTTAGGTACATTTGGCCGGCGCGCCTCCCGGGCAGGCGTATGGCAGTGGGCTGCCGCTCGGCTCACACGATAGTCGTGTGACGTGGCGCTTACGCAAAATTTAAAATACACAATGGCTTCGAAACCTAAATCTCGATCAAATCCGTATAAAATATATTGTTCTGTTTACGGATGTCTGAATAAACGGAAGAACAAGGAAGCAGAATTCTTTTTAGGGTTCCGTAGTCAACTAGGAACCCTTATAGTTTCGCCACGTCTGCCCGTCCGTCCGTCCGTCCGTCCGTCCGTCCGCGGATAATCTCAGTGACCGTTAGCACTAGAAAGCTGAAATTTGGTACTAATATGTATATCAATCACGCCGACAAAGTGGTGAAATAAAAAGTAGGAAAAAATGTTTTATTAGGGTACCTCCCCTATACGTATAGTGGGGAGTGATTTTTTTTTCATTTCAACCCTAACGTGTGACATATTGTTGGATAGGTATTTAAATATGAATAGGGGTTTACTAAAATCATTTTTTGATAATGTCAATATTTTCGGAAATAATCGCTCTAGAAGTAAAAAAAAATGAGCCCCCCCCCCCCCTCTAACTTTTGAACCATAAGTTTCAAAAATATGAAAAAAATTTCAAAAGTAGAACTTTATAAAAACTTTCTAGGAAAATTATTTTGAACTTGATAGGTTGAATAGTTTTTGAAAAAAAAAATACAAAATAATTTCTGAACTAAGTTTGTAATTTAACCGTATAAGCAGATGTTTGATTGTACCTATAATTTCTACAAAATCACAATGAAATGACGTGCTTTCAAATAAAGTAAAAACGGTGAAAATCGGTTCACGCAATAAAGAATTATCCCATAAAAATCATCTTCCATACTTTAAGCTCGCGCGCAATAGTTTACTTAATTTGCCGATAGATGTCGCTGTACGTGGAACGATCATATCATATCCTACATGGCGGTGTTATTTTAACTCTTAAGTGGGGACACTTACTGTGACGGACGGAAAACTACGGAACCCTACACTGAGCGTGGCCCGACACGCTCTTGGCCGGTTTTTTAAATTCCGGATGATATTGAAAGGTCCTGAAGTCCTAACTTAGTAGGTAATAGTTAAAATAAACATCCTTAATTTATTGAATATTGGTTGCCCAGAAACAATATTAGGAACTGACCGACATATTTTCAAAGGAATTACGGCTGTGGCATACCTACCTACTTCCGTGAGAATCAGACATACTATCTCCGGATAAAAAATTCATGTTTACAGAATCAACGTTTGTAATTCGTACATATTTATCATAAAAATAATAAATCAGTAGGTATTTTTAGTACAAAAACTTGTCAAGTCACAACCCTCACAGCTCGGTCATAAAACTGCGGCGCGCAAAGAAGATTCACGGTTCGTGCGCGGTTTATAAGTTTCAATTTTGCTTGCAGGCGGCGAGTATAGGTATAATTTTGTACCTAAATCTGCCTTTTGTGAAGGAGTGAATTTTCTGTACGGTAGTACTATTAGTTATTCTGTGCCAATGTACCAAATTTGATCCATATCCATTCACCCGTTTATGTGTGACGCAAGAACAAAGAACTAACATACAAACTTCCTTATTAATAATATTAGGTAGCATGTGGGCTTCCCAATGTCATAATATGACTAAAGTCGTGAACTCACTCAAAAGTATTTGACCCCAACTTCTTCAACCACAATATCACTGACAAAAATCCTCAAAATATCGATGATTGTTATACACGTGTTGTCAGGCCCTTCAGTTAAGGGTCCAAGCTGACGCGGTCCCCATTTTATCAGGGGCCTTAAGAGCCCTCGGGCAATACTTAGGGCCCCATTAAGGATCCCGGTCAATGGCCCTTTAACATTCTGATTTTCAGCAATTGACACATAATTTTTAGGGATCCTTTAATGTTATATCATCTCATTCGTTCATCCTCCTAGCCTTTGTCTCGGATTTTTTGCCATGGCTCAATTGAGCCTGGGGTCTGCTCGGTATCATAATCCCCCGAATTAGCTTAGGCACATTCTTTTATGAAAGCGATTGCCATCTGGAAAAATTCCATCTAAAATGGGAAACTGGGCGTTATTGAGGGCCTTAGTCGTCGAATCTATGCGATATTTAAAAGGTTGTATAAGTTTATAAAATATCTAACTTAACTAATGCCCCACTTGCTTGTACAGGTACTAGACCCTACTCATAGTGTTGTGTTCCTGCTGGTGAGTAAGGTTGCCAAAGAGCTCAAAGAGGACCCAGTGTGTTGACGATGAGGGACCCTACTTGTTCCTTTAGCCGTCAACACAGTGAATCCTCCTTTTTGTAAAGGGTCGGCAACGCGCGTGTGACTCCTGTGGAGTTACAGGCGTCCATAGGTTACGGTAGTTGGTTACCATCAGGCAGGCCGTATGCTTGTTTGCCACAGTCGTAGTATAAAAAAAAAAAAGGTACCGGCAATAGTATCTTCCTACACGAAGGCCGCAAAAATATGTGACACGCTCTTTCAGCCTTACATATAAAAGCGTGTCACATATTTTTGCGGCCTTCGTGTAGCAAGATACTATTGCCGGTGACTGTACTTAGTTAATTAATACTGTCTCACATTGTTTTACGCGGATACGCTATCTAGTTATTAGTGAAGAATGAAGTCTCCATGTGTACCGAAAAAGTGGTCCCAGTTTCACTAAACTCGCCCGCAATTTTATCTTTTATCTTAGTCTTCCAGTGTAGCTAGTTCTTGGAGCACCCAACCCAGAGCACGGAACCTTTAATACTTGAGCCGCACTCGCACTTGACCAAAATTGTTTGAATGTTCTTGTAGAAGTATGAAAAAGTTTTCTTTTTAAAAATTATTTTGACAAGGTCATTACAAGTGATGGCAAGTGCTAGCTTAAAGAAATTTGTATTTTATGTTACTTTAATTGGTAAAAAGAGTAAAATATGGGGTTATTTGAAAACCAGCTAAATAGTAATCAAATCTAAGTCCTGAACCTAACAACTTAAAATAAAACTATTTTAGAGTAGGTAGTGTAAAAATAATGTTAGAACTCATTTTTTTGAAACATAATTTAACGGCCTCCTAGCCTAGTCGGTACTGTCTGCGGGACGTACTGTACGAGTACGTACTGTAGTCAGGACGGTAGTGCCTACGAAGCAGGAGGTCCCGGGTTCGAATTCTGGTAAGGGCATTTATTTGTCTGTTTATCACGGGTATTTGTTCTTGAGTTATGGATGTTTTCTATATATTTAAATATATATCTATATATTATTATTTCCTCTAGTACGAACAACAGGCCTTAATGAGCTTACTGTGGGACTAGGTCGATTTGTGTAATGTTGTCCAATAATATTTATTTATTAAACAGTGTAGCGCAATTTGAAGTGTAAAAAATATTTTATGTAAATTTTATGATTGTAATTAAGTTAAATTATTAAGACTCACTAGATTAAGATTTTTGTTTGTCGTTACTAGCACTCTATGGATACATGTTTGTCCGAAATAAAGAAATTTTATTTTATTATTATTTATGTTTATGTAGGATTGGGTGAAATGGAACGTATTAATGACGTATTGTGAGCGAATGAGATAGTACGAAAACCATGTCTATGAGTATGAAAGAGTTAGCATGAATGACTTGAGCCTTCTGTAATCTAAGGTGTGGGCTTAAAGACCATGGGAGAATCTGTTCGGAGCGATAAAGAAAAGACGTGTTGTTACATTTACATTTAGTTTTAATTTCTTAAAAATTATACTTAGTTCCCGAAGTTGGAGTTATTTCCAAATCCACTCCCTACATTTATAATGAGACCGAACCCATAGACAGAGAAAGAGTGTTATAATACCTTCAAAATCCATTTTACACGTGCAAATACCGCGTATAATTTGAAAAACGTTCGCTACAAATAAAAATAATGTATTCCTCCACAAACCAAGAATTTCTCCGCTCCAATTTATTACTAAGTCTACTCGTTTTAATTACAAGAAAAACTGTTTATGAATAAAATAGTGTTTACACCTAGACGTAGAAATAGTCTGCTTTGGCGGAATTAAAGTAAGCAAGGAAGGCTCGCAATTTTCCGAGCCGCAAGTGGCACCTTAGAGCGCGGACAGGGTGGATGAGGCTTTAGAATTACCGGGTGTCTTATTCTTGATATGTATGTATAGGGCGATATAAGGAAACACGATGTGACTTCAATGGCGGTTTATTCTTAACTAAAAACCTGGTCAAGCGCGAGCGGCCTACCCACATATTTATACATATACCTAGCTTAATAGTTGTGGCTACCTACTTACATGTATTATTGCGATACACTACACCACTTCCCCCCTTACTTGTAAGGACGGTCTTGTACGTACCTGCCTACTGTACATACACGCATAGAGATGTCCTGCTAGGCTATCTATAGTAACAGCTTGGTATCAGCTGACCGATAGTCTAAGTTATACCTAAACATACTTATACAAGTAAGAAGTGATGCGGTGTTTACATGATTGGATGAACTGTGCTTACTACCTAACTCACAACATGTGGTTTGTAGGTACTTACGCCTTTAAATTTCTTAATTACTAGAAGTAGAATACCAACCTATCTACTTGTACCTACTATTTACCCTTTCCTTAAATTATGTAAGTACCTATATAGTACGGAGATAAATGCTATATAAAAAAAAACGTAAGTATACAATGAATAATGTAACATGCGTTTTACTGTTTTTTTTTTAGAGTACTCAACAAAGAATATAAAATAAACTGTAGTAAGACAAAAAAATATTCTACATGTTTACGGATACCTATCTTCAAATCCGTAACGGATAACCGGAATGCGAGTGCGCACCGGCCGAGGGCCGGGCGCGGGTAGCGGTAGTGCGTCCCTCGGGACCCTACAGCTGGCTGCAGCCAGGGGAGACACGTGAACGGCTGGTGTCACACCGCCGTGGCCTGTCTCGTGTCGGACGATAGGCCCGCCCGTCGGCACCGACTCATCATCGCGGCGCGCGCGTAATTGATTTGTGTGCCGAGAAATTGTACCTTCCTCTGTCTGAACTATAAAGTTGTTGTTGTTACGAGTACCTACTCTTTGTACTATTGTGGCCTCTATCCACTTACGGCCTTTACGAAAGTCTCTAGCCCACACTAAATCCCCGACTTCGAACAATCTATGGGTTTGGGGCCCGCGAGCTAACTGTGTTTGTTTCTTTTTTTGTATTGTATCAAACAAACCGGTTCTGAGTAAATCGAGTCTTGTTTTTAATTGACGCCCTAGCAACAGCGTGGCTGGCGACTCTTCGGTAGTGCAATGTTTAGCATTTCTGTAGTCTAACAAAAAGCGTTGTAGAAATATGTTAGAATTTATGTTTTCTTTGCTTGCCTTCTTTAGACATTTTTTTATTGTACGCACCGCGATTTCCGCCTCCCCGTTGGATGCAGGGTGATAAGGCGCTGAAGTCACGTGTGTAACGCCGTTCATCTTTAAAAAGGTTGCGAATTGTTCACTACGGAAGGGGGGACCATTATCTGATACTAACTTAGATGGAATGCCGAATCTAGCAAACAACTCCCTTAACTTCTCTGTGGTTGCTTCGGCCGTTGTGGTAGTCAGTGGGGAGACTTCTATCCATTTTGAATAACTATCCACAACGATGAGGTAGGTTTTCATGTTGTACGACAAGAAATCTATATGTATTCTATCGAATGCTTTTTTAGACGTGGTCCACGGTACAATAGGTACTCGCGGGGGTGCGTCCGCTGTCTCTGCACAAATACGGCATGAATTGCACTGTTGCTCGATGTCTAGATCTATTCTGGGCCACCAAACATAGCTCCGCGCGATAGCCTTGCATTTGACTATGCCCAGGTGGCCGCCGTGCACCTCAGCCATCACAGCCGCCTGCAGTGCTGCCGGTACCACGACGCGTGAGCCCCAGATCAGACAACCACCTTCTATATTAAGCTCATCTCGCCTCCTATAATACGGAAGCAGATCTGCCGCTACTCCTGTTTTCGGCCATCCTGATATAACATATTGAGACACTAGATTGAGTGTTTTGTCAGCGGCAGTTTCCCTCTTAACGTCGAGCGCGCGAATAGGGAAGTGATTTTCGATGAATTGTACAAAACCACAATCATCACTGGTGTCGCTTTGGTCAACTATGGGTAATGGTAGACGTGATAATCCATCTGCCATGTTGTCTGCTGACTTCACGTACTCAATGTCGTACTGGTAGCCCGACAACAGTAACGCCCACCTAATGAGCCGCCCTGCTGCCGTGGGTGGAATGTCTGCTTTAGACCCAAAGATGCTTACCAGTGGATGATGGTCAGTGCGCAGGGTGAAATGCCGGCCATACAAGTATGTATGAAATTTTTTTATGCCAAAGATAATACTGAGTGCTTCGCGGTGAATTTGGCTGTAGTTACGCTCGGCCGCGTTGAGCGCGCGCGACGCGTATGCGATTGGGCGTTCGCCCTCCGTCGTTCGGTGCAGTATGACGGCGCCAACTCCCGCCTGGCTCCCGTCACAACATAGTATTAATGGCAGACTTTCACTATAATGAGTTAAGACTGGACTCTCGGTCAATACAAGTTTAATTTTTTCGAAAGCTACTTTTTGCGATTGGCCCCACTCCCAAATTTGTCCCTTTTTTAACAATTGATAAAGCGGCGTCAGGATGTCTGTAAACCCTTGAATGAATTTTGAATAAAAATTAACCATGCCCAAAAATGATTTTAGTGTGGTTGTGTTTTCAGGAGCTGGAGCCTCCAATATGGGTTTGATTTTATCACTGTCCGTTCTTACCCCCTTTTCAGAAATAATAAATCCCAAATACCTTACTTCTTTGGCAAACAAAGTGCATTTCTCTTTACGGAGTGTCAACCCAGCGGCTTCAAAACGACTTAAGACACTTTTTAAGTTTTTAACGTGATCAGCCTCACTGTTTCCGGTAATCAAAACATCATCTTGATAAACCGTCACGTTAGGGATGCCGGCCACTACCTGTTCAATGATACGCTGGAAAATTGACGCTGCCGACGCTACCCCATATACAAGTCGGTTATACATGTACAAACCACGGTGTGTATTCACTACGGTGTACTTCTTGGAGTCTTCACTCAGTTCAATTTGCATGTATGCTTCCTTTAAGTCCAATTTAGAAAATAGTTTTCCCCCATTAAGATTATTAAACAGCTGTTCCGCTCGCGGAAGCGGGTATTTGTCTACCTGTAACACGGGATTAAGTGTAGATTTGTAATCCCCGCAAATTCTGAGGCTACCATTGTTCTTGACAACAACAACCAAGCAGGAAGCCCAGTCAGAGGAAGGAATAGGCGTAATTATACCTGCGCGCTCCATGCGCTCGAGTTCGGCGTCGACGGGCGCGCGTAGTGCCAGCGGAAGCGGGCGGGCGCGCCGGAACACAGGGAGCGCGTCTGGCCGCACGCGCAGGGTCGCGCGCGCGCTCACGTGCCTCCCCAGGGACTCGCTAAACACTCCTGCATGTTCCCGCATAACTACTGACCTATCAAACACTTCACTGCACTGGTTATTGTTCTTGCCGATTTGTAGTACTGAGTCTTTCACGATGACGCTTATGACTAATGCTTTTAACCACTCCCTACCGATTATTGGGACTCCACCGTTCGCAATGACATATAGGTTGAGATCTCGCTTGATCTTTGAATATTCCACACTCACGCGTATAGATCCAAGAACATGGAGGGGTCCACCATCGTACACGTGCAAGTTTGCATCTTCATCTCTTTGTAACATGTGATGGCCGAATGACTTTTTGTACATATTTTCATTAATGCAGGCAAACGGCGAGCCAGTGTCGACATGCATGCGAAATTTCTTCCCGTCTACGATTACCTCTGCAATGACCGGCTCCCGTCCCTTCAGTTCCACATGGTACAGCCCTGTGAAGTCGTCGGACTGACCCGGCTCCCAGTCGTCGTCTGGATTGCTGCACGAGTCATCGTCTTGTCCACAATTATATATGGCGTCAATATTGGACGTGTAATTCATGTCACGAACGTTAGGACACACTCTTTTTAAATGTCCCCATTTAAACACATTTTGCAAACATATTCATTAAACTTACATGTCGTTTGGTCGTGACCTTGGTCGCCACAGCAGGTGCACTGTTGTCGTGGTTGACGTAGTCCCCACGAGCTGGTTGTCGGCCGCGCCGGAGCGCCCGCGCCGCGCCCCCGGCCCGCCGACGTGGCCGCCGCGCCGCCGCCGCCGCCCCGCCGAGCGAAGCGCGCGCCGCTGGTGCCGCGCCCGTGCCCGCGTCCCGGCCCCGGCGCCGACACCGCATATACCGCATGAAGATCGTGTTCCTTGGAGCTTGAAGGTTTCTGTTCCACAACGTTAGCAGCGTTTTTTGCCGCGGCCTCTAACAATACGGCCATCTTGTAGGCTCGTTTAAAATCTAGGTTATTTTCTTCGCAAAATAAACGTTGGCGAGTTGTTTCGTCACTTAGTCCCCATATAAACTGGTCCCGCAGGTTATCGTCTAAAGTGGTTTTGAAATCGCACGTTGTTGCTAGGCGCTTCAATGTGGCAGCAAACTGAGCAACTGATTCACCTTCGGTTTGCTTTGTTAAGCGAAACTTGTACCGCTCGGCGAGAAAAGATGGCTTCGGCTGAATGTGCGATGCGACTAACTCGACCAATTCGTCATATTTAAGATCCTTAGGCTTCTTTGGGCTGCAAAGATCTACCATCAACTCGTATGTGGCCGTACCTACACTTGCTATTAATATAGAAACCTTCTTCACATCTTCTACGTCATTTGCTTGAAAATATTGTTCCACGATCTCACAATAAGTCGACCACTTTCCATCGTTCATGTCAAATTCTTTAAGTTTACCAATAGGCATGTTTTTCACTTGCACTGTCCACTACTTAACACAAGAACTTAGATTCGCGACTGCGCCAAATGATATGTATGTATAGGGCGATATAAGGAAACACGATGTGACTTCAATGGCGGTTTATTCTTAACTAAAAACCTGGTCAAGCGCGAGCGGCCTACCCACATATTTATACATATACCTAGCTTAATAGTTGTGGCTACTGTAGTGTATAGAATTTTAGAGGTATTATTTAGCTTGACCATTTAATTGGCATCTATTAAGGAACTTTATCCATTTATGGTTGGAAATGCATTAAATTGCAAATAATAGTAGATAATACATACACATTAAATTGTAAAAGCATTTGGTATTGACCATTTAATTGGCATCTACTACTGAGGCATTAAATTGCGAATTTGAAAAGCAGTCGATAATACTGAACATTTCGACATTAAATTGTATTGTTTAGTATCTACAAAAAAAAAAAAAAAAACTTGAACGTGCGCGATTAAATCATATGATATGATCTGGGCATTAAAAAGTGATAGATGTAATGAACGAGCGAGATGGGAGATAACTGCCCACATGGTTGCTTGAGCTGCTAATGAATAAGTTATTGCTATGCAGTTGGGGTTTCAGACTGTCTTATAATAACCTTCATGTGAATGAATTTTATGATCCGGAAACTATAAAGCAAATACTTGTAGTTGCAAAGACAAAGACCACCATATTTACTTAAATGTCTGTATAATAATTTACACTTTTAAAAACAATGGTTAAATGTGTCTATTATTATCATTAAACTCCTATTGAAAGAAAAATATAAGTTCATACGTAGCATATTGAATAGACTTGCAAAATAGGCACATGGTCCAAATAGGTATGAAATATAAAAGTGAAATAAATGGAGAATTTGGTACTAGTGAAATTAACAAAAAATTTAAAAAGTTGGCTACCGTAAAAGAGGGTGGTTTAAATGGAGACTATGGATAATATGGAGACGTTCTTACACCAATTTGTCCTTTTCCTCCGTTATAAAATACTTTTTCTCGCCGCACTTTACGTAACACACAAGAATGAAAGAAATATAATTGTTTAACTAAACAGATGAAGAAAGTTCAAAATGATGCAGCTTATGTGTGTTGCATTGATTTATTATGTATTCTACTAGATGTGACATCTAGAACAAATTTTGTGCGCCATGTTTGGCGGTTGACAGCTGTACCTGAATCAAAGAGTAGTATAGACTTGTAATGGCTATACGTCTGTTTTCGGTACGAAGTGCCACAGCGCCATCTGTCGAGACGGAGTCGAGTTATTCTGTCAGCGTTAAGCGACGAACAAAGTATTAGAAACTAGGATTTAGTGTCTGGTGTAACCGATAGATGACGCTAGTGCTTTAACCTGAAATAAAAGGAACGCGATTTTGTATGGATATTATCCATCCATGTCTATATCATCCTTGGCAAATAAGACCCGACCCAAAATAGTGAAGTGATAATAAAATCAAGTAAATTAAAAGGATGCGCCTCATCGCGGCTACCCTATTCAATATATTATTAAAAATACAAATTTTAATATTTGATATATTTGCCGATTTTACAAGTAGAATTGCGTATCGCACTACTCTCAAGACGTGTTAACCTTAAATTCCGAAAATTAATTAATTGAATTATGACAAGACTTTCATTGGTGTAATAATACATACATAGATCGCGTTATTTACCCATACTTGTTTAAATATGGCAAGAAATTATATCAAATGTTTAAGTGTGAGGAACATACCCTCAATTTTATACTTGAAAAATGTTTGAACTTGAGGATCGGGATATCAATACGCACATTACCGTTGAGGTTACAATTGTTACAAATATGTGGCAAAAAAAAAATATATTCACTTTTGTTGAAAAGTGTGGATACGCTAGAGAGTTGATAAAGCTCCCTTTAAAGGTCTTGTATTTCTACTCTCAGAGACACAAGCTAAGTAACAAATCTATAACGGTAAATTGGTGTCATTATATTTTGTTGAGAAAAGAAATAAATAAATATTCTGGGACAATCTTACACAAATCAACCTAGTCCCACGGTAAGCTCAATAAGGCTTGTGTTGTGGGTACTAGGCGACGATAGCCTTGTATGCTGAAATGGTTAAGAAAAGTATACTCTTGTATGCAGTTGTAAATGTTATAATTACTATAACGTAAGTATTAATTTACAAGTAACCGTACTGTATTAAACTTATAGTGGCGGAAAGACGAATTCTCGGAAAGATCTTGGGTCCAGTGAGTATGGAAGACGGTAGTGTCCGAGTCCGTAAAAATTCTGAAATTGAGGAGATAGTGGCTGCACCCAATATTATCGGCGAGACGAAGGCACACCGGCTCCGTTGGCTCGGCCACGTTGTCAGAATGGAGGAGGATCGCGGTGCTAAGTTGGCTTACATGGGTCGCATAGCAGGACGAAGGCCAATAGGTCGTCCCAGGTATCGCTGGGGCGATGCTGTGGAATCGGACCTGCGCGATCTCCAAGCCGTTAACTGGGGGGAGATTGCGCGAGACCGAGACAACTGGCGTAAACTTGTGTCGGAGGCCAGGACTCATTTTGAGTCGGTGCGCCATTAAGTTAGTTAGTACTGTACGGTTTTATCCTTTAACATTTGATACGAGTTACTTACTTTCTTATTAACTTGATACATGCTTGATACGCAACTGTATACAAGCGCACAGTTCTTAAGTTTCGTTTAAAACGAGTATTTCTTATAAGTGCTATTGAAGTACAATATTTCCCTTTAGACAGTATTCTAGTAAAATTTTAATGATAAGATAGGCATGACGCCTGCGCAAGGATGACATGCTCATTTGGGAAAGCGTTCCACATTTTGACTGGCACATAAGACTTCTCAAACACTGCCTGCGCAAGGCTGACTATCCTTTTGAGTAAGGAGCCCACAATCGCGGCAACATTATTTATTAACTGCCTCCTGGGCATTAATTTTGATTTATAATAAAATTTACTGTGACCACCTGCGCAAAGGTGTATAAAAATATGATAGTCATATCATTATTATTTTGAATCTGCTTTCTAGTTATTGCGACAAACTGGTATAATATTCAGCCTTCGCAAGGCACATTATTAAATTTATAATTTGGTTGGGCAATGAGGATAAACGCGCACATTGGTTATGGTTTGGAAATTTCTAATCCATACAGTCTATGTTACTGTTACCGAGTCTCTAGAGACTAGACCTCAGAAAAGCGTCAGAAATGGTTCCAATATAACAGTTAATATGGACCATTTATAATCTAAGGGTTTTTATCCTTATTAGCCTATAGCTAGAGAAATACTATTCACAAATTACTTTCGGGGTAATTGGACCTCATCAACACTGAGAAGTATGTAAAAGGCAAAAGACCCTAACCTGCGTAAGGTGTATTGTTTAATCAATATTAATCTGCAGATAAGCAGTCTAAAGCGGACAAATTCATTATACGTCACAGTCGGAACTAACCGACGACCATATTTACAGCTTCAGATGAACGTTCATGCGTCCTAGTAACATTTTCTTTTGCTTATCATATAATGTGGTCATGGTGGTGAAAAGGTTAAAGCCATTGTTCCGCCTCCCAAATATAACTGATTAAATTAAAGCATATAATGAATTGATATTTCAACCTGTCCTCGATGCAGGGAAACTATCATGCTGCTGCGTAGGCAAGCATGTTGAAAACCGAAATGTACAAAAATGCCCCTACAAGGGTTTGGCAACTTACTTGCAAATATTTTGAGACTCTACTTATAATATTTTGGTATTGTAAAAAAAACAAAAAATTGCAAGTAGTTAACAGGTTTCTGTGATCCGTCCATGTACAAGTGTTGCCATTGCCATGAGCACACACGGACTTTATTTAATCTGTTATTACTAAAAAAGACATATAATATAATACCTCGTTTGAATGGTTAAGACATCGTGAGTACACATACTATGTAATGCTCTTAAAACTAACTTGTAATGGTTTGGGACGGGAGTTTCAGATCCTACAGGCAAACTCCCTCAAAAATCTGAAAACTAAACGGTCTTGCCCAGAACTGGAGCCTTCTTTTCTACAGCAAAGAGTGCCAACAAAGCAGTCTCTGGTTAACAAACACCTCATTCAACGGAGTTTTTAGTGCTTTTAAATCTAAGGTTTGCATAAAACCAGTATTGGGTTGTTTCTGATTAAATATAGTGATCAATTGGAAACATGAGTTGCAATAATTTAAGTACTTGAGACTCTTGGTCTTTCTTAACCATTTTTTAATAGTAACAACAACCTGGGCAATTGTGAATAAACAAAATTAGGAGCAGTCAAGCTACCGAAATCCAGTGTTAATCTTAGCTGAAGGATAGTTTAACTTGTTGATATAAATACAAGTATCCTATATCACTGCTTAGCTTAATGCTATATGTTTCCATTACCATGACCAATATTGTTTGAAAATAACTATAGTAAAAATCGCAAGTGATTTCAAAGCAGCAGACGTAGTCCACCAAAAAAAAAAAGAAAAAAGATACACGGCACATGGAGTGTCGTAAGCGGAGACGACGGTTATGAAAACTATGAAATGACAAGTGACATCGATATGGAGAAGAATTAGAGAAATGGAGTATTTACACTGTGATAATTGTGTTAAGGAAAAGTAATCTGGATAATCCACAAATTATGGGAATTGTATTTACGTTAATACATGTATCCAAATTAAAACAATATTAATCTATTATTTAAATCTACAAATAAAAAAATAAAATAAAAAAATAAAACAAGAAAGGGATGTAGTGTATAGTTGTCTCGAGTACATATGGCAGTAGGCGCCCGACCGTGACAGAGGGCGGACGTGCGGTATGTATTGACGAGCCAACAGGAAATAAGATGAAAAGTCAAGGACATTACAGCTACCTACTTACATGTATTATTGCGATACACTACAATTCTAATGTTAAAATACATAAACAATACATTAAAAACACAAGCTATCTTTAACATAACTCCAACACACAACAAATGGACTAAGAGCTGGCGACGTCATAACATAACACAATAAAGAGAGCAACGAAACCCGCCTAGTAAGATCGCAATACTATTTATAATACTTGATCTTAGATAATTCAATCTGGATGGAGTAGCCATGTCTGTCATTTCTGATACAAAAAAAGTCTGCCGATTTTTGCGGGGGAGGGGAACGTCAAATGTATGGCTATTCGTACGTAACGTACAAATAGCTACGTCAGATAAACGTCAGTCCATACATGTGTATGCCCACTGGTCATATGTTTTCGGCAGAGGGGAACGCCTATCAATGGCGACTCCGGTTGGTTGAATCCTCAAAGTTATTGCTAGATCTGGCAGCTTTTAATGGCTTGGAAAAAATTAATACCAAAATAGGTAAAAACTGCCCAAGTTGAATTATTTATAGAGGACGGGGCCTATATTTTAACATTAGAACAAAAAAATTAAAGAAACAGTAGGTGACAAACTATGAATTATATTATACGTCGTTTTTGACTACTTTTCTCCATCAGAAAGTTTTGGCAATGATATAATCTAATTATTTATACAATTTCTCATAATACTGCATCAAAACCAGAACTCTAGGATTTGTATTCTTAAAGTGATTTGCATTCTTTGACCTCCACCACTCTACAGCTGTTAGATGTCCGGATCTAGAAATAAGCATAGTATAGAAAACTAACGAGAGGGGTTCCGACGCTCTCATTATTGTGTCATATCTGACATGGCTAGCTCTTTGTCTAAAATGATCAACCAATATTGAAGTTGTATTAGAGTTGCGTCGGAATAATTTTCAAGCAAATTTTGATATTATTGATTCAAACGTTTAAGCGGCAGCTGTATGGCCTAATTAAGGCGTTGTATTGAAGTAGTATCGTGTCTAACCGCGTTTTAAAATTAGAATATGGGCCCTGAACGATTTCCTGGACGTACGAAATATATTTGACGTATTAATACGACGTAATACGTACACGTGACGTACGTAATATGACGTTGATAATATATGACGTAATGTCGTGAAAACAAAACTGTGATTCTATCATTTCAACGGCCTCCTAACCTAGTCGGTAGTGAGCCTGCCTATGAAGCAGGAGGTCCCGGGTTCGAATCCTGGTCAGGGCATTTATTTGTGTGTTCATCACGGATATTTGTTCCTGAGTTATGGATGTTTTCTATGTATTTAAGTATTTATCTATATCTATCTATTATATATATCGTCGCCTAGTACCCACAAAACAAGCCTTATTGAGCTTACTGTGGGACTAGGTTGATTTGTGTAAGATTGTCCCATAATATTTATTTATTTATTTATTTATCATAAGCCGAGTTCCTTGTGTTGACGCGCGACACGCACACATATACAACTCGTTCAAACCCGGCAAGTGAAAATGTGTGCACGAGACCGCGGCGTATCATGGAACAGTCTTATCTGGGCATTTTTAATTTAACTTGTACGTACTTTAAATCACGACTTAAATCGTATTTCAGTAACGTTTAATCGTCACATTCCTGACATAATGTATGGGATTTGACATTGATCGTCAGTTTTGTGACGGTTGCTTACCAGCCGTTAATGGTACACAGTTAAGTGAAAATGCCCATCTTCGCGGAATTACGTCCCTATATTTGTAACACAAACTGTAAGACGTGGGTTTGTTTACAACAGTTGACTTGGATTTTTTAATGTTAATAATAGGCATCAATTTCAGTTTCAGACGTCATATTGTGATAAATTAGCGTTGAAAATAACAAAAATATAATTAAAATTTAAAGTATAATTTAAATTTAGGCGATTGAGTGCATTACTGACACAGGGAATATCCCAATTCCAAAGTTTGGGAAGAATCGTGTTGCATAAACGGAATCATCAGTAGAAAATTATTACTTTTTCTTACGTTGTTTCGTTCTATAAATGTTGAATCTTTTAAGTAAATAGGCACCTTCATTCCTTTTAAGTACCCACTTAACTGCTCGTAGTTAAATAGGTTTAAAAGGCTTAACACAGAACAGCAGAAAAAATATAGGCTTAATCTTTTTACTACGTATTACTGATAAAACTGTTTTAACACACGGACATTATTTTGATAAATAAGTAATTTTAAGCATCAAGTTTTATTAACCAGCTCCACTATATACTTTTAAGAGAAGGTAAAAACGAGCTGACGTTAAGTCCTTACGTCTACTGTAAATTCATAATTTTTTTTTTTTTTTTTTAATAGCCTATGTTATGTCCCACTGCTGGGCAAAGGCCTCCCCTCTCTTCCTCTTATAATTTATTTAATCCGATAATTTTCATTTATGTCCGTAAAAGGTGGTTCATGGTAGAAGAAAACAAGGTACTTATAAATATTAATAAATACTATGGGACAATTTAGTACAAATCAACCTAGCCACACAGTAAGCTCGATAAGTCGTCTGGCCCTGCACTTCGCAAGGTGGCCACTACGGAATGCAATAACCGATGAAATTTCATAACCGGTTATGTTATCGGTTATTGAACCGATAAATACTGACAGAAAAATAACCGATAAATGGTTTTAATCGGTTAGAGTATAATATAAGTTTGTAAAGTCGTCTGGAACTATGGTTTCTATACACAATTTTATAATAATTCTTATTATGTTATCATTTTAGGTAAAAATAGCATTGAATAAATAAGCGAAAATAACCGAACTCACTGAATCGAATTTTCAATAACCGGTTAACAAATTTTGACGTAATAACCGTTTATAACCGAAACCGATATATTCGGTTATAACCGGTTATTGCATTAGCATTCCCTAGTGGCCACAGATCCACTAAGTTAAAATCAACCTAAAATGTAAAGTTTTAGAATCAAAGTGTCTATGACGTAGATGTATATATATGAAGTACCTTGATTTCTTCTACCATGTTACTTTAGTTAGGGACTTGAACAGCTTCAACTCAGACGTTATTACGAATTCAAAAAATAAACCGCTTCGCCGTACATATTTTAGCAAAATTAACGACCAAAAAGCATGGCTTCCTGCCGTAAAGAATTACCAGCTCCATTCCTTCGTGCACAGGCGGCCATTACGGCGTTTCTCAAGGAAATTGCTTTTCGCCCGCACTTCATTTCTCTTGTAAATTTCATTTTTTACCTATTCATGTGGCTTCGAGAGATAGAACATATATCACTTCAGGCCTTAGGAGCGAAGTGTTTTGACATTAGCTGGATTTATTTAATTATTATGCATTCAAAAGTAAAGTTTCTGTGTTTATTTACACTAATATCATAAATCCTCTATTCCGCGTTCGGAAACCGTATGTTACCACCATTATTGCAACCGGTAACGTAACATCAGTGTATTATCTGTGACAATGTGGTAAAAACGTATGAAAATTCATTACCTATGGTAACGTAATGAAAATCTGCCCTCTCCGACCGCCGGCACAATCGAGTTGGTCATGGCGGTGCAATGGCAGTCATTGTAATGGTTTCCGAACATTTCATTTAGGATTTATAATATGTAATATGGATAGATAAAGCACTATGTAATATGCATAGTGTATGCAATAAGGTATTAAATATTAGTATTAGTAATGTATTAGGTGTTCGGATAACATAACATAACATAAATACTCCTTAATTGCATACCTTAAAATAAAGAAAAACATAAAATGCTAGTTACAAACAGTAAAAGCAGAGGTAAAACAATTGGCGGTCTTATGGCTAAAAAGCGATCGCTTCCAGACAACCTTTGGGATATTTGTGGCAGTTTACTTCAAAGATACTATTTGGCGAAAGGCTCTTATGTCGTAAAATGACGGACGTACAGACAGCTAGCCACGTCAGATATGACACAATAATGAGAGCAACGAAACCACTCTAGTAAGTTGCTATACTATGCCTTAGGCTGGATCTGGATTTCTGGGTGTGATGCAATATTATGAGAAATGATATAAATAATTAGATTATATCCTTGTCAAAAGTTTATGTTGGGGGAAAGTAGTGACGTGTAATGTAATTCATAGTTTGTCGCCTACTGTTTTTGTTCCCGTTATAATACGCAATGTTTTTGATCTTGTGTTAAAATATAGGCCCTGTCCTGTATAAATAAGACAACTTCGGTGGTTTTTACCTGCTTTGGTAATACTATTTTCCAATTCAAAAATTTTGCTAGTCTGACCTCCACCCATTAAAAGTTGCTAGAGGTCCGGATCTAGCAATAGGGATAGTATAGCAATCTTGCCAGACGGGTTTTGTTGCTCTCATTATTGTGTCATATTTGACGTGGCCAGCTCTTAGTCCACTACAGACAGGGGGTGTCACTGCGCAGTTTAGGTACATTTGGCCGGCGCGCCTCCCGGGCAGGCGTATGGCAGTGGGCTGCCGCTCGGCTCGCACTATAGTCGTATTACGTGGCGCTCGCGCAAAATTGAAAATACACAATAGCTTCGAAACCTAAACCTCGATCTAATCCGTATAAAAGATGTAATATTGGTTGTCAAGAAATAATATAAGGAACTGACCGACATATTTTCAAAGGAATACGGATGTGGCATACCTTATTAATAATAAGTTATTATATACTTCCGTGAGAATCAGACATACTATCTCCAGATAAAAAAATTATGTTTACAGAATCAACGTTTGTAATTTCTACATATTTATCTTAAAAAGAATAAATCAGTAGGTATAGATACAAGAACTTGTCAAGTGACAACCCCGTGCCGACACTCACAGCTCGGTCATAAAACTGCGGCGCGCAAAGAAGATTCACGGTTCGTGCGCGGTTATAAGTTTATTTTTTATTTATTTATTTAAACTTTATTGCACAAATAAAAAAGTGACGGACTTAATGCCTCAAGGCATTCTCTACCAGTCAACCATTGGATCAAACCGAAACTTGTAATTGGTGCGGGATGATAGAAATCGAGAGATATTTAGAAACACAAATCAACATAAGTTTCAATTTTGCTTGCAGGCGGCGAGTATAGGTATAATTTCATATATCTTGGTGGTGCTTATAAATACTTTCCCAAATAAATTGAAGCGTTTTGTATTTTGGACGGGTGGGACATGTTATCGTAGTTTATCTCTTCGCTGGCATCATGTCAAACAGTTGTTCAGAGCATATCAAGTTAGGTTAGGTTATACAAGCGATAACACACGTAAGGGTAAGGACGCATCTCTCCGGCTTAATCCGGTTATAAGTTTTTTTAATCTTTATCATCCATAATTTTTGCCTCATTTTAAATTCACGTGTATAGTCCTGTATCTCAGGCTAAGGTCGTGCTTAATTCATAATATTTTAATCAATTTATAATATTTTTTGCTCAAGTTAGAAATGCACTCATTTATACAGCGTGCCTTTGGCCATGGGGCTGTATTATTTAGATGCTAATATCAGAAGAGCCATAAGCAATTCTAAAATATGCTAGGCTAATCCAACATAATGTACATACATAATGCTTGTAATACGATGTTGATTTGACTATACCATATTCTAACCATAAATCAAGATATACGAAATCGTGTCACTGGTGTCAGAGATTAGCAGCCAAGATGCAAGGGCGGTGTGTGAAGATCAATTCGATCAGTTTACACGCCATTCCGAACATCGGGTCCGTTTGTAGGTACCTAATAATGTATATAGCTTAGACAAAGCCGGAATCTAAACACTCCCGTAGTAAAAGAAACAGTAGGTCAGAAAGTCGGTACCGTAAACTGGGGCTATTTAAGAACCATGAGGCTATTTGGAATAAAAAAATTATAAGTTTTAAGTCCATTAATTTTTTTATGTGGGAATAGTAGATACGTAAACCTTCGTCAGACGACTCTGTGTTTAATGTGAAGTTGGTTAGTGGTTGCAGTGACGCCGACAAATACGGATTTGCGCGTAGAAAAAATAAAAAGTGTGACGGAAGAAAATTGGTTCCAAATATCATCGTCCTACTTTTGTTCAAATGTCCGTTGGTGCTAGGGTAAGCTTGTTTTTGTTATACACGGTGCCCGTGAGCATTGCGAGAGATTTTAACCACGCATTTCTGAGGTCAAAAGAATGAAAAAACATTATATGACTTTTGTTGTAAAACGCCAAAAAAAAATTATTTTTTTTACTTTTTTTTTCACTTTTTTTGAATGCTGTTCTACATAAAAAGTAAATGTCATTAGAAAAAAGTAAAGGAAAAAGTAAATTGCTACATTTTTTCTCGTAAAAACTAGTCCATGCAAAGTGTTTCTTAGGTCTTTGATATCAGTCAATAAGACATGTCTAGACTATGCCCCATACCGGTGAGATCGCCGTCAAAAAATCATTTTACACTGAGAAACAATTCAAAATGCAATTTTTTGTAAGTAGTATTTACTCTGAAACTATGGCGAATTTCGAAAAAGTTTAAATGACATTTTGTTCTCTAAATATGATAATGAATACACTGTTAAAGTCTCTCGCAATGCTCACGGGCACCGTGTATATACCTAAAAGTGTATATTCTCGGGAGTTTTTTAAGCTATGGCAAACATTTTTAGCCGCTTAATTTGAATTGTATATCGTCGATATTCTTAATTGGGACTATTTGGTACGATTTTTGGGGTTATTTAGTTTCTAATACCAAATATCCCCTCCATACATTTGGCCAGTTGGCCATATTTTTTCTCAACAGGACGATGGTGCGAAGTTACAAACGTACCTTCCGGAATTGCCGAAAGGAAAAAAAATCTTTCATATACTTATACACAATATTCACCAGAAGCACTGGCGGATGCTATGGCCGAGGTGGCAGCTGGCTCCGCCCATAATCACTTATCTAGCCTGTCTAAATAATTAACATTGTAGTGCTTAGAAAAGCAAATAATTTTTATTTAATTTTTTTAAGACTGGTATTTAATACCTCTTACGATTTGAGAAACATGTTGATTTCATAGCAACTTACAGCCATATTCATAAAAAGTTAGGAGCTCACTGATCGTTCGATCAGAGGTAGGTACCAAAATTCTTGATGCATAAACGCGTATTAACGTTAATCTATCTATGATCGCCCTCCTATAAAAGCCAAAAGTTACGAGCCCGTGGACCCTCCTTTAACCGCATATTAAGTCACAAAATGGCCGACCGACACAACGTTGAACAGCTGATTTTGATAGGAGCTACACAGTACAGAAATCGAGAAGATTTCTAACAGATAGAGACTTCTGTTTACAAGTTTCTGTGTTTCGATTTGATTGTTAAGTAAATAATTATAATATCAATAAATAGTACAGCGACATCGGAAATGGGTAGAAAACAAATATCTAGATTTTCGACGAGTAAACATCGTAATTAAATGCAAGTAATGTCAGTAATTTAGGCTATCAAACAAGTGGCTCGCCGGCGTCTGAAGTTTCAAGTTTCAGGGCGTGTGTCTTAAACTAATCTGCCCTATCCTATGAGGATCTCCTCACTTACAGAAATCATAGAAGAAGCGCTGCAATAAAAGAAGTAAGTACCTACTTATAAGCATATTGGTTAGCTACTTATCGTTCGAGGCTCGAGGCGGTGCCTATCTTAGGTTACCTACGTATTTTTTTACCTACTTGTGTTAATAAACTACATTAAAATAGTCGAATATTGCTCGACATGTTTCGCTCCATAACGCGGCGACCTGGGAGGCGAGAAATACACTCGTTTTCAGCATCATTGTCAAATGTAGTTGGTGTAATGGCTCATGAATAAGCCCCTCGTTATGGAGCGAAACATGTTAAGCAATATTCGACTTAAAAAACCTGTGTTACCCGTTATTTAATATATCTGAGTCTCACGAAAGTTTCGTGTTTAAAATTGTATTAAATAGTGTATTTGGCCAGACGAGGAAAATAGATATGGGTGACCTACTATTATCGAAATGAAAGTTTTGCATAATATTGCAATCAATTAAACAACTCCACTTGATTCCAAGTAAAAGACTATGGTTAAATTTGACAAGTCATATGTTTAGATTGCACTAAGAACCAAATAAAATAATTGTAAGGTGATTTTTTGGGAATTGGCTTGATTTTCATATTGAAGCAGTCTAAATAGAAGATGATCATAATTTTTACAAACCGCCTCAGGGCCTCATTGGATCTCTACACCTACAGTATCTATGTATATGTACTTACTAACTTTCAATTCTTAAAGCTAAACATAAGTTTCTTTATTCTAAAATAATTACTATTTGGGTCAGTCATAGACCCCTTGATAACAAAGAAAACCAGTACAACACTATACTTTTATATCCAGATGCTAAAAAGATTATGCAGTATAGTGACGGATGAAGAAGTGGTTGCAGCATTAGTCAACAGGGCAGTAAACGATGCACATCTTCAAGGTTTTATCCAACACCGGTAACTATTCCCACTAACTGATCAACTCAAACCTAGAGCATACCTCACTCAAAGTGTCAAAGGAAGATTGCCTGGCTTGCACCTATGCGGCTATGGTGAAAAATGTAATAGTAACAATATATTTTTGAGCTTTGTCACAGCATTTGTATACATTTTTCATGTCTTACCAAAAGGTATACATATAAGATATGTCAACACTTTCACTGCTATTTATTGTAATCGGTTAAATTCAAACATAACACCTTACCGGCTTAGTTAATTATTCTGCTGACTGTACACATCTTTAACACCAATGTTACAGTCATGATCTCTGAGCAGTCATAACATGTTCTGATTTCTGATGTACAATATAGGTCAATGATCACAAAGAGCTGCTGAAGTTTCCAGTAAAAGGAACAGGCAGTAGGAGGAGTAGGAAGGAGGAAAGGAGGAAGGAGGAATAAAACATCAATACAAAATTTTTATTGAGATAAAATAAGATATTTTATTTAGTAATAACAAATGTCCCGTTTAAACGGGACGGGACAGAACACACCCCCCCGGGTGTTTTCTTATTAATAGGAAAACACAAAGCCGGAGCATTTTGGGTTTCTCTGTCTCATTTTCTTTTGTTTCTGTGTGATTGCTGAGGTGGTCAGGCTGGCTGCTGGGGCATGCTGACCCATAGTAACAGTTCCTTGAAGGAAGTGTGTAGGTGGTGCTTCTCCATGAGTAACTTGGCCTTTCAGAATCTGGAAATAAAATAACAATTTTGATTAAAGATATTTTCAAATATTTTATGTAATTTAATTTTAGTGTACTGCGTTAACCATATAAGTTATTATAATTTTGTTCATTGTCTTTTTACCTACCTTTGCAAGTAGAGAGTATTAACCGACACCAATATTCATAAGGCTGTACAAATTGAATAAGAGCCGATCTCAAAACCACATTTAAATCTGGTTGTATCTGAATGCTCGTAGACAGAGCTAAAGACCCAACTATGGTTATTCTGACAGGCAGTTGTAGGCCTTTCATAAAATAATAATGTATATTTTGCACTTATAAAACTATGGTTTTGGCACTATTAAAATGTTTCTTCAACAGGTAACCAATGTACAGTCGACTACAAAGAGATGTATCTACTTTTTCACCTTAATGCGTTGTAATAAGGTTCAAAAGTGGATATATATCTTTGTAGTCGACTGTACAGGTACGTCACTACGTACCTATCACTATAGGCATTTCAAATACTACCTACCTTCACTAGTATCATGTGCAG
Organism: Pammene aurita; assembly: GCA_947086415.1. Lineage (NCBI taxonomy): Eukaryota > Metazoa > Arthropoda > Insecta > Lepidoptera > Tortricidae > Pammene > Pammene aurita. The sequence continues at coordinate 39,128,856 of OX352295.1, read as the reverse complement.
TACTTTTATTTGTGTCTATATGAAACTCTGCGCCAACCAAGTAAATCCACAACTAGTGGCAGCAGCTGTCAGGCTTCAATTGATCAGTGACCACTCTTATTTCTTCTTGTTTCTGTTTCTTGAGCTATACAACCATTCTTTGAACGCCGTTATGCATGATATCGACACTGTAAGCAGTAAGAAATGGGTAAGCACACTAAGCAATATTCAGTTCTTCAAGTTGCTCCCAATAAATATTTGTTTATAAGTTTTATACTGAGAAATATGTCTGACATGGGCAGATACTTTTGTAAATGGTCCGAATCTCAATATAATCAATTAATTAATTGATTTTCTTACCTTATTTTGAGTACTAGTCCCACTGGACTTGAATCACTATTCATCGTAGGTACAAACAACACATTCCTACTATTACATTTCAATTATTTACTGTCTCTCTTCTTCACTATAGGTAGGTACATTAATTTTATTCATGTTTTTCGACATATTACACAGGCATTAATCTAAAATTAGTTACAAAAGTATTTATCCATACCGTACCGTAGTAACATGCAAAATAAGTAATAAAATTTAACGCATTTCCCGCTATTACGGCTGTCATGTGTCATGTTCTGTCAAACTTTTTTTTTTAATTACGTTGAAACCGGGTTTTTGTCTATGATTTTGACATAACGCGTCTAATCTTTCAAGAAGCGGTGGATCAGATATGAGCAGGATAATTTGTGTTTATAAATCAAGCATTTTTTAAAACCTCAATTAAGGCTAATCGGCGTATCAACGGGTTCGACGATCAGATGCCGATTAAGGTTTTTTTTATGAATATGGCTGTTAGAGTTTATGTTGTCTGAGATTTATTTATTTATTTGGTTTGCTGCTACGTAGCCGTATTATTTTTATTTTAACGTAGAAAAGTACTCAATATTTATGTAATTAAGCTCCCATAAAGTGTTTAACAGGAAAGATAGCACTTTAGTAAATCTTGTTTGAATAGTAAAATTTTGTGATTTTTTTAATCCCAAAAAAACTCCAAAAATTATGGTTACTTTACTTTTATTGCTTCCAGCGATTATTCTTGAAGTGTCCCAAATAGAGATAGTTATGCTTAAACCAACACAGGCTTCAAAATTTAGGCAAAATCAGGTCAAACCCCCTCGATTTCCATAAAATCCCAACAACGAGGTAATTTGGGACACCTATTTGAAAAAAAAATTACTCGTTCTGTGTTAACAATTCAGACATGCGTGCAATGCAGAATGACGAAGCAGTATGCCTTTTATCTGTAAAAAATATAAAACTATTGATAAGTAAGTAAAATATGAAGTTATTTATGGTTTAGTCCAAAAATTTAACCAATTAGCCCCATTTTACGGTATATCGAATGTTGTTCAAATTTTTAATTACTTCATCAAAATGTAACCGATTGAAATGTTAAGCAGGAATGTATTATAACTTATTTATTGATAGTTTTGTTAGAAAAATAGTGACAAAAGTTTAAAAGGTGAAAAAATTATATACCTACCAAAAACTTGTTTTCCATTTTATTCACTGGATGTACCTGTAAAAACTACATGATTGCTAAGTTTCAGGCTACTTATACAGTAACAAAAACACTAGTGATCCGTTTAAGGGCATAATTGGATATTGCAACTAAGGCGGTTGTCACACTGCCGCCGCGTCTCGTTGCGAGACGCGGAGCAACGGACTCGCATGCGGAGACAACACACCAACGTCCGAGTTTTCTCCGCATCTCCGTCGGGAGCTGCGATGCGCGACGTCCCGCGTTACTTCCATCTCGCATTCATTTCACATTCGAACGTCAAGGTGAAAATAGTTCCTATTTGTCGATAAAATGGACACGGAACTTATTCAGAACGCTGCGGTGATACTTTCAGTTTTGTTTTTGTACAATCGAGTCATAAAACGCAGAAGACACTCGGTAGGTACATCCCTATTTACAAACCAGACCTATAAATGGGTCTTTTGCTAGAGATTACCAAGATTTAAGGCAACATGAAGAATTTTTTTTAATTGCACCCGTATGTCAATCGCGTCATTTGATTATTTGCTAAGCAAAATTAGAGTGATTATTACTGACGCGGACACAAATTTTCGACGTTCTATTACAGCGGAAGAAAAGCCTTGGCTTACATTCAAGTAAGTAATAATCTACTAAGTACTTCAATCTTCAATTATACTTTTATAAGAATTCTTAGATTATGATTAAACGAACGACTTTCAATTTCAAAAATAAACTTATAGACGTCGATATCCATTGCGCCTACGTCCTTTCTTGCACTAAAATCCGTACGGCACTGCGGAGCTCGGTGTGACATACCCTGCGGCACGCACCGCGTCTCCGTCCGAGCGCGCGAGTCGTCGTGCGTCTCGCTCCTCCGCGCGTCGAGGCGGAGCCAGTGTGTCGTACCATGCGATTTTTCTATACAAAATCAAGATTCTACATACAAAGCTAAAAACGCATCAACGGACGTCGCTGCGAGATGCGGAGCAGTATGACGACCGCCTAAGAAAAAGAAGAACAATTTTTGGACGGCAAAAAAAAAATTGTATGGGACACGTCGTCCCAGCCGGCCAACCCTCCATATAAAACCACTAGCCTTTTCCCGCGGCTTCGCCCGCGTACTATAAATACTCAAAAAGGATACGATACCCATGTTGATTTTCAGACTTTGTGACCACATTTGCCCCTTTTGGGGGTTGAATTTCAAAAAACCTGAAACACGTATTTACTCATTTATCGTTAGGAATACTCCTGTGAAGTTTCGAATAAAATAATCTAACAAATCTTGTTTCGCCATACAAACTTTGGACCCCTATTTTACCCCCTTAGGGGGCGAATTTTGAAAAATCCTTTCTTAGTGCTCCCCTAGACCTTATAAGGAACCTATGTGCCAAATATGAAATCTCTAGACCCAGCGGTTTGGGCTGTGCGTTGATATGTCAGTCAATCAGTCAGTCAGTCAGTCAGTTTCTTCTTTTATATATATAGATAGATTTAATTTTCGCGCGAAAAAAAATTTCTCCTACATTTTCTTAGTCGAAATACGATACCAATTATTCCCTTTAACGGATCACCAGTATTTTGGTGGTAGACGTGCTCACGATACCATTGCAGCATTAAGGACAAGTACGGAAACGCCGCAGGGTTTCTAGTGGGTATTCCCCTCCCCTGGAGGGGCGAGTCCCACATACCCCCAATTATGGGCTTTCCCCGAGCCGGATGCGTAAATGCATTTCCCCTGCGTCTATAAAAAAAGGGAACGATTCTATTCAATCTAGAAAAAAACTATTTTACGTCACACCTAGCCATAATGTGAGTTTTATCGCACGCTACGCGTACGGTAAAACTCGCATTATGCCCAGGTGGAGACGTAAAATTGTGTACTCACCACGGGCAGTAAAAAAGAAAGCCCTCTATCGCATATTTACAACCCTCGCCTGCGGCTCGGGTTACAAATACCTGCGATTTCGGCCTTTCTTTCTTTTACTGCCCTTGGTAAGTAATGTACTATTACCGAAGAACGGGATATTTCTTGAACAAGAAGTTTTAATTAAAATGACTAAAATCAAAAGGAATAATGGATTAATATTGCGAATAGGAGAAGTTTTCACGATATATCCGATTTCTATACCGCCCCTTTTCTATGTAGGTATACGAAGAATGAGTAGAGAAATAATAACATTATTAATGACAGTTGCTGGTGGCCTTCCCCAACCACACATAAGAGCCGTAACAGCCACTTGCAAACTAATTTAAATCTTTATTTTATTATTAGTCAATCATTTATTTGCATTATAATACATAACAATGCATGCAAATACAATTTTTAAACAATTAGGCAGTAACTTACATAAGGCAAGTCAAATAGGATAATTAATATACATATAATCATATTAACATTATAAATCAATGGGACAAAAATAAAAGCAAATAAAATAATAATAATTTAAACAATATGTCAAGCACGATACATTTATCAGTAACAAATAAAAATAATAAATAATTGTGTAATAAAATAAATTAAATTTCAGAATTTCAGAGGTCAAAGCTCGAAGGACTTAATGTCAGGTACATTGGTCAAAGACCCTATCATAATATTCACTTATCGAGTAAAATGGACGTTTAAGAAAATATTCCTTAACTGTCTTATCAAACGTTTTGAAGTCTTCTATATTTTTTATTTCATTTGACAGTAAATTATAAACTCTTATGGCAGTATTGTTTAGACTATTGTCGAAATTTACGTAATGTGCGTCTTTTAAAAGTAGTTTATTTCTGTGTCGCAGATTATATTGATTTATAGTAGCACCCCGTTCCACGTACAAATGTTTACTGGTGAACACGTAAAGACATATCCTGTACAGGTACATAGAAGTTACAGTTAGTATTCTGTTGTCAATAAACATATTGCGGTGTGACTCGGGTATAGTCAAATTTCTTTCGACTATTCTTAGGGCATACTTTTGTTTGAGTAAAAGTGCGTTAATATTAGTTCCATTTCCCCAGACTTCAATACAATACCTAATTATGCTTTCGAAGTATGAAAAATACATCGTCAATAAGACTTCCTTACTTGAAATGTACATTAAAGATCTCATAGAATAACATGCACGCGCTAATTGTATATTTATCTTATTAATCTGCTCATGCCATCTCAAATACGGGTCAAGATCTACACCTAGAAATAGCACATGTTCAGCTTTAGAGATGGGGATATCACATTCACAATCCGGACTAGATGTGTGCCTTCTAAATGTCATATAAAAGCTTTTGTTGCAGTTCATTTTTAATCCGTTAGCTGCAAACCAGTCTGTAAGTTGCGTCCAAGAATTTTGCATATATGCATTTAAAGCTCCAGCGGATGGTGCGTTTAAAATGACACTTGTATCATCAGCGTAGAGATATGCAGTGCCATGATGTAGCACATTAGGCAAATCATTTATAAATATTATAAATAGTAGGGGTCCTAACACTGATCCTTGAGGAACTCCAAATTTAACATATTTTACATCCGATTTGATTGCCTCTTCGTTTGAATTAGTTCTAATTTCTACATATTGGCAACGATTGGACAGGTATGATCTCAACAAGGCTAGAGCATTGCCACGTAAACCGTAGAAATCGAGTTTATTTAAGAGTATTCTGTGATCAACACAGTCAAAGGCCTTGGTGAGATCACAAAAAATGCCCCCACACGAAAGTTCGGTATTAAGGTGTGTCATAACTTCTGTTACTAATTTGCTTACAGCTGCCAACGTGTTTCTATTTTTCCTGAAGCCATATTGATGCGGAGTGAAGAGGTCATGGTCCTCAAAATAATTTTGAATTCGTGTAGCTATACATTTTTCAAATACTTTGGCAAGAATCGGCAACAAAGATATTGGTCTGAAATTGTTCATATCGGTTTTGCTACCCTTTTTATGAATGACAATCACTTTCGCCTTTTTGAATATATCGGGGAAGGTTCCATTAAGTAGACAATCATTAAAAATCATACAGAGTGGTATGCACAACACATCAATGTTCATTTTAATAATATTAGTATCTAAGTTATCTGGTCTGGTTGAAAAGGTACCTTTTAAATTTTTAACAATACGAATAATTTCCGTTTCAATAATTGGCGTCAGAAATATCGATTGATTGCAACTAATACCTCGTTCTTTAAGTTTTCGCATAAAAGTAGAGTCATTTACATTAGTTTTGCTTTCGCCTACACTAAGGAAGAAATTATTAAATGTGTTTGCAATAGTTTTTCATCATTAACCACAACATTAAATATATTAAGTGTAATCTTGCTAATAGTCCTACACTTTCCTGTGTTTTCATCCACTAATTTCCAAATTGCCTTAGATTTGTTTTTGGCTCTGGAAACAGTTTTCTTTAGATGATTTTTCCTAGCAGTGACCAATACTTTCTTGAATGTACTTTTGTACCGTTTAAAATAGGATAGAAAACCAACATCATTATTTTTCCTAGACGAGATAAGTAGCTTTCTTTTCATACGACTAGATTTTTTAATTCCCCTAGTGAGCCAATTCTTAGCCTTGTGTTTACGCACAATTTTTTTGTATGGGAAATGTTTCGCAGCCAAAAGATTAAGTCTATTATAAAATAAATCTAATTTTTCATTGCAATCTGTATTTATAAACTGCAAATCCCAATCAATGCTTTTGAAATCGTCTTGAAATGCTTGTATTGACGCAGCTGTAAAAAACCTCTTTCTTAAAAATTTTGATTTACTTGAGTCACGGTAGGATGGAATATTAAGTGTTAAGAGCTGTGCATCATGATCTGAGAACGAACAAGGAATTACGTGTGCGTCAGAATAGTCTTCATAGTTGGTTACAATATTATCAACTGTAGTAGAGGTAGTCTCTGTGGTCCTGGTAGACTCTTTTATAGTTGGTCTAATGTTGTGTTCTAGTAATAATAACAGCAGGGCTTTAGTCTTATTGTCCTTTGGTTTTTCAAAATCTATATTAAAATCACCAGCAATTACAACATTACGTAACTTCAGAAGCATACGGCCCGCCTGATGGTAAGCAGCTACCGTAACCTATGGACGCCTGCAACTCCAAAGGAGTCACATGCGCGTTGCCGACCCTTTACAAAAAGGAGGATTCACTGTGTTGACGACTAAAAGAACAAGAAGGTCCCTCATCGTCAACACACTGTGTCCTCTTTGAGCTCTTTGGCAACCTTACTCACCAGCAGGAACACAACACTATGAGTAGGGTCTAGTACTATTTGGCTGTGGTTTTCTGTAAGGTGGAGGTACTTCCCCAGTCGGGCTCTGCTCCAATAATTATTACGCAGTCTTTTCTTGTGAACATTTTAGTCTTCTCCTTTAAGTCTAGTAATACCCTATCAGTGGTTCCCAAATTGATTATGTCAGCTGTAAAATTGTAATCATTTTTGCGTATTCTAGATAATATAGATATTAATTCAGTTCCATGAAAGTCGGAGACCAATAACAGATTTGGTTTCTCTTGATTGACCGATGAGTTCTCAGTTGTATTCAACGATGCCTGTTTAGTTTCGTTGGTTGGTTCGGCAGATTATTCGAGTCTATAATTGCTTAGATTTTCCTGAACAATCCCCTTTTTAATATCTAGTGTGTTTTTTTGCAAAAGTTGTATTGATCGTTGAATCCTGTTTAGCACAACTACGTTCGACTTGAATACTTCTTGATTACTTTTTAGTTTGTGATGATCAGTTATTATCCTACTTAACCTACGAGTCAGTTTTTTTATTCTGTTTTTGTAGCCAGCAATTTCCTTTTCTAATTTAGTAACCCTATTTAAATCTTGTACAAAATCGTTAATAGACATGTCTGGATTTTTCATCGTATTAAATAACTGCTTATTTTCAGCTTCCAAGTCCTCGATTCGCATTGCCAATGAAAGATTCTCTTCCTCCTTTTTCTTAATCTTCTGTTTTAGTGGTGTTAAAATATCCATGTCATCATTGTCGGTAGATACTATTGTACAGTTGCTCTGATGCATTTTATGTTCCAGAAAATCGCATTTTTCTTGTGCTTCCGCTAGACGTTGTTTGAGAAAACTATTTTCTTTGGCCATTTCTGCTATTTTTTGGTCGTTTGGGTGAGTACAAGAACATTTATTATTTTCTTTCAGTATTGAAATTTCTTTCCTTAGATTATGGATTAATTTATCGCTTTCTTTCATTTTCTTTAGACACATTTGATGATCATGCAGTCCTTCTTCATCACTGTGAGTTACAAAATTTTGAATCTAAATTTTTTCGAGGTCTCAACACCGTCTTTCTCAAACTTTCTTTATTTTTCTCCATGTTAATACCAAAGTCCGTTCAAAAACAACAAATAGGAAATAAAGTAGTCTGCTAGTCTAGTTGAAGGGAGTCCGCGATGTGTTAATGATTTTCGAACGCACCCTTGTTATAGTGACATGTGTCATAGTCCAATCAGCTGTCACTGTCAGAATTCGTCCAGTCAGTCTCAGTCTGTTTGATTCTGAGCGTGACGTCAATATTCCCGTTATGTTATGATAAAATAAGTCGTTATCTTTGTTTTTAAATGTAAAACGACAGATGAAGTGGTGCTTACCGAGGTTGTGATGTGTTTAATAGTGGTGCTAAGCGGTCAAATGTGATGGATCTTCAACCGCAAGTCTCGGTTCTGCACTTTGGTTATCACAACAACAATTCACGTAACGTTTATTTAACTTATTATAATTAAAACTGTAGGAGCTCTCTCTTTCAATGTTTACCTGGCCAGTGTTGCCAGTTACATGTTACATTATATTCATAAACAATACATTTAAATTGGTTATCAAATGTACCTAGCGTGGTGGCAGACCTACTGTTTTTGTGTCTACTGTGTCCCATGCAACCGACAGCTGGACAGACCAATACTGGGCTAGGCTAACACGTTACCTATCCCGTTCATGTCGGATATAAATACCAAGATCTGTGGCAGATGCTGCGATATAAATACTATTTGAACAAGTTAAATGTAGCCAGCTTTTAGATTAGCTTTATCCATATTGTAAATTGAAATGTGAGTACCTATTTTTGAAAGAGGCTAGTTAAGAAAGAAATCGACATTGCTCAGCTAATATTTAATTTTGGACCCGGGGTATGTCCTTAAACTACGTCCGGACCTGAGTATGTCCTTAAACTACGCCAAAAAGAGAGGTATGGGCACTGCGAATGGCATCTCGCAAAGTGTGGTAGGGCACGTTCAGCGAATGTCATCGCTCAAATCTGGAGCAGAGCCCGACTGGGGAAGTACCTCCACCTTACAGAAAACCACAGCCAAATAGCACTAGACCCTACTCATAGTGTTGTGTTCCTGCTGGTGAGTAAGGTTGCCAAAGAGCTCAAAGAGGACCCAGTGTGTTGACGATGAGGGACCTTCTTGTTCCTTTAGTCGTCAACACAGTGAATCCTCCTATTTGTAAAGGGTCGGCAACGCGCATGTGACTTCTTTGGAGTTGCAGGCGTCCATAGGTTGCGGTAGCTGCTTACCATCAGGCGGGCCGTATGCTTGTTTGCCATCGTCGTGGTATAAAAAAAAAAAAAAAAAAAAAAATTATAAACTCCAGTAGTTTGACACGATGTTAACCATAAATAGTATAAATTTAAACGTAGAACATAAAAAAAACACCTAGTTTATATTAAACCCTCTAGTGAATCATCCTTTTTGTATAGGATCGGCAACGCGCATGTGACACCTGTCGATTTTACAGGCGTCCATAGGCTACAGTAGCTATTTACCATCAGGTATGCTTGTTTGCCACCGTCGTGGTATAAAAAAATGAAACAGATATTATTTTCGTTACAAATTAATTTCATTTAAATTGATAGGCAACGGTTTATTAATTTAGCACAATTTATTAATTACAGGAATAAATTTAATATATATCTGAAACGTTATTTCCCTTCAGTATAGAGATCAGTGGCAATAAATTCACTCAAAACTCTTCTCACATAAAACTAACGACAAAGTTTAACTACTTTAACTTCGCCTATTAAAAACATCTAACTGAAAAACTTTATGACATCAACGCGCCATAAACAACGACACCTATTAAGAACATCAAAAACAGTTTAAATCATCACAGCGCTTTCATAAAAAAAATACAAATTGTCTCTTATTTATTCCTCTGTTACAGCTAATTTAATTTTTTCCTTTCGTTTCTAAATCAACAGTAATGAGAAAGCAGATGTCGGCTAACGCGAATTTATCGACTCGTTTTATCATCCTGTTAAAGTGGACTGGCAAAACATTTTTGCCGCTATATTCTTTTAAGACGCATTTTTTTAGGGTCTCATTGGACAGAGATGGCACGAGAGCGCAGTTGTTTTGTTTCGTAGATGATTTTTATCCTCGTTGAATTATCGGTAGTTGAGATGGTTCCATATCATGTATGTAAACTATTAACGTAGTTGTTCCGTATGATATGAGACTCACAGCGATATCTATAATAAGAACGACGCAGTTACCTATATCGCGTTACACATGTCGCGACCAATACAGTGGTCGATATACGCCGACGTCACCCTATGAAACGACATATTGTCCCCTGCTACCCCACTATCCTCGAATCATGTACACTTAGATTTAAATTTAAACTTTCGTGAGACATACTATCACTATAAAATATAACGGTTACATCCACGTCACTTTAGTCAAAACACGGTGGAGTGGACATCAGTAGTTTAGTGGACACAGTGAGTGTGGTTTGTTTATCGTCGCTCATGTCGGATGAACCGAATGCGCTGCAAAACACGTTAGCAGCGCCGGCGCAAGATCACCCTCAACAAGCTTTGTCAGAGCGGGCGATACGAGCTGCGCGGCGAGCGGGAGAGCGGGACGCAAACCCGCAGTCGGCAACGCGTCGTCAACAGTGCGTTACGGGCCGGTTCAAATAGCACTCTTAGTGCTTGAAGATGGAGACCTAAGCTCCCCGAAACAAGTCACATGAAGTATTTTATAGTCTTAGATTTAAGTCTTTACAATAGAAGAATAAGCACGTTAAAATCTGGTATTTTACTGCACTATACAAAAAAGTCGAATTCTCACACATAGTTCTCTGAACTTGTTTACGAAAGTGAATTCGGTTCTTTTAACTTCTTCCGATGGTTAAAAATATACCACCTGTATGTATTGTTATATTTAAAATGACAAGTCGCCATACGAGAAATGAAAATGACTCTTATGAGTATCTAATCTAATAGTAAGAGAGCCCATGACACTGAACCTAGTTCGATAAGTCTCCTGGATGAGATATATATATATATATAATTAGTCGCGTCTTTAATGGGGGAATACGAAATGCCGATGCTGCAATGCAAAAAAGTTTCTAGTACGATAAGTCTCCTAGATTTCCTTTGTTCCTCGAAGCAGGGGAGGGGTAGGTAGGGCTACACGATAATGCGGTGCTGCAAGCCCCCGTGCGTGGCCTTGTCAGTGGCAGCAGCATCAAAAGATTGTAGATGTATGAAAAAACAAAGCGCATGATCTTTTATAGTATTTTATGCAACAGTTGTATAAGAGGGCCAAAAAAGGTGAGTGGCGTGGGTAATAATTTGAGCCGTAGGCGAAAATTGTTACGAAAAACGCCACGAACATTTTTTGACCTACTTATACGACGTTGCATACAATACTTTTTCTACGACTACACATAGTTTTACAAAAAATGCGAAATTGAACACTTCATGGATATTGCAGTTATTTTGTCAACATAATCAACAATAATTTAAGTTTCACCTTTTAAAACACTGTATTTCAAGAATACCAACACAAACACACACCGTCGTTATTAAATCAATTATCAAAGAGCGACAGAGATTAGTAAAAATATATTATTTTCAAAGTTTGCAGTTTGCCATCACAAACGAATGGCAAACGTAAAAACTACAAAGTATGTCTGTGGTTCTTTTCATTTTTTCTTTTTTAAAGTTTTTTTTTTTAAAAACGCTACGTTTATTTAGGTTTCTTAGATTGGCAGTAATGTATTTTCTTCTAAAGTCCTGACTGCACGAGTTCTATTTTGGCGCTTTTATTTAACAGTTGTTTTTTTGGGGAATAGACTAGATAGACTTTTCTTCGAGTATATTATCTATGTGTTTCTTCGAGTATATACCTAGATGATGACGAATGTATAAATGATAGATAAACGGGAGTAGAAAAAAAAAAATTTGTTGGGTTCACAGGGCACCTCTGTTAGCAGTTGCATAGCAGCAAATAATAGGGTCTTTATGAAGAATAGACTAGATAGACTTTTTTGAAATTTCATAAGACATGCTTTCATATTCGTTTGCGGCACCATATAATTGACAGATAAAAGTACCGGACTAGAAAAAAATATAAAATCTTTTTAATAACGTATCATCTTGTTGCAGTTCAGGCGCTAAGTTTAGGTTACATAACATCTTGTTTTTGTTATAAAATGATGAGGCGTTTTGTTTTTTCATACATCTACAATCTTTTGATGCTGCTGCCACTGACAAGGCCTCGCACGGGGGCTTGCAGCACCACATTATCGTGTAGTCCTACCCCTTCCCTGCTTCGAGGAACAAAGGAAATCTAGGAAACTTATCATACTAGAAACCGGATTTTTTTATTATTTTCAAAAAAATAAAATAAAATACGCCACCACTTTTTTGCATTGCAGCATCAGCATTTCGTGTTACCCCATTAAAGACGCGTCTAATTATATATATCTCATCTAGGAGACTTATCGAACTAGGTTCAGTGTCATGGGCTCTCTTACTATAATAAAGTATCTGTAAATCTAAACTAGAATATATTTAAGTTCAATTTTAACACTTCGTCAAAGAACTCTCTCAGTTCATTTCCCTAGAAAATTTAGATCCCTTAAAATTCTCCAAATGCGGGTCGCGAAACTTACAACATAAATGTTTATTAATTTGTTCAGTGCCGTCTTTTTTTGTTTAAAGTACGCAATAATCGGTTATGGTTCCATTTATTCAACCGTCTATTTTTATACCACTGTGGCGAACAAACATGACAGGCGTCAAGAATTATGGTAAAGACTAGCTTTTGCCCGCGGCTTCGCTCGCGTTAAATTCGGGGTAACACGGTTCCCCTTTAATCCCCGGAATGCTCCATACAAACTTCCACCCCCCATTTTAGGGAAGTGGGGGGTTAGAAAGAGACAAAAAGTAGCCTATGTCACTCTCCATCCCTTCAACTATCTCCACTTAAAAAATCACGTCAAAGACGGACAAACAAATAAACACATACACTTTCCCATTTATAATATTAGTATGGATAAACTATACTATGATAACATGTCATGTCCAAATTACTATTTCAATGTGTTTAGTCACATCCTTACGAAAGAGTGTTTTATTTTCAACCGACTTCAAGATTTCGAAGGAGGAGGTTGTCAATTCGTCGGGATCTTTGTTCTTGCTATTTTTTTTTAATGTCTGTTCACCGATTATTCAAAGACAGCTGGACCGATTTGCAAAATTATTTTTTTGTTTGAAAGAGATACTTCACAGTTGGTCCCATTGTAACCAGGTCAGGATCTGATGATGGGATCCTGGAGAAATCGAGGGAACTCTTCAACTATTATAGGCACACCTATAGTGATTTGAGTATTTATTACAGCAGCTCGAGCATTTGCTTTTGAAAAGGTGGAGGCTAAGATGCGTTGGGAGTCTTGGTGGTGCTTATAAATACTTTCACAAATACATTAAAGCGTTTCGAATTTTGGACGGGCGGGACATGTTATCGTAGTTTATCTCTACGCAGCTACCGTAAAGGCCCATTTACACATTGATTTGTGTTAAGTGTGAGTTCATACATTCGTTACTAAACACAAGTAGAAAATGTATGGACTCGCACTTAACACTAATCAATACCTATGCACGTCTGCAACTCAAGATGTGTCACATTTTTTATTTATTTCTACAGCTTTATTTCAACACACTTTGTTTTACAGCGCATTGGGGCCCCTAGTAATGCTGTAAAATTTTATCTAAAAAAAATGGGCGTTAAAGGGACAAGAGTGTTCCTCGTCGTCATTGCAATACATTGTATTCTCTTTGAGCTCTCTGGCAACCTGTCTCTGATTTGAAACCATATGCATTTTTTGTCTATAGTAATGAATTTGTTATATCCAAAGATATATTTTTCTAAATAATTGCACCGCCATCTGCCAAATGATTTACAAGTTGATCCTCATTAAAATTGAATAAATAAAAAATAATATTTTTAATAAAAGGACGTACGCGCTCTGTATATATAATAATTTATTAGGTATAATTTTTGTTGGGTAACATCGTCCGGGTTGGTTACTTTTCGAGTTGCCTTGTCGTAAACTGTCATTTAAGGTAGCATTCGGTTCTTGGCGACCGCGACACACGACCGCGACCCACTGTTTTGCATGGATGGACTATGAAACACTGACGGATGCAAGCGCCCGCATCACGAGACCTAATCCATACAAAACAGTGTATCGCGGTCGCCTGTCGCGATCGTGTGTCGCGGTTGCCATGAACTGAATGCTACCTTAATGGACCATAAACCAGGAACAAATTTCGTGACCAATCGCGTCCCAGGCGATAACTTGTGAAGTGGTTAGGGGCGATGTATAATTGAAAATTTGCGAGATGATAGTTTATATGCTCTTACAAACATGAGAAATCGTCCGCCGGTTGTATCGAGGTGGAAAGACCGTCAGCTGATGCCCTGAAGATCGTACGTTCACGTGACCAGCTGACGGCGTTTTTACTGCAATAAAGTCGACTGATTACTTTTTATATTTATAATAGGATATAAACTATCATCTGAGAAAGTTTCAATCGCCAAGCGATGACTATTTTTTTTCGGTGCAAAACAATATCTGTGAAAAGACCTGAAACACCCAGACTGTCTTAAGCTGAATAGCCCTAGGTATTGAGGCCCGTGGGGACAGTTTTGAATGTGTGTGTTGACAAATACGGGTTGACCGTTCACTGTGATACAGCCGACTAATGATTTTTTATATTTATAATAGGATATAAACTATCATGTGACAAAGTTTCAATCGGAACGCGGTGACCATTTTTTTTAATTGATTAAATCGCTGCCGTTCCTCAACCCACCAACGTAGAGGCAGCTGACCGTCACGAGGCTTCATTACACATCGCCATTAACCCCTTGACAAGTTATCGCCTGGGACCCGATGACCAACGGAATTTGTTCCTGGCTTATATAAGCTCCAGACTAGTTCAAGGAACTCTGATCACGCTTAACGATCCCATCACAACATTTCCTGCACTATAATGTATAGTATCGCCGGAAACGTCGTTAGATGGTGAACCATACAACGATAATGTCCTGGTTTAAGTAATGTGGCAGAAAAGCGCATACATGTAGCGTAGATTAATGCGCCAATACATTAGGCACGTCACGTGCTTCCAGGACGGGCTCTTCCTAACTCTACACTGTCTATAAATCAATTTAAATAAATAATATAGGACTATCTTACACAATTCAACCTAGTCCCACAGTAAGCTCAATAAGGCTTGTGTTGTGGGTACTAGGTATATAATATATATGTAAATAACGTCAGTGTCAACAGAAAGTAAAATAAGATAAAAAATATCACTGATTTTCTAGGCAAGAAAAGCATTTGAACATGACAAAATATTATTAAATTAATCCACTTTTACTGAAATCTATGTAACTAACGGATATTTTTACTAAAAATAATGTACAAAATAACTAGTTTTTACGTATAATTGACAATAGGAATGTCACGATTATTCGCATCATTTTTGACATTTATATCGAGTTATCGACATTAGCATCAAATGATATCCATTACTCGGAAATATATATAATGTGATAAACACACAAATAAATGCCCTACCCAGGACCTCCTGCTTCATAGGCAGCGTCACTATCGACTAGGCTAGGAGGCCGTTTATTCAGTCGTCTATACATGTATTTGAGGCAACACCTTTATGTAGCTATATGCCTCCTAGCGCTATCTTACCGCGTATTTGCACTTGGTTGTACTAAACAATATCCCACGGGAAACCATTGATACCTTTGATGCGCAAACATTAGTTTTACTTGGTAACATCACATCATGTGAATAATTCCTTATCAATTTCAAATGAATTTTCCGTTTGATTTTTTTTGCGTAATAATACAATTCAAAATTTAAATGAATACAGCTTTTACGTAATGAATCCAACTCACCTTACGAGTACTATACTGAATTTCTGAAATTTATCAAAAACTGAAAATAAATCATTCTGATTAGACTTTTATAAAACTTTAATTGGAAAACTTTGAGACAAATAAGATCATAAAATAAAGAGTAAGAGTACTCTATTTAATTTATTACGCGCTTAAGGCGATTTAAGAATGACCCTGGTCCTGAAGTTACCTTAAGTAGCTTATTCGGATTACTTGACGTCACAAATACGCGACTAAGGCATTTTGGCTTAGAACTATAATATACCTCTTACGTGAACAAAGCACTTTAATACATCTCTATTTAAGACGTATCTGATCCCTATCGGGCTTATATTAATGTATAATTAATATTAACAGGTTTGTTATTTGATGATTAAATATTTTATTAATTACAGGTCTACTGATTAATTGTGGCGTTTGGCAGATGAGTAAAGTATATGTTTGGTTAATTTGCATATGCTTTTGCATCATCTACTTTTCTGTTAATTTACAAAGGTTTCCGCTTCCCAAAGGTTGTCTAAAAGAGATCGCTTTATAGCGATAAGACCGCCAATTGCTTTACTTCTACTTTTCTGTTTGTAACTTGTGTAAACTGTATTTCTTGAATTTGAGGTGTGCAATAATAGTACATTATGATACGAGTGTGCTAAGTTGATCATTACATGCGAAGCGATATTGTGCGCATGAACGCATGTGAGTGCGCATAAGGAAGCTGAGCTTATGTAATGATCAAGCACACGCGTTTCATACGACGTTTTTCAACACACTTGCGAGGAAATAACAGAATAGTATAATTAATAACTTTTGATAAATACATTAATTGTCAGAATGTTTACAGGATAGAAGTACTTACGAACCTAAGATAATTAAATCTAACCTTTTTTGTGATGTTATTGATTATATTGTTCCAGATAGGAACTCTTTTTCAAATCATCTCATAAAATTAAAGACTTCACATTTATTGTGCAACTATAATTTATTATAGTATTTTTTTCTTACGAATTGCTCACTAGATTTTTATGATAACATTTTACTAGTATGTATCACAATTTTGAAATATATCCAGAGGTTAAATTAACGCTAAAGTTGTCTTCTTATTCATTGAAAATATAATTTGTTTAAATTAATAAAACACGACGAGAAAAATCTAACAATTAAACAATGATTTGAGGTTAACTTATAAATGGCGCGCAATTTTCTTTTTTGGAAGTGCGTGCAGCTTCAGGCAAAGGCGCGGACGTATAATGCCAAACAGCCAATATTAAAACAGACAATTCGTTGTGTATTACGAGTAATATAATAAGTTGAAATGATTCTTATTTACAATCACGATTGTATAATTTGTATTCTATCGTAAATGTGTATATTTTTAATATATTTACTTTTTTTTACTTTTTTAGAATGTAAACTCATAAAGAGTTAAAAAAAAAGTAAAGGTAATACCCGACTAAATTACAACGATTCGTCTGCATACAACTTGGTACTAGAGTACAAACGTCACTTGATCGGATTATTAAATTATTCCACTAGTTGGATAATTATTGTGAAATGCACACGTGTTTAATATCTAGGATTATGAGCATAAAAGCGGTGGAATAAGAACCTCGTTACGAGCAGGTGTGTTGAAAAGAGTGTTTATGTTATGTTTATGTTATAAGTTGCACGGTGATTTTTGGGTTAGAACGTATCACAGTTAAAAGAGTACAAAAGACGAATTAAATTAATTAATTTATTTGACGAATCAATTTATTATGTGACTGAAAACATATTGTTTGTCTCGTCATGTTAACTAGTGCGAAAAATAGAAAAGAAAAGGGCAGGTATACAGGTTGAAAATTTAATCACTTCTTTTAGGATGTAACAAAAATACCGGTAATCCGTTTAAGGACATAATTGGTATTGTATTAAGAGTAAGAAAATGTTGGAGAAAAAATTTTTGACTTGAAAAAAGTTTTTTTTTATATGGGACATGTCGTCCCAGGTTGTCTATTGTTTGCCCGAAAATTATATAAAATAATACTCATATGCCCGAATTTTATTTGCCCGAATTTCATTTGCCCGAATGGTTTGTTTACCATAAAAATTATGTGACATACTCTTTGTTTACCTGATTATTAGATTTCAGAACGTACGAGTGCCATACGTATTGTTGTCCATATTATTAATTGTAATAATACTATTTAATAGAATATTTAAACGCCATACTAAATAATGGTTTTCCGAATCCATGCATACAAACAATGCATTTGCTCACTATATTCCTGTAGGCGCTCTAAAAATATTTACTTAGTCATATTATTATGTAGGGGCCGTTTTATTTTGTAGGAGATCACAGTTCTAACCTAACCTAACCTACTTTCTGGTGACCGTTCGCTTTTTGGGGGATCACAGTTCTAACCTAACCTACTTTCTGGTAGCCGTTTTATTTTGTAGGAGATCACAGTTCTAACCTAACCTAACCTACTTTCTGGTAGCCGTTGCTTTTTAGGGGATCATAGTTCTAACCTAACCTAACCTACTTTCTGGTAGCCGTTTTATTTTGATGTAGATCACAGTTCTAACCTAACCTAACCTACATTCTGGTAGCCGTACGCTTTTTGGGGGATCACAGTTCTAACCTAACCTAATCTACTTTCTGGTAGCCGTTTTATTTTGTAAACGTACTAACCTAACCTAACCTAACCTACTTTCTGGTAGCCGTTTTATTTTGAAGGAGATCACAGTTCTAACCTAACCTACATTCTGGTAGCCGTTCGCTTTTTGGGGGATCACAGTTCTAACCTAACCTACTTTCTGGTAGCCGTTTTATTTTGTAGGAGGTCACAGTTCTAACCGAACCTAACCTACTTTCTGGTAGCCGTTTTATTTTGTAGGAGGTCACAGTTCTAACCTAACCTAACCTACTTTCTGGTAGCCATTTTATTTTGTAGGAGGTCACAGTTCTAACCTAACCTGACCTACTTTCTGGGAAGCAATTTGGATGGCAAATGATATTATGGCCAGTGATATTATGGCTTACAATGATCATGACAAATGATATTATTGAAATTGATTTTATGGGAAACAAAGTTTCTGGCACGTGATTAATATAGTAAACAATAAGTATTGCATATGTAATTATGGGAAACAATATAATGGCTGTTGACTATTATGGCAAATGAAATTCTGGCAAGTGAGTGTATACCGTCGTCCCAGACGCCGAACCCTCCATATAAACCAATATTTTCTTCGCGCGTAAAATTGTTTGGCGTTGTGTTTTTTAATTAAAATACGATAACAATTATGCCCTTAGACGGATCACCATATGTTTGTTATATTTTGTATTGGGCGACGTGGGACCAACTCGCGAAAATCGCGAAAATATGTTGCCTGTTCCATACACTTCGGCCGATCAGATGTCGTCGTTTTCAATGGGGCTAAATGTGACTAGTTTTTTTTTGGTATTTCGAGGTTGGTCCGATAGTAAAACTTGTTCAGCATGACCTATCTAATCACCTAGCTCAATATGACCAATGATTAACATTGTATTACATTCCACGATATGTAAATAATATTAAGATTTAAAAGTCAAAGAGAACAATATAAATATTATGGGACAATCTTACACAAAGCGACCTAGTCCCACCATAAGCTCAATAAGGCTTGTGTTGTGGGCACTAGACGACGATTTATATAATAGATAGATATAGATAAATACTTAAATACATAGAAAACATCCATAACTCAGGAACAAATATCTGTGATAAACACACAAATAAATGCCCTTACCGGGATTCGAACCCGGGACCTGTTGCTTCGTAGGCAGAGCCACTACCGACTGGGCTAGAAGGCCGTTAAACAATAATATATCATCCTCCAAAATGTAAGTGACTAAACAAAAATGATCCAAAAGGCTATGCAACCACAAAATGGCAACCACGAAAGCCTAATAAAACCCTACACGCACTTATCTTCCGGACATTTTATCCGGCTTATCCAAAAAGCAGAAAATTCCGGAAAATTTCAAATGACACCTTAGCCGGAAGTTGTAATTAAATTAAGGGTAGGGACGAAATATGGGGGTGTGTGTCATGGGCCCTTTTTTAATTTTAAAAGTTCATTAGAGTGGACGTTGTTGAACGTGTAATACTAGATGTGGTCTTGTGGAGTAATAGAGAATAGGAAACGATGTAAGTTTTTTCATCACACTTGCTTATAGACCGTTCGCTTTTTGGGGGATCACAGTTCTAACCTAACCTACTTTCTGGTAGCCGTTTTATTTTGTAGGAGATCACAGTTCTAACCTAACCTAACCTACTTTCTGGTAGCCGTTCGCTTTTTAGGGGATCATAGTTCTAACCTAACCTAACCTACTTTCTGGTAGCCGTTTTATTTTGAAGGAGATCACAGTTCTAACCTAACCTAACCTACATTCTGGTAGCCGTTCGCTTTTTGGGGGATCACAGTTCTAACCTAACCTAACCTACTTTCTGGTAGCCGTTTTATTTTGTAAACGTACTAACCTAACCTAACCTAACCTACTTTCTGGTAGCCGTTTTATTTTGAAGGAGATCACAGTTCTAACCTAACCTACATTCTGGTAGCCGTTCGCTTTTTGGGGGATCACAGTTCTAACCTAACCTACTTTCTGGTAGCCGTTTTATTTTGTATGAGGTCACAGTTCTAACCTAACCTAACCTACTTTCTGGTAGCCGTTTTATTTTGTAGGAGGTCACAGTTCTAACCTAACCTAACCTACTTTCTGGTAGCCATTTTATTTTGTAGGTCACAGTTCTAACCTAACCTGACCTACTTTCTGGGAAGCAATTTGGATGGCAAATGATATTATGGCTTACAATGATCATGACAAATGATATTATTGAAATTGATTTTATGGGAAACAAAGTTTCTGGCACGTGATTAATATAGTAAACAATAAGTATTGCATATGTAATTATGGGAAACAATATAATGGCTGTTGACTATTATGGCAAATGAAATTCTGGCAAGTGAGTGTATACCGTCGTCCCAGACGCCGAACCCTCCATATAAACCAATATTTTTTTCACGCGTAAAATTGTTTGGCGTTGTGTTTTTTAATTAAAATACGATAACAATTATGCCCTTAGACGGATCACCATATGTTTGTTATATTTTGTATTGGGCGACGTGGGACCAACTCGCGAAAATCGCGAAAATATGTTGCCTGTTCCATACACTTCGGCCGATCAGATGTCGTCGTTTTCAATGGGGCTAAATGTGACTAATTTTTTTTTGGTATTTCGAGGTTGGTCCGATAGTAAAACTTGTTCAGCATGACCTATCTAATCACCTAGCTCAATATGACCAATGATTAACATTGTATTACATTCCACGATATGTAAATAATATTAAGATTTAAAAGTCAAAGAGAACAATATAAATATTATGGGACAATCTTACACAAACCGACCTAGTCCCACCGTAAGCTCAATAAGGCTTGTGTTGTGGGCACTAGACGACGATTTATATAATAGATAGATGTAGATAAATACTTAAATACATAGAAAACATCCATAACTCAGGAACAAATATCTGTGATAAACACACAAATAAATGCCCTTACCGGGATTCGAACCCGGGACCTGTAGCTTAGTAGGCAGAGCCACTACCGACTGGGCTAGAAGGCCGTTAAACAATAATATATCATCCTCCAAAATGTAAGTGACTAAACAAAAATGATCCAAAAGGCTATGCAACCACAAAATGGCAACCACGAAAGCCTAATAAAACCCTACACGCACTTATCTTCCGGACATTTTATCCGGCTTATCCAAAAAGCAGAAAATTCCGGAAAATTTCAAATGACACCTTAACCGGAAGTTGTAATTAAATTAAGGGTAGGGACGAAATATGGGGCTGTGCGTCATGGGCCCTTTTTTAATTTTAAAAGTTCATTAGAGTGGACGTTTTTGAACGTGTAATACTAGATGTGGTCTTGTGGAATAATAGAGAATAGGAAACGATGTAAGTTTTTTCATCACACTTGCTTATAAGTAGTATTCTATTCAGACGTAGCGGGAGTTATAGTAATAGCTTATCCTGTAGGTAGTTATAAACTTTTGAAATAAAATCATCATCATCATCATCATCATATCAGCCGAAAGACGTCCACTGCTGCACATAGGCCTCCCCCAAAGAGTGCCACAATGACCGGTCCTGCGCCACCCGCATCCAGCGGACTCCCGCGACCTTTACCAGGTCATCAGTCCACCTTGTGGGGGGTCTACCGACGCTGCGCCTTCCGGTTCGTGGTCGCCACTCAAGAACCTTTCCGCCCCAACGGCCATCGGTTCTACGTGCAATGTACCCCGCCCACTGCCACTTCAGTTTAGCAATTCGGAGGGCTACATCGGTTACTTTGGTTCTGCTGCGGATGACCTCATTTCTGATGCGATCACACAGAGAGATTCCAAGTATAGCCCTCTCCATTGCCCTTTGGGTGACTTTGAGCCTTCTTATGAGGCCCATAGTAAGCGACCACCTTGAAATAAAATAAAATGTTTATTTACAAAAGAGCATAATCTACTGTTATGAGCTAAGATTTCCTGTGTTCTTGTTACCTTTTTAGGGTTCCGTACCTTGAAATGAAAAAAAACGGAACCCTTATAGGATCACTTTGTTGTCTGTCTGTCTGTCTGTCTGTCTGTCAAGTCCATTTTTCTCAGGAACGCGCAGAGGTATCAAGCTGAAATTTATATCAAATACTCAGGTCTATTGTCTCTTGGAGCTGTGAAAAAATCAAACTTAAAAGCCAACGCAATCAAAAGATACAGTCGTTTATGCTGCAAATTTTAGAGTTTTTCGGCTCTCGCAAAACCTACGGGGTACTTCCCGTAAACTCAGAAACTTGAAACTTGGCACGAAGAAACTTCATATAGCACAGACAAAGGAAAAATTACGAAAAGTAGACATTTTTTGTAAAATCATACAAAAAATATTTTTTTATATTTTAAACTTACTACCTTTTCCTCGTAAACGCGTAGAGGTATTAAATTGAAATTCATATCAAATACTCAGGTCTATAATACCTTTCAGCTGTAACAAAATCAAACTTCTATGTCAACGCAATGGGTGAACTTTTACTTATATACCTACAGGTTTGTACGGAACCCTCGGTGCGCGAGTCCGACTCGCACTTGGCCGGTTTACATGTAATGTACAATTGAATTTTGTTTCTGACGTTTCTCTTTTAAGTATAATGATAATAATCAAATCGCCCACTAGTGGGCAAGGCCACCAATGTGCGCTTGCGCTGTCGCTACCCTACTACTGAGCCTATATTATTATTTTACTATCGTAAATTGATCGAAACATATCAAGCAAAAATGGACTTAAATTAAGTGAATGGCGTTTTTTAATTATGTTTTAATTAATAATTTTATTTCTTATAACTATGGATTTCATTATTTAAAATAAATCATTATTTTTGAATAAAAAAGTTGTCACATCTAGTGAAGATGACATCTCCGGACATGTCACCGTCGATTTATGGTACCGCCGCGGTAAACAGATTTCCCGGTACCGTATAATTTTACAATAAGCATTTAATTATAATTAAAACAAATATTCTGTTTCGAGGTCGCGAGGCCATTTGTGGTCGTTTGTATCTTTAGGGGAATAGACAAATAGAAAGTAATAAAATAAATACATAAATATCGTAAGAGAATAAGTTCCGCCGAGTTTTTACCGGGTCCGGGTTCCATAATTATTCTCGGGTTAGAGGTGTTAGGGTTAGAACCCGTGTATTATTTTTTCTCTTTATTTTGATAACCTATCTGACGTGTAAAAGTGCCCTTGTGGGCCTACTTACTGAATAAAGGTTTGAGTTTGAGACAATCATACATAAATTAACCTAGACCCACAATAAACTGGCAACTGTGAGTTTAAATGAGTTTTTCAATATTTGGTTTGTTGCAAACCTTATTAGCTACTACTGTAAAATATTACAATATACATATTTTAAGTCCCATATATACATATAAGGTGCTAACAAATTAGTCTCGGATATTTAACTGTAATTAAGGAACCTTTGTATATAATTTTTTGTTTTCACTTACCGAACAAAAAAAAATATAATTAATTTTTAAAATAACCATCCCCTAAAATGTACCGATCAAGATGTTTAACACTGTCTGTCATGTCCCGTCAAAAGTTTTTTTTCTTAAATGACGTTATGATTCGGGTCTAAAGAGGTCTCATTTCATTATCTTATTAACAGGGTGTTTTAACGTAGGAATTTGATTTCTAGTTTTCTCCAAAAAAACATAACAAAACCTATGATGTTTCATATTTAAATATACTCCGAGAACTGACTAAGTACTATCAGCGGTAAAAATATCCGTGACTAATTTGTTAACACCTTATATATGTGTTGGCGTTAGCTGTTAGGTTGTATGTAGAATAAAGATAAAGGCTCTTATTGTGGGTACTAGGCGACGGTATATAATAATAGATAGATATAGACAATGAAAACATCCATAACCCAGGAACAAATGTCCGTGCTTAACACACAAATAAATGCCCTGACCAGTATTCGAAACCGGGACCCCCTGCTTCTTAGTTAAATAAACACATAAATATTTTGGGTACAATTTTACACAAATCAACACAGACTTAAATTAAGAGAAGCTAGTATATTTCCGCTTATAACTTTGACCGTGTAGCATTCAAAAAAATCTTTTCACCGTTTTTGATCCAATCAGTTTTCTAATGGAGCTCTACAACATTTGATGGTGCGATCACATATGCGTGCGAGTGACGAGCCGAATGACGAGGCGACTGTTTACACATGCGTGTTGGCATACGCGCTCGTACTCGCGCGTGTGCTCGCGTCGGAGACGAATATGTGAACGGACATTCGTGTTGGCACTGAAATGTTTTTTGTTAATTTTGGTAGAATTAAATCCATTGCATAAGTTATAAGAATGTGTTTTAAATCAGAATTCCTTTCTGCTGCCTTGGTACACTCACACTACAACATTTTCAATAACAAGGTATAATTGCCATTTTTCTTACTATCAGCGAGTAAGCGCGCGCGCAGTAGACCGCCATTGCTTAACCGCGTCCACTGCAACACGAATGATTCGTCGAGCGCTGACGCGAGTACGAACTACGAACACGCTAGTGTAAACGCCGTATGAAGAATACATTTTTCATGTTATACGATTCTACCTTCAAGGTTTTAGGCTTAGCGTCGGCTTAGTTTCGGCTTTATGTCAGTCTATATTTAATATATTTAGATATTATATATTTTACTTTGAAATCTGCTGAATACGTACACCTCAAACCTCGCCTTAAAAGTCGACAACGCATATCACACAAGCCTCTCTTTGAACGCTTGCATTGCAAAAACTAATGTAAGTATCACCGGTGTGGTCGGAGCGTTACGGACCGGAACAAAAACTATATAATAAAAGACCTTTTTATTTGTTTCTCTACTTTATAATGCCCTTGAACAAATTGACCTAATTTCCGTCGAAAACTGTGAAATAAACCCAAACCCATTGAAACTAAAATTCCACCCAACAGTTCCAAACCGTAAAAGGTGACGGACCATTATTTATTAAAGCCAGCGTTGCCCGGTTTCCCCACCCTACGACATTCCGGGATAATGAAGTTTTAAATTAAGCGCAACCCTAACATAGTACTTATTTATATTTCACATCACGGACCTTAGGGCTGTCCTAACGGCATACATATTTAATTTTACCACTTTATTCCGCCATTTAACTTTGGCGAGATTGCGGTTTTAAAAATTAATTATATTGCGTTGATTGACGACGCGGCTTGGCAAATCTACTTGCGACGCGTTCGTTAGTGATAAGCCGAGAAAAAGATTCCAAAACTGCGAAAAATGTGTTCGGACTCAACTCACATTTTTGTACAAGTATTTTTAAACTCTCCTTATAATATATTTTTTTAAATTATAATATAACCTATGGATGCATCCATACCAGCTGCAGTGTTTTCTGTACCTGCTGAAACAGCATCGTTGGAATTGCCATTTTATTCTTGATTATTTTGAAAGCTGTGAGTTGTATTGCATAAAAACATCTGTTGTGCTTTTTTTTCAAGAAAATCATCTCCAAGGATCTTCTTCAACCATGATATAAGAGGGTATAATATTCCTGTGTCCTTGATTTCTTGTCAAAGTTTCCAGTTCGAAATATTTTCAAGTTTTTATGTCTCAGGAACTTACTCAAATTCGTTGCGACCAACAATGGCTTTGTTTGAGTTTTGTTTTCATATTGTGAATACTGAATACTTTTTATGTATATTGTTTTAGTTTATATCAACCAACCCACAAGAATAAGCTGCTTGTAATTTGCAAGGGAAGTTAATAAAATAATATAGGTACAGTCATCGCCAAAAATATGGATACAATTGCAAAGGAGTAAGGTGAAAAAGTGTATACATTTTGGCGTTGACTGTACAGGCTGTTTATCATTAATTAGCCATATTGTGCGAGGTGCTTTGGTAGGTCATACTATAAACAATTTTTACCTGAGCCTAACTCCGAAATAAATAAATAACTTTCGGCTGTTTCATATGATACATTTCGTTCGATCGGACGTCGATGTTTTCTATGGGGAGACCAACATTTATTTATTTATTTCGGGGTTGGTCCCGCAGAAAAAGTTGTTCAGTATGAACCTAACCACCTCTTACAATATGACTAGTTATTGAAAAAACTCCCTGTATTTTTATTTAATTGCATATGTCCATGAGTACCTTTACTTGGGCCAACTAGCCTCCTTCCAGGCGCGTCAAGAGAAGGAAGTCGAAAGACGGACTAAAAACGCCTGGAGGAGCTATTGTTCCATGAAACATCTAATGAAAGGTGACCTCCCACTTTCACTTAAGCGGAGGCTCATGGATATGTGTATACTTACAATTCTCACCTACGGAGCACAGACTTGGTCTTTCACAGCATCTCAGAGGTCCACACTTGGGGTTTCGGAGCGCAGCATATTAGGTGTAAAATGAATGGATCGTATCCGGAACACCATGCTGCGCTCCAAAACACAAATAGTCGACGCAGCTCGGAAAGCGGCCAAGCTGATGTGAGACTGGGCTGGTCATGTCTGCCGCACGCCGAGCGAGCTGTGGGCCAAGATTGCCACCGAGTGGAAGCCCAGCTCAAAACGGGGATCTAGCAGACCTCGTCAGCGATGGCGAGATGAGTTAGACTACTTTTTAAAGGAATGGCCGGATGCTGCACAGAATAGGGAGGATTGGAAAAACCGGGGGGAGGCCTTTGCCCAGCAGTGGAACATTACAGGCTTCTAATAATAATAATAATATCAGAGATAAAACAAAGTGTTTATGAGATTATAAGTTGGTACATAAATTGTACTGTTTGTATAAATATTTGCTTCCAACTTTATGAAACCTAATAACCCTCAAGCTTGATTACAGCATGTTAATTAGAATAATTTACTAAACTAATTTTGCATTATGATGATTTATAAGCTCGCGTGTGGCAGGCATTATGGCCAAACACATTTAGTTAAAAGCATGTTTACGTTCACTTTATTTTCGCCATGGCTTTATGAAATAATTACGGACACCACGCCGCAGAGATAATACTGTGATTCCAAGATAAGCCGTTCCGCATGTAAAGATGCTCACTTCTCAGATTCAAGCTAATTAAGCTCTCAGTTGTGAATGTGTCTAAAATCAGCTGGTAATAGAATCAGATTTTGTTTCAGCGATGGGCTATCCGTAATAATTTCATACATCTGATTTTTATTAACACTACTAATATGATTCTTAGTAGTGATAATCAAAAACAACTTTTGACGCATTTCTAATAATAATACGTGACATTTTAGACTCAATTAACTCTCAATAGTCCTTACACTATGGCGGGTGCTGTCTCTGCGTGCGTCCCATGTCACGGGCAGGGGCAGCATCCGTTTAGTGTACCCCTCACTTTTCATTAAATGCCGAAAGGGCCTCTGCGCGTTGGCTTCGGCTCCGCATAGGCCTCCCAAAGGTTCGGAATACCATTATTCCGTGGTCGGGAAAGACATACGAATATTATAAATGCGTCAAAGTTTTTTTTTGTTTTTTTTAAGGGTGTCAAATGATGGTTGAGATTAAGGGAGAACTAGGCTGGAGGGGCAGTTGAAGTCACGGGCAGACACTAGTATAATATAAGCGTTTATGCCTGATTAATATCCTTCCGTTCACAATGTTGACAGAATGTCAAATATCAAATGATTAACGAGCATCATTGTTTGGCGGCTTATTGTATTTTTACAGCCCGCCAACAAAGGTTTGTAAAAACCGCGACTTATAAAAAATTCTGACCTTTTTTAATATCCTTTAAGCTTGGCCGTCTCCTGTCACTTTGGGGGGAAATGGGAAAGATATAACCAAATATTTGCGTTCATTTTTCAGTTTGCGGGCACAAAACGAGCGTGAAGACAGCCACTTACCCTATTTATCCATAAAACCAGTATCCACATACAAGGTGTACTTAACAAAAATGCTGGAGATCCGTTTAAAATTCATACCGTAGGTATTCTAATTACAAGGGAAATAAAAAAATGGTTTTGTATGGAGGGTTGACCGGCTAGTGAGACGGGTCCGATAAAAAACGCTACGTATAAAGGATGTTTCACGCTGTAACGTTCCGCGTCCTACAAGACACTTCCGACACTTCATTTTGTATAGAAAGCGTCACGTGATCCTCGGAGGTCACGTGATATCTAAAT
The DNA here is from genome assembly GCA_947086415.1 of Pammene aurita. Taxonomy (NCBI): domain Eukaryota; kingdom Metazoa; phylum Arthropoda; class Insecta; order Lepidoptera; family Tortricidae; genus Pammene; species Pammene aurita. The sequence goes on along the minus strand of OX352295.1, from coordinate 39,100,385 downwards.
ATATAAAAGAAGAAACTGACTGACTGACTGACTGACATATCAACGCACAGCCCAAACCGCTGGTTCTAGAGATTCCAAATTTGGCACGTAGGTTTCTTATAAGGTCTAGGGATGCACTAAGAAAGGATTTTTCAAAATTCACCCCCTAAGGGGGTAAAATGGGGGTCCAAAGTTTGTATGGCGAATCAAGATTTGTTAGACTATTTTATTCGAAACTTCACAGGAGTATCGATAAATGAGTAAACACGTGTTACAGGTTTTTTGAAATTCAACCCCCAAAAGGGGCAAATGTGGTCACAAAGTCTGAAAATCAACATGGGTATCGTATCCTTTTTGAGTACTTATAGTACGCGGGCGAAGCCGCGGGAAAAGGCTAGTTATTTATACAAAACGAAGTGTCGGAAGTGTCGTACGCGGAACGCTACAGCGTGCATCATCCTTAATCTGTTTTCACATGAAATTTATTGCGCATTTTTGCTCGATAATTTATAAGACATCGCTTCCTACAGACTTCTTGGTTCTTAAGAAATATGGTTTCATGAATAATCTTATAGAAGTTGCATTTTCCGATAAATTGTTGAAAACATAACGGGAAGCAGAGGCTAGATTAACAAAACCTTAAACTATTAAAATCGTGTTCGGTTAAACAACGATGCAAGTTATAATAACACCAATAACCGTAACATATTTCATAACTTCTTTCATCTTATTAAATTAAATGAGAGAAACTATCATAAAACAAAATGGCGTCGTTGTAAACTGTAAGTTACCGCCTAAATTTGCTACATACGGCGAACTCGACAGCTAAACAGCTTAACCGACCAACTAATATGTAGGCATGGTATTGACGTAGAATACTTTCAATAAGTGAAGCAGAGAATGCACTATTATCGTTTGTTCTTGCCACAGTCTCACTTACAGATTTTTACTTACTATTGGAGGCCTTACGTCTGGAAGGTATTATATTCCTGAATTTAAACTTTCGTGAGACATACTAACAGCACAGAATACATAATAGTATTTCATACAGAATGGCCATACTACACCCCACCCCGATCGGTATTACTTCACCCCGCGGCGGCCGATTGGTAGGGAACTAGTAGGCTAATCCGTCAGGTTGGCAGCGCATCGATAAAAAGGTTTGTTCCTGATTCGCCGTATTCCTGTTTCGTCGGATTCCTGTTTCGTCGGATTCCTGATTCGTCGAATTGTCAATATGAAATGAAACTATGTAATTACCGTGTCTTCACTTTATTTACCTACAAACGAAAAATTACAAACAAAACTTAACAGAAGTCTGGAAAAATAAAATTATGATATATACACATGCAAATCAAATCAATGTACAGAGCCTATTTAAGCAATCTAAAATGGAAATTTTATTTTCAACTAAGTCGTTGACGATTGATCTTTCTTGCTTATACTTTTGCATGTCCATTGCTTTGCGTATTTTTGTAACATTTGAAGAATGTAGTTGCATTTTTCGAATGGTTATATCTTGAAACTGAGCTTCGGTCCTCTAACTGAATGAATAAAAAAAGGGATGGCTTCTTGCGGATTCTGTGGTTTAATCGGTTATGCCATCCCTCGATGGCATTATTAGTCCGGTATTCGTCTTCGCTTACTGAAATCATTGAACCAGTAATTTGCCTCATCCAGAAATTCAAAAAATAGTTGTGGAATTGAATCATCGCTGGATCGTCAGGTAGCGTTTCGGAAATTTCTAAATATGCCGCTGGTATTTCTTCCCTAGGCAGTAAAGCCAGCCTAGTACATAATTTTGTGTAAATTCTACCTTCTTCAGTTTCAACCAAGCGTAACTTTTTCGACTTTTCCCATAAGGCTTTCTGGTAATGGAAGTAGCAACCAGTAACTACGACATTCGTATGTTCAGCTTTTAGACCGTTGATAGCAGCAATTTCGAAATCGCATTTATATTTTTTAATTTCTTGGCCGAATTCACTTTTCAATAATGAAAACATCCGTCTGTACGTATTTTCTTCCTTATTAGGCAAAAGGACGTAAACTACAGGAACAAAACATGTGCTATCTGACGTTTCACTTAAGTTTACTTGCAGCGTATACAGTTGTAGAAACGGAGCCGGCGCCACCTTGAATGTGCCGTCACCAAAATATTCAGTATGTACCGATAAAATTTGCATAGCAGATGGTGTACTAAATATCAAAATTTTATCGACGCCTCCATCGTTACATATAAGAAAACTGTCAGACAACTTTTCAGGAATTACCACATCACTTAAATTATTAAATGTGCACTTTTCTACACCGAGACCCTTGTTTCGTGCACTATATAGAGCCGTTTTTTTGGTCTTCCAGTCCGGTATAAGCGAATAATCAAAATCTCCACCACACTTTTCAGCAGAATCTTGGACACAATTTTCAAAAATCGCTGGTATTGGTTTCATGCTATCACATACTTTGCGTTTCAATACGTTTAGATGGGCCTCGACCTCTCTCTTCATGAATTCTGGTTTACACACGTGATTTGACTCCCTGATCACTTTCTCATCTTTGTTCAAAGAAATGGAAGTTGAGCAGATCGTTCTGTTAGAGCACCTCCAGTTAGTAGAACCACCTTTGTTTTGTTTTTCGAAATTATACTTGTAACCTCCCCGCAACAAGACTCTTCTGCTTCCTCTTTTACTGTCTATAAAAACTAGTTTTTCAGTTTCGTCAATATCCATTTTTATGAAATTAGATCAAAACACATTCGCACACTTCTCGCAATTAGTGTTATTGACAATCAAATGACATTATAAACAAAACAATTAATAGCTGATAAAATGTTCACAGCATACAAGTGGCCAGTATTAGATTATATTAATACCTAAATCTAGAATAAAACCTCCTTCTACGTGGTAAAATAGTAATTTATTTATTTTAACGTATTACTCTTACATACGGTGATGTTTAGATCTTATCAAGAATTTTAATCATACATGTATTTAGCTGTGACCGGGGCTTCGCCTGGTATGTACCCCTAGTTTTTCTACCCACTATCTACCTGCCTGGAGGAAGAACTTGAAAGTATGGCAAATGGATATGAAACTAAAACTACTTTCCAAAATCAATAGTTTTTTCGCCCTTATTCCAATTTTGCTTCCGCCATAGGCATTTGAACTAACCTGTGCAGAGGCAGATAGTGTGACTGATCACTTTTTGCCTCTGCACAGGTTAGTTCAAATTATTTTCTTATTACGGGAGCTTCGCCCTCCGGAGCCCCCTTTGTCCTCGGCTTCACATGACACACTCTAACAAAACTATTTTTGCTTCCGCCATAGATATTTGAACTACTCTTTGCAGGGGCAAACAGTAATTAAAAATACTGATTATAAGTCCTTTACCCAAAGATTACAGGAAAAATAATGGAACTCTTCAGTCAAGCGTGAGTCGGAAATAAGAAAGAAAAACAGTCTGTACGGAAGAAGTGTCGTAGAATGTATGGGCTTCCATACATTACGACATTTCTTTTTCCGTACGGGCTCTATTTCTGTGAACTAAACTTTATGTTATGAACGGAACCCTCAGGGCGCGAGTCTAATTCGCACTTGGCCAGTTTTTATTTTGTCAAGCTTGGAAACGATAATGGATAGTTTCTCTTACTAATTACAGGACAGGGGTATGAGGCAGTTTTATACTTACACAAATCGCACTACTACAATCGCACAATTTGTTTTTATCTTAAACGCCGCCCGATAGCATGTCAGGCCATGCTCAATATAGGGTTCTGTAGTTTCCGGTTCGTAACAATAGGCCCACAAAAAACGTCAGTTATAAAAGCCAAAGTACTAAATAAATATTTTTCATTTAATTTATTTAATTATTTATTATTTTATTATTAGTTTTATTTTAATTTATTTATTATAATATAAGGCAGTTTTATAGTAGTTTTCTATAAATCGCACCCCGACAATCGCACGATTTTTCCAATCTTAATAGGCCATTCTCAATGTATTGTTATGGTTCTGCAGTTTTCGGCTCGTAAAAATACACCCACAAAAAAGGTCGGTTTTTATAAGACATTTTGCGTCACTTGAGTCCTTTTAATTTCAACCTGTTATTATAAATATTATAAAACATTACTTATTTCGAAAACTATTGCTTTTATTGAAAATTTGTTTTAGGAAACCCATTCATTTGTAAAGACCTTTCACCCCCTTAAAACCAAAAAGTTTGTATTTTTATTTCCGTACATGTTGACCAGAAATGAAATGAACCTGCTAGTGAAGTTTTTATCAAAATCAGTTCAGCCGTTTTCACGCGTCCAAATAAACAGACAAACAGACAAAAATTCTTAAAACTGTTCGATCGTGTTCTGTTATCGATTTTAAGTATCCCTAGTCACTTTTTTTTTAATATCTTCCATGTACAGACTTTCGACCCTCTTCAGCTTTATTATGTATGTATGTATCACTTTATTGCACATAAACGAGTAGGTATAACATAAAAACAACAGTAACATATATAAAAGATATGCACAAAGGCGAGCTTATCCCTGCTAGGGATCTCTTCCAGCCAACCCATGAGAAAATGAGAAAGGATTAAATACAAATTTTTAACAGCCTCCTAGCCCAGTCGGTATATAGTGACCCTGCCTACGAAGCAGGTGGTCCCGGGTTCGAATCCTGGTCAGGGCATTTGTTTGTGTGTTTATCACAGATATTTGTTCCTGAGTTATGGATGTAATCTATGTATTTAAGTATTTATCCATATTTATCTATTATATGTATATCGTCGTCTAGTACCCATAACACAAGCCTTATTGAGCTTACTGTGGGCCTAGGTCGATTTGTGTAAGATTGTCCTATAATATTTATTATTATAAATGGTGAAAGACAAACTATGCACAAAAGATACCAATAAAAAGTTCCATTATTATATGTATAGATGATGGCCTGCCCACGAGCTACGTCTTGCTTGCTTGTCTAAAATTGACATTTTGCAATAAGGTTCTACCACGACCCAATGAAACTATACATGTATGCGTGATTAGTTGATTACATTTAATACTGGTTTACTGCACGACATATTTAATTATATGTATATAATTCCGACAAGAATACGACGAATCAGGAATCCGACGAAACAGGAATCCGACGAAGCAGGAATACGGCGAATCAGGAACAAACCGATAAAAAGCAAAATGTCGGTGTATTGTCACACGTCATTTACGACGGCGGAAACAGCGCCCTAAAACGCACGCACACATTGAAGCGTGTACAGATGTGCCGTGCACACAAAGGCGCTCAAACGAGTTTTGTAGTATGTCGTGTCGGCCCTGTGCTAACAGCATATACATTTCATACGGCTGTACTCACTGTATTTAGTCACTACGCGTTTTATATTTCGAAACGAAGATCTTAGGACCCGGGGTATGTCCTTAAACTACGTCCGGACCTGGGTATGTCCTTAAACTACGTCCGGACCTGGGTATGTCCTTAAACTACGCCAAAAAGAGTAGTATGGGCACTGCGAATGGCATCTCGCTAAGTGTGGTAGGGCACGTTCAGCGAATGTCATCGCTCAAATCTGGAGCAGAGCCCGACTGGGGAAGTACCTCCACCTTACAGAAAACCACAGCCAAATAGCACTAGACCCTACTCATAGTGTTGTGTTCCTGCTGGTGAGTAAGGTTGCCAAAGAGCTCAAAGAGGACCCAGTGTGTTAACGATGAGGGACCTTCTTGTTCCTTTAGTCGTCAACACAGTGAATCCTCCTTTTTGTAAAGGGTCGGCAACGCGCATGTGACTCCTTTGGAGTAGCAGGCGTCCATAGGTTACGGTAGCTGCTTACCATCAGGCGGGCCGTATGCTTGTTTGCCACCGTCGTGGTATTAAAAAAAAAAAAAAAAAAAAAAAAAAAAAAAAAAAAAAAAAAAATAATAATAATAATAATAATAATGATAAACCGACTTAATTACTAGGCAAGTTATAACCTCGTTCGGCAAAGGAGGATGGGCAGATTTGTATGGACTCTGGCCTAGAAACCAATAATGACAAGCCATATATCATTGGAAAGGTTTTTTCATATTCTACAACTTCTTGTATGGAGGAAAATCTCGAATCGCTGTGTGATAAATGAACCAAAATGACACAAAAAACATGAAAACGCATAAAAAACAAAAACATGACACATAATCATCGACAGTTATAAAACCTTCATAATCTGTAGAGCGATACAAGAACTTAGGATCAAAAAACCTACATAGTAACGTTTCAGCTCAAACTACTTTTATGCATCGTTAACTTTTTTGACACAAAGATTTGGGGCTACCTGTCATAGTAAAAGTTTTAGAACTTAGAATAAGCTATCCAGTGACATATCGCTTAACCTTATTGGTCATATAGGCCAATCTGAAGCCAACAGACATAAATTGCGGCTAAGGAATGCACACTGGTAAAAAATTATGTGGCAATAACCGGTAATCCGGTAATTCCCATATCAAATATTTACCGTTTGCATTCACTATTAGCGGCGCATTTGATTTGAACACACCTTTAATTTCAGTTCTGGCGCTTACACCACTTCGGTTTCGCAGTCTGCAGGGGGTAGATGGAGTCTATTCCTCCAACTTGCAACATTACCGCAAAATATGAAACGGGCCTTAAGCTGGTAACTTGGTCACTTAGCCGGTTCGAGCTGCTTACCGAACTTAGATCGGTAAATTATACAGACTGGCAATCCCCTACACAATAATGTTTATAACTCTCGAAAAACTGTTAATACGATTTTTTATTGAATTTACGTCTCTAACACGCCATAGTTTAAAAAAAGTCTAAGTCTTGGCATCGAACAATGAAAACATTTAAACATTTTACCCTCTATAAGACGGTAAACTCGGTTTTTTTGCGTCTCCCTTGATATTTGATTTATTTTGTGGCATCATTTTATTAACACGCTTTTATTAGCTTCACTTGTAACTATGTATGTAAGAAAATCTTGGAATCTTAATTTGACCCACTTCCCGGTCTTCGATTAGGATGAAATTTTGCACACGCTCTGAGTTCTGATGACAATACATCACTAGCTAAGAAACGTCATTACAAATCCAATATGGCGGCCTCCCCAAGATGGCGGACTGGCTGTTTGAAATCCACCCCCATGATATGGGTATCAAATGAAAGGGTTTGCTGTCAGGAAATCGAAAAAAAAATAGTCACGTGAATCCAATATGGCGGACGTCCAAGATTAGTGCGTGCTAAAAGCGTGTTTTATAGTTTTTTAAACTATTTTTGTTTAAAATTAGCTGTAGCTATTACCCACTGATTGTGGTCTCTGATTAAAACGGTATCAATTTAATGAGGCTTGTAAGGATTACAACTTAATGAGACTTTTTTGAAAAGGTACCATCTGGACACGATTACACTTTATGTGACACTTTTTTGGAGAAGGTACCATTTGGCCGAAAACGCTTACTGTTGCGAACGCAACCTTTTTTGTATACAATCTGCAGTTGCTAAACGCTCGGGCTCGGCTAGTATTCGGGGGCTTCTTCTAAGCACCAATGGCAGCGCACCACATAAGCGCCAATCAGAATTCAGTTTAAAACGAAGTTGTACCTTTAGTATAATTTGCCAAGACTCCATCTTGAGCTTCCAAACCTTCAATCACTTTCACTCTTATTTAACCGTTTTTGGCACTACCTTTTGTTAACCACTTTGGAATTATACACCTACTTATACATCATAGTTTTATTTGAGTCGTCGAGATCCTGATTACGGCGGCTACACTTACGATGTACATTGTATTTAAATATATTGTACTTGAGTAATAAAATGGTACTTTTGATCTAGAATGTCACATATAATTACAAGTCTTCATTTCTATTAGTCTCTGGTTCCAGAATGAACGTCAAAACTGAAATGGTTTTGGTAAACTAGACCTATTCGATAGTTGGCTAGTACTGGCGCAGCGAGGCGAAATGTTACTTCGCTTGTTGTAAAGTTGGAACTTGGACTGTTGTGTTAAGTACATTGTTGTACTAACTGCTGTAGGTGATAGTTTCTTAATAGCCACAGTAGTTTGTTTCTGTGCCAGATGAGTGCACGTCCAGCGGGGCGTGCGGCGTTCATTTTAAACATATGGAAACGTATGCGAACGGCCTTAATGCACGCTTGTCAGATATTTAGATACTTAACCTCTACCAAGGTCGTATAGTAATTAGAGCATGCGATAGTTCTATATATTTTATTAAATGGCACTTTTAGGCATAATATAAGATATAAAGTATTGCAAAGTTCAATAAAAATACCATAATAAAAGCGTGGGGTAGTTCCACATAGAACTCCGCATTTTATTATACGCTTGGCGCACCTTTGTTTATTTTATACTTAAATGATAAATATTATTTATAATACCCAAAATATTTGTTAAGTTAAATACAAAAACCAGAAATAATTAATCATTCCACCGGCCATTTTGAACACGCTTTAGCACAAGATGGCCGATGCGTCATAGCGGGTAATAAATTACGGCGCTTTGTCATAAGGAACACGCATTACCGCACGTGGGTATAATAGTCCGATTATACATACCTTTGCATATAGCATATTAGCTTTGATTGTGATGGGAGTTTAGTCGAACGTGTTGAAGCTGCATGTTAGAAATTACGAGTATTCAAACGATTATAACGCAAATTATCGCATAGTCAAACAAAATTTCTGAAAATTCGCGGGTAATAAAAAAAAACACAATGATCATTTAAAAAAAGTAAACAGTAGATTTTTAGTTATTTAACTTTTCCTACCTTGAATGGCAGTAGGCAAGCTATATATTGGAACACTGTTCGTAATTGGAAAAATATAAATTAGAAAAACTGTTACCTAATCCAAAATATGTTGTAAAAAAACCTAATAGTTGCTGTCAGTTGCAAGTTTATAACATATTTCATCACGTGAATTACGATTATAATAAAAATAAAATGGCTACGTAAGTACATACATATGTCCAATTTAATAATTTTATAAGACAAATTATACCTACCTTAGTGGTTTAGGTATACCTAAAACAGGCCCTGCGAGAATGTAGAAGAATTTCAAGAATTCTCTCCAGTCAGTTCCGCTTCTTTTCTCCCTAGCAAGTACTTAAGCATGAGAAAATAACAGCAGGTTTGCTACAAATACAAAACGTGATTATTTCGGTGTTTCTAAAAATACTATTGAAATAAACTGTGCTGTAGGTACTTACAGCAAACGTCTGGACCTTTATTCGACATGCTAATCTGTGACACGTGAATATCCATGCAAGATTGGATATCCATGCAAAATTACTACCTACCTTGTTTGACACATGTACTAGAATGTGTCACTAGCGACTGTCGATGCCCCCTACCTGCTTCATAGCGTGCAGGGTCTGGGCTATTAAAAAAAGTGGCGCATAGAAACGGTTATTTTATAAAATACCCATTACATGACCATTATGTGTTTCATATAAGAAATACTTGGAGTCTATTCGCGTTGTCTTTTTCACGTCGTTAGTAAATGGAGAGAGACAGAAATATTTTATACATCATTTATTCGTAATATTGAACTTTCGATAGCAGACCTCTGAAACAGAGTCTGAATGAAATGCTCCGAAACGCGCACGAGTATTAATTTGTATAAATTTACGTAGTTTATTTAAATATAACCGGAAAAATTACAAGATTATTAGGTAAAAAAATATAACTTATAACAAACTCACTTATTGTGGTCAAACAGTAGTAATCGAACGCAATAAGAAAAGTTCTCAAATGTCAAAATGGCGGTAGACATTTAATTGACGATTGATTGATTGTGTGTTGACGATGAGGGACCGTCTTGTTCCTTTAGCCGTCAACACAGTGAATCCTCCCTGTAAAGGGTCGGCAACGCGCATGGGACACCTCTGGAGTTGCAGTCGTCCATAGGCTACGGTAGCTGCTTACCATCAGGCGGGCCGTAGGCAGATGCTCCGGTTTTGGCCACTTTAAGGACAGTTTGTCTATTCAGACGTGCGTCATTTTGTGTCAATAAGGAATTATCACACTCTTTACATGCTGAGGCATTGAAAATATATTACTATATTTATATATGTCGCAGGGAAATGATTAAAACAGAGATTTGAACAAATCTCTAAGGGATATGATCTAACAACAGCTTATAGTGACCGTGAGCATGCACTGGATTTTCACAAATAACGCACCTTCCAATTATGTATTTCCACTAAACAGAGTCAGTGATTTGGTGAAATTACTAAATGTTTCTAGGGAAATGATGACATGGATTCTCCATCTTAACATCCTGCGTGATTTGATCATATTCCTTAGAGATTTGTTAAAATCTCTGATTTAATATCTGTTTCACTTTATCTAGTCAGTAGTCAGAGATTTGATAAAATCGCTTAACTGTAAAGTAAAATGTTGTATTCGGTACTTCCTTTCGTCATTTCACTAAACCAGTTCAGAGATTTAATCAAATCACCATGTACCATCTTCCAGTTGAGACTTTATCATTTCACTAAACTTGTTTAGCGAAATGATAAAACTAGTCGACTTTTTGAGTTCGTTTCATCAACTTACTGTAGCGGTTAGGGATTTTGTCAAATTCCTAAACAAATCTAGTGAAATGAAAAAGAGTCGCGTTTTTTGCCCGATTTTGTCTTCCCACTAAACAGAGTCAGTGATTTGGTGAAATTAGTGATTTTTTCTAGGGAAATGATGATATGGAGTCTCTATTTTAACATCCTGCGTAACTTGATCATATCCCTTAGAGATTTGTTCAAATCTCTGTTTTAATCATTTCCCTGCGACATATAGATCTCCGCAGTTAAGATTATGGCATTAGATCAAAGGAGATCGTCAACTTTTGTTAGGTGATCTAGCCCAGATTATTTATGACCATTTAGGAATGGTTCTTACCTTTAAAAAATCGTCATAATTTCTAAATCAGGACGGTGGTAAAAAAATTGCGAAATCTAATGGGAAAATTGAAAAATCATTTAAAACTTGAATCTGACAAGGCCAATATTTGAAAGCGTGCATGCCTATGATTTATATATTAATGTAAAAAAAGTACCGGTTTTTTAAAGAATATGTACAATAGCGGACTTAAAATAAAACGGGAATCATGATGAAATAGTAAAAAGTCATATTTTGATTGTTTTATATATCCTGTATTTCGGTAAACAAAGACGGCTGTCAAACCATTGTTGATACTATTAACTGACCATTCCTAACACTTATTGCGAAGAAAGAAGGTTTACCACCGTTAAGTGCGATACCACTAGTATCTGACATTGCAAAGTTTAAAAAAAGATGCATTTCGTTATCGAAGGAGTATGATATTATGCCATTATGAAACCCACTTTTAATATTCAAACTCCGATCAAAAATGCAAAAATACTCATTTTCAATCTTTAGGCGTTTTAATACAGTCGATTTCTAATTTAAACTTCCGTATTCGTAGGCTTAGATATTATTTTAATATTACAATGTTCTAACTTACCGAACAGTATCAAAACGCAGATTATGTAACGGTAGACATTGACAGTGTCAAACCAAAAAACAAACCCGTTTCATTCAAAGTGAAGTTAAACTTTATGCCAATGGCTTAAGGACGTTAACGACTTGTCTTGCTGTATTTTAATCGCGGAAATATCAACATAATGTTTATTTATTTAGTATTTCTAATTCCCGTTTCATTTTTTTGTAATATTTTGTCTACTTCAGTAATAAAATGAGTATTTATTTTACAACGAAGTACACACTGTATACGGTTTATATCAGTTGGCCCAGAATTGACCATCTCCTTTTTTTCTTTCATGAAATGTCACAAAGGGGCTCAGGAGCCAGTTTTGGCCTCTTTTTTTCATGGCTCCTGACAACTGATACATGACAGATGACAGTACCATCTGTGTTGCTATAAGCTACTCTTATATTAACTATAAACCATAAACTTGTAAATTAGTCTATACCTTAATTAAATAGAAAATGGCCAAAACCGGCCCTGTGCCACAATCGGGGCATCTGCTCTATACTTGTTTGCCACCGTCGTGGTATAAAAATAAAATATTTCGGTGCACCCCCTTAGCCGTCATAACTTAATTATGTCAAGCCTCGGGCTAATAACACTTGTGTTTTATGGAGTGATCACTATCAGCTTCCTACATTGAGATGTGGCATAAACGCTGAGACAAACGCTAGGAGGATATTCTAACATGCAGATCTGCTGTTTTTCTGTGTAATTTAACTTGGCGTCATAAATTATATTTGCATTTTTCATTCCTCGGTCCCCCGGCGCGTTTCAAGATATTTTGATGTGCCGTCTATGGAATTTACACAGACAAACATTAGTCATTAACGGCATATAATATAAGTTTTTATGAAGCAGGATGTACTCGGCAACGAAAGTTGCCGAACGAAATAAGATTGCGAAATAAATTAGACACATAAATATTAAATAATTTACTGAATACTTTTCATTTATAACTGAGACAACTTCGGCAGTTTGTACCTATTTTAGTAGTCTGTCACCCTGACCTCCACCCATTAAAAGCCGCCAGATGCCCCGATCTAACAATAAGGATAGTATAGAAATCTAACCAGATGGGTTTTGTTACTCTCAGTATTGGTGTCATATCTGACGTAGCTTTAGTCCATAATCTTATTTCGTTTGGCATTTTTCGTTGCTGACTGTACCGATAGATACCTGTACAAGCCATAACCACTTCATTTAGGTATCACTTTTATGAAAAAAGGAAGGTCAAATTAGCTCCGGCTTGCATACGCCGACTTTTGACGCGCCGGTATTCTTTTAAATTTTTGAACCATTTTTACGAGAAATCCGAAACAGAAGGCAATAGGCATAATTTTTCCTTAAGAAAAATACTTTTATTAGGTACCAGGAACTCTTTTACAGCAGCACATAGAAAAGGAATTATTTGCATAAAACCCATGTTTTCAGAGAAAGAAATTCAAATGAGGAGAAAAAATAAACTCTAGTGAACTACAAATGTGAAACGGGAACACAAGAAAATGTATATTCTTAAAATATTCTCGGTTTATTTTCTTGAAACAACGGATTTTCATTTGTAATCGGCTTTATTCTGTGAAGATATTTTAATAGAGGCTGATAACATTTACTGAATAAACTGAAGAAGTAATTAAGCAGTTTTAAGGAAGATAATAGATTTACCAATTAACAGTATTAATTTACAATTTTACGTTGGTATTTTAATATTCAAAAGCAGAAACAAGCGGGCAAGGTTTTCAAAATAGGTCGATTAAGAGAATTAATAATAATTTTATCTACACTCATACTGTAAGTACTCTAAAATGCGTTCAAAAACCGTAGACAATGACAAGCATTACAACAAACGATTTAACTATGATAAGTTTCTTATCTGCGGCAGTAACGTAATTTTAACTTTGCATGCTCAAATATTGTTAAGCACTGAGTTTCAAATTTGGAACATCGAATTTGATAACATAATGTTACCGCCATGGCCAACTCGATTGGTCCCGCGCGAGCCCCGACACAATCGAGTTGGCCACGCCGACACAATCGAGATGGCCGCGGCGGTGCAATGGCGGCCATTCTATGATTTCCGAATACGGCATTTATAATAAAATAAATAATATGAGTGTAGATAAAGCAGTGTATGCAACTGTACGTAATTAGGCCTTAAAACACTCGTGTGATCTTATTATGAAATTCGCCTGCGGCTCATTTCATAAAACCACACTCATGTTTTAAGGACCCTTATTACGTAACAGTTACATAAACTACTATATTGTTAAGAGAACGAGCACGTGTCTAGGTCATTTTGAACCTAGCCCGCCTAGCTATTTACGCTACGTATTGCATACGTTGTTGCAAATTTTCATGCTTAGGTATATATATGTTCTATTAGGGAAAACTGTTCTACCTTAAAACATAAAAGATATTTATTCTTCAATTTAGGCACATTACAATGCACGAACGTCAGACAAAAAAAAACCTTCGGCTCTAACCTTACACCTCTGACCCGAGAAGTATTATGACCGCAAGAATTTAGGCGGGACTTATTTTGTTCAAAAAATTCGAAGTTCATTAGATCTTAAACATACAGACAGACACGTAATGCGTACATAGTTTTACATAGGTCAGTTCGTCTTTTCTCGAAACCCACTGGTTCTTTTAAAATATTGTGTATGCGACTTTGAGCCTTTCTTGTGACGAATTCAATAAATTTTGTAATATTTTTACATACGAGAGCAAGTTACTTAAAAAACGGAAAAAACAGGAATTTTGCCTCTAAAAGTAAATATTTCCGATTTTGCTTTTGGTTTATTGTTCTTTCATCCAACAATACTCAAGCAATTTATGATATGTAGGCTATTTGTATCTAAATCAACTACCAAATGGTAATATAGCTAATCTTTTAGTCAAGTTTACGTTTTGTTAGGAAGTTGGAAGTAATATTGAAGCTACTTGGTACCTTGGTCACCTAGCATTTGTTGTAACTGGGACAAAGTCTAAAAAAATACACGTGGCTAGAATGATTTTTAATGCACATTCAAATCAAAATCAAATCAAATCAAATATCTTTATTTTGCATAAAATATGGTACAAAAATGGATAGTAAGTCAAGCTCATACATATTTTACCAATAACTGGCATGCAAAATTTAAAAATTAACATGCACAAGCTATTTATAGTAATAGTTACATTTACCTACACAATATGATTTTTATCCTAAACAAAATTAATACATAATATGTCACAAGTAAAGTTTTAAAGTATTATTAAGTATTAGTACATTGAGTACTAATATATAGCATGTAATGTTGGCGATTTCGTGCTACATCAAAAATAATCATAATTTTAAACTCAAAAACTATTATTAAATATTATTTTCAATTACAAAATACCATGAACAATATTTTTTTTATGTATATGTGGGTAAGCGAACACAACTATATGTTTTTATTCTCAAAATAGCCGTCCTAAAGGAATGTCTGTGAATTTCCCTTTTTTTCTAACGGCGTACCCTGTCAAAACCAGTAAGTAATAGTATCATCACTTTTACTGTCCAAGGTAGAACAGTTTCCCCTATACAATTAGCACGTTATGCATGTTTAACTACCTAATCATATAACATTTATTTTATTTACTTATTAGGTGTAGAAACCACAATTCTTAAGTATATAAATAATATTACTTAGCAATGTAAACTGTAAGTCTACAGCTATAAAAAAACGAAAGTGTACCTTATTCTTATATAAAAGTGTAATTTATTATTCCACTTATTTTAAGGGTTCCGCACCCAAAGGGTAAAAACGGGACCCTATTGCTAAGACTCCGCTGTCCGTTTATCTGTCTGGCCGTCTATCACCAGGCTGTAATCTCATGAACCGTGATAACGACAGTAGAAATTTTTACGAATGATATATTTCTGTTGCCGATATAACAAAAAATAGTAAAAAACAGAATAAAAAGAATATTTAAGGGGGCTCCCATACAACAGACGTGATTTTTATGCCGTTTTCATCTGTCACCAGGTTGTATCTCATGAACCGTGATAGTTAGACAGTTGAAATTTTCACAGATGATGTATTTCTGTTGCGGCTATAACAAAAAATACTAAAAAACAGTATAATAAAATATTTAAGGGGGCTCTCATATAACAGACATGATGCGAGTCGATAGAATCAAAATCAAAATAATAGCGTTTTTTTTTTCAATTACATTCTTGCATTGGTAATAAAGGAGATCGTCAATTATTGTTAGGTGATCTGGCCCAGATTATTTAGGACCGTTTAGGAATGGTTCTTACCTTTGAAGAGTCGTCATAATTTCTAGATGAGGATGGTGGTAAAAATATTGCGAAATCTAATGGGAAAATTGAAAAATCATGCATTTAAAACTTGAATCTGACAAGGATAATATTTGAAAGCGTGCTTGCCTATGATTTATATATTAATGTAAAAAAGTACCGATTTTTTAAAGATAATGTACAAAAGCGGACTTGAAAACAAAACGGGAATCATGATGAAATAATAAAAAGTCATATTTTGATCGTATTTATAGTTCCTGTATTTCGGTAAACAAAGACGGCTGTCAAACCATCGTTGATAATATTAACTGAACATTCCTAATACCTATTGCGAAGGGATAAGGTTTACCACCGTTAAGTGCGATATCACTAGTATCTGACATTGCAAAACTGAAAAAAAGATGCGTTTCGTTATCGAAGGAGCATGATATTATGCCATTATGAAACCCACTTTTAATATTCAAACTCCGATCAAAAATGCAAAAATACGCATCTTCAATCTTTAGGCGTTTTAATACAGTCGATTTCTAATTTAAACTTTCATATTCGTAGGCTTAGATACTATTTTAATATTACAATGTTCTAACTTACCGAACAGTATCAAAACGCAGATCATGTAACGGTATACTTTGACAGTGTCAAACCAAAAAACAATCCCGTTTCAGGCCAGGGTGAAGTTAAACTTTATTTCAATGCCATAAGGCCGTTAACGACTTGTCTTGCTGTATTTTAATCGCGGAAAAATCAACATAATGTTTATTTATTTAGTATTTCTAATTCCCGTTTCATTTTTTTGCAATATTTTGTCTACTTTAGTAATAAAATGAGTATTTATTTTACATTGCAGTACAAACTGTATACGGTTTATATCAGGTAGCCCAGAATTGACGATCTCCTTTATCAATCCTGTTCTATAAATAAATTGTAAATTATGAGTAAGTGTAACAAACGATTTAGGTTTTAATTTGCATGCCATATGTTGGCTAAACATGTGATACAAAATGACATCAATCATGACATACATCGGGGTTTTCGGTGCGGGAATGTTTGACATTAGCCAAAGAGTAGGCATTAACTTAAAAAACAGAATGTACTCTAGCAGGTTTCTACCTAATGATTGATTGAAAAAATCATAGGTATATACAATTTATATGCAATAGCTGACTATTGTCTAGATATTGTAGGTACATGTACCTATGATATTTTCAAGTTTTTTTTTATTAATTCATTTAATGACTGATCATTATCAACCTCTTCAATTAAGTCCCAAATCATTTATAAGTAAATAGTTCATAAATGTCGGACGTCAAGATTAATATTTGACACTTATTGTCATACCGTGTCTTTGTCTTAGGTAATTTTCTAGTTGATAAATTATGCATATGCAATTGCATTTTTAAAATACTATATAATAGTCAATACAAACATGCCTCCAAGAAAAAAAGTTCGTATCATAGCGTGCATACTATTCACAGAGAGGTAGTTATTCATTAGGCATAATTTGATATTTTCTCAGACTAACCTATCTGTTTATCTCTACTCTTTCTCAAATCGTTCCCGCACCGAAAACCCCGATGTATGAATTCATGACATCTATACTTATGTATTTTACCATGTTTTTAGCAAATAAATGATTTCTATTTCGATATACAATATATTTAGGTTCAACATGTGTCAAAATCAGAATTCCTAATTATTATTATTTATCATGTAATTTCTCCTAATGAATTAATATGAAATCATTTCAACAAAATAAGCCTATATTTGCCTGAAACAGAAATGAATACGCCCAATTCAACGAATGGGTCATACAAATTACAGATTAGTCCAATTTGTTAAGTACCTCGTGCAAAACAACAGCTGGTAGGATTTATATCATACTTATACAACGTGTTACTTGAGCCACTAAAAACCTCAGACACCCCAAACGATTTTTACTATTGCTAATTATTTTTTTTATATATATATATTTTTTTTTTTTTTTTTTTTTTTTTTTTTTTTTTTTTTTTTTTTTACGTACGGACTCGGACGGTTCGGACGTAGATTAAGGACATACCCCGGGTCCAGAAAACTTATTTATTTTTCAATCAGTTCATTATTTCGAAAGATGGTCGTATGTTTAGTTTTTCTAGCAATTCTGTTCAATTGTTAACTCTAAACTCGTTGTCGTTACATCTCTAGTATCTCTACAGGTGTCATGCCATGTTAACCTATCAACCTACTTTGTCTATTTGTATGACATACTTTGACAATGACAACCTACATGACACTATTTACAGTGAAAAAGCAAATTTGTCAAAAGTGCCAGCCATTATTAAATATTCAACCTCTATCTCCTAACCTCTCGAGAGAATGGTAAACTGTAGTATTCGAAACTTTTAGACTCGACACGTAAACGATTGGAAAACTAAAGAAAAAGTATATCCATATTAAGATATACTGCAATCGATTCCACTCTCGATTCCGAACAAACACTTTTCAGGTTTTTAGTCTTGGGTGTAACACGTTGTATATAACATTTTCATTGATTAGGAATACAAGTGCATGTCGAATAATGAGGGAAAGTCACCATTAAAAAACATTAAAAAATAATAAAAACTCACCATTGTTTGAGTTGTTTTTATGATGTTTTAATGGGGATCAATGTTACTCTGCGTCCGTAGGAAACACCTCAGACAACCCTACACCTGATCCCTGGGTGGTGCTAAAAGAGTAACAAACTTGGCAGCTGCACTGTCCCATCTGGACCTCGCAGCACTCACGGATTTACATTAGCATCTGCTTTCCCACTACTACTATCCCAGGAAAGAAATGCCTATATATGTATATCAGTGACATGTAGCCATACGATAAATAAATAAATTGTTATTTACATGTTGATAGGCCACTTATTTCCTTTTAATATTTACTGTAATTTTCGGCAAATTTTCATAATATTGCTCTAGCTAAACATACTATCCCTTAAAAAAATATATGAAAATTAAAAAAACTGTTCCATTTATTCCTCAGACGACTCATTTTCCAACATATCTATGTATTTAACGTACTAGTATAACTTAATTTTAATCAATAAAAACCTTACTCTTTTCACCTCTCCAAGCAAAAATCGCGAAATAGGTGTTAGATTAGGGTGAATTACTTATAAATGAGACAAGAAAATAAGAAAGCGTTCCACTTATACAATTTAAAACGAAACGTACTTTCAAAATATGTACACAAAACTGATAGAAGTTTCGTTAGTTACTGCAAAATAGAATCAAAAAGTTGAGCGAAATCGAAAAAAAAGTTTACCGGACTCTATATATTTTCGCCAATAGTTCGAGTGAAATGAAATTGAATAAAACTAAACATAAATATGTAGTGCAATTTAATGAGGTAACTTTTATTTTTATTTTTTTAATACCTCGACGGTGGCAAGCAAGCATACGGCCCGCCTGATGGTAAGCAGTTACCCTAGCCTATGGACGACTGCAACTCAAGAGGATTCACATGCGCGTTGCGTTCCCTTTAAGAACCCTTTACTGAAAAAAAGAAAAAAAATCGCTAATTAAGGAATGGAAATCATTACCGAATTTTCATCACAAATCCTACTTTCGAGATGCTTAACAGTTAACTCGTTAATATTTAGAAAGCACCCCGTATTTAACTATAAGTACAAGTACCACTCAGAATGACTTCAGTTCAGGGGCTAGGAAATAAAGTTGCTAAACTAACACAAAAACGCCCGTTTCCAACGCTATAGCAACTTGCAACTCTGTTTTATTAATTAATCCGAGTATGTGTCGGCAAGAGCGTCTTTTATTTGTAACTTTTTCCATTAGGGTGTAAATAGCGATCCAGTCGTTAGTTACGGCTCGTTTACACTGTGCTAGTACTGGCTTGATATTAAATACTAAATCTGAATTTTTTAAATATCCGATCACTAATATTTGGCCGTTTGTATGTTTTTTTTATAGTATAGGAGCCGTATAATATATCCTGGTATAAAAAAATACAGTAGAACCCGCTTAATACGATCACATTTAATACGATTTCTTACATAATACGCCAATTTATATTAGTCCTTGGCCGAAGCGCTGGTGGCCTGGCGGTAAGACGTCGGACTTTAAATCCGGAGGTCTCGGGTTCAAACCCCAGCTCGTACCACGGAGTTTTTCGGAACTTATGTACGAAATAATATTTTCGGTGAAGGAAAACATCGTCAGGAATCCGCACCTTAACGCCAACAAGGCCTAGTTTCCCCTCTGGGTTGGAAGGTCAGATGGCTGTCGCTTTCGTAAAAACTAGTGCCTACACCAATTCATGGGATTAAGTTGCCGAGCGGACCCCAGGCTCGATAGAGCCGTGGCAAAAAACCGGGAAAACGCTAGGAGGATGATGACATTGGCCCCTGTCCCTGTAACTTGAGGTTTCGCAGGACGTTCCGCATAATACGCTTTCCCGCTTATGACACATTTTTGGCTACGTCCCTTCAAAATTGTTTTAAGTGTCCTTAAACTACGCCAAAAAGAGAGGTATGGGCACTGCGAATGGCATCTCGCTAAGTGTGGTAGGGCACGTTCAGCGAATGTCATCTCGCTCAAATCTGGAGCAGAGCCCGACTGGGGAAGTACCTCCACCTTACAGAAAACCACAACCAAATAGCACTAGACCCTACTCATAGTGTTGTGTTCCTGCTAGTGAGTAAGGTTGCCAAAGAGCTCAAAGAGGACCCAGTGTGTTGACGATGAGGGACCATCTTGTTCCTTTAGCCATCAACACAGTGAATCCTCCTTTTTGTAAAGGGTCGGCAACGGCATAGGTTACGTTAGCTGCTTACCATCAGGCGGGCCGTATGCTTGTTTGCCACCGTCGTAGTATAAATAAAAAAAAGTGAGTTTTACTGTACATACGAGTAGGACAACGAATGGAGAAACAGTTTTTGTTGTTTTATTTTATTTTTATTTGGTGATTACAGTTTGGATAGCGATGATCCAGCAAGGCGGTATACCTATTTTGAGCACTGCATAAAAAGAACCCAAGCCCTATGGAGAAACCGGTCCAGTACTATTTCAGTTTAAACGTACTTTTATCTACAAAGTTTCTAGGTTCCCAGCATCGGTACAAGGAATTGCCAGCTTCTCTTTGTGTAGTTTTCAGCTTCTGAGCAACTTTCTTCGAATAAGGATGTGCAAAAGCACCGAGCAGATGGCGTTGCAATCGTTAAAAAGCATTTTTTTTATTTGTAAATCTGTAAATTAAGACGAGGAAGTCTGTTACATTGTGTAGGGTTAAAAAAACAGTTAGTAATACAAAGTGTAAAAAATGCTGGTAAAAGCATAGCTTTAAAGGCATATTTGGTATCGTAATCTAATTATAAATTAAAAAACTAAAAAACACGCTTTTAGCACGCGTGACTATTTTTTCGTATTCCTGACAGCAAACCCTTTCATTTGATACCCATATCATGGGGGTGCATATCAAATAGCCTGTCCGCCATCTTGGACGTCCGCCATATTAGATTTAAGTCACGTGACTATTTTGTTCGCTTTCCTGACAGCAAACCCTTTCATTTTATACTCATATTATGGGGGTGGATTTCAAACAGCCAGTCCGCCATCTTGGGGAGGCCGCCATATTGGATTTGTAATGACGTTTCTTAGCTAGTGATGCACTGTCATCAGAACTCAGAGCATGTGCAAAATTTCATCCTAATCGAAGACCGGGAAGTG
This sequence comes from Pammene aurita, assembly GCA_947086415.1. Classification (NCBI taxonomy): domain Eukaryota; kingdom Metazoa; phylum Arthropoda; class Insecta; order Lepidoptera; family Tortricidae; genus Pammene; species Pammene aurita. The sequence goes on along the minus strand of OX352295.1, from coordinate 39,078,879 downwards.
GGTCAAATTAAGATTCCAAGATTTTCTTACATACATAGTTACAAGTGAAGCTAATAAAAGCGCGTTAAAAACAAAAAAAAAATTTTGCGCGCGAAAAAAAAATGGTTTTGTATGCAAGGTTGGCCGTCTGGGACGACATGTTGGACGATTGTTTGTGCTTGTCCCTTTGATGTGTCTGTGTTTAATAGAAACAGACAAAACATAATTTAGCGATATGAGGCTTTTAAGACGTCTATGTATAAGAGGGTGTTTTATCTTCAGGGTTTAATATTTATGTATTTTAGGTACTCGATACTATTTATTTTAACTACAGTAAAACCTGCTTCAGGCGATTTTGAAGAGACCTAGCCAAAAACACGTCACAAGCGGGAAAGCGTTTTATGCGGGAATGCCCTGTGGGACCTCAAGTTACACGGACTAATATAAAATGGCGTAGGTATCTAAGAGAAATCGTGTTAAGGTTCTACACTATCGTTGTTTTTATTCTGTTTTTGTTTTAGTTAGTAAAATATCACAACCTATCCAATTTATAATTCACAATTGAAGGATTATTGGACACCAGTTTATTTTCAAAGTGTGATAAAGATAAAAAAATAATTTAAATGAATATTCTCGCCATTGACGAGAATTTATTTGATTTGATGTTTTTTTTATAAAACAGGAAACAAGGCTATTACGTTCCTTTAGTAAAAAAGCCGTGCTTCAAACTTTAATAGCGCTGTCTTCCACAAGCGAAATCTTTAAACGTAATTTATAAAACTTCCAACAGTTATATCGTCAATTATATATATTAAGCACAACGCTAAAGCAGCACGCCAGAACTTCCTTTAACCCTGAATATAGAAATAAGAGACGCAGAGATATTGTAGGTATTAAAACAGTACAAAAAAAAACACGTATTTTTATCTAGATTCTTTGTCTTTGCGGGCCCATTTTTGTTAACTGTGACCGCGAGATATAATGATTTATTCAAGTTAAGAATTAGAAGTCTCGTGCCGTATTCTACTATTAAAATACATAAACAATACATTAATAATTTTAAACAAAAAAGAACCGACTTAACTTAGCCTCCACCTTTCCAAAAGCAAATGCTCGAGCTAGTGTAAAAATACTCAAATCACTATAGGTGTGCCTATGATATTTGAAGAGTTCCCTCGATTTCCCCAGGATCCCATTATCAGATCCTGACCTGGTGACAATGGGAACAAATGTGAAGTATACTATTTTAAACAAACAAGCAAAAACAAAAATCCCGACGAATTGAGAACGTCCTCGTTCGAAATCTTGAAGTCGGTTGAAAACACAATCCATCTTAAACATAACTCGAACACACAACAAATAATCAACCAATATTGAAGTTGTATTGTGGTTGTATCGGAATAATTTTCAAGAAAATCCATCCATACTATTATACTATTTATACTAATATTATAAATGGGAAAGTGTGTGTGTTTGTTTGTTTGTTTGTCCGTCTTTCACGGCAAAACGGGGCGACGAATGGACGTGATTTTTAAAGTGAAGATAGTTGAAGGGATGGAGAGTGACATAGGCTACTTTTTGTCTCTTTCTAACCAACCACTTCCCTAAAATGGGGGGTGGAAGTTTGTATGGTTTGTTACCCCGAATTTAACGCGAGCGAAGAAGTTCTGTCATATTTCTGATTCAGACGTTTGGGCGCTAACTGTATTGTGTATGAGTAGTTAAGCATTGGAGTTGTATTGAAGTTGGATCATGTATAAACGTGTTTTAAAGTTACTGTATACGGCCCCTGGGCCTCGATTCGAAAAATAAACGCACACACTGGACAGACACAGCTCCAACCCAACTCAACCCAACTCAACTCAACGCTATACCGACATTGACATTTGCTATTCGAACAGATTTTCATTCAACATTGGTCTCACATTGGTGACACATTGGTCTCACATTCGTACAACATTGGTACAATGTGTGACCATTGTGTGACCAATGTGAGACCAATGTTGAATGAAAATCTGTTCGAATAGCAAATGTCAATGTCGGTAAAGCGTTGAGTTGAGTTGGGTTGGAGCTGTGTCTGTCCAGTGTGTGTGTTTATTTTTCGAATCGGGCCCCTGGTGTGTATGCTACTAATGCGTATGCATAAGTTTGGGACGCCTAAATCGGTTAGGTAATTCAAAATACGCTTAAGCTCTATTAGTATAGCTAACTGGTGATGTATGTATGTTTCGCATGGGACTGATGGGACTAGAGAATGCAACCGGTATTTTTTTACCGACTTCAAAAAACGGAGGTTCTCAGTTTGACCCATGTTTGTATGTTTGTTCGCGATTATCTCACGTTTGGCTGAACCTGTAGATGCGGTTTTCAGAAAAGTATTTGTTACATTCTAGAGAAGGTTTAAGTATGCAACAAGGCTTCGTTCATTTATCATATAAGAATTTTTTTTTTAATATATAAATTATTAGGTTAACAAAAGCAATTTGTTCGGCTACTTATAGCAGCTACGAAATCACGTAGTAACTAGTCGTAGAAATCACGTACCGTATAATGGGGTGACTAAGAAATACCGGAGCTACTTGAATAGATTTCATAAGCTAATAAAATAGCATTTTATTTATAATTTAATACTAAATGACCTTTAGTAAATGGATAGATATACATATAAACACTTTCGTAGAATTATAAAAAATCTGGAGGCAGATTTTTGACACCCGAGCGCTCGGATTCGAAGAGATTAAGGCCATAAATGTTCGCACAGGAAGGGTTTTCGTTTTCTTCGCATGCATTAGTTAGTTTAAATAGCCACGGTTTCAATTGCATTCCTTGTTATTTTTAAAATACCATTTCATCGTTACTGTCACTTTTTTAAATGTCACGCTCAATTCTCATAAATTGCCGCTCAGTACTTTGACGTAGATAGATTATTCAAAGTCAATCCTTTTTTTTGAAAGCTTACCCCGTTTGACGGTGTAAAATCACATGAAATTACTAATAGCAGACTAGTGCAAATTGCCTATTTAACATAGCATGCTCCTCTCTCTAGAAGCCTACACTTCTGACTACAAACCAGGCATTAGTCTACAAGCACGGGGCGAAATGAAACACTAGTTATTACGCAACAGACGAGGGTCCCTAAGTAAGATTTACATCGGAATCGGTGAGCGGGCTTTAAATATTAACTAGTAGCTGTGACAAGGGTGCAATGGACTGTCCAGTTTTGTCGGCGAGGGTGGAGATAGAACCATTTCTTTGTTAAATAAGTACTACCTCGTATATTTTATAAAAATATGTTTTTGTTGAAAATAATTTATGTTGAAACTTTAAAGGTCCTGTGAAACTAGACGTATATCCAACCTCAATACAACTCCAATGCATTAACTACGCAATACACTAGCGCCTAATAAACGTCTGAATCAGAAATATCAGAATTTGCTTGAAAAATATTTCGATGCAACTCCAATACAACTTCAATATTGGTTGATTATTTGGTGTGTGTTGGAGTTATTTTCATTTTCAATTTTTTTTTCACATATAAGTTTACAGTCTACACCAAAGCACTTATATGCTAGGTTACATAGAAGTATATACAAGGTGTAACAAAAATGCTGGTGATCCTTTTAACGTATTCTAATTATAAAAAAGTAAGAAAAATATGTTTTTTGCGAAAAAAATGCATGGAGGTTTGGCCCAACTGGGACGACATGTCTCAAACAAATAAATTTTTAACTTTTTCTACCAATTATGCCCTATAAAATATAACGGTTACACTCACGTTACTTTAGTCACTTCGCGCGACATGTTTCGGAGAGCTTAGGTCTCCATCTTCAAGCACTAAGAGTGCTATTTTGAACCCGTAGCGCGCTGTTGCTTGACGCGTTGCCGACTCAGCGCGTGTAAAGTGACGTGAGTGTAACCGTTATATTTTATAGTGATAGTATGTCTCACGAAAGTTTAAATTTACCAATTATGCCCTTAAACGGATCATCAATATTTTTGTTACACCATATAATTTTATCGAATATTTAACAAATACGGTACCTATCCTAATATGTTTGAGATATTTTTTTAATAAAAAACCATGGATTACCCCAGGACTTCTTCGATCTATGAGACATAGGGATGACACACTTGAAAGCTAAAGCAAATCCAGACAATAATATATTGCAATTATCATATAAAAGATATCGTAACTTTTGTACCAACTTACTGAAAAAAGTAAAAACAAACTACGACAAAAAACAGCTGGAAATAGCTGGAAAAAACAGTAAATTAGTTTGGAAATATCTTAAAAACGTAACATACACAGCAAAACAACATGAGTCATCTGCAAGTTTGTTGCAAGCAGGTTCATCCGAATTGCTGGCCGCAAATAGCACAAACGAGTTTTTCGTCAACATAGGCAAAAACCTGGCTGAAAAAGTCCAGGGTGATTCGTCGTCACCCTCTTCAACAATAAAATCCGATACAAACAAATCTTCCAATTCATTTGTGTTATTAAACACGGATGAAACTGAAGTTGAAAGAATTATCATGAGCCTAAAAGATGACTCCGCGGTTGGTTGGGATGGCATCTCGAACAAAATAATAAAGACCTTCAGACACATCCTGGTTCCACCGCTAACACACATATTCAAAAAGTGCATCTCTGAAGGAATATTTCCGAAATGTCTGAAAAAATCCGTTGTAATCCCTGTCTATAAATCTGGTAGCAAAGTTCAAGTAACAAATTATAGGCCGATTTCTCTGTTACCAGCGACATCAAAAATTCTGGAAAAAATTATTAACAATAGACTTGTTCAATATCTGGAGAAGCATTCGCTTTTGGCAAAAACGCAGTTTGGCTTTAGGTCCAAATTATCAACCGGAGATGCTGTACATGAACTGACTGACTATTTAGCTCAGGAATTAGACAAGGGTAACAAGACAATAGGAATCTTCCTGGACCTTGCCAAAGCTTTTGACACTGTTTCTACTTCCATTTTACTGCACAAGCTTGAATCACTAGGCATTAGAGGCACACAGCACAAATTAATCGCGAGCTACCTAGACGGACGTACGCAATGCGTAAAAATAGATAACATTATCAGTTCTGATTTAGAAAACACATCTTTTGGCTTGCCACAAGGAAGCGTTTTGGCCTCAACCCTATTTTTAATTTATATTAATGACCTATGCAATCTAAAAATAGATAGTGGCAAAATCATTTCCTACGCAGATGACACTGTCCTCCTTTTTGCCGCAAAGTCAACAAACGAGGTCTACGAGTACGCACAACGCGGATTTAATGTTGTAACTAACTGGCTAAAACTTCATCTATTAACACTTAACTCCGACAAAACGAATTTTATAAGTTTTTCTATGCGGAAAACAGATCCGGACGCACATAACCACAAACTCTACGTACATAACTGTAAAGAAAAATCAAATAATCTTTGTTCATGTCAATCCATAGCTATTACTGACAAAATTAAGTATTTAGGAGTCATGATAGACGAAACCCTCACCTTTAAAAATCACATTGAAGCATTGTGCAATAGAGTTCGAAAGTTAATGTTTGTATTCAAAAAACTTCGTTCAATCGCTGACCCAAATTTAATCAAGCAAGTATACCTTGCACTATGTCAATCGATACTAACGTACTGCATTTCTTCTTGGGGTGGCACAGCAAAAACTACACTTCTAACCCTAGAAAGAGCTCAGAGAGCGGTACTAAAGGTAGCTACTTCCCGCCCATTCTTATACCCTACTGACCTCCTTTATAAATCATGTGAAGTATTAACTGTTCGTCAATTATATATATTAAGCACAACGCTAAAGCAGCACGCCAGAACTTCCTTTAACCCTGAATATAGAAATAAGAGACGCAGAGATATTGTAGGTATTAAAACAGTACAAAAAAAAACACGTATTTTTATCTAGATTCTTTGTCTTTGCGGGCCCATTTTTGTACAACAGGTTAAATGCAACACTAGACATATACCCGCTTAGCTATGCCTGTTGTAAGAATACTCTACGACGCGCCCTTCAGAAAATGACGTACGATGATACAGAGAAATTACTATTAGTCATAAAATAACTACCTATATACTGTCCTATATATTTAATACTTAAGAACCTACTTATTTTGTTAAGGTGATAAGAGTTTTATTGTGTAATGTGTATAGTTTATAATTAAGTGAATAATTAAAAATTAACTAATATTGTCCTTCGCTGCCTGAAACACAGGGAATCCTAGTTCAGGCATTTGTTAACCACTTGTCGTTAAAACATCTTAGTCCGTAAGAGCAAACACTGTACTACACTTTTCTCAATAAATTATTTGTATTTGTATTTGTATTTGTATTTGTATTGTTTTTAGACGTATTGTTCATGTATTTTAAAATTATAATAAAGACCATTGTTAGTCCAGGTATTAAAGTCCATGTTAAAAAGCAAAAGCCTTTTCCATAGTCCCCAGCCTCCCCCGCCTTGCCTTGCAAAGATAAATGTCAGCACACTCTAGCCTGCAGATCTAATTGTGTATGAATATTAACCAGCTATTCATTCGCTGGATGCGGTTTAATCACAATGTTTACGGCGCTCGGAATTAGTGGCTTGTGTTTCTGACTTGTGGTTTGTGGGTATTTTGTGATGTTTTGAAGGAAGAAAATTAAGAAGACTTACCTATCTTCCATGGCGGAGTGGCTTGAGATGTTTTCATACCCAGTTACACTATAAACAAAAGCTAGCTAGAATAAAAAAAAAACTTTTTAGATAGTGTCAAAACACAGACTACTACTTCAAAACAACTAAAGTAAATGTTTATTTGTAAAACACAGGTGATACACGTCGTGGTCTTAATATAAAGATCAAGTGAACATATTAAGTTTTAACGGCCTCCTAGCCCAGTCGGTAGTGACACTGCCTACGAACCAGGAGGTCCCGGATTCGAATCCTGGTAAGGGCATTTATTTGTGTGTTTATCACAGATATTTGTACCTGAGTTATGGCTGTTTTCTATGTACGCGTTTTTTAGTATTTATCTATATCTATCTATTATATATATTGTCGTCTAGTACCCACATTACAAGCCTTATTGAGCTTACTGTGGGACTAGATCGGTTTGCGTAAGATTGTCCTATAATATTTATTAATTTAAGTGGACTTAATATAAAGATCAAGTGTCTACAGGTTTGAAAAGGGTTACGTGTATATGACACGCCTGCTGTTAATAAGAACGCTGGTATTTCAATTTAAACTACCAATCTGAGAGTATCAATTTGACAATTAAATACATAATATATTTATTTCCTTTTATAACAGTACGTACTTAATTAAAATCCAAAAAGTCAATGTAAAACCATTCTCAAAGAAAAACAGGAGGAAAAGCAATAAAATTCCTTTCTGTCTTCACCTGTAGCAACTCGATGACCGGGATTGAAGGCTGATGCAATTACACCTTGGTATCTGGAAATACTACTGTTTTAACAGCTTAGAAGGAAAATAACCTCTGTTACTACTGTCTTAAGTTTTAAATTAGTATAAAAAAAACTGTAAAATCGTTTTTGCAAATGATCATCTCAAATCGTTGCCGCTCAATACCGCTCACTCTGACTACGCGTCATTGCTTATATAGTTAGTTTGCTGTACTATGCTTACTTCTAGATCTGATCTGGCAGCTGTAAAGTGGTGGAGGTCAAAGAATGTAAACCACTTCAAGAACACCAATCCTAAGAGTTCTGGGTTAGATGCAATATTATGAGAAATTATAAATAAATAATTAGATCATCAGATATCATTGCCAAAAGTTTCTGCGGGGGAAAGTAGTGCCCAACGACGTATAATGTAATTCATAGTTTGTCGCCTACTGTTTTTGTTTCCATTGCGCAATGTTTTTAAGGTTCCGTACCTCGAAAGGAAAAAAACGGAACCCTTATAGGATCATTTTGTTGTCCGTCCGTCTGTCAGTCAAGACCCTTTTTCTTAGGAACGCGTGGAGTAATCAAGCTGAAATTTTAAAATTTAAAAATAGACCTGAGTACTGTCCCTTAGAGCTGTGAAAAAATCAAACTTCTAAGCCAACGAAATCAAAAGATACAGCCGTTTATGCCGCAAATTTCCGCAAATTTTCGAAACTCGCAAGGGAATCAAAACCTACTGGGTACTTCCCGTGAACTCAGAATCTTGGAATTTGGTACGAAGCAGCGTCTTATAGGACAAATAAAGGATAAATTGCGAAAACTGGTAAATTTTTAGTTACATCATATAATAAAAATATTTTTAAAGTTACTACCCCTACCTACAGGTCTGTACGGAACCCTCGGTACGCGAGTCCGACCCGCACTTAGCCGTTTTTTTTTGTTCTAATGTTAAAATATAGGCCATTTACTTTATAACTTAGACAACTTCGGCAGTGCTTACCTATTTTGGTATTACTATTTTCCAATTCAAAAACTTTGTTGCTCTCATTATTGTGTCATATTTGCCGTAGCTAGCTCTTAATTCATTCAGGACAGTGCTTGAAATAATTAAGTATCATCAGAATAAACACATTTCAAAAACCATCCCTACCCTTTACGAAATTTAGGTCAATCGGTCGTCATTACATTGTCCACCATTTCTCAAATTTAAAAAGCCAAGCTCAAGGCATGAGACCAAAAATTAAATTATTGGACGCTTCTTAAGTGCCTTTTAAGCCTCGTAATTAAGAATTTCTCCCACTCTCTGATTTACAGCCCAAATGGGCACATTTTTTAGGGATCTCTAAGTCAAAATTAATAACCTTTCTAATCTTTTTGATGTTTTCCGTCTGGCCGGGGCTTTATTTTGTTGAAATCGATGGGGTTTTTGTGAATTTTAAATAAGATGATCCTACAAATTCAGAACAGAGATCGGGATTTTGTTTTCTACTTTAGGGCAATAAAACTGGTGTTTTGTGAAGTGATTCTATTAAAAATGTAGGGGTCCATTTATTTTGCTCATGACTATGCTGTTTGTGAAGTCTTGTAAAAACCCGAATTTTATTATGAGGATTTAGAAAGTATTTGATGGAAGGTTCGGGCTAATGAACGGCCTTTAGGTACCTACTGTAAACCGCTCTCAGGATTCCTAGCGGGAATAACTAGAGAATTAAACTCCAGCGCAATTTCAACAAACCAAATATGTATATTAATAATAATCCAATATTCATAGTAATTGTTCACACCAATAAATCAGAAACAGATTAACGCTTCAGCTTGTCATCGGTTAATAGTCAGCCTCGCCCTCCCACTTCGTTTTTACTAAAAGGCGCTAAACAAAAGCAGGTATCCGATTCAAAGTCAATTTTACACTAATTTATTTTAATTGATGCACTATTATAATAATTGAATGGTAATCCATTCAATTATTATAATAGTGCATCAATTATCTTAAAATCATAAACTAGTCATCATCATCATCATCATCTCAGCCATAAGACGTCCACTGCTGAACATAGGCCTCCCCTCCACACGTACCGGTCGGAAGCCGTTTGGACCCGGCCGGTCCATAAACTAGTAATACTTAAATAATACTTAATTTAAATGAAATCCATAATTGTTTGATACTTGATATTTTAGTTCCATATTTGCACACCAGGGGATTTGACACGAGTTAACTTAGGGTGGGTTGCACGACGCATAACTAACGAACTGATCAACGTTAAATATGGCGACGGAGCTGTCATCATACAAGATTTTTTTAACGATGACCGGCCCTTAGTCAAAATATGACTAATAATATAACAAAGCTTACACTACTAAGGTTGAATCCTTATGCACGCTTATGTGTGCCTTCCTATCTATTTAATGAACACTTTCAGTGCCACAGTTGTCCACGCGCTACGCTCTTAGCCGATCCTATCGTTTTCCACATATGTTTAAGAAAACGACTACGAAAAAAGGGCACGTAGCGGGCGCTTGGCACTTAACGTGTTAAAAACCGTTTTTTCTACTCGTCGACTGTAATGCTTGAATTGAGACTTGGAAGGCGGCTGAGGGAGAGAGGCAGCGACCCCCGTTCTTCAATACAACGCGGGAACGCCGCGAGTGTGATGGGGACTTTTGGACCGGGCATGACGCAGAACGGGTTTTAGTTAATTAATTTGTATCTAGTTTATAATCTTTTGATAAATGTATTATGAATGATTAGTTATAATTTATATATTCAGACTTTGTAGACCGAAGTATTAGCGCATACTTTTCGATGGAGCGCACATTATAGCCTCGTCGCCTATTCTAAAAGGAGTAGGTTCCTACATGTTAATCTTTAACGAATTCATTTGTTCATTTCTACCAATTTATTAATTTAAATTACGTCAAAAATAACTGAATAATAGTTATTGAGTAGTAATCTAACTAATAACTGGTTAAATTATTAATTGCCTGAGCTAACAAAATGGCGAAACATAATAGATTCATAAATAAATAACAATTCAAAATGAATTCAGCGGGGGCTCTTAGGAAATTAATCTGTTTGTAGCCGAGAACACAGCCTGATAATCACATTATTTAGATATATTACGAATAAGATCATTCACTGTTCTGTTCAAGTTCACTGCAAAAAATTAAGACCAACTAAGATGCATTTTATCTTAGTTGCTATTAAAATGTTTGGAATAAAAATACATTTATTTAGTATATCTAACTTCATTATAACTTTTACTAAGTGCTCTTAGCTTCAACAGACAAGATCTTATTAGGCTCGTATGCTGTTAAGGTGCGTGTTACATTAAATAAGATTTTCATTGAAACATATATTTTTTTTCAGTGTTGGCAATTTAATTTAAACTGAAACAAAATGGGCAATCGATCATTTTTTATATGATAAGGAAGTTGAGAAGAACTCAGGTGGCTGTGAAAAGCACTCAAGAAGTTCATACGAATATGTGCGGTATAACGTGTGCTCGTATGAGAAAATTATTGCTTTTAAGTGGGTACGCGGTATGTTTATTAAACATTATTTAGCGGAGATGATATTTATATTTCAACGTGGATAGGTACAGTAGAGGAAGGTTAATTTTATAAATGTTAAATCTCTTAATTCACTTAACCCGTTTATTTTTAACTTACGGTAATTGACTTGAAATTAAGAATAGATTGAAATGAAGAAACATGTATAAAAAATAAGTTCCTCTCATAAGGTCTTCTCGTAAACTTCTATTAATATTCGCTCCTCAGGATAACCATCCGGACAAGACAAGAAGTAAAGAAATTAAAATCAGCTGTTCGTAAAACCTACCGCCGTCTTTGACGCCAGGGTTACTTTGCAGGCCTTGGCCTGAAAGGCTGTATAAAATCCCATTGCAGTATCCCCAAATTGCTGCACCCGAAACGGAAAGTAAGAATTATGTTTATGGTAGCAGTCGATTTTATTTAATCGAATGGCAAAATACAGAAGCATAATGTATATTCATTAAAGTAAGTATTAAATGTCAACTGCAAGACTAGCTGCCACTTGATGGCTTCGTCGCACAAGCAGTCGATATTTCGCTGCAACTATTTAAGTCGATGCAAAATTCGCGTAATAGTATTTTACTAACATATTTATTACTTTATCTACACCAATATCATAAATCCTCTACTTCGCGTTCGGAAACCGTATGTTACCACCATTATTGCAACCAGTAACGAAGCATTAGTGTATTATCAGTGACAGTGTGGTAAAAACGTATGAAAATTCATTACCTACGGTTCATTATCTACGGCACACGTCACCGCGACCGCCGACACAATCGAGTTGGTCATGGCGGTGCAATGGCGGTCATTCTACTGGTTTCCGAACACATCATTTAGGATTAATATGTGTGTGGATAAAGCAGTGTATGCAACTGTACGTAATTAGGCCTTAAAACGTAACTGTTACATAAACTACTATTACGGAACCCTTGACCTATTAGGTACCTGAGTGAATCATTTTAGACATTTTTGTTTGCAGAATAAAGAGCACCAATTTATATCCCTTGCCAGTTAATTTTCCTTTCTTATCACTTAACTCTTTTAGAGAGTAATGAGAATTGGCCTACCTTTCCCACGCCTTCTTGAATTTCATTATTATTTAAATTCTTGCTATATTTGGCCTGGCTTAATTGGGTCATACACATTTATTGTAGTTTGATTGTTATCGTTTCTTAGCTAGCTGTAGATATCGCACATTTAAGAGAATTGAAAGCTAAATTTAACGACGAAACCCTAATTGGAGAGTGATTTTTTCAGTACTTAAAGGTTGTCTGGAAGAAATCGCTCATTAGCGATAAGACCGCCTGTTGTTACCTCTACCTAAATTTATATTGTAAAATTTGTGCTTGTAACTGTATGAGGTGTGCAATAAAGAGTATTTATTATTTATTATTATTATTATTACTTAACATCGAGCAACAATGTAAAGGAGATACAGACTCAAACAAGATTTACTGAAAATATGGCTCCTGAAAATTTGTAACCGGCCAGTCTTATACCGTAATAAGACTGTCAAAAAAGTACCGCCCGAGTCGTCCTTGCGGTACTATTGTGGGGCCAATTTTTTGGGCTGATTGTGTATCCCTAGTATTATTTGATCGGAGATACTTAAGACTTAAATCAGTAAAACAAAATAAATATGCAGTCGCGACATTAATTGTTTTGCCCATAGAATCAAACTTTTATCATAATTCGTTTGACCCATTTTATAAATTGTACGTACTATAAAATGTGTTACGGTAACTGTTTACCACCAGGCGGGCTATGCTTGTTTGCCACCGTCGTGGTATAAAAAAAAAAAATTTAAAACAACATTATAGATCAAAAGGCCACCGTAGGCAATCCTACCTCATCGAGTAGCAGAATTCGGCCTATGTAGGGCAATGTACGATAAAAAGTTATGTATTTTAGTACTTGGTAGCCTGAGCTACTGAGTACAGTCAACAAAGATATATTTTAAAAATCTACTTCATTTAATAGCAAATTGAATCATATGCCATTCGAAAGTACTAATCAACCTGTTCATAACAAAAAATGGTAACCGACCTTAAACCTGGAGCTTTTGTTATTCAGCCGAGTTTTATTTTTAAGGTGGAAATCGACTAATGCCAGTACGACGTGCAAATGAGTTTACGTTCATAAGACACTGCTTATCAACATGTGCCAAAAAGTAAGTGGTTGCATTACCCAAACCTAGGAATTTCATGAATCTACCTTATTAAAAAATATTGAAATGATTAACCTAGTAGAAGATCTTGTGCCATTCGAAAGAACACAGCATCTTTTATAGAAAAAAAATCAAAAAATGACAGGTTTGTATGTTGCTATAGCATACCACAATTTTTTTCGTACTTCTCGATGAACACTATTGAATGCTGGGCCACGTGCCCACTTCCTATAATCAATTTTATAGTCAATGATGTAGTTTTTGTCAAAAAGAGGGTCATTATTTGCTGACTTTACAAAATCCAACTTTGGCTCAGGCTACCAGGTACTAAAATACGTAACGTTTGACCGTGTTTTGCCCTACATAATTCGAATTCTGCTACTCGATGAAGTAGGGTTGCCTGCTCTTGATTTAGTAGTAACAAAGTTTTTAGTTAATAAATAAATAAAATAAAAAAGCCTTTATTTCCTTAGTTAATGTGGTCAAACCTAGACATTTTTATTTAGCTTGACCCCGTATATTTACGTGCTTCAAATCCAGTAAGTTAAATTTTACCACTTCCCGGTGTCTGATTGAGATGATTTTTTTATACTTCCATAATTTAAATGGCAATGCTATCTACTAGGTACAGTAGCAATAAAAGTGTGTACCAATACTTTTGGGAGTTACCTATCTAATATGATTCAACTCCACCAATTAGATTATTCACAGTTATTCACTGAAATCCGGAATTTAAATCACAAACAGGCTTTTTAATGATACCATTTAAATTAAACAATTGAATCAACGAAAAGCCAGACTCGTATCAGGTTTGTTCAAACTGCATGTGTTTTGGGATTTATGGCCAAAAGCATATATTCTAACTGTGACAATGATAGCTTGTGACATGGATTTTATGTGGTAGATCTAGAGGAACGTAAAAATGCGGTGACATGATCGGATCATCATGTAAACAGATAAAAATGTTGCACTACAGATACTGACAGACAGCGCACACAAATTATGCACTGAATTCATAAAATCATGTCACAGCCACTCATTTAACCTTTTGCAAACATGCCTCGGGCAATTTAATTGTGTTAATTAAATTAGTGGATACGATCAGTTTGCGGATTGCATTGGCTCTCGGTGACACACGGTGCAATAAATTGGGACTCTCAATTGCATAATGCTGTTAAATTGCGGGCGCGTATTTAATATAGCTTCAATCGGCATGATGACGGTACTAACCAAGTTTTTAAATTTATTATTTGCTTTTGCCATGTAATATAACCGTACTAATGTAACACACCATGTACATCGTAAGCCCAAATTTATCCTATTCACACAAAAAATATTTATAAACCCTTAATTTTTATTTGAAATTTTTTTTCGCTTTTAGTTTAAGATTTATTTATAGACATATACCGACATGTACATTATTTTAAAAGCGTAGTCTTGCGAGATTCCTATGAGGGAATGCAACCGGCTTTTATTTTGTATGAAAAATAACCGGTTAAAAACCGGGTTTCTCATACAAAATAAAAACCGGTTACATTTCCTAATAATGTCTATACTATACTTATAAGTTGTCAAAATATTGTGGCATTATTTTAGTAAAGGTACCACTTGGCCGGCGCTTACGCTTTCATTGCTCGAATACAATATTGAATCTGTAGAACACAAGACGTAAGCGCCTATCGCCAAATGATCCCTTTACCAAAATAATGCCACATATTATTTGACGCTTATTTACCCGCCTTTCGGTGAAGGTTACCGGTTTCCTCTTCTTTTTTAATTAGAAACTGACCAGCTATTGAGCCTAATGCTTACCTGATGGAAAAAGTCGACATGAAACGTGGACTTGCCGTTATAAATGTTATATCCATACTAATATTATAAATGGGAAAGGGTATGTGTGTGTTTGTTTGTTTGTTTGTTTGTCCGTCTTTCACGGCAAAATTGACACGGGGCGACGAATTGACGTGATTTTTTAAGTGGAGATAGTTGAAGGGATGGAGAGTGACATAGGCTACTTTTTGTCTCTTTCTAACCCCCCACTTCCCTAAAATGGGGGGTGGAAGTTTGTATGGTTTGTTACCCCGAATTTAACGCGAGCCAAGCCGCGGGCAAAAGCTACCTAGTTGTCACATAAAATTTATGTTTAACACTTTCACGACCGCTAAGCGAGCTCTCTGTTCGTACGCGGTTTCCGCTACATACGAGGAAAACGCTAGGATCGGCTACGAGCGTAGATCGTAGCGAAGTGTGGTACAGAAAGTGTTAAGATGGTTTAACCACACATTGAGCTTGCCAAGTGGCGCAGAGCTATCATACTCACCACTCGTACTTCTAGCCTAGCACCATGTACCTACATAGTTTAATTTTGCTTCGAACGTTTGCTCGCAATCCGTTTTTGGCAACATTTCGCGTCGTCTTAAAAAAAACTAGCAAAATGGCAGCGCAATACGAGTAGATAGGCCCGACGGTAATATTTATGTAAATGCGCTGCAGGAGACAGGTGTGGCGTTATCGTGTGAACAGTCTGCCTGCCACAGTACACAGATTTCAACAACATCGCACCCGTATCAATCAGTCAATAGGGTATTTCCCGGTGCCGTTTCTTTCTTTATTCTAAATTTAAAATACATAAACTATATATTAAAACACATTATATCAAACAATCAATCAATATTAAAGTGTTGAAGTTGTATTGGATTTGCGTCGGAATAATTTTCAAGCAAGTTCTGATATTTCTGATTCAGACGTTTAGGCGCTAGCTGGTATTGCGTAGTTAATTAATTTGAGTTGTATTAAAGTTGGATCGTGTCTATATGTGTTTTAAAGTTAGAATACGGACTCTAGGCGGCAAAAAAAAATTGGTTGTATTTCTTCTTCTCCCTGCCCTTATCCCACGTTATGTGGGGTCGGTACAACATGTCTTCTTCTTCCATTTTCCTCTATCTCCCGTCATCTTCTCACTCACTCCTTTCTTCCTCATGTCCTCTTTTACACAATCCATCCCTCGTTTCCTTGGCCTACCCATAGCTCTTCGCCTATCCACTTTCATATCTAACATTCTTTTGCCTATATTACATTCATCCCTCCTCATGACATGCCCGAACCATGCTAACCTACCACCCTTCACTTTCTCTGTTATTGGTGCTACTTTCAAGCTTCCCCTTATATACTCATTCTTAATCCGATCCTTCCTTGTCACTCCACACATCCATCTCAACATTCTCATTTCTGCCGCATGCATTCTTCTTTCGTCTGTCACTTTCGTCGCCCAGCATTCTAATCCATACAGTACGACAGGCGTCACGATCGTTTTGTAGATTTTCCCCTTAAGTTTAAGGGGCATGCGCGGATCGCACGTTGCTCCAGAGACCTGCCGCCATTTCATCCATCCCGCATTTATCATATTCCTTACATCACGGTCGATGTTGCCGTCGCCTTGCATTAATGACCCAAGGTACCGGAATTCGGAGCAAACTGGTAGGAATACACCATCTAAGACAATGTGAGAAAAGCTGGATAGACCACCAAAGTCACAGAACATGTGTTCAGTTTTGGTTCTACTTATCTTCAATCCAACACTTTCCAACTTTTCTTGCCATTTTCCCAACCTGCTCTGGGCCTCAAGTGCATTTTCTCCGACAGTTACAATGTCATTAGCAAACAGCATACACCAGGGTGCTTCCTCCTGTATGCTCGATGTCAGAGCATCCATAACCAGGAGGAACAAATAAGGGCTCAAAGCCGATCCCTGGTGTAAACCTACAGCCACATTGAAATTGTCGGTGATTCCAGCTTCAGACCGGACGTCTGTACTAGCTCTATCATACATCGCCTGAACAAGCCGCACATACTTCTCCGGCAGCCCTTTTCCTCTCATAGACCACCACAGAACCTTACGGAGAACCCTATCGTATGCCTTTTCCAGGCCCACAAACACCATGTGCAAATTCTTTTGCGCAAGCCTGTATTTCTCGCCCAGCTTACGAAGTGCAAATATGGCATCCGTGGTTCCCCGGCCCGGCATAAACATGGTTGTAATTGTGAAAAGAAAAACATACGTGTAATTTTTTTTAAACAACCTCTTATTTTTATTTCTTTTTTTGTATTTCTTTAGGACACTAGTATTTTATTTAGGTGCTGTCGTTTCAAAACTATCGATTTAACTTTATGGTGTTTTTTCTGTTTCTAATTCAATTTCTAGGAAAAAAATCCAAAGACGACTAAAATAATCAACGAAAATGTTAAAATTGTCACAAACAACACATTTAATCACATACTTTCTGTTTTCATTTTGGCCGCTGTGTCACCGATTAGCATAAGTTTACCAGTAGAGGAAAGGATGTAATTTAGACCTTGATAATTTAGAACTTCAGGAACCTCTATAAGGTATATAGAGAGGTGATATAACTTATATACAACTCGTAAATAGGGCCTAAAGCAGAAAATTACTGTAGCAAACTCAAAGTTTAAAGGTTGTATTAAGGGTGGTATTTTTGACTTTCTACAACATGTTACCTTTGTATCTTACACGTGTCAATCTGACGTGACCTTTTAGACTAAGAGCTGGCTACGTCAGATTAAACACAATAATGAGAGCAACAAAACCCGTCCAGTTAGTTAGTTTGCTATATTATGCTTATTCCTAGATCCAGGCATCTGGCAGCTTTAAATGGTTGGAGGTAAGAGTGACCAACCAGCAAAATTTAATAGGTAAAAATTGCTGAAGCTGTCTCATTTAAAGAAGACAGGGCCTATATTTTAACATTAGAACAAAAAATATTGCGTATTATTGCGGAAACAAAAGCAGGAGGAGACGAACTATGAATTTCATTATACGTCATTTGTCACTACTTCCCCTCAACAGAAACTACTGGCAATGATAAATTTTAACTAATTACATCATTTTACACAATACTACAGCAAAACCAGAACTCTAGCATTTGTACTCTTGAAGTGGCTTGCATTCTTTGACATCCACCAACGAACAGCTGCCAGATGTCCAGATCTAGAAATAAGCATAGATCAATTCAATAAGCCTTTATTTAACAATCTTATTAGGTAACGTTTCACTAAAAATAATATTAGCACATCTAACTTATCGCTTAAAATTTATTTTACGCTTTCAGACATCGAAATCAAGATTATCTTGCTTTCCAACATAGACCTCCCCCAAGTTTCTCCAAAGTTCAAGATCATGGGCTGTCCTCCGCCATGTGTCACCACCAGCGATAGCTTTGAAGTCATCTTCCCATCTTCGTAGAGGTTTTTGTGGTAATAAGCATAGTATAGCAAGCTAACTGGAGGGGTTTCGTTGCTCTCATTATTGTGTCATATTTGACGTAACCAGATCTCCGTCTTTTTGGCCTTTCAAATTATTAAGCTTTACAATAAATAACCCAAATTTTAATAAGGATTAATTAAAGATTAACCGTCAAAATCGGAAACTCATTCCGGATTAAAATCTATTAGCTACGGGGAAATTAAAGAAAATAGATTATACAACCGAGTCTGAAATGTAAAATTGCAAAATATGAGATGAGCGGCTGTTAATGCCATATGATAGTTGATGCCAAATATTATATCTCATATGTGTATGTATATATAAGTGACAGTTATGTAAAAGGATGAGAAAATATTTAAGTAAGGTTGACTCAAAAAGATTCCAAAGAAAACATTTCCAAAAGCAATATAAACCTTATTTCAACTACCATAAAGTCCATAAAACTTCCAGGGTATGCCAACATTACTGCACTGGCATAGTCAAATGTCGCATCGTATTACCGTCCTCTTATTTTGTCGGCAACTTTATTTTCCCCAGCGACCCGCAGTTTGTTGAATTGCATCTACGTTCGATATTGTCTTTGAATGTCAGTTTTGTTATGTCAGTTTTAAAGAAGAAACGGGATATGGGTATAAGTATTTGTCACAATTTTTATTTTCAACCGACTTCAAGATTTCGAAGGAGGAGGTTTCTAATTTCATCGGTATCTTTATTTTTGCTATTTTTAGGGTTCCGTACCTCGAAAGGGAAAAGCGGAACCCTTATAGGATCACTTTGTTGTCCGTCCGTCTGTCAAGACCCTTCTTCTCAGGAACGCGTGGAGATATCAAGCCAAAATTTATATCAAATACTCAGGTCTACTGTCCCTTGGAGCTGTGAAAAAATCAAACTTCTAAAGCCAACGCAATCAAAAGATACAGCCGTTTATGCCATAAATTTCTGCGAATTTTCGAAACTCGCAAGGGAATCAAAACCTACAGGGTACTTCCCGTGAACTCAGAATCTTGAAATTTGGTACGAAGCAACGTCTTATAGCACAGATAAAGGAAAAATTGTGAAATCGTACATTTTTAGTGACGTCATATAATAAAAAGATTTTTAATAATTTTAAAGTTACTATTTACCCCTTTCCTCATGAACGAGTAGACGTATTAAATTTAAATTCATATCAAACCTACTGGTTTGTACGGAACCCTCGGTGCGCGAGTCCGACTCGCACTTGGCCGGTTTTTATTATTATTATGTATGTTAGAAGGTGATATATTTGTTGGAGGCATATAAATATTATAATAAGGGGATACAAATTGGTGATAGAAAATATAGTTGCCTTCAAAAAATAGGCCCCAGACAGTTACTAGATTATTGTAATTACCTTTGCCTATTCAATTACGCTTAAAATCAGTTTTTATATCTCTTAGCTATCAAGTTTTATTTACTTATATTAAATTGAATACTCGTAGTAGGAACTTTGGTTTTATTTCTATATGTACAAAAATATTATTAAGTCCGTTTAAAAAATAACATTCCCGTAAGTACAAAAGTAGCATTCACTTACGAGTATAAATTCGGCCAAAAATTGCGTAGAGACTTGGCTGTGTATACGTTGGAGATAGTAACATCAAACTTGTAAGTAATTAATCTAAAATATAGGTACATAAAATATACCCATGTTTGGTAGACTAGATGTTCAAATATACGAATGTATTTTTTTGTTTTTTCCGAACGGTGAGCGAGCGTGCTGAAAGCTTGTCAAACATATTGGAAAAGGTAAAATTCAGGGGATAGGAAATTTGGCGGGTATTATATATATAGAAAGTGTCTATGCAAAACGGAACCCTTATAGTTTCGTCATGTCCGTCTGTCCGTCCGTCCGTCCGTCCGTATGTCACAACCATTTTATTTAGAAACTATGAGACTTGTCTTAATACAATTTTGACATAAGGTGTATTTTGTACTCGTATGCCGCTATTTAGTTATGTAGTTAAATTGTAGATAAAATATGTTTAGGCACATGTTGCACGTCAATCGATTAGTCTAAAAATAATTTCGAGATTTTTTTGAACATTTTTGTGATTAAGTGAATATTTTCATAAATAATCACTTCAAAAATTTCTGTAACTTTTGAATATGGTTATTAAGTAGTTAAGGTAAATTAACAAATTTTATGGATTATCGGATATATGAAATTTTTTTTATTTAATTTAACTTGCATTTATTGGTGTGCTTATCAACATCGACATATAATATCAAGACGGGTAAACTCCAAGCAAAACTCATGTGAAAATGCGTCCCATTTCACGTTTACATGACTAAAACGTCTAATGTCTTGTTAACCAATCGAGTACCCGTTCTTTAAGCATACTTTTTGTGATAACCTTAATTCCGCAAAGGTTTTATGCCATTTCACCAATAAAAAAAGTGGCCGTATTGTAAGTGGCCAAAATCAATTTGACAATTAAGTTTAATTGGGCAGTCGATACTCAAATTATAATAACTGAAATGTCAAGTTAACGTATAATAAATACGCCTTAGTTTGACAAGTCAGTAATATATTAATATTTATGCGTTAAATTGTTACCGATTATAAGAAATATTGTCATTTTTGGCACCTTTGTGGTTCCTGCACAGATTCATGGCGCAAGCCGGCATTATAATAGCGATATATTATAAAAATTTCATGCCTAGACAAAACTGATATTTTCACAACATGACAATTTCAAAACTTTTGACGTGACATCAGGGCACCACGATGATTAGCTCCACCCCCTTTGGCACCACGGTTTTGAGCGGCGATTATGCTTTCTTACTTATTATTCTTCGAAGTTTATCACAAATATTTGTTCCTGTGTTATGGATGTTTTTTATGTATTTAAGTATTTATCTATATCTAGGTATCTATTAACTACATACATGACATACATCGTTGTCTGGTACCCGCAACACAAGTCTTATTCCGGACGTTAAGTTAGGTAAAGGTTTATGTTTTGTCTGTTTCCAAGACACACAACTATAAATAAGGATAAAAAACAAATTAACTAATTATCGCCTCAGAGACGTTCATGAATAAGAGGATTAATATCTTTTTTTTATTTTATTTGGTCCATGGCCAGAGAACAGCAATATACTTACCTAATTCACTTAACTTCGATCTTAAATCATTGAAATACGGTTTACAATTTGTCAGCTTACTGTGAAATGGTGTGTATAGTTTGTCCGGCGGTTTAAGGAGAAATGCTCTATACTTAAAGTATGGCGCATTTATCTTTAAGACGCCGGACAAACTATACGTTAATAATTATAATACAAGGGAGAATATTTGTCATATAATAATATTATTATTTTGGCAATTTCACGACTTACATGCGGACGAATTCATGATCAGTAGCTAGCTAGTTTAAAACAAAACACATTATATTAAATCTCAACTATCCGCTGAACTTCCTACAAAAGCTAAATAAAACTGTCGCAACTATAAATATAGTGTAGAAATAAGTGACCCACGCAAAATTCTTGACCTCTTTGGCTCTAACGCCAAGGTCCTATTCATCCGTTCGGATATACCATTGGTCATGGGATAAAGCCAGTGCCATAACGCTTAAGGGCCCTTTCACACATAATATCAATCATGTTGATGTCGGGCCATCATATTGGTTGCTTATATAACTTGCCCTTAATTTAAAAGATGTAGGTGAAAGATTCACATCATAGATAATACTGAACTAAATATCATTGTGTTTGTTGAGGAATGATAAAACGTTAAAACATTATTGTATATATTCTGTAAAGTCTGCTTATCAAAATCTTCAACTTCTCCGTACTTATCAGATATCTAACAATGTTTTTTGTCGTTTTTCTGTTTGAAAATGTAAATGACATAATTAGTGCCGTATTTTTACTGTGGATACCAGCAGAATAGTGTAATAAGGCTCTAAGAGTCTGACAGGGAATTGGCAAGCCAAAATTTAAAGTGATAAGTTCCAGCGATGCGAGATCGTGCGTTAGAGATTTATGCCTTCGCGAATTGGACTGGTGAATGCCTTTTATAAAGGTTGGAGGAAGATTGAGGAAGTGTAAGACTACACAATAAAGGCTTTTCGTCATCATTACTCTTTTTCTATTATCTGTTATCTATTATATGGCATTAAGGTTTAAATCAAAAAAGTGTTATACCCACATATTTTTTGATACATTGTCAATTACTATCAAGCCTATTGATCTATAACATTTTGTGAAATACATATATTTTGAAGAAAAAGCGGGCAACTCATCATCAGAGTGTTGACTATTTTTTTAATGAAACAGGAGGCAAACGGTAAGAAATTACCGCCGTTCATGGACGCCCACAATACCAGGGGGTCACAAGCTCGTTGCCGGCCTTTAAGATGGGAATACCTACGCTCTTTTCTTATTATTTAATTTAATATTTAATGTATCTAATACGGTAAACGGTATAAATTGAAATCAATTCATCTTCAACTGTCGTAGACATTCATAAAAGGAATTTCAAAAGCGCTGTTAGTTAAAATGGCCCCCAAAAACGGTCCTGATTTCCCTCGACAGTAATCCTTTCACCCCCATGCCTATCTTTGAATTTACTGAATACACAATTTACCGCTAGTATTTAGAAAAGGTTGCGATTGTTCAGTCGACGTCAAAGATATGTAGCTTTGTAGCTAGGTGAAAAAGTGTATTCATATCTTTGACTGTTCAATAAAGTTAATCAGCAAGTTTTCAGAAGGTAAAATAATATTTTAGACGTCAAACTTTATGCACGGTATGCAGGTACTCGTACACTATGCTTCACTGTATGCCCCATCTTCGATTTGGTATTTTAGTAGTAAGGTATTTTGAACTATAATAAGATTTCTGTAGTTTTTCCTTCGTTGAAATTTACGAAGAAAAACATCACACCACCGTCTCAGTAGCATCTCAACCTGTAACTATGCAAATTTAATTTCCCGGCACACCCACGGCTTCGCCTCGGCGTTATAAAAATTCAATGCTCAGGTAAATCATAAACGGAACATGGATACAGGCATTCAACCAAGAAATGACTTAACTACCCTCAAATCTTCATACTTATACACCCTTTGAATACATCATATATGGTATCAAAAGGATGTAAGTACGTTTTGAACGGGGTGATGTTACGCTCTTTTGAAGCGGTTAGAAAATTCAATAGAAACCACTGTAAAGTAGAATTGACCCGGATTGGAAATCGTTTGGATTTGAATAAGAATGGAGCGTGGCGATTACTGATCCATTCAGCTCAAATGGCTAGGTGTTTTGTATTATTCTGTTACCTGCATATCGTATTCCTTTATTAGGAATTGTTGAGGAATATTTTCTTGACGAATTTTCATTACTTGGTGGTGGCAACGTCTCGGTCGCACGGTCCCCGTGTAGGTCTGCCACCAATCAGGTCAGGTCTCAATCGAAAATGTTAGCTTCAATGACTCGGGCATTATTTAGCAAGGAGACAAAATGACAACCTTTCGTACGGTCACCACAGAAAATTTGGATACATTTCATGTGACAAAAACGTGTATGTATTCAAGACTTTATGCCTTGGTAATAGAGTCGTGGCTACATATTTTTGTCACATTAAATACAGGGTGCCATCTGAGACGTGATCAGTTATTTGTTTTTCTAACTCCATAAACAACTAGCAGTTCAATGCCCCAACTTTTACTAAAATCAAAAAAAAAAAAACTTTTTTTTTACATGTTTTTGTAATTTATTTTTCATTTGACGGGGTTTCCGGGATATTTAAACTACTTATTAGAATATTTAAATAAGTAAATTGAATTACCTCTTTGAAATGAAACTGTCGTTAATAACAATTTTGTCATTTATTCCGGATAAAATGTAATTTAATATTTTTTTTACCTTAAATATCTTATAAAACTGTTTTACACTAATATTATCACTTTTGAAAGAAAAATAAATTACAAAAACATGTAAAAAAAAAGAAAACAAAAGTCTGATTTTAGTAAAAGTTGGGGCATTCAACTGCTAGTTGTTAATGGAGTTAGAAAAACATATAACTGATCACGTCTCAGATGGCACCCTGTATATCCATATTTCCAGACGTGACTGTTCTTTACAACGTTGGTTTTTATTAGCTAGGTTTATTTTATTTACAATTCCTACTCAATTTGCTACCACACATGACTTTGTTATTTCTTCTAACCAAAAACAATGTTAAAATCATAGACATAAACAAAAAGGGTTAAAATCCGAAATTTAATAACACAATAATCAGAGCAACTGGTCTATAGGTATTAGTTTACTACACTATCCTTATTGCTAGATCCGGACATCTGGCAGCTACCTATTCATGGGTCGAGCTCAGAGTGACGGACATGCAAAAATTATCAATTGGAAATAAGCAATAAATACAATATAGGTAAAAGCTGCCAAAGTTGTGTAATTTATAAAGAACATGGTTTATATTTTAATATTAGAACAAAATACATTGCGTATTATTGCGAAAACAAAAACAGTAGGTGACAAAATGTGCATTTTCGTATAAATAATTTGTCACTACTTTCCCCTAACAGAAACTCCTGGAAATTATATATTCTAATTAATTACAAAGTTTCCCACAATATTGCATCAAGCTCTAGTATTTGTATTCTTCAAGTGGGTTGCATACTTTTAGCTCCACCAATGAACAGCTGCCACATGTCCGGATTTAGAAATAAGCATAGTATAGCAAACTAACTGGAGGGGTTTCGTTGCTCTTATTATTGTTACATATCTGACGTAGCCAGGTCTCCGTCTATGTTATTTCTATGTAATTCTTTAGTTAATCTATAAATGTTAAACTTAGTGGAGAATACCGGATAAAACTTTTCAAATTTAAATAGCTATAGATTAGGCACTTCCAGTGTTCGATTCACGACCAAAGACTAGTTTCCGCAGATGTTTGAGACAAATACCGCAACTATCAAAGTTGCGGAAATCTTTTGTAATAAAACGGCGCATAGAAAATTAAACTTTGCAAGTTTTTGACGACTCAACTTCTTTATTACGTCTCGTATTAAAACTTCACTTACAACACCGTTCATTAAACAAGTTTGAAATTTTTATTGTTACAAAACTTTTGTTGAACTTTTTAGTACCGGCAAAAGCTCAATGCAATAATCTTTAGGGTTGAAACACGCGTTCGCCCAAGGAGGACAGAATACACGCAACACGACTAATTTTAATGTAAAAAGTGCGTCAAATCCGGTAAATCTGATTTTTGTTGAAGACTTGTTTGTGATGTTGGCCCCATAAATAATCCAACTTAGTGACATCGAGCTCCGGACGCAACTTTGTCAAAAAACTAATAATCAGTTTTTTTTTTCAGATTTTGGCGATTCTAACCCTTAAAGACTAATTTTTGATAATACCTTTTCAGGACATTTTTAAAGTAGACTAAATTTGCTACAATATAAGACTAGAATTGTCTCTTTAGACCCAGCAGTTTCCAAGACAAAGCTTTTCAAAATAGAATCGTTCCCCCCCCCCCTTTTTTTCTGGGAAAAACGGTTCTATTCTCAGTCACTTCTACAGACAATTCTAGTCTCATATTATAGCAAATTTAGTCTTTTCAACCGACTTCAAGATTTCGAAGGAGGAGGTCATCAATTCGTCGGGATCTTTGTTTTTGCTATTTTTTTTTTATGTATGTTCACCGAGTATTTTTCACAGTTGGTCCCATTGCAACCAGGTCAGGATCTAATGATGCGATCCTGGAGAAATCGAGGGAACTCTTCAACTATTATAGGCACACCTAAAGTGATTAGAGTATTTTTTACAGCAGCTCGAGCATTTGCTTTTGGAAAGGTGGATGTTTAGTGAAGTCGGTTCTTTTTTGTTCAAAATTATTTTTAAATGTTCTGAGAAGGTACTATCAAAAACCAGTTCTTTAGGGTCATAATCGCCAAAGTCTCTTTTTGATTTTTGGGAAAGTTGCGTTCGGCGCTCGAGGTGACAAACTTGGATTATTCATTGGGCCAACATCATAACCAACCAGATCTACCGGATTTGATGCACACTACCCCGTACTTTCAGGCGACAAGGTTCCTGGATTATGAGCTTTCTAATCATACTTCATACTTCGTCACGTGATCATTCCATAAAACCAAAAATTTTTGTTTTTTTATCGCAACGACGTTGCCGTTAAACAGTACCAGATTTTAATCAAGCGCAAACCCACCTGCAGAGTACAGCCATTAATTCATATTTCTTCATGAAATCGCTAAAAGTTAAAGCGATTTGCATCAAAAAGGAACACTTGGCCAACTTAGGGAATTAAAATTAAGAAATAATTCGTTCCCACTGTGATGGAGCCAAGTTTTTGGAGATCCTTAGGTACGTTCTGTGTAATTGTGTTGTTAAATGTGAAAGTCGCTATGAAGAGTGTCAAATGCACCAATTTTAAGCGAACTACGTTACATACTTTTTTACTAGGCTTATGTAATATAGGATTATGTAAATTTAATTACTAGGTGAGTTGGATATTTTAAGGTTTCCTACATAATATATGTAGTTATAGTTGAATATATTTTCAGGTACTTATCTTAGAATTATTAATCATGCTCTCGTGAGTTCGCGCCTAATTGTTTCGCGATTTTGTAGCTTTATTTACGCGGCTATGTAAAGAGCTTGCTAAATTGTCACTAGTTCCAAAATTGGTAGCTTCGATAGCTGGCACCTATACCGCAATCTCCTATATTGCCCACAATAATCGAAATTATATCTTGCTTCGAAATAGGAGAATAACCCATCAATTTTTCATTTCCGTTCAAAAAAGAACTCGTAGAGCGACTGACTGGTTATCGTTTGGCTTATTTTCGACAATTTCCTTTAATAATTCAAACATATTTCGACGCTGTTGTAAACTAGCTGCTAACTTTCTCTTCCAGACCTCCCATTTCCACGTGGGCCAAGAACAATGGGTGCGCAACAGAGAATCGTACCATACTTTGGCGGGACCTTTTAATTTATTGAGAGCCTGATTCGAAAATTACTGGGCTAATGTACTATCGGGTTCAGAATTGCATGGTCAATTTATGAATGAATTCATTGATAAATTGACCATGCAATTTTGAACCTGATGGTACAGTCGACGTCAAAGATATATTTACACTTTTACACCTTCCTCCTTTGTAA
This sequence comes from Pammene aurita, assembly GCA_947086415.1. Classification (NCBI taxonomy): domain Eukaryota; kingdom Metazoa; phylum Arthropoda; class Insecta; order Lepidoptera; family Tortricidae; genus Pammene; species Pammene aurita. Next base: position 39,051,329 of record OX352295.1, on the reverse strand, counting down.
TAAGGTGCAAAAGTGTAAACATATTATGATATCCTATCATTGTCTATTGTATTTATATTCCGTTAGATTTAAGTTAGGAATTATATGTATTTTAAATATTGCGGTTATTTCTCACCTTATCGAAAAGGACTTGCGGTAACTACACACACAACGGTGGGTTTCCACTAGCTTTCACGATCATCTTGGCCAAACTGCGTATCAGAGCAAGCTACTGTATAGATAGTTTATTAGTTAATGTATTTGATATTATATTTACGTTACTTATTTTACTGTAATACGGCGCGAAGGTTTTTTGCTTCGTTAGTTTCGTTTTTACCTTCGCAAAGCCTAGGAATCGGAAACTAACACCTAATGACGTCTGAAAAGACAGCATTAGGGGTAATTAGTCAGTGTTTCGCTTTTCAATAACAAAAATCTTAAATCTAAATTAAAATAAATAATTTTCTTTTCAACTTTCAATCTTTTGTTTGATTTTCTTTCCCTGTAGTAAGTTCCTTTAGGTAGTATTTATATTTACAGAAATTTCAGCCTGAAGCTTGAGGTAAAAAAGCTTAGTAGGCTCTTGTAAGCTTTAGAAGCCTTCGAGGAAAAGCTTAATAGGGTAGTCATTACAATTTGGTGCCGTGACCAGGATAAGATTAAAAACTAGATTTTAATTTAACACACAGTAGCTTGCTCTGATTTAGGTTTCAAATACGTTTTCAATAGTGGCTTGCTCTGTCGGTCAAAAGAGCTTATGTAGGTAACTTGCGTTTTAGTGGGTCGTCAGACCCACAATTTGTTGCCGTAAATGGATAGAAAGGTGAGAAATTTAGAAACAGCGTTTTATTATCTTTTTCGTCAAAGTAGTGCTAAGAGGTCTGTATGCGGGGAGCACCGCCATTAGTAAATGTATTTTTAATTTGTGATCTAATATCAACATGTAACAAAAATCGTAGGATATTTATCTTAACTTTTTTATTCAAAATTTCTTAAAGAAACTTGTTTCATGTTTTAAGATATTTATTTTCTCAAATATTTACATAATATATGAATCACTTACAGGGAAAAACATAATTTTATAATTTGCTTAAAACTATGTAAGAGAGGGTAGCATGCAAAACAGTTAGCGACTACTAACGAGTCACCTCGTAGCGACATGAACAGTGCAGTCAACAACTAGAGGCCAGTTAAACTTAGTTTTAAACGTTATTTAACTATTGGTGGTACGTGAGGGTTCAATTTGTAACTGTAGGTTGTTAATAACTATGAGTACCTATTTTCTTAATATAACTAACACGATAGACCGGTTAAAAGTTCAAAATGTGGGGGGCAGACTATCGTCTGGATTTATTTTTAGTCTCATATCTAAAAAGAAAAAAAACGGAACTCTCAAAGTTGGTGTCCGACTCGCACTTGACCGGTTTCAATTAATGTTAAAAAGTTCATCCCCAAATCTGTCTTAATACCGTCAAAGTCTCGTATTCCATAGTATGTAAAATCATTCTATGTTAGATACCAGCTTTACATTATCACTTTTAAATATATTAAAAAAAAATAATTAAGAAAAAAAATAATTTTATTAAAGATAAAACCTTTTGGATATTTATTTTGTTAAGAAAACATACATACGTTTATATAAAACGACATTGTTTCTTGTTACTTGTAGCAACGCGGAAGCTGCGAACTTTCATAGGCTACGATGTTACTTCCATTAATTTCCTTGTTATCTTTGTTTAGTGACTTAAATACGGAATGTCGGAAGTTCATATAAAGTTAGAGTCACTTACGACCTTTTATTCTATCGACCGTTTAAAATCAATTCCCTAATCACCAACTGATTTCATTGCAATTCGTAGCTAGTGTAACTTGACCCAGTGAGTCATAGTAGTTGTACGTCATAATAGATCAGGTTTATACTGGTCGTTTTAGGCTAACTTTGTGTAGGCGATAGTAATAAAATCTTTTATGGTAGGGTAAGGTGATTTTTACCATGGATTGATACTCTAATATAATGAACACAAAATTATTTCATAACCTACCTACAGATTAAATTATATTTATCTAAATATATTGACGATCATTACATCTTTGTCATTCTTTTAATTTCGTTTAACAACGTTAAAAAAAAAAAAAAATTACAGTCTCTTTCTCGCGCGGGTGATAGGAACGGGTCCAAATTGTTTGAATTCACTCAATTTAAGAGCTTCACTCTTGAGTATGCATAACCCGCCTGTCATTATTATATATCATAGGGTAAAGTAAGGTAAGGTAAGGATAAGGAGTCTGCGGCGTTGTAGCCACACGAGTTTATTATATGTAATAAATATTTTTATTAATTGTAACGCTAGTAGTCCGCCTCGAACTAAGTACTCGCGATTTCCTTGCAAACGTGTTGACCAATATAACAAGACCCTTATGTTAATTGTTACGCGTCTTAAATATAGCTCAATAACCCCTTGATCGATCCTGCGCACATCATCATCAATATCAATGTTACTAAAGTTATACTTATCGCGGGACAAACGCTCAAAATCAAAAGCAATCTAAATGCCGAGACGTCCCAGTAGCCAGGTGACAATTGCGTCCGAAATAGTTTGTAAGAACTTCGCTTCGCATACGCTCCGCTCGTTCGATAACTGTGCAAACTCTAAATTCTTAACAACGTATTGTTAAAAACTGTTGCAGCAATATTCTATGTCGGTACAATTCAATGTTCAAAACATTGCGGTACGGAATTTTTTATCTACCTACATTTTTCGTAATTTTATTTAAGGTTTGTTAGTGGTATATTCTCGTACACTTTTAACAATGGAAAAGTGTCTTTCACAGTTGAATTGTTTTGGTTATTAATTTTAGTTTCAAGTTGTTTTAAATATCTAAATAAATCTGATTTCACTTTACAATGTTAGCTATTTAGCTTTATAATATACTTATGTTGCTTTAGTTTTATAATAGCACTTATTTAGCTTTATAATATACCTAATGTTGCTTTAGTTGGTATTTTTCATTTCATTGGACATTTTAAAGTGGTTTAGTCTAACATCAGGTTATTTTAAATTATTTAAGTTCAGTTTAAGTTACTTCAGGTCCAATTCGTTTGGTTTAGTTTTGGATAGTACAGTTTAGGATGACGTTCATACATTCGTTTATTCAATTTTATTTAAAAATCTTTCAATATGAGAAAAAAAGACTTTTCTATATTACTTGATATACATAAATGATTTAACTAACTTGAATCATTTAACTAACTACTTAATTACTGATGGTGGGGTCTGTTTACCAAATTTCAAATTCAAGTACCTACAGATTAAAAGTTCGGATTTTTAGCTCGTTCAGTAAATTATTTTGTCTTGTCATGGTAATAGTAGCTCATTAGTAAGTTTAGACGTTCATTAGGAATGAATACAAACAAGGTGGATGATTGGTTCAACTCCGGTTCTAGTAAAATTACTGGATGTTTATTTAAACAGCATTTGCTAACATGTTTAGGTCAGTACTGATTCAATTTTAGTCTAATTAAATTAAATTCTAAGATGTTTAAAAATTTTAACTTACTTATAGTTCTGTCATTATTAAAACTACTGGTTCAATTCTAGTACTACTCGATTCATGTTTAAATCTAATTTTATGAACGTAATGAAGACACCGAAAGCTAAACGCTGGTCTAATTCCAGTTTGATGCAGTATCAAAATGGTTCGTAATTAATGCTTATATACTATTGATATGTCAACTAATCAATTTACAACTAAATATCTGCTGATTAGAGTCCAGTGCAGTGAAATTTAATTTATGGTAAAGGTTATTTTTATACGAAGGTTTTATTATAGGATCGTAATCGAAAACTCAAGGTTGGTTCGAATCCAACTTGACTTTACTTCTGGATATAAATACATTCGTTGATGAAGAGGTTAAGGTGCATTAACAACAACAATGGTTTCATTGTCGACACATTTGAGTATAATAGTAGTAGGTATGTGAAATATGTTTCATGGCGGATTATAGTTTTACAATTTATGAGCATTATTTTAAAAGTAGGTAGGATAGTATTTTATGAAATTGTAACAATGATGTACAATTTATGGATTGATTAAATTTCACCGTAAATAGTTTTCTTACAGACACGATATACATGGAAAGTTCATAATTAATATCATAGTTTCCTCATTGATGTTATCCTTTCAAAAAAAAAACGATCTACTGACTTTTATTGAAGGTACTTATACAAAATAATGTGATGACATAATTTAGGTCTTATAGCAGTTAGACTTTGTATATCTTGGACTAATTCATACTCTCGTTTTATCTCGTTATAGATGCAAAATTAGTAGAGCGAAGTAGTTGAGAAGTAAAAGGAAATGATATAAACACTATCCCTTACGGGTGTATGCGGATTTAATTGTTTGGGTGATTCAGTAAGACAAGTATATTTCATCAAAGGGTGCGTTCATAAATTAAGTAGGTAACATATTGTTAACAAGTTCTCTTCTTATCTTAGTAAAAATAAAAGTTTTAAAGTGTCGTAATAATCATTATTAAACATAACGGTTCTTAATAGTGGTTCAAAATCATCATCATCATCATCATCATAGTTAAGTACAAATTATACTCAAATAAGACATTCTAAGTTTTGTAACTGAAATGCTTCAACAATATCAGAGAGTAGTTATACACTATAGTTACTGCCTTTATAGAGATTAAAGATACGTATTCACTTAAGCCTTCCTTAGTACGGTACTTCTACAAATGAATTAAGCATAAATAATACACGTTTAGGTAACTATTGAATTATAGCTTATTGCAATTGTAGGTATTGGATCTCAAATTTCTCAACCAATACATAGAGGAATAAAAACATACGAATATCGTGTACGGTAGGGTAAACACATTTTTACGGTTCAGATGATAAACTAGTTATGAAAAACGCTTATTATACTATACGTTATACGAGTATTTCACTTTGGTTAATTTAGATCAATATTATTTTTAACTTGTCTTGGAATTTGATTGTCAAATTCTGCTTGAATTGTTAGATTATCTTATATTTACAACTTGTGACTGTATTGTTGATCTTGAAACATTGTGAAACTATGAGGAAAAGAGATGAATGGAGTGTGGTTCATGACTAAGTAACAGAGATGACATGACTAATTGGGACTAACATGACAAACGCTAGCTAGCAATGACTTAGGGTGATGACATTGACAATGACTCTTTAGAGATGTGTGAGTATGAAATGGTGAATGTGAGATAAGGGGAGGTTGAAAGAATGAGTATGCTTTCTCGATTGTTCGGGACAGGAATGCTGTCACAGGTTAAATACAATTAATTGTTGTTGTAAGATTAATTTAAAGTATTCCTAAAACAATAAATACTACGTTCGAAATCTTAAATCTCTGCACTGCGTATTATTGGGGAGCAGAACTGTAATGGATCCAAGGGATCCATATAATGCCTATTTCAATGGACGGTAAAATTGTTCGATATTGTGACATTGCTATTAACGTTATGTAGGAGTTAATTTCATTTTTCAGTTTCAGGAAAATTTACGACTTTACGATTAAGCTTTAATGAAAAATTATACTGTAATATTAAAGTTCGAATTACAACTCACCTGGAAAATATGGAGTATCATAAAATCAATTAGTAGTTATGTCTTAATTTTCATAGCTTTGGTGCAGTTCGGGAAGGAGAATTTAGTGTTGAAATAAATACTGAAAACTAGGTTTATTTCAAGTGGCTTTTCTAAATAATATACATTTTCGTTTAGATATTAAGATGGTAATTCATTTGGAATACAGATAATAGTATTTTCTAAAAAATTTTGGTTCCTAAAAAACCTAACCTCGAATTTATAGATGTTAGTGTATGTAGCAGAAAACAAATGAAAACGTAAAATCTAATTCCTTGATCTAAATAGGCATTAAAAGTAACAATGTTTCTTGTGAGATTGAATAAAAATAATAGTTATTTAGGAAGATTTGGTTAAGAACAGTATTGTGTTATAAACACGTGAATATTTACTTCCGAGTACAAATAAATATTTTCATTCGATAAACAATATAGTCCTCTTAGCATTCCTATTGATATTTGTTAGATATATATGCGTATTAATAATTATTGGTGAAAATTGACCATGCGGTTACATTGAATTTGCTTTCGTTTCCTATAGAAACACTATTGTATGTATATTTCATTATCATATATATATTCCCTATATTTTTAGCATATTTATCCAAATGTAGTTTCTAAGTTTTATTCAGCAATTTACCAGAAAATCCTGAAATTGTAATTATCAATACAGTAAATTGTAATTTCAGTTACAGTTACAATTTTACATAAATGCGGGTAGGAATAATCTTGCAGCGCGCGAGGTTAATCTTAACCCACCCGCATATTTGCTTAGATTTTCGCAGGCGATCGAGAAGCGGTGTGCAGACGACGAGTGAGGAGTTCATACGAATTTGAACCTTGTCTGTTAGACATTTATTTGGTTTTAGTATCTACAGGTTGGATCATCAACCTTATTATTTAGATAACTAGGTTCGATAGCGGAATCGGATGAGTAATCGGTAAGATTTTTAAAGAGGTGTTTGGATTAAAGCTACAAAGGAGAATGTAGGTGATTGCGGGCGACAGGGTACGGAAATTATCAAAGCGGGTGGTAAGGTTCGAACTTAACTTAGTCAGAACGAGAATTTCAAGACATCAGCATCTCTCAGCTAGATCGAGGTCTACAACTTAGTCGGAACGAGATTTCAAGACATCAGCATCTCTCAGCCAAGATCGAGGTCTACAACTTTATGTTGTAGTTGTTTAGTCCTTTTAAATATTTCACTTTTATCTTAATTGTTTGTCGTGTACTAGCATTTTACAATTTCTTTACTAGTGAAGCGTGCGAATATAATACTTAATAACGGTCAATATCTTTCTTTTATTAATTGGGATATTTGGGTACTAATATTACAGGCGTTACGCTTATTTACCTGCAGTGAGTGTAAGAATAATGAGGGATATATTATTAATCCACATTTGTGAATATTTTAGCTGTGTTTGGGTTTACGATGAAGTAGGGATCTGCGTTTGAGTATATTAGGTACTATTTCAACTATTACTGAGTGAGCGAAGCGAAGCACTATTCCGCTGTGCCTAGAGCCGTCTGTATGTCTAAATAAGTACTTAAATATTTTGATTATTTATTGAGTGTGGAATTGAAATACAATCTTCGTCTTCTTTCATAAACGATTCTTAAATCGTATAGACGTTTTAACATAGGTTTAAACTCCGAGCAATGATTTAGTATTTGAGTTATTGCTTGATGTAGGGTATTATTTGACTTGGTTTTCAAACACATATTAACACAGCAAATAAATAATAGTATTTTGCATTTCTGTGGAACTCGTTTTCGTGAGGAAACCATTTAACTATTTGATGATATTCTATTTATTTCTATTCTACTATATAGGCTGATAGCTTATATTCGAACCAGGTTCTTCAATGGCCTGTGTTTGTGGTTTATTTTAACATTGAACCTTTTACATTTTAGTATATATGACTGTGTGTATTTATGCGTGCGCATTTTATTTTACAATACATAACTATTCAGGATACGTAATATTTATTCTCCGTAGTAGTATATATATTTACTGTTGACGTGTCGAATAGGTTCTAGTTTGAGAGTACCAAGCCATATTTTGTCTAAGTAGATTTTAATACAGTTTTCGGGTAACTACGTTCTATCTGTTAACTATTTCTTTCTACTACCTTATGAATATAAATATATAGTTTTAATGCAACGTTTAAGTTAGGTTCGATCTTTTTAATGTTAATTGTCGATGTCGGTTAACTATTGGCCATGGTTAAACGATATCGCGTAATATGTATGTACTTCCATGTAACACTTTAGTAATTATATAAGGGATAAGATGCTGGATTTCTAGCGTAGAGATTTATTCCATGTAGAATGCTTATCTGGTGTTTTCTTGGTGGCAACGGGAAACACTATGTGAAGCCCAACGCGCACTGTATCACCCATGGTTCACTTGAACATATGACGCGCATTACAGCATGTACTTACAGAGTTTATTGCCATGTAAGTACGCCATTAGCGTACTAGGTGTTCTTAGTAATATCCGGTCTCGTGCAGTGATGACGGTACGGTGAGGGTCTTACACGTCAAGATAACTCAGATTTGCTTATTAACGATGGTAGGTACTTGCTATTTACTTCCTAAATTTATATACCATTCGTCATAAACGGTGGTTGGTATTTGCTTACTTTAATTATTAAATGTACCAGTCGTTATTTGCATATGTGGTGTGGAGGAATGAGGGTTTCCGCGATCGAGTTTTTCACTAGATGGCAGCACCGTGGCGACAGGTCTAGCTGTCACAATCCACCAATCATGTTTAACCATATATTTTTTGATTGGTGGATTTTGACAGCTACTGCCAAAAAGACCTGTCGTCACGGTGCTGCCATCTAGTGGAAATCTCAATCGCGGAAACCCTCATTGGCGGTTATCTGTCAACTATACATTGATGTATGAAGCGAGACTGTAGGTTACTGGCGCGGTCGCACACTTGGATCATTACTGCTCAGAACGCACAATCAACAGGTCTGTAAGGCCACTGGCCGTAGACAACATATATTACCCGATCCATTAAGCTTCGAACTGTAGACTACTGGTCGTGGTTCCACCGTTGGAAGACGGAACCGTCAAAACTGAAATGCCACATATTTTGTACAGGCGTACTTCGCCAACCGCCAACAATCACTACGTTGGGAGTCCAGCAAACCTCCTTACTTATATTTTATTGTAAATATAACTATATAACAAACAACGAAATATTTAATCAATCATAATAATTCTAGTGTAATTTTAATATTCAATATTACTATTTATTAGAGTCTGTTAATTAGGGTATATATTCACGATGCTTTTTATTTAATTTTAAACGTCAACAGTTAATATGATATCCTATCATTGTCTTTTGTATTTATATTCCGTTAGATTTAAGTTAGGAATTATATGTATTTTAAATATTGCGGTTATTTCTCACCTTATCGAAAAGGACTTGCGGTAACTACACACACTACGTTGGGTTTCCACTAGCTTTCACGATCATCTTGGCCAAACTGCGTATCAGAGCAAGCTACTGTATAGATAGTTTATTAATTAATGTATTTGATATTATATTTACGTTACTTATTTTACTGTAATACGGCGCGAAGGTTTTTTGCTTCGTTAGTTTCCTTTTTACCTTCGCAAAGCCAAGGAATCGGAAACTAACACCTAATGACGTCTGAAAAGACAACATTAGGGGTAATTAGTCAGTGTTTCGCTTTTCAATAACAAAAATCTTAAATCTAAATTAAAATAAATAATTTTCTTTTCAACTTTCAATCTTTTGTTTGATTTTCTTTCCCTGTAGTAAGTTCCTTTAGGTAGTATTTATATTTACAGAAATTTCAGCCTGAAGCTTGAGGTAAGAAAGCTTAGTAGGCTCTTGTAAGCTTTAGAAGCCTTCGAGGAAAAGCTTAATAGGGTAGTCATTACAATATCTTTGACGTCGACTGTACATTGTAACTAGTAAAGTCTGCTCACTTTTCTAGATTTGTATAGGCTGATAAACCATTTTCTCAAAATTTATGAATATGTAGTAGTACTTGACCGTGGACTCAATCAAATATTTATTTATGAATGATTGGCAGAAAAAAATGAAATTCATTATCACATTTGGTAGCAAGTGAAAAAAACATATTAACAGTAAAGAGGTCTATACTCGGCGCAATTTAGACGCAAAAATCGCTGGCGATTTCTATACAATTCTATGCAATGATATCAATCGATGGATCAAAAACCGTAATGTATTCAAATGATTAAAAAAATATGCAGGTGATTAGTTGCGGGGTCAGTAGAGCGCTTAATGTCCGACGGCCGTTGGCTGCTTGCTTCATGATTGATTTGTGAAGATGAAATAGAAATACCTAATTTAGTTAACGTAGTGTTCATGTAGATTTATGAATTAAAGTATAGATAAGCTAGGTACCCTGGTTTAATCACAAACTGTGCGCGTAGCCAACGTGCCAATCGGTAACGCTCCGTAGCGTATCGTAATCACCTCTCTCTATCACTCTTCCATATCAGTGCGACAGTGACAGTTGCGTTTCGTTCGCTACGGATTGGCATGTTGGCTACGCTCCCTGGCTTGTTTTAATAGTACGAACCGGCGACTGATGATATATCTAGACGTAGAACTTCAAACAAACCGTCAGCGTGAAACTGGGAAGCAACTCGATATATGCATGCTCACTACGCTGCCAATCAAACGCGTCAAAATATAAGTCTGTTTTCAATTACAACATTTACTTAAAATACGATTGGTCAATCGCAAAATGATTTTGCTGTGATTCGTCGTAGCACTGACACTTGAAAATGACAAGGCAACAGTGACATTATTAGTGAACGATTTCATAAAATAGAGAGCAATTTTCGAATGTATATTTTTTGTTGTAAGAGGTTTGAATTTTATTTTAAAGCAAATAAGCAGATACTTGGTCACTTTACTGGTTACTTGCTTAATACGTTTACCGCAAGACTTTTATGTCACACCAGGCGCGGATCCAGAATTCCATTCAAGGGGGGGCAATTTCCTTCACAAAAAATTTTTATTGTGCATAACTACCCACATATAGAATACTCGGGGAATACGTAGTAAAGTCAGAAGATAAACTGAATTTAGCATACGCCATATAATCCGTTTTTAGTTGTTTTATTTCATTTAAATAAGTCAATTAAAATTTATCTTTGATTTCTTTGACTATCAGGTATCACTCATTTCCTATACACATACAGCCAGTCTTTGACCGTGGAGCTTTAATTGCGAGGACTGATTGTGCTCAATGTGCTCCTTAAACTAAGGTACTTTTAGTCTACAACTATTTGAATAAAGGTTATTTTATGATAATACTTCGTTTATATCAACTAAATTTAACGGCCTCCTAGCTTAGTCGGTCGTGACCCTGCCTATTTATTTGTGTGTTTATCACGGATATTAGTTCCGGAGTTATGGAAAATGAGATGTAAACATGTGCATTTAACTTAAATCAAAACATTTATCTCATTAAAAAGTAATCAAAAAATATTGTAAGAAAGAAGTTTTAATGGTTGTTCAAAAGTTGGCATAGCACCATCCCCATATAAAATTATCCGGTAAAATAAATTTATAATTATATGTTTTCGGCTTAACTTACGTATGATAAGTGAGCCCGTCTTTTTTATTATGTTTTCCAGTTCTACTCTGACACCATTTTACGGCGCAAGAAGGCATGTTTACTAAATTATTTAATTTTTTGATAAACTTCACTACCACCGTGTCACTGAACCGCCATTTGTAAACTAAACGGCTTGGCGGCTCAGTTTTTAAGCCCCGCCCCCCGCGGCTCACTTTTTGTGGGGTCATTTTTCAGAGCTACTTCATTGTCTATATATCATCAGTCGCCGGTACGAACCCCGAAGCACAAACGTCAAAGCTATGCCTTAACACAACACGGGTCAATTTCTAAAATCCATAGCCCCCCCTAATTCACTGTATAAACTTTCTATCAATAAGCGGCCCTAGCGAAATAAAATGGAAATGCATGCGCCATATAATACTCAGCCCCTTAACGAGATGCCTTGAGACCTTCGCTTTCCCCAATTTGCTGTTATAAATAGCCACTGGTGCTTTAAGTTGTTTATTTTGTATTTTTTCTGACTGTATGGTGTTATTTACGGTCGAGGACAGACGGATGCAGATTTTTATGTTGACTTCTTTTGTTTTGCGAAATGGCGGAAACATTTTCTATTTGAGATTGTTTTGCTCAGCTTTAAATAGAATGGGGATTGAGAGGGATTTAAAGGAATCTGAGGAAATACTTCAGTTAAATAATATCGACTGCTAGGGAGAGTAATGAGGCTAATAAACTGTAGTGGGCGGGAGATAGATTGGAGACAAAATTAGGTACCTATAGTACCTACACGCGTACAAATGTTGACAGATTGGTGGCCATTTTCGAATAAAAAGAGTCCTTGGTTTCCGTTAGCTCGTCGGGTGGATGACATTCGGAAGATGAACTAGAAAACAAATCAAATTACTTTTAATAAATATTTTGATATCTTTGCCCTAGGCACCGGAGGCCTAGGTCATTTTCTCCTGTGTATACGACATCTATACACGGTGAAATTTAATCGGTAATCAGGAACCAATTTTTCTAATTCAGTTATCGATACTGAACAACTTTTAATATGGGACCAACTCCGAAATCGCGATTTTTTTTTGGCTTTTTCATACACTTCCGCCGATCAGGTGTTGTCGTTTTCTATGGGGACACCAAAATTTTTTTTGCGATTTCTAAGTTGGTCCCATACTAAGAGTTGTTCAGTATCGATACCTGAATTAGAAAAATTGGTTCCTGATTACCGATTAAATTTCATCGTGTATATATATATATATATTTTCTCAGAAAACCTTATAGAAGCATCGCTCATGAGGCACCCTTAATACCCAAATTTATTATAATTATTAAAAAAGAAACTACTGACTGAATAAATCTATAAATTCTAAAAACTACTCTAACTGAAACGAAAAAAAGATCCTCTGTTTTCCGTTATACTTCGTAAATTTGGTAAGTCGAAAGTGGTGCCGGTATATAAGTCCGGTACCATCATCGGCACATCACTATCGTACACGTGGTTTCGTAAGAAAGGAATAGCACATTGCATTCTTAACACGATAAAACGAGACGGGCAAACTAACTAGTTTAACTAGTACGGGGAGTAAAGGACTCATTCTTCTCATGATGTATAACTTGCAACTAAATTAGTTAATACAATTAATCAGAATGATGTACTAACCTATTTATAATATAACTAATAGTTGTTATAGAAAATAAAGAATTCTATTATTTTATTATTATTTATAACTTATCAATTGACCAATTAAAAATGAACTCTGCTGGCTAGTAGTCGGTGGTGTACACTTATTTATACGGAAAATGATGATGATGGAATTTCCATTTGCAGAGCTAATCCTTTAGGATCTAAGATTAATTTAAGAAGGGGAGCCAATCAAATTTATAATGCAAATTTTTGACGACGTGGGGGGTGCCCCCCATAATTAATTAAAAATAAAATAGCGCTATATAGTCAAGTTTGATATCATTTTCGTGTAAAGCAAAAATGCCGAATTCATTTTTGGTATTTTATTTATACCTTTCCATATAAGAAAACTGAGAAAACACAAAAAAATATGAAATCAACGTTTGATTTTTTTTTGAATAAATGCCTATATTTTTTTTATTTACGGTCGTACAATGAAAAATATATTTTTATGATAAAGCCCTGTTATTCCCCTTTACAAAAATCATATAAATCCTATATTGGTTATAATATATTTAACAAAAAAAAAAAGGCCTGTTATCAACCCCAATCCAATTATGTAGGAAAAACGATGTGGTTTGAGCTCTAATGCTTGCTCAATTATATCTTTCACAACTAAATAGACGTCAACCATTTCAAATGCTATTATTTACCTTGCCTTTGTATGCTTGTTATAATCCGTAAGTGAAATAAAGAGTTCGTTTAGAAGTTACCGGAACCGGTTATCAATAAAGTGGTATTAGATCGAGTAAGTATTTGGTAGTTTTTAAAAACTATCAATTTAGTAAGCACATCATTGAGTTACCCAAAGGTAAGCGCTTGGCGGGTACGGATTGGAGGAGGAGAGCAGAAGACCGAGCACAGTGACGTGCCATGGGAGAGGGCTATGTCCAGCAGTGGACTGATACTGGCTGCTGCTGCTGATAATGATAATGTAGCGCTTGCCGAAATGAAAATCCAAAATGACGTTTACTTATCAAGCTAATTTCATCTCTATTGCTAAGACATTAGACAGGGACATAACATTGAATATAGGATAACCATATAACTTTGTAACCAAATAATAGCGTTATCAAATAGAGGGGTTCTCCAGTCCCTGTTATCTAGTGACGTATTCAAGTGAAAGGTATATCATGGCGGGTTATCAATAAGGGCCCGTTCATTTTTTTAGAGAGAAAACTTAAGCGGTAGGTATCTTCAACTGAGGACAGTCTGTTGGCGAATAGTGTGCTCTGTTGACAAACTGATCCGATATCTGGTGCACACCTTAAGTTCTGATAATTTAATAGATTCAGTATCATTGTAAATCCAAGATAGCTGCCGCTACAGAATGCCGCGTATTACACATTTCTTAACAAACCTCTCAATCAAGTATAAAATGAAAGGGATTTATTAGTAGAAAGAACACAGTGCATTGTGGATCATAAAGTAAGCGTAGTTTAGACAGTTTTAGTAACATAACAACTTGAAAAGAAAATAAGTATTGTTTAGATAAATTCTAAAGCTTTTATTGAAAATAAACAATGATATAGATAATGTACAAAAAGCTATAAAAATAATTCGGTAGGTTCTAGGTACCAGTCATCACACCACTCTTCTCATCAATGTAGCTAGAGCTTTGAAATGACAAAAAACTAAAATCGTGGGGCGCTTGAATCTTTTATCAACGGACAACGCTTAATATCATTATAATATATATGAACTTAGGTTAGGTACGCTACGCTAGTGGTGTGATGAGTGGTACCTAGGACCTATCGATTATTTTAGCCTTGAGTACATTACCTGCATCATTATTATCATTATTTTCAATGAAACCGTTTAATACACGATTTTTAACATACTAATTTAACTACAATTGGAAACGGGGTGTTTACCTAACTCAAATATACATGGTAAATACCATACCAATAATAATATTTTAATAGTATCTAGTCAAAACAGAAAATAATAATTTTACTTATTTTATTTATGGCCTGGATACGAGACTTTCAAGCCAAATCTTTATTGGATAACTCTGCACTATAACGTATTGCAAATGTAACAATTGTTTTCCCCACTTCCCACAAAAGTAGGAACATTCATATATTTTTTTGCAAAAACGGTAGAAGTTACCACAAAACTTCCAATAAAGGAAATATTCTTCATAAAATTCTCTACAATTCTTGCCTTTGAAGTATGTTACTAAGACTCATAGTTTTCAATCTATGTGTCGCGAAAATTTTAACCCCCCCTTTTTACCCCCACCGTACCATAAATTTAGGTGGCTCTGCTTCCTAAAATAGCCTATGGATCCTAAAGTCTCACTATGCAAAAGGTGATCCCATCATCACTAAAATCCGTATAATGCCCTTTGTTGTCGTGTGCACCATCGACTATAGTATCATATTTCAGTAAATAAATGACTTTGAAGTAAAAGCGGAATTTAATTCCAACTTTTTTGATTCTTAACGTTTAAAAACAGTTGCCATACCACCTTATGCTGCAATATGCCATGAATTTTAATAATTTTCTTACCTAATAAGTTTTTTTTCTTGTATACACGCACACTACGCACAGGCCAAAAACCTGGACGCAACTAAACGACACGACGGACGACCACGCAATATATCTGCCTTCTGCACCATACGAGCCTTGTAAGACTTAAATACTGGTTACCTTATCTGTGGTTTATTCGCAAAATCGTGGGTCACTTCTGGTCGAGATTAGCTCAGAACCGGGACAAATGGCATACTCGAAGCGCCTATGGCTAAAATTATGATGATAAAAAGTATGTCAGGCCTTTCCAGCCAGCGAACACTATTTAAAATGCCAAATGGCACTCTGCCTGTGCCTATCATACATTTAAAATAAATAATTTTCAAAATGGTGGAATAATATCTAGGTATAGTTTTACCCTTATTTTTGTCCAAATTTTTTTTAGAAATAAAGTAAAAGTCTACGCCCGGACACAGGTATACCCTTAAACTACGTCCAAAAGAGGGGTATGGGTACAGCAAATGTCATCACGCTACCCAAGTAACACATCAAAGCAGTATAACGGCCGTCTTACAGCATATCTGTATGCTTTTAGCATTTTCAGTTCGTTTTATAGTAGCATTATAAACGTTTATAGTGCTGATATAGGTCTTAAATGGGCACGAATTACCCAGCTTGAGATCCTATACAGGTCATTTAATAGCATTACAGGCGCAATATATCTGCGCTATTAGCATTATCGTTGTCATGGAAAGTGCCAATCGCATTAAAGAATCATTAGTACGCTCTATTAAGTTGCCAACTGCATTAAAGAAGCAGCCAAAAAACTTGCTAATCGCAGTAAAAAAGCATAAGTACTCTCGATTAACTTGCCAATCGCAATACAAAAGCATTATACTAGTATAAGAGTGTAGTAAAATAAACCTTACGTCAATGCAAAAACGTCTCTAACACCGACGCGACAAATGTTATAATACAATGAACGTTGTGATTTAACTACTTTGTCCCGCAATATAAAATGGACGAAGACGGTACAAAAAACTGAATGAGTGACACGTCATATTTGTTTGCATCCTAACAAAATTTATAAAAGTTTTTGACTTTTTTACGTTATTATATCCTTCAAATATTACTGCGCAATGTAGTTTACTGTAAATGTGTATATAAGTTTCATTGAAAATTTTCACGCGCCTTTGATTTATTGTGGTTTTGCTATAAAATATTATAAAAAGATATGCGTCAAATAAACAAAACAATTGTGTAATCCTCGTATAGAACGAGTTTTGCATTATTAACATAATAGTGTTGGTTGAGCAGTCTTAAATTAAGTAATTTCATTATTATATAGGTATTTTCCTTGTATAAATAGGTCCGCATGATTTTATTTTTAGGTTATAAATTATTTACAAAATGGCGTCGGTCTATATAGACGGAGAGCTAGCCACGTCGGATATGACACAATAATGAGAGCAACCAAACCCCTCTAGTCAGTTTGGTATACTATGCTTATTTCTAGATCTGGACATCTGGCAGCTTTAAAGTGGTGGAGGTCAAAGAATGCAAACCATTTCAAGAAAATAAATCCTAGAGATCTGGGTTTGATGCAATATTATGAGAAACTATACAAATACTATACAATATTAAGAGAAATTATACAAAAGTTTATGTTGGGAGAAAGTAGTACCAAACGATGTATAATAAAATATAGTTCATAGTTTGTCGCCTACTGTTTTTGTTTCCTTAATAATCATACATCGGGGTTTTCGGTGCGGGAACGATTTGAGAAAGAGTAGAGATAAACAGATAGGTTGAGAGTTAGTCTGAGAAAATATCATATTATGCCGAATGAATAACTACCTCTCTGTGAATAGCTTACACACTATGATACGAGCTTTTTTTCTTAGAGGCATGTTTGTTTGTATTGACTATTATATACTTAGTATTTTAAAAATGCAATTGCATATCCGAAATTTATTAACTAGATCTACCTAAGACAAAGACACGGTATAATAAGTATCAAATATTAATCTTGACGTCCGATATTTATGAACTATTTGATTAACTGAAGAGGTTGACAATGATCAGTCATTACATGAATTAATAAAAAATTACTTGAAAAAATCATAGGTATATGTACCTACAATATATATATACATAATAATCAGCTATTACATATAAATTGTATATACCTATGATTTTTTTTATTCATTAGGTAGAAACGTGCCAGAGTACATTCTGTTTTTTAAGTTAATGCCTACTCTTTGGCTAATGTCAAACATTCCTGCACCGTAAACCCCGATGTATGGTAATAATACACAATATTTTTGGTCTAAGATTTTTTTTTATCGATTTTTGACCAGTTTTGAGTCGATATTCCAACATATTCACTATAGATAGAATTATAAGGCAAACGACTATCGGTTTTTGAATCTTTTATCTCCATTCTGTAGAGCCGGATCTTGAAATAAATGAGCCGTTATTTTTTTATGATTTTTTTTTAAATATGGTCTAAAAAACACTTTTATCGATATTCGAATGGTGTAAAGAATCTTACATATACGTTATCTACATATTAGGGTTCCTCTTTGATGTCTCTAAAAACTGTAGAGAGATTCTAATTTTTAACTAATTAAAACAAAATTTATGACCATAAAACCACTTTTTTAGCCTAAACCGGTTCGACTTTGATGTCAAATATCTCGAAGACAATGAATATTGAAGTAAATATAGGATACTATATTGTTTAAAGCCGTTACTGATAATATGATAAGCTATATAAATCATTAGAAAACTAAGGGAATCAGATCTAAGGTCGTTGGCGCCAGCGAGCCCCTTAAAATATAGGCCCTGTCCTTTATAACTGAGACAACTTCGGCAATTTTTACCTAGTTTGGTATTACTATTTTCCAATTAAAACATTTTGCTAGTCTGTCACTGTGACCTCCACCCATTAAAAGCTGCCAGATGCCAGGATCTAGCAATAAGAATAGTATAGCAATCTAACCAGACGGGTTTTATTGCTCTCATTATTGTGTCATAATCTGACGTGCCTAGCTCTTAGTCCAATAGCAGCTCAGTGACCCTTAAAAAATGCCTTATTTATGCCTACAGCATTACACGTGAATAATTATGCTATTAAACAACATTAAGCATTTATTTATGCTATTGTAGAACCTAAGGCACTAAAACCGCTAAAAGCTGTATAGGGGCTGTTCATAAATTACGTCATCAATTTTTGATGATTTTTACCCCCCCCCCCTAAAATCATCCAACCCTCCCCCTGCCAAATAGAGTGACGTCATTAAAAAAAATGCGTTTTAAGGTTAATTGTAAAATAAAAAACTATTTAGTAGATAATATTTTATAGCATTAAAAGTTTATAGAAGCACGACTTTCATTCCTTTTTTTACACATTGATGATGTGATCTTCGAAATGACCGCCCCCCCTCCCACGTCATGCTACCATCATCCGATGTCCAGACCCCCCCCCCCCCATTTGAAATGACGTAATTTATGAACAGCCCCTTATAGTGAATTACTTGGCTTTATAATGGTTTATATTATTGCTATTGTACTGCATTAGGAACGTATTACCTACTTATAAATGCTATTGTACACCCTTAGGCATTAAAAATAGCTGCAAGCTGTATAGCGAATTCACGTGGCATTATAATGGCTAATATTCATGCTCTTAAACAGCATTAAGCATTTATTTATGCTATTGTAGAACCTAAGGCACTAAACCAAACCGAAGCATTAGTGTAGCAAACCAAAACGCAACTGTACAGCATTCAGCTGTTCAGTTGCATGTTGTTCGCTGCACTAAAACTAATGGCTAAACAAAAGCATTTACATATGCCATTATACAACCGTTATACAGCGTAAAGCATCATAAAATGCTATTGTAGAACCTAAAGCACTAAAAACAGCTGAAAGCTGTATACCGGATTTACGTGGCTTTATAATGGCTAATATTCATGCTCATAAACAGCATTAAGCATTTATTTATGCTATTGTAGAACCTAAGGCATTAAACCACACCGAAGCATTAGTGTAGCAAACCAAAACGCAACTGTACAGCATTCAGCTGTACAGTTGCATTTTGGTTCGCTGCACTAAAACTAAAGGCTTTAAAAAAGCCTTTATACATGCCATTATACAACCGTTATACATCTTAAAGCATTATATAATGCTATTGTAGAACCTAAAGCACTTAAGTGCTTTTAAACAGTCGAAAGCTGTACAGATGCGTTGTGGTTTGCTGCACTAAAGCTAAAGGCTTAAAAGCATTTAGATATGCCACTATACAACCGTTATACAGCTCAAAGCATCATATAATGCGACAAGTTGCTCGGTGAACGTATATAAGAGTTTATACGGTCCTTAAGTTCGAAATAAGTTAACTATTCATATGTTATAATGCTTCCTGTGTTACTTGGGTATGTATGCTAGGGCACAGCACAGCGAATGTCATTTCGCTCAAATCTGGAGCAGGGCCCGACTGGGGAAGTACCTCCAGTTTACAGAAAACCACAGCCAAATAGCACTCATAGTGTTGTGTTTCTGCTGGTGAGTAAGGTTGCCAAAGAGCTCAGAGGACCCAGTGTGTTGACAATGAGGGACCCTCTTGTTCCTTTAGCCGTCAACACAGTGGATCATCCTTTTTGTAAAGGGTCGGCAACGCGCATGTGTCACCTCTGAAGTTGCAGGCGTCCATAGGCTACGGAAGCTCCTTACCATCAGGTGGGCCGTATGCTTGTCTGCCTCCGTTGTGATATAAAAAAAAGTAAAATAATCCATTGCCCCAGGCGAGACACTTCCTTTATTTCTAACCTTTGTGGTGTCGTTAGCAGACGTTCTCCTTAATACAAAATTATTTTTTATTTTTTCTTCGCAAGAGGATAAGCTTTGTCATCGGGCGTTTATTAGACTCTCGCTTGTAATATTAATTTTACGTTGTGTAACTATTTCATGTAAGTCCACCCTCTCGAGTCTTTCCAGGCTACC
This sequence comes from Pammene aurita, assembly GCA_947086415.1. Lineage (NCBI taxonomy): Eukaryota > Metazoa > Arthropoda > Insecta > Lepidoptera > Tortricidae > Pammene > Pammene aurita. The sequence continues at coordinate 39,030,945 of OX352295.1, read as the reverse complement.
TTTTCCAGAAATGGTCCGGTTTTCTCAATCAGCTAAGATTGTATGTAAGTACGTCTGTTTCTTGTGCATGCGCTAGCTAACCTACATCGTTGGATGGATCGACAACTGAGATCATTGAATTTGGGCCAGTACATCAACAATTTTGACAGACTCATCAGCGGGTCCCGGCATTTACTGTAAAAAATTCCATAAAATAAAATTTAGCAAACGATTTAACGGTGACAGGCGGTTAGGTGCAACCTAGCCTTAGGGTCGGTTGCACCAAACCGTCTGTTAACGTCTTGTATTTAAAGTTTGACAGTTTTCTATGGGATGACAGCTCCGTCGCCATAATTAACGTTGATGAGTTTGTTAGTTGTGCGTAGTGCAATCCACCCTTAGTTTGGATTGTGGGAGTGACAATTAAGCGGCATCCTTATTAAAAATGGTGTCAAAGAATCAAATTGTGTGGCTAAGTCGTGCCGCAGTCGGGTGTTTTATGCAGCAACTGAAGAACATTTCCTTTTAAATCAATATTTTGATTGTTTATTTTAAGTAGATACACTTGTATACCCAACACAGTGACCTAGGGCTCTAGTGCTCAGGGCTGGGATCGAACCAGCGTATTTTGCATTCGCGTCTACTGCCGTGACATAACAATATGACATCTATACATAATTATAAGTTTATAATAATATATTTTTTTAATATAAGTCAACTAAAGTCTTAGGTTACTCGTAACTTCAGACAGGGCTTTTAAGTTTGCTACCACAGTAAAGTAAGCCGACTTTAAATACGTTGAGGATGTTTTCCAACTAAGACTTCATTGCAGAGCCGTAATCGGCTTAGTTCACCTACATCTCGGCTTAAACAGGATGAAAACTAGTGAATGAAAGTTCGTATTTTTTCACTGAGTAGTGATTCAAGGCAAATATCGTTAGCGGGCTAATTCCAATGAGGAAGGCAACTGTCAACGGTTCAGCTAGATTGCGCCAGCATAGGTTATACCTATCACTAAAGTTGGTCCGGAAAGAGAAGTGTCGTGGTTTATATGGGAGCCCATACATTCTACGACGCTTCTCTTTCCGGACAGACTAGTTTTTTCAGTAACATCCAAACAAAGCAAGATTTTGACACTATTGGTAGGACTGATATGACCGGTTTTTATACCACGACGGTGGCAAACAAGCATACGGCCCGCCTGATAGTAAGCAGCTACCGTAGCCTATGGACGCCTGCAACTTTAGAGGTGTCACATGCGCGTAGCCGACCCTTTACAAAAAGAAGGATTCACTGTGTCGACGGCTAAAGGAACAAGAGGGTACCTCGTCGTCAACACACTGGGTCCTCTTTGAGCTCTTTGGCAACCTTACTTACCAGCGGGATCATAATAATCAGCGGGGTCTAGTGCTATTTGGCTGTAGTTTTCTGTAAGGTGGAGGTACTTCCCCAGTCGGGCTCTGCTCCAGATTTGAGCGAGATGACATTCGCTGTGATGTGCCCTACCACACATAGCGAGATGACATTCGCAGTACCTATACCTCTCTTTTGGACGTAGTTTAAGGACATACCCGTAACGCCCAACCTACGCTGGCCCCATTTGTGAATACTTTCAACCTTCTAACCCCATTACGAGACCTATTCTACCCTGGCCCTCTCTCTTCTTTACCTTTTGGTTTGGATGAGATGGTGGTCAAGTCAGTTTAAAAATGATGCGCACGCCATTGAGTAACAGGAGATGACATCCCTATAAAATTCTTTGGCCCGAAAGTTTTAGTGAAAATCACTACAAGGCTAACTACTCTTTGATTCTGTCATAGCTGTCAACCGCCAAACATGGCGCACAAAATTTGTTTTAAAGGTCACATCTAGTAGAATCATATAGAATGTTTTTTTATTATTTTTTTGTCGTTTATTTTACTTTTAAAAGTGATCATGTGGAATTAAAACAGCTTTATGAGATATTTCAGATGAGAAATTAAGTAAATTTCATTTCTAACTAGGACAAATGACAAATTTGATGTCAATGACAGTTCCGATTCAAATAGGCAATTCAATTTACTAATTTAAATATCCTAATAGGCCGTTGTAAGATCCTAAATCCACTTTTAAAAGTAAAATAAACGAGAAAGAAAAAAAAAAAAAAAAAAACAAAAAAAATCTTGTCGGATTTTAGTAAGAGTTGGGGCATCAAATTGCTTTTTGTATATGGAGTTAGAAAAACATATTACGATTCACGACTTAAAATTCACCCTGTATATACATAAAAAATGTATAAAAATGCCTTTGTCCTGACTGTCTGACTGACTGACTGACTAACTGATCCACGCAGAGCCGAAAATACTGAAGCTATAAAGTTGAAAATTTCAGGTCTGGTTACATTTGTAATGTGTACAAAGTGTTTGTTTGTAAAAATTCAAACCCTAAGGGGGTAAAAAGGGGTTTGAAAGTCTGTATGGATGGGGCTTAAAATGTAATGTTAGAGATTTGAAACTTCGTATGCTTATTGATAATTATAAAATAGTAAAAGTTGTTTAAGCGTTTTCCGAAATTCAAACTCTAACGGGGTAAAAAAGGGGTTGAAAGTTTGTATAGAGATTACATTTTTTTTGTGACAGACTTGAAGTTTCGTTTGCAGGCTACGAGTACTAACTTAAAAGTAAAAATCAAAAAAACTAATTTCAGCGTTTTTCAAAATTCCACCCCAGAGGAGTTGAAACTGGGTTGAAAAGTTTTTATTAAAACGAGGCCGTAACAAGTGAAGCTAGAAAATTGTAATTTGCAGGTCGGGTTACATTAATAAAGTGTATAAATAAGGGGACTCGGCTCCAGTTACTTTTTCATGCCGTTCGGAGTCGAGACCCTTGGTCCGTGGAGTCCCAGTTCTTGTCAACTTTTCAAAGAGATGTCGAAAAGACTGATCGACTCTACTAGTGACCGACGAGCTGGCAGCTTCCTCACGCAACGCATCAGCATTGCAATACAACGGGGAAATGCGGCCAGAATCCTTGGCACCATGCCGCGGGCACCTAATTTTTTTGATATTTTTTAGGTTTATTTAGTTTTCGTTTTTAGTTAAGTTTTACTTTAATTAGCATTTATTTTTAATTTTAGTTTTAATTTATAGGTAAAACTTAGTTTTATTTTCTTATGTATCTTGTTTTCTGCCAATAAATTATACAGGCGTATAAAGGGGGTTAAAAGTTTGTATGTAAAATGGTTTTAAATTTTAAGTTAGAGACTTGAAACTTCGTACGTTCGCTGATATTTAAAAAATAATAAAAGTAATTTCAGTGTTTTGGATTATTCCACCCCTAAGGGGGTTAAATAGGGGTGAAATGTTTGTATGCGAGAAACTTCTTTCTTTGAGCTGGAGACTTTAAACTCTGTGGGAATATTACTTATTAATACACAATAAAACTGCTTGCAGTATTTTGTAAAATTCCATCCCTGAGGGGGTTAAATAGGGATGCTATGTTTGCATGAGGAAAATTACTTTTTTTGAGCTAAAGACTTTTAGCTCTGCGGGAAGATAACTTAATAAAATAAAATAAAAGTCCTTTCAGCGTTTTGGAATATTCTACCCCTGAGGGGGTAAAATAGGGGTGCGAAGGTGCTATTATACGCGGACGAAGTCGCGGGGGGAAAAGCTAGTAAATAAATAATACTCTAAGTGATAATTAATTTTAAATGCTAATTACCCTTTTACTATCTACCTAGCACCAACCTTCATGTCAAACCTAACGTTTAAGTTATTTCAACTTTGTTGTTCAACTTTTGCATTTTTAATAAGACAATTAATTTTTAATTTATAAATTAATTGAGTCAAAAGCAGACGGGCGACATTTCTGTGGACAATATAAAAGTTTACAAGTTGGGTACATTATAATTAATATGCTTTTACAGATTTTACGAAGAAGATTTTCACCTATATTAAAAGGGTATCGCAAGAAAATTAGGTTTTAAAGTCCATTTATTTTAAATACCACAGAAAAGGTGCATAAGGTTAACTCATACTCAAAAAGTTATTGACCCAATAGCATAACAGATTTAGAAACATTAACTCAAACATTTATTCAGTAAGTAGGCCACTTTTACAGGGGCACTTTTACACGTCAGATATTTCAAAGTAATCAAAGTAAAAGAGAAAAAACAAACAAACTGCACCGGTTCTAACCCTACACCTCTGACCCGAGAAGAATTATGACCGGCAAGAAACTCGGCTGGACTTATTTTTTCAAAACAACAGTATATAAAAACTTAAAAATACATATAAATGCGTTGTTCTATAAGAAAGCATATCAAACCAAGGTGAGATTAACCAAAAAGTTATAGTTTAAGAAAAATACCAAAGAAAAAATAAGATTATGAGTCCAAATCGGACTATTTGAAAATGATTCCACACAATTTTGATATACTTTTTTACCTGAACTGTGTCTTCTACTTAAGTTTCCAAATTATAATAGATAATTTCAACCAACAATCAACAGTTTGAAACATATTTTGAAATTAAATAATAATAAAAAAAGTAAGTGATTCTAGTATACCAAAACCATACTATTTCCAAATTATCCTTATGTGTAAGTTCTCCAAGTATCTTGATCTATAATATAAAATATGGATAAACAAGCAGATTATAGAAAATAATCATTTGGTGAATCACCACGTATAACGAATTAACGGAAGAACATTGAACACCACTTTAATACACACTAATAATATACTTAAAAAAACAAAGGTACCTTAATTAGTATTTTACGTTTGCACGTTAAAAATAACCTTAATTTTGAACGTAGATCACAAAGAGGTAAATGCTCACATTAATTAAAACAGGTCGTTTTTGCTTTGTAGAACATTTTTGTTGGAAATTCATTACGTTAGAGTTACGTTTAGAGTTGCAAAAGGTTTCTGGTTAATGTGAGACCGCTGCAATTAACTTTTCATATAGTATTCGTTTGTTTTTAAGGTTCAGTAACCGTAAAAATGAATAACCTCCAGTTTGGAGGCTTTCCGTTTGGTTATTGAATAAAGACGGGTCACTAATGAGGATCCATTTTATTGTCCTTACTTGAAATACCTTTCAAATCATCCAACCCCGAAACTCCAAATAAATTGGTTGTATAATAGAAAAAAAACCGGTCAAGTGCGAGTCGGACTCGCGCACCGAGGGTTCCGTACAAACCTATAACAAGCAAAAGTTGTAGTATGTTTATTACTCAGTTCAATTTAATACCTCTACGCGTTTACGAGGAAAAAGGTAGTAAGTTTAAAATTAAAAAAAATATTTTTTGTATGATTTTACTAAAAATGTCTACTTTTCGTAATTTTTCCTTTGTCTGTGCTATATGAACTTTCTTCGTGCCAAGTTTCAAGTTTCTGAGTTCACGGGAAGTACCCTTTAGGTTTTGAGTTTCTTGCGAGTACTCAGTTTCAAATTATGCGACTTAAATTGCTATTTCTTTTGATTGCGTTGACATAAAAGTTTGGTTTTACTACATCTGAAAGGTCCTATAGCCTTGAGTATTTGACATGAATTTCAATCTAATACCTCCACGCGCTTACGAGGAAAAAGGTAGTAAGTTTAAAATTAAAAAAAAACATTTTATGTATGATTTGACTAAAAATGTCTACTTTTTGTAATTTTTCCATTGTCTATGCTATATGACGTTGCTTCCTGCCAAATTTCAAGTTTCTGAGTTCACGGGAAGTACCCCGTAGGTTTTGCGAGTGCCGAAAAACTCTAAAATTTGCAGCATAAACGACTGTATCTTTTGATTGCGTTGGCTTTTAAGTTTGATTTTTTCACAGCTCCAAGGGACAATAGACTTGAGTATTTGATATAAATTTCAGCTTGATACCTCCACGTGTTCCTTCCTGAGAAATATGGTCTTGACAGACAGACAGACAGACGGACAACAAAGTGATCCTATAAGGGTTCCGTTTTTTCCTTTCGAGGTACGGAACCCTAAAAATAGAAAAAACCGGCCAAGTGCGTGTCGGACCACGCATAGGAGGGTTCCGTACCTTCAATGGAATAAGAACCAAACTAATACCAAAAGGTCGTATGTGATGCCTATGGAAGAAGTTTTTTGGAGATAACTCAAAAATGGCTAAACCGATAATGTTCAAAACAATTTTCGTAGAAAGTATATAATAAGGCGCATCTCTTCAATTTTTTTCATATTTTTTGGACTTACGGTTCAAAAGTTACAGGGGGGGGGACACAATTCTTCTGACTTTCGAAGCGATTATTTCAAAAAATATTCACTTAATCACACAATGATCAAAGAAACCTCAATATTATTTTGAAAGACCTATCGATTGATGTGTCACATGTTGATATTTGGTATAAAAACAATTTTTTTGAAATTTAGTTACATGTGCTTAAAATATTTTTTTTTCAAATTTATATACATAACTAAGTTTTTGGCATACAGAATACACCTTATGTGTAAATTTTATTCAGATACTTCGTATAGTTTCCGAGTAAAATGGCTGTGACATACGGACGGACAGACAGACAGACAGACATGACGAACCCATAAGGGTTACGTTTTTTGCCATTTGGCTACGGAACCCTAAAAACGTATTAAACTATTGAGTAACAGGAGATGACATACCTAAGTTTTTTTTGTCCCAAAAGTTGTAGTGAAAATTTGATTTGATTCAGTCACAGCTGTCAACCGCCAAACATGGCGCACAAAATTTGTTCTAGATGTCATATCTAGCAGGATAATAAATCAATGTATTAAACACATGTTTTGGTTAGACAGAATGTCATTTGGCATAAAGTCCAATATTACATAAACTTGTTTTTGAGTAATTTTATGCCATAAAGAATAAATAGATAAAGGTGACGTTTTCAAGTCAAAGTTACATCATTATTTTTATGACAGTAACGCTTTATTGACAACCGACATTGAACTCGTTATTGTTTTATTATATTTCAACTTTCGTACAATATCACTATAAAATATAACGGTTACACTCACGTCACTTTAGTCACATCGCGCGACATGTTTAGGAGAGCCTAGGTCTCCATCTTCAAGCACTAAACTAAACGAGACGACGACGAGACGAAAGGACGTGAGTGTCACCGTTATATTTTATAAAATGTCGTTAAATGTGTCGTTATTGTTTTCTTGCAGTTTTAGGGTTAATCCGTCTTTCAATATCAGCTTTCTGATTTTAGAACTAAGTTTCGTAGAATAGTTTAATTTAAATTAGTAGTACTTAGTAGTAGTAGTAAAACACTTTATTGTACAAGAAAACACAACGAAAGACATATAACACAACGTATACGTACAAACGCGAACTTATCCCTTTAAGGGATTTCTTCCAGTTAACCTTTGAGCAATTGAGAGAGAAATTTGGAAGTGGATTAGTGTAGTTTTACTCTGTATATAATTAATTTTTATTTTGTGGCAATAAATCATTTCATTTCATTTCAATATTTTATGATCTTATGCCGTATATGGGCTGAAAGTAAACCCTGTACCTTCAGCCTAACGAGCTTTGTAACTGCACAACTGCAGCTGAGCTCAAAAACCGCAGTCTCACTGTGCCTACCAGTGCAATAAAATGCGAAACCACGGACCGTGGACAGCGGAGGGGTTAAGAGAGATTTATACTAAACATGTTTTGTTGCACTGTTTGTTGCTTGATATTTTCGTTGATGATATCGTATAAATTTATTTAAAAACGTTGCAATTAATTTGTAATGAAATGATTGCAGTTGATTCGTTATATATTAAAGAAAGTGAGCATTTATGTAAGTTCACGAGGTAAATAACGAACGGGATTTTTTACATTCAAATGCACGACAAAAAACAAACGTCAAAATATGTATTTCACTTGTTTGCCTACGTTACACTTTTTTTTAAAGTTAAGTACCTACGTATATTCGAACTTGACCCTCTGTTTTGAAAATCCAAATACATTTCTTTCAAATAATTCACATCTCTGCAATATACAACACAAAAACACTCTTAAAATACACCAGAATATCTAAATATATAGTGAAAGTGTTTACTCCATTCGAAATTACCGTCAAACAAAAATATCAACATTCATACCTAATGACAACATGTTGAAAGCCCCCAACAAAATTGTGTTTTGAAGAAATGAATACGACCGCAGTCAATTCAAGCAATCAAGAAACCTGTCCGACCTGTTCCAAAACCTTGAAAAGAAACGGCCTGCAACGTCACATACGTGCCGCCCATGGTGAGCAGTCCTCTTCGCATCAACAAGCCTCCACTCAACACTCGCCTTTTGCATCACCACTAGAAGAAGCATATGGGTCGCCCTACCTTAACAACACAGGATCGAAGACAGGTATATGGCAAAAAAGATGGAACGACGTATGCTCACTTCATGGAAAACTTTACGATCTCCCTTTTGGTACAGCAAGCAGAAAATTCGTGCATACACTTGCCGAAGAAATAGAACACCTAACCAAGCTAAATTATCCCTCAGAACGATTACTAATTTACACTGCCGTATTGCTACAAAGGGACAAAAACATTAAATAGGCCAAAGATATCAGCAGATTACTTGACCGCCGCCTCAAACTGTGGGCCCATGAGCAGTTTGATATTTTAATCTCAGAATCGATAAAATCTGACAAAACTCTTCAAAATACATATAGTCGAAAATACCACAATAACGACGAAACAACACAAACATTCACAAGACTAATTCAACGTGGCAAAGTCCGCGAGGCCCTAAGCTGGCTATTAACCAAAGATACAATCAAAGTCCTGAATAGTAACGACGAAATCGATTATACCGGTAAAACCGTCAGCGACGTACTAAGAGAAAAACATCCACCTCCCGCAAACCCCAACCCTGACTTATTTGCCCTGCCCGAGGATTTCCCCCCAAATGCCACCATTATTAGATGTCGACATAACTAGTAACCACGTCGAGCAAGTTGCAAGAAAACTACATGGTGGTGGGGGTCCAACTGGCTCAACGTCCGAAAATTGGAAGGACTTTCTCTTACGTTTCGGCGATGCGAGCCTGCACCTAAGAAATGCCATAGGCCAACTTACTATGAAATTGAATAACGAACACGTACCTTGGACACAAATACAATCCCTTATGTCGAGCCGTCTGGTAGCTCTGGATAAATGCCCAGGCGTGAGACCCATTTGAATCGGGGAATGCCTTAGAAGAATCCTCTCTAAATGTATGATCTTGGCAACAGGATCTGAAGTCACCGAAGCATGTAGACAATGGCAACTTTGCAGTGGCCTCAACTCTGGTATCGAAGGAGCCATACATGCAATGAATGACACTTTTGAAGAGAAATGTCACCCAAGCTCAGAATGGGGAATGCTCCTCGTTGATGCTAACAACGCATTCAACAGTGTAAATCCGAATCCGAAGCTCGCTTTCTGGCAGGCCCGAATATATTGCCACATTGTGCCCGTTTCCTGTACAACACATATAACGGCCATGCCGAGCTTGTTATTCGAAACTCAGACACAAGAATGTATAGCAAAGAAGGCGTTACCCAAGGCGATCCACTCGCTATGCCACTATATGCTCTTGCAACATTACCCATAATCAATAAACTAAAAAAAGAACAGAATACACTCCAAACATGGTACGCTGATGACTCATCGGTCCAGGGAAACTTCAAAAGCCTTCGTAAATGGTGGGAACAGATCTGCAACATAGGACCGGCATACGGATACCTCCCTCAACCTAAAAAGACAATCCTTATTGTATCTGAAACAGACAAAAATAAGCACAGCAGATTTTTAAAGGATCTAACATTACCATTGCCACAGGTTCACCCTTCCTTGGTAGTTACATAGGCAAGGGAAAAGAAGACTTTATAAGAAACAAAGTGAAGCAATTTATTTCAATAATCGAGAAACTAACACATGTCTGTAAGGACTCCCCCCAAGCAGCTTACACAGCACTTACCAAAGCTGCCCAATTCAAATGGTCATTCCTACAACGTGTAATCGCTGATTCTAACGAACTTTTTGAACCACTGACACTTGCACTACGGGCTAATTTCATGCCAACTATGATGGGTAGCGACATCACTGCCGACGAAGCCGCTCTGTTTTCCCTACCCGTACATAAAGGTGGCTTGGCAATATCCAATCCATTCACCGAGAATAATTTGAGCTACAAAACCTCTAAAAAAGGCTGTTCAATCCTCTCATCTGCTTTGATCGGGACACAACATGTAGACCTAGCCCAACACAATAAATCCCTGATTGACGCACGCAAAGAAAGCCGAACAATGAAAGAAGCTCGCGATAACGAACTTTTAGACACTATATTGGCCAAATTACCCCCTAACAAAAGAAGAGCTATAGAAAGATCAATCGCATTGAAAATGAAAACAAAGTCTTCCACCTGGCTATCTACTATACCAACGAAGAAAGATAACCTCGACTTGTCCCCTCAAGAATTCAGAGACGCCCTGGCAATACGCTATCACAGAACCCCAAACTCAATGCCACCCTCATGTGATGGATGTGGCAACAGCCAATTTAATATCGACCATGCTCTCTGCTGCAAGACTGGGGGGCTAATTTCAAGACGACACAACGAAGTTCGTGATCTATTTGCTGAACTATGTCACCAAGCATGGAGCAACGTCACAATAGAACTCATAATCACAGAAGGTGACCTTGGATTACGCGGCGACTTATCTTGCCGTGGCGTATGGAATGCTCAGAGAGAGGCTCTTTTTGATATCCGTGTCGTAGACACTGACGCTCCCTCTTACATTACACGCCATGTCACTTCTGTCCTAAAATCTGCTGAGACTGAAAAACAAAGAAAATACTCCGCTGCCTGCGAAGCGAAACACGCTACCTTCACCCCTCTCGTGACTTCCGTCGATGGCGTATTCGCACCACAGATGACCTCCTTTGTCAAACACATAGGCGAAGCCCTCGCGGACCGCTGGAATAAATCGCTGAGTTCGATACTGGGTTGGCTTAGAACAAGGATATGCATTACTATAATTCGAGCCACCAGTATGTGTATACGAGGCACACGTCACAAATTCAAACCTGCAGCGAAACTATTGGGGTTCGACGACGGAGCAGGCATTCCCAGCTCTAACTAAACTGTCACCTGCCTGACCGTGCATTGCAGAGATGTGAATTTTTACTATTGTTTTATATACATTGTTATTAGCTATTTCTTTAATAAATGACTATTCATATCACGTAAAGTACGAGATAAATTAAACCACGGCCGAAGAAATAACCAAACATATTGACAAATAGGCAGATAGACGGATCACATGGAGAATATACTTATAATTCATTGATATTAATTATTGTTTTGAAAATTTTATGTGTTATGTCATGACTTGTATTGCATTGCACTGATTTAAACTTTGACGGTTTTTAAACATATCTATTTGTATTGCATTGCAATGTTAATTTTAAACGTAAGACTGATTTAATATAAGGTATATTTAATAATTTAAGTAATTAATGTTCAACACAATTTATATTGTTATGAACAATAATAATAGGTAATAATAATAAAAAAAATGTGGACAATGAAACCCACTGAAATCTCGTTTTTCAAAGTTTAAACTCGAAATAATGTAAGTACCTACTTAAATCGTACAAAATAAATTATTTTTAATTCAAGACATCATACTATCTATAACGTATCATATAAAGTTTTGTACAAACGATTTAGATTAGTAGAGAATCAGATTTTTTCCAGGAAATTAAGGAAGTAAACACAAATGAGACCGAGACGGTACATAGTAAAAATATAGTATAATAATATTTTAGCTTATACACGGTGAAATTACGGGCCACTCTCCACTTACTGGCCGAACCGTAAACTTGCGGCATAAACCAAGGATACGGTGACTTTGGTTTGGCGCTTCAGACTCTGAGCCGCAAAAAGTTCTTAGACTGTGGCGCTCTATTTCATATACAGAGTGTAACAAAAATACTAATCAAAATCAAATCAAATCAAATCATTTATTTATTTCAGATAACTTTTAGATCCATAGTTTTGGTTAGTATGTACTTATACTACTTATAGCTATGTTAATATCTACATAAATTACTTCGGAATAATTTATTAATTTTTGTGTCATGCATGTTTCTAGAAGCACCTACGTAGTAGTTGCACATAATAAGTACTTCTAGAAACATGCATATCATCACAGCGCCTCAAATATGGGCAGTCAAACCTCTCGGCTATCGAGCGCAGGATGAGGTTGGGGCTGGCCCGCACCCGGCGCACCAGGGATGAGCATCGCTTGCGCATAGTCGCATAAAAGTAATCTATGCGCGCTTCAGCAAACATTCCTGATGCGCTATAGAAGCGGGGCAGCCCCACCAACACCCGGAACGCGTTGTTATATTGGACCCGGAGGGCCCCATAGGCCCGCTGCGTGTAGTATGCCCATAGGCTGCACGTATACAGGGAAGTGCAATATGCTCTAAAAAGGGTTACTTTCACCTCCCTAGTACAGCGCACAAACTTACGCGCAATCATGTTTGCCCTCACCGACAGGGCCTAATAATCAAACAATTTTTTTTGTGCGAAAAGTTTTTTTTCTTAGTTTTTCATAATTAAAATACGATAGCCATCATGCCCCTAAATGAATCACTATCATTTTTGTTACACCTTGTATACTCTCTGATATTACACACATTTTTTGACACTAACTGAATCACTGTAAACTGCAAACTCTAAAACGACGACTGAATCCGCCTCATTTATGGAACAAAGGGAAAATATTTTATTTAAAGAGTGATTTGAATTTGGCCCGCATCGCTTGTTAAATATTCACACGTGGCATAGTTGGTTAAATAAAATTCACGGCTGATAGGTACCAATTAAGGCATGACGGAAAAAATGGGCTTACGTTTCAGGTTTTATTGTAACTGAGCTTAATAGTTTGTAAAAATATAACAGTAAGTACCAGTGGCGCGTCAAAAATATCTGTACTCAGCCTGCAGCTACTTTATTTTTTTACAAGAGCTTTTCCGCTTTACAAGAGGAAAAAAAATTGGGACCCGTCGTCCCAGCCGGTCAACCCTGCATACAAAACCATTTTTTTTGCGAGAATTTTTTTCTTTCTTACTTTTTCATAGAACTGAAAATAGATGTCATATACTTCAGAAAAAATGACCAAACCCTCTGGTGTCCGAGGCCATTTTTTCTGAAGTATATGACATCTATTTTCAGTTTATATAAAGTAGTGTAACTACTTAAAAATTGCAAATCAAAAAATATTAAACAAAATAATTTGATTTGCTTCAAGATTTACTTTTTCATAATTAGAATGGCTGGGACGAAAAACATTTTTAGCTTTAAAAATATCTACTTTTTCTTACTCGCAATATGATATCAATTATGCCCTTAAACGGATCACCAGTATTTCTGTTACATCCTGTATAGCGGTATAGCGAATTACTGCTACAAAGCAGGAAAACACTGGTATCAGCTACGAACGTAGCGTGTAGCGAACTGCGGTACATCCTGTATAGCGGTATAGCGAATTACTGCTACAAAGCAGGAAAACACTGGTATCAGCTACGAACGTAGCGTGTATCGAACTGCGGTACATCCTGTATAGCGGTATAGCGAATTACTGCTACAAAGCAGGAAAACACTGGTATCAGCTACGAACGTAGCGTGTAGCGAACTGCAGTACATCCTGTATAGCGGTATAGCGAATTACTGCTACAAAGCAGGAAAACGCTGGTATCAGCTACGAACGTAGCGTGTAGCGAACTGCGGTACATCCTGTATAGCGGTATAGCGAATTACTGCTACAAAGCAGGAAAACACTGGTATCAGCTACGAACGTAGCGTGTAGCGAACTGCGGTACACCCTGTATAGCGGTATAGCGAATTACTGCTACAAAGCAGGAAAACACTGGTATCAGCTACGAACGTAGCGCGTAGCCAACTGCGGCACGTAAAGTGTTAAACGTCATATTTTGAAGTGTATGATGAATCTCCAATTTTCCACACTGTCGCTTGCATAGTCGATTCATAGTTAACGTCTGACTCTAAGCAACAAATACAGGAGTCTCGACGCCAACTACAACTTTGTTGCATTTGGAGTCGAGACTCTTGGTCCGTCGGGCCCAGCAGCGCAGAAACTTTATACAGGATGTAACAAAACTAGTAATGATCTGTCTATGGGCATAATTGGGTTCGTATTGCGACAAATAAAAAGTAGAAGATAATTTTTTTGGACGCAAAAAAAAAAGTATGGGACACGTCTTCCCAGCCGGCCGACCATTCCTTACAAAACCAATTTTTTTTTCGTGTGAAATCATTTTTTTCTTAGTTTTTCATAATAAACGGATCACCAACCAACCGGTTGATAAAAACCATAACCGGGGATAAAAAAGCTGGCAGCTTCCTCGTCCAGCGCCTAAGTATTGCGGTCCAGCGAGGAAATGCTGCCAGCATCCTCAGTAGGCCACAGTGGCCAACATTAGAAATAGATTTATATGTGTATTTAATTTAGATTATTTTAGATAGTTTAGTGTTATTTTTAAGTGATATTATTGTTTATTTTGTTTCAGTTATATTTAAGTTTGTTATTTGTATGTTTCAAAATAAAATAAATCAGCAACAAATAAATTTCATACACTTTGTGTTTAGAATAACACTTGTATCTGAAACTCGTTTACAAATACAGCTGTTTTATTTCAACCTTTAATGTAGAAATTTCCGCACGTAAGGATAGAGCCACTGGCCATCTGTTGCCGCGATATAGCACCGGCATTACGACTGGTGAGGGCACAGCCTAACTGGGATAGATATCTCACTAGCCATACCATATTTTTATCCCAAGAGTCATTTGCGACACCCGACAATAACAAATCGCATTTTTGTCGCCTGATGTTGCTTAAACAATTTTTTTACGGAAACTGTTTTTGTGGTGTAAAAGACAAATAATAGTCATTTAAAGCCTGACCAGAAATATATGATCATGCGCCATGTTGCGGAATTTCATTGGAACTAATTTCTTACACTAGCAATAATTTTAATGACAGTTTACTTGAATAATAATAAAGTGTTGAAAATTAAATAATAAACGACAAAAAATCCCAAAATTATCCATAGTCAAGAGCGAAACATAGTAAATAGTGTATATAATAAACTGCTGTAAATAATACGCTCGGGAAATGAAACTATTTCGCTGTGAAACATTTTCAAATTGACATCAGAGCTGACAGGTAAACAAATCAAGATGTCACCATACCATAGAACTCTATGACTATACTGAACTGTTGCCATATAAATGAGAGTAATAGCGCCCTCTTGACAATAATCATATATTTCTGGTCAGGCTTTAGGCTTTACGTTAAATGTTTCTCAAAGTTCAAATTCGTCGTAGCTCTAAGAAACCGCAGAATTGAATAAACTGTTTGATGAGCCATTATTATACCTCCAAGAATTTTTGAGAAAAGGGTTGACAGATTGATATAGTTGGACATTATTTTTTTTGACTTCGTTTAAATAGAACTTAGAATATAGAGAAGTTTATGTCGAAAAGACAACAATTCATGGAAGCTTGTCAGGAATAAAATTAAACTACGTTTAATAAGTTACAATCTTAAATAGATGTCTTTTACTATCAAAATATGTAAGTGACCAAGTCTTCCGGATTTGAACCGGCGTCTTCAGATAATTTCATTACAATTTATATATAGTAGTGTTTTGAAAACTTAAAAAAAAATACTAAATTGAATTTTTCGCCGATTGAGAGAGAAAGTGAAGCTTGCCACTGTTCTAAACTAGATTTATATACATACTATTCAAAAGTAAGTTTTTATTTAAAACTGCAAGGCTTTAAAACTTCAAAAAAATACCAAATAGAATTTTTCCCCGATTGAGAGAGAAAGTGAATCTTGCCACTGTTCTAAACTAGATTTATATACATACAACTGTTGAAAAAAGCAAGTTTTCATTTAAAACTGCAAGGCTTTTCTCTCCATCTGCGACCGCAGGAGCTGACCAAGCCATGACATCGCAGAAAGCATTTTTACCGCGCGGTATCGGTTTTCCAGAGCACTACATTTTTTATTAAGCCTGAGTGGGTTTAGACAGATGGTGTAAAACTATTGCATTCAGCGGATTTCAATTCTGAAGTTTAATATTTTTTGTGAAATAAATGCACTTCGTTACTTCGTTGGTAAAAAACTGGCTTTTTGTAGCTGCGATTGAGTGTTTCAAAGAGTCTTTGCTGGTTGGATTCGGCGAAATGTACGAAGTCAAATGTTTAATTTGGACTGACCTGGATTTACCAGTAAAATAGTTAATAGTGTAACTTCCAATTGCTACTATTGAAAACGGGGTATTTACCATGTATATTTGTGTGAAGTGAAATATTACCAAGCGCTGTTTAGCTCACCCACCGGCGCTTACGTATCCATATCTGTGTGACAATCGCGTAAAATAAAAACGGGTCTGTTTTTTTTTTAATGTTTTCTCCCACAGGGTCCCACAGGTTCCACAGATTGGACATCGAGGCAAAGGAAGACCAAAACGGAGATGGCGACATGATCTGGACATATACAGGGTGTAACAAAAACAGTGGTGATGCGTTTAAGGGCATAATTGGTATCGACTATATCGTATCGACTAAGAAAAAGTAGTAGAAAAAATTTTTAGACACAAAAAATTTTTTTTTTTATTTGACACATTTTTTTTTGTGTGAAAACATTTTTTTCTTAGTTTTGCATAATTAGAATACCATGCCAATTATGCCTTTAAACGGATTACCATCATTTTTGTTACACTTTTTATAGTAAAGAATGGTCGGAGTGGATGGACAGGACAAAATGGTGGGAAAGATGGGAGGCCTTGGCCCAGCAGTGGGACGTTTTACCAGGCTAATATGTAAATAAAAATAAATTAATTTGGCAACAGGTGGATAACTTTCGATCCGATCTTGAGATAACTTGCGCGGAATCTAATAAAGGGTTTTCGACGAAATCCTTGATAGCGGTTAATTGAAATAAGCGTAATATTCTTTAATTAAAGACATATCAATCCTTGTTTTTCCATTTGGAGTTCGAGCGACGAGCCAAGTTAAAATTGAAATAATATTTGATACCAACATTAATTGTACATATTGTGAGTTCTTAACAGGTTACAATATGGTTGGTAATGAATAATTACCTAGCATGAATCGGCGGTGCAACGACCTCAATGACCACGACTACTCTGACAAGAGTATATACCTACAACTAAAATGATGAAAGTGAGGAATAACCTATGTTTTAGTTAAAAAATGTCGAAGCGTTCCAAATTGAATTAATTTTATCTATGAACTAGCCTTTTCCCGCGGATTCGCCCGCGTACTACAAATACTCAAAAAGGATACGATACCCATGTTGATTTTCAGACTTTGTGACCACATTTGCCCTTTTGGGGGTTGAATTTCAAAAAACCTGAAACACGCGTTTACTCATTTATCGTTAGGAATACTCCTGTGAAGTTTTGAATAAAATAGTCTAACAAATCTTGTTTCGCCATACAAACTTTGGACCCCCATTTTACCCCCTTAGGGGGTGAATTTTGAAAAATCCTTTCTTCGTGCTCCCCTAGACCTTATAAGGAACCTATGTGCCAAATTTGAAATCTCTAGACTCAGCGATTTGGGCTGTGCGTTGATATGTCAGTCAGTCAGTCAGTCAGTCAGTCAGTCAGTTTCTTCTTTTATATATATATATAAGATATTAGAAGATGGTAGGTACCTACTTTAGTAGACTAAAATAAGTTATATCGTCAAAATTTAATACAAAAAATCTACTTAAATTATACACCTACAATACATGTTTCAACTGTTTGAAGTCAGTTTTTATTCGAAAAAACTGAGAGCAAAAATATAACCTAAAATGTTCGTCACAATAAGCGGTATTTCTTCCAACCAATGGCGCGTGGGACATATACGTGTTATCTTTGCACTCGAGAAATTATCTAATGGCGCGAAAGGGATGGACAGATTTCGCTTTGTTCATGTTTTGATGTTTTGAATGTTTTATGGGTTGTTGTTTGAAAAATACACTTTTGGTAACACCGAACTTGTTTTGACGGTATATACGAGGCGAGGAATATGGAAAAGAACTAAGTACAAAATGTTGTAATAAGCAGAACGTCTGCTAATGATACCTCAATGTAGAAATAATAGTGCATTGTAATGTGCCTAAATTGAAGAATAAATATCTTTTATCTCTTTTATCTCTTATCTCTTAAATTTTGCTTCTACCTGCAGGCTTCATACAATTTATAAAAAATAAATATTTTTTTAAATAAAAGTATGGAACAATATACAAAAATATCAGTTTCGCCAAACATTAAAGTTTAACGGCGATTTTAACACTCAATTCCAGTTTCTGTACCAAGTTTTCTTATCCTATGACCTAAGTGAGCGTGATAGATTGTTTGAGTTATGGAGTAATGACCCAAAGAATATGTCAAAAAGACTACATTACACTAGGTATCGAAATAAGTGCTCAAAAGCAATAACAAAATGTAAAAATGTATACGATAAACAAAGTATATGCTTGTAATAAAAATATTAAAATGTTATGGGATAGGATAAATACTATGATGGGTAAGGAAAAACAGTCATTAGATTCTGTAATATTGTCTAACATAGAGTAGAGTGACGAAAAAACAATCTAATAATTTTGCATTAACATTCTCCTCAGAGATAGATAATATTAAACATTCGTCTAATAATAATACATGGGTTAATCGTGAAAATTACGTACAAGAATCGGATATGTGTATGCGATGATTGCGATGGCAACCTGTGTCTAATGATTATGTGAAGCGTGTAATCAACAAAATGAACAGCAACATATCACCAGGATGCGATCTCATACGCATATCCAACCTAAAAACGGTAGTAAATAATGTGAGTCCAGTTTTAGCAAAATTAATCAATTTATCTGTGTCCCATCATAAATTCCCAAACAGCCAATTGTGCGCCCTATTTTTAAGAAAGGTGATAGAAAATTGTACTCTACTTATAGACCCATATCTATATTGCCTAGTGTAGACAAAGTTAGGAGCTTCCCTTGAGGTGAATCGACAGGCTTCAGGAGGAAGAGATGTTACTGTCGGTGCCACAATATCTAAGATCGAGAAGACCTCATTACGATCCCATCACCGAATTGGCGCTTGGAACGTTAGAGGTCTGCTAATGGCGGGTAAACTGACCATCGTAGAGAAGGAACGATGGTTCATGCGAGAAGGAAGTGCGCAGGAGAATTGGCATGGCTAAAAGCGCAATGTCTCAGCTAGGGAAAATATGGAGAGATCGCAACATTTCCGTTAAAACCAAGACCAAGCTAGTACGGACTCTAGTCTTTTCGATCTTTTCGTATGGCGCTGAGACTTGGACACTGAAAGCTGCAGACCGCAAACGCATTGACGCCTTTGAGATGTGGTGCTGGAGAAAAATGCTCCGTATCCCCTGGACAGCATTTCGGACTAACGTATCCATATTGCGAGAACTTAAAGTCTCCTCGCGGCTATCATCCGAGTGTCTTCGCAGAGTCCTAGAATACTTCGGTCACGTTGCAAGAAAAGATGGTGGCAACCTGCAGAAGCTCATCGTGACCGGCAAAGTAGATGGGAAAAGACCTCGTGGACGCACCCCTATTCGTTGGTCTGACCAGATCCGCACCACTCTCGACTCGACCTTGCACCACGCCATCCTCACCGCCAGTGACAGAAACAGGTGGAGAAAGATCGCTCATGAAAAAGTGATGCAGAAGGGAGGTCACGACCCTCAGTACTGAGGAATACGACACAAGGAGGAGGAGGAGACAAAGTTATTGAAAAATGTGGATCAAATAGGAAGTTATCTCCGAACCAATAATATCTTAAATCATCGTCAACATGGATTTCAGAAAGAAAAAAGTACTAACACTCTATTATCTACCTTCACTGATGAGATTAACAACAATTTAGCCAATAAACAATTCGTAATAGCTGTATTTTTCGATTTTAAAAAAGCGTTCGACACACTCGAAACTGAGACGCTTCTGAAGGCCATGGAGGAGTGCGGGGTGGGGCGGCCGTTGCCAAACCAATGGTTCCGCGACTACCTCACCGCGCGGTCCTTCCGCGTGAAGGTGGGCTCGGGGCTAGGTGACGAGCAGGCCGTCCGGTGCGGCGTGCCGCAGGGCTCCGGCTTTGGGCCCCTCTGCTACCTGATGCACGTGAACAGCCTGTGCGGCGCGCTGCGCCACTGCTCCGCGCACATGTTCGCGGACGACCTGTGCGCACTGCGCGCCGGCACCGACCTCGCGCAGACCTGCCGTCTCGTGCAGGAGGACGTGGACGCGGTCGTCAAGTGGTCTCACGATAACGGGATTGTGTTGAACGCTGATAAAACTAAATTGATGTTAATTCATTCTCCCTACTTGATCCCTAAAGTTATTTTGCCATCAATTTTTACTCATAGTTTTGTCTGCCTACATCCATACTAATATTAATTAATGGGAAAGTGTATGTGTGTGTTCGTTACCCAAAGTGGGTATTTTCTGTATTTATTCAGTTATTTAACTTATTATATTGAATAATAAGTATTAATTCAAGTTCAAGTTTTTAATAGCAATTTTAATATTTTTGTATATAGCCTAAAAATTCTTGTTCACTTAGTCCAAAACATTGCCAAAGTTCACAAAGCACCATAACACCTTGCCATCTTCGCAAATATTAACTGAACTCATTACCTCACTTCAGGGGTTAAGTAGTACTATAAATTGTACCCGTCGCCCGAAAATTCTAAATTTAGCTACATCTGGCCCTTATGATATTAGTTAGGTCCTTTAATTAATTTCTAGAGAAGCGCTCGAGGAAGCGCAAGAAAGTTCTAGAAACTAGTTTGTCTTTTATTGTGCTGTGACGTCATTTGCTGGGAGAATTTTAGTTGTTAGTTGGTGAAGAAAAACTAGGTGATAATCTAAATAAGACTAGACAGTGAAACTTGAAAATATAGTAACGAAAATTCAATAATACCTATTGTTGCGGAATCTTTAAATACTAAACTGTTGAATGATAATTTCCGAAATGATGGTTTTCGCGATCGAATTTTTCACTAGATGGTAGCACCGTGGCGAGAGGTCTAACTGTCATAATCCACCAATCATGTTTAATCATATTTTTTTATTGGTGGAATTTGACAGCTGCTGTCAAAAAGACCTCTCGTCACGGTGCTGCTATCTAGTGAAAATCTCGATTGCAGAAACCCTCATTGGTAACGAATATCAATAAAGAGGTTGAGGTAACAATGGTTGCACTGTTGAAAAAATATACACTATTATAATAAAACAATTGTAAAATTTGTAAGCAATTAATACCCAAAGATAAAGGTACCTAGAGATTACCTACAAGCACAGATCTAGTAATGCTATGGCTGTTCTATTTAGTTATGTATCTACACGTGACTTCATCATCATGACACCTTTCTTTCATTAATATGTTACCCTACAAACTGACCAATATCATTTTTATTCTCATTTGATGAGATTTATACACGGTGCTCGTGAGCATTGCGAGAGATTTTAACCACGAATTCCTGAGGTCATAAGGAGTAATAAATGTTATATGAATTTAGGTAAACGCCGGAAAAAATATGTTTTTTTTTGCTTTTTTTTCGATTTTTTAAATGCTTTTGAACATAAAAACATAAATGTTATTGGTAAAACTGACGATTAAAATAAATTAGTACTTTTTTTTCGTAAAAAATAGTTTACGTAACGTATTCCTTGGCACTTTGATATCTGTCAATAAGAATGTCTAGACTAGACCGCATAAAGGGTGAAATAGCCATCAATCGTTATGCACTGAGTCACAATAAAAAATGTTTTTTTATATTGAATTGGTAGTAACTCTGAAACTTTTCGAATTCCAGAAAAGTTTATACGACATTTAAGTCTGAAATTATGATCAGGAATACGCTGTGAAAATTATTCGGTTTCCTCATGTTACACCGTGTATAATGAAAATTAGATTACAATCAGAGCGTATTCGCTAGGCTCAATTTATTGACTTTTATTTACAAAAATTCACTTCAATGTTCAACATACAATATCCGATATTGCAAAAATTTTCCCTGAATCCAAACAAACAACTTTCCGTACGACATATTCGATTTTATAATTCAAATCGGTGTTGAACTTTCGAAGCGCAATTGCCAGTATGTTCCAAACTTTTAATAACCGTTTCACATTCGATTCGACGTTTAAAAAATTCGAATTTCGAACAGAATTCGCACCACCCTAGCTGCCGTTAACTTCGACCTTGTCCATAGACAATTCGGAGGCAGACGTCACGACTTTTGTTTTAATTAAAATTAACAAGTCAGTCCGGGCAGTCAGGACTCGACATAATTTGGCAAAGATGGCGCTCGAAAACTTTTGCCCTATATTTCTCGTTCAATATCGCAAATGGCTGTAACGTGTTTTCATTACAATGCTTTATTAACTCAAACTGTTGCTAAGTCTTTGGTTATAATATTATAGTCTACATAATATTAATCTGTCTCTTCGGACGTTCCGTCATGACTGAGGATCGTGGTCATCATCAGGATCTGTACTTAGTGTGGATGAACCGGCTCCATCGGCTTCTGTCCATGGCGTTCTGTACAACAGCGTTAAATTTTGAGGAAGATAATATTAATAAGGGAATAATAAATCAACTTATGTGTGTAATTTGGGTTAACCATTTTCAATTTGCACGTTTCACAATACCATTTAGTCGTAGTTCATCAATTCTCTGTCAATCCATCCTCACGTATAAAAATAGATCAGTAAATCTCTTATCAAAATGCGTGTTTATAACGCGGCGCTATAGCAGAGCGCTATCTCACTCGTACACCGTCGCCGCATGCGGAAACCGAAGCAGTGTGATAGCCGCCTTATTATTACATTTCCTTTGGCTGTAAGTACACAAAATATATTCAACCTTAGTAGAACTTAATAGTTAGTTATTATGTGATTTTAATAATAGTAGTTTATGTAACTGTTACGTAATAAGGGTCCTTAAAACATGAGTGTGGTTTTATGAAATGAGCCGCAGGCGAATTTCATAATAAGATCACACGAGTGTTTTAAGGCCTAATTACGTACAGTTGCATACACTGCTTTATCTACACTCATATTATATATATTAAATTAATTGTTCGGAAACCATAGAATGACCGCCATTGTACCGTCATGGCCAACTCGATTGTGCCGGCGCTCGCGCGGGACCAATCGAGTTGGCCATGGCGGTAACATTATGTTATCAAATTCGATGTTCCAAATTTGAAACTCATTGCTTAACAATATTTGAGCATGCATAGTTAAAATTACGTTACTGCCGCAGATAAGAAACTTATCATAGTTAAATCGTTTGTTGTAATGCTTGTCATTGTCTACGGTTTTTGAACGCATTTTAGAGTACTTACAGTATGAGTGTAGATAAACAATATTTAAGTACGTCCCTCCATATACTCGTATCTGTCACTCGAAAATGCAAGAAAAAAGATATTTTTGGACTTTTTAATATCAAACATGATGGTTGCTTGCATTTATCATTGCAGAAACAAGATTGCCACTGTCCGTCTTAGGGTGGGGTGCACCACGCATAACTAACGAACTGATCAACGTTAAATATGGCGACGGAGCTGTCATCCCATAGAAAACTGTCAAACTATTCATACAAGATTTTTTTCACAATGACGTTAACAGACGGTTTGGTGCAACCGGCCCTTAATCTTGCGGCGTTAAAAAAGGACGTAAGCCATGAATTTTTAGCCTAATAACGTCCATCATAAACCGGCTGATCGGATCATCTATATGTACACCTGAATTGATATACGTAATCATAACAAAGTTCCGCGAAAACTAATTTTTCGGCTGTCAAACCCTGCCTCGATCATCGAGCGAACTCACAGTTGTTACCGAACTTTCTCTAACCACCCCTTTCCTATGTCATATGCACCACACATATTGTTATATACCACATACATTTATAACTAGGTATAGAGAAAATATGAAATCCAATTAACAAGTTTGCTTAGGTATATACGTCGCTGGGCATAGGCCTCCTCTAATGCACGAGAGGGATCGAGCTATAAGTAAATCCCCACGCTGGCCCAAAAGCGGGTTTGGGACTTCGCAAACACCTTTGAAATTTTCCGCGGATGTATGCAGGTTTCTTCACGATGTTTCCCTTCACCGAAAAGCGTTGGTAAGCATCAAATGATAATTCCAAAAACTCGATGGCACGAGCCAGGGCTTCAACCTGAGACCTCCGGATTTGAAAGTCGGATGTATTACCGCCAGGCTACCAAAGCTGTTGTGTTGTTGTATGTACCTAAACCAAAATTACTGCACCCAAAGTTAGTTTACTAACCAAATTAGCTATTATTGGGGCATTTTCACTTTAAAATATTTACGATGATCATTCTCACGAGCGGGCTTCCGCGACGGCAGTTCGGCGGCGCATGGCCGCTCGTGAGAAGAATCATCGTGAATTGATCGAAACATGTAGAGCAAAAATCGACTTAAATTACGTGAGTAACCCGTTATAAATATTTTTTAAATGTTAGAGTCTCACGAAAGTTTTATACATTTTCACTTAGCTGTGTTCGATTAACGGCCAAAGAGGACCCAGTGTGTTGACGATGAGGGACCTTCTTGTTCCTTTAGTCGTCAACACAGTGAATCCTCCTTTTTGTAAAGGGTCGGCAACGCGCATGTGACGCCTTTGGAGTTGCAGGCGTCCATAGGTTACGGTAGCTGCTTACCATCAGGCGGGCCGTATGCTTGTTTGCCACCGTCGTGGTATAAAGAAAAAAAAAAAAAAACGGCCGGTTATCAATCGTCACAAAACTGACGGTCAATGTCAAATCCCATACTTTGTCAGGAATGTGACGGTTAGACGTTACATAGGCTGCTATTTATATATCCGGAAACCGGGATTACAATCTTCTTAAATAGCATATTTGACCTCCATGGTAAAATTTGAACTTTTTTAAGTACTGGCCGGTATATTTTTTCTTTCTTATTAACGCTCGTGTTTTGTTTTTGACGGGTTTTAAATGTCATCTCGCAGCAAGAATGGAACTCACTCGTGAAAATATTCGTGCTATGATTTATTATGATTTTCGGCGTGGTTTAACGCAACAACAGTGCATAGATCAACTAACTTCAACTTTTGGTGATGAAGCCCCATCTAAAACTACTGTGTATCACTGGTTTAGTGAGTTCAATCGTGGACGTAGTATGCTTACGGACGAAGTTAAGGCAGGTCGCCCGAAATCGGTCGTTGTACAACAAAATATCGAGGCTGTGCGAAAACTTATAATGGACGACCGACATGTTACGTACCGCGAGATAGAGGCGACTCTGGGTATTTCTATGACCAGCATTAATAGCATATTACATCATTATTTGGCTGTAAAAAAAATTTGTTCGCGTTGGATACCCCACAACTTAACAAAAGAGCAAAAAGATGCTCGCATCGAATGGTGCAATAAAATGTTAAAAAAATATAACCGTGGTGACTCAAAAGCCGTTTATAACATCTATACAGGTGACGAATCCTGGATCTATGCATACGATCCCGAAACGAAGCAACAATCAACGGTATGGGTGTTTCAAAATGAGCCGAACCCTACGAAAGTTACTCGTGCAAAAAGTACATTGAAACAAATGGTGGCCTGCTTCTTCGGTATTAATGGCCATGTAGCTACAGTGCCACTAGAAAACCGTAGAACGGTTAATTCAGAGTGGTACACGACCATTTGCTTACCGGAAGTATTTGAACAAATTCGTAAAACTAACCAGCGACGAAGAATCATTCTTCATCATGACAATGCCAGCTGTCATACGTCACGCGAAACAACTCTATTTTTGGAGGGTCAAAATGTGGAATTAACGGGTCATCCGCCGTACAGCCCTGACTTGGCACCCAACGATTTTTATTTATTTCCAAATATAAAGAATAAATTACGCGGTCAACGATTTTCGACCGCTGAAGATGCTGTCGACGCATTCAAACAACACGTTATGGAGGTACCTCAGGCGGAGTGGCAGAAGTGCTTTAAAAATTGGTTCACGCGAATGCAAAAGTGCATAGATCATCAAGGGGAATACTTTGAAAAACAATAAAACCATTTTCAGCCGTGTACGTTTGTTTGTTTTTTTGTTTCCGGATATATAAGTAGCAACTGAAACACGACTTAAGTCGTGCTTTAAAGTAAGTACAAGTTAAAAACAAAATGCTCATTTAAGATACGTCAAAACAATTTGTTACTTTATTTATCGTATGGCCACATGTCACTGGATATAGCTACGTATTTCTTCCCTGGGGTAGTAGTAGTGGGAAAGCATCTGCTTTCATTATCATCTGATAATGAAAATCCAGTGAGTGCTGCGAGGTCCAGAGGGGACAGTGGAGCTGCCAAGTTTGTTACTCTTTTAGCACCACCCAGGGATCACGTGTAGGGTTGTCTAAGGTGTTTTCTACGGACGCAGAGTAACATTGATCCCCAATGATCGAATTTGTTACTATAAAGATGAGAAACATATTATTTTATATTTAGATTTATTCTGTGACTCCATAAGGGATTTCTTTATGATATTAATATTTTCTTGATATTCAAATTCATAATAGAAACCAAAAAAAGTGTTGCTTTTATAATATGGTAAAAAGTCTTTAAATTTCCAAAATAACAATGCATTGAAGTTGTAGGACTTGGATCTATGGTATTGGACTTAGATCATGTTTTAAAGTTAAACTTTAAAAGTTAGAGTACGGCGCCTGGTCATATATGTAATACACAGCACTGAGGTTAAGCTCTTAGTTTTTATACTAATTATATACATGCAACATCTACACACATATGACTGCCTATCATACTCGTACCTACATCATCCCATAATGTCTGGTACATGTTGATTACCAGCATACACGATTCGGGCATCGATGTTCCGTCTAATTTGTCGTGTGTCGCCGTGACATACGGACAGACGGATTGACAGGGGACAGATTGTCATGTCACCGACTAAGGTTCTTAATTTACCTTAAGGTTATACGAGGGTTTTACCTATATTATACTAGCTGTGCCCACGAGTTCTCTGTAAGTTTGGCGCATTTTCGTAAATTTGGGTTTTAAGTTTTCTATTTGACGAACTTTAAAGTCGATTTATAAGTTAAGATGAAGAGGATTATTTAATATTTATTTATTTTTTATTTTATTGGTATTCAGGATAACAACAGCCGTAAATATAACTAGGATATAAAATGCTTACATAAAATAAGGCCAATAACAGCCATCCATTGGATTACATTATGTAACGATTAAACATAACAAATATAAGAAAACAATGAGAATGTACAATACACACAAATGCTCGATACGCAAGAAGAACTAAATATGTAAAGTGTTTAAGTAATCTATTTTAATTTACTACATAAACATGTTTAAATAAATAACTTATTAACCTTAATATTATGTTTAAATAAATAACTTATTAACCTTAGGATTATATAATCCTCATTTCATTTTCCGGCATCTTAATACCCGTAACGCTATTAATAAGTAGGTAATCGTCTGGGCGTGTACTATCATACACAGTTATTATAGATAAAGTTATTAACTAATTTTAAGACTGAAAGAAAAATGGAAAATCGCTCTGATCAACTGAGCTATCGACGCTTACACAACCTCGATTAATATTTCCATCAGTTCCTTCATTACTTACGTCACAGGGGACATGTAGTGACATCTACCGTAAGTGTAAATACACGTTAACAGCATCAAATTTCAAAGTCATATATTGGAAAGCATCAATAACAATGCGCTAACTTGAAATTTCGCTTGCAGACGTTACTGCTTAAACAGCTATTAGACATGGCAATTTGTAGGGCCCAACATGTTGTGTACCCTGCCTCTCCCTCACCGTCCTTCAGCTCCCTACAGGCCCAACCTCCTATTACACCTCCCAACACAACATGTTGGGCCCTACAAATGGCCATGTCTACTAGCCGTTTTAATACGAAAATTAACGTTCCAAAAGTGAAGCCCTTAAAATGGCAATTGACTTAACTTTTTCTGGTCTCTGGTCGGGCAACAGCAAGCAAGAGATGTGGACGTGTTTTAGAGCTCCCACCTACGTAAGAAAGGGACAAGCTTATATTCTTAACAATGAGACTGACAAAGAAGTAATAAGTATGAACATAGATAAACATACTGTAGAATAGAATGTTATGAAAACGAATTTTATACACTTAAATAGTACCACCAACTTTCTATGTTCTTTAACTGGAATATATTCTTAATCATAAAACAACAATTATATATTTATCATGAAGATAATTAAAAGCCGTTTCACATGATTGTAATTTCCTTTTCAATATTTTTGACAAAAATGTGCACTAAAAATATTCGCAAATATTCGCATTGAATTGTGCGAATACAAATGCGAATGCGAATATTCGTGAATGCATCTCTGTTCTGCATATAAATATAGTTGTAAATTGGTATATATACATAATATCCCACCAAAAACATAAATGTAAAAAAGGAGAGCCAAGTTCAATACAAAAATTATGCTTGGCTGTGGGCTTCGCCGCAAAAAGAATGGAGATCTAAATGAGTGCCAAGTTCTATGCAAAATCCAAATATGTATTTATAGGAACAAAATAACATTATCAACAAGTATTAAACTCTATTTTTGCTTTATTGGATACCTATAACAATTGCTGTTATTTAAAAATGTGAGATCTTAAAGTAGGTTAGATTTGACTTGGCCAGTTTTCATTACATCAGTCATTTTATAACGTTATTCAACATATATATATCTATATATATATATTTTACCTGATAAAATCTGGCTTTAAGATCTCACATTTTTTGACTTAACTTTATTTTATTTCTGTTATATAGCAAATATAATAATACATATATTGGGATAGTTTCAAATATCTGCTTGTAACGGTTCCAACGATACAATTAAAAAACAATTGTATGAGGCCCACCTATTTTTTTACTTTTTTTATTTTTAGATTTTTTCCTACGCTTACACACAATTACCGAGCTGGATTCCAAATTTCATTCTTCTAGGTCATCTGGAAGTAGGTTAGATTTAGGTACTATATGTCACCCAAGTAACACAGGAAGCATTATGACATATGAATAGTTAACTTATTTAGAACTTAAGGACCGTATACACTCTTATATACGTTCACCGAGCAACTTGACGCATTATATGATGCTTTGAGCTGTATAACGGTTGTATAATGGCATATCTAAATGCTATTGTAAAGCCTTTAGCTTTAGTGCAGCAAACCACAACGCAACTGTACAGCTTTCAGCTGTTTAAAAGCACTTAAGTGCTTTAGGTTCTACAATAGCATTATATAATGCTCTAAGCTGTATAACGGTTGTATAATGGCATATGTAAATGATTTTATAAAGCCTTTTGTTTTAGTGCAGAGAACCAAAATGCAACTGTACAGCTGAATGCGTTTGGTTTACTACACTAATGCTTCGGTGTGGTTTAGTACCTTAGGTTCTACAATAGCATAAATAAATGCTTAATGCTGTTTAAGAGCATTTATATTAGCCATTATAATGCCACGTAAATTCGCTATACAGCTTTCAGCTATTTTTAATGCATTAGGGTGTACAAAAGCATTTATAAGTAGGTAATGCTGCCTAATGCTGTATAATAGCATAATATAAACCATTATAAAGCCAAGTAAGTCACTATATGGGGCTGTTCATAAATTACGTCATTTCAAATGGGGGGGGGGGGGTCTGGACACTACAATTAAGCTAAAAACGCATTTATTTTAAATGACGTCACTTTATTTGGCAGGGGGACGGTTGGATGATTTTAGGGGGGGGGGTAAAAATCATCAAAAATTTAGGACGTAATTTATGAACAATCCGTATACAGCTTTTAGCTGTTTTAGTGCCTTAGGGTCTACAATAGCAATTTTAACTGCTTAATGTTGTTTAATAGCATAGTCTAATGCTGTAGGCATTAATAAGCTTTTTTTAACGGTCACTGAGCTGCTATTGGACTAAGAGCTAGCCACGTCAGATATGACACAATAATGAGAGCAACAAAACCCGTCTGGTTAGATTGCTATACTATTCTTATTGCTAGATCCTGGCATCTGGCAGCTTTTAATGGGTGGAGATCACAGTGACAGACTAGCAAAATGATTTAATAGGAAAATAGTAATACCAAACTAGATAAAAACTGCCGAAGTTGACTCAGTTATAAAGGACAGGGCCTATATTTTAAGGGGCTCCCTGGCGCCAACGACCTTAGATCTGATTCCGTTAATTTTCTAATGATTTATATAGCTTATCAATTATCATATTATCAGTAACGGCTCGAAACAATATAGTATCTTATATTTACTTCAATAGTATTTATCTTCGAGATATTTGACATCAACGTCGAACCAGTTTAGGCTAAAAAAGTCGTTTTATGGTCATAAATTTTGTGTTAATTAGTTAAAAATTAAAATCTCTCCACAGTTTAAAGACACATCAAAGAGGAACCCTAATATGTAGATTACGTATTTGTAAGATTCTTTACACCATTCGAATATCGATAAAAGTGTTTTTTTAGACCATATTTTAAAAATATCATAAAAAAATAACGGCTCATTTATTTCAAGATCCGGCTCAACAGAATGGAGATAAAAGATTCAAGAACTGATAGTCGTTTGCCTTATAATTCTATATGTAGTGAATATGTTGGAATATCGACTCAAAACTGGTCAAAAATCGATAAAAAACGTTAGACCAAAAAATATTGTGTATTATTACTGAAACAAAAACAGTAGGCGACAAACTATGAATCTAAATATATAAAAGAAGAAACTGACTGACTGACTGACTGACTGACTGATTGACTGACTGACTGACTGACTGACATATCAACGCACAGCCCAAACCGCTGATTCTAGAGATTCCAAATTTGGCACGTAGGTTCCTTATAAGGTCTAGGGATGCACTAAGAGAGGATTTTTCAAAATTCACCCCCTATGGGGGTAAAATGGGGGTCCAAAGTTTGTATGGCGAACTTCACAAGAGTATTCCTAACGATAAACGAGTAAACACGTGTTTCAGGTTTTTGAAAATTCAGCCCCTAAAAGGGGCAAATGTGGTCACAAAGTCTGAAAATCAACATGGGTATCGTATCCTTTTTGAGTACTTATAGTACGCGGGCGATGCCGCGGGAAAAGGCTAGTTATATTATATATCGTTTGGCACTACTTTCCCCCAACATAAACTTTTGTATAATTTCTCTTAATATTGTATAGTATTTGTACAGTTTCTCATAATATTGCATCAAAGCCAGTTATCTAGGATTTGTTTTTTTGAAATGGTTTGCATTCTTTGACCTCCACCACTTTAAAGCTGCCAGATGTCCAGATCTAGAAATAAGCATAGTATACCAAACTGACTGGTTGCTCTCATTATTGTGTCATATCTGACGTGGCTAGCTCTCCGTCTATATAGACAAACGCCATTTTGTAAATAATTCATAACCTAAAAATAAAATCATGCGGACCTATTTATACAAGGAAAATACCTATATAATAATGAAATAACTTAATTTAAGACTCAAACTCAAACTCAAACATTTATTCAGTAAGTAGGCCACAAGGGCACTTTTACACGTCAAAGTAAAAGTAAGAAAAAAAAAATCAAACTACACCGGTTCTAACCCTACACCTCTGACCCGAGAAGAATTATGTCCGGCAAGAAACTCGGTGGGACTTATTTTTTCAAAACAACAGTACATCAAAACTAAACAATACATATAAGTGCGTTGTTCTAACAGAAAACATATCAAACCAAGGTTAGATTAACCAACAATAGGTTATAGTTTAAGAAAAATACCAAAGAAAAAAGATGAGTCCAAATCTGACTATTGAAAATGAATTACATACAAGTTTGATATACTTTCTTACCTGAACTGTGTCTTCTAAATAAATTTCCAAATTATAATAATCCATCATCAACAGCTAGAAACAAAATAATTTTGAATTTAAATAAAAAAAAGTAAGTGATTCTAGTATACAATAAACATACTATTTCTAAATTATCCTTAGAGATGTATAAGGTCTCCAAGTGTCTTGATCTATATATTCTATATAATAATAAAAAATATGGATAATCAAGCACCGAATGTTGTGTCTAAAGCCAATTAAATTAAAATTATATATAATCAATAAAAAGTTACGTAAATGTGTTGCCCCAGTTTACCTAAACAGACCTGTCTCCACAAACAGCACCCGTTCACGAGTATGACGCATATCTCAGCCATCGCCTCCCTCAACTTTTCTTCGGGAAAGTGGCGACCTGATCAACGACGCCACCATAAGCAGAGCCTTTTAAGCGAGCATGACATGTTCAAGCTGGCGGGCTTTATTAATTAATAAAAACTAGCCATGTTTAGTCTGGTGAGAAACAATAGTCTGTGCTCGTATTTTACATGCGTGAACTAAATTACAATATAAAAATGACATAGAGATGTACATGTCTCTAAGCGTCAGGATCATTAAATATATATCTATACATATAAATATTTGCGAATGCAAGACTTAGAGATGTATAACGTCTCTAAGTGTCCAAATACTAAATAAAAACAAAAAAAATAAAAACGAAAAACAGGTAATACAGGACACTAGTAAAGCTGCTTCATAGAGTAATGTACCTAATAATTTCTAAATTTGTATTGTACTAACCATATCAAGCTACAGGCTTAAAGGCATCGTTATCCTCAATGAATTCCTTTAAAGTATAGTACTCTCTCCTCAACAAATAGCGCTTAACATAAGACTTGAATTTATTTAGTGGCAAATTCACTACATCAGCGGGGACTTTGTTATAAAAACGTGTACAGTTCCCAGCAAAAGACGTACGAACCTTACCGAGGCGGTGGCCAGGCTCAGCAATCTTATCTTTATTTCTAGTGTTATAGTTATGGATATCACTGTTGAGCTTGAATTCATGGATGTTTTTCCGCACATACATAATGTTTTCAAGTACGTATTGAGATGCTACGGTACGAATATTTGCCTCTTCAAATTTTCCTCTTACGGATGCTCGACCGCGCATTTTATAAATGCCACGTACGGCTCGTTTTTGTAGCACAAATATGGTCCCAATATCAGCCGCTTTACCCCACAACAGAATTCCATACGACATAACACTGTAAAAATAACTGAAGTATACCAGCCTGGCAGTTTCACTGTTTGTTAGATGGCTGATTCGCCTCACGGGGCTGCAGAGCTAAGTTTCCCAGCTAGGGTGCCTATATGTGGATGCCATTGTAATTTCGAGTCTAAAGTGACTCCTAAGAAAACAGTTTGCTTTTCGAATTCCATTGTTTCATCATTTATTATAATCTTGCTGCTGTTAATCTGCTTGACGTTGGGAAGTGTAAATTTGATGCACTTCGTTTTCTTGGCGTTCAAAAGTAGGTTATTAGCCGTAAACCAATTTACTACTGTGGAGAGTGCACTGTTAATACTATCGAAGCTGTTTTCTTTTCTGTCCACTTTAAATATCAGAGATGTGTCATCAGCAAATAACACTATATCATGTTTATCTTGCACAATTTTAGGTAGGTCATTAATGTACACCAAAAACAGGAAGGGACCAAGTATTGAGCCTTGAGGCACTCCGAGTGCCACAGGGGACCCAGAAGATTGAGTTCCATTAATAACCACTCGTTGTGTTCTATCCGATAGGTAAGATGAGACGAGGTTAACTGACTGCTCAACCAACACTATTATGTTAATAATGCAAAACTCGTTCTATACGAGGATTACACAATTGTTTTGTTTATTTGACGCATATCTTTTATAATATTTTATAGCAAAACCACAATAAATCAAAGGCGCGTGAAAATTTTAAATGAAACTCATATACATATTTACAGTAAACTACATTGCGCCGTAATATTTGAAGGATATAATAACGTAAAAGAGTCAAAAACTTTTATAAATTTTGTTACGATGTAAACAAATATGACGTGTCACTCGTTCAGTTT
Organism: Pammene aurita; assembly: GCA_947086415.1. Classification (NCBI taxonomy): domain Eukaryota; kingdom Metazoa; phylum Arthropoda; class Insecta; order Lepidoptera; family Tortricidae; genus Pammene; species Pammene aurita. The sequence continues at coordinate 38,996,881 of OX352295.1, read as the reverse complement.
TTTGTACCGTCTTCGTCCATTTTATATTGCGAGACAAAGTAGTTAAATCACAACGTTCATTGTACTATAACATTTGTTCCGTCGGTATAAGAGACATTTTTGCATTGACGTAAGGTTTATTTTACTACACTCTTATGCTAGTATAATGCTTTTGTATTGCGATTGGCAAGTTAATCGAGAGTACTTATGCTTCTTTTCTGCGATTAGCAACTTTTTTGGCCGTATTAATGCTTCATTAATGCGGTTGGCAAATTAATAGACCGTAACAATGCTTCTTTAATGCGATTGGCACTTTCCATGACAACGATAATGCTAATAGCGCAGATATAATGCGCCTGTAATGCTATTAAATGACCTGTATAGGATATCAAGCTGGGTAATTTGTGCCCATTTAAGACCTATATCAGCACTATAAACGTTTATAATGCTACTATAAAACGAACTCAAAATGCTAAAAGCTTACATATATGCTGTAAGACGGCCGTTATACTGCATTGATGTGTTACTTGGGCAGTCAGTCAGTCAGTGCTAAAATTTACGACTTTTTGACCTTCATATCTTTGTAACCGTTTGAGCTAGCTTCATGAAATTTGGGCTTCTAGATGTCCTTATGGATATAATTAAACACACGTAGTTTTATGTGTTTACGTTAAAGAGGTTTTGAGTTATAGAAGGGTCAAAAGTGGCACCAAGTGGTTTATATACACTCGGCGCTGGCTAGCTAGTTCCTTTGCTTGATACTTAAATACCTAATTTTAATTTTGAATTTGTATGCCAATCGGCGAAACATACTGTTCTTATATGCTTTATACCACCACTGTTACCCAATTACCTATGTTTACAAATAAATGAATTGAATTATTTTATTAAATTAAATTTAACAGGACATAATAAAAATAATTAATTAGAAACTAAACTAAATAAGAATTAAAATTACCTATGAACTTATAACTAGCACTACAAAAACTAAAAGTGAAATAACTAATTAATTGAATTGAATGCGATTGCGAATATTTGTTACTCCCTACTAATAAACAATATTTTCGTTGAACTCACGGCACTTTAAGCATTAAAACATCGACTCTAGATGTAAGTTCTTCCAACTAATATTTAACCACCATTACGTAACCCTCTGGGGCTGCGGATTACATCCGTTGTGGTAATTGACTGGAGTGTACGATAGCGGATATTAGGATGTACCCGGATGTTGGTGGTTTCATACATTTGAAGCGTTGAGATAGATTAATGCAGCCTCAGTAGCAAAAATACATTTTCAGCACGCTTGCTCATAAAGCATGTCATTTCACGCAGGCTTAGTTGGAGTAATATGAATTAATCAGCTAGGGAGTTAAAAAATGTTTCAAAACTTTTTCTCGTCGGAAATGTAACAAAAAAATTCACAGATTTCGTGCCTCACACGACTATCGAGCACATTGGAAATGAATCTACGGAAGTCGAAAAAATATTGTCGCTGAGCGACGAGAAAGTCGGGATAAGGTAAATGTTATAAAATAAAACTACGACGTTGAATGATAATTATTTTATTCTTAGATTAACATAAGTATCCTCGACACGCCTGTGAACCAGAGTTGGGCAAAAATTAACGTGATTGAAACTAAAGTTAAAAATGAGAACGTTACTCATAATCATATGAACATGATTACGAATTCTAATCTGACCGACCACCGACATGAGTAAATCATGTCGATTTTTAGTTTCACTCATGATTAGCTGAAGTGATTACATTAGTAAGACAGTATGCTTAGTTAAACTAACGATTTAGTTGATTAGATGATTAGATTTTGATAAGATTTTGCGTAGCTACTAGCTCCTTCACTTTATTCCCTGACGAAACAGAGCCGGTACCCAGGTAAGTATAATATACATTTAGGATAAATGGCTATTTGTGACAATATTTCTAAAGGTATCATTTGGCGGTTGGCGCTTACGTCTTAAGTTGTATAGTGCAGATTCAATATTGAGCACTAAAAGCGTAAATGCCAGTGGCAAATGTTACCTTTACCAAAATATCGACAGTTTTTTTGTTAGTTTTTGGTATGAGTGTACAAATGAATGCTCCCACTTTGAAACGGCCTGTTCGGTTTTATTGCGGTTTTCGGCTACAGTTAAGGCAGCTATCACACAGCTGCGGTTTCCACATGCGCTTTTCATTCTCATTCTCATTCTCATTCCCATTCTCATTCTCATTCTCATTCTCAGTCTCATTCTCAGTCTCATTCTCATTCTCATTCTCGTTCTCATTCTCATTCTCATTCATAGTCATAGTCATAGTCATATTTTATTGCAAATCATAGTTTGTACAGTTGGTATAAATAGGTACATTTTGGATCATATGGGCCCTGGTAGGGCGCAACAATTTTCTTACAGACTACTTATGTAATAATTATAATTATAAACATGCATATTTAACATACTTATAAAGTAGCTATTACATTATAATTTATAATTTCATTAAGTAGGTAGGCATCAAGTGACGAAGCTACAATTTTACAAATAATAATAATAATTCAAATTAATTAACACATGTCATGTCAAATTAACCTAATTCCGTGTCGTTTAGGAAATCGTCAATTTTATAATAGGGTTTTTGTATAAGCAAGCGTTTTAATTTTTGTTTAAATATGTGTTTTTTTTCCTCGGCTTTTATTTTGACAGGAGCTTTATTATATATTGTAATAAACCGCACGTATGGGCTGTCTGAGTGCATTCCTAAATTTGATTTTGGAAGATCAAGTCTATTTTCGTGCCGAGTTACCATTCTGCGATTTGGGGCATCTTTAATTTTACGGACAAAATGCATGTGTTCTCTCATAAACATACAGACCTCCAGTATGTATATAGATGGGAGAGTAAGTATCTCTCTCTTTATAAAATGAGGGCGAGATGTTTCTGGGATATGTATGTTTACAAGAGTCCGCAGGCACTTCTTTTGCATCAGGAATAAGTCATCTGCGTCTGTACTGGCCCCCCATAAGATTATTCCATATGGGAGCCATGCATAAGCGTACGAGTAATATGCTGAAAGAGCAGTTTCATAATTAGTGTTCACCTTCAGGACACCGAGTGCATATGAGAATCTTGCCAATTTCGATTTGGTGATTGAGATGTGCATTTTCCAGTTTAGGTTAGTATCGATTGTGATACCTAAGAGAGTGAAATGATGCACTTCCTCTAGTTTCCCATTTTTAGACATAAGGAAGACATCTAGTGGATCTTTCTGGTAAGGTTCAAATTGGATTACTTTTGTTTTTTTGTAATTTATTTCCAAATTATGATCTGTTAACCAATGTTCTATCTTATCAAGAGCCGTTTTCAATTGTGTATTGCAGTCATCGCTATTAGTGCAGTTTATCATTATGGATACATCATCCGCGAACATTATACATGTAGAGTCAATCATTTTTGGCAGGTCATTTATATAAATTAGAAAAATTACACAGCCTAGACCACTTCCCTGAGGAATGGCACCGTTGACATAGAGGATGTCAGTCAATGTTTTGTATCTCATGGGTATTTTCATTACTGTAGTCAATTTGTACGAATTGACTGCGGTTTTCCAGGTACGACTTGAACCATTGATAGACATTACCTCGAATTCCGGACCCATACAGTTTTCTTAGTAGAATGTCGTGACGCACTTTGTCATATGCCTTCGTCATATCCAGGAGAAGACCAACAGCATAGTTCTTTTCATTTATTTGGTTTAGAATCTGCTGGACGTATGTGTATACGGCTAAGGTAGTCGAGTGATTTTTCCTAAATCCGAATTGATGTTTGTCAAGTATTTGATATTTCTCCAAAAAATTATATAGCCTATTCGACATGGCTCGCTCAAATATCTTTGTCCTAGAGGCAGAAAAGACAGGAGCTCAGGTTCTCCTCTTACAGGAACCATATATCGGAGCCATAGGGAACCTTAGTGTTACGCAGAGACAGGACCAGTCAAAGCAGCTCTAGTCATACTCGACACTACGATTAGAGTAATAATAAACCCGGACCACATCAGCAAAAACATAGCCTCAGCAACGCTAGAGATTGAAGCACTAGTAATTAAGGTAGCTAGCGTTTATTTTGAAGGCGAGAGATCCCTTAACGAGCGAGCACCTTAACATGCTAAGAACTCCTCAGCCACGGACGCAGGACACCTGCTCCTAGGAAGGGATGTAAACGCATCCAGCCATTGTTGGGGATTCATCACAGAGGACGCAAGAGGGATGCATATTACAGAACTCTCCGAAAAGTCTCTTATTCTATTAAACACAGGCTCCACCCCGACCTTCTCACACATAGGGCGGGTAGAATATACTCCAGCATAGTGAGCAAAACAGTTTGTTCGGACAGCCTGTTGGACCGTATTGAGGGCTGTAAAGTGCTAACTCATAACACAGGATTGACCGACTGCCGCTGCATAAGGTACCGAATTAAACAATGTAGGAACAATGCCTTAATTCAAAAAGCTACAACCAGAAAGTTCAACACGGGAAAAGCAAACTGGGCCCTATTTGAGGAAACAATCCTCAAAGAATTAGAAGGTATAATCGGTAAGTAACAGAGGAAATAATCGGAGCAGCGACATCATCCGAGGGTTTGGATACACAAATAGCGCTCCTGACAAAAGCCACAACTGCAGCCACGAATACTGTTATCCTAGAAATCGGGAGCAAAAAACATAAACGCAAAACAGTATGGTGGAACAACGAACTAGAAGCTCTAAAAGCTAAGACGAAAACCCTCCGACGACGGATAAAAACGGCGAACCCCTACCGTTATTTATTTATCGTATGGCTACATGTCACTGGATATAGATAGGCATTTCTTCCCTGGGGTACGAGTAGTAGTAGTGGGAAAGCAGATGATAATGAAAATCCAGTGAGTGCTGCGAGGTCCAGATGAGACAGTGCAGCTGCCAAGATTGTTACTCTTTTAGCACCACCCAGGGATCACGTGTAGGGTAGTGTAAGGTGTTTCCTACGGACGCAGAGTAACATTGACCCCTACCGTAAACCAGCTACATATGAAGAATATTTAAAAGGTACTGGTACTCCTACCCCAAAACCATGATAGAAAAAGCCATAACAGCAAGCTGCAAGGCGTTTTGTACTAAGTAGGAAAGCGAGGACATCTGGAAAACCTCTTACAGGGTCTTAAAAAAATGCATGGCAAGCCGCGATTCCAACAGTGAATGCCTGTTCAAGTGTCCGGTAGACGGAACTACCCTCATTCCGCAAGAGTCAGCCCAGCTGCTGGCTCAAACTTTCTACCCAGCGGACAATCCTGCACAAGATGACCCTTTCCACAGTACCAGGAGGCAGGAAGCCGGAGAAATATGAGAAACCTACCAGGCAGTAATGACGCAAAGGGAAGTTAGAAACTTCACAAAAGCGGAGATGTGCAATGTGCTCATGCAAATGGACCCCAAGAAGGTGCTGGGTGAAGACGGCCTAACGGCAGACATAATTGTCAAGGTTGCGCGGGTCTCTCCGGCTTTACTGGAAATCTACAACCAATTCCTACGACTCGCCCACTTCCCCAACACATGGAAAGAGGCTTTAATCAGGATTATACCGAAACCAGGCAAAGAAGACTACACAGCTCCTAAATCCTATAGACCTATAGGATTACTCCCAGTAATGGGCAAAGCACCGGAAAAAATTATTATAACCAGACTAACTTGGAAACTTGGAAGGGAAGGTAGTCTAAACCCAAAGCAATATGGGTTTACAACTCAGAGAAGTACGGAGGATGTGCTATACGACACTATAACGTACATACAGGAGGAACTACGGGACAAAAAGATTATGGCTGTAGTGTCCCTGGACATAGAATAGAATAGAATAGAAATAGTTTATTCGTAAACACATACACATAAAAGAAATAAAAGTAAAGAAGACATAAAACGAGAAAGTGCCACGAAATGGCCTCATCTCAGCATGATGCTGGCGCTTGTCAGTCAGCGCTGATCTTCCATAGAACAAGATAGACAAACAACAACATAACAAGAACAAGATACAGCAAACAACAATAGAACAAGATAGATTTGATCTGACATACGTAGAAGGGCCATTTGACTCGGCCTGGTGGTAATCACAAATCAGCTGGTGAAAAAAGGCACAGAAGAGTTACCTTCTCAGTTACCTCAAGGATAGAACTTTAAAACTTATTTACCTAGAAAATCCAAGCGGCGACTGAAAGAGGTTGCATACAGGGCTCAATAGGTGGCCCAATCGTATGGAATCTACGGCTCTGGAACAGACCGGGAGCGAACAGTTCCAATTACAAGCATATGCCGATGACATACTTTCACCCAATAGCCTACTACATTTTAGACTCCATTAACTCTCAATAGTCCTTACACCATGGCGGGTGCTGTCTCTGCATGCGTCCCATGACACGGGCAGGGGCAACAGGCTTAGTGTACCCTTCACTTTTCATTAAATTGTCGATAGGGCCTCTGCGTGTTGGCTTCGGCTCCGCATATGCCTCCCAAATGTCCGAAACACACACACCGTGGTTGGGAAAACCATACAAATAATAATAATAATAAAAAATAATAATAAAAGAAATAACCGCTGAAAAAGTGAAATCAACGATAAAGGCAGGCATGCCAAGTTTTTAACCGGTAGAAGTCCGGCACTACCATGGCCTTCCTTGGTTTCCAATGAGGATTTTCTTGGTATGATATAGGTATGTACTGGATCCTATAACTTGCACTTTCAACAACCATTCGTACGTGTGGGTATGTTCATTACTAAAAATATCACTACATATTTGTTTATAAAATTTAAAGTGCATAAACCATTTTACATTTTAAAGAATAATTGTATCCGTCGCAGTCAAAAATACCAGAAATCTGCACCGACTAGGAATAACTAGTAAAAATTGGAAGCAATCGGACTGTCGTCCCCAAACTTACGCGCTGACGCCAAATAAAAGAAACAAGTGGCTGTCAAAACTTCGTGCTAACATTTAGATACAGGAAAAAAGATGGCGGTCCGCGCCAAGGAACTATGCCAAATAAACTGAGATAAAAGTGTGTGAGTTTACTATTGGTTCGACAGCAGTTTGTGGTACTGTACGCTAAACTATCTTTTGATTCAACTCACTCACTCTTCAACTCACTGAAGATTTAACTCGCTCAGTAACTCATCTATCTCAGTGATTACAGTGTTACTTGCACGCTCTTTCTCACTCATGATTCGAATAACCCGGCCGAGTCAAACGAGTGACACGATGCGAGTTACATCTTTATTAAGGGAACTTGAAATGGCGATGCTGCAATGTAAAAAATGTTGCTATTTCAAAAAAATAGGAGCGAGGTTTAAGCAAACATCTACTGGATAGTAGGGTAGGTCATAGGATTATGACGCTGCTGCCACTGATATGGTCAAGCACTTGGGCTTGCAGCACTGCATTATCGTATAGCCCTCCCCAGCCTAAAACCTGATCTTTTACTTTAATGATATATATGTCATCTGGGAGTCTTATCGAACTAGGTTTAGTGTCGTGGGCTGTTATACCATAAGTATAATTTTTGAACATATATATAAATATATCAAATGACATATTATTGCGCTATGGCTATTTCACGAAGCGACCCCGAGCGATATCGCTTGGATTTTGACACTGTCGGCGAGCGTGTGAAACAAGCATATGAGCTCCGTTGTCTGGGCCGCGATTCGATATGATAACTGACAGTCGCCTGCGAGATATTTATGATATCACACTTTTGTGACAGTTGAAATTTGGGGTGGAATCACTCAAGATTGATATCTAAAATGGTGGACATAGCCATAGACAAAACGCTCTAGCGAGACCTACTGACAGCTTGACAGTTAGGTGTATCTATCTCAGTGATTACAGTGTTACTTGCACGCTCTTTCTCACTCATGATTCGAATAACCCGGCCGAGTCAAACGATTGACACGATGCGATTGAGGCGAATATGCGAACAGATCAGGCGCGGATCCTGGATTTCGTTCTGGTGGGGGGGGGGCACTTTCCTTCACAAAAAACCTCGCGGTCCGCACCTATGGCCCCCATAGTATACCAGGTTTGCAGTTCAGGGGGGGAGGGAACAATCAATCTATTCAATTCAGTGAAGCGTTTTGCGCATCTCTACTCTGAACAATTACGATCGATCGTCGTCGAGTTGGTACGTAAGTTCGATTTGAACTTGGCCAGATTTTTATATAAAGCCTGACCAGAAATATATGATCATGCGCCATGTTGCGGAATTTCATTGGAACTAATTTCTTACACTGGCAATAATTTTAATGACAGAATGATATGCATGTGTGAGTGCATGTGATAGGTTGTCACTGTTGTCAAGTGTCATTGAGACGGTTTACTTGAATAATAATAAAGTGTTGAATATGGAATAATAAACGACAAAAAAATCCCAAAATTATCCGTATTCAAGAGCGAAACATTGTAAATAGTATATATAATAAAGTCGTGTAAATAATACACTCGGGAGGTGAAATTACTTCGCTGTGAAACATTTTCAAATGAACATCACAGCTGACAGGTAAACAAATCAAGAAGTCACTATATCATAGACAATTATACGCTCTATGACTGTTGCCATATGAATGAGAATAATAGCGCCCTCTTGACAATAATCATATATTTCTGGTCAGGCTTTACATATAAACCGCTTTATCCTTTACTGAATACAAATCTAATTTCAAACTAAACTTGCGACTCTTTTTCTGTTAAGCGAGTACCAGCACAATGGTAAGGGTCAAAAGTTTCCGGTACTGCTTTCAGATAAGCAAAACTAACTTGCTTTTCTCGCTTAGTATTAACCCTTTTCCCGCTGTTTTGCCCGTCAACAACTTCATAGATTAGGAGATTATGTTACTTTGTAACCCTGTGTTCTTAACCCTACGATTTTTGTAGTACGAATTGTTTTCAGTTGTTTAATATAAGTTGGAACTCCTTTGACAAACTTTGTTACCATTTGTGGTACTGGCTTTGAAGTGTGTTTCATTAAAGTTACACAATTATTTTAACCCCTTGTGTCAATATATAAGCTGTTACACCATACGAAAAACTAAAAAGGGACCTTTCACCCTCACCCACCAGTACTTACCTTACCTACAACTACAGCCTTGGCCAGAAGTGTTGAGCACCCTTGCGATTTTCATACAAAACTTGAAAGTTTAGACCGGCGTTCCTATCTTTTTTGAAGTTATTTTATCAATTAATTCAAACTGAACAGGCATGTTTTGTTGAAGTAACTGCATAGAATATTTGCAATTTTTCGCACCGACCTAAATTCGCATTTTTGGGACCTCCACTTTTCATATTTTATAGGTACCTTGAAAGTGTTATTAAGTGAAGTTTTCTAGATATATCAATAAAATATAACATTTTACGTCATCGTACATTGTTATGATAGGGAATTGATACTTAACATCAAAATTGTATACAAAAAAGAGCTATGAGCATACACTTCTGGCCAAGGCTGTATACTAGAATTCGACTATACACGGATTATTATTATATATTATATTTGGCAGTTAGTGATTTGCGTTCGGTGAGCTAAAAGGCCAAGTTCCGCGTAGACCCAGTGAACCACCAGTTAGTTTCTACGATTAGCTAGAGTTTAATTGATTAACTTTGCATCCACATCGATGGTATTTATATGGAAGCGATATACTTGATGATGCGACGTCGGCCACTATTAATTGGTAAAATTAAAGCATTTAAATAAAATACATAAAATAAAAACCATTTATATCAGATATTGATCCATACTAATATTATAAACTAGCCTTCTCCCGCGGCGTCGCCCGCGTAATATAAGTACTCAAAAAGGATAAGATACCCATGTTGATTTTGTGACCACATTTTCCCCTTTTAGGGGTTGAATTTTCAAAAAACCTGAAACACTGTTTACTCATTTATCGTTAGGAATACTCCTGTGAAGTTTCGAATAAAATAGTCTAACAAATCTTGATTCGCCATACAAACTTTGGACCCCCATTTTACCCCCTTAGGGGGTGAATTTTGAAAAATCCTTTCTTAGTGCATCCCTAGACCTTATAAGAAACCTACGTGCCAAATTTGGAATCTCTAGAACCAGCGGTTTGGGCTGTGCGTTGATATGTCAGTCAGTCAGTCAGTCAGTCAGTCAGTCAGTCAATCAGTCAGTCAGTCAGTTTCTTCTTTTATATATTTAGATGGGAAAGTGTATGTGTGTGTTTGTTTGTTTGTCCGTATTTCACGGCAAAACGGGGCGACGAATTGACGTGATTTTTTAAGTGAAGATAGTTGAAGGGATGGAGAGTGACATAGGCTACTTTTTGTCTCTTTCTAACCCCCCACTTCCCTAAAATGGGGGGTGGAAGTTTGTATGAAGCATTCCCGGGGGCAATCAGGAAAGGGGAACTGTGTTACCCCGAATTTAACGCGAGCGAAGCCGCGGGCAAAAGCTAGTATCCATACTAATCCATACTAATATTATAAATGGGACAGTGTGTGTGTTTGTTTGTTTGTCCGTCTTTCATGGCAAAACGGGGCGACGAATTGACGTGATTTTTTAAGTGGAGATAGTTGAAGGGATGGAGAGTGACATAGGCTACTTTTTGTCTCTTTCTAACCCCCCACTTCCCTAAAATGGGGGGTGGAAGTTTGTATGAAGCATTCCCGGGGGCAATCAGGAAAGGGGAACCGAATACTCCTGTGAAGTTTCGAATAAAATAGTCTAACAAATCTTGATTCGCCATACAAATTTTGGACCCCCATTTTACCCCCTTAGGGGGTGAATTTTGAAAAATCCTTTCTTAGTGCATCCCTAGACCTTATAAGAAACCTACGTGCCAAATTTGGAATCTCTAGAACCAGCGGTTTGGGCTGTGCGTTGATATGTCAGTCAGTCAGTCAGTCAGTCAGTCAGTCAGTCAATCAGTCAGTCAGTCAGTTTCTTCTTTTATATATTTAGATGGGAAAGTGTATGTGTGTGTTTGTTTGTTTGTCCGTATTTCACGGCAAAACGGGGCGACGAATTGACGTGATTTTTTAAGTGAAGATAGTTGAAGGGATGGAGAGTGACATAGGCTACTTTTTGTCTCTTTCTAACCCCCCACTTCCCTAAAATGGGGGGTGGAAGTTTGTATGAAGCATTCCCGGGGGCAATCAGGAAAGGGGAACCGTGTTACCCCGAATTTAACGCGAGCGAAGCCGCGGGCAAAAGCTAGTATCCATACTTTTTTTTTTTTTTTTTAATACCACGACGGTGGCAAACAAGCATACGGCCCGCCTGATGGTAAGCAGCTACCGTAACCTATGGACGCCTGCTACTCCAAAGGAGTCACATGCGCGTTGCCGACCCTTTACAAAAAGGAGGATTCACTGTGTTGACGACTAAAGGAACAAGAAGGTCCCTCATCGTTAACACACTGGGTCCTCTTTGAGCTCTTTGGCAACCTTACTCACCAGCAGGAACACAACACTATGAGTAGGGTCTAGTGCTATTTGGCTGTGGTTTTCTGTAAGGTGGAGGTACTTCCCCAGTCGGGCTCTGCTCCAGATTTGAGCGATGACATTCGCTGAACGTGCCCTACCACACTTAGCGAGATGCCATTCGCAGTGCCCATACCTCTCTTTTTGGCGTAGTTTAAGGACATACCCAGGTCCGGACGTAGTTTAAGGACATACCCAGGTCCAAAAATATACTAATCCATACTAATATTATAAATGGGACAGTGTGTGTGTTTGTTTGTTTGTCCGTCTTTCATGGCAAAACGGGGCGACGAATTGACGTGATTTTTTAAGTGGAGATAGTTGAAGGGATGGAGAGTGACATAGGCTACTTTTTGTCTCTTTCTAACCCCCCACTTCCCTAAAATGGGGGGTGGAATTTTGTATGGAGCATTCCGGGGGGCAAAGGGGAACCGTGTTACCCCGAATTTAACGCGAGCGAAGCCGCGGGCAAAAGCTAGTTCCATATATATTATCTTGTCAAATACGTAGGTATCTGAGCGTTGCAATTGTTGCTTGCGCAAGTGGTTAACGTATTCGATCTTCTTACTATAGATGCTTGACGTAATACTTGGCGTGAAAGCAAAGATTAACTCTTAGGTTAGATTTTTATAAAGTCAAAGTAAGAATTCAATTAGACGGAGAGCTAGCCACGTCAGATATGACACAATAATGAGAGCGACGAAACTCCTCTCGTTAGTTTGCTATACTATGCTTATTTCTAAATTTGGACATCTGGTAGGTGTAAAGTGGTGGAGGTCAAAGAATGCAAACCATTTTATGAATACAAATCCTAGAGTTCTGGTTTTGATGCAGTATTATGAGAAATTATATAAATAATTACATAATATCATTGCCAAAACTTTCTGATGGGGGAAAGTAGTCCAAAATTAACGCATAATGTAATTCATAGTTTGTCGCCTACTGTATTTATTTCCGAAATAGTACCTAATGTTTTTTGTTCTAATCTTAAAATATAGGCCCTGTCCTTTATATCTGAGATAACTTCGGCAGTTTTTACCTATTTTGGTATGACTAATTTCCAATTCAAAAATTTTGCTTGTCTGTCACTCTGACATAAGGATAAATATAGCAATCTAACCAGACGGGTTTTGTTGCTCTCATTATTGTATCATATCTGACGTGGCCAGCTCTTAGTCCATATAGTTCCCACTTACTCCTCTCAATTTCCGCCTTTTGTAACTAACAACGTTTCAGAGTCTCCGACAACGGTAGCATTTTTCGTGCAAATTCCTCCCTTGAAGGTAACTAAATACGTCAGCAATTTTCTTTAAAGTGCCTCCTAAGTGTAGTCGCTCCACTTAAGGGCGCTGGCAATTTAGTTAATTATCTATATAAATGCTTTAAGCGTTATCAAATGCGAAATATTATACCTAATTAATTAAGTTAAGGACACCTTTGCTTGACAGAATTTATTTTCAGACGAAAATAGGCTTAATTTTGAGAGATTTTTGAAAGGCTTTTGAGAGGTTTTTAGGGTTCCGTACTCAAAGGGTATAAACGGGACCCTATTACTAAGACTCCGCTGTCCGTCTGTCGCCAGGCTGTATCTCATGAACCGTGATAGTTAGACATTTGAAATTTTCACAGATGATATATTTCTGTTGACGCTACAACATCAAATACTAAAAAATAGAATAAAATAAATATTTAAGGGGGCTCCCATACAACAGACATGATTTTTTTACCGTTTTTATCTGTCACCAGGCTGTATCTCACGAACTGTAATAGTTAAACAGTTGAAACTTTCACAGATAATGTATTTTTGTTGGATAACAACAAATACTAAAAAACAGAATAAAATCAATATTGAAGGGGGCTCCCATACAAAATACATGATTTTTTTGCCGTTTTTTGCCGTTTTTATAGATAATGGTACGGAACCATTCGACTCATTCGTGCGCGAGTCCGACTCGCATTTGGCCGGTTTTTTTTAATACCACGTTAGTGGCAAATAACCATACTGTCAGTCTGATAGTAATCAGCCATCGTAGCCTATGCACGCCTGCATTTCCAGGAGTGTTACATGAACATTGTAAGCATATTGGGCAATGTAAATCTTAAGTAGTTAAAATCATGATTTTGACCTACTACAGAGCGCTTCTACAATTTGTATATATTCGTTAAAAAATATCTTATTATTTTCTTTTTTGAAATAAGTATACGATTTTAAGCTAACATGGCCATGGCCAATTGGCCAATTACCATGTATATTTGCTTATTCGAGTACAGATTAAAACAAAAACGGAAAAACAAAAAATCCGTGGTGGTGGTGGTTTTTAATATTCCTTCAATTACGTAGTATTCCTTAAATTTATTAAATGTATTATTATTTCAAAAATTAAACGTCAATAGTAGTGAGAGTTTTTTACTAGATATTTTTATCTTAGTATAAAAATTTTACGGCTCGGTTGACCTTCATTAACTAAGCTATAATATTCGTATTTCTACAAACGAATGTTCTCAATCACAATAAAAAGTTTTGATGCGGCCATTTTGCGAGTTCGTGTACCTGCACTAAACTCGTGAACCTATTGCACAAACGACCAGGTAACTTAATATGGTTAATAAAACATGGCTATAATCTCAGAAATATATAAAAATAGATGCCGCATGCTCTTGGTACTATTTTCATTAAAAGCAAGGATGATTAAGACATGGATGGACAATGCCTATACAAAATTGCGTTCCTCGAACCTTCAGGCTATACGTCTGTTTTCGGTACTGAGTGCCACAGCGCCAACTGTTGAGTCTGGAGTCGAGTTATTCTGTCAGCGTTAATCGCCGAACAAAATATTAGAAACTAGAATTTATTTATTTAATCTTAATTGCACAAAATAAGATGGTACAAATGTCGGACTTAATGCCATAAGGCATTTTCTACCAGTCAACCAATGGGCTTGACAGAAAGGTTAAGTAGGAATTTAGCGTTTGTGGTGACCGATAGATGACGCTAGTGCTTTAGCCTGAAATAAGGGAACTCGATTCTGTATTGGCATTGTCAATCCATGTCTTAATCATCCTTGATTAAAAGTAAGTAAGTAGGTTTCTTTGTCCAAGGAATGAACCAGAATCAGGCCTCTTGACTTCAAAAATTCAAATTCAAATTTCTTTATTTCATAATAATATACGGTTTTGTGATACAGGGGATGGAGCCGCCCGCTTGACTTGAGGTTTCGAAGCATATTTTTTTAAATAAATAAATAAATATTATAAGACAATCTTACACAAACCGACCTAGTCCCACAGTAAGCTCAATAAGGCTAAATTATTGAACAACGTATGGATTGTGTGTTAAATATCTTACGTTTATTGTAGTTATGATATTATTTGACAGAGAAAAGAATAAAGTACGTCTCGACGTTAGAGATAGACGTTAACGGCCTCCTAGCCCAGTCAGTAGTAACCCTGCCTACGAAGCAGGAGGTCCCGGGTTCGAATCCTGGTAAGGGCATTTATTTGTGTGTTTATCACAGATATTTGTACCTGAGTTATGGATGTTTTCTATGTATTTAAGTATTTATCAATATCCATCTATTATATACATCGTCGTCTAGTACCCACAACACAAGCCTTATCAATAAGGTAATAATTATCAATAAGCTTATCAGTAAGCTCAAGCTTACTGTGGGACTAGGTCGGTTTGTGTAAGATTGTCCTATAATATTTATTTATTATTATTATTATTTATAGATAGATAATTTCTTTATTCATTCCCACAACATACATGGCATAAACATCAACACAAAGCAAAATTACAAAAATAAAATAAAAGGCATGCAACTTAATAACGTTTTTGCACGTCAACAGGAAGCCAAGGCAGAGAAACGGCGCTGGCTCAGCATGGTGATGCAGCAAGCCACGTCGCTGGTATTCTGCTGGCCACATTGCTGAGATTCTTATATGTGCCATTGCAGAGAAAAAATGTCCCGTTTTGTCGATATGGAGTTATTAGTAGTTCCTAAAACTACACAATATATGCTATCTATTAATGAAAGAATTAGGCTTCAGTATTCAGACATAGGTTTACCAACAACCTTTCACTAACTAACATATATGTATGTCATTACTAAGGTAACATTGCAGTGGCATGTACTTAAACTAAACGTGTCGGTTGCCTTTTACATTTTTTGAGGTTTCTTTACTTGTTCTACGCGGGCAAAGACAAAACTTTCAACTTTGAAACGTAAATGCGTTGGGGTGATCTATTCCCATATAAGTCTGTAGCTCCAAATCTCCAGTGATTGGTTTATTCTCTTTTATCTGACTACGCGTCAAGACATCTTAGCACGGTATACTAATTGCTAGTTCGTCTGCTCAGTCATTGAAGTTTGTGTTTTATTTGTTTTCGTGATCTATTCCTATATAGGTCTGTGGCTCCAAATCTCCAGTGACTGAGCTTATCTTTCACCTAACCGCGCGTTAAGACTTCTTAGCACGGTATACTAATTGCTGGTTCATCTGCTCATAGTTATAGAACTTTGTCTTTTATTTCTATTTGCGTGATCTATTCCCATATAAGTCTGTGGCTCCAAATCTCCAGTGACAGCTTATCTTTCATCTGACTACTAATTGCTAGTTCGTCTGCCCCTAGTTATTGAAGGTTGTCTGTTATATGACACACATACATACTACTAGACGGAGCATTTTATTACGACTCGGAAAACATAAAAAACACGATAACTTAAAAAAAGAACTGACTTTACGAAAGTAAGTACTATTTTGTGACAGTTACACAGACAGTAGACAGACAGTTTAATGGTTCTCATCAGCAGTTTAAAATGCACATCAATTCTGTTCATAATGTTTTTACCGAATACTTTATTGTTTTATAAAGGAATTCCATTATTCAATTCATGGTCATGTGTATCTGTGTGTATGTCTGTGGCATTGTAATTCCCAAAGGTTTGCGGCTTTACTGGATCGAAAGTCTTGTTTGACAATATGGTTTAAGAACCATGAATATATAATATACAACGCAAGACTTAACGCAAAATACGTTCTTCGTTCTTGCGTTGTATTGTCGTTATATTATATTATTATAGTTTTTTTTTAGTCTGAATGTTTAGACAATGCAGTCTTTAGAAGGTAATCTATGATTCCAAACTAATTTAGTTTTATGTTCCCTAGAAGTCCTAAAATTGAAATTTTCTATTTATACGGGAATTTGTATCAATGTCATGCAATTTATTTTGTTTTCAATAAATAATCTAAATATATAAAAGAGTGCCTTTACCTAGATGCTGATGAAACATTACGTACCATTTCGTACAGCTACTTTTGAAATGTAACCTTGAAAGGGTTAAAATAGGGTTGAAAGGTTAGTCACTTTAAGCATAATTGTGCCGAAACTTAAAAAAAAATTTACAATGACAATCAAATTTTAAAAGAATCCATTTTGCAAATAAAATGTTTCAATGCCGTCATTCAAAAATATGAAAAGTACCCGACAGTATCTATGTCAAAAATGTCGCTATCGTTGTCGCATTTCTGGAGCAATTATAACGTCAACTACGTCACTCATTTTCTTAAGATGAATTGAATAGCAACATCGCTCGTTTCGCGTTGCTGCATCGTTGCACAGCGATGCTTTCGATACCGAACCGTAATCCTTATCAACGGACCTCAAGATTTCGAAGGAGGAGGTTTTTATGTATGTTCAAGATTATTCGAAGACGGCTGGACCGATTTGGAAAATTCTTATTTTTTTGAAAGTGTATTATACTTCACAGTTGGTCCCATTGTAACCAGGTCAGGATGTGATGATGGAATCCTGGGAACTATTTTTACAGCAGCTCGAGCATTTGCTTTTGGAAAGGTGGGGGCTAATTGAAGTCGATTCTTTTTTGTTTCCACATAATTTGATTTTAAATAACATTAAAACTCGTGTGGCTGAGTTTTTCTGATAATCTTCTACTCATTTAATTCTTAAAAGGCTTCATATGTTAGATCTATGTTTTTAAATAATAAACTAACTGGAGTACGTAATAAATCGCACTACTAAACGGTTTCCTTCAGAATTTTTCAAATTTTTATACTCATTAGACTATTAGAAAATGTTACATCTAATGTAGAAATGAGTCTAGTCGAGTCTAAAATCAAGATATATTATATTTTTTATACCACCTTTCAATCCAAAACTATTGGTATTAAATTTAACGGTAAAACCTATTTGCATATTGGCCCTTCTATATACTCATGCTTAACTATCCTCCAAAATTATGTTACGGGGGACTTTAGTGCCTACATTCTGTAGAATGTAGGCACTAAAGTCCCCCGTAACATAATTTTGGAGGATAGTTAAGCATCATAATATATTGGCGCATTAAGAATAGCCAAAGTGTTTCTTACTGTGCTTAGGAACTTTAGTCCTTATTTGAGTGGAACTAAATCTTACTTTCTAACTTTCTTACGTCCGATTATATCGCATTACTTATGACGTTAGTGCCTGTAGCTTATAGTTGCATTAAGGAAATGTATTCGTTATTAGAACGAAACATAAGACCTTTTGTTCTAATTTCGGTATTGTGAGCGCTGCGCATTATTATGCAAACCAGACTCTGACAAGGGTAGAGGGAATATATGAATAATCCCGGTCTGGTCATATAAATAAATAAATAAATAAATAAATAAATAAATATTATAGGACAATCGTACACAAATCGACCTAGGCCCACAGTAAGCTCAATAAGGCTTGTGTTATGGGTACTAGACGACGATATATATAATAGATAAATATGGATAAATACTTAAATACATAGAAAACATCCATAACTCAGGAACAAATATCTGTGATAAACACACAAACAAATGCCCTGACCAGGATTCGAACCCGGGACCTCCTGCTTCGTAGGCAGGGTCACTACCGACTGGGCTAGGAGGCCATATAAGAACGGAAAATTGTTTAGTCAAGGTAAAGCCGGTAGTAATGTTACTAAATATGTTGAATTAGATACAAGAGAAAGTTAATTATTATGATCGATTATAAGTCAAAGTTTAGATCAAACACGGGGGGTCATGTCCCCTGTGACCCCCCCTCCCCCCCGGACCTGCGTTAATCATTTATAAACAGGCCCTGTAGCCAAGATGATAATCGTTTGCAGAAAACGAAACGAAACGCTAAACGCTCTCGCTCACTTTTCATTACTGTGATAGAGAGGATAGCGTTTTGATTCGTTTTCTGCATACTATTGTCATCTTGGCTAAGCCCCCAGGGATTTTATTACATACACAGTGAATCTTCTGTACGTATCACTATTATTAATTCTGTACCAGTTTAAATGAACATTTTTTTTAAATTAATGTATAAGCCAATAAAATTTATGAGATAAATGGTATCGTTACCAACTAAGTTGGTAATCATAGTCACTAAAAGTTACTAAATATTTAAGATAGTTTGGAACAAGAACAAATCTGAAAGCGGTTTGGAACCACGGCGAGTTAGAGACAATTAATTCGTAATCCGGCCTACTCAGGGTTGTCAACAATATACATATTCATTCAACCAAATGCCGAAGGAAAGTTATGTTTTTCGAGAGTATGTATGTACATATGTATCTCTGTGTATTTTTTTGGCACGCTCTTCCACCAACAGTACGCTACGCCAGCGGTCGGCAACCTTTTAGTAGCCAAGGGCCACACTTTGTTAATCATTTGTGACTCTATCAAGCAAAAAAGTAGCATATCCTCGGATGTCAATAACATGACCGTTATGATGATTGTTTTGCACCTTCTAGATCTATAACCCCTTGATCAATCCTGTTCATAAACGAACTCTCAAATTTTACTTATCTGTGCTACAACCTCACCAAATTTCATGAAGATCAGAACAACGTTACTAAAGTTATCGCGGAACAACTTTTAAAATTCAATAAGCCATCGAAATGCACAGACGTCCAGGTAGCCAGCTGTCAGTTCCGTTATGGCCAAAGTTGTCTGTAAGAACTTCACTTCGCTTACGCTCCGCTCGTTTGATTAAAATCAAATAAAAAACAAAATAGTGCCAAAATCTACATCGATTGCTAAGGTCATGCAGCATTCGGGTATTCCTAATATTTTTGATTTATAAGATTTTTTGAATTAAGCTTGTGAGAGTACTACTACTTAAATAACTATACAGTTTCCAAGTCTTTCGCCATAGACAAATGTATATCCTATTTGCTTAGGTGCAACGCGTGAGGTTTAAACACTAAGAGTGCTTGAAGATGGAGACTTAGGCTCTCCAAAACATGTCGCGCGTAGTGACTACCAGAGGCACATTTTAAAATTGGTCGCCCAGGGCTATAAAGGCCTTATCGCCGGTACTTGACTGACCGGCACCCTGAACCCAGCGCGTAGGGGGGCAGATGCCGCCCCTGGATTCCTGCCGTCCAGGGTCATGGCACTCTAGGCACTAGGGTAAATACGCCCCTGGTGACTTAAAGTGTATATTTCACAAGATTTGAGAGCCACCCCTAATCTGCAGAACACTGAAGTTGGAAATCGGGGATCGGCCAACGTCGTTTGACCCAAACTTCGGTGGTTCCAACCTACCCTATGAGGTATCCCAATCCTTAATCTTAGTATTGTTTAGATTAGTTTCACTCTACAGCATCTTGAGTATCTGAAACAGCTTTGTGTCTAAAGCTTGTATAAAGCGTACCTGGCTTTTTTATTTTATCGTATCGCTACATGTCACTGGATATAGATTGGCTTTTATTCCCTGGGGTAGTAGTAGTGCGAAAGCAAATGATAAAGAAAATCCAGTGAGTGCTGCGTGGTCCAGATGGGTCCAGTGCAACTGCCAAGATTGTTACTCTTTTAGCACCACCCAGGGATCACGTATAGGGTTGTCTAAGGTGTTTCCTACGGACGCAGAGGAACATTTTGATCCCCAATAGATTAGGCTGATTTGAAGAAAAAAGTGGTCAATTAATTGCGTAGTTGTTGATAATCTGACGGTAAGACATCTTACGTCCAAACCCCGGCTTGTAGTACTCAGTTTCTCAGAAATTATGTACTAAAAATATTTACCAGTTGTTTTTCTATAATGGAAAGCATCGTCAGGAAACATTAAATCCAACAAGGCCTAGTGTACCTTCAAGATTGGAAGGTATGTCAATGGCTTTCGTAAAAGCTAGTGCTTACGCCAATACTTGAGATTTGGTTGTCAAGCAGATCCCAAGCTCTATTGACCCGTGGAAAAAGCCGGGACAAACACTAGTATGACAAACGCATAGGTGGGTCAATGAGGACTATCGCGTATGAAATTTCCGCTAGAGGCACTAGTGTAGACTGAGGTCTTCGAAACGTCAAATTCCATAGTAATTAAATGGGATTCGCGGAATCATTTCTAAATTAACAATGTTATGAATATTTTGCCATAACAGGATATTAATTATGGCAAATATGAGTTACGAGTCATTAAATGTGAATGTTTTATTTATTTTATTTTATTTTATTATTCAAATAAGTTACACAGTATTACAGTAATAAAACCAATGCACTGCGAACTACAAAAATATACAGAAAAACATTTATAACTAGTTTATTTGGGCGACGGGGTTTTAAAAGCGGAACTAAGAAAATCCTCCTATTTTTCCGTATAAAGCGGAACTGCGCAACACTGCGGCCTCGTCGATATTTTGACAGTTCGGTCTACTGTATTAAATATTATTTAAGCGTTAATTAAAGGTAACTAAAATATTATGGATATACAGGATGACATCTTGAGACGTGATCAGTTATATGTTTTTCTAAGACAAATGTGTGCAAAGTGTGCAGTGAGCAATACAAATTTTTTAGGAGTCCAGATTGACAATCATTTAAATTGGACAACTCATACTGAGACAGTTTGTAAAAAATTAAATAAATATGCTTTCGCTATGTATAAACTTTCCAAGCAAGTTAGTACAGAAGCTGTAATGATGGCTTATCACAGTTTGGTTGCGTCAACCTTGCGATATGGAATTATCTATTGGGGTAATTCCGTCAACAGGGAAGCTGTCTTTATCGCACAGAAGAGATGCGTGAGAGCGATTTGAGGGCTTTACCTTACAGATAGCTGTGTGCCACATTTTAAAGAACTGAAAATTCTTACATTCCCTTGCCTCTACATTTTTGAAATTGCGATGTACATCAAAACAAACCCAACACTATTCGTGACGGTCTCTGACGTATCTGCTAGAAATTCCAGGTATCCTCAGAATCTCTTTCCTGTATCCGCAAATACTGCCCTAATGCGCAAAAGTGTGTTCTGCTTAGCTAGTAAGATTTATAACAAATTGCCTGTACATTTCAGAATGTTACCCTTAAAACAGTTTAAGCGCAAATTATTGACATTTTTAATTGATAAATGCTTTTACACTATTTCTGACTTTTTGCTGTATAATTTTAATGTTTCTGATTTGACATGACTTTAATATTAATAATGACTAGGAATTATATTCATATCTAAATTTATTTCGCATGTTAGTATGTAAGGAAATTATTTAAGTTTTTGTACGCCATCAGGCAGGGTATATAGTGCTACATATATTTATTTACCACCACTGTAATTAGTTTGACATATACTCGCAAATAAAACACTTTGAACATTGAACTTTGAAAAACAACTACCAATTGATTGCCCTGAGTCCTACTAAAACGAGGAATTTATTTAATGAATTTAATTTTAATTTTTTGTCATTTATTTTTCTTTCAAAAGTGATAATATTAGTGAAAAACAGTTTTATAAGATATTAAAGGTATTTTTTTTAAATTATATTACATTTTATCCGGATTAAATGACAAAATTGTTATTAACGACAATTCCATTTCGAAGAGTTAATTCAATTTACTTATGAAAATATTCAAATAAGTAGTTTCAATATCCCGAAAACCCCGTCAAATGAAAATGAATTATAAAAACATGTAATAAAAAGGAAAAAAATATTGTCTGGTTTTAGTAAAAGTCGGGGCATTCAACTGCTAGTTGTTTATGGAGTTAGAAAATAGTAGTTTATGTAACTGTTACGTAATAAGGGTCCTTGAAACATGAGTGTGGTTTTATGAAATGAGCCGCAGGCGAATTTCATAATAAGATCACACGAGTGTTTTAAGGCCTAATTACGTACAGTTGCATACACTGCTTTATCTACACTCATATTATTTATTCTAAATGCCTTATTTGGAAACCATAGAATGGCCGCCATTGCACCGCCACCATGGCCAACTCGATTATGCCGGCGGTCGCGCGGGCGCGTGTCGGGCTGTCGGCGGATCCCCGGGAGGGTGCAGGTGTACATTATGTTATCAAAACTCATAGCACATCAATAATTGAGCATGAAAAGTTAAAATTACGTTACTGCTACGGATAAAAAGCTTATCATAGTAAAATCGGTCATGGTAATGCTAGCCATTGCCTACCGTTTTCGAACACGTTTTAGAGAACTTACAATATGAGTGTAGATAAACATATAACTGATCACGTCTCAGACGTCACCCTGTATATGTAGATACTTCGCAAGCTACGTAGCAAGTTATAAAAACTTGTAAAATATTTATGCTTTCTTCTCATTAATATAAAATGTATCATAAACGTGCAAATTTATGACACCGGTGCCAGGAAATATCTTCAAGATTAGCTATCCGGAGACAGCTACCGGGTTTAATATGCCTCGCTGTAAGCCGTTGAAACTAGGTTTAATACGAATTTGATCAGTTATTAAGTTTGTTTATGACTTTAGAACGGTGAAATGTTCCCCGTTGCGAGGGCCGTGTGTGATTTTTACTTGAAACTCTAAAATTTGACTTATAAATGAAAGATAAAATAAAATAAAAATTGTTTAAATCCATATTTTGTTTGTAACACTTGGAACTTAATAAAGACTGTTAGTAATACTTATACCTACTTAGACCTACCTATAACTACATCTACCCAGAACTTGATCAGCCGGCAGTCGAAGCGTTCGTCTAACACTTTACTGCTGCCGCGAACACGTCTCACCAATGATGCTATTCTCTTTCGCCTGATGGCATAAAAGTCGTCCGTATACTAATAAATCCGTACTTATTAGTAGTATATGTAACTGTTACGTTTTAAGGCCCAATTACGTACAGTTGCATACACTGCTTTATCTACACACATATTATAAATACTAAATGAAGTGTTCGGAAACCATTAGAATGACCGCTATTGCACCGCCATGACCAACTCGATTGTGCCGGCGGTCGAGGGGGCGCGTGCCGACGGTCGGAGAGGAGGGTAGAATTTAATTACGTTACCGTAGGTAATGAATTTTCATACGTTTTAACCACACTGTCACAGATAATACACTGATGTTACGTTACTGGTTGCAATAATGGTGGTAATTATGTACATCCGAACGCGGAATAGAGGATTTATGATATTGGTGTAGATAAACTAATGAACCCGTCTAACAATGATAGTACCAGCTGCCAAAACTCGCAGTTATAGTGATGCTGAAGTGATGGTACTAACACTAAAGTAAGAAAAAAGAGCTGGTGCCGCATTCTAATTTTAAAATAATAAACAATATATTACAAACACAAACTATTTCAAACATAACTCCAACACACATCAAATAATCAAACAAGATGACCTTGCCTGACGCTTATTGGACGCCTGCTATTCCAGAGGTGTCACATGCGCGTTGCCGTCCCTTTATAATCTTGTGAGCTTCTACCATATCACATTCCTATAGTTCCTGCTCCCACCGTTTCGTAGCTATATATTATAATCTATGTATTTACAACTTTAAACCAGGGCATCGATTCGACATGCCAAACTGTGAGACTTGGATGTCACACTTGTATCGCTAGTGGATAGAGTGATATCCATCTGTCCACACGTGTCCACACCTAACTGTCAAGCTGTCAGTAGGTCTCGCTAGAGCGTTTTGTCTATGGTTATGGCCACCATTTTAGACATCCCTCTTGAGTGATTCCACCCCAAATTTCAACTGTCACAAAAGTGTGATATCATAGTTGTCTCGCAAGCAACTGTCAGTTATGCCATGTCGAATCGGCCCCAGTAACAAAACAAATATTTTAGGTTAGGTAAAAAAATACGGTTTTCTTAGGGCATAAAAAACTAAATTACTAGATTGATGACCCAGGGATTCTTTACACGTTTTGGCAAATGTGAGCCCATTATTTTGTATTCTGCACGATTTAACATTGTTGCTTTGTTTGAAAATGAAGATAAATAGTGCAATATTTTCCAAATGTTGATGAAATTAATTGTGTTAATCATAAACTTAAAGGTTTTAAGTACCTACTGGAATATTTTATCCTTATATGATTTTTTGATAAAAAGCTTTTTGTTTTATACAACATTTCATCTCTAAATTAATTTGTGTACCAAGCAGAAACGTAATTTCGCAAGCGTTATTTCTATTTTATAATTGACTGCCAATTAAATTTGAGTAAATGATTTCCAATAGTAGGTTGTTTGACAAGGGTCTAAAGTAGGCCATATCACCACGAGAAAATCGTTCGAGTGGTAATATGGCTTTTAGACCAGAGTAATGCATACTATTTTTTCACTTTGTTTGCGAGGAAATAAGAAAAATAGATAAAAATACTTATTATTTATGCCCAATTACTAAACTAAGGTAAAATTATGGTTTACCTTGACGGTATTTTTATTTTTTTAACTTCTTAGACACAGATACAAAATTTTCACTCATTATTATGACAAAAACGGGACTTAATCGCGTACACTTCTTACTTTTATTCTTTCCAAACCACCAGATGTTGTGAGTGTTGTGTGTAGGCAAAGTGACAACCCTAGCGTGAATGTGCATAATCGAGACCAAGTGCGGATAGTTCGAAAAACCCGCGCAGCTAGGAGATACTGATACAATTCCTCGCCAGTCTGCCTGCGACCACGAGCGTTACGGCACGCTCGAAACGTCAGGAAAATAATAAAAGTAAGTGTACGCGATTAAGTCCCGTTTTTGTCATAATAATGACAGATACAAAATATAAACAGCGGGAATAAATGCCATAGACGACGGTATAATTAGCGCTTTAAAGCGCTTCCAATAATTTAAATTTTTTTTTTAATGATTGTTAAGTAAGAACTTGAAAACACCTCATGTTTTGAGAAATAAATGCGTTTCCTGATTGGATGATTTTAACATTGTTGTAATCTGATTGGTTAATATTAAATACAATGTTTTTTTTAAGGTATTGAATTATTTAAACAGAATTCGCACCAAAAAAGAAACCAGCGTTCCGATTAAATTCGATGTGTTGTGAGTGGTGGATTTAATATGGTGAAGTGTTCTGATTGGTCAATTTAAAATGTTTTGTATTTGTATGTTTTACCATGTTCGTTTCGCGTCGAGGTTCCCTTATTTTCCATACGCGGCATTCCTGATAGGCGGCGTAATGATAGTCCGTCCTGGACGTCGCCTTCATTAAAAAAAAACCGTTAATAATTTTCCTTTCCAAGAGAAAATGACCGAGATACCACAATTAAACACTCAAAGTAACTGTGCGAGTAATTGTGAGGTGTTCCTATAATATTTCAAGAGTTCACTCTATCTCTCCATGATCCCATCATCAGATCCTGATGGCAACGGGGCCAACTGGCAAGAACACTATAAAATTATTTTTTTCGAAATCGATCCAGCCGTCTTCGAATAATCGGTAGTCATCCCTGGAAATCCTGAAGTCGGTTGAAAATATGAACCTCCGAGTACATCTACGCGTGTCCTTTCATCTACGTACCCAAATAGGTCATTCAATTTATTTATTCATACCCTTCATCTAAGTCTAACAATGTCCCAATACGGACTTGTAACTTACAAGTCGGATGCAGATTTAAAACCGCACCAGTTGTGAACTTGTAAGTTGCGCAGTTAGCTAAGACCAGCGTGAGATACGGCTTCGCCTTGCTCTGTTTTACTGCGTCCAATTTTAAAGTTGGTCCATAGAACCAGCGAACCATATGTGAAATGTACGAGTAGTTAGCAGAAATGGGCGGTTTCACGAATCGTTGTAAGTTCAAGTATTCAGATTCTCGGAAATTTTAGGTTGTTCCTATTAAATTTTATTCAAATCTTCTGTAATGCCCAAACTCATACATACAATCTGTTACACATATATTTGGTAAAAACTGAAACAGATGTCATATATTTAAGACAAAGTGACCATGCCCCTGCTTGTGGCTGTATTTGAACCAGCGTTATCCCTAGACCCGGTCGGCGGAGCCAGTCGATTTTTTTCAATATGACGGTGAGCATAAATCCAAATTTGTATTCCTAGCATCGACATATTATTCTTCCAAGATTCCTATTTGCATAATTTGCTTCCAAAAACCAACTGTATGGCCACACACGACCTGATACGAAGTTCTTGGACAATTAATTAGTAGAAGCCACTCTGGAGCACGACAGGAACTTTTTGTCGACTGGTCGAAACAATGGAGCTTGACTTGTTTGTCTTCGCAGTGTGATTTCAAACATATGACTTTGCTTTCAAAATAGTGCTTTTAGTTTATACTAATGCTTTAGGGCAAAGTCAGCGACTAAGAGCTTTATGAGTAACTAACACGGTTATACCGGCTAAGAGCGCTATCTCGCTCCCACACCGTCGCCGCATGCGGAAACCGCAGCAGTGTGATAGCCTCCTAATTCTATGTTGAGTCTGTTGTTTTCCATTTTGGTTTACGTATTTTTGTGCAATAAACTTCAAATAAAGTATATTTATTGTAAAGTTACATAGATATATAAAGGAAAAAGTGACCTAAGCCTCCGGTACCCAGGCCTGGTATCGAACCAGCGTCTTCTGCATTTGCGGCAGACGCCCTAACCTAGCCTAGTCTATCGGGGTCACAGCGGCACCGGTCGAACTTTCCCGTGTTCAGATGATAGGTATTTAGACCATTAACATATACAAAGATTGCATATACACGGGAAAATTCGACCAGTGCCGCTTAGCTGTAGCCTAGTGGTTAGGGCGTCTGCCGCGAATGCAGAAGACGCTGGTTCGATCTCAGCCCAGGGCACTGGAGGCCTAGGTCACTTTTTCCTTTGTATATGATATCTATATAAGTTTAATTATAAACTTATATAGATATCGTATACATACAAGTTTAATTATAAACTTATATAGATATCATATACATAAGTTTAATTATAAACTTATATAGATATCATATACAAAGGAAAAAGTGACCTAGGCCTCCAGTGCCCTGGGCTGAGATCGAACCAGCGTCTTCTGCATTCGCGGCAGACGCCCTAACCACTAGGCTACAGCTAAGCGGCACTGGTCGAATTTTCCCGTGTATATGCAATCTTTGTATATGTTAATGGTCTAAATACCTATCATCTGAACACGGGAAAGTTCGACCGGTGCCGCTGTGACCCCGATAGACTAGGCTAGGTTAGGGCGTCTGCCGCAAATGCAGAAGACGCTGGTTCGATACCAGGCCTGGGTACCGGAGGCTTAGGTCACTTTTTCCTTTATATATCTATGTAACTTTACAATAAATATACTTTATTTGAAGTTTATTGCACAAAAATACGCTCCGCTCGTTCGATAAGAACTTCACTTCGCTTACACACCGCTGCATGGTTCAATTATGAACCATGCAGCGGTGTGTAAGCGAAGTGAAGTTCTTATCGAACGAGCGGAGCGTAAGCGAAGTGAAGTTCTTACAAATAACTTCGGCTACTGGGACGTCTCGGCATTTCGATGGCTTTTTGATTACGAGGGTACATTCCGCGATAACTTGAGTAACGTTTTTCTTATCTTTATGAAATTTGTTGGGGTTGTAGCAGAGATACATACAATTTGAGAGTTCTTATATGAGCAGGACCGATCAAGGGGATGTGGAGATAGAAGGGGAAAAAATCTTAAGAAGGGTCTTGTTATGTTGGTCATTTCCTTTGCAAGTAAATCACGAGTTCTCAGTTCTAGGCAGAATACTAAATGTAAAAATAATTTGATTTGTTCTTTCTTCAATTATATTCATTATTTATTTCAGCCCGTAGTTATGCGCCTTAGCATCTATCTACTTGCGATTGTACTTTTACGCTGGTAAAATTGAAATTCCAGTCTTTCTTTCACTTATAATTTGAAGACAGTCATCATTTACATACAAAATATCAGGGATTCACAAAATAATCAATTCCCTACCCCCGCAGAATCCCTATTTGCATTTACTTTCTCATTTGGGTACGGGGATAAAAAGGAAAACAGTGGCTTGGCTTTGTGCGATCCCCGACATATGCCGAGACAAGGGAAAGCCAATATGACACCTAGTAATAACATTCGGTGCTTTTCTTGTGGAACGTTGAGTTGTTCTATACATTCAATGTGGGGCTGTTTATATAGATACTTTATCAACAACTAGCGACCCGCCCCGGCTTTGCACGGGATAAAAAATGGTTATTGTAGGTTATCCCTAAGAGATAGACATATACCATCCCGGACTTTTTTGTTGACCGTTTTAAGGTGTACAATACTGTAGTACATTATTTTGATCTGTCTTGTAAGGTTCAGCCAGCGTTTGCAATGTAAGCGCAAAAAAATGTGTTTATTTACGACATCACATTAGACACTTCTAGAATTTTCATTGTTGTGCTACTAGATTATGCATGTATTATACATATAAACCTTCCCCTTGAATCACTTTATTTATTTAAAAGAACCGCATCAAAATCCGTTGCGTAGTTTTAAAGATCTAAGCATACATAGGGACATACAACGGAAAGCGACTTTGTTATACTATGTAGTGATAGTGATAATGTTTCAAATTGGCGGAATTAAAAACATAGGACCTAAGGCTTATTGTGATCTATGGCATTTTTAGATTATTGTCAGTTCGCCGCAGGTTCGCCGTAATAAAGAAAGTACGACTAGGTCTATAGCTCACAGAGCCATTTTATTTTATCCTATGGAATAATTTTACATAATAGGCAATAGATTTTATTTGAGTATTATGTGTATGTACCCCAAGTCAAATGTCAACATTTAGACAGGTGAGCCACGCAGCTGTATCGGACGAGAGTTGCAGCAGATATTCTGGAGGTCCAGAGTATGAGTGCAGGGGGCAGCGTTCAATTATATGCTCCATGGTTTGGACTCCTTCACCGCACTCACACATGTGTCATTCCAACCCAAGTGGGGTTTTTAACAAGTATTTGCAGCGGCCATGGCCCGTTCGGAGTCTTTTAAAGACGGCATAGTTGTCGAATCCGACAAGCCGGCAAGTCGGAACGAATATTCCCATGTGGGAGTATACATTGGCGGCAGCCCATTCACCTTTCCATGCCACGAAAACGCTGAAATCATGGAGGCGCTGAGCAGTACATTTACAAAATTGTTTTTATTAAAATTTTAAGAAGAAAATTTGATCTAGAGTGCGATGGTATTATAATCGTTCCGTGCGTGTTATTATGAAATTAGTAAGTTAACGCTTGGTTCGCCTTTTGTCATAAGACAAAAGGCGAACCAAGCGTTAACTTACTAATTTCATAATAACTTACTAATTTTATAATTAAGTATAAACTTAATTATGCCAATTATTTTTGCCTATGGATGTTAAAAAAAACTATCCAAAGTGTCCAAGTTACTATAACTTAAAATTAAATTATTTGATTTTGAATTTGACCTACAACTTTTTACTCTAAATATATTATTAACCAACGCTCATCCCCACCTTTTTTTGGACCAAATCAGCCCAATCTCCTTTATGTAGGTAGAGGGGTATAAAGTTAGTAAGTATGTCTTTTAATAATTGATGATGATTGATGGTGATATTTTGAGGTAGACATTTCCTATATCGTATTTTTTTAACAACTAGCCATATTGTGCGAGGCGACCGTACTGGGCCGCGATTCGAGATGCCAAACTGCGTAACTTGTCTCACTAGGTGATAGAGTAACACACCTAACTGTCAAGCTGTCAGTAGGTCTCGCTAGAGCGTTTTGTCTATGGCTATGGCCACCATTTTAGATATGTTGACAGGACATTGGGAATCCCATGGCAGAGAGTTTGGTGTTTTTTTTTTGGTGTACGTAGGTATCGAACCATGGATGTATATGAAGTGGATCTCATTCTTCGGTCACAAAGTGAGGCTGACAGAGAAGCTTATCTAAGGGAGTGTCTCGTTTTGACTAAGGAGGTAATGACGTCATCAGACAATCAAAATGTGAATATGTGTCAAATGTGACAATTTTGTAACGAGTGCGAGTGAGGCACCGCCCCCCACTATTATGCTCTCTATCGGACCGTTTTTAGTACTTTTAAGGGTTCCGTAGCCAAAATGGCATAAACGGTACCCTTATAGTTTCGTCATGTCCGTCTGTCTGTCCGTCAGTCCGTCTGTCCGTATGTCACAGCCATTTTACTCGGAAACTATAAGAAGAATAAAATAAAATTTAGACATAAGGTGTATTTTTCATGCCGCTATTTAATTATAGTCTGGTAAACCATTTTTTCAGTAGAAAAGCGCGGCAAATTCAAAATACGTACATGTGCCAACCCTTTGTGATGAGACACCGTGTTCGTGACGAACATTTCAATTCACATTTCTTTTACATTGAATTTGTTTCTAGTGCATTTCACTCTCTCGTATTAAGCGCGAGTGAGATAGAACTCCTGCAACGTTCTACATTGAATTTAAATTCGTTTTTATGGCATATGTCAATTGCCTCAACCAGATTATTTGTTACAGTTGATGACAAATCAGACGAAATATATCCGTCTCCTTTTTACACACCGTGAATGTCACGTAATGAAAGAGGTGGAAATACCAACTAAAATTAAAAACATAGAATTTGATGATCATTGCTGCTTTTTTCACTGATTCTTAGTGTTGTCATACTTTTGGTCGCTGTACATTGCTACTGCGTTCGTTGGCTGGCCAGACTATATGTAGTTAAATTGAAGCAGAAAATATTTTTTATGGGGGGCGCTCCATGTAACTAAATTACAAAAAACAATTTTTCCCCTAATATCAACATGTTGTATATCAATCGATAGGTGTTTAAAAATAACATTGAGGTTTTTTTGAACATTTTGTGATTTAGTGAATATTTTCAGAAATAATCGCCTCGAAAGTCAGAAAAATTGAGTGAACCCCCCCCCCGGACGTTTGAACCCTAAGTCCATATAATATACTTAAAATTTGAGAAGATTATCTTATTTTTCTACATATTACATACTTTCTACGAAAATTGTTTTGAACATTATCAGTTCAGCCATTTTTGAGTTATCTCCAAAAAACTTCTTCCATAGGTATCAGATACAACCTTCTGGTATTAGTTTGGTTCTTATTCCATTGAAGGTAACCCTCTATTATGCATGGTCCGACACGCACTTGGCCGGTTTTATGCTAGTCGCCTATGAACGACTCTTTTACTCGGTAATAATTTTCAACTGTGGCTAGAGCACCGAGTAAACAATAGTACTAATACAGAGGTCCCTCTTTGAGGTTACGAATCATGTTGTCCCTTCTTCACGCATGGCAAGTTCTCTTTCTCACTTAGGCAAACGTATCGGATACTATTCTGGCAAACCATTTCTGTCAGTAGAAAAGCGCAGCAAATTTGAAAAATCGCTTGGTGGCAACACCTGTCTTTGCATAATTCGAAAATTGTGCATAATTTGTGCTTTATCTGTGGCAATGTAACTTTTTAAATTAAAAAAGTTGGTTTTGTTAACTTTCATTTTAAAGTTTCAGATTGCGTTTTTTATTATTTACTTATTAATGTAATACAAGTATCTGCCAACTCCGTTCAATAACATGTACTAACAAAGCTTAGCTAAGATATATATGTAGGTACCTACCTCGTGCAGGTATAATAAAATTTGCGTGATAAATATAGCTTTGAGGTTATGCTGTTTTGTATAAAATTATCATTTGAAGTTCTTTCTTTCAGTGTATATAAATCGAACAAATCAAAGCGAAAACTGGTGCCAAATGTAGTCCAAGAACGTTTGTTGGATAGGATGGTGCTCAATATTGTCACAAAGTGATAAAGCGGTATCAGATTTAACTAGCACGCCGCTACCTAGATTTTTATAAAATTATTTTAATGTTTCCCTTCATACATATGTCGCATAAGCTATGTATAAAATAAACAAATACCAAAACCTTACGTGCGTTTATTAACTACCATACACTTTACACAATAATTATACCTAAAATAGTCTTATAAACGAATGACGAAAGGAAATCATAATGAAAGGAGTATTACTGAATAATATGCATTACAATTTTATTCGTACAAATTATGCAGCTAATACGATTCCATTCTAAACTGAAAACTTGTATTTTCTGGTAGATATACTCGATTTTCTCGTCGGACTTATTATTTTAGCATTCAATGTTCGTTTCCTTCCTGGATTTCAACATCTAACTATTGTATTTTGACCGCATGATCTCCACCTCTAATCTTCTGTCCTTTTTATATTTTGGTTATTTTTATTTCTCCGCACCCTCTTATTTATTAGAAAGTCATAATTATAGGTACATATATCAGAGTTTTCAATGATTTTATCTAATAATGCAGTTACAATTTACAAAATTACGACTAACTACATTGACGTACGAAAGCAATGCGACCGTGCCAATGCAGCCAACTTGGAAAAAAAATGTTGGTTCGATATACATTGCTGGTTTTCTATGGAGCAATGCTGCTGTTCGATTCGCCCTAGAGTGTTGCTATATTTTTGTTTGATGTACATTGCTACTGCGTTCGTTGGCTGGCCAGACTATAGTTGTCAAATTCAATGACAGAAATGCACATCCTTGGTTAGGGACAAGGTTTAAGAAAAATATCCACTTCATATAAATCCGTGATACGAACACAGATTACACCTTGTTAGCCCGCCCCACTATAAATTTATCAAACATCTTATCGGTTGGCTTCCATATAGCGATATAGAGCCCATCTTCGAGATCATGAAAAAATAAGTCTTACTAGGTCTTAAATGGGTGCTAGTATGTATAACACGATGTAAATTGTTCTTGAATAAATATCATATCATATCATATGGCGTCAAGTTGAAAATACAAGAAAATAACGTTAATTAATCAGTGGTTTTACCGCTCCAAATTTGTACTCACGGTAAAGTCTACATCAAATAACCTACATACCAAATTCCGGTGGGAGCATACAATAGGCATGGTGAATTTTTTTCATATATGGTATCAATCGATTCGTTTTGTTGTGAGGATCAAATGTCTATATGGGGCCGTGTCGTCAAATGGTTGCAACGGAAGACCAGTGCTGGCCCTGCCGGCATTTAACGCTGAATTGCGACGATTTCGTGGCAATTAATGTTTCGGGTTGAATATGTTATTGTTTATTATGTTTTTTGTAATTGTCATGAATAAATCTTTCATTCATTCATTCATTCATTCATTCATTCATGTTTCTAAAAGAATGCTTTAATTGTTCATCCCTATATTTTTTTATTAAAAAAAAAATGGTATTCAATATTTATATGACGTTCTAAATAAAACAATTTTTTTTAACGTCCTAGAACGCAATTTTTTTATGGAAGTTACAAAAACTATTTAAAACGGGGTATTTACCATGGATATTTGTTTTGTCGAGGTTCCGATATATATTACATGTATCGACATGTTAGAAACTAACAAACGAGGATGGTGGCAGCATTTCTCCGCTGTATCGCAAAACTTATGAGTTGAGCGAGGAAGCTGCCAGCTCTTTGGTCACCAATTGAGTCGACGAGCCTCTTTTTGCGTTCTTTAAAAAGTTACTGAGCACTGGGTCCCCACGCGCCAAGGGTCTCGACTACGAAA
Source organism: Pammene aurita (assembly GCA_947086415.1). Taxonomy (NCBI): domain Eukaryota; kingdom Metazoa; phylum Arthropoda; class Insecta; order Lepidoptera; family Tortricidae; genus Pammene; species Pammene aurita. Next base: position 38,962,581 of record OX352295.1, on the reverse strand, counting down.
GGTATAAAAATGTTTCATGGGTCTTCAGTTTTTCAGCTTCTTTGGCCACCGCACCTGCTTGTTTATTGGTTCCGGTGAAGTGAGAAGCCGCCAGTGTGTCTACGTATATAGCATCCCTCAGGCATGCATGTGGCATTTACTTAAGTACCGCAAGAACACCTGTGTGGAGCACAAACACGGACTCAAAGCCGGAATCAGATTTCAATCAATCAGATGACGGTCCAGATACTATTCGGTTTAAGACATTTATTTCTCAAAAAGATTTACATAAATCACTTACTGAGAAAACAATATTTATCTTAAATCTAAATGGGAGAGGGTAGAATGCAAAAACTGGTGGAAGAGTTAAGAACAAAGGCGCTCGGTAACACCAAGCGCAATGCAACAATGTAATGTTGTGCATAGGGACCAGTTAAACCGAACTACCCGGTGTGTTCACTGGTTAACTTACATATGATTTGTATGTATTCATTAAGTGCATAGTTTGTGGAAAAGCCTTAGAAGACGTTTCTATTTTAGTTTTTAACTTTTTTATGTTATACATTTTTGTACATTTATATATTTTTTCTTTTTCTTTTTTTTTTAAGTATTTTAATTATTTAATGTTATTATTATTTGACTTATTTCTATCCAGTAATAATGTCAATATTTCTGTACCCATCCTTTTCTATGTATATGAATGAAGGATGTGCAAGATGAGTAGAGAAATAATGTCATTATTACTGACAGTGTCTGGAAAAGCTGTCCACCCGTCACCAAACCTGTTTGGTGACGGGTAAGCCGGTAGCCAGTGCTGCGGCTTAGGAGTGAGTGACTCAGAAGAAATTTGGCACAATACGTCGTCCCAGCTCCAATGGCAATTTGGATGGGTAAAAACATCCTGACCCGCCAACCACTTCAACAAGCTTTTTTGACCTCCTCTAAGCCCACAGTTCCATGGTTTGGGGGTGGGGGTCCTGTAAGATTTTAGTGACTTTACCTACGAGGCTGGCTGAGCTGTAGACGGAGGAGTGTCTTACAGTTGATGTTATGAAGCCGACTATTTCTTAAAATGGTCTTAAATCCTTATGCGCCCACCGGTATGGTCTTAAATTTGGTATTTTCTTACTAAACGGGTCTTACAGCTTCTGTAAAAATTTCGAGCAGTAAGCTCAAAAATAAATTAAGGCTCAACAAATTGCGATTTCAACTGGTCTTAAAACCTTATACGCCCACCGTAATGGCCTTAAATTTGGTAAGTATGTAGATTTTGTGGGTGGTTAAGTAAGTGGGCTTCGCCGTGTGTCCAAATTTAAGCGTAACGATAAATTAACGTATTTTTTTTGTATTTTCAACTTGACGCTACACATACTAGCGCCCATTTACGACCTTTAAGACTTATGTTTTCAATATCTCCGTGATGGGCTCTACAACGCTGTCAACGCTATATGGAAGCCGACCGGTAATTTTAGATTTTTGATAAATTTACAATATAGCCGGCACCAGTATCTATAATGTTTAAGTATTGAGGTATCAGATGTCAAACAATCCTTTAAGGCACTGACTACCAGGCTACCGATAGTAATGATGGAGGCGACCTCTAGTAATTGCCCCCACGAAACTTTTGCGCGAAGTTGATTTCTGACTATTCAAACTAGGTAAGATGCCTACTAGAAGTAATTATAAAATTGATATGATTTTAAGACATTTTCACTGAGAGCACATTAATATTTATAATTTTTATGATTTTTAATTGTAGGTATTTATTAAAAATATATAACTGTTAAAATATAATTGATTGGCATTACCTATTTAACCTAAAGTTCAATTAACATGCCATAAAAGAAATGTCGATATCTGGCCGAGGAGCGAATGGATAAACATCAAAAAGTGCGATGAGTTGTAGGTGTTCTTCTACCCTGCTGCTGGGAATATCTCTACAGTACCCTGCATTCACTGTGCTCTGCATTATTTTGTGTAATTTGGATGCTATGTTAGAGTAGATTTCCTCCGATTAAGCAAGCCACTAGCAATAAATCTCCTACAACGCCTTGACTGTATGCGGCTGTATAGCCATTCCCCATGTACATGTGCATGTGGGATACTACATGCGAAGACACACTGGTGGCTTCTCACCTCACCGGATCCAATAAACAACAGATGCGGTGGCGAAAGCAGCTGAAAAACTGAACACCCTTTAAAAAATCGATGTTTAAAGAAACAAGTATGTATAGTTTAAAGTGCCATGTGTAACCATATCAATTCATTATATAAGAAATATAATATGATATAATATTGGAATATAACTTACACGTAAGTCAGTCAGAGACACAATTACATTTACTTGCAGTAAACGTCAACTTCTTTTTTGAAATGAAGACCCATTGGTTTTCATATCCCGAGTCTCCTAAATATAGTGGCAATTAGTTATAATCATGAGGATTATGACTAGTACTACTGTGCACTGTATTTATTTACCTGATATGTTTATATTTCCATAACATCCTCAACTCTCAGGATTAGGAATCATCATCATCATCATCATCATCAGCCTATATTAGTCCACTGCTGGACATAGGCCTCCCCTAATGAGCGCCATAGCGCCCTGTCTTCAGCTTGCCGCATCCAGCATCTGCCTGCAGTCTTTCGCAGATCGTCATCCCACCTGGCCAGAGGGCGTCCTACACTACGTTTGCCGAGACGCGGTCTCCACTCAAGAACACGTTTACCCCAGCGGTTGTCGGTTCTTCGCGAGATATGGCCGGCCCACTGCCACTTCAGCTTGCTAATTCTTTGAGCTATGTCGATAACTTTGGTTCTCTGTCGGATGTATTCGTTACGAATCCTATCCTTCAGAGAAACTCCGAGCATAGCTCTTTCCATAGCTCGCTGAGCGACTTTGAACTGGTGGACCAGCCTTACCGTGAGTGTCCACGTCTCAGCTCCGTAGGTCATTACGGGTAGGACGCACTGATTGAAAACTTTCGTTTTCAAGCATTGCGGTATGGATGACGAGAAGACTCGGCGTAGTTTCCCGAATGCTGCCCAGCCTAGCTGGATCCTCCTTTTGGCCTCCTTCTCAAAATTGTTTTTACCTAACTGCAGGATCTGCCCAAGGTAGGCGTACTCAGAAACAATTTCAAGATGGTGGCCATGTACGACGACCGGTCCCGGATCAATGTGGCCATTGATCATGACTTTGGTTTTATCCAAATTCATGCCAAGACCGATGCGTCGCGAGGCTGAAACTAGGCCGTCCAGCATCTGGGTCAGCTCCTCTAGCGACTCCGCCATTACGACTATGTCATCAGCGAATCGCAGGTGTGAGATGTAGTCGCCGTTTATGTTTATGCCCTTACCTTTCCAGTCCAGCGTCTTAAACATGTCTTCCAATGCGCTCGTGAACAGTTTCGGGGATATGACATCCCCCTGTCTCACCCCTCTGCGCAATGGGATGGGTTTAGACTGCTGGCCCTGTACTTGGACACTCATAGTGGCGGCTTCCGAGAGACATCTCAGCACCTCGATATAACGATAGTCTACTTGGCATCGCTGTAAGGATTCCAGAACAGCCCACGTTTCCACGGAGTCGAAGGCCTTCTCATAGTCCACAAAAGCGAGACACAGGGGCTGATTATACTCTTCGGACTTCTGTATAATCTGCCTCACTGTGTGTATGTGGTCTATGGTGCCATATCCTCCGCGGAACCCAGCCTGTTCCGGTGGCTGGAACTCGTCGAGCCTCCTGGCGAGACGATTCGTGACCACTCGTGAGAAAAGCTTATAGACGTGGCTCAGAAGTGTGATGGGTCTGTAGTTTTTAAGGAGGGTTTTATCACCCTTCTTAAAAAAGAGCACCACCAAACTCCCGCTCCACGCCTTAGGAGTTCTCCCACTGTGAAGGACGGCATTGAAGAGGTTCTGCAGCTCCTGTATAACAGGAGCTCCTCCTGCCTTCAGAAGTTCTGAAGTAATACCGTCCTCACCGGGGGCTTTTCCATTTTTAAGCTGCCTCAGAGCTAACACGATCTCGTCTTGACTGATGTCCGGCAGTTCGTCGGTATAGTGGCGTGTCAGGGTGGCTCTGGAATCATGGTCATCTCGTTGAGTGTAGGGGGCATGTGCTGAGTACAGCCGGCCATAAAAATCCTCTATCTCGGCGGAGATCTCCGGCTTCGACAATACGGTCCTCCCGTCGTGCGTTTTAAGCTTCGTCAGGTGGCTCCTGCTAAGCTGCTGAGTGAATACTTTGGACCCTCGGTTTCGCTCTATCGCCTCTTCAATGAGGCGTGTGTTGGAGCTCCGAAGGTCGCGCCGTACCATCTTCGCAATTCGCTTGTTCAGGTCTGACCTCTCTAACGAAGTCGCTTGGGTGGTATCCCGTCTTCTTGTCATCAGCCCCAGAGTCTCATCCGAGAGTTTGGACTTTCTGCCAGTATGCTGTTTTCTGCAGAACTTGATACCCTCGTCCCTCAGCGTTTCGACCAGATTGTGTAGGGTCTCGTCAGCGTCATCAGTGGGTTCCAAGGCAACAAATCGATTCCCGAGAAGCTGCTGAAACTTCTCGGTACCCGCGATGATTTGGATTGGGTTAGGCCGGAGCGTGGACTTCATCAGACGGTTTCTTTCAAGCTTCAAGTTGATATTCAGAGAGCCTCGGAGCAGTCGGTGATCGGATCCGGTATTGAACCTGTTGATCACTGAGACATCTCTGAATATGTGCTTGCTATCCGTCAAGATGAAGTCGATCTCATTTTTTGTCACAGTGTCGGGGCTCTGCCATGTCCACTTCCTTTGAGGCTGTTTCTTAAAGAAGGAGTTCATTAAGAACAGCTCCTCTTTCTCAAGGAAGTTGACAAGCATTTGCCCCCTGTGATTCCTAACTCCATAACCATGCGGGCCTATTCGGGATTCGTTGCCAGTCTGGATTCCCACCTTGCCGTTAAAGTCCCCCATAACAACGTTGAAGTGAGCCTTTGTGGTGTTGTGCAAGGCTTTGGATATGTCTTCATACATATCCTCCACTTCATCATCCGAGTGTGCCGAGGTCGGTGCGTAAACCTGAACTACCTTCATGCTATACCTCTTGGAAAGCCGAAGGATCAGGTACGCTACCCTGGTCGACACACTGGAGATTTCTTGGACGTTGTTAGAGAGAGCCTTATTGACGAGAAAACCTACGCCACCCTGGGATGTTTTATCACCCTCGCGAAAGTAGAGAAGATGGCCCGAGTCTAGGGTTACGGTGTCCTCCCCCTCTCTACGGACTTCACATAACCCAAGAACATGCCATTTAATGTTCTCTAACTCCACTTCCAACTGCGCTAGATGATGGTCAAGCCTCAGAGTGCGTCCGTTAAACGTTGCCAGGGTCAATTTTGAAAGTGTGTGGTAGCCTGTTGTAGCCCGGGGATTCCTAGCACCCCCTGCCCCGCCGTTACCGTGGCCGCTACCATGGCCAGGAATAGCGAGGCGGCCGGGAACTGGGGGCCATTTCTTGGCTAAACTCAACATCAAGGGGTAATGCCCATAATCCCCACGCTGGGCATGCGGGTTGGGGATCGCAGTTTGGTGGTGGGATTGTTCTGCAGGGGCGCTGCTGCCCGCCCCCCGGTATGTCCCTTAGTCGCCTCTTACGACACCCACGGGAAGAGTTGGGGTGGAGCAATTCTAAGCCGGCACCACACGGCAAAGGTAGGATTAGGAATACCTTTGTAATATAAGAGTCTTACATTAGATTAGAATCTATGAAGAATATGTGTAAAATTGTTTGAAGGGTCTAAAACCTTAGTTAAGTTAGGAGGCAGTAGTAGGAGCCAAGTTTGAACCCGCGATCCTAGAGCGTAAGTCGGGCGTCTGGCTGTCAGGCTACCAGAGTTTGTTTTGATAATTACTATACTGTTGCTCCATTTTTCTACTATGTTTATCTGCGTGAAATATCAAATGTCAAACAATCCTTTAAGGCACTGACTTCCAGGCTACCGATAAAAATAACGGCCTCCTAGCCCAGTCGGTAGTGACCCTGCCTACGAAGCACGAGGTCCCGGGTTTGAATCCTGGTCAGGGAATTTGTTTGTGTGTTTATCACAGATATTTGTTCCTGAGTTATGGATGTTTTCTATGTATTTAAGTATTTATCCATATTTATCTAATATATATATATATACTCGTCGTCTAGTACCCATAACACAAGCTTTACTGAGCTTACTGTGGGCCTAGTTCGATTTGTGTAAGATTGTCCTATAATATTCATTTATTTCTCGAATTTAATTTCTTTTCTGATGTTTTTGAAATGCCTCAAACTTTCCATAGACGTTGACGTAACAAAGACTGCAGCACTATAAGTAGGTATTAAAACAGACCAAAACATTGCAAAATTAAATAATTATATTATTAGTAGTTAGGTTTTCTTATTAAAATTATTTTCTTGTGTATGAATGCTTTTTCACCACATCAGCACCACCGCCTATCTTGATTTTTTTAAAGCGTCAGTAAATTTGTTTTTTTTTTTCACAAGGGAGAACAGTAATTACTTTACGTTATAGAACGATGATTTTGAACCATAAATATTTGGCAGAATTAATTTGTTTTGTTTTATGTATTTACCTAAGCTCGTATTTTTTTGCCGTGGCGTGGTGAAAAATGTTGTAATACTCTCGGCAGCAGTTTGTTTGCTTCTAGTGCCCCCCGCAACGCTCAACATACCACTTTTTTAACCATACACTCGTTATAATTTTGTAATCTTTCACTTTTTCGGGTCTCGATATAAACACGTGAGATAGATATCAAGGTTGTATTCTTGATATTATAATTTATTTACACTAAACCTTTTCTACGTAATATTGGATCTACGTGGTCGGTTTACAAGTCAACGTATTGTTTTATTTCTTGCCACAAAAACATTTATTGGTTACAAGAAATCTTAAAATCATTCATACCAGTCATTTTTATTCAATATGTAATATTTGTCACATATCTTTTACCCAAAGCACATGCATCGTCAAATCTAAAAAATTGCTTGTAAGCCGTCTATGTAGACTACCCTAGTTCTAGCCTAGTATTTTAGCACGAAAATACACGTATGATTTACACACATACTCACACACGTATTTAGTTTCAGAAGACATTCAGAGATGTCGCTTTCAAATGAGTTTTCATAAAATGCTTCAAGGCTCTCTTTACCTACTAGAGGTAAATAAATGCCTTACGTGGGATTCCCAAAATTTACTGACGTCAACGTCAAAACAATAAGATGGCGCCCATGCCAATAGAGAAATTCCTCTAGCGAGACCTGTTGATTTTGACGTAGGTGGTTAGGTGAATCAACTGTCACAAAAGTGTGATATCATAGTTGTCTCGCATGCGACTGTCAGTTATGCCATGTCGAATAGACTCCCTGGTTCACTATTGTCTTGCAGAAACTTTTTTGACATATATTTGTTTTGCATAATGATGCTTGGCAGAAATAACGTTTGGCAGAAACACCTTATGCAGAATATGCTTTGGCATAAATCATTTCGCAGATTTTTATATTGTCGAATCTTATATTGGCATAATTTTTTGTTTGAATAATATTTAAGCGGCATAAAGTTGTAAAGCCGATTTTTTTTAAATTACAAGATAATCTTCATTGTCTTATCATATTCAGGGATGGCAAGTTTGATAGATGAGTGCAGGAGAATGTTTGAGAGAAATGAATGTGTTATTTAATTAGTTATATATACTGAGTTTGTGACGCTATGGTGTTAGCTGTAAGTTGCAAATATAATTTCAATAAATATATATATATATATATATATATATATATATATATATATATATATATATATATATATATATATATATATATTGTACACGACATATGCGGGATCGGATGTATTGCTCATAAGAACGTGTAGGCGCTGTAATGAGCATATTTGTGTCGGTACTCCGGTAAATGAAATTATTATCTGCCAATACCAGGCTGCTACGTGAGAGTTATCGCGGTATGCTCGAGCCACCCTGAGAGCAATGGCCCGTTGCGGCCGCGACAATTACTTTTACCTAACCTAACATAACCCACTTTTCTGGCAACAGTTTGTTTCCGCGGGGGCCGCAGTTCTAACCTAACCTAACCCAATTTTCTGGCAACAGTTTGTTCCTGTGGGGGTCACAGTTCTAACCTAACCTAACCCACTTTTCTTGCAACATATTGTTTCCGCGGGGGTGGCAGTTCTAACCTAACCTAACCGACTTTTCTAGCGACAGTTGTTTCCGCGGGGGTCGCAACTCTAACCTAACCTAATCCATTTTTTGGCAACAGTGTGTTTCCGCAGGGGTCGCAGTTCTAACCTAACCTAAGTAAATCTAAATTGGTTGGAACTTAAATTCTACTACGTGAAATTTACCTAAACCACTTTTCTGCTAGCAGAAAATAATTATGCTATTGTAATAGTATGCTAAAGGATTATTATGATACATAAAATAATGCTAAACTAAAATAGACCAAAGTAGTGTTCTGCAAAATAATTTGCTGCATAACGTGTCGTATGCGTAGTAGTAGTTATGCCAACTATACCTTTATGCAAAACTACCATTCGACCAAAAGTGTTTCTGCAAAACATGTTATGCCAAGTGTATTTCTGACCAAAAATTTTCTGCCAGATGAGGGTAACCCGACCGTACTAAACAACTTTTACTATGGGACCAACTTCGAAATCACAATTTTTTTTAGCTGTTCGGCCGATCGGATGGCGACGTTTTCCATGGAGGCCAAATTTTTTTTTAAATAACGGATTGTGGAACACGAAACATTTCAGTAAATTCTTCATTCCAGACCAGGCCTCATAAATACGTTAACGACTTGGTCCGACTTAACACGTAAGATATGGCTGATGACAGAAAAAATGTCTGGCGCATAATTTCGTAAAAGAAAATTAGAGAAACAATTATCGTTAGAAAAGCAAGCAGAGTCATTTAAGATATACCTTCGTCAAATCTTTAAGAACCACAACCAGGCAAAAGTACAGATAATTTAATAAATGAAACAAATAATCCTCTGATAGAGAGCAGAAGATATAGAAGATCCCGCACTATTTTTAGAAATAGAAAGTGACCTACAAGTCGCACAACATAGTGTTATTAAAGATTAGGAAATTGAAAACGAAATTGTAGAAAGAACTTGGGATATCTTTTCGGATAATCTGCGGCAAATTCTCGTCGACCACGGGCCGAATCAGTTGCAAAATATCGACTTCCCATTAGATAACAATCAAAGAAAGTTTTCTAAAATGCACTATAAGAGAAAATTAGTTAACGGTGAATGTGTCTCGTTCATGGCTGCAATATTCGGTTTCAAGGTATTCTGTTTCGGTTCTAAGCTATTTTCTACAGACGGAAAATCTGCTCTGTGTAACAAAAGGGTAAATGACTGGAAGAATATATATATACAATATTATCACCAATATTCCACCAAGAGTGGAAAGAGCTTGAGCTTAGTTTGAAAAATAATAAAACTATCGATGAGGAAAAAATACGCCTAATACGGGATGAGAAAAAATACTGGCAACAGATTCTTGAAAGGTTATGGTTAGGTTATTTGCATTAGTGAGAGTTCTAGCAGGTATAACTTAGCTTTCCGTGGATCTAATGATAAAATATTCACTTCTGACAATATAAACTTTTTAAAGTTTGTTGAATACTTCGCATTATTCGCTTCTGACACCAGAAACTTTTTTAAGGTTGGTTAAATATTTGGCATTATTCGATCTCATAATGCATGAACATCTCAGAAGAGTCATTCAAAAAGACATTCATGTCCATTACCTCGAAAAAAATATCCAAAATGAGTTGACCGGTATTTTAGCTAAAGCTGCCCAGGAGAATATACTAGCTTCTATTCATTCAGCTAAATATTATTCCATAATTCTCGATTGCACACCTGACGTAAGCCATGTTGAGCAAATGACCAATATCGTTCGGATTGTAGAATTAATTAATGATGACAATAAAAACCAAGAATGAAGGAGTGAAATTAAATAATGTTTTTTTTAAGATTTTTTTTTTTTTTTTTTTATACCACGACGGTGGCAAACAAGCATACGGCCCGCCTGATGGTAAGCAGCTACCGTAACCTATGGACGCCTGTTACTCCAAAGGAGTCACATGCGCGTTGCCGACCCTTTACAAAAAGGAGGATTCACTGTGTTGACGACTAAAGGAACAAGAAGGTCCCTTATCGTCAACACACTGGTGATTTATTCCTGTTTCAGACACTAACTGGCGCTGGTTTAACCGAAAAGATTATTACTAAATTAAATGAGATGCCCCTCTCACTAGAAAACTTGCGTGGGCAAGGGTATGACAACGGAAGTAACCTGAGAGGTAAAAACAATGGGGTTCAAAAAAGGATCTTGGATATGGATCCCCGCGCATTTCTTGTACCATGCAGTTCATAAACATTAAATCTGATTGGAAATGATGCTTGTAAATGTTTCCTGGCAGTTACATCTTTTTTTAACTTGGTTCAAAATAAATATGTATATTCTTCTACTTCAACCCAACGTTGGGTCTTATTGCGTCATGTGCCTTCCTTGACACTGAAACCTCTGAGCGATACAAGATAGGAAAGCCGAATTGATGCCATGCGTCCGTTACGTTACCAATTGGCTAACGTCCATGATGCTCTCATGGACATTTACGAAGATCATACTCAGACAGGTTTGACTGGAAACCAAACTCGATTCGAGGCTCAGTCCATTGCTAAAAATTTGTAGCATCTCTGGTTGTATGGTACAATATCTTGTTTGAAATCAGTTTGACCAGCAAACTTCTGCAAAGAAAACGGTTTGATCCCACAGCTGGTACATATGCTTTGCTTAAAACAAATACCTTTTTAGAAAACAGTAGAATCGATTTGGCTTTTGAAAAGATGTTGGTAGAAGCAAAAGAAATTACAGATAAAGTCAATATTCCTGCATCTTTTGCATTAGAATTAAATCCTGACCGTTTAAGTACAAAAAAAGGCAATTTGACTATGAAGCAGAAGACGAGCCTATTGTTGACGAAAAAGCAAAATATAAAATCAACTTTTATTTTGCTAAATTGGATACGGCAATCAGTTCCGTTGATGAGAGGTTTACTCAGACGAAACATATTAACCAAATTTTTGGTTGTGTATTCAACGTGCATAAAGTGCAGAACAAAACATCTCAAGCAGTTCTGGAAGACTGCAAATAATTGGAACAAGCTCTCAGTCACGAAGACTCCAAGGATATGGATGCAACAGAGTTATGCAGCGAACTACAAGCTGTTGCAAGAAAGACATCAAATAATACTACTGCACAAGGAGTGTTAGACTATATTTGGTGTAATGGCTTAGTAGATAGCCTGCCGAATTAAGTTACGGCAATAAGAGTGCTGTTCATTCTCCCTGTATCTGTGGCCAGTGGAGAGCGCAGTTTCTCCAAGTTGAAACTTATAAAAACATTCCTGCGCTCAACTATGACTCAAGAAAGACTTGTCAACATTATCGATAGAAAAACAAATAGCTGAATCAATCGATTTAAAAGATATCTTTTCTACGTTTCCCAAAATTAAGGCTAGAAAAATAATCTTTTTTTTTTGGAGGGTATGCAGACGACGGTAAGTGATGCGTAGACAATCACCAGATGCACCCCACGACGTACCACAAAGTCTATGCAAGAGCCATTATTATTATTTTTAAAAATTTAGTTAAAGGGTCAGAATCCTTTGTGCGCGAGTCCATCACACTTGCTTGGCCGCTACTTTTATGACATGTTTCAAACTTCAACTCTAGTCACGGATGAATAATTCAGAACGATCGAGGCCCCATAACTTGATCAAGGAACTCTTTGGCAACTGTTACATTTGGCAGCTTTTTCACTTGTAGCACGAATTTCTTGCTGAAATAATTTTCCAGATCAGAATTCTATTTTTCTATTCAGATAAAAACATTTTTTTTGTGATTGTCAGCAGACGGAATGGCAGTCGTATAAAGGATGATTCACGCTGTAAGAATTTTCATTTTGTGACAAATGTATCATTTTTAGTCTTATAATTTACTTGGCTTAAGGTTAAGTATAGGCTAAGTATTACTTCACGAATAAACGTTTTTTTTTCTTTCTTTAACGTTCCGCGTCGTAAACGTCGACGGGCCGAAAACGGGTGTTCCGAGCTATACACGAGCTGAGCCCGGGCTGTTTCGGGTCCGAGCCTTTCGACACCGCTCGTTGTGTAAGAGCTATATAAGAGCTTCCGTCTCTCAATAAAAAACCGGCCAAGTGCTTATCGGACCACACATAATGGAGGAACTAAACTAATACCAAAAGGTCGTATCTCACGTCTATGGAAGACGTTATTTAAAGATAACTCAAAAATGGCTGAACCGATAATGTTCAAAACAATTTTCGTAGAAAGTATGTGATATCATTTCAAAAATGTTCATTACAAATTTTCTGACTTTCGAAGTTGTTTCTGAAAATATTGACTTAATCACAAAATGTTCAAATAAACCTCGATATTATTTTTAAAGACCTATCGATTGATGTGCTACATGTTGATATTTGGTAAAAGTTTATGGAGCGCCTCCCCTATTTTTTTTCTGCAATTTAACTACACAACGATTATAGTAGTTTATGTAACTGTTACGTAATAAGGGTCCTTAAAATACGAGTGTGGTTTTATGAAACGAGCCGCAGGTGAGTTTCATAATAAGATCACACGAGTGTTTTAAGACCTAATCACGTACAGTTGCATACACTGCTTTATCTACACTCATATTATTTATACTAATTGCCGTGTTCGGAAACCATAGAATGGCCGCCATTGCACCGCCATGGCCAACTCGATTGTGCCGGCGGTCGGGAGGGAGAGTGCCGGCGGTCGGGGGGGAGCGTGTCGGCGGCCGCGCGGGCGCGTGCAGGTGTACATTATGTTATCAAAACTCATAACACATCAATGCTTGAGCATGTAAAGTTAAAATTACGTTACTGTCACAGATAAAAAGCTTATCATAGTACAATCGGTTGTGGTAATGCTAGCCATTGCCTTACCGTTTTTGAACACGTTTTAGAGGACTTACAATGCGAGTGTAGATAAAATAAATAAATTCACAACATGATTACCTTTGTTTGATTGATTAAACAACCAAATAGCGGCATACAAAATACACACTACCTTTTAATTTTATTAAGATACGTCTTATAGTTTCCGAGTAAAATGGCTGTGACATACGGACGGACGTACGGATGGACGGAGGGATGGACGAACATGGCGATTTTTGAGATTCGAGCGCTCGAATATGACGTTTAAAACTCTGAATAAAACGAAGAAATTATGTTTTAAAAATAACAGCGGTAGTAATTTAAAATCATGATTATTTGTACTATTAATTTCATGCGTAAATAATGGCGACAAATATTTGTGTGATTTTATATTCGATGTTAAATTATTTGAATTCGAGCGCTCGATTGTCAAAAATCGGCCCCGTTTTTACCATTCTGGCTACGGAACCTTAAAAATGACCGTTCCGTCAACATTCCGGATAGTTAACGGAAATCACACGTCATGCTTTGTATACAAAATGAGGTGTCGGAAGTGACGTGTAGGACGCGGAATGTGTATGAACGTTTAATAAAAGCAAGTCAATTATCCGGGTTAAATTTCTAAGTGGATTCTAGGTTCTAAACCATTTAACGGGCACGACGAAAAAAAAACCCAATTAAAGTCATTGATTTATACAAAAAGGGAGATATGGTACCAAGCGCTCGATTCTGTGCCATCAAATATAGGTTCCGGCACCTACATTGAATTAGTCGTATGGCAGAGTCTCTCAGTCACACATAGTGCAATGCGCAAAATATGGAGGTCTCCCTTGCATACCCGTGTTAACTACCTATATAGGTTTATCTCTTTTGCCTATGCATCAATTCGCAATAAAGAAATTGAATTGAATTGAATTGAATATGATGCACATACATTATGCCAAAGTGATGGCACTTCCAAATTTTATAATTGCTCATTTACGTTCCAGGCCGTTCGTTTGTGGAATTCTCTCCCTCTCAACATTAAACGCGCACAATCTATTGGTAGCTTTAAATCGCAACTTAAGGAATACTATTTATCTCTTCCTTAAGTTTTTAAGTTGACACTGTTGTTTCTTATTGTGTGTATTATATATGTATATATGTACGTATATGTATGTTTATTTTGTATTTATTTAAGTATGTATATTCATATGAATGTGCTGTGTTATCTATTTCGTCTCTTTTGTTTCTATGCACCACCTACTGCTTATTGTTTTTCTCTAGTCTCCACTACCCAAAGGTTGTCTGGAAGAAATCGCTCATTAGCGATAAGACCGCCTGTTGTTACCTCTACCTAAATTTATCTAATTGTAAAATTTGTGCTTGTAACTGTATGAGGTGTGCAATAAAGAGTATTTATTATTATTATTATTATTATAGCGGTGTGTAGCATTTTACAAGTGCAGGACCACATTTCAGTTTTGTTTACTACTTATGAATGTCACTCATCATCCTTTTTGTTTATGTCTATGATTCAAGTCTCATCGCCAGGCTATAGTCCTAAAAATTCTGTACAAGAAAAAAATACAAAAAGAGGTTACAGGTGGTCTTTTTTGAGGCCGTTGCCCTAAAAAGGGTCGAACGGTGGATAAAGTCCAGTACAAGCGCTGGAAAGAAGATTGACCGTGTGGTCCCGGATTAAATTGAGTGAACTTTAAATAATTTAAAGTTTACAACATTTTCGCCACGTTGACCGAAGCCACTCATGCTAAATTCAAGAAGATTATTTAAACTGTAGACGCGACGTCTATCTTATTATGTCTGAATAAATAAAATAGTAGATTCGCGACTTTGGGAGCGTTTGGTTTTCCAAGTAAAAGAAGGCAATTGCATGAATATAACAACAGCGGGAAGAAAGTGTTTCGAAGTCGAGAAGTTTTTAAGGAATATATTTTCACTGAATATGTAGGTGTTTATATTCGCTGTGTGCGAAGTGCATGGTGGGGGCAACGTGAACGATCGCAGTGCACAATGTGACAAGAAATTAAACTGCTCTCTGCTGCAAAATTAAAAGGGCTCTAAAAATTTCAAATTTCAAAATAATTGACATCACCTATGTCACCGCAACTTGGCCAACTGTCAAAATAGTGAATTTGCTAGGTACATTTAATATAAGCAAGGAGTCCAAGCCATTCATAAAAAGAAAAAAAAGTTGAACCCCCTGCTCAAGAGATGGCGCCACAATTATGCACACAGCGAATATTTGCATTATTTTAGATGTTGATGGTAGGCAAATGTGGGGTGCATCCAGCACCATTAAGGACATATTAACTAAATGTACCTTAGAAAACCAGATATGACTCTGAGCTGTGATATACAGAGTGTAACAAAGTGGTAATCCGTATTTATTGTGACTAAGAAAAAATTAAATAAAAAAATTTTCGCCAAAAAAAAATTTTGTAGGGACCCACTTTTTTGTGTGAAAAAATTTTTTTTCTTAGTGTTTCGTAATTCTAACACGATTCCAATTATGCCCTTAAACGAATCACCAGCATTTTTTACACCTTGTAGTTAAACATCTCCTTTATAAAATTCTAGCATTAAAAACCTTTGTTATGATCTTCACTGTTGTCTATTGATACCTGCTCTAAATAATAGGATATTTTTTCACTAGACTACGGCGAAGCCAAAAGGAAGGGTTATGATTTTAGCTGCCTTATATATGTATGTTTGTATTTCCGTACGTTCCTTCATATCGCCATTTCATTTTGATGAATGGTATACTATAAATTGATTCGTTAGTATGGCCCGGGTAATAGGCTACATATTACGGTAAATTCACAAGCGTTTTAGCCGCCAATTTATTTGTGTTACGAATTTCATAAAAGTCGCTCGTAATTCGTAAAATACGTAATTCGTTTTCAAATATTTTTTTAATAAACTATTAGCAACTTTTATGTCATAACTTCGTAACACGATGGAACCGGCGGTTGAAATACTTGTGAAATTCCCTTTAATCGACTTCAACATGTTTTTTTCAATAGTCGGGTTAGTTTTTTAAACTTTTTGCTTGTTATTTGTTTATCTAACAAGCACGGCATAAAGCTACATCGTTAAAAACTTTTAACCCATTTGCACCCTTTTAGGGGTTGAATCCTTTCAAAGTGATGCTCTATTACATTTTATATTCCAGGTGCCGTATTGTAATTTTAAAATACATAAACAATACATTAATAACACAATCTTTCTCAAACATAACTCCAATATTGAAGTTGTATTGGAGTTGCATCATAATAATTTTCAAGCTAATTCTGATATTTCTGATGCAGACGTTTAGGTTACAGCTGTATTGCGTGGTTAATGCATTGGAGTTGTATTATGTCTAAACGTGTTTTAAAGTTACAACCTTTACCCAGGCTTTGCGTCCTGTCTGTCTGTGAGTAATGCAACTAGCACACCTGATACATCATATATCAAAACACATTAAGTAATTAATACACTTGATCCATCAAAAACAAAAATGATTACAATTACAATTTAAAAGAAATGCAGCGAATTGAAGATCAATAGGTACGACAAGCTGTTTGAAATTCGATCGTTGGTTGATTAAACAATTAAGCATTCCTGAATGCATGTCCTACATTACTAAAACATTTTCTCTTTTTCTCTCACTTCTCTTTATTTTGACTTCTATGTTGGATTCATGAATACAGAGCTTTCACTCACTCATTTAATTTAATTACCGTAATTTCAAAACTAAATGTTTATGTTTATGTAATTAGTATAAACTAGAAGTTTAGCCAATAAAATAGAGTTAATTAGCTTAGCATAAGTATTATAATAGTTATGTAACTTAAAGGAAGAGCTTTTTGCTTACCGGGTGGCTCCATCACCTTACATTATAAACAATGGGTGTCTTACAGAATAATTAATTTTAATTTTAATTTTTTTAACTAACCATTTTAGGGGTGCATTGCACAAGCGTTGCAGCCGCCGGTTTATTTGTGTATTTAATGTTACGAATTTCATAAAAGTCGCACGTAATTCGTTAAATACATAACTGCTTACCACCAGGCGGGCCGTATGCTTGTTTGCCACCGTCGTGGTATAAAAAAAAAAAAAAAACACAATTTTCGAATAATTTTGAGTTTTTATACCATAACTTAGTAACACAATGGAACCGGTGGTAGAAACGCTTGTGAAATTTACCCTTAGCAGTTTCAGACTTCAAACTGACACATTATTCATATTTAAAACTGCATATTTAAGTATACTAAAAACTTCGTATTTACCCAGAAAATACCAATTTCTACGTGTGAAAAAAGGAACAGTTGTGCTTCTACTCTCACTAAGTGTTTTACTATGTCAATGTTTAGAAAAGTTACTATCTACACATGCATTTTGTAAACATAATGATAACAAAACAAAAGCTTACCAAAAAAAAATACTTGTAAGTTTTGTAAACTAAGTACGAAGGGTCTCCCATTTTGTCATATAGCTGCATCCCTACTTACGTAAATCTAGCCTTTAACAGTGAAATCTTGAATTCACATAATATTTCGAGTTATTAAGTCGTTTTCCGTCTCACAAGCTAACTTCTTCCGTTGTGTTCTTACCAAACATTAAAAGAAAACTTGGAATATAAGAGAAAAATGACTGTTACGAAAGCCGGGAAAGTAATTGTAAATAAATTACACTTTTGCGACAAACTTTGTATTTATGAAACAATACAAATTGCAATCTGAGTCACAGCAAAGCGAAAAAGACACCCGACATCCAATAAGACTGGAAATATAGATCACCACTTGCTACTAGATAAAGCATAAGTCCCGAGTTTCTAGCCGGTCATAATTCTTCTCGGTTCAGATTTGAACCGTAGGCATAGACATAAACAAAAAGGAAGATGAGTGACGTTCATAGTAAACAAAACTGAAATGTGGTTCAGCAACTACAAACTTGTAAAATGCTACACACCGCTATAATGTATGTTCATCATGGGCAAAAGAGATAAACCTATATAGTTAACACGGGTATGCAAGGGAGACCTCCATATTTTGCGCATTGCACAAAGTGTGACTGAGAGACACTGCCACACGACTAATTTAATATAGGTCCCGGAACCTATATTTGATGGCACACAATCGAGCGCCTGGTACCATATCTCCCTTTTTATATAAATCAATGACCGTAGGTAGTTTTTTTTCTGATGAAGTGTATTGTGATGTGACTAATTATTTTTTTATCTTAACCACATTACCGTGGCTTGGCGCCTCATTCAGTTATTTCAATTAATGCATTCATATAGGGAAGTGTGATGAGTGACCTCTAAGCGGCAGCACATTTTAGTGCTCATGTCTCGCATAATTTGACCGACTTTCAAAAAAACAAAAATTTTAACGAAAAAAAAACTATTCCAAAACAAATTAATATGCACTAAAAAGTTAAAAAAATTTTTATTGCGTATTCTTCTACAACTTAATACCTAATCAACTTACTTTTTCTTCTCATCAATATCAAAAAAGAGTAAACTGTGCAGGGAAGAAATCGCTAGTAGCGTTATAGTTTTCTTCACCACTTATTTCATTCTTACGCAGAAAATAACGTTATATTTTGCGCAACTAAACTGAGCGATCATGACCTAGTACTTTACAAAGTAAATGATATGACTATAATATATGTCCGATGTCGTGCCTGGTGAAAGAGGTTGTGTCAATAACAGTAGAATAAAAAAAAATGATTTTATGTGATTTTCACCATCTACATACACTCCACTGAGCCATGTCAAACTATTTATAGCAAGTTTATAGTGTGGAAAAATAAGTCGGGCACTGGAGGAAAACTACCTTAATTCGTTGAGATAGCTCAATTCGCTAAAAGGAAACATTATTTCATTTTTCCTAAAAACTAAAACTACATTCACAGTTTTTTTCTTAATTTTAATTTTTTCAATCTTTTCTTTCGACTGATTGTCTTCAACTTAGTGTATACATAGGTATACACGAAGTTGAAGACAATCAGTCGAAATCGGAATCTCACTCTAAAGATTCCTGGACAAAGTAAGGATCTAATGGGGGATCTCCGCACTGAAAACAAGTGTAAAAAACCGGTGTTACACCGCCGGCTCGGGAAGTTCAGTCATCCGCAACGAAGTGTCTGTTGTGTCAGGGAAGGTGGGATTGTGGCCGGGAGCTGGGACGGAGAAATTGTTCATAAATCCTTACTTACGTCAAAGGGCTAAAGTTAACGTTTGATTATTAAATAAACTAAAATAAAAATTGTTTATTTCATGATTGCGATCCATATTTTGTTAGTAACATTTGAACCTTAAAAATGACTACAGCCTTGGCCAGAAGTGTTGAGCATAGCTCTTTTTTGTTTACAATTTCGATGTTAGGTATTAATTGCCTATCATAACAATGTACGATGACGTAAAATGTTATATTTTATTGATATATCTAGAAAACTTCACTTAATAACACTTTCAAGGTACCTATAAAATATGAAAAGTGGAGGTCCCAAAAATGCGAATTTAGGTCGGTGCGAAAAATTGCAAATATTCTATGCAGTTACTACCCACTTCAACAAAACATGCCTGTTCAGTTTGAATTAATTGATAGAATAACTTCAAAAAAGATAGAAACGCCGGTCTAAACTTTCGAGTTTTGTATGAAAATCGCAAGGGTGCTCAACACTTCTGGCCAAGGCTGTATGTTAGTAATACTTATACTTACATAGACCTACCTATAACTACATCTACCCAGTACTTGGTGAGCGGGCAGTCGAGGCGCTCGTCTAACGCCCTTAGCATGCTGTTACTGCTGCCGCGAACACGTCCCAGCAATGACGCTATTCGCTTTCGCCTGATGGCATAAAAGTCGTCCGTTTGCGCCTCCGCGAACATGGCTGACGCACTACAATGTCTCGGCAGCCTTAACAGCATCCTAAGGATGTTATTGTACTGGACCCGCAATGTATTGTAGGCCCTTTGTGTAAAACTTGCAATTAAGCAATCTTATCTTATTTGATTCGAGGGCTCATATGGATACACTTCGACCCAAAGAGATCTTTTGTGTAATTGCCCCCTAGTAAACCTTCTCAAGAGCCTTTTCAACCATCTCCATGTATTGGATAATGGAGCGCAAGGGCAGTGCTTTGAGTTCCTCTGGTTCTGGATATCCAGTTGCAAAGTCCTTCATTCTCTGTCTGGCTAGAGCGTGACATTCACACATTAACCCCCTTATTCATAAACATACTTCAAACCTGTTCCAGCTAAAATATGTTTTGTCCTTATCTGTCACTTTGACAATTGCCGTTGTTAGATGCAGACAAAACATAATTTAGCTGGAACAGGTTTGAAGTAAGTTTATGAATAAGGGGGTAAGTGTTTCATTGTTTCTTCCTCTTCGTCACACATTCTATCAGTGTTATCTGACAATTACGCAATAGTCTTTTTTACTTTTGTCGCGCTTAAATTGCAATTATGCCAGTGTTTTTGTCAAATAAGATAGGTATGCCAAACACATTATAGCTTCATGCCGCCCACCGTACATAATTTTAGCGCGCGAAATTACTTTAGAAAATACCAAATTCAGTGTACCTCCCGTAGCATCATATTTTTCGGCTACATCGTTATTAAGGGGAGGGTAAATTGCACGGAAATCCGATAGAGATAACCCGCTCGCAGATCTCTGGTCGTGTAAAAATGCACAAAAATGATTGCGGTGGGTCTCGTTTACTGAGCCTTTTGAGTTCTGAGCTTCTACATTGGGAAAAATCTCTTTTTAATACAGTTGCTCGATAAGTGGCTATTTTAGCTGTTGTTTAGCGTGGAAAAAGTTTGATTTCACGTACTTTGTTTACATTTTTATTTATTTATTTATTTAAACTTTATTGCACATAAGGAAACTTAACGTACAAAAGGCGGACTTAATGCCATAAGGCATTATCTAACAACCTTTAGGGCAAAACAGAAAAGATTTTATTTATTGCAATTATGTGGGTGTTTCTGTATCAAATTTTGTGTATTTTTAGTGTGTGTGTGTTTCTTGCAGGCGTCCATAGGTTACGGTAGCTGTTTATCATCAGGCGGGCTATATGCTTGTCTACCACCGTAGTGGTATAAAAAAAATTGTGATTTATTTTTTGAGAGTAACTTATCCGCTAGATATGCAATTCATGAGCGATTTTTTGCAATTTGGTAAAGTTAATGGAAAAGGTTTAGTGTTAATGTTAGGAATCCATTTTTATTTTATTATCACTTTTGAAAATGTGGCACTACGTTGTGCACCCAAAATCCACCCAAGTAACACATCAAAGCAGTATAACGGCCGTCTTACAGCATATCTGTATGCTTTTAGCATTTTCAGTTCGTTTTATAGTAGCATTATAAACGTTTATAGTGCTGATATAGGTCTTAAATGGGCACGAATTACCCAGCTTGAGATCCTATACAGGTCATTTAATAGCATTACAGGCGCAATATGTCTGCGCTATTAGCATTATCGTTGTCATGGAAAGTGCCAATCGCAATAAAGAAGCATTAGTACCCTCTATTAAGTTGCCAACCGCATTAAAGAAGCATCAATACGGCCAAAAAAGTTGCTAATCGCAGTAAAGAAGCATTAGTACGCTCGATTAAGTTGCTAATCGCAATACAAAAGCATTATACTAGCATAAGAGTGTAGTAAAATAAACCTTACGTCAATGCAAAAACGTCTCTAATACCGACGGAACAAATGTTGTAATACAATGAACGTTGTGATTTAACTTCTTTGTCTCGCAATATAAAATGGACGAAAACGGTACAAAAAACTGAATGAGTGACACGTCATATTTGTTTACATCGTAACAAAATTTATAAAAGCTTTTGACTCTTTAACGTTATTATATCCTTCAAATATTACTGCGCAATGTAGTTTACTGTAAATGTGTATATAAGTTTCATTGAAAATTTTCACGCGCCTTTGATTTATTGTGGTTTTGCTATAAAATATTATAAAAAGATATGCGTCAAATAAACAAAACAATTGTGTAATCCTCGTATAGAACGAGTTTTGCATTATTAACATAATAGTGTTGGTTGAGCAGTTTTAAATTAAGTAATTTCATTATTATATAGGTATTTCCCTTGTATAAATAGATCCGCATGATTTTATTTTTAGCTTATAAATTATTTACAAAATGGCGTTGGTCTATATAGACGGAGAGCTAGCCACGTCAGATATGACACAATAATGAGAGCAACCAAAGCCCTCTAGTCAGTTTGGTACTATGCTTATTTCTAGATCTGGACATCTGGCAGCTTTAAAGTGGTGGAGGTCAAAGAATGCAAACCATTTCAAGAAAACAAATCCTAGAGATCTGGGTTTGATGCAATATTATGAGAAACTATACAAATACTATACACTATTAAGAGAAATTATACAAAAGTTTATGTTGGGGGAAAGTAGTGCCAAACGATATATAATATAATTCATAGTTTGTCGCCTACTGTTTTTGTTTCCGTAATAATACACAATATTTTTTGGTCTAACGTTTTTTATCGATTTTTGACCAGTTTTGAGTCGATATTCCAACATATCCACTACAGATAGAATTATAAGGCAAACGACTATCGGTTCTTGAATCTTTTATCTCCATTCTTTAGAGCCCGATCTTGAAATAAATGAGCCGTTCTTTTTTTATGATATTTTTAAAATATGGTAAAAAAAAAACACTTTTATCGATACTCGAATGGTGTAAAGAATCTTACATATACGTAATCTACATATTAGGGTTCCTCTTTGATGTCTCTAAAAACTGTAGAGATTTTAATTTTTAACTAATTAACACAAAATGTATAACCATAAAACCACTTTTTTAGCCTAACCAGTTCGACTTTGATGTCAAATATCTCGAAGACAATGAATATTGAAGTAAATATAGGATACTATATTGTTTAAAGCCGTTACTGATAATATGATAAGCTATATAAATCATTGGAAAACTAAGGGAATCAGATCTAAGGTCGTTGGCGCCAGGGAGTCCCTTAAAATATAGGCCCTGTCCTTTATAACTGAGACAACTTCGGCAGTTTTTACCTAGTTTAGTATTACTATTTTCCAATTAAAACATTTTGCTAGTCTGTCACTGTGACCTCCACCCATTAAAAGCTGCCAGATGCCAGGATCTAGCAATAAGAATAGTATAGCAATCTATTAACCATACGGGTTTTGTTGCTCTCATTATTGTGTCATATCTGACGTGGCTAGCTCTTAGTCCAATAGCAGCTCAGTGACCCTTAAAAAAAGCTTATTAATGCCTACAGCATTACACGAGAATAATTATGCTATTAAACAACATTAAGCATTATATACTACTTAAAATTGCTATTGTACACCCTAAGGCACTAAAACAGCTAAAAGCTGTATAGGGACTGTTCATAAATTACGTCATCAATTTTTGATGATTTTTTACCCCCCTCCTCCTAAAATCATCCAACCGTCCCCCTGCCAAATAAAGTGACGTCATTAAAAAAAATGCGTTTTAAGCTTAATTGTAAAATAAAAAACTATTTAGTAGATAATATTTCATAGCATTAAAAGTTTATAGAAAGTCAATTAGAGACACGAATTTCATTCCTTTTTTTACACATTGAAGCACTTTTTAATGATGTGATCTTCGGAATGACCGCCCCCCCCCCCCCTCCTCATGGTCATGCTACCAGCATCCGATGTCCAGACCCCCACCCCCATTTGAAATGACGTAATTTATGAACAGCCTCTTATAGTGAATTACTTGGCTTTATAGTGGTTTATATTATTGCTATTACACAGCATTAGTAATGTATTACCTACTTATAAATGCTATTGTACACCCTAAGGCATTAAAAATAGCTGAAAGCTGTATAGCGAATGTACGTGGCATTATAATGGCTAATATTCATGCTCATAAACAGCATTAAGCATTTATTTATGCTATTGTAGAACCTAAGGCACTAAACCACACCGAAGCATTAGTGTAGCAAACCAAAACGCGACTGTACAGCATTTAGCTGTACAGTTGCATTTTGGTTCGCTGCACTAAAACTAAAGACTTTAAAAAATCATTTACATATGCCATTATACAACCGTTATACAGCTTAAAGCATTATATAATGCAATTGTAGAACCTAAAGCACTTAAGTGCTTTTAAACAGCTGAAAGCTGTACAGTTGCGTTGTGGTTCGCTGCGCTTAAGCTAAAGGCTTTACAAAAGTATTTATATATGCCATTATACAACCGTTATAAAGCTCAAAGCATCATATAATGCGACAAGTTGCTCGGTGAACGTATATAAGAGTTTATACGGTCCTTAAGTTCTAAATAAGTTAACTATTCATATGTTATAATGCTTCCTGTGTTACTTGGGCAGTGACGGCAGCGCGCCGGCTACACAAGCGGCGACGCGCTGCCGTCGCGGAAGGCCGCTCGTGAAAATGATCACCGTAAAATTGATCGAAACATGTCGAGCAAAAATCGACTTAAATAACGTGAGTAACCCGTTATAAATATTTTAATATGTTAGAGTCTCACGAAAGTTTATGGTTATAAAATCCAGTATTTGTTGAGCTTCACGATATTCGAAGAATAGGGTATTAGTTCATAATTTCAAGGTTCTGATTTTTTTTCAATGTTAGTGGTAAGCTTAGCCCGTAAGTCTTTGTTGTTTTAATTTTAAATGTAGTCCATTCATTTCATATTTAAAAATATTTTTACAAAGAACGAAAACGTACGTTTGAAAACGAAAACCTAATATTTTTCTAAAAGGCTGCCTGTGGTTCTACCAAAAAAGAATAATTTCAGTTGCAGTTATAAAATGTTGCTGGTATTTCGGTATTTTCACAAAAAAGAAAAGTTAGGCTTCACTGAAGTTTTCCATTAATACACAGCGCACGCAGCGTTTGTTATCTTTATATTCAATAACTAGTTTAAATTATGTCCTAACTAGGTACTATCCTGGGGGCACGGTAGTGCACGGTAGCTATGTCGAGTATAAAATAACTTGTTTTTATTCGTAAATTACAATTATTAGTAAAAATAGAAAATTGTACCGCATGATTAAGTATTAAAAGAGATTTGACTGTATTAATCCTGCTTGAATGTGGACTTTTTAATTAAAATTTGCAGCATAGTCCAAACATATTATTTATATAAAATCCTCTCTGTAAAATTAATTTCCATTGAGAACTGCAGAACTCATTATACGAACAGCTCGAAACCGAACCATTGCACTATTTATCTCAATACGTAATTTATTTTTACCCGCTGCATACTTTATTTTCTCAAAAATCCTCAATTACTCGATCCAATACGTACTGAGTGTACTTGGCTCGTAAATAAACAGGGTTTTTTTCCAGAATTATTTCATACTTTGACGCTCATCGAGCGTCCACTCTCGATAATGGGCCAAACCTTCGTTTTAGGGATGGGAAAAAATAATCGATTATAGAAAATGTCGGTTATATTTTCATTATAAATCGATTCACACATTGAAACAAAAATGATTGTGAGCATCTAGGTGTGTGTGTTCTGTGTGAATTTAAAATGCTATTTTATTTTTTTCTCATAATCGTATATTTTCGGGTTGGCGATCGCAGTATCTCCACCGTACTCCAAGGATGCTGCTGCCCATCCCCCGGTGGTCTTGGCCGTAGTTTTAAGACATGCTCGATGACCTCAGTAAAGCCTCCGAGCGAGTTGGTCTAAAGATGACCATGGATAAGACGAAGATCATGTCAAATGCCCATGTAGCACCAATTCCCGTTACAATCGGAGACTTTACACTCGAAGTTGTGGACGATTATTTATACCTAGGACACTGTCCAGTTAGGTAGATCCAACTTCGAGAAAGAGGTTAATCGACGAATCCGACTCGGTTGGGCAGCGTTCGGGATGCTACGGCACATCTTTTTGTCGAATATTCCGCAGTGTCTCAAGACGAAAGTCTTTGACCAGTGTGTGTTGCCAGTGATGACATATGGCAATGAAACGTGGTCGCTCACTATGGGCCTCATAAGAAGGCTCAAAATCACCCAAAGGGCAATGGAGAGGGCTATGCTTGGAGTCTATCTGCGTGATCGCATCAGAAATGAGGTCATCCGCAGCAGAACCAAAGTAACCGATGTAGCCCTCCGAATTGCTAAACTGAAGTGGCAATGGGCGGGGCACATTGCACGTAGAACCGATGGCCGTTGGGGCGGAAAGGTTCTTGAGTGGCGACCACGAACCGGAAGGTGCAGCGTCGGTAGACCCCCCACAAGGTGGACTGATGACCTGGTAAAGGTCGCGGGAGTCCGCTGGATGCGGGTGGCGCAGGACCGGTAATTGTGGCACTCTTTGGGGGAGGCCTATGTTCAGCAGTGGACGTCTTTCGGCTGATATGATGATGACGATAATGAATCGTATATTCTCACTGCCTTCGTCGTCGCGTCGTTTTATAGTGTTTCGTACCAATACTTGGTTTACGAAACACTTATGGAATCACTTCGGTCCTCGAAATTGGTAAATCGCGTCTCTCTCGGAAACCGTTTGACGTAGATAGCTGAAATTTGGAATAGTTATAGAAAATATCGTATGTAACAAGGTACTTAGGTCTTAACTGCTTAAATTTAATTTTAAGAGGAAGTTTAGGGGGGTAAATGGGGAAAGTGAATTTTATTTTAAATTATTAGAACCAAACTTGTAGAGAATCAAATTTCCTACAATTTTTGTCCTTACAGTTTTACTATAAAATCAAAAATGGCCGAGTTATTCAAGAAAAACCGTTTTTCGAATATACACAGGAGCCTGATTAACTACTTTTTGAATTTACACTCCCAGTGACCCCCCCGAGGGACCTACGAAAAAAAAATCCAAGAACTGATTATTCACGGATAGGGTCGGTTTTTTGGATATAATGACTGGCCTAGATTTAGTTGTCACCTAATAATTTATTTATTCAATCTTTATTGCACATAAAAAAAAGTACAAAAGGCGGACTTAATGCCTTTAGGCATTCTCTACCATAGGGCCAAACAGAAATGCGTTAAGGTGGGTGCAGAGAGAAAATGTAATTATCTAACTAACTAGGATATTTTACACTTGTAAACTATTTAAAATTTCTGAATTAATATATACATTCCTAAACCACTACTTAATGACTATTAATACTTCATATGCATACGTATATAGTATTGGTACAAATACATACTAATATATCATAAAAATATATAATATATATAAATATAATATACATAAATATAATAAACAATATACGTGCGTTAAGGGATGCCGACTAAATCCTATTTCCTAAGCCTGATCAAGCAGGTGCTTATAAAGTAAGCGTTTGAAAGCTAACTTGCTTGGGGCCTGTCTTATCTTCAAAGGAAGCTCATTCTAGAGACGGATAGCTTGTACAGTGAAGGAAGAAGAGAGAAAACCACTATGGTGAGGGACAACTAAGAGTTTGAGAGAACGGGAGGAACGTAGTTCACAGCCTGGGCGAGGGCACACGAAGTTAAATTTAGATTTAAGGTAACTGGGAGCAGATGGCTCAAACAGTATCGAAAAGAGCAGACAAAGAATTCTGAGAGTCCTGCGCTGACGGATCGGAAGCCACTTAAGTTGGCGGCGGTAGTAAGAAATGTGATCAAACTTGCGGAGACCAAAAATAAACCGTATGCCGTTATTAAGCAAGCGATCCAGTCTATTTAGTGAGCCTTGAGAAATATTGGTAGTGCACACATCAGCGTAATCAATGTGTGGCAATATTAGTGTTAGTAATAATTTTTTGGTGGACACCGGAAGAAAATTTTTAAGGGGATATAGAGAGCGTAAAGTACCAGTGACCTTTCGACTCACCTTGGACAGTTAACCATCCCAAGATAAATGCCCATCGATAACAATGCCTAGATCCTTAACCTGGTCTGAGAGTGTGATTGTCACGCCATCAAAAATGATCGGTGTGATAGAAGCTACATATATCTAGTTTTATGAGTTGACGCGGGCTCCCCACAATGATGGCCTGACACTTGGAAGGATTTACAGAAATTCCAAAGTTATTGGACCAGTCAGCGATGTGATTCAGGTCATCATTGATGGCTGCGATGGCGGAGTTGATGTCTGCTACTTCAGCTTGGGTATACAGCTGTAAATCGTCTGCGTACAGATGGTGAGCGCTCTTAATTCCTGTTGTAATGAGATTGATAAATACCGAGAATAAAAGAGGAGAGAGTATACCACCTTGCGGTACACCGGTATTCAGATCGCACCACTCAGAAACGCTTTTGCCGACGCGCACCGCCTGAACACGGTTTGAAAGATACGAGTTAAACCATGCAGCCGCACCCGAGGAAACCCTAAGATAAGAGAGGGTAGCGAGGAGAAGGTCGTGATCTACCACATTAAAGGCATTAGAAAAGTCGATTAGGACCAGTACCGTGACTTTTGAGGATTCCATACCAACCCTGATATCCTCAGTGACTTTTAAAAGCGCAGTACTGGTACTATGCCCTACCTTGAAACCTGACTGGTAGATCGACAGAAGAGAATTAGAATTAATAAATTTAGAAAACTGGTTGTGAACTACTGACTCGAGTACCTTAGAGAAAAATGGCAGTATCGAAATGGGCCTGAAATTATTGAGAGAGCTGGGGTTAGCAGTTTTTGGTAGTGGGATAACATAAGCTTTACGCCAAGAAGAAGGAAAAACCCCAGATTGAAGGGAAAAGTTAATTATGTGTTTAAGAATAGGAAGGACTACTTTCTACAATAAGCATGACCATAACTCGTCCAATGTCGTCTTGGCCAACCGCTTTGGATTTAATAGCGTTAATAGTCCTTTGAATCTCTACTATTGTGACTGGGGCAAGGATAAAAGGGCAAATATCGGGAGATGAAAGAGAAGTTATATGGGACATGGTTTTAACCTTAACTAATGGGTCTAGCGTTCCGCTGTTAGAAAAATGAACATTCAGCTGATCTAAGGAGAAAGGGGATGGATCGAAATTTTCTTTTGACTTGCCTATACCAAAAGATTTCAAAAATTGCCACGTACCCGCAACAGTTGTAATAGAAATACTATTATGTATGTATCGGCGCTTGGCAGCTCTCACCATCTGGTTACAGCGATTTCTAGCCGCCTTAAATTTAAACCAGCTCTCATCACACCGGTCACCCTTGTATCTACGGAAAGCTCTGTCTCGTCTTCGCATAGCCATCCGAACCCCCCTGGTGATCCATGGAGCTGGAGGCCGCCTCAGCCGGACTTCACGTACCGGTGCATGTGCATCGAACAGCTGCAGGATAGTTTTATTGAGAGCAGAGACTTTCTCATCCACTGTCGACGCAGCATACACCGGCTCCCAGTCGGCAGACGCAGCATCCAGCCTCAAGCTCTCGGCGTCTAAGCGAGCAAAATTGCGAAGCCGGACCACTGTAGGTGTCTTCTTGGAGCCTTTACCTTGAAGGTGAGGTAAATCAAGTCATGGCGTGAGAAACCCGGAGCCAATAACTGCCCGAAACTTATAACTTGCTCAGAGGACGATGTGAGCATTACATCCAGCCACGTGTCCGGCGAGTCAATGTTGCGGTGAGTGGGAGCGAGAGGCAGAATTGAGAAGTCACTGGCGTGTACGATAGATCGGAAATTCCGTGATCTGGGGAGGTCTTTCAAAAGATCCGTATTGAAATCACCCATGATTACGTGGTGTGTGCATTCAGAACCAATAGTAAAGAGAAGATTTTCAAGGGTAGAGAAATAATCCACAGTTGGTGGACAGTAGACCACCCCGACAAAAACACTGACTCCACGCATCTTGGCTTCGATAACTAGATATTCCATAGAGCCAGAGTATGACGATGGAGAGGAGTCAATGATTTTGAACGGAATGTCAGACCGCAGATAAATGGCTACTCCGCCTCCACCCTTACCAGTGCGGTCATTGCGCAAGAGGACAAAGCCGGGGATAATGACGGAGACCGAAGGAATACTGGGCTTCAGCCAACTCTCGCTAACAAGGATGGCATGTACGTTGCCATCTGAAAAAGTATCTAAAAGGTCTGCGTAATGATTCAGGATACTCTGAGCGTTAATATGGCATACGTTAAAGTAGTTTGGATGGTTCTGGAATGCACGCCCTACCAACGAGCCGAGCGTGCTCGTCTCATCGGCCGATATTGAAGACAAACAAGACAAGTCACAAGCAGAGTAAAAAGAATCGTCAGACCCATCATCGCACATATAAAAATAAATAAAATATTATAAACCTATATAGAATAAGTAATATAAATAAAAAAACTATTATAAATATAATACCGGCTAGACCTAATACAGTTTTAAGTCCTGTTTCGCCCACCGGTCGACTGCAGTTCACAATTTATAATTTCAAAATCAAGAAAAGAAAGCACTAAAATAAAAACACAGCATTCGAGCCTTACAAAAATAAAAGAAAAATCAACGCAGCTACAAACATCACACTTTAAAAACTTCAGTTTCTGAACGTGCCGTTTGGCGTTTGACGGCTGTCAATGTGACATTCTAACAATAAACAAAACAATACACATTTCGAGTTCAAAAGGCGATATCGGAGAAAACGACACATAAATTTGTAAAATACCGTCAAGTTCATGCACTGATAAGAGCAAGGGAAAGATGGCGTCGAAAAACTGTATACAATCGAGAACAAAAGACATTAGCAACAAATACCGGCAAACCTATCGTCTCTTGCTAGCTTGAACTTCTGCGGCATCTTTACGGGCCTGCCTCGGCGGCCTGGTATTCTTCGCTGGCTGCGCAACTGACGCTATCGCAGGCTTGCTTGTTGTCGTTTTAGGCGGATTGCACGCCGCGGGCTCGGTAGCCTCCGCCGGTCCAAGGTCTATCCGCACAGCTTCACTCTCCTCCGGATCCACGTTGGGCATCTCCTGGGCAGTTATAGGGTGCTCGGCGATCAGCTTTTTCAGCTGCTCAGACGTGGTCAACCTTTCGGTTTTGCCAGAAGCCAGCTTAATAAAAATGTTACCATCAAGTGACCACACTTTGCGCAAACCAAAATGCTTGCGGGCCTCAACGAATACATTCTGACGCCGTCGAGTTAGAAACTCTGACACTACCACAGATGATCCCTTGAGCGAAGTCTTCTTGCGCCAGATACTGTTTTTCAACGACATGTCCTGGCATCGCACTAAAACTGGCCTATTCCGTCCAGCACTGGGCGCACCTAATCTATGGCAGACGGTGAAGCAGGATGGGTTAACATCAGATATTTGCAAGCGGTCACGGCAAATATCTGCCACAAGTTAAGTAACATCTTCATCCTTAGACTCCCGCATGCCACCAATCAAGAGAAACTTTCTCCTGTGCCGCATCTCCAAAACATCCAGAGAGTCTGCTAGGGCTGAGATCTGCTGCCTGATGACTGCCAGAGTGGAGTAGGTGGTTGCCTTAAACTCCTGTAGCTCGGAGCACAAGTCGGCCACTGACGCATCCTTACTGTCAGGTGAAGCGGAGCGCAGGGCAGCCTCCAACTTGGCAAACTTGCGGGAAACTGAGGCTTCCAGTGTGTTTTGTGACTCCACAATTGACTCTAAATTTGCCATGTCATGCAGTGCTTGTGAAGTGAGTGTACTGTAGTCGCCGGTGGGTGCAGACAGGTATTCCTGCCTAAAACTGCATGAACAGGATTGCCCACACAGTATGTAATACTTTGTTATTATTAAATTAATTTATCACCAAAAATTACTTTTATTAATCCAAAAATAAATTAAATTCAAAATTAGTTCCAGAGATGACTTCTCAACTTTTTGACAGCTACCCACAAAAAAAAAAAAACAAAAAAATAATAACATACCCTTAGAGAATTCAACAAACCGGAGTCGCCATTGATAGGCGTTCCCCTCTGCCGAAAACGTATGACCAGTGGTCATACACTGGTATGGACTGACGTTTATCTGACGTAGCTATATGTGTGTTACGTACGAATAGCCATACATTTATTTTGACGTTCCCCTCCCCCAAAAAAATTGGCAGACTTTTTTTGTATAGAAAATGACAGACATGGCTACTCCATCCGGGTTGAATTCTCGAAGAGTTTACCCCATGTCTATCCGGAAAGAGGAGTGTCGTAGTATGTATGAGTTCCAGTATAAACCACTACACTTCTCTTTCCGAACAGACTTTAGTAAGACTCATTATTTAATATTTGAGTTTATACGACCACATTTAAATAATTTGATACAACCGCCTAACATCTATGTATCCATCTATCTATTCTATACATATCAGGGTGCCATGTGAGTCTATGAAATATTTGTAACATCTCTATGTACCATGGTTTTCACAA
Source organism: Pammene aurita (assembly GCA_947086415.1). NCBI lineage: Eukaryota > Metazoa > Arthropoda > Insecta > Lepidoptera > Tortricidae > Pammene > Pammene aurita. The sequence continues at coordinate 38,930,238 of OX352295.1, read as the reverse complement.
GAAACGACTCTCAAAGGCTAGTAGAAAATCTGTACATTGGAGATATTAGCAAAAATATTAATAAGTAGCTCTTAAAATCGATAACAGATCAGTATTCGACGATTTATAGAACTTTTGTCTGTTTGTGTTTTTGTCTGTTTATATATTACCAGTTGGAATAAAAACGGCTGAACTGATTTACTTAATAATATTTACTTTATGGTTTTAGCGGGTAGAACATAGTATGGTAAATGCAATTATTATAACGCTGAGTTCAAGTCACAAATTAATATTAGTTAATTTGGAGACATTATACATAAATAAATTAAATACTGTAGTAGGTTTATCATATTCTTAATAAAAAGTATTTAAACATGGTAAATACGGAACCCTAAAAACGGAAATCGAAAAAATGCCCAGAGCTAAATGACCCACAACGCTATCTCTCGCAGGATTGTCTTACTAACTAAGACGTCACTGAGCAGCAGTTAGTTATCGGACAACAAAGTTCGAAGTGTAGTTTAGGCATAAAAAAAAACCACGAAAAGACTCACTAGACGAATTCTATTCATACCATAAATGGTTAGGTTAAATGTTTACGACGGGAGCAAAACGAGTATCGATAAAGTTAACTGCGTGACAAATGCAAAAGGGGGGCTCACAAAGAAAAAATACGCTGAACAATATTTATTCATACCAAAAACAGTTAGCTTGAATGTTACGGACGGGAGAAAAATAATATTAATAGAGCTTACTACATGATAGGCGGTAACAGGGGGGCACAAAGAAAATACACACTAATCGATTTGTATTCTTACCATAAATGGTTAGGTTAAATGTTTAAGACGGAAGTAAAACGAGTATCGATAAAGTTAACTGAGTGAGAAGTGTAAGGGTGGGGCTCGGGGGGCAGAGCCCCCCGTACAAAGAAAAAAAAACACTAAACGATATTAATTCATACCAAAATGGTAAGGTTGATCGTTTAAGACGGGAGAAAAAGAGTGTTGACAGAGTTTACTACATGTGAGGAGGTAAAAGGGGGGCTCGGGGGGCGCAGCCCCCCACACAAAGTAAAGACACCCTAATCGATTTGTATACATACTATAAATGGTAATGTTAAATGTTTAAGACGGGAGTAAAACGAGTATCGGTAAAGTTTACTGAGTGACAAGTGTAAGAGGGGGGCTCGGGGAGCGGAGCCCCCCGCACAAAGAAAAAACACACTGAACGATATTAATTCATACCAAAAATGGTTAGGTTGAATGTTTAAGACGGGAGAAAAGGAGTGTTGACAGAGTTTACTACATGTGAGGAGGTAATGGGGGGGTCGGGGGGCGTAGCCCCCCGCACAAAGAAAAGACACACTAATCGATTTGTATTCATACCATAAATGGTAAGGTTAAATGTTTAAGACGGGAGCAAAACGAGTATCGGTAAAGTTAACTGGGTGACAAGTGTAAGACGGGGGCTCGAGGGGCGGAGCCCCCCGCACAAAGAAAAAACACACTGAACGATATTCATTCATACCAAAAATGGTTAGGTTGAATGTTTAAGACGGGAGAAAAGGAGTGTTGACAGAGTTTACTACATGTGAGGAGATAAAAGGGGGGCTCGGGGGGCCTAGCCCCCCGCACAAAGAAAAGACACACTAATCGATTTGTATTCATACCATAAATGGTAAGGTTAAATGAAATGTTTAAGACGGGAGCAAAACGAGTATCGGTAAAGTTAATTGAGTGACAAGTGCAAGACGGGGGCTCGGGGGGCGGACCCCCCCGCACAAAAAAAAACACACTGAACGATATTAATTCATACCTAAAATTGGTAAGGTTGAATGTTTAAGACGGGAGGAACAGAATGTTGACAGAGTTTTACTATATGTCAGGAGGTCAAAGGGGGGCTCGAGCTAAGACGGGAGCAAAACGAGTATCGATAAAGTTAACTGTGTGACAAGTTTAAGAGAGGGGCTCGGGGGGCGGGCTGTTATTTAAGTGCCTTATACCGGTTCGCGTATAAGGCACTAAAATAACAGTTAGTAAAAGCCTCCGCCCGCCGAGCCCGACCACAAAGAAAAAACACACTGGACGAGATCTTTTCATACCAAAAATAGTGAGGTTGAATGTTTAAGACGGGAGCAAAAAGAGTATTAATATAGTTAACTACGGGATAGGCGGGATTAAGTGGTGTTCGATCTCTCACTTGCAACTGCAGAAGCTCTTTTGACTGGGATGCTTGGGGCCTTCAACATTACGTCGAGCTCAGCTTTCGGCCTTACCACTAAGGCTGCCTTTCTTTTAATGCGGAGATGATCGGAGATAAGTGTGGGCATGCGGGAATCACGTGGTGCGGGGTCACGTGTCTTAGTTAGGCTGCGTTTCCACCAGAGATGAGGGAAGATGCGTTGCGAGGAACGTGTTTTTGAAGAATATAGAACCCATTCCTACTGCATTTAGTTAGAGCTATCAATCATGAAACCAAAACGAAGATTTTAGTGAATAAATTTTCCAGTGAATGGAATTTATATATTTATTTGAAAGCTCCACTCTACTCGGCTCCACTGCAGATATTAAATTTTTCATGAATTTACTGAGGTATGACATACAAGAGAAGTATTGAAAAAAATCGGAGTGTTGGTCCCGGTTAAGAATCTTTTTCTGACTTTCACTTGTTGTGAGTACTCTACACTCAAGGACAATAAAAGGGGTAACTTGTATGGAAATCTCTAAATGAAGTGAGTTGTTTCAGGTTTCTGTTTTAGATTTTCTATGCATTATTGCGGGTAAAATGAGGTATAGATAAATTAACGAGAGCATGGAATTGCATATGTAGTAGTATTGTATGTTTACAGGCATTCTATATTTGAATTTTCTATTTTCTCGTACTATCAGCATAAAAAGAGGTTTGTTATATATTGAAGAAGTAAATACCAAAATAATGTCAGTGTCAAATTGTGAATATTATTTACGTTGTGCATATATTTTTACGTCTGATTTTATTGTATTCTCACAATTATCAGAATAATTTTGTGTCAGCCCGTACGACTAAGTGTAAGTTACATAATTTTCAAAAAATATGGCAGTGAGTAATTTTGGTCCGATTGAGAGTCAAAGTAAGCAAATTATTTTTAACTGTTATAAATATTTTAAACTTGAACTGAAGAAAAATTTAAAGCCCAGTTAGTTGAAAAAGCTACAGGTGTTTGTCTCTCTACTGATTATAACATTGTGTCTGAGAGCAATAGTGAGAAATTCGCAACAACAAAGAAATTCACCTCTCCGAGAAATAAAAAGTTACGTACTTGTCCGTCATCAGCAGTAGACGATTTTGATCAGGAAGTCATCCGGAGAACTATAAACAATTTTCATCTGTCCCATAAGCAATTTCCAACCTTAAACTCATTTACAAATTTGGCCTTTCCACCTTACGAAAACAAATACAAAAATTTGGATTTAAATGGAAAAAGACCGAGGACAACCGAAAAATATTAATGGAAAGACACAACATACGACTGTTAAGAATAAATTACCATACCAAAATTGCGGAATATTGGTCTGAAGATAGACCACTAGTGAAACCTACATCTACACTTCACATGTGTCCGGAGAGGCTTGGACCGATGGAACAAAATTTGGTGTAAAAAAACAAATCAGTACAGGCCAGCGGTTAATAATAGTACACGCAGGAGGAAAAGATGGTTTTATTCCCAACGCTTTGTTAATGTTTAAGGCAAACCAAAAAACGGGAGATTACCATGACCAGATGAACTTTGTCAACTACGAAAAATGGTTAAAAGAAAAATTAATACCGAACCTTAAACCGAATAGCGTACTTATCGTAGATAATGCGTCCTATCACAACAAACTTTTGAATCGTGCTCCAACGTCAAATTCTCATCTATATCTATACATATAATAAAGCTGAAGAGGGTCGAAAGTCTGTACATGGAAGATAATCGAAAAAAAGTTGGCTGGGGATACTTAGAATCGATAACAGAACACGTTACAACAATTTTTAGAATTTTTGTCTGTTTGTCTGTTTATCTGTTTGTCTATTTATTTGACCGCGCATCACGTGAAAACGGCTGAACGGATTTTGATGAAATTTTGTATAGAGATAGTTTGAGTCCCGGGAAAGGATAATATATAGTTTTAATCCCGAAAATCAACCCTGGTGGGGCTGAAAATGGGGTTGAAAGTTTGTATGGAGAATTTTTAACCGCTGAAACGATTTAGATAGAAATGAGTATGAAGATAATTTGAGTCTCGAGAAACGTCATAGGATAGTTTTCAAACCCTTCTGGGGGTGAAAAGGGGGTTGGAAGTTGGTATGAGGAATTTTTTACCGCTGAACTGATGTAGATGGAAATGTGTATAGAGATAGCATGGGTCTCGAGAAAGGCAGTGTAGTTAGTTTAGGACCTTTTGGAGTGCCTTCACAGGGTTGTGTTGGAACATGTAATTCATAAGACCAAATGTACACACAAAGCAAGAAATAAATGAATATTAATATGAAAAGACAAAGGATAGTTACATCTTCAAAAAAGGGCACCCCCCCCTCATTTTACTTTTGAACCATAGGTCCAAAAAATTTGAAAAAAATAATGGAAGTGAAGTTTGAACGGTACTTTTAATAAAAACTATATTGAATAGCATCGGTTGAGCTGTTTGTGAGTTGTCAGTCAAAAACACATAGTGAAAGGACGTAAGTGCCGGATAGTAAAATGGCAGAAGCGCTGCCAAATATCCCTTAATAAACGACCTTTTGAATGGATGTTTTTTAACAGGGTGGCAATTACGGAACCCTACACTGAACATGGCCTGACATGCTCTTGGCCGGTTTTTTTTGCGTTGTTATCCCAGAAGTCACCCCTTAAGGATTACTAATTCCAATTGTCAAGAAAATCCCCGGCCAGGTATAGGTGGGCTATAAAAATTCAACCTCTAAAAGGGGGTAGCCACTACACTCGATTGAGTTAATTTTGCACCTGAATCTTATGGCGCTACTTAGGAAGGAGGTGTAAACTTTTTTTCCAAATATGTCCTAAGACTAACGAGTACCCTGCATAACTAACAGATGGCGCTGAAATTAATACGTTGTGACATGAATAAGCCACTTAGGAAGGATTTTGCCAAATCAACTCTAAGTTTAGAAGTGGGGGTACATATGTCATCATATTTAAATGAAGTATTGACTTAATGGAACAACAAAATTCAACGACAATAAATTAATTGCCACACATTGCACAGTGCATGTAAATACTCAGCCTCACGATTTTGATATCTATTCTCCTTTTCTCTACTCTTACTTCTAAGTCTTCTAACTAATATTAGACCAAAATTCGTTGTTAGTATATTAGTTAATAAGTTGTTAGGTTATGATATGAAGTATGGATTTTTGGATGTATGGATTTTTGGAAGGCGAAGCCATACTTCACTTTGCGTCTACGTACGATCTCGTCATCGTTAACACCTTCTTCACTAAACCACAACAACACCTCATCACCTACAAAAGTGGCGGAAATCAAACACAAATAGATTTCATCCTAGCAAATCGCCCTTATCTCAAAAAATGTAGAGACTGCAAGGTAATTCCCGGGGAACCCTTGACCACACAGCATAGACTTTTGGTTGCAGAATTTCAAATGGCAAAGGCTGTAAAAGTGAAGAAAGACAAAACACCCAAAATTCGCTGGCACAGGTTAGAGCGCGAGGAGGGTTCACAACTGTGTAATGATATCTCAAATCACTGTCAAGAGGTTAACACCAATGGCAACCCTAACATCACATGGCAACAGTTCCAAGCATTCTGCAACCAACAAGCCACTACTTACCTCGGAGTATCAAAAGGACCATTGTGTGGAGGCAAAGACCCGAAGTGGTGGAAAGAGGAGGTAAAAGAGAAAATAGAGCACAAAAAACTCCTATTTAAGCTGTGGCAGCAAACCAACGACGATGAAGATAAAATAGCCTATAAGGAAGCAAAAAAAGACGCAAAGAGAACCTTAGCACAAGCAAAAGCCAGTTCGGATAACAATTGCTACACCAAACTCGAAGCAGCCAAAAACGACCGTGAAGTCTTCAAAATAGCGAAATCCAGACATAATAACACCAAAGACGTAAAGACCATAAAATACATCAAAAATGAAAGCGGCCAGTTACTTACATCTAACAAAGAAATCCGGGACAGGTGGAAGGAATACTACTCAAAGCTACTAAATGAAACATATCCTAGCATAGACCATCCTGAACCACCGCTTCCCATCGCGGGCCCTATACCATGTATAACACCAGAAGAGACGCAAACCGCCATCCGAGCAATGGCTAATAACAAAGCGACAGGACCGGACAGTATACCCGCTGAACTATGGAAGAAACTAGGGGCGGATGCAGTGGTATTTCTGACAAACCTCTTCAATAGAATTCTTACTGATGGTATGCCGAACGAATGGAGGAACAGTATTTTGGTCCCGTTCTATAAGAGCAAAGGAGATGTCAGACTTTGCGAAAACTATAGGGCAATAAAACTAATCCCACATACTTTAAAGATATGGGAACGCGTCATATGCAACAGACTGCTTCAGCTCACAGAAATCACAGAAAACCAGTGCGGTTTTGTTGCAGGAAAGTCGACCACTGACGCTATCCACACAGTCAGAATCCTAATGGAACAGTATAGACATAACAAATCAGATCTACATATGGTCTTCATCGACTTGGAAAAGGCTTTTGACCGTGTTCCGCGAAAGTTAATCTGGCAAGCCATGCAAGCACACGACATACCAGAGCATTATGTCAACATTGTAAGAGACATGTACCAAAATGCTAAAACTAAAGTTCGCTGCCCCGCCGGAACGAGCGATGAATTTGAAGTACAGGTCGGTGTACACCAAGGATCAACATTGAGTCCCTTCCTATTCAACTTGGTTATGAACCATCTTACTGCCAGTCTGCAGCAAGCACCACCATGGAATCTCCTCTACGCAGACGACATCATTTTAATAAGCGAGAACGCCAACGACCTGCAAATAACTTTGGAAAAATGGAGGTCAACACTAGAAACAACTGGGCTTCGAATCAGTAGGTCAAAAACGGAATACCTTCACTGTAACTTTAGCGGCGTTGCTAGCCTAGACACCGTTCATTTACAGCACACCCCATTGAAAAAGGTGGACAGCTTCAAATACCTTGGCTCAGTCATTACCAGCGACGGAACTATAGATGCCGATATAACCCACCGAATAAACACAGGATGGATGAAGTGGAAAGAGCTGTCGGGAGTGCTGTGTGACAAAAGAATGCCGGTGCATATTAAGGGTAAAGTGTACAAGGCAGCAGTGCGTCCAGCTATGATGTATGGTGCGGAGTGTTGGCCTCTAAAGAAACAACAGGAGGACAAGCTACATACTGCGGAAATGAGAATGTTGCGATGGGCGGGTGGTGTAACATTAATGGACCGTGTACAAAACATACACATACGAGGTAGCTTTAGAGTAAAACCTATCCCTGAGAAATTAATAGAAAGCCGACTCAGATGGTATGGACACGTCATGCGGCGACCATCTGACCACATGACTAGGAAAGTGTTGCATACATATCCGCCGGTGCCGCGGCCAGGAAGACCCCGATAAACATGGATGGCCACTATAAATAGAGACTTGAATAAGGCAAAAATACCAGCTGAGACGACCCGGGACAGGAAGTCCTGGAGAATAATTACTAGGAGAGCCGACCCCAAATGATGGGATTAAGGCTAGGAAAAGAAGATGAAGTATGGATTTTTATGCATATATTTCTTACCCAGGCGCGGTCCGATACCCCCCCCCCCCCTCCCCAAATCGTACACGTCAAATAGAAAAATTCATTTTTCTGATTTGACCGGAGGATCGATTTGGATGATATTTGCCATGCACATGATATGAATAGGTACAGTCAAGGACGTATAAATACAAAAGTGGTACTATATCGTTCGATATACACCTACTTACTATTCTATGTCGTTTAAATCATGTCAAAAATTTTAATAAGGACGAAAAAAAGGGTTAACGAAAAAATTGGTTTTGGAGTGTAGTTTTATTTAGTGGTAATTGTAAAATATTTTATCTGGACTACTGTCCTCTAGCGTATCCATCTGTCAACTTTACTTCAAGACCTTCAAGTTCCGCCTCCAGGGGGAGGGAGTACAGATGTGCAAGTTGCGGAAACTTTCCAAATAATTGGAAATGTTCTCAGAAATTTCTCGAAAATTTCATATGAAATATAGGAAATTGGAAATTTAAGAAATGGAAAGTTTCAAATCCCATACAAAATTGTGAGAATTTTCCGAAATTTTCATATGTGGAAAATTTCGCAATTTTGGAAACTTTCCAACGGCACATCAGTAGGAGGTAGAGAAATTAGGGGCGAATTAGCCGCTTACTGACAAAGACCGAATTCCACGCGGGCGGAGCCGCGGGCACAGCTAGTAAACAATAAATGATGGATTGGTTGACAGAACACAACATTTCGTATAGCCCGTTGATGTACAAAACCAGTTTGTATGATTTAATTAAACAAAATAAAGAGCGGTTTCGTGAGTACCACATAGATGCAATTTTAAAAGAACATGGCCATTCCGTTTGACGATTGCCACCGTATCACCCGACATTCAATCCGATCGAAAATATTTGGTCCATGGTAAAAGGATATGTAGCGAAAAGAAACGTTTCATTAAACATGCAAGGCATTATGAGTTTAGCAACTGAACGAATGAATACTATTACTGCTGAGGACTGGGTAAATATTTGTCGCCATGTCGAAAGTGAAGAAAATAAATATCGATGTCATGAAGGGGAAATGAATCGAATTTCAAACAATCTTATTATCAATACTTGTGACAGCTCAGATGAAGAACATGATAGCGACTAAAAGCAAAAAACAGAGGACTACTACTTATTCCATTTCTTAAGGGTATGTAATTTTATTAAATTAAGAGAAAATTATTCTCCTTTTGTTGCAAACGGTACAACCACTACAGATCCATTCCATGATCTCGATAATTCATCTATACGTTCTCCTTTGTACAGTTTCTAAGATAGACGTCATAAATTTATTTACACTTGCTCCATTGTAAGAAAATGCATACATAATTCTGACATTGACTTTACAGTACCTATTAAGATTTTGTAAAATTCATTTCGAATTCGGTGATCTTTCACAAAAAATGCTTTGTGGTTATAAATATTCACAGAAAACAAAATTATTTGAGGAACGAATTCACTCGCAAAAATGTCTCTTTAATACATAAAAGGGACGTACTCAGATTTTAAATTAAAATGTATCCATTTTTGTGGACAAGAATTAACACCTCAATGTATGCATATTATATTAGTAATAATTTTATCACGCAGGTAATAAACAAGGATTAGAGGTAAGCTTTCTATTTGCGTTTCGAAAAACACTTTCTCGTACAGTAACGGAAAAACAGTTTAGTTGTGAGAACAAAAACAGTTTTTATAAAAACGATTCTACAGTTCCACGTAAAGCGCTCGCAACGACGTAACGTCCGCAATACAAAAGTATACTGAACTTATATCTTAAAAACTGTAACCTATAACTGTTTTATTAATTAATTAACTTGCGTTTCGACCTCTCTATTGAATTGTTTATTTTAGGTTGTTAGCTTGATTTAAATTTCATTATCTACTCTTATTTGCCCTGAAAACCAGCGCCATGGCTAAGAATCTTTAGCTTTCGGCATCCTTTTTGGTGCTCTGTATGTGATTAAGATGTAAATAGATTAAGTTTATATGTTATTATTATTTTCTGTACCACCAAATAAACATTTTTTATTCTATTCTACTTTCACGTTTTAATGGGGATGGGATAGATGTTTCGTTCGGTGACGCACTGGAAAACTAGTTATTTTCGAAACTGTTTTTCAAAACAGTTTTGAGGTAGAAAAAAAACAGTTACGTTTCGTTTCGCCTTAAACTCGTAACGACCCAGCTCTTAAAAGGATCAATTGAAAAAATTGGCTACCCAAATTTAACATGCTGTGTAATGTTAAATTCGGGTATAAGGTAGGGTACTAACTATGTATACTTGTTAATATATGGCCTAAAAACAGATAACAAAGAACTCAAATATGATCACTTATACATTCAGTGGCGCAATCTAAAACTGTACGCAGAACCAACATTCAGCCTTTTTCGTATTCTTCCAACACTGTTGTTGAGCTACATTATGGATGGCTTATAGGATCTCAAATATTGATAGTCTTATAAATTGTGATGGCATATTTACATGTTACATCGACATAAAAAGAAAGAATTTATGTCACAGATTGGAATTTATGGACTTGCAGCTATGCCTTGCGTAATGTATGTATTTGTATTGTACCAAGAAATATAGTACCTTTTTTAAAGAAGGAGAGGGTTTTATTTATTTTTAGGGACTAGTTTTGCCAGTTTATATTTATAGTCATAGTCATAGTCAGTTATTTATTTGCATTGTAACACATAACAATGCAGGCAAATACAATTTTGAGCAATTAGGCAGTAACTTACATTAGGCAAGTCAAATAGGATAATTGATGTAGAATAATTATTATATACGAGTATTTAGTGTTAATTTTTAACTTTGTGGAATATACTAAATTTTTTTGTGCCCGGGTATGTCCTTAAACTATGTCCAAAAGAGAGGTATGGGTACTGCGAATGTCAATCTGGAGCAGAGCCTGACTGGGGAAGTACTTCCACCTTACAGAAAACCACAGCCAAATAGCACCAGATTATTATGGTTGCCAAAGATCTCAAAGAGGACCCAGTGTGTTGACGACGAAGGACCATCTTGTTCCTTTAGCCGTCAACACAGTGAATCCTCCTTTTTGTAAAGGGTCGGCAAATCGCATGTGACTCCTCTGTAGTTGCAGGCGTCCATAGGCTACGGTAGCTGCATATTATCAGGCGGGCTGTGTGCTTGTTTGCCATCGTCCTGGTATCCTATTGATCGGGACTATATATAAATCTTATTTAAGATATGAAATATTTTTAATTCACAGTAGGTAGACTGAAAACAGATGTCATATACTTCAGAAAAAGTGACCAAACCCTCCGGTGTCCGAGGCCAGATTTGAACTGGCGTCTTCAGCTTTCGCGGCTGACGTCCTGACCACTAGACCACCCGGTCACGGCGGAACTTGACAAATTTTCTCATGTATATGCAATCTCTGAATTTGAAACGGCTAGGCGCCGTTGACCATACTCTAAGGGCATGCGCAGTACGTGCTTGCACCTCCTATCCGAATCTCTTACGTGATTCTGGTATAGCTAGAGAGATGGTGCTGCCATCTATGAATTTTGAAGCAAATCAAATTATTTTGTTCAATATTTTTTGATTTGCAATTTTTAAGTAGTTACACTACTATATATAAACTGAAAACAGATGTCATATACTTCAGAAAAAATGACCAAACCCTCCGGTGTCCGAGGCCAGATTTGAACTGGCATCTTCAGCTTTCGCGGCTGACGTCCTGACCACTAGACCACCCGGTCACGGCGGAACTTGACAAATTTTCTCATGTATATGCAATCTCTGAATTTGAAACGGCTAGGCGCCGTTGACCATACTCTAAGGGCATGCGCAGTACGTGCTTGCACCTCCTATCCGAATCTCTTACGTGATTCTGGTATAGCTAGAGAGATGGTGCTGCCATCTATGAATTTTGAAGCAAATCAAATTATTTTGTTCAATATTTTTTGATTTGCAATTTTTAAGTAGTTACACTACTATATTTTTCTGAAGTATATGACATCTGTTTTCAGTTTATATATAGTAGTGTAACTACTTAAAAATTGCAAATCAAAAAATATTGAACAAAATAATTTGATTTGCTTCAAAATTCATAGATGGCAGCACCATCTCTCTAGCTATACCAGAATCACGTAAGAGATTCGGATAGGAGGTGCAAGCACGTACTGCGCATGCCCTTAGAGTATGGTCAACGGCGCCTAGCCGTTTCAAATTCAGAGATTGCATATACATGAGAAAATTTGTCAAGTTCCGCCGTGACCGGGTGGTCTAGTGGTCAGGACGTCAGCCGCGAAAGCTGAAGACGCCAGTTCAAATCTGGCCTCGGACACCGGAGGGTTTGGTCACTTTTTCTGAAGTATATGACATCTGTTTTCAGTTTATATATAGTAGTGTAACTACTTAAAAATTGCAAATCAAAAAATATTGAACAAAATAATTTGATTTGCTTCAAAATTCACAGTAGGTACCTTATTAAATTTGATATAACTAAGCCATATTTTATAGTTTTATAAAAAGTCCTGGATTCCCTGTTATTTCTTCCAAAAACAAGTCACTACTTATCGTCTTGTTTCATTTTCTAATTAAATCTCGTTGAAAATTTTCAAGGGTAAGTAGTTGGTGTAAAGCTAATTTTAATTTCAAAAACTATTGTCGGAATGTAAATCTAGCTGTAAGAGTGACTCGCGTTACACCGTACCGTGCGATTTAACGCTTGTCTTATATTTTTTCATCCATTTATTTTAACGCGTGCTTTATTTCGTTCATATTTAAAATTCATATACAATAAATTCATATCAACCGGGACCTACATACATAAGACTTGCTTCGTAGGCAGAAAAATGTCAAAAATGAAGCTGAGATAAATGTTCCACACTGTACCTAACTTATACTAGTGTTAGCCTATTTTGAATTAGCAGAATGACAAAAGTCGTGACGTGGCTACAATTTGTCTACTACTGCAGTGGAAATTTATGGAAAACCGGACAAGTAACGAGTCGTTCGCCTTGAGGGTTCCATACATCACACAATTATAACAATCACCGAACATTGCTGTAACGTGCAGAGGGATAATGTCAATTGCGAGGAAATTTCAACTACATCTTACGTGTTTTAAGTAAGTAAGTAATTAAGTATATCCGGATAGCGGAAAATCGCTTTTTCGCATGATAAATGGCACTCTAGTTAGTTTTTGGGCCCAGGTATGTCCTTAAACTACGTCTGGACACGGTTATGTCCTTAAACTACGTCCAATAGAGAGGTATGGGTACTGCGAATGTCATCTCGCTATGTGTTGTAGGGCACAGCACAGCGAATGTCATCTCGCTCAAATCGGGAGCAGAGCCTGACTGGGGAAGTACCTCCACCTTACAGAAAACCACAGCCAAACAGCACTAGACCCTACTCATAGTGTTGTGTTCCTGCTGGTGAGTAAGGTTGCCAAAGAGCTCAAAGAGGACCCAGTGTGTTGACGATGAGTAAATCCTGCTTTTTGTAAAGGGTCGGCAACGCGCATGTGACACCTATGAGGTTGCAGGCGTCCATAGGCTACGGTGGCTGCTTACCATCAGGCGGGCCGTATGCTTGTTTGCCACCGTCGTGGTATAAAAAAAAATTTGATATTTTGATTTAGTTGAAATTTCCCGCAGCTGAGATTGCCCCACTGCACTTTACACTTTAACGAAAAGCTCGAATCATGCTCGGTACGGTACAGTGTAACACGACTCCTAAATTCCAGCGAACAAGATTGCAGCAATATAAAAACACGCAGCGTCCCCAACTCGCCTCGTTACGAAACTTCAATACCGCGCCTTGAACTTCTGATTTAATTTCGCTTCCCTTTCGCAGGTGTGCAAAGGGTACTGTAATGAGCTACGAAGATGGGATGCTGAATTAATTTTAGGGCTGTTTGTTATTTTTCTAGGTGTTTTTAGTTGTGTTACAAGACTTTTGTGATGATTACCAAAATGAAGGCAGTACTGTTAGGTATGAAACTGCCGTTTCCTCGACATGTTTCGATTTGTTTTGAGGATTTTTCACAAGAGTTCCACTTGGTTCCACGGACCGGCAGCAACTGCTGCCTGAGCGAAAGAGCTAAATTATGTGAATTAAGTACGTTATGAATATGGGCATTTTCACTTAACTGTGAACCATCAACGACTGGTTAGGTTGGTATCGTCACAAAGTTTTGTGATGATTGCTAACCGTCAGTTGACGGTTAATGTCAAATCCCATACATTTTATCAGGACGGTTAGACGTTACTGAAACACGACTTAAGTTGTGCTTTAAAGTAAATACAATTTAAAATTAAAATGCCCATATATTTCATCCTCGTCAGTGGAGTGTTACAGTGCAATGGAACGTACAGTAGCTGCCATCTGTTCGAAATGGAAGATAAACCTGATTTTAACTCAAAGCATTGCCAGAGGGAAAATACAAATATATCAGAACGAAATGATGTGACTTTTGGTATTAACGCTCGAAACATGGTGTCGGTAGTTGAGAAATGTGAGCCGACCCTACGAAACATGCATGATGAATAAACAGTCTTGAAGTACATCTCTCGTATCATTGACGCATACCTTGACATGGCGCAGCCGGTTTTAGTTTAAAGGGGTTAATTTTTTGAGAAAATAGTTTGAAGTGTGCTTAATATTGCGTGGGATCAGTCACCAGTGTTTGAATATGGAAACAGTACTTACGCCGCCGTTGCCGTTTACCTATGATCAAAGTTTATTGAATATCACTTCGGGCAGTCTAAGTGATAGTTGGAATAAATGGAGTAAAGGATTTAAAATATACTTTGAGGCGTGTGAACTTTCGCAAAAAACAGCGGACATACAAATTAATATATTACTTCATATTGTGGGTGAACAGTGCAGAGAGTTGTATGAACAATTAAATGTTAAGTGTACAACGGTAGATCAAGTGTTGGATGAATTTAAGAAATATTTTGAACAAAAGAAAAATCTAACGGTTGAGAGGCATCGATTTTTTACCAGAAATCAGGCAGAAAATGAGACTATCGAACAATACGTGTTTGATTTAAGGAAGCTGTCAACTTCATGTGAATTTGGAACTTTATGTGATTCGTTAATAAAGGATCGTTTAATATGCGGTATAACAAGCAAGGCTATTCGAGAGAGGTTGCTACGTGAAGCTGACTTGACGTTAGAACAAGCTATGGAGATTTGTCGTGCTGCCATAGTATCAAAGGTCTATTCAGAAAAAATAGTTGAGGAATCTCGTGAAAAGTCAGTGCATAACATAGCGCAGGGAAACAAGAACGACTCGTTGCAAGACAATGATTATGTATGGCGAATATCTCAGAGAAGCGACTATGGTCGTGGCCGCGGAAGGTTCTCGGGGTCACGTGGCGGTCGCGGCGCCGGGCGTGGCGCGGGCGCATGGAGCAGGAGCGGCGCGGCTGGTTGGCGCGCGCAACATTCGACCGTGACGGCAGCTGGCGGGAGCAGCGGTGGCGGTCGGGGTGCAACGTTTAACGCGTACAAGTATAATAGTGCGTGCGATAAGTGTGGTTTAGCGCACGGGAAAACTGCGTGCCCTGCCTACGGAAAGCAATGTTTACGATGTTCGCAAATGAATCATTTTTCACGCATGTGTAGTGTGTACCACATAGAGGAGTCTGATCAACAGGTAATATATTGCCTTAATAATGATAGTGATGAATGGTCAATTGTTTTGAATGTTAACAGTCATAATTTGATGTTCAAACTTGATACGGGAGCCGATGTTAATGTTTTGCCATTACGTTTTTTACCACAAATCGGTTTAAAAAAAGAGAATTTAACTGCTACTAATACGCGGTTGTATGGTTATTTAGGAAAGAAAATAGATGCATTAGGAAAATGTTTTTTGAAAGTAGTTTATAAAGATAAAATTTATTTTTTGGAATTTAAAGTGGCCGACGTGCCTTCAACCCCGGTTTTAGGTCGTTACGATTGCAGGCAAATGAATTTAGTCAAACGAGTGTATGCAATTAGTGAGTCGGATCAGTCGAACTCTCCGGCTTTAGTGACAGAGTTTCAAGACGTGTTTCAGGGTGTAGGTTGTTTGCCAGGTAGTTATAAAATTAGGTTAAATCGCGATTGCAAGCCAGTGGTGCATGCTCCAAGGAAAGTACCCATAACGTTACGTGAAAAAGTAAAGACTAAACTAGAGGACATGGAGCGACAAGGTATCATATCGAAAGTTGAAGGGCCTACCGATTGGGTCAACAGTATGACTATTGTGAAAAAGCCGAACGGAGATCTTAGAATATGTTTAGACCCGAGGGAACTAAATTTAGCTATAAAACGAGAACACTTTAGGTTACCAACATTAGATGAAATAGTGTCGAATTTGTCGGGAGCACAATATTTTAGCACGCTCGATGCTACAAACGGGTTTTGGCAGGTAAAGTTGGAAAATAGTGAGCTTTGTACTTTTAATACGCCGTACGGGAGATATAAATTTCTGCGTATGCCTTATGGAATATCTTCTGCATGTGAGGTCTTTCACCGGAAAATATACGAGAATTTCGATGATATCGAAGGAGTTTGTATGTATGTTGATGACATTTTAGTCTACGCCAAAACTAAAGCAGAACATGATGAGAGGTTGAGACAGGTATTAGAGAGATGTCGCAAAATAAATTTAAAATTAAATCTTAATAAATGTAAGTTTGGTTTGGAAGAAATTAAATATTTAGGTCACAGAATTACGAGAAACGGTTTATACCCAGATGACAGTCATACATCGGCCATTATTAATATGCCCAGGCCGCAGAACAGTAAAGATGTAGAACGTTTGTTAGGACTAACAACATACGTGGGTAATTTCATACCAAATCTGTCTGAAAAAACCGAGCCACTCAGAGAATTACTACGAAAAGATATAGAGTGGCATTGGCATGAGAGACATGAAAATACATGGAATCTGATAAAAAAGTGCCTGTCTGAAAAACCAGTATTACAATATTACAGTATGACTAAGCCTATTACGCTATCAGTAGACGCGAGCAAGAGTGGTTTAGGTTCGGTTCTATTACAAGATGGCCTCCCGGTGTGTTATGCTTCAAAAGCTCTAACAAAAACTGAACAAAGGTATGCACAAATAGAAAAAGAGCTATATGCATGCGTGCATGCGTGTGAAAAGTTTTATGGCTACATTTATGGACGTTCGGATATAACTATTGAAACAGATCATAAGCCATTGATAAGCATAATAAAGAAACCAATTGTTGATGCTCCACCAAGACTACAGCGTATGCTGTTAAGACTTCAACCATATTCTTTCAGGTTAGTTTACAAGCCCGGAAAAGAGCTACATATTGCAGACGCTCTGTCGCGTGCTTACGAGCCAGCCTCGGTCGACTCCGATGTGTCTCACGAGTTGCAGGATGAACTTACGGAAGCGGTGCGCATGGTATGTGCATACAATGAATTAACGGATACACACTATTTAGACTTACAAAAAGAGACAGAAATGGATAGGGAGATGCAGCTGTTAAGAAAATACATTAGAAAAGGATGGCCAGAAGAAAAAAAAGATGTGGAAGATGTGGTAAAGCCATACTGGTTATATAAGGAGGATCTAACAGAGGGCAATGGGTTACTTTGGAAAGGATCCAGAATAATAATACCTCGAAAATTACGTGCTGAAATGCTACAGAAAATACATTATGCTCATTTTGGTCTTGAAAAATGTATGTTGCGAGCGCGCGAGTTGTTGTTTTGGCCCGAAATAAACAATCAATTAAAAAACGTTGTCAAGCATGCTTAACATTTAGAAAAAACAACACGAAGGAAGAATTGATTCCACACGAAGTACCTAAAAGGCCGTGGTCTAAAATAGGTATAGATTTATTTCATATTAATAGAAAAACATATATATTAATAGTTGATTACTACTCTAAATACGTAGAAGTACGCGAGTTACGTAGCACACTGTCACACGCCGTAATAGAAGAGTTAAAATGTACATTTACTAGTCACGGAATTCCTGAAACAGTTATGTCTGACGGGGGTCCTCAATTTTGTTCACACGAATTTAGTATCTTTGCAAAAGAATGGCAATTTAATCATGTACGTTCTTCTCCCCGCTATCCCCAGTCTAATGGACAAGCGGAACGTAGTATACAGGTTGTAAAAAATATAATAAAAAAATGTACCTACACGTCGACTGACTTCCGGTTAGCTTTACTAGAATACCTTAATACTCCAATTAGCGCTCAGTTACCTTCGCCTGCAGAATTACTTCAAAATAGAAAGTTACGTGGCATTTTACCATTACGCGAAACCGTCCTTGATATGACAACAAATCCAAATATTAGGAATCACTTAGTTAACCGACAAAAAACATTTAAAAGGTATTACGATCAAAACGCAAAAAATTTGACATGTTTAAAAGTAGGTCAAAAGGTGAAGGTTAAACTTGAAAATAATAACATTTGGACAAGCGGTTTGATCAGTAAAATTTTAAGAAATCGATCTTACGAAATTGTAATACAAAATGGTAACAAAATAATACGGAATAGACGTCATATCATAGAAGACTCCCCGCACCGTCCAGAAATTGACACGGAGTGCGGGTTCGATTACGACCACATTCCGCCAACAGCGACGCCAGCGCAATCCGAATCAACATCGGCTCCCGATTCAAATGTTGTTAATGTAAATACAAACCCAACTAATAATTATGTAACTCGTTCCGGCAGGACAGTGATACCTCCCAATAGATGGGGCAATTGGAGAAACTGGGATTGAAATTTACCTGTCTGCCAAATAAGGACAACAGTGCGCGTTCTTACCTAATAGCAATAATGTCTTTGTTTACTTACCTAAGAAATAAAATAGTAAACTGCAATTGTAACCAAATTAATTTCACAATGTAATCTACAAAACATTTCATTACATACAGGCTAAACTAAAATGTAACTTACCTATTTTTGTTGGCCTAAGATTATAAGTAAACTATTATTTTAATTACTTATGTATTTAAACTTATAAAACATGCATGTCTTTAAAACAGAATAACGAAGAAGCAGTAAATGAATTTACATGTAGTTACTACCTATTTACTGTAATAAAAAATAAAAAATGTTTATAAAAAAATGTTTTCAAGAAATATATGTTTAGGTAAAATAGTAAGAAAATATGAGAAATGTCCTTTACTTTACAATCTATGAAAAGAAAATAGCATAAATTTGTTTAAGTAGGTACAATGCATGCTTTGTCATACTTATGATACTTATTTCGTAAGTATGTATAATTGTTAAGTGCTCATGTAAGAATACTGTTGTTTGTTTACATAGTTGTCATTCCTGTTCTTATCATTCGTTTTTGTTAAGAAGGAGGATGTCGGTAGTTGAGAAATGTGAGCCGACCCTACGAAACATGCATGATGAATAAACAGTCTTGAAGTACATCTCTCGTATCATTGACGCATACCTTGACACATGGAACCATTAAACTACGTTTCGCACATGCAACGTGACAAACAAAATACTGTTATTTCCTTTGATGTTGATTCCGATACGTGAATTCTCAGCTTTATCCCTTAACGGTAAATACGGGATTCTATTCATTACGCTCCATTCTTGAAGTATTCATAGGCTAACAGAAAAAAAAGGGTCTAGAACGTAAAATGACTAGTGTAATACTTTGCCTATATCGCTTTTAGTCTACATCGCGAACGGTCTAGAACGCAAAATGACCACTCATAGGTAGGTTGTGTTCGTTAGGTACCTTCTAATGGCCGAAGGCCAAGCTCACAGAAATAGGAGCCCCGCTACGTAACGGGGCTCCGTCGACATCGCTAACGTAAAGACGGCGAAAATGATGTAAACATTTTGCGTTCTAGACCGTTCGCAATGTCACAGAATAACTAATAGTACTACCGGCAATGTTGACTAAAAGCGATATTGGCAAAATATTACACTAGTCATATTGCGTTACAGACCATCCGCGAATACCCCACTTTCTTAATTCCCAGGTATGTTTACCCAATTCCTGGTAAAATTTCAAGGTTAATTGTTTAACTGTTAAAAAATACCAATCAAGGTCTAAAAGCGCTCTATTAATAATCTTTTGTAAAATTTAACGTGAGCTTTTACGTGATAAATTGGTTCATTAGAATCTTGAAGCAAATCAAATTATTTTGTTCAATATTTTTTTTTTTTTTTTTTTTTTTTTTTTTTTTTTTTTTTTTTAATTGGACCGGGTGGTCTAGTGGTCAGGACGTCAGCCGCGAAAGCTGAAGACGCCAGTTCAAATCTGGCCTCGGACACCGGAGGGTTTGGTCACTTTTTCTGAAGTATATGACATCTATCTTTTCAGTTGGTTCATTAGTTCCTTAAATGGCGTATTATATACCTGTTACATGAGTACGGCTTTTTATTACTAGAGCACCGATCAAATAATACTAATTATATATACCCAATCAGCTCAAAAAATGTCTTCACAATAGTACCGCAAAAACGACTCGGGCGGTACTTTATTTGATAGTCTTATTACGGTATAAGACTGGCCGGTTACAAATTTTCAGGAGCCATATTTTCTAGTAAATCTTGTTTAAAACTGTACCTCTTTTACATTGTTGGTCGAAGTACTAGAATCCTTATTGGAGTGCGCAATGTCAAGCCAGCATAAACTTAAAATGATATGTGAAAATATGATGTTTATGATAGTTCTACATTTCAGGTGCATACCCTTTTTTTCTCCTTGTTTCACCCTTTTTTTTTATCCAACACATTGGAGTCATTGGAGAACGTTCCAAGAACTGATCCACGAATGAGAAGAGATAAGAAAAAAAAACTTTCGCGTCCAAAAAATTTTTTTTTAGTCGCAATACGATGACATTTATGCCCTTAAACGGATCACCAATATTTTTGTTACATCCTGTATACACTATACACATATTGCTCGTTTATAGTACCTAGATAATAATATTAACTGTATGTACCTACTCTTTTATTTCGACCCATGAGACACTAGCAAAAATTCGTTAAAATAATATTCTGTAGAACTATTTCATATGACATACGTAATTGTATTTCCACGAACAAGCCTTGACTTCATATGGAAGCATGCCGGTAGCTCAAACACTTTATTGCACCGCCAACATATTGCTTTGAACGTGATAACCGCGTAAAATATTTATGAAAAATGCTAAACCGAAACACGTTATGATCTACGTGAATGCAAATAAAATGCAACAACAATGTGCCGATGGTTTCTTTGTAAAGTAATAAAGTTCGTGTCTGAAATACCTACCGACGAATCACCCATGGGAAAAATCTCAGTGAATATTTTCAATAAGGGGCTCCCTAGCGCCAATGACCTTCGATCTGAATCCCTTAGTTTTCTAATTATTTTTTTAGCTTATCATATCACCAGTAATGGCCTTAAACAATTTAGTATCCTTTATTAACTTCAATATTCATTGTCTTCGAGATATTTGCCATCAAAGTCGAACAATTTTAGGCCAAAAAAGTGGTTTTCTGGGCATAACTTTTGTGTTAATTAGTTAAAAATATAAATCTCTCATCAGTTTTTAGAGACGTCAAAGGGTAACCCTAATATGTAGGTTTCGTATATGTATCACTCTTTACAGCATTCAAATATCGATAAAAATGTGTGACCATATTTTAAAAAATCATAAAAAATAAGTACTCATTTATTTCGAAATCCGGCTCTACAGAATGGAGATAAAAGATTAAAAGACCGATAGCCGTTTGCCGTATAATTCTATCTGTAATGCAAATGTTGGAATATCGACTCAAAACTGGTCAAAAATCGATAAAAAACGTGTGGAGCCCCTTAAGGTACACTTTTTATTATTTTTGCTCACATATAAAAATAAGTATAACAGCGATCTTGAAAAATATAAAACTATATTGTTTATACCACGACGGTAACATTGACATGTCGACCCTTTACAAAAAGGAGGGTTCACTGCGTTGACGGCCCTTTGGCCGTTCCTTTGAACGAGAGAGCCCTTATCGTCAACACACTGGGTCCTTTTTGAGCTCAACCTTACTCATCAGCAGGAACACAACACTATGAGTAGAGTCTAGTGCTATTTGGCTGTGGTTTTCTGTAAGGTGGAGGTACTTCCCCAGTCGGGCTGTTGTCCAGATTTGAGCGAGATGACATTCGCTGTGTTGTGCCCTACCACATATAGCGATATGACATTTGCAGTACCCATACCTCTCTTTTGGACGTAGTTTAAGTACATACCCGGGTCCAAAATTCCTAGCTCCCAGACCCAATGAGATATTTCCCGTTACTGTCCAACTTTTGAGATTTGAAATTCAGATCGAAGAGATCTCTGTTTATTTTAGCATGATATTAACGGGTCCCTAGCGAAATCCCTTTGAGACCAATTTTTAATTAAGGTCCTCTAATTGGCACAGAATTCGTTACACTTTATCCCTTCAATTGACTTTCGCCTCGAATTCTTGCGGCTACGCGGATGGAACTTTGAACTTGCAATTTGAAATGTTTTCCGTTTTGGGCAAAATACAGGCTGTGGCTCATTCTACGTTTTCGTGACCATTAAATCTATTTCCCAAACAAATTATGATAGACATTGAATTTGTGTATGAAATTGTATTCCCAAATTGTACCAGAACGAAATAGTAGGAATTTGTTAACCAAAATTATATATTTATAATAATATTCATCATCATTATGAGCCAATATTGTCCCACTGCTGGACAAACGCCTCCCTCTTATTTCTCCACGTATCCCTATCCCCTGCAGTCTTCCACCAGTCTCTGTCAAAGGTGTCAAGCTCGTCCCGCCATCTCCGACGAGGTCTACCGTGACGCCTTACAATCTGTGGGACCCAACGGGTGGCAGTTTTGGCCCACAGAGCATCTGGCATACGGCAGACGTGTCCCGCCCAGTCCCATTTAAGCTTGGCGGTAGTTTCAGCTACATCTGATCAGTGATTCGCGTTTTGGAGCGTAGTATTGTATTTTTAATGCGATCGGTTAATTTCACGCTCAAAATACTACGCTCCATGGCCCGCTGACAAACCTTGAGTTTGGATTTTTGAACTTTTGCCAAAGACCAAGTCTGCGCTCCGTAGGTAAGGATGGGGAGAATGCACATGCCCATGAGTTTTCTTTTTAGCGGTATAGGAAGGTTTCCCTTCGTGTACTCCTTCATAGACCAAAAGCTCCTCCAGGCATTCTCAGTCCGTCTTGCGACTTCTTTGTCTTGCCGTGCCTGGAAGAAGACTATTTGGCCCAGGTATATATACTCATGGACATATCTTATTTCTCTCCCGTCCACTTCTACTCTTATTGGTGCGCTATTGATCATGAGCTTAGTCATTGACATGTTCATCACTAATCCAACATAATATATTAATATTGATTAATGTAAAAAGATGGTAACGCAATGCATTATTTTCATACAATCAAAGACAACTGAGTTACTGTGATTAAGAATATTTACAGTTGTTATTATTAAACTAAGCTATCGGAATTGATAGCCTAATTTAAACCTCTTTCTCCGTCACAAAACAGCTAATGAAAGTAGTGGCCAAGTATTCAATAAAAGTAGAACAAGTAGGAATATAAGAAATTTCAATAGTTACCTTAATTACATTTGTATTTCGTTAATGCTCATAATGATTTTAATAAAACAAACCATTTTAACAATTAGGTTATACATTTCAGAACAGAATAAATTAAAATATAATAGAAGATATTTTGGAGAAACAAAAGCTTTATAAACTGGTATTACTGAGATACAAATTAGTGGATAGAAATAAACAAAAACATTGTAATTTTGTTAATCTAATTTCAAACAAAGTACAGTCAGCAACGAAAGTTGCCGAACGAAATTAGATTACATAAGTTACCGGACACATAAATCCATACATATATTATAAATGGGAAAGTGTATGTGTGTGTTTCTTTGTTTGTTTGTCCGTCTTTCACGGCAAAACGGGGCGACGAATTGACGTGATTTTTTAAGTGGAGATAGTTGAAGGGATGGAGAGTGACATAGGCTACTATTTGTCCCTTTCTAACCCCCCACTTCCCTAAAATGGGGGGTGGAAGTTTGTATGGAGCATTCCGCAATTTTCAAGGTAGAAAGCTAAAAATTGGAATGCGGACTATTTGTGTGCGGTTTATTCTGTTCCGAGTTCTCTTCTGTGTTTTAAATCAGGAAAGGGGAACCGTGTAACCCCGAATTTAACGCGAGCGAAGCCGCGGACAGAAGCTAGTATTACATAAGTTACCTGGTAATCTTATTTCATACGTCAATTCCTTCGTGACTACCTACGGGAAATGCATACCAACTGTATAAAAGTTTGACAAAGTTCTTGTAAAAAAAATGTGTGGCCATACATGATCTAACAAAAATACTGGTGATACGTTTAAAGGCATAATTGGTATCATATTGAGAGTAAGAAACTGAAGGCGAACAATTTTTTGGACGCGAAATTTTTTTTTGTATGGGACACGTCGTCCCAGACGGCCGACCCTCCATACAAAACCATATATTTTTCGCGCGAAACAAATATTTTTCTTTTTTTTATAATTAGAATACGACACCAATTATGCCCTCAAACCAGCATTTTTGTTACACCTTGTATAAGGTTGTTTATTAAAAAAAACACTTGAATATCAAGTTTGTAACACAATCTCAAATGTACGGAATTTGTACCTTACCTAAATCCTCTGCTTGCCCAAGCAGCGGGCGTCGGTTTAATTTCAAATGAAATATTAGACTGGCACTTAATTAAGTAATTAACTTCGTGACATGCTGAGCATCCGTCACCTGGCTTATCATTCCTGTGCTTTATCATGCCCAGTGATGCGCTATCCGGGAATATCACCGATATCGTCACTATCGTCAACGTAACTTCGTGGCAAGCTGAATAATTGTCAGCACCTGGTTTATAAATTCCGTGCTTTATCATGCCGAGTGATGTGATTTGCGGGAATGTTACCTCTATCATCATCGTCATCCGGGAATGTTCCCGGTATCATCGCTATCGTAAATTTAACTTCGTGACAAGCTGAGCATCCGTCACCTGGTTTATAATTCGTGTGCTTTATCATACCCAGTGCTAATGCGCTGTCCGGGAATGTTCCCAGAAAATTAATCTGGGAATGTTCCCACTGGCTATCGTAAACCTAACTTCGTAACAAGCTGAGCATCCGTCACCTGGTTTATAATTACCGTTCTTTATCATGCCGAGTGATGCGCTTTTCGGCAATGTTTCCAGTATCATCATTATCTTCAACTTATAACTTCGTGACATGCTGTTATCATGTCTAGTGCTTGGGTATCATCACCATTGTCAACTTAATTTCGTGATAGGCTACGGTACGGTACTACATTAGGATGGGTTGATATTGTAATATCATGAAAATGAACAATGGTTTTAAGTTAAGTACGAACATTTCGTCCGTTGGACATCCGTTACCTGGTTTATTACTCCCGTACTTTACCAAACTCAGTTTTGCACTGATCATCCCCGATATCATTATCATTAGTTTACTCCGAACCAAACTGCATGCACTGCCCTAGTTGTGAGGGACCTGTATTTGTCCTTTAAATTATCAATATACTTCTGAAACTTGGACCTTGTATCTATACTGTAGTTGCAAATGCCAATAGGCTGTTATACTCACTTAACACCGACGACAACTGTCTTGTTTGCATGAGTAAAAATACAGGGGAACATTCCCAAGATCAGGAATGTATCAGAGACACATCACTAATCATGCCCCCAGTTTATCATTCCTTGCTTCATCAGTCCTGCAACGTACACTAATATCTCAAGGCCCAATCAATCTCAGTTAGAGTAGACCAGAAGACACAGTTCAAGGTCATTGGCGATGCTATAGGGGGAAACTGTATAAAGGTCTTTATGACCAGCATAGTTAACACAAATGTGCCGCGACAGTAACTCACCGGAAAACAGAACCCATGGAAAATTTTCTGGGCAGGGTTAAAGATCATGTATGGTTGCTGAATTCTAAAGTAAATTCGTTTGTTACAAAATATTTCAATAGTCCAGCATTATTTGATATATTGTAGAATATTACTTATTATTATAATATTACTTAATATTTTGTTTACATCGGGCCAGTAAATTAAATAAAAATGCGTGATTTTATTAAACAACGTTGTGGTAAATAAATAAATAAATAATAATAAATAAATATTATAGGACAATCTTACACAAATCGACCTAGGCCCACAGTAAGCTCAATAAGGCTTGTGTTATGGGTACTAGACGACGATATATATATATAGATAAATATGGATAAATACTTAAATTCAGATCTCATTCAGTCTCGCGCGCGCGCACCCCGCGTAAGGACGTGTTGTGTATTGTCGAGATTATCTATTATTTACCGCCAATTGTATGCCTATTGCTAGGTAAATATGGTTCAGTGTAAAGAATGCAAACTTTTCTTGTCGTTGAACAAAGGTGATGTTGTTCAGTGCAAGGGACCGTGTGAAGGAGTCTATCACAAACGATGTGTAAATAAAAAACAATTCCAGATGAGAAACGAGATTTGTAATACATGCTTCGAAGCAGAAGACAGTCCTGGAGCACAATCGCTGAAGTTGAACGTAACTGATGTGAGCAAGGCAAGTGCGGAAACAGTTCTGGCTGAGGTGAACAACAAACTTGGAATACTCTATGATCTCAAAAAACAACCAGTCCAAGAATTATCTGACTCTGTTGACTTTTATGCAGAGCAGTATCAGGGCCTGCAAGAATTCAAGGCAAGCGCCGAAAAAAGGATGACTGCATTGGAGAACAGAAATATAAATCTACAAAAAGTCAACGAAGCTCTGGAGGCGAGAGTAGCACAGCTCGAGCTGAAAGAAGTCGAGAGGAATGTCGAAGTGGTAGGTCTAGCCGAGAACAGAGAAGAAAATACTATTAAATTAGCCGAAAAAATAGCTAATAAGCTTGATTTAAACCCCAAAGATATAGAAGTTGTAAACAGGGTAGGTAGAGAAAAGCAAAATGAATCCAAGCCGCGCCCGATAATTGTATCACTACGTACCAAGAGCGCTAGGAATGAGTGGATAGCTAAGAAAAAAACGAGATTGACTAATGAGGATATAATGGAGAACGGAGATAACAGTCGACTTTATATAAATGAATCTCTTCCCAAACATATGAGGCAGTTATTCTGGTACACAAAAACAACGTTAAAAGAAAAGTTTAAATATATATGGGTGCAAGATCTGCGAATCCTTGTTAAGAAAGACGATAACCTACGGATTAGTCATATTCGAACGGAGGCGGACGTAAACAAACTCAGCTGTGATAACGCCGAGTGAACAATAAAGAACGTGCGGGACCACACTACGTGTTTTCTTTTTTGTCATTAAAATTCAACGGTCTACATTTAGATGACAATATAGAGTGTAAAACATTTACGCACATAGATAATTGGATTACTTACATGAAGAGTACGTCTAATAAACTAAAGATAATAGATTTAAATATAAGGTCATTAAGAAAGCACTTCCCTGAGATTTTACTTCAGGTTAAAGAATGCGACTACATGATGTAGACATTGTTATTCTAAGCGAGATAAATATTAAACAAACGGAATTGACCCTTTACGAGATTAATGGCTATGAGATGTTCAGCTATGCCAGAGAAACAAGACGAGGAGGCGGTGTACTGATGTATGTTAAAGCGAACCTCAGCGTTGAACTTCAAGCAACACAGATGAAATTTTCGGAAATGTTACATTGCTTAGTTACCATCGGAACTAATAAAATACATATCATTGCATTATACAGACCTCCCGATACATATAAGTTATTTTTTACAGAGGAATTAAAAAATCTGTTGGAACAAATACCTAACAACCACAATGTTATAGTAATAGGAGATATGAACATAAACTTGTTAGAATCTAATAGCAGTATTGATAATTGCAAAAACACCTTGTGTGAATACGGCCTGCATAGTGGTATCAACGAGTGCACTAGGGAGGAGGTGGTAGCTGGTGTGTTATCAGCGTCGTGCATCGACCATGAGTGGGTGCGCACACGCATGCGCGCGCGTGCCGAAACACACATATTTACATGAAAATTATCAGATCACTACATGATAGGCACGAACATAAATTTCGGTGAGCGAAGTGAGTCGTCGGTATCTACATTACGGTGTGTGTTAGACAATAAATTAGTGAGATCTGAATTAGAAAAAAATTACTGGAACGAGTTTCTCAATCTGCAACACCTACGTATTTCTGATTATTTTCAATGGTTTCCGCTTCCCAAAGGTTGTCTGGAAGAGATCGCTTTTTAGCGATAAGACCGCCAATTGTTTTACCTCTGATTATTCTATTTGTAACTTGTATTTTATGTGTTTCTTTATTTTGAGGTGTGCAATAAAGAGTATTTATGTTATGTTATGTTATGTTATAATCGAGGAAACGGGAGATGAAGCCAATATAAAATACGGGGTGCCGACTGGGTCAGTGTACGGGCCGGTCGGGTACATCATGCACGTGAATAGCATCAGCAACGTCGTTGAGCACTGCTCCACCTACATGTACGCGGACGACACGTGCCTGGTGTACGCCGGCCGGGACGTCGCACTCATGCGGGACAGGCTGCAGGCAGACTTTGACAACATACTGAGGTGGGCTCACGATAACGGTATAATACTGAATGTAGCTAAGACCAAGTGTATGTTGATAAAGTCTCCGTACCTCAAAATTACCCATGACAATTTCGGAATAGTGGGGCACACATATGAATGCTTGCACAATGATATGATGTTGTGTAATTGCAGTCACCTCGAAATAGTCACTGATTATAGGTACTTGGGTTTAAATGTTGATAGTTGTTTTAATTGGAAACCCCAATTGGAGTCGGTGTGTAATAAATTAAGGTCTATCTTATGTAAATTTAACAACCTCAAACCTATAGTGAATAAGGCGATTTTATTTACACTGTACCACGCGCTAGCCGATTTTGTGGTAAGTTATGGACTAGTGGCATACGGTCGCACCTTTAAGACTTATCTTGATAAGATCCTCAACTTACAACTAAGACTAGTGAAGACATTGGTAGATAAGCAAACTAAAGAAAAATGTAACAAACACTACAACCAACTTTTTCAAATCTGTAACATTTTACCTGTCCACGAAAAACTTAAATACTTGTTAGCTGTCGACCAATACATGTGTCCTAAATTTAAGATATTAAAAACGTACAACCGATGTCTAAGAGTATCAAAAAGAAAAAGGTATGTCGAACCGCAAGCGTGTAATAATTACTACGGCCGAAGAACAAGGCAGTTTCTGATACCGCGTATTTTTAACGTTTTACCCTCCGAACACGAGTTTTTGTCCAAAACAATGTTTAAGAGAAAAATCAAGGGTTTGTTTTTAAATAGTTACTCAAATATAAGTTAGTGATAGGCTGATAGCACTAGTATATTAAATTTAACTCAATATGTATGTATCTGCAGTGAAGACGGGTTACTTAGTACCTAAGGAAGTGTCCATACAAAGTGACCCGTTTTCATAGTGCTTGGATGTAAGTAGTAGTTAAGTTAGATAATGTAAGGAAATATATGTACAATGGGTGTATTCCATTCGCCAACAAACTGTTTCGCAGTTTGGCGAAGTTTTGTAGTAGTTTTAAGTATTTTTATTAATGAGCAATAAATTAAAAAAAAAAAAAATACATAAAAAACATACAAACCAGACAAATAAATGCCCTGACCAGGATTCGAACCCAGGACCTCATGCTTCATAGGCAGAGGCACTACCCACTAGGCTACGAGGTCATCAAAACCAAACATATAGTCCACTTGTTAGTAATTGACCAATCGACGTAGCCTATGAACGTGGTTTTGTAGTTAAGACAATATAGACATTGTGTCGTTAAATTCCTTCGTGCCACAAATTAATTATATTTTCAACACTAAAATTAACTAGAAAGCATCTACAAATACTCGTAGGATTAAATGCCCTATTTCTTCACACCTCACACGTGAAAACGTTTAAAACTTAAAAGGGAATCGCCAAAACCCATTCGTCTTTTTTACGACTTCGATGCGTTTTTCAATCGACATTCATATTTGAGATCTTACACTTTTCAAAATAAGGTTTATATTCCGTTTGAAATAAGTATACGTTAGAACGTTTTGTGAACTTTGTAATGCCACTCCAATAAACGGTTCTGTTTTGCCCCATGCTTTGATGAAGTGATATATCTGCCAGGAATTCCCACTAACATTGCAGTGTATAAGGAAAAAGTTTGTTTTTCTCACTTACAGAGTTAAGTCAAGTGGCTTTCATAAAACTAAAACATATATCGCCACTACAACGTTGAGTGACACTTACACTGGGGAAGAGAAAATTGCGTTTTTCTTTCTATTTTACCGTATATTTGGCATGTTTGCCGTCTTCTTTTTCTTAGATGTATGTACATACAGCCTTGGCCAGAAGTGTTGAGCATAGCTCTTTTTTGTTTACAATTTTGATGTTAAGTATTAATTACCTATCATAACAATGTACGATGGCGTAAAATGTTATATTTTATTGATATATCTAGAAAACCTCACTTAATAACACTTTCAAGGTACCTATAAAATAAGAAAAGTGGAGGTCCCAAAAATGCGAATTTAGGTCGTTGCGAAAAATTGCAAATATTCTATGCAGTTACTACTCACTTCAACTAAACATGCCTGTTCAGTTTGAATTAATTGATAAAAAAAGATAGAAACGCCGGTCTAAATTTTCGAGTTTTGTATGAAAATCGCAAGGGTGCTCAACACTTCTGGCCAAGGCTGTATATTTAACTAATAAGGACGACCGCGCAATACAACGCGCAGATATCGCTGTAATTGTTTAAAGCAACCTTTGTTAGACAAAAATACCATTTTACATGGTGCCGTATTCTAATTTTAAACTACATAAACAAAACATTAAAAACACAAACTAACTCCAACACACGACAAATAATCAACCAAAATTGAAGTTGTAATGCAGTTGAATCGGAATAATTTTGTACTATAAAGTTATATAAGATTATTATAGATGTCATATATACAAAAGAAAAAGTGACCTAGGCCTCCGGTGCCCAGGGCTGGGGTCGAACTTTTTCCTTTGTATATGACATCTATATAACTTTATAATTTATATAGTAGTGTGTCTACTTAAAAATAAACAAATCAAAATATTTATTAAAATTATTTGATTTGTTCTCCAGTTGTAA
Organism: Pammene aurita; assembly: GCA_947086415.1. Classification (NCBI taxonomy): domain Eukaryota; kingdom Metazoa; phylum Arthropoda; class Insecta; order Lepidoptera; family Tortricidae; genus Pammene; species Pammene aurita. The sequence continues at coordinate 38,899,225 of OX352295.1, read as the reverse complement.
TTTTGTACTCAAACTCAAACTCAAACTCAAGCATTTATTCAGTAAGTAGGCCACAAGGGCACTTTTACACGTCAAAGTAAAAGAGAGAGAAAAAAAATCAAACTACACCGGTTCTAACCCTACACCTCTGACCCGAGAAGAATTATGTCCGGCAAGAAACTCGGCGGGACTTATTTTTTCAAAACAACAGTACATCAAAACTAAACAATACATATAAGTGCGTTGTTCTATAAGAAAACATATCAAACCAAGGTTAGATTAACCAACAATAGGTTATAGTTTAAGAAAAATACCAAAGAATAAAGATGAGTCCAAATCTGACTATTGAAAATAAATTACATACAAGTTTGATATACTTTCTTACCTGAACTGTGTCTTCTACATAAATTTCCAAATTATAATAATCCATCATCAACAGTTAGAAACAAACTTTGAATTTAAATAATATAAAAAAAGTACTTAAGTGATTCTAGTATACAATAAACATACTATTTCTAAATTATCCTTAGAGATGTATAAGGTCTCCAAGTGTCTTGATCTATATATTCTATATAATAAAAAAATATGGATATTCAAGCACCGAATGTTGTGTCTAAAGCCAATTAAACTAAAATTAAATATGATTAATAAAAAGTTACGTAAATGTGTTGCCCCAGTTAGCCTAAACAGACCGGTCTCCACAAACAGCACCCGTTCACGAGTATGACGCATATCTCAGCCGTCGCCTCCCTCAACCTTTCTTCGGGAAAGTGGCGACCCGATCAACGACGCCACCATAAGCAGAGCCTTTTAAGCGAGCATGACATGTTCAAGCTGGCGGGCTTTATTAATTAATAAAAACTAGCCATGTTTAGTCTGGTGAGAAACAATATTCTGTGCTCGTATTTTACATGCGTGAACTAAATTACAATATAAAAGTGACATAGAGATGTACATGTCTCTAAGCGTCAGGATCATTAAATATATATCTATACATATAAATATTTGCGAATGCAAGACTTAGAGATGTATAACGTCTCTAAGTGTCCAAATACTAAATAAAAACAAAATAAAATAAAAATGAAAAACAGGTAATACTGGACACTAGTAAAGCTGCTTCATAGAGCTACAGGCTTAAAGGCATCGTTATCCTCAATGAATTCCTTTAAAGTATAGTACTCTCTCCTCAACAAATAGCGCTTAACATAAGACTTGAATTTATTTAGTGGCAAATTCACTACATCAGCGGGGACTTTGTTATAAAAACGTATACAGTTCCCAGCAAAAGACGTACGAACCTTACCGAGGCGGTGGCCAGGCTCAGCAATCTTATCTTTATTTCTAGTGTTATAGTTATGGATATCACTGTTGAGCTTGAATTTATGGATGTTTTTCCGCACATACATAATGTTTTCAAGTACGTATTGAGATGCTACGGTAAGAATATTTGCCTCTTCAAATTTTCCTCTTACGGATGCTCGACCGCGCATTTTATAAATGCCACGTACAGCTCGTTTTTGTAGCACAAATATGGTCCCAATATCAGCTGCTTTACCCCACAACAGAATTCCATACGACATAACACTGTGAAAGTAACTGAAGTATACCAGCCTGGCAGTTTCACTGTTTGTTAGATGGCTGATTCGCCTCACGGCATAGGCTGCAGAGCTAAGTTTCCCAGCTAGGGTAGCTATATGTGGATGCCATTGTAATTTCGAGTCTAAAGTGACTCCTAAGAAAACAGTTTGATTTTCGAATTCCATTATTTCATCATTTATTATAATCTTGCTGCTGTTAATCTGCTTGACGTTGGGAAGTGTAAATTTGATGCACTTCGTTTTCTTGGCGTTCAAAAGTAGGTTATTAGCCGTAAACCAATTTACTACTTTGGAGAGTGCACTGTTAATACTATCGAAGCTGTTTTCTTTTCTGTCCACTTTAAATATCAGAGATGTGTCATCAGCAAATAACACTATATCATGTTTATCTTGCACAATTTTAGGTAGGTCATTAATGTACACCAAAAACAGGAAAGGACCAAGTATTGAGCCTTGAGGCACTCCGAGTGCCACAGGGGACCCAGAAGATTGAGTTCCATTAATAACCACTCGTTGTGTTCTATCCGATAGGTATGATGAGACGAGGTTAAGGGCACCAGCTTTGATCCCGTAATGGCTTAGTTTTCTCTTTAGGTTTTCGTGATCAACGCAATCAAATGCCTTCGATAGGTCACAGAATATTCCAACAGCATCTTGTTTTTTTTCCCAAGCGGCAAAGATGTGCTTAAGAAGAACAGCACCTGCGTCAGTAGTCGAGCGACCTCTGGTAAAACCAAATTGATTTCTGGCGAACAATTCGTTTCGGTTAAAATGTGACACAAGTTGATTTAGAATTAGTTTCTCGAAAACTTTGCTCAGTGCCGGCAGTATTGAAATTGGTCTGAAATTGCTTGGTTCTGTTCTCGATCCTGATTTGAACAAGGGGATGACTTTGCTGTGCTTCATTATGTCTGGAAATATTCCTGTATCAATACATTTGTTAAATATATCAGCTAAATGTGGTGCAATCGATTCAACAATGGAATGTAGAACTTTAACAGATAGGCCCCAAAGATCTTCAGTTTTCTTTAAATTTAGGGATTTAAATGTTTTAATAACTAAGTTCGGAGTAACATATGAAAATTTAAAGAAATCTGTACACTCTGCTATATTTGTTTTCAGTATTGCCTCAGCGACGTCAGGCGATGAATGAAGAGACTTTGTTGTTTCTACCGGTATATTAGAGAAGAACTGCTCAAAATGATCCGCAACTTCAAGGTCCGAACTCACTAAATTATTATTAATACGTAGGTTGTAGTGCGGATCTTTGATTTTACGTTTCCCAGTTTCATCGTTGATTACTTGCCAAACAGTTTTTACTTTATCCTTGGAATTTTGGACAGATAATCAGCTTTAGCAGCGGCACACATCATCTTAAAAGATTTAGAAAAGTTCCTGACATAATCTAGGAATTCCGGACTTTAATTAATTCTTCTCAAGTCATATAAATCATAGAGCCGTCGTCTTTTCTTATGAATATCCGACGTAGCCCAGTCGCTAAATTTCGTCTTGACCTTGCCTTGCACCTTCTTCGGAATGAAACAGGCATCAAATTCCCTTTTAATACAGTTAAACAACTCAATACTCATACGGTTAGGGTTTTCCTGGGTAAATGGAACATAACATAATTGTTTCGTGATATTCCGACTGAATAAATCTAATCGTCTTTCGGAAATTGGTCTGCACATAGTGACTTGTGGAATATCCTTAGTTTTTCCGCTAAAAGAGGCTTTTTGTCCACAGTGGTCAGAACTTAAGTTGTTTATTATAGATTTACTAGTCGCATCCTTGTTACTGAAAATGTTATCTATACATGTAGCACTGGTTGCTGTGATTCGTGTAGGCTCACAAAATAAATTTACTAAATTGTAGGATTTGAAAGTACTAAGTAACCTTACACACATGGATGAATCTTCAAGCAAGTTGATATTAAAATCACCACACACAATAACACTTTTATTACTACAAAAAACACTTGTAAGAACTTCATCTATCACTGACTCAAATGTGTTATAGTTTGCCAATGGAGGCCTGTACACGCATATAATTATAAATTCTTCTAACTCGACACAAGAAAGTTCAATATGGCGTTCCACAGACAATTCAACAATGTCTTTCCGCTCCTTACTTTTTATATCATGTTTTACCATTATTAATGACCCGCCGCGAATGCAGGATTTTCTAAAAAATTTACTTACTACACTATGATTGTGGAAATTAAACATAAATTCATGACCTTTAAGCCATTGCTCCGTTATACAGAGGATATCAATGTTCGAGTGTTGTACAAATAAATCAATTTCCAGTTGTTTACTGGTAAACCCTTGAATATTTTGGTGAACTAAGTACAATACATCAGTTTTACTACTTATGTTAGCATCACAGTTATGTTTAGGAACGGAGCCGGCTGGTGCACTCGTTGTCGTAGCAGTCAGTTTAAATTGATATCACCAGACGGCTGCCTCTCTAAATCTGAGCCCCTGCAGTATGAATCGGGATTCGTCTTAATAAAACTATCATCCGCCGTGCTAGTCACGACGGGGTCTACAATATTGTATGCTAACAGGTTAGCACAATCTATAAGACATCTTTTCGGAAGGTAAGTCCTATCATGGGGCATAATAAAATCCTCAATAAATTTATTTGTATCAAAATACGAAATCGTACTACTGTACAAAGAAGATTATAAAATACGGAGTTGTAAGAATATACCCTCTTATTTATATGACTCGACATTCTGTATGGTAAGGCACAGATAATTATTTTTACAGAATCTCGCTGGCCAATATCTGACAGGGTCTCGGATAATCTCAAGATATCTCGTTTAGTGCAATCTATACTATTTCCTAAAAACACTACAAGCGTGGAATCGCGGTCATACTCGCCGACCGATATACATTTGATCAGACGATCGAAGGAGGCGCCCGGGTGACAGTTGTTGAGGACGCCTCGCGACAAGCGCTCCGCCAGCAGCGCGCCGAGCCCGGCGCCCACCTCGTCTGTATATAGAACGGTGCGGCCGGGCGCAGGCGCGGGCGCGGGCGCGGACGCGGGTGCGGGCGCAGGCGCGGGCGCGGGTGCGGGCGCGGGCGCGGGCGCGGGCGCGGGTGCGAGTGCGGGTGCGGGCGCGGGCGCAGGCGCAGGCGCGGGCACGAGCGCGGGGACCAGCGGGGCGGGGCGCGCGCGCGAGAGTGGCGCCTCCACCGGGCACGGCGGCGGCGGAACCAGCTCGACAGGGCACGATAGCGATGGAGTGTGTTGGACTGAGCGCGACGGCGATAGATCCAGTGCCACTGGGCACGACGGCGATGGGCCCCGCTCGATAGTGCATGGCGGCGATGGGCCCGGCTCGACAGTGCATGGCTGCGATGGGCCCGGCTCGTCAGTGCATGGCGGCGATGGGCCCGGCTCGACAGTGCACAGCGGCTGTGGAACCAGCTCGACAGTGCATGGCGGCGGTGGACCCGCCTCGCCTGGGCACGATAACGGTGGAGTTGGTTCCAGTGGGCAGGGCAGGGATAAATCCAGTGCGACATCCAATCCAGGGCATGACTGTGAAGGACCCAGCGACGACTCCCGGACGTCCAGGCTAAGGTCAGGCTCGGGCTGGCGACGCGGAGTGGTCGCGCCGGAGACGCGCGCCAGCAGCGTGGCGCGCGGCGCGGGCGCGGGCGAGCCCGGCGCAGCCAGGCGACTCGGCGGCCGTAGCGATTCTAAGCGCAGAGGGTAGCCGCTGCCCGGTGCTAGAACATTATTCATAAAGGCTATGTATTCCTGTAGCGTTTTACTAGATAATTCATGCTTATCATTAAGAGCTTTTAGCTTTGACTCTAATTTGCTTAATTCAGCAGCAGCACTCTTTATTTGAGTACATATACGTTTTTGGACAGTTAATATTTTGCTGTATTAGTATTTTAGCGTCAATTATGCTTCCAAATTGCAACTACTTTGACGCCAACTTGCTCGACTCTTTTAATAACAGGACAGATTGCCTTAATGAGCTTACTGTGGGACTAGGTTGATCTGTGTAAGATTGTCCCATAATATTTATTTATTTTATTTATTTACTTAGATTGAATTCACAAGAAGTCAAAACCCCACAAAGTTACATAGGACATACATACATAGGGACAGACAGCGGAAAGCGACTTTGTTTTTCCTAACACCTCGGATTGATATGTTAATAAACACGGTGGGATGGACGTATTTTTAACGTTGTAAACAAGCTAAAATGATTGATTTCCTTGACGGTTTCCACGTAGTGCTTTATGATAATATTTACGTTAATGTTGATTGAGAGTTCCGTTCGAAATAGTGTTGATATAATTATATGAGTGGTCGGGTTGTAAAGTATACCGATATAAATCTGAAGTGGCCTCGTAAATGTTAAACAAGACTTTTTTACCAGTTGAGGCATTAAGTAATATTTATCGAAGATTGTTTTACTGTAAAAGAAATAATTAACATATACCTATTGAAATTAAAAAATAATGTAAATATTTTTTTTGTGTATGAATTGTTGATAAAATAAGTTTCTTCTTAAAGTGCGTTATTAAGAAGAAATAATATTTATTTTTACCTCACTAGCTCTGAAAGCCCTTAATTATTCTTTAAAAACAGATAACAAAACTGCGTTTTATTCACAAGAGTGCAAATAATATTTTAAATTCGAACGTGTTTTTGGTAACTTTTTTAAACATAATAACATGTAAAGGCCTCTCTAGACAGGACAATGTTCGCCCATCTGATCAAATCAGGTGCTGTGGATGCAATAATAATTTTATATTTAATTGTATTCAATTAAAAAATAAAGGCTGATTTTACAGTTGTTTTTCTTATACCTATGAAGTATTTTCCTCGCTTTAGTGAGATGAAAGGATTTGTGCCATACACGGCTGCAAAGTTATTTATACGTCTCGTGTGTTACACAATTCCACACTCGCGGTTAAAATAAAACTTTGCACCCTTGTATAACAAATAACTGTTTATTACTATAAGGTTACTATCGGGTCAAGGTAGAACTTTTCCGTACATTTTATTGCGACGCCATTACTTGAAAGATTAAATGTAGTATATAAATTTCCATACTAGATGACCCAATTTAATTATCCGTGTGCGTATTTTTGAATCAACATCTTAAAGAAGTGTTACACGAAAACTATAGGTTTCTTGTAATAACAATTACGTGATACCTTAAGGGGTTGAAATGACTCCAGAGCTTTATGAAAGAAGAAGATTACAACGTAACCGGAGCTTTATGAAATATTTATGTTCAGGGCCTCGATTCGACATGGCTGGCATAACTGACAGTCGCTTGCGAGACAACTATGATATCACACTTTTGTGACAGTTGAAAGTTGGGGTGGAATCACTCAAGAGTGATATCTAAAATGATGGCCATAGCCATAGACAAAACGCTCTAGCGAGACCTACTGACAGCTTGACAGTTAGGTGTGGACAGATGGATATCACTCTATCTACTAGCGATACAAGTGTGACATCTAGGTCGCACAGTTTGGCATGTCGAATCGTAGCCCAGTCCTTAGTGTAATATGTCACATTGTTTCTAACAAATGATTTTCCTGTTCTTAATGTGTGTGACGTCTAAAGGTCGCCATTTTGTACTTTATTTTTGCGAGGAAAATAAATTAATAGCATGGTTACATAGCAAAATAAGTCAGCACAGTACGCAAAGTTAAGCATACTGGTACATACATACACTTTATTTTTGCTTAGGTATGTAAGTAGGGAGGGACGAAACTATTAGCTAGAATGTAAGTTATACTCGTACATGTTGTAACAAAAATATTGATGATCTGTTTAAGGGCAAAATTGGTATTGTATTGCGAGTAAAACCCGGACCCGGGGTATGTCATTAAACTACGTCCGGACTTGGCTATGTCCTTAAACTACGTCCGGACTTGGGTATGTCCTTAAACTACGCCAAAAAGAGAGGTATGGGCACTGCGAATGGCATCTCGCTAAGTGTGGTAGGGCACGTTCAGCGAATGTCATCTCGGTCAAATCTGGAGCAGAGCCCGACTGGGAAAGTACCTCCACCTTACTGAAAACCACAGCCAAATAGCACTAGACCCTACTCATAGTGTTGTGTTCCTGCTGGTGAGTAAGGTTGCCAAAGAGCTCAAAGAGGACCCAGTGTGTTGACGATGAAGGACGTTCTTGTTTCTTTAGCCATCAACACAGTGAATCCTCCTTTTTGTAAAGGGTCGGCAACGCGCATGTGACTCCTTTGCAGTTGCGGGCGTCTATAGGTTACGGTAGCTGCTTACCATCAGGCGGGCCGTATGCTTGTTTGCCACCGTCATGGTATTAAATAAAAAGTAAGAAAAATTAAGAGTCAATTGTATTTGGATGCGAAAAAAAAATATTTTGTATGGGACACTTTTTCCCAGCCGGCCAACCCTCCATACTAAACCATATTTTTTTCGCGAGTTTTTTTTTCTTAGTGTTTCATAATAAATAGATAGTAATTATGTCCTTAAAATGATCATCAACATTCTTGTTACATCTTCTATTCATCTTTTATACTAAAGAAGCGCCGCGTAAGTAGTGTTACTTAAGTAGGAACTTACGTAAGTAAAATTTACAAGTATATTCCGGCCCAAGAGGGATTGGGCTACAATCTCCGCGCTGGCCAAGTCGGCCAAGAGCGGTTTGGGGACTTCGTATACAATTTTGAAAGTCTTTGCGGACGTATGTAAGTTTCCTCACGTATAAATGAGAACAGGAAAAGGAAGTTCGGTATAAGTTAAGCCTAACACTTGATACAACCCTGTTTAATAAAAATATATAATTAAAACAACAACAGAATATAAATACTCTATAAAACTTTCGTGAGACTATAACATATTAAAAATATTAACGGCCTCCTAGCCTAAATAGTCAGTAGTGACTCTGTCTATGAAGCAGGAGGTCCCGGGTTCGAATCCTGGTCGGGGCATTTATCTGTGTGTTTATCACGGATATTTGTTCCTGAGTTATGGATGTTTTCTATGTATTTAAGTATTTATATGTATATATATATTAGATATATCGTCGTCTAGTACCCACGACACAAGCCTTATTGAGCTTACTGTGGGACTAGGTTGATTTGTATAAGATTGTCCCATAATATTTATTTATCATTTATTCATTTATTTATAACGCGTTACTCACGTAATCACGTATTCGTGAGATAATCGTAAATTGATCGAAACATGTCGAGCAAAAATCGACTTAAATTACGTGAGTAACCCGTAATAAATATTTTTAATAGAATTTACACTCCGAATAAACTTTTCAGAACTCGCGAAGTCCTCAAGAAATGCTTATCTCCTCTTCGGTAGGTGTAACCGAACTTCAGACAGACGATCAAGCAATTGCTTTGATCCTATATTTACTTGAAGTGGATGACAACAACCAGATTCCGTCTGTGCGAGTGAAAGAGAAACACTGTGTTACAATTAGTATGGCAACTCATTGCAAATTCTGCCAAATGTTGAATAAAAAAGAAATAACGCATTGATTGAAAAATATAAAATAATGTTGTATTAGCGTGTTGGAATTTTGATCTTAATAACAGACGTGTAAATTAAGAAACTAAAGGCATAAAACTGTTTAAAGTCAATTTTAAGACTTGTTTTTGGAATTATTTTATATCGAGCCGATTTCGTCCAATATTTTGTAATGAACTTAACACAGTAGGTACTTACAAATACAATTTATATTAATATGTAATTTTTACTTTCCCAAAACAAATACTTATTGCTAAAAGTATAGTCAATTTCAAGGTCATCGGCTGTTGACTCAGCCTCTTAAGCTTTGGCAGTATGTATTAACGTTTCATAGACTTGTTTATAGACATAATAATTGATTTTTTTTTTTTTCAAGGCGAAACGCTGTGTGCAATATTCAAACAAAAATTTAAATGGATTATTTGAAACAAAAAGTTTGAAATTAATAGCAACCGGATAGTATATAAAATATAAAAATATAATATTGCTAAAAGATGCAATCAAAATTGTTAATATTACTTTTCTCTATATACCACGACGGTGGCCAACAAGCATACGGCCCGCCTGATGTTAAGCAGCTACCGTAGCCCATGGACGCCTGCAACTCCAGAGGTATCACATGCGCGTTGCCGACCCTTTACAAAAATTTACTGAGTTGACGGCTAAAAGAATAAGAGGGTCCCTCGTCGTCAACACACTGGGTCCTCTTTGAGTCCTTTGGCAACCTTACTCACCAGCAGGAACACAAAACTATGAGTAAGGGGTACTTATACTAACTGTGTACTTTGCTTCGGACAAATCTTATGTACACTTCTGGAGATGATCATCGTAAAATAAACTGATCATTTAGCTGTCTCCTAGCCTAGTCGATAGACTGCCTTTAAAAGCAGGTCCCGGGTTCGAATCTGGTAAGGGAATTTATCTGTTTTTTTATCACGTATATTTGTTCCTGAGTTATTAATGTTTTCTATGTACTTAAGTATTTATCTATATTATCTATCTATTAAAAATATCATAGTCTAGTTCCATACCACAAGCTTTATTAAGCTTACTGTGGAACTAAGTCGGTTTAAGTAAAAATGTCCTTAATATTTATTTATTATTTGTTTATTGATATCATGACTAAACATTATTTTGATAGCACTGAGTCTCACGAAAATACATTGTCTAAAATAGTTAAGACTAATCGGTAAGATTGATTAAATTTTACACTTTAAATTATGATTAATGCTAAATATCTCATTTCGACACTTGCCGAACTTTAAAGTCAACCGAAATGACATAAATAACAACGACATGAAATTATGACAGCACTGTAGAGAGTTTAAGCGACATTAAATTTAATTTACAGTTAAACATTCAGCATCACTTGAAAATTCCAGTTAAAGTCATGGATCTATGAAATAGTTATGGATATCGTGACGCTGAAACAAAAATGTGATTCTATGATAACCCTAAAATAGTACAATATTCGTGTTTACGCGCTCACAACTGAGCGCTGGGCGCTGATTAGCTCAAACCCTCCGTGAGTGCAAAATAGGCTTAAGAGCCCTTAACATGTCCACTAAGCGCCACTGGTAAATAATAATAATAATAAGGCAGCTTGTGGCGAGCTGACGGTGAGTGGCGACACCGCGGACCCCTATTCCAGAGGGCCCTTTCTATCTGGCCCTCGCCTCTGTGCTTGCCTTAACTGGCCGGCCAGAGTGGAGTCGCAAGAGCGGGACCTATGCTCCAGGTTGGAAGTGTAAAATGTCATAACGCCGGCGGCCTGCTGAACGGATTACCGGGATCTGGCTACCGCAGACTCACTTCTCGACAACCTCACAGACCACGCACCGGTGTTGCCCTTGAGCCATCTTTGATGTCGCTTTTTACGGGGGCCCATCTTGCGGCGGGCGAGTCACCGTCTGCCGGAAATAAAATTGGATACCGTCCGGTTCTTCATCCAATAGCCCAGTAGTTCATCCATACTTTTCACCCAATGCCTAGTACATTTTAGAGTCCATTAAGTCTCAATAGTCTTTACACCATGGCGGGTGCTGTCTCTGCGTGCGTCCCATGACACGGGTAGGGGCAGCATCCGCTTAGTGTACCCCTCATTTTGCATTAAATTGTCGTAAGGGCCTCTGCGCGTTGGCTTCGGCTCTGCATATGCCTCCCAAAGGTCCGGAACACAATTGTTCCGTTGTCGGGAAAGACATACTTACAAATATTAATAATAATAATAAATACTCTTTATTGCACACCTCATACAGTTTAAGTTACAAGTACAAATTATACAATTACATACATTTAGGTAGAGGTAACAACAGGCGGTCTTATCGCAAAGGAGCGATTTCTTCCAGACAACCTTTGGGTAATGGAGACTAGAGAAAACAATAAGCAGTAGGTGGTGCATACTTAAATAAATACAAAGTAAACATACATATACAATAATAATTAATAATAATAATATAATAATAGATATTTAAACAAGTAACTCCCAATTTTTTTAGTTATACACTTTCATTGCTGACTGTACCTAGTAGATAGCATTGTCATGTAAATTAAGGAAGCATACCTTTCAGTTCAATCAGGGAAGTGGTTGAAATTAATTTTTCAAGATTTGATGCACATAAAGAAATATACACGGACAACATAAAAATAAAGTAGTAGTACTTTATTTTGTATATAAGTACCCTTTGAATACATCAAAATAGTTTTAACATTGCTGAGTTCGTGGATGTATCGGCTCAAAAATAAAACGCCCGTTTTAACTTTGGACCCAAAAATTGGCGAATCCAGCAACGTAAAAACTATTTTGATGTATCAAAGGGTACTTACATAGAAAATACAGTACATAACGGCCCCCTTTTTAAATACCTATCGTTAAATTTAAATGATCACAATTATTTACCATTGGCGCTAGTGGACACAATGGGCTCTTAACATGGAATCACAGTTTGTTTCAGCGGCGCGGCATCCGTAATTTCTCATAGATCCACGGTTTAAGTTATAATTGAACTGCGTATAATAAAGTCAATGCCCTTAGAGATGAAGCTCGACCGCAACTTGAGGCTAACCAATCTGTCAAATCTCGCAAAGGTCTTTGACGTGCCCATGTTGAATTATGCGGGGATATAGATTAGTCTGGGTCTTTAACTTTCTAGGTTTCATAATAACTCTAGTTAGAAATTTTGATAATTTAAGTTGACTGATGAAACAATGAATTTGCCAGTGAAAATCACAGTTACTTAGATTTTAACACTTAGGTATACGGAATAGACATTTATAGATTTTTTTTACCAAATGCCTGACGTCATTTTCGTTTAGCAGTATGTATCTTCTATATGGTCTAAGAGCTGGCCACGTCAGATATGACACAATAATGAGAGCAATGAAACTCATCTAGTAAGATTGCAATACTATCCTTATTGCTAGATCCGGGCATCTGGCAGCTTGTAATGGGTGGATATCAGAGTGACAGACTAGCAAAGTTTTTGAATTGGAAAAAAGTAATTACAAAATAGTTAAAAACGGCCGAAGTTATCTTATTTATAGAGGACGGGGCCTATATTTTAACATTAAAACAAAAAACATTGCATAACGTTTCGAAAACAGAAACAGTAGGCGACAAACTATGAATTACATTATACGTCGTTTTGGACTACTTACCCCAACAGAAACTTTTTATGATCTAATTATTTATATAATTTTTCATAATACTGCATCAAAACCAGAACTCTAGGATTCTTAAAGTGATTTGCATTTTTAACCTCCACCGCTTTACAGCTGCCAGATGTCCGGATCTAGAAATAAGCATAGTATAGCAAACTAACGAGAGGGGTTTCGTCGCTCTCATTATTGTGTCATATCTGACGTGGTTAGCTCTCCGTCTAATAGTACCAATGGGTTTTTACCCATCCGTAATCGATTATTATACAACAAAAATGATTTCCTCCAATAATTCGATTCTTAAAAACTAGTTTTTAAAAGTCAGAACTTATAATGTAGAAAACTATATCAAGCTTTTTTCTTTTGTTGGACGGAAAATGGATATAGGCTCTTTACATGTGAACTGTAGGTAAAATAATACTAGAATAATGCTAGAATATCAGTAAAAATTTTATTTCAAAGAAAGTAGGTCGGTTAGGGTATTTGTAGCCATGGGTAAAAAGCAACTATGTAGAAATACTATAATAATCAATTACTACTATAAATAATAACAATTAAAAGTAATAATTTTAACCAATAGAGAACCGACTTCACGTAGCCTCCACTTTTCCAAAATGCCCGAGCTACTGTAAAAAATACTCATTTCACTATAAGTGTGTTTATAAAACTTGAAGAGTTTCCTCGTTTTCTCCAGGATCCCATCATCAGATCCTGACCTGATGACAATGGGTTCAACTGTAAAGTATATTCTCTCAAACAAAAAAGAATTTTCCAAATCGGTCCAGCCGTCTTCGAATAATCGGTGAACATACATTTAAAACAAAATTGCAAAAACAAAGGTTCCGACGAATTGAGAACCTCCTTCGAAATCTTGAAGTCGGTCGCAAAAGAACTTAAAGTTCGCGTATTTTGCTAGAAAACTATTCGCAGTTCGGTGCAACGGATATTATGGTATTTCTACATAAGTATAGTTGCAATCGCCCCACGACTTTAAATGCCCCACCCGACCTTGTTACATTGAAGCTGACGACATTTACTCAACATGTAGGTAAAACTGGTCATCACTGGCAAAGTCGAAGGCGAACGGCCGAGATACAGGAGCCCAATGCGCTGGTCTGACCAAATTCGCTCAGCTCTCAACACTACCGTCCACGATGCTCTTCACTCGGCGACAGATAGAGGAAGATGGTGTCAGAACATCAGAGAGAAGCTGTTGAATGACCACGACCCTCAGTGATGAGGAAACCGACGCAAGGAGGGGAGGTAGGTAAATGCTGACTTAGGGCACCTACTCGTATCTAGACAGCCAAAATGAACTGACCGTTTCAAAGGGGCTTCTCTTTGGCAACTAGTAGCTGTGTCCTAACAACTATCGATTTCTGATTGAATGGAGGTCGCATTTAAGCTGATGCCTAAACAGACAATTCTGCCTACCAATAATCATTAACGTTTATATTCAATTAAGCCATTTATAGTAAATATTTTAATTAGTTGTATTTAAACTGATTACTTCATAAAACTGTAAGCTGTGAATGTTAAAACACTGCTCAGTCAAGTCCGTTTAAAGTTCCGTACTCAAACTGACACTAACAGTAAACTTAAATAGATATCATATAAATCTTGAAGCAAATCAAATTATTTTGTTCAATATTTTTTTGATTTGCAATTTTTTTTTTTTTTTTTTTAAGTAGTTACACTACTATATATAAACTGAAAATAGATGTCATATAATTCAGAAAAAGTGACCAATTCCTCTCATGTCCGAGGCCACATTTGAACCGGCGTTTTCAACTATACCAGAATCCCGTAAGGGATTCGAGGTGTCAGACATCAGACGCGAAAGTTGAAGACGCCGCCGGCTCAAATCCGGGCTCGGACGCAGGAGGACTTGGTTACTTTTTCTAAAGTATAAGACATCTATTTAAGTTTGTAATTTTATTTAAATTTAATATTACAATATTATATGCGACATATACATAAAAATAAAATCTAAAATCTACCTATAAAACTAAATAAATCTAAAACCTCAAACTAGGTAAGGTCACCGAGGTCCCTTTGGTTCCCTCTTTGGACTGCTATAAGGTCAGGGAGGGAACAGTCGCTAGGATTTTTTCAAGAGGCTGTAGCATGAAAAATATAAATCCCTGAACTATTTGTTGCAAGCACAGAGCACAGTGCATTATTAAACTTTCATATGTAGCAAATATATTTGCTGTTACTTTCACCAAAAAAGATATATCCATTCTTTTTTAGAAATTGGGAATCGAGCCACTGTGTACCCGTTGCTGTACACAGTGACTAGGACCCCCTAGTACACAGTGGTTCTAACAGTACACAGTGGCTCGAGTACACAGTGGTTCTAACAGTACACAATGGCTACGTAAGATTCGAACCTAAATAAACTTTATAACAAAAAACATTTTTGTTGAATAAAACGGTAATTAGAATAGGTAAGCCTAATTCCGGAATAATCGTTCCTGATTCATTCTTTATTTAAAATAGGTACTTACCTAATAAATGTCGCATGATTTATTCACTTTCATTTTATTAAAAAAAGAGTGCAAGAATTATTTTTAATAATAAAAGAACTTTTATTCTTATTCACATTCAAGTAAATTTTAGCCCAACTCTGTAAGGTGCACAGTGGTTCGCGAGCCACCGTGTACTTTTCTGAAACGAACGACTGTTGACCTTCGCGCCATTTTGTATTTTAGATAGAACTAAAAACAAATAGAAACATCGAGGGCCTTGAATTATCACCCAATACTAAGTATATTAGACACACTCTTCGATAAAAATATAAGTAATTAAAAATCTCGTTCGAGTTAAGAAAAAAGAGGAGTGAAACTTACCTGGAAATGTAATTTTGATAGCATTCAACACAAAAACGCACCATAATACATTCGCATGGCGCCGAAGCGGCTCACTAACTAGTTCGTACATAATAGGGTACGGAACACTTCCGATTGATGTAGAGGACAGACATAAAGCTCTTTCCGTTTCCCGCACAGCACATTCGAGCCATTGTTCCCACCGAGCGACTGTACCCTCCCTGACCCTACCTATCCGTTGTGCAAGGAACGAGCCAGCTCTACGGTCCCCGGCGACCTCAACTAGTTTTTTCGATAACTCTGTAACAAGTTTACGGGCGCTTGAGCACCACGGAACTAGAGTTTTGCCGCCTCGGTCACAGCAGCCGGCGCCTGGGCCGCGATTCGAAAAATAAACACACACACTGGACAGACACAGCTCCAACCCAACTCAACCCAACTCAACTCAACGCTATAACGACATTTACATTTGCTATTCGAAGTTTTTTTTCAACATTGGTCACACATTGGTCACACATTCGTCTCACATGGGTACAACATTGGTACAATGCGTGACCAATGTGTGACCAATATGAGACCAATGTGAGACCAATGTTGAATGAAAATCTGTTCGAATAGGAAATGTCAATGTCGTTATAGCGTTGAGTTGAGTTGGGTTGGAGCTGTGTCTGGCCAGTGTGTGTGTTTATTTTTCGAATTGCGGCCCTGCTCTCAGTGAAGTCGTGGAGATTTGGAACGGCGCCACAGAGAGTGTCCACACATTTGTAATTTATATGTAAATAGTAGTGTTACTTCTCTTTGATTTCCCATTGAAAATGACTAGCATTTTCTAGTAAATTTTAGTAATGCAATACAATATTTTTAACTAAAGAAGCAATTTAAGAAACTTCTATCCGTAAACAGTGTACTTATTTCCATAGACATCATAAATATAGACTGCTTCGGCCCCAGCAGTCAATCAATCACATAAGGAGCCGGTCTCAATTTGAATATTTACATTCCTCCTTACCTTTCCCTTCGAACAACTTTATTGCATGTGAGATCGAATCCTGTCCTTGAGGTGCCACAGTCAAACATCAGCAGTACAATCACATTTGCTATGTCATCTATACAGGATGTGACAAAAATACTGGTGTTCGGTTTAAGGGCATAATTGCTATAGTATTGCAACTAAAAAAAATAGGAGAAAAAATTTTTTGGGCGCAAAACATTTTTTTTTAGGGGCACATCGTCCCAGCCGGTCAATCCTCCATACAAAACCAAATCTTTTTCGCGTGAAAAAAATTTTTTCTTAGTTTTTCATTTATTTATTATTTTATTTTATTTAGTATCACCAACAGATCATGCTTAATTAATTCATAGCTTAAGTTGATAACAGATGGAAGGTCATAAGTGTGTATACATAGTAATTTTTTGTTTTTGTTAACTACGTAATAGTATATAAACCTACCCATCACTTTATGTAAGGGGGGGCTCCCTTGCCTGCCTCTGCCAACAAACTGTCCTGCAGTTTGGCAGAAGATAAGTTTGTAAACCAAGGGTGGTTTCGTGATTAAACGTATTATTATTTTTTTTAGATAGATGTTTATTTAATTATAGGTAACCACAGCTAACTCAAGTATCTTAGGACATGCAGTATTAAAAATTAAACAGTGTATTTACAATATGTGAAGTTTAAAAATACAAAAAATTATAATTATAAACAACACTTTTTGAACAAAAAGTGGTAATTAAATTAAAATAAATTGTATAATTTATGTATGTAGTAGTCCTTTAGTCGAAACAAGCAAAAGGAAAAAGATTTTCATAATAAGAATACGAGACCAATTATGCTCTTAAACGGATCACTAGCATTTTTGTTACATCTTGTAATATCACTTCTACCCCATTGTACGTTCTTTTTTTTTTTTTTTAACATGTAACCCTAATCTTAAGTTGGTCTCTTGGAATAAACAGGCTTTTTATTATTTATTTATTATTATTTATAACTGCACCTGGAAACAATTAAAAAGGTTTCCAATGACCTAGTACATTGATGTAGAAAAAGCTAGTGCATACGCCAATTATTAGGATTGGATTGCCGAGAGAACCCATTGAGCCTTGCTGGGACAAACACTAGGGAGATGATGTAACTTAATATTCCAAATTACCTTTTCAATTTCATTTCAGACAAATTTCTACCTTGAAAGCATTTTGCTAAAATATTTAATCACAATACTTAACTTGTCAAAATCTGTTGTGAATTTAATTCAGACAAGCCTTAACAAGTTAAAATTTAAAGAGCCTACATAAATATTTAAGTTTTCAATACGGCGGTGCCCCAGCGGGTCTAAATTAAGAAACAAAATTCTATAAGTGAGGTTGGCTTAGCGTCTGTACATGGTACAGTAAAGAAATGAAATGCCAATATTTTAGAAATATTAATCGGCCACAGCGGAGAAAACTAAAAATAAACCATTTATTATAATAAATGGTTTAATTACTATAACATTTACTTATTTACCTTACTTACCACTAACTATAACATTAACTTATTTATATATAATATTCTATCCTATGTGGGGCTTGCAATCCGATTATTTCGAATAGTAATTTGTATAGAAATTATTCGAAATATTCGTATGATTTGAATAATATCCGAATAATTACCAGCCTTAATCCTATGTCATGTCTGTGCTTACCGGGACTCAAGAAGAGGTAACAAGCAGAGTTACTTTGTATTTGTAATATTAGTAGGCATAGTTAGTATTATATAGATCCAATCGAGTGACTGAAGGATCAAACAGATATTAATTGTGTACTACGCAGAAACGTCTGCAAGCGAAATATCTTAATACTAGCTTTTGCCCGCGGATTCGCTCGCGTTAAATTCGGGGTAACAAACCATACAAACTTCCACCCCCATTTTAGGGAAGTGGGGGGTTAGCAAGAGACAAAAAGTAGCCTATGTCACTCTCCATCCCTTCAACTATCTCCACTTAAAAAATCACGCCAATTTGTCGCCCCGTTTTGCCGTGAAAGACGGACAAACAAACAAACAAACACACACATACACTTTCCCATTTATAATATTAGTATGGATTTTTATACAGCCCGCCTGATGGTAAGCAGCTACCCTGTTATTTATCGTATAGCTACATGTCACTGGATATAGCTAGGCATTTCTTCCCTGGGATAGTAGAAGTGGGAAAGCAGATGATGAAGAAAATCCAGTGAGTGCTGCGAGGTCCAAGTGCTTCACATGTATGGTTTAATTGAATGAGACAGATGCGTCCAGCCCACCGAACGTGAACGCATCATGGTTTAATAGTACATTATGATACAAGTGTGCAAAGATGATCATAACATACGAAGCGATATTGTGCGCACGAACGCATGTGAGTGCGCATAAGGAAGGTGAGCTTATGTAATGATCAAGCACACGCGTTTCATACGACGTTTTTCAACACACTTGCGAGGAAATAACAGAATAGTATAATTAGTAACTTTTGATAAATACATTAATTGTCAGAATGTTTACAGGATAGAGGTACTTACGAACCTAAGATAATTAAATTTAACTAACCTTTTTTGTGATGTTATTGAGTATCTGGAACTCTTTTTCAAATCATTTCATAAAATTAAAGACTTCACATTTATTGTGCAATAAATTATAGTATTTTTTTCTTACGTATTGCTCACTAGATTTTTATGATGACATTTTACTAGTATGTATCACAATTCTGAAATATATCCAGAGGTTAAACTAACGCTAAAGTTGTCTTCTTATTAATTGAAAATATAATTTGTTTAAATTAATAAAACATGACGAGAAAAATCGAACAAATAAACAATGATTTAAGGTTAACTTATAAATGGCGCGCAATTTTCTTTTTTGGATGTGCGTGCAGCTTGAGGCAAAGGCGCGGACGTATAATGGCCAACAGCCAATATTAAAACAGAGTTTAAAACGTAAATTATTGTGTATTACGAGTAATATAATAAGTTAAAATGATTCTTATTCACAATCACGATTGTATAATTTGTATTATATCGTAAATGTGTATATTTTTAAAATATTTACTTTTTTTTTACTTTTTTAGAATGTAAACTCATAGAGTTAAAAAAAGTTAAGGTAATACCCGACTAAATTACAACGATTCGTCTGCGTACGTACAACTTGGTACTAGAGTACAAACGTCACTTGATCGGATTATTAAATTATTCCACTAGTTGGATAATTATTGTGAAATGCACGCGTGTTTAATATCTAGGATTATGAGCATAAGAGCGGTGGAATAAGAACCTCGTTACGAGCAGGCGTGTTGAAAAAATATTTTTTTTATCTTAATTTTATTTTTATTCCATGAGAACAGTCTGCTGTAATAACTTTACTGCTACTCGTCCTACAAAACTCATAAAGTATTAAACGCATTAAATATTTGCATGTCTTTGATCGACACACGTTCCTAATACACAGCGGACTTACCTTTTGAATCCCTATCATTTAACACTTAAATACACACGTCACATAGTTAAAAATGTATAATTTAATTAATTTATAACAATAGGATGTATAGACTTGGCTTGTTTTTCAATCGACTTCAAGATTTCGAATTAAATTAGATTACATTAAGTCAAGGCAAGAGAGGTTGAACAAACTATGCTGCCAAGTATAATACATTTTTCACCACACCACCGCAAAAAAATACATGTTATAAATATTAAAATACGAAGCCAAATCAATGCTTTCAACATTGTATAATTCAATATCATCTTTTTAATGTCCATCCTGTCAAATAACGGGAAGAAACAAGCGAAAACTTGCACCAGATTACTTTCCCCACATGTGGATAAAATGCGTTTTTCCCCTCCGCTTCCAAGGGATAAAGAGCGCCTTTCCTTGGGTGGTAGATTTTATTTCTCATTTTCGCCAATAAAATAGTAACCAAAAGCTTGGGTATAATTTTGACGTAATTCTTGCGGTATTTTTGTGCGGAATCAGGAAAATTCCTTCCTTTTCTATTAATTTAATCCGCCTTAGATTCATATCTTTCCTTATTTCTGGCGGTTTCGAGATACCTTAAGTCAAAAAACCAGCCAAGTGCGTGTCGGACCACACAACCGTAACTACTATCGAAAAAACTAATATCAAAAGGTCGTATCTGCTTATGAATGAAGTTTTTTGTAGTTAACTCGAAAATGTGTAAACCGATAATGTTGAAAACAATTTTCGTTGATAGAATATATAATGATGAACCTTCTCAATTTTTTTATTCAGCAATTTTAATACAGTTAATTTTAATATAGGTTCCATTTTTTGCCATTTTGGCTACGGTTACGGAACCCTAATAAAAACGATCCTGGGAAGATCCAAAATAACTTGGAAGAAAAACGTCAATAGATACTTATTTTTTTTTTAGATTAGAAAAATCGTTCGATCGTATAGTACGATTTTTGTTGTAGTAAAATTTTTGCGACCTTCACCAGGTCATCAGTCCACCTTGCGGGGGGTCTACCCACGCTGCGCCTTCCGGTTCGTGGTCGCCACTCGAGAACCTTTCCGCCCCAACGGCCATCGGTTCTACGAGCAATGTGCCCCGCCCACTGCCACTTTAGTTTAGCGATTCGGAGGATTCGGGAGTCCGCTGGATGCGGGTGGCGCAGGACCGGTCATTGTGGCACTCTTTGGGGGAGGCCTATGTTCAACAGTGGACGTCTTTCGGCTGATATGATGATGATGATGATGAACATTTTTGGGAAAATGATTTTAAGTTATTTTGCATCTTACTGGCTTAAGTATGGTACACGCTGTTCCGTTCCGCGTCCTAAACGACACGTCCGACAAAGTGAGAATCGTTCACGAACGTCAAACAGACAGAAATAACAATAATGTATGGAAATGATTACATTACTTTTCGTTCTATATAGGTTATTTTTTCACCTCTTAGTCATATTGTGCGGGGTGATTACTGATTAGGTAGACTATACGGATCAACTTTTACTATGGCACCAACTTCGAAATCGAAAGTTTGTGAAAATGTTTTTTTTAAGATGTCGGAATTGTAGGTAGCACTCTGTAGTAAGATTCGGACATCTTAAAAAATTACCACTATATAGGTACATGTTTAAAAAAAATGTATAATCTAGCTTTATATTTTGTAAATTAAATTTTATAATGCACGTCCAGA
This sequence comes from Pammene aurita, assembly GCA_947086415.1. Taxonomy (NCBI): domain Eukaryota; kingdom Metazoa; phylum Arthropoda; class Insecta; order Lepidoptera; family Tortricidae; genus Pammene; species Pammene aurita. The sequence continues at coordinate 38,877,476 of OX352295.1, read as the reverse complement.
ATAATTTATACTGAGTGCATTTAACTGCAAACGAATTGAAATTTTATAAATTAAGAACGATAGGTAAACGCATTTGCATGCTTTTATATACACAAATTATAAATGTGTATTAATTATAGTTTGTTATTAGATCAAATACACACATTGAAAACATTGAATAAATAATCGACCCAGCATGATGCGTATCGATGCAGAGCTTACCAATTGGGCTAAGTTGACAAAATTTTCAATGCCCTCAATCATCTTTTTGCATTTATTTTGATCTAGATCGGCTTTACAGCAGCCGTATAATAAAAACATGCAAAAATAATAATGTATTAATTACGTTAAAACAAACACACTTCCACCCACACATACACAAAAAATGTAGTGTTTGGATTTCATGATTTTGATATGTGGAACGTAACAGTTAAATCATTTAATATCATTTTATAATTTTTCGACCTTTTTGTCAGAATTAAGACGGAAATTTAAAAACCACTAACTTTAGACTGCTAATATTTACCAGATTCGCTGCATTGTTTTCAACAGGTAAATTCGGCATAACTAAAATCCAACCTCATCTATTTAATTTACTGTCAAATGCAAAACGTTTCAACATTAAAAACAGTTTTGATAATTCTGATTAATTCGATTTTAGTCCAATTAAAAAGCACTCTAAGCTACTAAAATCCGCGGAAAATTAAAAAAAAGGTAAATTTAAAATACTGAAATAAATAAAATAGTTTTGCTATTTATTTACCAAATGTCGAACGCAAAACAGAAACTTTTGAATTAAATCCGACCGTTTTTTTAACGCCACTATTTTCATCAGTTAACACTACTTGCTTTTCCAAAGATTCAAGATACCTCCATGATAAGTCAAATCCAGTTTTTCTATTTACTAATTTAATATGAAACGCAACGCAACATAAATATTTTTTATGGAGTGCGGGGAGAGGGGCCCCATTCGGCTCCGGCTCCATACGCTGTCCGGTGCTCGCGGCGCGCGATCGTGCCGCGTGGCCCCACTGTCCCCACGTGTGTAGTGCTGTGAACTTGTGATGTTATAGTGTTTTAGGAATTGTTCCATGTTCTATGGTGAGTTGAATTGTTTTTTGTTTTCATTTTTTTAGAACAAAAAAGTTGTCGCTGGTTATTGTTACTCGTGGCCGGATTGGCGCGTTATAACTGTTGTTTATTTTTAGCAGAAATGTTTTGAAATACTATGTTGGCGGCAAAATTGTTTTACTCCGAACTTTTTGGACATGGATGAAATATTTTAAATTAGTACAAAATTTTTGGCTAATATTTCTTCTACTTATTTCCTTAAAATAACGGGTACGTACATGTATCTTACATGCAAGGTCCTGTGTTTATCTGCTGGTAAATAAATATCTAACTTTATTTTAAAAATGTAGTATGCAGCGGTAATTAATCCCAATTGAATTACCTTTCAGTAGGTACTTAGCTTCCTATATACAGGATAAAACTACAAATACAAATTGTCAAATAAAGATTTTATATCAACTTTGTTGCAAGCTGGAAGTGTCGCTTTCTCCAACCAACTTTGGGATTAAGGTGACATAAAAATAAAATTGATGCAGTGAGAAAATTCAATGGAATTGAGTGATACACTTACATACCCTATAAGTAGAAAGAGCAGCAGAATAAATAAATAAATAATAAATAAAATGATTTATTCGGTAGCAAAAATCGTATAACAAAAGTCAGGTTGGTGTCTCTTTTTAGGGTTCCGTAGTCAACTAGGAACCCTTATAGTTTCGCCATGTCTGTCCGTCCATCCGTCCGTCCGCGGATAATCTCAGTGACCGTTAGCACTAGAAAGCTGAAATTTGGTACTAGTATGTATGTCAATCACGCCGACAAAGTGGTAAAATAAAAAGTGGAAAAAAATGTTTTATTAGGGTACCTCCCCTATACATATAGTGGGGAGTGATTTTTTTTTCATTTCAACCCTAACGTGTGATATATTGTTGGATAGGTATTTAAAAATGAATAGGGGTTTACCAAAATCATTTTTTGATTATGTAAATATTTTCGGAAATAATCGCTCCAGAAGTAAACAAAAATGTGTCCCCCCCCTCTAACTTTTGAACCATAAGTTTTAAAAATATGAAAAAAATTTCAAAAGTAGAACTTTATTAAAACTTTCTTGGAAAATTATTTTGAACTTGATAGGTTGAATAGTTTTTGAAAAAAAAATTACAGAATAATTTCTGAACTAAGTTTGTAATTTAACCGTATAAGCAGGTGTTTATTGTACCTGTAATTTCTACAAAATCACAATGAAATAACGTGCTTTCAAAAACTCTTAAGTGGGGACACTTACTGTGACGGACGGAAAACTACGGAACCCTACACTGAGCGTGGCCCGACACGCTCGTGGCCGGTTTTTTAATAATGAAAATACCTGTGCCAAGAGACACCGCTCTTCTTTACAGATTATATATAATTCCAGTGTTTGCTTAAAACTAAGATTAAATTTAAATTTAACTAGGATCACAGATGTTTAACTAATGTAGAATATTTTAGCAGAGAAAAGCGTGACACAAAATAAACACAAAAAACTTGTTAAACATATTTTTATAAGATATATAATGTTTGATCGTGTCGTCAAAATAAGGCACTCACCCTACCTAGTATAAAATACGAGAATTTAATAACGGGTGTCTTTCCGCCTATAATATAAAAGCCAGTAGGTTCAATAACGATATATTTTTCGTGATGAAATCTCTAAATTCGTTTTATATTTAATTTAAACGTTTTATGCGTTAATGATCCATCTGCGTTCCTCATTCGTCTTAATTATGTTGTTTTTGTTTTATACAATTCAGTTATATATAAAGTGTTTATGGCTTAAACTTTCAAAGATAAAACAGTGCGAATGTAATTACGAGTATATACCTCTTAATACATTTATTATTTCCCAAAAAGGGTTTAGCAGGCTAAGGAAGGACGTGTGGCCCCTGTGAGGAATAGTTGAATTGGTAAATGTCAATTGTTTATCGCCTCATAACTAGTAATCACTCCAACTTTCAGCCCTCTATCTTGAACTGTCACAGAGATAATGTCAAAAATGTATTTTCTTAACATTTTTTTTCAAACTCTTATATCTCCTAATCCATAGCAGCTAAAGCATCGAAACAAAATCACAGAAACGTAGTTTTAGTGGGAGTATACCCTATAATTTTATTAATATTTTATACGTGAAAAATAAAAGAAATAAATGTCAATTTATTTTTTGACAACTCTTTCCAACACGTTTTTTTGAAAGTACAATTATGAAAAAAATCATGTAAATTGCTTATAGTATTAGCTACTAGCATACAAAAAATCAATTGATTATATTTGGTGCAACATACTGTAAAAAAAAAACTAACGAAAGTATTCAAGTATCAAGAGCAGGCTTCTGAACTGAAAGTTCGTTTTTAAGTTTTATGTTTGTTGCAACAAAGGGTGTATTGTTTTTAATTTGACGTATGACTGTTAAAAAAGGTCACTGAACTACTGCTGTGTTAGCATTTGTAACTAATTTTACTAACTACTAAATCAACGAAACGACGGATGTGCTATATGTTTATTATTTTATAAACAAAATTAATTGGTTTCATTATAGTACACGTATTAACATAACGAAATAAATAACTCATTAGAGCAGATATCACAATATAAGTCACTTAGATAATGACTATCGTAATATTCGTCGTCCCAGGTATAGGACAATGTTATCCTGCTGTCATCGCAATATCCTTTTAACATAATATTTTTCGTCAGAAAGCGATATCTCAATATCTGGTAAAGACTGTAAAAACAGTTGCTTCGCTATTAAGCTATCTTTAAATTATACAATACTATTATACAATTTATACGCTAGCACATTAAACATAATAGTGAATTGTTTAAGGGAATATACAACACGTTATGTAGAAGAGGAGTCAGATTTTTCCATAATGGCGAAAGTAAGCTTTAAATGTAAATAAAATAAAAAATAAAACAGAAACTTCATGTATATACATTCTTTCAGATGGAAATCATAAAATCAAAAATATTTGGGCTCAACTTGCCACGGTTAATAGCGAAGCAACTGTTTTTACAGTCTTTACTAGATGTTGAGATATCGCTCTCTGACGAAAATATTATGTTAAAAGGATATTGCGATGACTGCAGGATAACATTGTCCTATACCTGGGACGACGAATATTACGATAGTCATTATCTAAGTGACTTATATTGTGATATCTGCTCTAATGAGTTATTTAATTCGTTATGTTAATACGTGTACTATAATGAAACCAATTAATTTTGTTTATAAAATAATAAACATATAGCACATCCGTCGTTTCGTTGATTTAGCAGTTAGTAAAATTAGTTACAAATACTAACACAGCAGTAGTTCAGTGACCTTTTTTGACAGTCATACGTCAAATTAAAAACAATACACCCTTTGTTGCTAGGCAACAAATATAAAACTTAAAAACGAACTTTCAGTTCAGACGCCTACTCTTGATACTTGAATACTTTCGTTAGTTTTTTTTTTACAGTATGTTGCACCAAATATAATCAATAGATTTTTTGTATGCTAGTAGCTAATACTATAAGCAATTTACATGATTTTTTTCATAATTGTACTTTCAAAAAAACGTGTTGGAAAGAGCTGTCAAAAAATAAATTGACATTTATTTCTTTAATTTTTCACGTATAAAAAATTAATAAAATTATAGGGTATACTCCCACTAAAACTACGTTTCTGTGATTTTGTTTCGATGCTTTAGCTGCTATGGATTAGGAGATATAAGAGTTTGAAAAAAAATGTTAAGAAAATACATTTTTGACATTATCTCTGTGACAGTTCAAGATAGAGGGCTGAAGGTTGGAGTGGTTACTAGTTATGAGGCGACAAACAATTGACATTTACCAATTCAACTATTCCTCACAGGGGCCACACGTCCTTCCTTAGCCTGCTAAACCCTTTATTAAATTTTCAAATCAAATCAAATCAAATAATTTATTTGCTCGAATACAGTCAGGTGGACCTTAAATACATTTTAGGTAGAGTGTATTCAGCCTGTTAGTGGGCATGCAAATATTATACAATCCTAAGAACTAAATTTCTTACAGCTAAGCATGCAGCATGCATGGATATTAATATTAATAACAATTAATAACACCTATAGGTACTTAATAAAGAAATGGCGTATAACCTAAATATTCTTTCATTGAATAAAATGCATTTTTAATTAAGAAGTCAAATAAATTAGTTTTAAATTGAGGCATGTCAGATTTCATTATTATTTCTGGTAACTTATTGTATAATGTTTGTTTCATGCCAAATACACTTTTATCACGCAAGGCTGTGTCTGACTTTGTGCAAATGATTTTATGTCGCTGACGCACACTTCTAAAAGCAGAAAATTTGTGTTTATTTAATTTTACATACATAACTATTTCAAAAATATATAAACGGGGAAATGTCAAATTTTTAAGCTCAATATAGTAATGTTTGCAACAATCACTTTCCTTCAGTCCACAAACAGAACGTAAACACTTTCTTTGAGCCTTAAATGCCAAATTTCGGTACGTCGAATTACCCCAAAACATGATACCATAACGCAATGTGGCTATTACAGATATCGTTATATACTTTGTAATATACGAGTATATCGGGTGTTTCCTGTAATATGAGCAATAAATAGAAACGTAGATTCTACGCCTTAAATAAGACAATGTGTTATCAGCGACTTTGACAAATAACTTGCGGTTTTATTTTTAGTACACTTTAAAGTTTATTCGTAATTGCAATGTATTGCGAAATTGATTATGTCTGTAGGGTGACAAGACTGCCAAGCAATTTAAATTTTGGATTTTGCGTACATTAGAAAATACTATTTAGTTTGTATGAAAAAGAGACAATCTACAGAATAAACATTTTTTTAATTTGTTGAAAAAAAGTTATATTGTTTTAGGAGGACAATCTACGTTTTAATTTATTGCTCGTATTAAAGGAAACATCTGGTATTTAGTTATAACACAGATGGTACGAAAAAATCCTCGAAGAAAAATCTAAGCATGAACACCATAAATCTTCATAAATACTAAATTACATCCTCATCTTCAGCCTTTTATGTCTAAATCCTTAAAAAAGCATTTATTTTATATACTCATTCCGTAACAACGACTACCATATACGGTTAATCCTAGTAATAATATGAGTGGGGCAAAGTTGTCGAACTAATATTATGCAGAAGTGACCTAAGATAATACATTTCCAACGTCGTGAAATAGTGTATCCCTGTATTTCAACCTTTAACATCGCGCGACCTCCTTGCTATAAGAAAAACTATTGCGTTCCCCTTCTTCTATTTCTAACCTGTATATGACTTTATTATTAGCATATAGATGAATCAATCACCTCTTTAACCTAGTTCAAGAAGATTGTTGGAGCCATCTCTTTTTGCGGAGTGATTCTCTTGAAGTCTCAAAATTTCCAGTTACGTTCCAAAAAAATGTACATGCGCAATCTTAGACAGTCAGTCAGTGTGGCCTGGTGGTAAGACGTCAGACAATCGACGTCAGACGTTCAATCCGAAGGTCGCTGGTTGAAACCCCGACTCGTACCACTGAGTTTTTCGGAACTTTTGTACGACTCCAATGTATTAACTACGCAATACCGATAGCGCCTAAACGTCTGAATCAGAAATATCAGATAGTTAGAAAGAATACAGCCCCTGTTGCCTTAACAATAAAGTCTCGCCAAGTTCATTTTAAACTTCACAGGCGTAGCTATACACGGTGAATCTGAGTAAGCTGAAAGATTTTAACCATAAATTCCTGAGGTCATAAGGAGTAATAAATATTAGGTAAGTATATGAGTTTAGGTCAATTCGCCAAAAAAAAATTTTTTTTCTTTTTTTTTCGATTTTTTAAATGCTTTTGAACATAAAAACATAAATGTAATTGTTAATTGTAAATGTAATAGTTTACGTAAAGTAATCCTTGGCACTTTGATATCTGTCAATAGGAATGTCTAGACTAAGGGTGAAATCGCCATCAAAAAAGCGTTTTGCACTGAGTCACAATAAAAATGTTTTTTTATTTAGTTGGTAGTAACTCTGAAACTAGGCCAATTCCAGAAAAGTTTATACGACATTTTAGTCTCCAATTATGATCAGGAATTTATGGTTAAAATCTGTCGGGTTATTCAGATTCACCGTGTATACTTCTGCTGCTGACTGTACAAACGTTTTCCCGTACATGCAATACAAATCAAGTCTCGGGACACGTATTTAATTTAAGCAGTACAGGGTTTATCCATCTGGTTTCCTCCTCCGTCTCAATTTGCCGAATGGCCGCTGTGATGGAGCTTCTCGTTTATTATTTATTTCGTATTATTAAGCTGAGTGTACTTTAACAAAATTAGGTTTAGTGTTTTGGGAAAGCGTTGTTTGTAAAAGCATTTATTAGTTTCTTTTCATCACATTTACGCATAGCGTGGCGACAGACGGTTACCGGGAGTTATAGTAATCCCGGGTGGGAAGCTCGTAGGATTTATTATCTAGCAATACAGGTTTATGACCGTTAGCCATATTGTACGGAGTTATTAGGTAGGCAAGAACTGTAAGTGTGGAACCAACTCCAAAATGGGCAAAAAAAACTGATTGCATAATGCGTCTCGGTTAATCAGATGTTTATATTTGCAATGGGGAATTTAACGTTTTTTTGGGGGTGGTTCTATAGAAAAAACGTGCAGTAGGTATAATCGTATTTTATTTATTAGGATATGGTTTTGTCTTATAGTGATTTTTTTTGTTCTCGCTAGGCTTTTCTTCACTGTTTGCAACACCTACTGACTTAGTTTATTTAATGAATTTCCGCTACCTAAAGTTTGTCTAGAAGAAATCGCTTTTTAGCGATAAGACCGCCTGTTGTTAATTTTATATATTTTCTGTACTGGTTTTCTTTTTTAGGTGTTAAATAAAGAATATTTACATTGTATTGTATAAATAATCACTCAACATCAAAACTACATTATTATTTTGACTTAACATTTTTAGGACAGCAGGCTTACAACCGACTCAGAAGTTAAAATCACAAAAAGAAAGGACACATAAATGCGTGTTTCATGAAAAAAAACGCTTCGTTAGCAATACTCCTCAGATTTTGACGGCTGTTGTTGGCTGTAACGTGTAAAACAAAATTCACGAAAACACGCTTCAATTTCCAGTGCTTTTTCTTGAAACAGGCGTCAGATGCTTGTGATTTTTCGTGAAACAGGCAGGGTATGAAACATTAAGCTATTTTTATTTTTTACCTAAATTACTATTTTATTTTGTTTGAAAAAGATTTTTAACATTTTCATTCAATTGGAGTGGATTTATTTATAAAAAATAATTAGATTGAAAGTTTTAACCTGTTTGGACATGTAGAAACACTTAGAAAATAAAGTTTTGTATGAATATATTTAAAATTATTTGCTTTCGTTTGGCTTTCGTTCCACTAACTAGGACTTCTCTATTGTCACTTATATATCTACAAAATTTATAATACGAGCCTTGAATACAAAGCTTAAGGGCCGCGATTCGAAAAATAAACACACACTGGACAGACACAGCTCCAACCCAACTCAACCCAACTCAACTCAACGCTATAACGACATTGACATTTGCTATTCGAACAGATTTTCATTCAACATTGGTCTCACATTGGTCACACATTGGTCACACATTGGACCAATATGAGACCAATGTGAGACCAATGTGTGACCAATGTGTGACCAATGTGTGTCGTTATAGCGTTTAGTTGAGTTGGGTTGGAGCTGTGTCTGTCCAGTGTGTGTGTTTATTTTTCGAATCGCGGGCAAGCTTTTATTTATATTCGCTTTTTAGTTGTTGATAATTTTGAATCCCAAAAGTCGTCTAAAGGAGATTACTTGTTAAAAACAATAAGCTATAGTAGTATCTTATAAAGGCTTTATAACGCAGAGTAAGTAGTTCTAAGGGTATGAATACCTTTGAACTATTTTTAATTTATTACGTAAATTACTTCTCTTTGATAAACATAGTTTTATCTCATTGGATCGGAATTAATTTTTTGATGAAGATTATTTAAGTTAAAGATTTTTTTTGATGAAGATTATTTAAGTTAAAGATTGAGATAAAGGGCACTCAGAAACAAAAAACCGGCCAAGAGCGTGTCAGGCCACGCTCAGTGAAGGGTTCCGTAGTTTTCCGTCCGTCACAGAAAGTGTCCCCACTTAAGAGTTAAAATAACACCGCCATGTAGGATATGACATGAGCGTTCCACGTACAGCGACATCTATCGGCAAATTAAGTAAACTATTGCGCGCGAGCTTAAAGTGTGGAAGATGATTTTTATGGGATAATTCTTTATTGCATATTTCACCGTTTTTACTCCATTTGAAAGTACGTCATTTTATTGTGATTTTGTAGAAATTACAGGTACAATAAACACCTGCTTATACGGTTAAATTACAAACTTAGTTCAGAAATTATTTTGTAATTTTTTTTTAAACTTTTCAACCTATCAAGTTCAAAATAATTTTCCTAGAAAGTTTTTATAAAGTTCTACTTCTATGATTTTTTTCATATTTTTAAAACTTATGGTTCAAAAGTTAGAGGGGGGGGGACACATTTTTTTTTACTTTTGGAGCGATTATTTCCGAAAATATTTACATTATCAAAAAATAGATTTTAGTAAACCCCTATTCATTTTTAAATACCTATCCAACAATATATCACACGTTAGGGTTGAAATGAAAAAAAAAAAACACTCCCCACTTTACGTATAGGGGAGGTACCCTAATAAAACATTTTTTTCCACTTTTTATTTTACCACTTTGTCGGCGTGATTGATATACATATGAGTACCAAATTTCAGCTTTCTAGTGCTAACGGTCACTGAGATTATCCGCGGACGGACGGACGGACGGGCAGACATGGCGAAACTATAAGGGTTCCTAGTTGACTACGGAACCCTAAAAAGGAGTTTATTTTTTAACCATTTGAATGATGTGTACAAATACAGATACAGATACTTTATTGGTAAATTGATTCATTTACAGGTCATAACATAAGTATACAATTGTATATTTTTCTAGTATTATTATAATATGTTTACTATTCAACTAGTTATACAATACAAAACAAATAAATAAATAAACATTATTATAGGACAATCTTACACAAACCCACCTAGTCCCACAGTAAGCTCAATAAGGCTTGTGTTGTGGGTACTAGACGACGATATATATAATAGATAGATATAGATAGATACTTAAATATATAGAAAACATCCATAACTCAGGTACAAATATCTGCGATAAACACACAAATAAATGCCCTGACCAGGATTCTAACCCGGGACCTCCTGCTTCGTAGGCAGGGTCACTACCGACTGGGCTAAGAGACCGTTAAAACAGATACAATACAAATACTCTTTATTTAACACCTCAAAAAGAAAACCAGTACAGAAATGCATAATGTCAGAATAGAGGTAAACAACAGGCGGTCTTCTCGCTAAAAAGCGATTTCTCCCAGACAACCTTTGGATAGTTATAAGTTATTTTTTGAATAAGTAGTTTTCAATTTTTTTTAACTACTACCGACCGAATAAGCGAGCAATCTCAAAAAAACTATTTTTATATTTTAAAGACGCAACCGTAGTTTAAATTGGCTAAAAACCAACTTAAACTTTACTAAACTTAAACATTATTGTTATTGTATAACACAACTCTATGTTAACGTTATTCTACAATAATAATAATATTGTATGCATACCACAGTGCCTTAGTATCTACTGTAATACTGTGTAATATGTTTGGAAATAAAATAAACAAGCTGGCTTACAACGATGCGGTAAAAACAATATTAGGTACTGCAACTTAATATTTGTGCTATAATTTGGACAACAGGCTTTCAGCCGACTTAGTAGTTAGGATCACAAAGAGAGAGGACGCACTGAGGACATGAAAAACTTTGAGTTATTTTCCATCTGTTACCTAAATTACTTTTCTTTGTTAAAACATAGTCTTTTATCTTAGTGACTTGGGATATATTTTAGACTTAAGTTATTTAGATTGAAAGATTACGATTGTAGAAACATATATATGCTGATTGTTTGTTTCCTTCAGGATTTTATTCCCCTTACTAAGTATTTTTCTGATGTTATTATTATTATATTTTTTTAAATTTAATTTATAAAACCAGTCTGAGGTACAAAGCGCAAGGTTTGAATTTTCTTAGCTTGGTTATACCTATTACCATAAGTTTTAAAGGCCTCCTAGCCCAGTCGGTAGTGGTTCTGCCTATGAAGCAGAAGGTCCCGGGTTCGAACTCTGGTCAAGGCATTTATTTGCGTGTTTATCACAGATTTGTTCCTGAGTTATGGATGTTTTCTATGTATTTAAGTATTTATCCATATATATTATTAATACAAGCCTTATTGAGCTTACTGTGGGACTAAATAGGTCGATTTGTGTAAGATTGTACTATAATATTTATTTATTTATTATTATAAGGTGTAGATAAGCAATTTTGATTCAGACCTGAACTATGCCGTGGGTGGTTTGTTTGCTACCATGTTAAGATTATTCAGGCAATTGTGATTGTTAAATTCTCAAAGCCACAAATTACAACTCAATAATTGCTTAAAGTTTTTGCGACAATATGTAAGAAACATCCGAACTTTATGCTAAGACAATAATAAAAATTGGTTAACTTGTATGAAAACTTTTATACGACTTTGGTATACTTGTATCCGCCCTTACTCGAGTAAACAATGAGACAAAAGTGAAATTATCTGAACCTAAACAAATGGCAAGGCAAAGCTACCAATAAAACAGATTCCACTTCATATAGCCCGACAAAGCCTAACAAAGTTCCGCTTTCCGGGCGGCTACACTCGCGCCCAATCAATAGAGTCCAACATTACTGTCCTATCTCCCCTATAAACCCTTTATACGACATCCCTTCAGTGATATTACAATAGCTTAAAGGCAGGCGAGTCGTTGGCTCCGACCAGGCCTAACACCGTGAATCACTTCGTTTGAATGCCTCTTTGCCGCTATAGCAAAATCGATAACGAGATAGAGTTAATTTTTTAATTTCAGTATTCGCGGTATTGCTATTTCTACCCCCTGACGCCCGGTGTCCTACACATGGTACGAGTAAATAAGCCGTCTCTGTAATTCGCTTCCCCTCAATATAAGACAAGCCCCAAGCAAGTTTGCCTTTAAGCGGATGCTACATAAGCACCTGCTAAAGCAAGAATTCGAATAGTGTCCATCAATATAATAGTTATAAATATATGGTAAGTATAATTATCTATCTCATACCCATTCCTAGTATTCTATTTGTGTATTTTTAAGTAGTTTACTACCTTCTTTTTTTAGCTTATTTTGCAATGATTTTAATTGACTATTCTCTCACTTTTCTCTGCACCTTTTTGTCATGTCAGTGTTTGGTTGACTGGTAGAGAATTCCTTTAGGCATTAAGTCCGCCATTTGTACATTTTTGTTGTGCGCAATTAAGTTTAAATAAATAAATAAATAGCCCCAATTATGTTTTGACGTTTTGCCAATGTGAAAGAGTTAAATTTAAGCTGGCAAAAAATTAAAACTAGTCGTCAGTAACTTAAGTCTGAACTGTAATAGGTCTAGGTTAAATTGCGGCAAGTGTTAAGAAATTAAAACCATTAGACAACTGCAGTAGTTAAAGATTGGCTGTATGAAATTGATTAGTATTATACTAATAAATAAGTAAAAAATGTCAGACTTAAAGTACTAGTCCGGAAACGAAAATATTTACTTTTGACTCGAAAGTCACCGTGATATTTCTTTACTAACTGCACCAGTTAAACGGAAGAGACCTATGTCCTGTAACAACTTCAATACTGCCCGAGAAACTAGGTTCTTATAAGAGTTTACAAGCCGGTATTGCAAGCCCTAGTGCTGTGCTGATGATCTTCTGACGAATATATTTTGACTAATCAGAATCACTGCGTAAAAATTTAGTCACCAAGTTTGTCTTAAAGCTAGAGATCGGATACCGGTATTTGCTCCATACTAAAAATACCGGTTAATTTCTTTCTTTTGTTTCCTTTTTCATTTTAACGAGGCAATCTAGTAACACCAAGGCAATACCTAAATACAATATTGAGTTCTACATGAAGCCCTGAATATAATTAAATATTTCACATTATTTCAGGGTTTTTTTTTTAATACCGGTTAAGATCCCTGCGTAAAGCATTTGGATTAGTTACGAAACATAAAGATCTAATGTGAAAAACTGTGAAACTGGACTGTTTCAATTTTTATCCATGTCTACTGCGTTTAAAGGGCCGCTTTCATAAACTGTAGTTCAGAGTTGTATTAACCAGAATTTAGTGAACATAATTGACTATATCCATGAGACATTTATAAAATAAAACAATTAAAAACGGATTTTATCGCGTGTACTGAGCTTAAATTACATCCCGACGTCCACCCGTTGACCACGAACGCTGTAAAGTGTTCGAAACGTCGGGATGTAATTTAAGCTCAGTACACGCGATAAAATCCGTTTTTTTTAATTGTTTTATTTCATGAATAACTATCGCGGCAACCGAAGACAATATTATGAGACATTTATAGATAAAAATTTTCAACAATTTTTACACGTCAGTTACAATGAAGTACTTATAAATTATATTTATATCATATTTTCATGCTTTTGGTTATTTTTCATTTACATGTAGGTAAGTGCATTATTTTTAAATACGTTTTTAATGGTATAAGTATGTCCATTATTGTTCAATATTTAAATACATTCATTTTGTTAGTCGTCATTGTAATTGTGTCATTTATTATAGCATGTCCTTGAAATAAATTCATTGATATTGTAACAGCACAGGTCAATTAGCATTTTTTTAAGTTTGGCTAAGAATATTTTTTCACTCGCCGAATCAACAATGTCACTAGGAAGAGTATTGCATATCCTAACGCCAAGGACAGGGAGTGACTTCCGAGCTTTATCGTGTCTACGATACGGGATTAGTAGCAGGTGCTGCGCACCGCGGCTGTTCCTGCCGTGGCTCTGCCCGCGGGTCATGTACTGTTGTATTAGGTTCGACCTCACGTGCTGGCAAGCTGTTAAAATGTAGATACATGGCAGAGTGAGGATATTATGCTTTCTAAATAATGGTTGGGCCGGATAGTCGTAAGGTTTACCAGAAATTATTCTGAGGGCTCGTCTTTGCAATGCAAATGGTCTTTCGCAGTCCATATTATCCATAGTCTCTAAAAATGCTTAATCATGCAAATTTTGAGTTTAACTACTGTCAGAGTAGATTTTCTACTACTGTCACTCAAGATGGACTCAAGTTGCCTATGAAGCATAATTATAATTAACTAATTGTTTCGATTATCAGATATCCCGCTCCGCTGCCGTAAGGTTGTCTGGAAGAGATCGCCTGTTGTTGTTTACGTTTAGTTTTGTAAATTTTCTGTCTCGATTCCATGTATTGAGATGTGCAAGAAAGAGTATTTTATTATTATTACTATCATAATTATCAGGTACAAAAGTTGTAAACTGGCTTGCTCACTCTTCCGACTCATTGGCGTTCAGTTAATACAAGCCAGGACTATTAGCCAACGTTTTGCAATACAAATAATTCTACAGACCTTTCAACTGGGAAAATGTACTTTAAGTATTCTAAGTTAAGGACGAATGTTGATTGAATATTCGGGACTGTTGAGAATTTATGGTAATTAATGGGATTATCTTTATTGTTTTTTGTATTGGCACTCAAATGGGTTATTTGGTGAATAAATTGTTGTGTATTGTGCCAATTTTACGCGAATAAAAGCGACGCAGAGTCGCTTTGGGGTAAAATGATTTGCAAGTCGAAACGTAAAATAACAAAGGCGACATTCAAAAAATACTTCCTTTTAACGCTTATATGAGTATACATTTGATTTTATATGAGTATACATTTGATTTCATGTCGATGGCTCGCGGTTGCTCGCATGATATTATGGGTTACATGTAAGAAGGTACAGTCAACCAATTTCATTCATAGGCCACTCTAGAACCTTGTCACAATAGCTAGTTTGGTAGCGAATAGGTTAAGTTTATACGTGTCCACGGGCAACTGTCATTACGACAAGGTTCTACAGTGGCCTAGGAATAAATTGGTTGACCGTACGTATTAATAACGATTCGATATGAAAATCACAAAAAAATTACAATACAAAACTGAAAGCGGCTTTAAATATCTAATAAGTATTTGATAGTATTATTCTGGTAGTCTGGTGGTAAGACGTCATACTTTTAATCCGGAGGTCGCGGATTCAAATCCCGGCTTTTTTCAGACGCAACCCACTGATGTCTAGGAGAATCGCTAAATACCTAGGACATACTTTTAATTTAGTTAAAAAATCGGTTATTAATTAATTAGTGTTTGGTAAAATTAACTATTAGTAAATTGTTTTTTAAATCCCATACCTAATTAAAATCCTACTAAAGTTTTTTTTTTTTTTAATTTATACCACGACGGTGACAAACAAGCATACGGCCCGGCTGATGGTAAGCAGCTACCGTAACCTATGGACACCTGCAACTCCAAAGGAGTCACATGCGCGTTGTCGACCCTTTACAAAAAGGAGGATTCACTGTGTTGATGGCTAAAGGAACAAGAAGGTCCCTCATCGTCAACACACTGATTGGTAGAGAATCCCTATAAGTCTTATTGACTAATACTTGTTAACATTGCGATTATCATGCCACTGTAATCTGATTTACCTCGTACTTCATGATACCATACAAGTTGCATTGATACATCTCGAACACAATGAATAGATATGCGCCAATTTATTGATAGGTAATTAGTGTTAATTATTTTACATGTTTTTTTAAAGTGGGGCATTCCACTCATACAATAGTATGTTATTCAATCAAATACAAACACTGAAAACATTGAAAAAAAAAAAAAAAACAACCCAGCAGGATTTGAACCTCGCATCGATACGCCTTACCGGGGCTCGATCGCTTTACCAATTAAGCTATGGGTGCAGTTACTGAGTTGACGAAATTCTCAATGCCTTCAATCATCTTTTTGCATTTATTTTTACATTGACTTTATAGCAGCCGTAAGCGACATCTAGGTGCTAACTACTAGAGTTAGATACCCTTCCCGCCGACCCTTTTACAAGTGTCACAACGGAAATAATAGATGGCGCTGCTATCAACTCATAATTATTTTACATGTTTTTTTAAAGTGGGGCATTCCACTCATACAATAGTATGTTATTCAATCAAATACAAACACTGAAAACATTGAAAAAAAAAAAAAAAAATCAACCCAGCAGGATTTGAACCTCGCATCGATACGTCTTACCGGGGCTCGATCGCTTTACCAATTAAGCTATGGGTGCAGTTACTGAGTTGACGAAATTCTCAATGCCTTCAATCATCTTTTTGCATTTATTTTTACATCGACTTTATAGCAGCCGTAAGCGACATCTAGGTGCTAACTACTAGAGTTAGATACCCTTCCCGCCGACCCTTTTACAAGTGTCACAACGGAAATAATAGATGGCGCTGCTATCAACTCATAATTATTTTACATGTTTTTTTTAAAGTGGGGCATTCCACTCATACAATAGTATGTTATTCAATCAAATACAAACACTGAAAACATTGAAAAAAAAAAATAATCAACCCAGCAGGATTTGAACCTCGCATCGATACGCCTTACCGGGGCTCGATCGCTTTACCAATTAAGCTATGGGTGCAGTTACTGAGTTGACGAAATTCTCAATGCCTTCAATCATCTTTTTGCATTTATTTTTACATCGACTTTATAGCAGCCGTAAGCGACATCTAGGTGCTAACTACTAGAGTTAGATACCCTTCCCGCCGACCCTTTTACAAGTGTCACAACGGAAATAATAGAGTATGAGTTATAAGTTGATAGCAGCGCCATCTATTATTTCCGTTGTGATACTTGTAAAAGGGTCGGCGGGAAGGGTATCTAACTCTAGTAGTTAGCACCTAGATGTCGCTTACGGCTGCTATAAAGTCGATGTAAAAATAAATGCAAAAAGATGATTGAAGGCATTGAGAATTTCGTCAACTCAGTAACTGCACCCATAGCTTAATTGGTAAAGCGATCGAGCCCCGGTAAGGCGTATCGATGCGAGGTTCAAATCCTGCTGGGTTGATTATTTTTTCAATGTTTTCAGTGTTTGTATTTGATTGAATAACATACTATTGTATGAGTGGAATGCCCCACTTTAAAAAAACATGTAAAATAATTATGAGTTGATAGCAGCGCCATCTATTATTTCCGTTGTGACACTTGTAAAAGGGTCGGCGGGAAGGGTATCTAACTCTAGTAGTTAGCACCTAGATGTCGCTTACGGCTGCTATAAAGTCGATGTAAAAATAAATGCAAAAAGATGATTGAAGGCATTGAGAATTTCGTCAACTCAGTAACTGCACCCATAGCTTAATTGGTAAAGCGATCGAGCCCCGGTAAGGCGTATCGATGCGAGGTTCAAATCCTGCTGGGTTGATTATTTTTTCAATGTTTTCAGTGTTTGTATTTGATTGAATAACATACAATTAGTGTTAAATTAAAAATAAATTAAATAATCATTTATTTCGGGCAAAGCCCATAAAAGTGTTAGTACATACAAAAAACTTACAGAACTATTGTTAGGCAAAAGTCAGAAACACAAACACGAAGCACAGAAATTGAATTGAAGAATTTGGTTTTGCTATTGCAAAGCCAAATGTTCAATTTCAATTAGCCAAGTATTTTTTAATATGATTTGAAAAATCCAAAGGTATTTGTGAAGTACCCAACCCACTTTGGTCCAGCGTGATCCTAAGCTCAGTCTGTCTCGTGATCGGGAGAGGAGGTCTGGGTCTAGAAGCGAGACGTAAGTATTAAGGCATCTAAAAATGCCCGATTTCTAGATTTCAAAGGGGTTCACAATTCGTTGCGTATTTTAGTTTTTGCTATTTCTATGTATGTTTACCGATTATTCGTAGACGGCTGAAACGATTTGGAAAATTGCTTTTTATATATTTTTATTTGAAAGTGTTTTGTACTTCACCGTTGATCATATTGTCATCACCACTAATAAAAAACTCATTTATTATTCATCGATCAATACATTCGTCAAAATTGAAGCTTACCGTAAAAATACACCACCACTAATCATAAAGTTGTATTGTATGCATATTTGCCGCAGATATGGTTAAAAAAATACCACATCTTAAAGTTTAAAAACGTCAGAAAGCATCAATACAAGCGTGTCAGTCTGTTAAATACTTCTTTTACCCAGACCCTGACCCTCATAATAGCGGGCCCTATCTGTTCATCGGCCCTTTTTATTCCGTGAGAATCCCTCCCTTGGGTAGCCTTCGGTTTTTCCACCTAAAAGTGCTGTTGGTTATTTAATAAAATGTACCCTCGAAGTTGTTAAAATGGAAAAATGAGGAAATTTTTAGGTGCGGTGTTTTTGCTCTTTTAAAACTAGAGGAATAATGAGATGAGTATTAACTCAGCCCTAACAATAACACTTTATTAAGCATTAAACGTGGAAGTAAATTGCAAGGATGTGAAATTTCTTTTAAAGAGAACATTCTTCATAGGCAACGAAAAATATGGAAAATTTATATTTGCAGGTTTATGTAATTTTAACGGCTTCCTAGCCTAGTCGGTAGTGACCATGTCTGCCTACGAAGCAGGAGGTCCCGGGTTCGAATCCTGGTCAGGATATTTATAGTTCCTCAGTTATTTATTTTGGGTATTTATTTAGAAATATTACTACATGGAGAATTATACCGCTCGAGCCTCAATAAACATTTAAACAATACTGAAAATTCTTTGTACCGGATCTAATTAATAAAATATTTTACAAATATCTCATCCGGCACTTTGATAGTTTTACTAATTTTCGCCCGCAGTTTTGTTCGCATAGATATCGTGAAGTGGTCCGAACTCTCATCCTGCCAGCTCGCTTAACGCGAGTACTTTGTCTTTGAACCCTAATTTTCAATGAATCTATCAAATAATTTACCATCAAAGTATTAATTCACCTCCTTAGGGATTTTATTCCGGGGAGATGTGTCCCATCTCGATTTTCAGATTAAGTACAATCTGGCTTTACCAAATATCAACTAAAATCGTTCAGCGTTTTTGGTTCAATCAGAAAGGAATATTCAGACTTTCGCTCATATAATATTAGTTTGATAGTGAATAATACAGGAAACGGGGTTTTAAGATTTGATCTACAGGATGTTACAAAAATAAGGTTTAAGGGCATAATTGGTATCGTATTGCGAGTAAAAAAAAGTAGAAGATTTTTTTTTGTATGGGACACGTCGTCGTCCCAGCTGGCCAACCCTATATAGAAAAAAAATATTTTTTTAATACAATTGCTCAAAAAGTTTACTTTATGTTGCTGCAAATCGTGCGTAAAGTTTGATTTTATGCACTAGTGCTAAAAAGTAATCTGATCTGCAAATCGTGCGTAGTTTGATTTTACGCACGATTTGCAGATCAGAATTTTAAATAAATGAGTATTATGCGAGACCCGCTTATAAATGACCCACTTGAACTACGCACGATGGGAAACAAAACATTTTAAATTGACCAATCAGAACACTTCACTATATTAAATCCACCAATCACAACACATATCGGAGTTAATCGGAACGCTAGATACTTTTTTGGTGCGTATACTGTGTAAATAATTTAAGTCCTTAAAAATTGTATTTAATATCAACTAATCAGAATACAGTAATGTTAAAATCGACCAATCAGGAAACGCAATTTATTTCTCAAAACATGAGGTGTTTTTTAGTTCCTACTTCACAATCATTAAAAAAGATTTAATTTTTTGGAAAACGCTTTAAAGTGTGTTTAAACTGTTTAAAGAGCTAATTATACCGTCGTCTGTGGCATTTATTCGCGGTATTTATATTTTGTATCTATGTCAAAGAAGTTAAAAAAGACCGTCAAGTTATACCATAATTTCACCTTAGTTTAGTTATTGTGCGTAAATAATAAGTATTTTTATGATATTTTCTCGCAATCGAAGTGAAACATTGTATGCATTACTCTAGTCTAAAAGCCATATTACCACTCGAACAATTTTCCCTCACTTCGGTCGGGAAAATAACCACCTGGTGGTAATATGCAAAGCCCGGATGACGGGAGCAAAAATGCACTTTTACTAGTGCTTAATTAAATATCGACTATTCTATCGACATTCATATGAACAATTTTTGAATCAGAAATGTATTGATGACACTCATTATCTTACATGTCAGGTTGTTACATAATATTACATCAGGTACCTAGGTAAGCTTACATTATACATTATTTCAGTTAACTAATTACATACTAAAATTATTATCAATATTATCATACTGATGGGAATGGTCGTAATAATAAAATAAGAGTGACAGTTCTTTTAAATATATACTTTTCTCATAACTTATGATCAGTAAATTTCTGATTCAAAAATTATTCGTAGGTATGGATGTCGATAGAATAGTCGATATTTAATTAAGCACTAGAAAAAAGTGCATATTTGCTCCCGTCATCCGGGCTTTGGTAATATGGCCTACTTTAGACCCTTGTCAAACAATCTACTATTATTTAATTGTAGTTTTTTCGCAATTGTATTAAAAAACGTTGTTCGACACACGTGCAGAAGTGTCATTTTCACTCGTCCCGAGTCTTGACCCTCGCCTCTCGGCTGGGGCCAAGTAACCTCGGTACTCGTGCAAAATTTTTGCGTGAAATTTTTTTTCTTAGTTTTTTCATAATTAGAATACCATACCATGTCCATAAACGAATCACCAGCATTTTTGTTACATCTTGTATATAACTTAACTTTTTTTGCATAATTTATTGCTTTTCATTTTTTATTAGTTCGTGGCAAAAAGTCTGGATAAACGGGACTGTCTTCAATCCGGAAGATTAAAATTAACAACTTTCGTATTTTTCTATTCAAACCGCCGCGTCATAAAATATCCAAAACAAGGGTTTAGAGCATAAACCTCGCGTCATCAAATTGCAGGCGGCACAGTGACGCAGCTATACACTGAGAGCATGTCTAAATAATTACAAAAGGCCTGTCGACGAGCAAACTTGCGTAATTAATCAAAACCGGGAATATTTTATTAGCCCAACCCTTTCATTGCTGCGGTTTTCGGTGAAAATCAGCTAGGTACATCGCGAAGCAATGAAAATAGGTCAAATTGTTGAATAAATTATGTATTTATTCGAAACAGGAAATGGTTAAACTAGATAAATAATGGTTACAATGCTCCGGGTTGACTAATTATACCGTATATGTCGTAGTATAAAGTATGACGCTGATTTTCAGTGTAGTAGTGTAGGTGCTGACACATGAAAACAAACATGATACAAAGCGAATTGTTAGGATATTTCCATGTAATGTGACTAATGTGAAAAATAACCTCAAAGTAACTTAAAACCTGCCCCTCGTAGATGTAGGCATATAATTTGATAATTTCCTCAGAAATTAGGTAAATCAATTACAGTTTTTTTAATGAAGGATAGGCGTTTGATCACGATCTCACCTGATGGCAAGTGATTTGGCCTGTCATTTATGAAATTGGGTAAATATTCTGGGTAAAAATACCATTGTTCACGATCCCTTAAAACTCATTTTTCATTCGGTCACCGCAAAATACGGCCTTTTTCCGGCATAAATTTAGCAAACTACAAAGTTAGTCTTTACACTAAAAGCTGTGTCGCATCTAGACTGCGCTATGATTAAATAATAAAACTACCCGAGCGCAAATTTTACTAGGAAATATTTTGTGCCCCGTGCCAACAAAGTGGAGCACTGGGCGAGTGGGTGGCGATTTGGTGTTCAAATTAAAGCGCTCTTAATGTCCAAAAACTCAAGAGCTCTTATATTTTTTCTGTTCTCTAAGGAGAGGTATCATTAAAAACGTCTCAGCCTATTTGTAAACCACAGCAGGGCAATGGCCTCTTTTCAAGCACGGATGGTACATGGCCAATAGTATCCACGTTGTACCCACTTGTATCACGTTGGCCTAAAGCGAGTTAAACCTTTGAAAGCACGATAGAAACCTTTCCTCACCATGGTTTTCTACACCGAAAGGCTTCCGGTAAATAAAAAGATATCAAGAAACTTTCTAATGAGGTGGACCCTGTCACCCGTAGCTTCTGGGTTGAAAGGTACGGGATACCTAGTATGTTTTTTTGTTCTGAGAGGGAAAAATATAGGTACCTATATGCCATTATTGCAAAAAGATTTGCAATAGATACATTTGTGAAATTAAACAAAGTGTCACAGATGCGTAGGTAGTATTTGTTTGCAAATCATTAGCAAGTAACCTAAGTAGTGGATTATTAACGAAATGGTAGGCAGTTTACTAACACGCCAACATTTTAGTCTTTAATACTTACAGAATATTTTAATACTCGAGTCGGAGAAACTGCAAATTGTATAATTTCCATAATATTGTTACGCATTGTAGCAAATATTTTTGGCTCTAATGGCAACATTCGAATTCCAGACCACAAAACTCTAAGCCCAGGGGATTACCGAAACCGTTCCAAAGTTATCTTTGCGCTACATTTTCTACATAATTTAGTCGAATATTGTATCTAAAATTTAAAGGAATTTATATTTGTAACTATAGCAATTCAGAGTCGCTGATATTTTATTAACTTTGTTGTATTTAATCCAAAAATATTGTCAAAAAGGTGAACTTAATAGACACAAGCATTTTATAGACATAAAATGCTTGTGTCTTTTTCCTAACCCGCATTTGCTCTAACCAAAATATGTACTAAACGAAGCCTCGTGGCCAGTCCGGACGTCAAGCCCAACAGTTCCTCAAATATTAGCTCTGGAAATGTGTAGTTTGTTCTCAACTGAATTACCGACTGTTTACTGTTTTGACAGCTTTAGAATAACGTTCTAGTTTATTTTATGTTACGGAATGTTTGCATATTCACGAAAGTCAGCGTCCGTGTTCAGTTTTTGAGATAAGCTCTTTCGACGTCCAAAATCAAACCGAATCCTTTCATTTATTTATTTATTATAAGAAGGAGATAAAACAGTTGCATTCAAGTGACGAATATAAGTAGAATATACTTATCTTGATTAAAATGTTTCCTTAACATAACCATAAGCTAAGCATAAGTTTAACCTTTTAAGCGCCTAATCACGTCTACGGAAAGCTGTGTTCCAGACGCCACGACGTCATGTGCCGCTTTACAGGAACCCTATTCTACATGCCGAACTGTGTGTGACACGTGGATATGGATATCTATGCGAGATCACTACTTGTAGACACATGTACTAGAATGTGTCAGTGTAAGGCCTGAGTGGACGCTCAAGTTGGGCGTGCGGCGTGCATGTTAAACAAATGAAACTCATACTGGTGTCCTGAGTAGACGCTGCACAAAGCGAATGTACGCTCGCCCGCCACGCGGCTGGCCGCCCCGCCGAACGCTCCGCTTTGAGCGTCCACTTACACACAAGGTGGTCTCACTGGTGGTCTCACTTGGTTCGTTCGATTGTCTATTCGTAGTATATCTTTCGAATATGCTAGAGCGATAGAGACGGAGATAACGAAATCTAGATTTTCGTCGTTCGAGGTGGGCCCGAAGATGTCATTTTTTTTTAAATAGCTTTCTCCCTTTGGATAGAGCAATGGAAATTTAGCCAATGTCGTCGTTTAACGTTAATCACACTTTTATTCATTCTTAGGGTTCCGTAGTCAACTAGGAACCCTTATAGTTTCGCCATGTATGCCCGTCCGTCCGTCCGTCCGTCCGTCCGTCCGTCCGCGGATAATCTCAGTGACCGTTAGCACTAGAAAGCTGAAATTTGGTACTAATATGTATATTAATCACGCCGACAAAGTGGTAAAATAAAAAGTGGAAAAAAATGTTTTATTAGGGTACCTCCCCTATACGTAAAGTGGAGAGTGTTTTTTTTTTTCATTTCAACCCTAACGTGTGATTTATTGTTGGATAGGTATTTAAAAATGAATAGGGGTTTACCAAAATCATTTTTCGATAATGTAAATATTTTCGGAAATAATTGCTCCAGAAGTTAAAAAAAATGTGTCCCCCACATTTTTTTTAACTTCTGGAGCAACCCTCTAACTTTTGAACCATAAGTTTTAAAAATATGAAAAAAATCTCAAAAGTAGAACTTTATAAAAACTTTCTAGGAAAATTATTTTGAACTTGATAGGTTAAATAGTTTTTGAAAAAAAAAATACAAAATAATTTCTGAAGTAAGTTTGTAATTTAACCGTATAAGCAGGAGTTTATTGTACCTGTAATTTCTACAAAATCACAATGAAATGACGTGCTTTCAAATAAAGTAATAACGGTGAAAATCGGTTCACGCAATAAAGAATTATCCCATAAAAATCATCTTCCATACTTTAAGCTCGCGCGCAATAGTTTACTTAATTTGCCGATAGATGTCGCTGTACGTGGAACGCTCATATCATATCCTACATGGCGGTGTTATTTTAACTCTTAAGTGGGGACACTTACTGTGACGGACGGAAAACTACGGAACCCTACACTGAGCGTGGCCCGACACGCTTTTGGCCGGTTTTTTAATAAAATACAGGCAACGTTGTTCGGCAGAGGCCTTGCTGATTGTAAGGTGAAGGCCTCCTTACAAACACGTGGGTGGTCTAGACCCCGGATAACCGTTTGTTCAACTATAAAGGGTGGTTACGCTTGTTTTGAAACAAATATTTCATTAGCTGCGCACTTGTTCGTTAGGTCACCGCACAATAAGCTATGAGCAAAAAACAAAAAAACTATTCTAAAGATGCCGCAGCCATCTTGAGCTCAAACGATTATCAGGCCCGAAGTTGTCGAATTGAGCCCCAATGTCATATGACATGACATATGACATGACGTCTGGGACCCAGTGTTTCGTCAACGAGCTGGGCGATTAAAAGGTTGAACTTAAGCATGTAGGTACCGACTCAATTTTATTATTTAATAACGACGTGACATTTAAATAAAATATTGCAAGAGCACTTTTTACAGCACAGTATATCGAAATATGAACGAGTGACTGATTTTGACATCAAAATTGAAAAAGTCCAATTTTAAAATATGCATGTCCGCTGGACGTGTCAATGCAATGCGATTCTTTTTTAAATAAAACTTTAGTACGTAAGTTGCATGTTGACATTGTGATAAATCCAGTAGGAAACTGCAATTTCAGGAGAGCTTTGTTGATCGCCTGTCATGTTGAACTTGATTGTGTTCAGAGCTTTATTAACCTTTTGACCGTTTGTCATATCGAAAAATGTGACGCACACGCTAACGTGATTGATACGATTTGGCAAATATGAAATAGCGGCATAGTTTGAGTAGGTAGTAGGTAGCTGTAGAAGTAGGTTCCAAAGCGTACCATGCCATAATGTAGATAGAGGTAGGTAAGTTGTGCTATGTTCGTTCCTTTCTGTAATAAAACGATTTTCAAAACTAACTAGTGGCCTTAATTACCTAGATGTAGAATTTAAATTTGCGTTATCTGCACGTCAGTTTTAAGTTGTATATTTATTGTTCTCAAGCAAGCGAGTTTTTGTAAACTCTTATTGAGAATAAAGCTTCTAAACCATATATGTCTACTCAGAGCCACAAGCTCTATTTATGCTTATCGGGCATGGTATGAAACTCAAGAATAAAAAGGCTTAAAATTTAACCTTTAACTAACGACGTGGGTTCAGAGTAACTCACGCTGTGGTGGTGTCTAACAGACACATTTTACTTTGTCAAAAGTAAAATATATCATAAAACATTTTATTTGCATTCTTCAGATACACAAGTTTTATATCAAATAATTGATCATTTTATGTATTTGAATAAAATATATTCATAAAAAAACATACAAATTTTAGAGTCCATTCGACACTTAAGAAAAAACACCAAAAAAAAAATTGGGTATAATGTTCCAGGGACTCTTTTTCTTTAATTACTCAATGATTAAGAAAAACAAAATCTTATATTATATGTTAAGAAACGATCATTAGAGCGCTCAAGTGCAATAATTAGTCATCAAAATAAAATAAATAAACTGTTACACGTTAAATATATATCGTGTTTTTTGTGCACAACTGCGATGAAATTGTCAGAAGATACTAAGTGATATTGGGAGGTTAAGGGCCCAAAGTTACAGAGTCGGCACCTGGACACGAGCTGTGAGGCTAATTAGTAAAACAAAAGTCGTTAAGACTGTTA
Source organism: Pammene aurita (assembly GCA_947086415.1). Classification (NCBI taxonomy): domain Eukaryota; kingdom Metazoa; phylum Arthropoda; class Insecta; order Lepidoptera; family Tortricidae; genus Pammene; species Pammene aurita. The sequence goes on along the minus strand of OX352295.1, from coordinate 38,851,168 downwards.
TTGGAAAGAATTTTCTACTTTTTAGCTCGTCACCAAGAGACGTGAAATACGTTAACACAGTGGTGGGGTCTGTAAGACGTCGATGATTGTTACGAATGTATGTGCGTTAGTTTCACTCCCAGCATCTCAGGGATGCTAGATCAGTTCAATTAGAGGATGATGACAGAAATAATGACACTACGGGATGTGTTTTAACAGAAACATTCGACCGAAGTAATTGTATGTGTTTAACAAATTTTTGTACATGAACACCGTAGTGACGTCCGTGAGACGGCAATGACTCGGTTTAGGGCATAATGTGCACAAGTTTGACGGCCGGCATCCAAGGGATTCTAGATAATAACAAAAGAGGAAGGTACAAGAAACGAGAGCTTTTCACAATATACATTTAAAAAAATATTCTCGAAAGAAACTTCAGTACGTCTGTGAGACGTGCACATCGTCAGTTAAAGGTTAATTAATTAAATAATTATAATATAAATAAAAAAGAACCGGCTTCACTTAGCCGCCACCTTTCCAAAAGCAAATGCTCGAGCTGCTGTAAAAATACTCAAATCTCTACAGGTGTGCCTAATAGTTGAAGAGTTCCGTCGATTTCTCCAGGATCCCATTATCAGATCCTGACCTGCTGTGATTGGTCAACTGTGAAGTATATACTCTTTCAAACAAAAAAAGAATTATCGAAATCGCTCCAGCCGTCTTCGAATAATCGGTGAACAACACAACTTTCAAAGAAAATGTGTTTGACCTTGATAATAATAAAACTTTTAAAAAGCAAACTTTTACCACCGATGTACACACCAAACATTTGCTGAGTTATGTCGCTGATCGCCTGTCATGTTCGCCGTGACGGATGATCTGTGTTCACAAGTTCCGACATGTTGGAACAGGTACTAGTCGAAATACTTTGAGCAAAACCGATTATGATTTTCATTAAGCTTCCGACTTGTACGAAATTATTTTTATTTTATTTATTATTTTATTGGTATTCAGGATAACAACAGCCGTAAATATAACTAGGACATAAAATGCTTACATAAAATAAGGCCAATAACAGTCATCCATTGGATTACATTATGTAACGATTAAACGTAACAAATATAAGAAAACAATGAGAATGTACAATACACGCAAATGCTCGATACGCAAGAAGAACTAAATATGTAAAGTGTTTAAGTAATCTATTTTAATTTACTACATAAACATGTTTAAATAAATAACTTATTAACCTTAATAACTTACTTTTGATAAAAAAGATAAAAAAAAACCATGACAATTGCATTAAGTAGTTGTAAGTCAGACACCAGCCAAAAACCACAAAATAAACAAACCAAACAGACAGACACCATCCATTATCCCGATATGCGAAAATCTTGGCTGGAGCGAAGTTCAACTACATCGAAATTTTCAACATATATAATGCGTAAAAGCGCTTTTCTGCTATGGAAATAGGAGGTACAACATATTTATACTTGTAGATGAGATTAACCTGCAATCTAGATTGGCCCCCTGTGTTTTATTGTAGTACGGGCAGGTTTCCTAAGAACACTTTACCGTATGGAACGATCGATTATTGATTATAAATAATTTTTATTGATTTTTGGCATAACAGCTGAAGTTGTGAGCCTGAAGTGTGATTAAATTAAGTGATAACAATTTCATCCTGTTTACTCAATTCATACTTTTTTCCATTCCACATTGAATAAAGTACATAAAGTGACCCGCCTCTGATTCTGGTTTTGTAGCTACGTAAATCCCATAAATACTGTATACACAAAAACCCCGTTTTTCTTCAGCGCGGCAGAATTATTCACACGAACGTTACAAAATGGACTATAAAACCTCAACCTTTCGAGTCTAATATGCAGTTTTATAATATTATTCCGCGGAATAAAACCGCCAATAATAACGGAACAGAGTTTTTACGATTTACCAGAAATAATAATAAAACCGACCTTTTTCGGCTGCTCCGCGTAATTTCTCTTCTTCTGTAGACGCGTTTGTTAAGAATTAATTTCTGGCGTTTTTTGCTTTGCGGAGAAAATATATTTATTTATTTAGTATCTTTCAGTCAATTATTTGATTAAATGTCGTTAGTGCTTCTGGTTCGAATTAATATATATAAAGCATAAGAAAGTTCAAAACCAATAGACCGAGTTACTAAACTAATTAAACTTCTCACATTGTTAATACTTCTCGGGTCAGAGGTGTAGGGTTAGAACTGGTGGTAGTTTTTTTTCTCTCTGACGTTCTTAAGTGCATTGCAATGTGCGTAAATTGAAAAATAAATATATATTGTGTTTTCTTTTTTTTAAATAATAAATACAATACATACAGGGAACAACAACTCATGTTACTATCACATTTTTAAAATCCGGAATACGCTTCGAGATAACGACATGTGTAAATCTCCTCACGTCGTGGCAACCGTAACTCACGTTCGACTAACTCAAACTCACTCTAAATCTTGTTTTATAGTTCGCATAAATTATTGAGATTAAACCGATAAAGTTATGTGTATTTATAGCTTTAGGCGACGTTGTTACATCAAGTTTTGGAAGGTTTTGGTTTTGGATTTAATGTCTTAAGTATTTCGCATCATGGTTACTATCATCTTAAATTGCTGTGTAAATGGGTCAGAGACTGATACCGGTATAAGTATTTAAAAATCGAAATAACACCTACAATACAAGGGTATTCGCAATATTTACCGGATATTCTCAAATGTAAGTTATCAGATTATTCAGACAAAAACTAAATAAATCATTTACCACCGTGAAGTACAGGAATTGCATACCTACCGATATATTTATGTGAAAATAATACCGAAAATGAGTCACTAAAATAAATGCATGCTATTGCGTTCGGGACTTTCGACATCGACATCGATAAAAAAGCCAATTTTATTTTGTGGAGTTAAATTTTTTCACCACATTTATACGAGATACAGACTAGCGAACCGCCCCGGCTTCGCACGAAATAAAAAATGGTTATTGTGGGTTGTCCGTAAGAGATAGATATATACCATCGCGGACTTTTTTGTAGACCTTTTGAAGGTGTACAATACTGTAGAACATTATTTTGATAGTAGTTTGATTTCGTAGGGTTCAGCCAGCGTTTGCAATGTAAGCGCAAATAATGTGTTTACTTACGACATCTCATTAGAAACCACTAAAATTATCAGTGTTCCTCTACTATAATTATGCATGTATTATACATATAAACCTTCCTCTTGAATCACTCTATGTCTGCATCAAAATCCGTTGCGTAGTTTTAAAGATCTAAGCATACATAGGGACAGACAGCGGAAAGCGACTTTGTTTTATACTATGTAGTGAAGACAGAAATTTGAAGAAAATGTGTATGGCCCAAATACCTGTTGGTATTTTCAACACACCGATCGTTAAATTACCGGTGGGTAACGTACCTGTAACTTTGCCTGAACTGTTCCTAAGTTACTAATAGGCTTGCAATAGCAAGTATCCTAAGTTTCGTAACATAGTAATAGTATGTAAACTTGGCAACGTTTATCTAGACACTAACACACGTCTTTTGTTGTGTCCAATAGTCCAGAATGTTCATAAATACACGCGCAAAACTTGTTAACATGAGCTCACAATAAAAGAAAATACTTCACTCCTAAATGATCCCCTGGATCGCAGAAAAAACATTGCCATATAATAAAGACTATTAACAGCCCCAAATCAAGAGGATACGTCCACAGCAGTCGACCAGTAGTTAACCTTTTCGTATAAAAACAATAAGATTTCCAAGACAACGGGAAGAGGAAAACCGTCGGAATCGTCGTCAGGAAGGTGGTTTAGTTGTGTGGGAGATACGAGTATAGTTTTATGTTACATAAACAGGAAAAAGGCCTCATTACACATTATATATTTATTTTTACAAGCTTTCATTACGGCACAGGTGTTTGTTTGTAAGTAGTTAGTTGATCGTTTAGGTAGTATCTTTCAAGTCTTTTTGAACCATTTAAATACGGTCTACCAACAGTTAATACATCTAATACAATGGTTAGTTTAGGTGCTCAAAGGAAATTCTCGCAGATGCATAACGTGTACATGTAGGTTGCCTGGTAGAGATCGCTCAATAGCGGTAATACCGCCTGTTGTTACCATTATTTACTTTGTTAAATCTGTTTCTGTACTTGTTTTCTTTGGGTGGTGTAATAAATAATATTGTATTGTGTACGTAACAAATAGTAAATTGTTATCTAAGTGTTGAAAGGCGTCTATTTTGACGAGATATTTCTTCCAGCTAATAGTTCGAGTAATACCTGCTTCTCATATGAGTTTAACACTGTTCTTTTCATCTCTAATATGAAAAAAGATTTTTTTTACATGACAGTAAATTCAAAATTGCATGGACACATTAAGAATGAATTCATTAATTTCATTATTGTCCACGCAATTTTGAACCCGGGTTTACATTTTGTAAAAAAATACTAAGCACAAACTTGTAATCCTATATCTTGAGATAACTTTCATTGAATAAGTGATATTATTTATTTTAAATCGCAATTTCATCGCTAATTGACAAATCAATTTTAAAATTAGTGGTCTCTAGAGCGGAAATGAATCTATTTTCATCCGATTAATAGATAAGTTCACTTATAACTTTATCTACACTCATATTGAAGTTCTCTAAAACGTGTTCGAAAACGGTAGGCAATGGCTAGCATTACCACGACCGATTTTACTATGATAAGCTTTTTATCTGTGGCAGTAACGTAATTTTAACTTTTCATGCTCAAATATTGATGTGCTATGAGTTTTGATAACATAATGTACACCTGCACCCTCCCGCGCATCCGCCGACAGCCCGACACGCGCCTCCCCGACACAATCGAGTTGGTCATGGCGGTGCAATGGCGGCCATTCTATGGTTTCCGAATACGGCATTTTGGATAAATAATATGAGTGTAGATAAAGCAGTGTATGCAACTGTACGTAATTAGGCCTTATTACGTAACAGTTACATAAACTACTATTATAAGATATGAAAATAAATATGTAAATAAGATTATTTTACTGTAAACGACAGTCTTTAGAAGTTACTAATTATTGCTACTATTGCTTATTTATCCAGCACAAGACGTCACGTTTCTGTCAGATTCAGGTCATTTCTGCATGAGAAACATAGCCTAGTTTCCATAAGAGTGTTGTCCAACACCCGTATCACAAACTGTAAACTCCCTCCCATTGTCCCCTGATTGCCTCAAAGGGACAAATTGAGAGGTCTTGTCAGCAAACAATCGTATCATCGGCCATGTTAGCGCTAACTTTTCCTTATCCCATGTTTATTTGGCATGCGAGACGTGAATGTATTATGCTTGTCGTGGACTGACGTCGTAATTGATATTGGTCAGAGCCTAAAAGATTTCGTATTTATTTTCGTTATAACGCAGAAGCAAATATGAAGTTTGCTGCAGGAAAAAACAGAAATATGGATTAGATTTTTATAAATATATGTGTAGATACGACCATACGCAAGAGGTCGTACACAAATTGTTTTCCAAAAAACTCACATTGCGAGGGTTGCGAGGTGAAACCCGATAACTCGAGCTAATAGGTTTTGAAAATACAACAATAAGACATACCCCAAGTAACACATCAAAGCAGTATAACGGCCGTCTTACAGCACATCTGTATGCTTTTATCATTTTCAGTTCGTTTTATAGTAGCATTATAAACGTTTATAGGGCTGATATAGGTCTTAAATGGGCACGAATTACCCAGCTTGAGATCCTATACAGGTCATTTAATAGAATTACAGGCGCAATATGTCTGCGCTATTAGCATTATCGTTGTCATGGAAAGTGCCAATCGCATTAATGAATCATTAGTACGCTCTATTAAGTTGCCAACTGCATTAAAGAAGCATTTATACGGCCAAAAAACTTGCTAATCGCAGTAAAGACGCATAAGTACTCACGATTAACTTGCCAATCGCAATACAAAAGCATTATACTAGCATATGAGTGTAGTAAAATAAACCTTACGTCAATGCAAAAACGTCTCTAACACCGACGGAACAAATGTTATAATACAATGAACGTTGTGATTTAACTACTTTGTCTCGCAATATAAAATGGACGAAGACGGTACAAAAAACTGAATGAGTGACACGGCATATTTGTTAGCATCCTAACAAAATTTATAAAAGTTTTTGACTCTTTTACGTTATTATATCCTTCAAATATTACTGCGCAATGTAGTTTACTGTAAATGTGTATATAAGTTTCATTGAAAATTTTCACGCGCCTTTGATTTATTGTGGTTTTGCTATAAAATATTATAAAAAGATATGCGTCAAATAAACAAAACAATGGTGTAATTCTCGTATAGAACGAGTTTTGCATTATTAACATAATAGTGTTGGTTGAGCAGTCTTAAATAAAGTAATTTCATTATAATATAGGTATTTTCCTTGTATAAATAGGTCCGCATGATTTTATTTTTAGGTTATAAATTATTTACAAAATGGCGTTGGTCTATATAGATGGAGAGCTAGCCACGTCGGATATGACACAATAATGAAAGCAACCAAACCCCTCTCAAGAAAATAAATCCTAGAGATCTGGGTTTCATGCAATATTATGAGAAACTATACAAATACTATACAATATTAAGAGAAATTATACAAAAGTTTATGTTGGGAGAAAGTAGTGCCAAACGATATATAATAAAATATAGTTCATAGTTTGTCGCCTACTGTTTTTGTTTCCGTAATAATCATACATCGGGATTTTCGGTGCGGGAACGATTTGAGAAAGAGTAGAGATAAACAGATAGGTTGAGAGTTAGTCTGAGAAAATATCATATTATGCCTAATGAATAACTACCTCTCTGTGAATAGCTTACACACTATGATACGAGCTTGTTTTTTAGAGGCATGTTGATATTATATACTTAGTATTTTAAAAATGCAATTGCGTATCCGAAATTTATTAACTAGATCTACCTAAGACAAAGACACGGTATAATAAGTGTCAAATATTAATCTTGACGTCCGATATTTATGAACTATTTGATTAACTGAAGAGGTTGACAATGATCAGTCATTACATGAATTAATAAAATTGAAAAAATCATAGGTATATATATATATTATAGTCAGCTATTACATATAAATTGTATATACCTATGATTTTTTCGATCAATTATTCATTAGGTAGAAACGTGCTAGAATACATTCTGTTTTTTAAGTTAATGCCTACTCTTTGGCTAATGTCAAACATTCCCGCACCGAAAACCCCGATGTATGGTAATAATACACAATATTTTTTGGTCTAACGTTTTTTTTTATCGATTATTGACCAGTTTTGAGTCGATATTCCAACATATTCACTATAGATAGAATTATAAGGCAAACGACTATCGGTTTTTGAATCTGTTATCTCCATTCTGTAAAGCCGGATCTTGAAATAAATGAGCCGTTATTTTTTTATGATATTTTTAAAATATGGTCTAAAAAAACACTTTTATCGATATTCGAATGGTGTAAAGAATCTTACATATACGTCATCTACATATTAGGGTTCCTCTTTGATGTCTCTTAAAACTGTAGAGATTTTAATTTTTAACTAATTAAAACAAAATTTATGACCATAAAACCACCTTTTTAGCCTAAACTGGTTCGAGTTTGATGTCAAATATCTCGAAGACAATGAATATTGAAGTAAATATAGGATACTATATTGTTTAAAGCCGTTACTGATAATATGATAAGCTATATAAATCATTAGAAAACTAAGGGAATCAAATCTAAGGTCGTTGGCGCCAGGGAGCCCCTTAAAATATAGGCCCTGTCCTTTATAACTGAGACAACTTCGGCAATTTTTACCTAGTTTGGTATTACTATTTTCCAATTAAAACATTTTGCTAGTCTGTCACTGTGACCTCCACCCATTAAAAGCTGCCAGATGCCAGGATCTAGCAATAAGAATAGTATAGCAATCTAACCAGACGGGTTTTGATGCTCTCATTATTGTGTCATATCTGACGTGGGTAGCTCTTAGTACAATAGCAGCTCAGTGACCCTTAAAAAATGCCTTATTTATGCCTACAGCATTACACGTGAATAATTATGCTATTAAACAACATTAAGCATTTATTAATGCTATTGTAGAACCTAAGGCTTTAAAACCACTGAAAGCTGTATAGGGGCTGTTCATAAATTACGTCATCAATTTTTGATAATTTTTAACCCCCCCCTAATTTTTTTTTTCATTCCTTTTTTTACACATTGATGATGTGATCTTCGGAATGACCGCCCCCCCCTCCTACGTCATGCTACCATCATCCGATGTCCAGACCCCCCCCCCCCCCATTTGAAATGACGTAATTTATGAACAGCCCCTTATAGTGAATTACTTGGCTTTATAATGGTTTATATTATTGCTATTATACTGCTTTAGGAACGTATTACCTACTTATTAATGCTATTGTACACCCTAAGGCATTAAAAATACCTGAAAGCTGTATAGCGAATTTACGTGGCATTATAATGGCTAATATTCATGCTTTTAAACAGCATTAAGCATTTATTTATGCTATTGTAGAACCTAAGGCACTAAACCAAACCGAAGCATTAGTGTAGCGAACCAAAACGCAACTGTACAGCATTCAGCTGTACAGTTGCATGTTGTTCTCTGTACTCAAACTAATGGCTAAACAAAAGCATTTACATATGCCATTATACAACCGTTATACAGCGTAAAGCATCATAAAATGCTATTGTAGAACCTAAAGCACTAAAAACAGCTGAAAGCTGTATACCGGATTTACGTGGCATTATAATGGCTAATATTCATGCTCATAAACAGCATTAAGCATTTATTTATGCTATTGTAGAACCTAAGGCACTAAACCACACCGAAGCATTACTGTAGCAAACCAAAACGCAACTGTACAGCATTGAGCTGTACAGTTGCATTTTGGTTCGCTGCACTAAAACTAAAGGCTTTAAAAAAGCATTTTTACATGCCATTATACAACCGTTATACAGTTTAAAGCATTATATAATGCTATTGTAGAACCTAAAGCACTTAAGTGCTTTTAAACAGTCGAAAGCTGTACAGTTGCGTTGTGGTTTGCTGCACTAAAGCTAAAGGCTTTACAAAAGCATTTAGATATGCCATTATACAACCGTTATACAGCTCAAAGCATCATATAATGCGACAAGTTGCTCGGTGAACGTATATAAGAGTTTATACGGTCCTTAAGTTCGAAATAAATTAACTATTCATATGTTATAATGATTCCTGTGTTACTTGGGACGTTAGGTGCTTATTTAAATCAAAAAAATATTTCTACTTATCGGGTTTCACCCTCGATTGATATTTTAAGACTTGACTGCACACTTACTTCTAAGTAATTAAACATTGATTTGGGTGATTTAAGAAGCTAAAAATGTTGTTTTATATAGTCATTAACCCATACAGGATGCAACAAAACTACCGGTGGTCCGTTTAAAGACATAATCGGTGTCGTATTGCAACTAAGAAATAGTAGGGAGAAAAATATTTAGGACGCGAAAAAAAAAATTGTATGGGGCACGTCAGCCGATCAACCCATACAAAACCATATTTTTTGGCGTGCTTTTACGATACGATATCAATTACGCCCTTAACCTATTGACCGCCACAGTCGGCTGTGGCCGACATCAAAAAGTTGTGCCATGGACGCCAACGACGGCTACAGCCGACAGGCTTTGTAATGCAATAGGGACCTACGTGGGCTTCCGCAAAGTTCAATTTCGCTTGACAAAACGCGATTACGTGGCGTCGGTGGCGCGTCATTTTTGTTCAATGCTTGGCGGTCAAAAGGTTAAACAGATCACCAACATTTTCGTTGCATTTTGTAGATTAGATGATATCACACATACCAAGTACCCAGTATTCATAGGACGACTCAGAGCATAACATTACTATTAGAGTATCCTATTGTCTACTATGTTAGGCATACGGCATAACATCCTAGCGAATAATTTGGGCATACATCTAAAGACAAATTTGCCCAATATAACCTACAGATGTCAGGTAATGTCAGTGGATCGACAAGAGAATTAGTTAGGTAATGGCACTTTCATAAAAACTTATTCTTATAGTCGGTAGTGACCCTGCCTATGAAGCAGGAGGTCCCAGGTTCGAATCCTGGTCAGGGCATTTATTTGAATGATTGTCACGGATATTTGTTCCTGAGTTATGGATATTTTCTATGTATTTAAATATTTATATGTATGTATCTATTATATATATCGTCGCCTAGTATTCACAGCATACAAGCCTTATTGAGCTTACTGTAGGAATTGGTTGATTTGTGTAAGATTGTCCCATAATATGTAATTATGTATTTGGTATGGGTTTGGAGCTGTAGCAAATTTTAGGATAAACGCTAGGAAGAAAAAACCGTCGTGAGCCGTTTAATGGTATCATCGTTATTGTATGCTTTCCGAGTGATGTCAAAACTAGATCAAATCAAGATAATTTATTAAAGCCGAATGCAAAATCCATATTTTCGGTTTATAAAAATCAAATTTTGCTTCCGTCGGTCATACCTTAATTTTATTGTACCTACCAAGTAGCTTCTATAATGTTCCATTAGCATGGCCATTAAAAAAGTTAATAGGTATGTCAGTAATATCACTGGCCTAAACATAGATAAAACCCAAATGAAATTGCTACCGAACAAACAACGTCGACCAAGATTGACATGGGTTGAAAAGGATATATATAAAATCCATGCAATTTTCCACCTGACCAAATTATAGATTTTATTTCGGCAAAAGCTATTAAACTACCCCGAACTAATTTAGTTGAACCGTAAATCTCACCTTCGCCGCAGGCCGCAAAAATTCGGTGGTTCAAGGGAGGAGATACTTCAGGTTTTCCTTGAATGTTTGCGGAAACAAAGAGCAAAGAGAAGGATAGCAGGTACCATCCATACTAATATTATAAATGGGAAAGTGTATGTGTGTGTTTGTTTGTTTGTTTGTCCGTCTTTCACTGCAAAACGGGGCGACGAATTGACGTGATTTTTTAAGTGGAGTGGTGGATGGAGAGTGACATAGGCTACTTTTCGTCTCTTTCTAAGCCCCCCACTTCCCTGAAATGGGGGGTGGAAGTTTGTATGGCGCATTCCGCAATTTTCAAGGTAGAAAGCTAAAAATTTGTATGCGGACTATTTGTGACTAACAAAAAAATCGTGCATAAGCTATAAAGACAAATAATATCGTCTACAGTAGCGTATTAAAATAATATTATGTTCCGAGTTCTCTTCTGTGTTTAAAACAGAAGAGAACTCGGAGCAGAATATTATCAGGAAAGGGGAACCGTGTCACCCCGAATTTAACGCGAGCGAAGCCGCGGGCAAAAGCTAGTATGTTATATATGCCTACCTCTTCCTGAGGTACCGTATGCACGTTGTCGGCTCTTTAATATAAGGGGAGATTCACTGTGTTGGCGGTTGAAAGGATATGAGGGGTCCCCCCGTCCTTAACTCAGTGCATCTTCTTGGAGCTTTCTGCGGGTAAACCAATCCAATGCAACTCCAGAGGTATCGCATGTTAGTTGTCGGCTCCTTAATATAAGGTAAGATTCACAGTGTTGACGGTTATATTTAAGAACATGAGGGGTCCCCCCGTCCTTAACTCACTGCATCTTCTTGGAGCTTTCTGCTGGTAAACCAATCCAATGCAACTCCAGAGGTATCGCATGTTAGTTGTCGGCTCCTTAATATAAGGGAAGATTCACTGTGTTGACTGCTAAAAGGATATGAGGGGCCCCCGGCTTTAACTCACTGCATCTTCTTGGAGCTTTCTGCTGGTAAACCACTCCAATGCAACTCCAGAGGTATCGCATGTTAGTTTTCGGCTCCTTAATATAAGGTAAGATTCACTGTGTTGACGGTTATAAGAACATGAGGGGTCCCCCCGTCCTTAACTCACTGCATCTTCTTGGAGCTTTCTGCTGGTAAACCAATCCAATGCAACTCCATAGGTATCGCATGTTAGTTGTCGGCTCCTTAATATAAGGGAAGATTCACTGTGTTGACTGCTAAAAGGATATGAGGGGCCCCCGGCTTTAACTCACTGCATCTTCTTGGAGCTTTCTGCTGGTAAACCACTCCAATGCAACTCCAGAGGTATCGCATGTTAGTTGTCGGCTCCTTAATATAAGGGAAGATTCACTGTGTTGACGGCTAAAATGACATGAGGGGCCCCCGGCTTTAACTCACTGCATCTTCTTGGAGCTTTCTGCTGGTAAACCACTCCAATGCAACTTCAGAGGTATCGCATGTTAGTTGTCGGTCCCTTATATAAGGGGAGATTCACTGTGTTGAAGGTTAAAAGGACATGAGGGCTTCCCCCGTCCTTAACTTACTCCCCCTTCTTTGAGCCTTTGAGCTCTTTGCTGGTAAACCAATCCAATGCAACTCCAGAGGTATCGCATGTTAGTTTTCGGCTCCTTAATATAAGGTAAGATTCACTGTGTTGACGGTTATAAGAACATGAGGGGTCCCCGCGTCCTTAACTCACTGCATCTTCTTGGAGCTTTCTGCTGGTAAACCAATCCAATGCAACTCCAGAGGTATCGCATGTTAGTTGTCGGCTCCTTAATATAAGGGAAGATTCACTGTGTTGACTGCTAAAAGGATATGAAGGGCCCCCGGCTTTAACTCACTGCATCTTCTTGGAGCTTTCTGCTGGTAAACCACTCCAATGCAACTCCAGAGGTATCGCATGTTAGTTGTCGGCTCCTTAATATAAGGGAAGATTCACTGTGTTGACGGTTATAAGAACATGAGGGGTCCCCCCGTCCTTAACTCACTGCATCTTCTTGGAGCTTTCTGCTGGTAAACCAATCCAATGCAACTCTATAGGTATCGCATGTTAGTTGTCGGCTCCTTAATATAAGGGAAGATTCACTGTGTTGACGGCTAAAATGACATGAGGGGCCCCCGGCTTTAACTCACTGCATCTTCTTGGAGCTTTCTGCTGGTAAACCACTCCAATGCAACTCCAGAGGTATCGCATGTTAGTTGTCGGCTCCTTAATATAAGGGAAGATTCACTGTGTTGACTGCTAAAAGGATATGAGGGGCCCCCGGCTTTAACTCACTGCATCTTCTTGGAGCTGTCTGCTGGTAAACCACTCCAATGCAACTCCAGAGGTATCGCATGTTAGTTGATGGTCCCTTATATAAGGGGAGATTCACTGTGTTGAAGGTTAAAAGGACATGAGGGCTTCCCCCGTCCTTAACTCACTGCCCCTTCTTTGAGCCTTTGAGCTCTTTGCTGGTAAACCAATCCAATGCAACTCCAGAGGTATCGCATGTTAGTTTTCGGCTCCTTAATATAAGGTAAGATTCACTGTGTTGACGGTTATAAGAACATGAGGGGTCCCCGCGTCCTTAACTCACTGCATCTTCTTGGAGCTTTCTGCTGGTAAACCAATCCAATGCAACTCCAGAGGTATCGCATGTTAGTTGTCGGCTCTTTAATATAAGGGAAGATTCACTGTGTTGACGGCTAAAAGGATATGAGGGGCCCCCGGGTTTAACTCACTGCATCTTCTTGGAGCTTCCTGCTGGTAAACCACTCCAATGCAACTCCATAGGTATCGCATGTTAGTTGTCGGCTCCTTAATATAAGGGAAGATTCACTGTGTTGACGGTTATAAGAACATGAGGGGTCCCCCCGTCCTTAACTCACTGCATCTTCTTTGAGCTTTCTGCTGGTAAACCAATCCAATATAACTCCATGGGTATCGCATGTTAGTTGTCGGCTCCTTAATATAAGGGAAGATTGACGGCTAAAAGGGCATGAGGGGTCCCCCGTCTTTAACTCACTGCATCTTGTTTGAGCTGTCTGCTGGTAAACCAATCCAATGCATCTCCAGAGGTATTGCATGCTCGTTGTCAGCTCGTTAATATAAGGGAAGATTCACTGTGTTGACGGCTAAAATGACATGAGGGGCCCCCGGCTTTAACTCACTGCATCCTTTTTGAGCTCTCTGCTTGTAAAAGTAGTAACCTTACTCACCGTCAGGAACTCAGCACTATGAGGTATTTGTTAAGTTAAATTTTGTAAAGTAAAATTCTGCTGAAAATCATAGCTGTAAATGATGCACTTTATTATTCTCAACAACTAGAACACAGGAAACCCGCTCAGCAGGGTCGCCGTTCGTAGACGCTTTCCTCTATACGAGGAATATGCGAGGTTCAGCAACGTGCGTACCGCGTTGTGAACTGTGACGCGGAATGTGTAAAAATACGTAAGTAACTAACTTCGACCCAAACTTAGTAAATTGATTTTTTTCTTTTAAGGTACCTACTGGTTCTATAGGTATAATGTAATGCTATGATGTATAATAATGACAGATGGGTTATGTACGCTCCAAAAGTGGAGCACCTAAAATGAGTGAATTCAAGCAACTGTCGCCAGTCGCGCACCGGTCACCGTTAGATGCGGATGTGCCAATGAGCTCCCGTTAACCGCGTGAGAAAGAGACAAACTGTAATTTTCTAACAATGAGAGTGACAAAGATTTTAGCCGATAAGATGTTGACGTTTTCTATGGGGATTTCGGGGTTATTCTCATATAAAAAGTTGATTAGTATTATCTAATCACTTCGCACAATATGGTTGAAAATATATCCTGTATAACGGCATGTATTTTTTATTTACCGGTAATTTTTGTAAAGCCGATACCGGTATACCGGGATTGCACAAAACAATATCAGTATTGCATTCCCTAGCTGACTGTACAAGTTGTAAGAGTAGCGGTACATTATCGATTACCCACAACCTATTACTCAACCCACCGCCTGCGGCCGTGCACTCGCTTCACTCAATTAAATGTCCGTCGATATTCCAAAGGTTAATCTCCTATTTACTTGGTAAATTCACGTCCGGAACTTACTCTTAGGGGAATTAAGTCGGTACCAGAAATATGGCAGCAAAGTTAGGTAGCGTTTATTTTTGGCATGACACATTTCATCATAAGTTTCATCCAAATTACCAACTGTTTATTAAATATTTATTATCAGAATAATCGCTTAAGTTTTTTTTTATATCACCTCAAGAAACAACTCATAAGTTTGCAATTCGCATTAGATAAAATGCATATTCAACATAAAGAGAGTTTCGAGCCGGTAATTCCTGACTAATTTTATTAAGTGTATGCAAAGCAAATCCTATGGAAATGATAGTAAAGAGCAAAATCATAGTTTTATATTACGTTGTACACTGTCCTAAGGAGAAACTACTTTGTTTATCCCTTCCGTTTACCTTACTTAAGCTTAGTCCCCTTTTTATACTATGATGGTGGCAAAAAAGTCTACGGCCCGCCTTATGGTAAGCAGCTCTTCTTCCTTTAGCCGTCAACACAGTGAATCATTTTTGTAAAGGGTCGGCAACGCACATGTGACACCTCTGGAGTTGCAGGCGTCCATATGCTACGGTAGCTGCTTAGCATCAGGCGTGCCGTAAACTTGTTTGCCACCGTCGTGGTGTAAAAAAAGCAGCTGTGGACGCCTGCAACTCGGAAGGTGTCATATGCGAGTTGCTGATCCTTTAAAAAAGAGGATTCACTGTGTTGACGGCTAAAAAGAGGTCCCCATATTTTTTTCTGACAATTTCTTCTAACTTAACCCTCTCCCTACGGCCGGCACACGTGCACAATGCTCAATTAGAGAGCATCCCCCGATATTCCACACAAGAGGTTAATCTCCTATTGACTTAATAAATCTTCGTCCGTAATCAAGTTTATCCCGGAGGACTTTAATTTGGAGTTAAACATTCTGATTAAATGGTTTGTTGTGTTGGGAATTGTAAGGGTTAGCTTTTAATACGGTTTTTATTTAAAATAGAGCATTGCAAATACATTATAATCTTATATTTATCAAACGTACGAAACATTCTTTAATTTGTGCCTCATTCTAACAAACAAAAATATCAAAATGAAGGATGCGAATATAGGTTCCGGCACCTATATTGAATGAGTCGTGTGGCAGTCTCTTAGTCACACTTTGTGCAATGTGCAAAATATGTAGGTCTACCGTGCATATCCGTGTTAACTATATAGGTTTATCTCTTTTGCCCATGATGCACATACATTATAGCGGTGTGTAGCATTTTACAAGTGTGTAGGTGCAGGGCCTCTATTCGACATGGCATAACTGACAGTAGGTAGCGAGACAACTATGACTATTAGATCACACTTTTGTGACAGTTGAAATTTGGGGTGGAATCACTCAAGAGTGACATCTAAAATGGTGGCCATAACCATAGACAAAACGCTCTAGCGAGACCTACTGACAGATTGACAGTTAGGTGTGGATACGTGTGGACAGATGGATTTCACTCTATCACCTAGCGAGACAAGTGTGAGAGCCACGTCTCGCAGTTTGGCATGTCGAATCGCGGCCCAGGACCATATTTCAGTTTTGCTTACTATGAACGTCACTCATCTTCCTTTTTGTTTATGTCTTTGTTATCGGCATTTAAGGTTTGATCGAAGTGTATGAATAAAGATATCAACAATACAAGTAAACTTTCTATATGGTTCGAAAGGATCAAAACCATTTAAAATTACTAATTAAAACCAAGCATGATATTACTATAATAGAGAACAAATCAAATCAAACGTCAGAATATTGCAAAAAAATTGCGAAGTTGAAAAAAAACTATACATAGCTTTGAAAGACTTATCTCCGAAACTATTGGGTCTACAGAGGCAGTTTTAGTCTAATATTGTAGTACATTTATTCAACTTTAAAAACGTCCAGAGAGGTACTATCAAAAACTAGTCCTTTAGGGTAATAATCGCCAGAATCTAAAAAAAAACAGAAGTTTCGATTTTTGACAAAGTTGCGTTCGGTGCTCGAGGTCACAAACTTGGATTATTCATTGGGTCAACATCATAAAATCAACTCTGCAAAAAATCAGAACTACTGGATTTTATGCAAAGTACCCCGTACTAATAGGCGACAAGGTTACTGGATTATCAGTCTGAAACTACATATCGTACCATACGTATGTTGTTTTTTAAATACCTACTTACTTAAAAAAGACCATGTGAAAAACCTGACCACTTAATTAGAAGTTTTTTACAACAACGTTTTTGGTGGCGGACAAATGACAAAACAATATCTTTACAGGGATTTATGCACGAGAAATTCTCTAAAGCTTTTCGGATTAGGATTTTCAGTTTTTCGGAGTATATAAAAGCGACATTTGAGAGCGGTTTGCAAAATAAACTTTTGGTATTCACCCAACCGAGCTCCTGTTTACCTTTACCAATTTACTTATATAAATCAAACGTCGAACTTTGCTATTATCTTCGGTCTGATTCTTCCCAAAGTATCTATCGTGGATGGTACGTGCCTCCATTATGCAATTAATTTTGGTCAGCCCTGAGCCTTGCCACATCACGCATAGCAGCCGTAAGAGCCAGTGGGAAAATCATTAGAATTTGGACTTTATTTCACGACAATAAAATACAGAGTTGATTGAATCTTCCACTGGTTGTTATGCATAGTGGGCAAAGCAAATCTAAAAATACATATAAGGACGTGAGTACAAGCTATTTACACAAATAACCGACATTTGCAACATTAATTATACGGCCAAGTTAATCTAAAAGTTAAAAATCTTTGTAATGAGATTTATTTCATTTATTTTGTTTGCTGTTGGTTTTATTTTCAACGTGTATCAGAGTTTAGGTAGAAAGCATTGTATGTATTACTTATGATTACATTTTGTATTAAATTAATGTCATAAGTTATAAAATACCTATTTTATATTTCCCAAAGGTCGCAAGTTCGAATCTTGGTCGACGCGGTGGATTTTTTCATTTTTCTTTCAATTGTAAAATTGAAATTTCGCTTGCAGAGGTTTCTGCTTAGAACAAAATAATATAATACCTACATTCGGCAGGTAAATAAAAGCTTTTTATGAAATTTTGAAATTATGTAATGATGGTACACAAATTTATTGTTGTTGATATAAAATGGGCTTATTTATTTTACTTAAATTTAACGAATTTTACCCAATATATATTACATAATAACATTCGGTTTCAATACTTGACTGTATTCTGGAACTCATCAAGATCCCCTTACAGTATAACAATAAAATCGTGCATGAAATTCTTTAGCGAGCTACATTTCAACCCAGCGACGACAATTGTCATGCCAACAAAAACGGCTTTACTCCATAAGAAACGCCTGGCACTTCTGACCTTTTGTACACTCGGCAACACATTAAGCATTAATATAAAAGGTAGACCCTTGACATATGGAGAAATTTTCCTGAACAGCGTAAAACGTAATCCGTCACGTTGTCAAAGAGATTTGCTCGGCCGACCAGACCGGTATTTTGTATCAAGAATGCTGTACGGTTCAGTGACATTAAGATTTTTAGGGAAATCGGGGTGTTTTTCTATAGCAAGTGGAGTTTTCTCGTTTTGTATGGGAAACGTTCACGCTCGAGAATATTTCCTTTAGAAAACGATGAATGTTCTCGTGGACGGTAAGTTGTAAGTGATTTTCGGAATTTGGGAAATTACCCAAGCACACATTTTGTTTGAAAGGTAACTTTTATCTAAAAGGTCTTTGAAATATTAAAAATTTCTTTAAAAAGGACCAAGTGCAATTTACAAATGTCAAATTATTTTAATATCAGTTACTTAGCTGTAATGAACTCAACTCATCGATATTTAAAAAGCTAAGACTTGTCGTGTATTCTATTTCTTTAAAAATCCTAAGCTGCAAAAAAAGTTCAAAAGCGAAACTTTCTTTATTTTCGGCAATGACACACCCCGAAGGACTTTTGGCTGAAAACATTTTTCTAAAATACGATGTCTCCTAAGAACTCATCAAGAAAAGTGTTGGGATTAAAATAGCTTATTATTAGTACGGTTCTGAGGGTCGTGTTTTCGCCTCAGAGACCAAAGAGGTCAAGATACTTAATGTAGATATTGGAGACGTTTACAAAAATATAAAATAAGTGTTAATATGTATCATTCAAAAAATATTATTTATTCATATAAAATAAACTAGTAACTTAGATATACCTATACTTATAAAATAAACCTACCTAAAACAAACTGCTTCGAGCTGTTCCCGACGCAAAGGTGCTCATCACGCTCGCTGCGTTGCCTCGTTGAATTGCGATGGAAGAGGGAGCTTAAACTCGACCTTGGAATAGAAATAGAAATCATTAATTCATGGTACCTACAAGGTGTTTAAACAGGTAAAAAGTAGAAAAAGTAAACTAACAACACATAATACGAGTAATAACACTTCGTAGCCACCATTTGGTCCCGACTCAGAATGGTGCTAACTAAAAAGGTGTGACAAAAATACTGGTGAACCGTTTAATGGCAAAATTGGTATCGGATTGGAACTAAAAAAAAAAAAAGAAAAAACATTTCTAAACGCAAAAATTCCTTTCCTAGTAGCTTTACATAAAGATTGTCTTTGACCTTTTTCATTGTTAAATCCTTAAAATTTACCACATACAAAATTGATTAGAGTAGCGTTATTTTAACTCCAAGTATTAATCTTACATATTGACTTTACCTCAAAAGGCATGTTTACTTAGATACTAACAAAGCCACTAAAAAGTCAATATCGCATTACGAGTATGTGCTTTAAATATAAATTTCTATTTAACTAATGACGAAGTCCATTTCATTCGTGGTTTGATTAAAAACGAGTGTTCATTTGTTTAGGCCCTACAGTAACTTATTGTTGTTTTTCTGAATCTCGTGCACCATTAAGGTATTCATTGTGATACTTTATTCCTTGGCGATAAGGTTCTAAATCGTTTATTTGCCGTACAACTTCTGAACCATTTGCTCTTTATGTTTTGTATTCGCAAAGGGACGGTACTTTATTTGTTATTAAATATCGTCGCTTGCAAAATATTCTGCCGAATCGGGAAATAAATCTTTTTTATTGACAGAGAGCTACAAGGAAATGAACAAAAGACGACCTTATTAAAAAAAAGTTTGCACAAGATGTATTTCGTCTTAAAATTAAACTGAACTAAGGTTTCGGCGTTTTTTTGTCCTTGTCTTATATAACTTATAGGTGCATAATTAAAGCTGGACTAAAAGAGGTTAAAACCCCAAGATTGTTTACAACTGTCTTTTTTTTGTAACAAACTATAAGTTTTTCTTGTCTTTATGTAATTGTGTTTGTGTCAAAAGATATACAGAATGTAACAAAATACCGGTGATCCGTTTCAGGACATTATTAGTACCGTCTTGCGACTAAAAAAAAAGTATTTTTTGGACGCATTTTTTTTTGTATGGGACATGTCGTCCCAGCGGTCTAACCTTCCAAACATAACTTTTAGTTTGTCATAGTTAGAATACGTTATCAATTATGGCCTTAAACAGATCACCAGCATTTGTCTTACATCTTGTATGTTTATTTAAATATTTTTTTGAACACCTGCTCGTTGCTTTGTGCCTTTTTCCTCAATACCATCTATTAGTTCAGTTTATTAGGGTAGTGCAAGAAGTAATTAAGTTGTGATTTTTTCCTGTCTACAAGGTTATTTTTTATTTAATACACTAAAAATCTTATTTGTAGATGTTATTAAAAACGAATACATTATTTCAACTAAATACCTAATATATAGCGTTGAAATTTTTAGGTCAGTTAATTTTCTCATGTGTGAGGTTGATGATTGATATAAAATTCATAGCGACCAGTAAATTGTTACCAAATGAGCTCAAGGATACAGAGTAAATTTTCATAATAGAGCAAAAGAGGCTTATTAACTTTTTCTTTCTCCATACATTCTTGGATCTACTATACCTCTATCTACGTCCCGTTTCTCAAAACCAAATTGGGCAAAAGTGATCTCCGGATAAGCTTTTCTTTTATTTAGTCTCACGTACAAACAAATTGCAGGACGTTGGATCCGTTTTGTTTTTCTAAATAAGATAAGATAAAGGGTACTTCTCGAGATTAAATTCGTTTCAGATTTCAGTCGGCCAGTATGTGATTTCCCTGGAGCTTACCTTAAGGCGCGGTGGCGCTGGATTTATGTGGAGACATGCAATGCCCGATTATGTAGTGGAAAGACATTTGTAGTACTTACACGTACGTCATGTTTGTAATAATACACTGTTTGTACATTTTTACGCTAATGATAAAGAGTGGTTTAGTGGTGTAACTTTAAATCAGGTGCTTGTGGGTAAAAAAGCTGAATTTTGTAAATAAATAAATAATAAATATTACAGGACAATCTTACACAAATCGACCTAGGCCCACAGTAAGCTCAATAAGGGTGTGTTATGGGTACTAGACGACGATATATATAATATATAGATCTAGATAGATACTTAAATACATAGAAAACATCCATAACTCAGGAACAAATATCTGTGATAAACACACAAATAAATGCCCTGAACAGGATTCGAACCCGGGACCTCCTGCTTCCTAGGCAGGGTCACTACCGACTTGGCTAGGAGGCCGTTGATAACTGTACAACAACAGGGAAAAATGAGGTGTTCGAAACTTAATTAACTAGTAGTCCGCCTCGAACTACGAACTTGCGATTTCTTTACAAACGAATTGACCTATTTAACAAGACCCTTCTGATGATTGTTTCGCGCCTGCTCATATACGAGATCTCAAATTGTATCGGTCTCTGATACAATCCCAACAAATTTCATAAGGATCAGAAAAACGTTACTAAAGTTATCGCGAAACAACTATTTAAAATCAAAAAGCCATCGAAATGCAGAGACGTCTAGGTATCCAGCTGACAGTTATGTTGTGTCCGAAGGTGTCTGTAAGAACTTCTCTTCGCTAATGCTCCGCTCGTTCGATTATTAAAATACTTACTTACTAAAGTGGTGCAACGATCCGAAGTGGATCTTGGCCTCCGAAAGATCGCCAGGCTTCTCTGTTCAACGCCGTTCCGGAGTCGACGGAGCCTAGCGCGGTGAGGTGCTTGAGCACTCCGCCTTTCCAGCGGTACCTAGAACGCCCAGACGGTCTTCGACTATTTAAGTACATATTATTTGATTTCGATCACAAGTTTTCAGATAAATGAAATAAACATTACCAAAATTTCAATAGTAGTTTCATCGATTAAATATTCACTTTCTAAATTTTGAGAATATGTAGTCGACCGCACCCTAGTTCCTTTAGCAAAATTGGAGATGAGGAGTCGGTGTTTTCCCTTGACCTTACATTTTAATCGCCAGATTGATTTGAATTACGAGTACGACTTGCAGTGTCAAATTAATTAAAACACATTTATTCAAACAGGGCATTGGAGACGACTGAGGGAGAATAGAAATGCAGTCAGTGGTGAAATAGTTTTTACAAATACTATAATCAGACCATACTAACTGTACCATGTAAAAAAGTACAGAGAACCAACATAAACTATATTATTCATTTTATGGTATGGCTACATGTCACTGGATATAGATAGGCATTTCTTGCCTGGGGTAGTAGTAATGGTAAAGCAGATGATAAAGAAAATCCAGTGAGTGCTGCGTCCAGATGGGACAGTGCAGCTGCCAAGTTTGTTACTCTTTTAGCACCACCCAGGGATCACGTGTAGGGTTGTCTAAGGTGTTTCCTACGGACGCAGAGTAACATTGATCTCCATTATAAACTGTATTTAAAAACAATTACCTTTATGGTCGCAATTTACAGTAGGGCTATCTTTCGGCAACTTCGACCCGTAAACGAGGTGGACCCTTGACCTTCGTTGTGGTTGAGGCTCATCCGATGGCCTGTAGCCTTTCGGGCTCTATAAGGCCACTTGGGTAGCGTTATTGGACCGAATAGGATTGGTCGTCTTGCAGGCTTCTGGTCTTAGAACGCGCTTGTCTTGACGCAGTGATTTACCAACAACTTTTTAACCAAATATTTATTATCGACAATTTTTTTACCAAATATTTATTATCGACAACTCGATTTTTTTTCCAAAGATTTTACATATTTGCGTAATCGGAATAATAATAATATGTTAGTATGTCCAACTCATACACGAGAGGGATTAGGCTAATAGTCCGCACGCTAGCCCAAAGCGGGTTGGGGACTTTACATACACCTTTACATTTCTCCGCAGATGTTATGCATTCTGGCAGTTACGACGTTTTCCTTCACCGAATAGCGAAACCGAATATTTATAGCAATATTAACATTTTTTCTTATTTGGGTTGATTTCACTATTATAGTAAATTACTACTGATTTTCTGAAGCCATTAGTATTTAATGCATACCTAAACGTGAGACTGCACGTTTCCTGTGTGAACATATGTTATGCAATTCATGCATACATCAAGTTGCTATCCTATGCTCGGAGTTCCAACTATGTTTGCTTTGACGTTGCAATTCCATGTCAATGTTAGCGTTTAGGAACGATGTTGAGGTAGTTTCAGTTTGTACACACAAAAGCGATGTAAACAGGTAATTTTGTACTAAATTTGGATGCGATGTGATCCGTTTTACTTGCTCTTAATTGTATTTTTGTTGCGTCTTGCATTGAGCTTAATGTAAGTTCGTATGTTCCGTGTATTTGCTTAGTTTCTGTTGCTATTATTGTTGAGCTGGTTATGAGTCTTCCAAATAATAATTTTCACTTAAACTGAATCTAAGTATAGTCAGTTGAAATATTATCTTGCACAACAATGATCGCAAACATATGTGGTCTCTTATGGCCCTACAAATAAGATTGTGTCAGATACGAGTTGTTGAAGATATTATTGCAGGACTTGTTTTAGATTGTACGTAAGATTTCAATCAAAACATAATACTTTTTGATACTATTCTGTTTTACGATAAAGCACAATATTATTATAACTGTCATGTTCACTAAGAAGGACTTTAAAGACGAAGTCAAGATTTCAAGAAGTGATTTGTTTTCTACACAGAACAAGTTCTATATCATTTTTCGCATGATACATATAAAGCACAAGAGTGTTTACGTATGTATAACAAATGATATTGCAGCTTCTAAACTCCCACGTGTACCTAGCTTTCTTTGAAATACATTTAATTTCTCAAACAGGTGAGTAACATATCAAATTACAAGACGAAGAAGTGTCTAGACGTAAAAAATAATTCAGTTGTAAAGTTTCGGAAAAACGCTACATATGAATTTATTAATAATATGAAATTTAACCTGAGGGTCACAGTGACGTTAGTTCAGAAACACTAACCCAAAAGCATTATATCTTTTACAAATAACCTAAACCTTTTATTTAAAAACATACCAAAAACAAAGATTCCGACGAATTGAGAACCTCCTTCGAAATCTTGAAGTCGGTTGAAAACATAATACAAGTTAAGGAAAATTATATCTGTCCAACACTTCGGAGAATATTGGCCTTATTTTCGCAATCCACGCGTTGTGCTTAAAACATCTCTATGCAAAACTCTTGTTTCCAAAATCCTCGCTTTATTCACGTTCTGAGTATACAATTTTAGAAAACTTGTTGACTTGTTGAGAAGGTGCGTTAATTACGAATTTCGAACGATTTCCTGAACCTACATTTTCAGCCTCGTCAATTTCCTTGTGTTGAAACTCGTGTCGCTTCTTAGAGTTTGTTCATTAAACAAATTACTGTCTAAAATATTGTTAATACACGATTTTACTTAGAAGTATGCCTGATTCAGATAAATTAAATCTACAACGCAACCCCTCTAGTCAGTTTGCTATACTATGCTTATTTCTCGATCTGGACATCTGGCAGCTGTTAAAGCGGTGGAGGTCAAATAATGCAAAACCCTTCAAGAAAACAGATCCTTGAGTTCAGGGTTTGATGAAATATTATGAGAAATTATATAAATAATTAGATTATATCATTGCCAAAATTGGGGGAAAGTAGTGCCAAACTACGTATAATGTAATTCATAGTTTGCGGCCTACTGGTTTTTGTTTCCGTAGTAATTACACATTGTTTTTTGTTCTAATGTTAAACTATAGGCCCTGTCCTTTATAACTGAGACAACTTCGGCAGTTTTACCTATTTTGGTATTACTATTTTCCAATTCAAAAATGCTAGTCTGTGACTCTGACCTCAATTAAAAGCTGCCAGATGCCCGGATCTAGCAATAAGGATAGTATAGCAATCTACCAAACGGGTTTTGTTGCTCTCATTATTGTACCATATCTGACGTAGCCAGCTCTTAGTCCACTTAGTTAGCCATACATTGTGTTATTTAACCTTTAACATTCCGTAGACGAGCGACTATGGCAACAAAAAAATCATAATAAAAAATATGTTTCTTAAGTGTGTTGTATGTGTAATAAATTACAAAACACTTAATGACTTATAACTATTCTTGGAAACGGGGTATTTTCCATGTATATTGTACGCAAATGACATGACCATGTTATATATTACTGCCTTATTATCAATTTATCCTCGAAACCTTCCTAATCTCGAAAGCTTTGCGTCGAGGCTCTGATAGTCTCATGTTAGCTTAAGTATACGTGTCATTATTTTGGTAAGTGGGTTAGGTTAGGTTAGAACTGTGACCCCCAACCAACCAGAATGACTGCCAAAAATGTAGGTTATGTTAAGTTAGAAATGTGACCCTTAACCAACCCGAATGGCTGTTCAAAAAGTGGGTTAGGTTAGGTTAGAATTGTGACCCTCGACCAACCCGAACTTGCTTGCTGCTGCACAAAGAGTGGGTTAGGTAGGTTAGCTTAGAACTACTATCTAATCTGGCATAATAGGACGATTTTCAGACAAGATTAGGATATATTCATAATAATAAATAAAATAAAAAATAAAAATCTTTTATTTCAGAGTTTTAATATTCCATAATTCGTATTAGTATTATGTATGTATCATAATATTTTGATAAAAAATACGAGCATGTTTGATCACGGAGTTGTGGGGCTAGAAGGCCCAAAAGCGATTGTCTTAGGGGTCTGTTATAAACCTTACTGGTCAATTTATTTGCAAGGAAGTATGACTATAGCGTTGTATTTATAATCGCAAGTTCTCAGTTCGAGTTGGACTACTAGTTTAATTTCAGCTCCATCAGAAACCGTGATTCTACTGGTATATTCGATGCTATACACACAGATATCGATATTGCGTGTAGGTAACAAATTGGGCCGTAATCCTGTACCACAGTCCCTTGTTACTCATAACTAACTCTGGACATAGCGGAGAAAATGCAGTGGAATGATACACGTTTCCGAGGAGTAAAATATGGCTATAAAACTATTTTTATTATTAAAAATAATGTTTTTCTCCCTCAATTAAAACGTTGCTAAAAAGAAGTAAATCCTATCATAAGAAAACATAGGGAATATGTTAAGATCCTCTATTATCCATGGACTTGATACAGTCAGTAACAGAAGTAGAATTGACACCTTTATTGTGAAAAGAGCGTGACTAGATCATATTTTAATCACCTTGCCCGCTAAGTTTCTTTCTGTTGACTGTAACCGCTACTCTTAGTTATCCATTAAAAAAATCGATTACAATCATGAAGACCTTTTTTGAATGTTTAGAAAAACTATTCTGGGTAATTTTTTGAGATTGAGTTATTTTTGAGAATGAAGAACATTTTTGAAGTATTTAGAAAAACTATGCTGGGTAAATTTTTGAAATTAAGTTATTTTTTAATAGCGAACAAAAGTTATGTTCGATAATACCTTAAACAATACACGTGCCATTTAATTCTCGAAAAACAAACTAACTGACAAATGAAAAGACCACCCAATCATAATCGAGTGGATTAATTTGACAGCACTTTACATGTAAAGCATGCAACAGCATTGTATGCCAGGAGCAGTCAAACTATTCCACTTAATTATGAAAATCCATCTGGTGCAGTTTACACTTTTCATAAAATATTAATATAGACAGAAGTGGCAGAACGCCTTACACAATTTGCGTCATTAAAACAGAATATACGTGAATCACTACATCCCAAAGAAGAGCAAGCTAGACAAAAGTCGTCACCAACATGAATCCGTGGTAAGTAGGACACATTTTGTAAGAAAATTTTTGCGTATCAAAAACAAAACTAGTAACTACTGCCCTTATTGATCAATTTAGTTTAATCTCATCTTTTATTATTATAGACACCTAAAAAACCGTTAATACTAAGGATGGATTATTAAAAAAAAACATAGACAGTTATGTTTATAATCGGTTTTACCCCACAATATATGTGCTTTTTTCTATTACACTATCACTATTTTATAGGCAGGTAGAAAATCTTATATAAAACCATTAATCTGGTAAATCAGAAGAACGCATTCGTATTTTTTATTTTTTTTGAATGGGACACGTGATCCCAGCCGACCAACCCAAGTTTTTTTTGCGCAAATTTTTCTTAGTTTTTCATAATTAGAACACGATACCGATTACGTCCCTTAAAAGCATCACCAGCATTTTTATTACACCTTGTATTGGTATGTCTGTCTGTTCGCCTCAAATAACTCCATCATTAAAACAAAATAATTTTGAACAAAAAAGAACCGACTTCACTAAACATCCACCTTTCCAAAAGCAAATGCACGAGCTGCTGTAAAAAATACTCAAACCACTATAGGTGTGCCTATAATAGTTGAAGAGTTCCCTCGATTTCTCCAGGATCCCATCGTCAGATCCTGACCTGGTTACAATGGGACCAACTGTGAAGTATACTCTTTCAAACGAAAAAAGAATTTTTCAAATCGGTCCAGCCGTCTTCGAATAATCGGTGAACATACATAAAATAAAAATAAAAAAATAGCAAAAACAAAGATCCCGACGAAATGATAACCTCCTCCTCCTTCGAAATCTTGAAGTCGGTTGATAAACTTGAATCACTTGAATATTTGACTACATTCCAAAGCCGAGCAAGCTACACAAAAGCCGTCTCCAACATTTAACACTCAGTGAAACAGCTGCAAGTAGGGCACACTTTAGTGAATACTTTAATGGGGCAAGCTGTCATCGGATGATATTTTTAGTGGCGTTATTGTCTGTGTCATGTCTGCGTTGATGTTTTATTTCAAATGTTATTTTATTGCATTTTAATTTTGGATGACACTGTTTTATTTATAAATCAACTAGCGACCCGCCCCGGCTTCGCACGGGATAAAAAATGGTTATTGTGGGTTATCCCTAAGAGATAGACATATACCATCGCGGTCTTTTTTGTAGACCTTTTTAAGGTATACAATACTGTAGTACATTATTTTGATCTATCTCTTAGCACTCAGCCAGCGTTTGCAATGTAAGCGCAAAAAATGGGTTTATTTTCGACATCACATTAGAAACTTCTAAAATCATCAGTGTTTCTCTACTATATTATGCATGTATTATATATATAAACCTTCCTCTTGAATCACTCTATCTATTAAAAAAACCGCATCAAAATCTGTTGCTTAGTTTTAAAGATCTAAGCATATATAGCGACAAACAGCGGAAAGCGACTTCGTTTTATACTATGTTGTGATGTTATCTCACGACGTTATATTTTTAGTATTCTTTTTATTATTTTAATGCAGGAACATTTCTTTTAATAAATAAAACGTTTTTAAAATCAAATGTCAGTTGCCTTGTAACTACATTATTTGTTTCTTGATTCTTTCCTAACCTGTTTAACTTGTTACAGATACTTTTACACGTTTAATTTGTTCTAAATTAACTTGAATAAGAACGACACAAAACGCTATAATTTATTTAAATTTAATAAATTAAACTAAACTTCAGTTTAAAATTCAGAAAACTGTTGACCTAAGAGAATCTACTGAGAAGGCAATTATTTTACAAACTTCAGATATTCTCTTAGCTCTTTTTATTCAGTTGGGGTATAAGTTTCAATAACCCAGAATTGGATTTTCAAGGAGGAAATATTTTAATAATACCTAAAAAAGAAGATGGATTCTTGAAATAAAAGGATCGGGTAGCGTGATTATAAAAATTCAGTTCCTAAATTTATTGAGAAAATGAGAAAGTATTTCAAAACGTTTTGATTTCAGTAGGTGTATACTCATGTAAATTACTTTCCAATATTTATTTATTATAGGATTTCTTACAAACTGGATTTGTGTGAATATGGTGAGTTTCATCATGCGTAATTAAATTATCGAACACATGTACGATGAGTATGGCGGGACACGGGTGCCTTCACCCTCTTAGAAAACCGTCAGACTTCATACCAGTATTTTTTAGCTATAATGGTTAGGACCATTACATTAACAGGCGGTTTGGTATAACTCAGGGTTGCCAACCGTACGAGAACTCTCGTACAAATACGAGATTTGTGGTTTTCTGTACGAGGTACGAGGACACCATCGATCTCGTACACTTTTGTACGAGATTTTGACTCATGATATTTTATAAGCAATTTTTTTAACTGTACACCTGATCCACAACTACACACTGGCGTGATGTGCTACATGAGAAGTAGACATTGGGTATCATAATGTTGGGAAAAGCGGTATATCGCTTCTAATGCTTCTAACACACGACTAATAGTCATTTCATTAATCTCCTAGCCTAGTCAGTGCCACTGCCTACGATGTTGGAAGTCCTGGGTTCTAATCCCGATAAGGGCTTTTATTTGTGGGATTAAGCCATTAGACCGCATTTTGTTTTTTTTTTTATTGTGCAATAAAGTTAACAATTAATAATAATTAACAAATACATATAGTCGGTACTGGATATCGACGATGATGAATTAATAACCCTCAGATTATACTCGTAAATGAGGCCTGTTTTAAGACAGCATTAGCTTGTGGTTTTAGAAACATTTTTTACACCACACACACACACAGCCTCCTGGCTGAAGTGGCCGACAGATGGGACAGTGGCCTGATATGAATTTAAAAAGTCTAGTATTTTTAGGGTTCCGTGCCTCAAAAGACAAAACGGTACCCTTATACGATCAGTTTGTTGTTCTTCTGCCTGTCCGTCTGTCGGTCTGTCAAGACCCTTTTTCTCAGAAACTCGTGGAGGTATCAAGTCGAAATTTACGTCAAATACATGCATGTCTGCGGTGCCTTGAACCTGTAAAAAATGAATTATTCTAAGTCAACGCAATCAATCCAAAGATACGGCCATTTGAGCCTTATTTTCTAATAATACCTCGCAGGGGACTCAAAACCTATAGGGTACTTCCCATTGATTTAGAAGCATGAAATTTAGCAAAGAAGGAACATCTTACTTAAGTAAAGGAAAAAGTCCGAAAATCGATCACAATTGACGAGATTTTGTTTTGCGATAACAAAATTTAAAAAAAACTATAGGGCACTTCCCATTACCATAGACCTAGAATCATGAAATTTAGCAAGGAAGAAGGGCATATAGGCCAAGTAAAGGAAAACTCCCGAAATCGTTAATTTGTTGTTCCATCACAATTAGCAAGAATTTTTTTATTTGCGATAACAAACTTACAAAATCTATAGGGTACTTCCCAAAGACCTATAAATCCTATAATCATGAAATTTGGTAAGAAGGGAGGTCTTACAGAATAATTAAAGGAAAAAGTTCTAAAATTAAAAATTTGTTGTTCTACTACAAGAAAAAAAATGCGATGACAAACTTACAATTTTTTCTTTTCGTTACAGCAATGTTCGGTGATTGTTAAAATTGTGTGATGTACGGAACCCTCGGGGCGCGAGTCCGACTCGCACTTGGCCAGATTTTTTTGGTTTTCTAATGTACGAAGTTTGAAAGCCAAAATACAAGATTTTTAGTGGTGCATGTACGAGAAAAAAAGTTCTAAGGTTGGCAACCCTTGTATAACTTGCCATAAGTTTTTAAATAAGTCACATCCTATGATACAAAATGTAATGTATACCTACCTATACTGTATAACGCTCCATCTCATTTTAAAATTAGTTCTGGCACGAAACCCTCGTATTTTACATGCCCTCAGATTTCAGTATCATTTATTTTACAAATCACCTTTATTGATTATACGAACCTTTGTTTATACAACTGATGATAGAGAACCATATATTTTTTGTGCTCTACGTTTGTAGCATAGTAGCACTTCATAAGGCCTGAATTTCGCCCATATTTTTCGAACTAAGCAACACCTACTGTTTCATTGTATCCCTTATCCTAAGCCATGCTAGATTTTATAACTCACGCGTGTCGGTGTCCGTACTAAATTTATACGGACCAAGATACCGCCATTATTATTTTATTCCTGTTTTTGTTAGGCGAGGGTCAAAGGAACTCCAGTACTTAATATTCTGTCGGTGGGCTTATCTAGTAACTTTGATGGATTTTTTTTTGGAAAAAATTCTAGAAGTTTTCGAAAGCGAGCGAACGTGGGTAGTTGAGTTATTAGAGGGAAAGTTGGCTAAAGTGGGTGTTCACATTATAAAGTTTTGTAATCAACATCTATTTGAAGAAAAATAATATCTAGAAGTTTTTGGCCTCAATATTTAGAATAATCGTATCGTATGAGCTTGTATTAGAAGGTAGGTTAGGTTTAGGTATTGTGAGGCTCGCGGGGAAAAACATATTAAATGCTATTCGTATTTGTTTTGCTTTATTTATTATTATGAAATATATTTTTTTTATCTAAATATATAAAAGAAGAAACTGACTGACTGACTGCCTGACTGACTGACTGACTGACTGACTGACTGACTGATTGACTGACTGACTGACTGACTGACTGACTGACTGACTGACATATCAACGCACAACCCAAACCGCTGGTTCTAGAGATTCCAAATTTGGCACGTAGGTTCCTTATAAGGTCTAGGGGTGCACTAAGAAAGGATTTTTAAAAATTCACCCCCTAAGGGGGTAAAATGGGAGTCCAAAGTTTGTATGGCGAATCAAGATTTGTTAGATTATTTTATTCGAAACTTCACAGGAGTATTCCTAACGATAAATGAGTAAACACGAGCTTCAGGTTTTTTGAAAATTCAACCCCTAAAAGGGGCAAATGTGGTCAAAAAGTCTGAAAATCAACATGGGTATTGTTTCTATGGTTTATCGGGTCGTTGATTACGAAAACAACAACGATTTTAAAATCCAACGTGGCGGAGGTGAAATACCATCTCCCCTGTTGGGGTGCAATGGGGTTAAAATGTCTAAATATCAATAAGGGTGTCGTTTTTGTGTTTTTTTGGAACGTTAATTACGAAAATGGCATCGATTTTGAAATTTAATATTGTGGACATGAAAATTATTTTACGTATTTGTGCCAAATTGCAATCTTCTTCTAAATATATAAAAGAAGAAACTGACTGACATATCAACGCACAGCCCAAACTGCTGGTTTTAGAGATTCCAAATGTGGCACGTAGGCTCCTAATAAGGTCTAGGGATGCACTTAGAAATAATTTTTAAAATTTACCCCCTAGGGGGGAAATGGGGTCCAAAGTTTGTATGGGAAACAATATTAGTTCAATTATTTTATTCGAAACTTTACAGGAGTATTCCTAACGATAAAGGAGTAAACAAGTGTTTCAGCTTTTTTTGAGAATTCAACCCATCGAAGGGGGAAATGTGGTGACAAAATTTAAATATCAACATGGGTATTGTTTCTATGGTTTATCGGGTCACTTATTACAAAATCAACACTTAAGGGGGTGAAATGGGGGTTGATAGTTGTATGGGGAATTTTTAAACGTTAAACCAATTTAGATGAAACTTGGTATAGAGATAGTTTGTATCCCGGGAAGGGACAAAATAGTTACAAAATAAGTGTATAGTTGAAAGTCTTATGGAGAATTATTAACAGCTGAACCGATTTAGATGAAACCGATAGAGATAGTTTTAGTCCCGGGAAACGACATATGACAGTTTTTATCTTGAAAATCAATCCTTAAGGGGGTGAAATGGGGGTTGGAGGTTTGTATGGAGAATTTTTTAACAATATAGAATATTTTTTATCCCGAAAATCAATCTTAGAGGGGTAGAAAAGATGTTGGTAGTTTGTATGGCGAATTATTAACCGCTGAACAGACGATTGAAATGAAACTAGGTACATATTATATAGATTGAGTCGCGGGAAACAATATAGGATAGTTTTTATCAAGAAAATCAACCCTTTAGTGGGTGAAACGGGGGTTAAAAGTTTGTATGGGAAATTAATAACCGATGAATCTATTTAGATGATTTGATATGGAGATAGTTTGAGTTCTGGGGAAGGGAAGGATATATAATAGTTGTTATCCCAGAAGTTATTCCTTAAGCGGGTAGAAAGGAGGGTGGATTACTAATTCCACGCAAATGAAGTCGCGGGGAAAAGCTTCTATTCAAGAATAGAAATCTGTATTAATCATAATCTCTCAGCAGTAGTAAGTCGTTGATGATGGTGTAACAATTAAACAATTATTGTAATCATTTCTTTAAAATAAAAAATAACGGAACCGCCTTCACTAAAACGTGGTATACCGAAACCTCCAGAATGTAACGAATATTTTTCCGAAAACCGCATCTAAATCAGTTCAGCGAAACGCGAGATGATCGCGGACAAACATACATTCCTACATACAAACATACGAGTCTAACTGAGAACCTCCTTTTTTAGTACTTTTAGTACGCGGGCGAAGCCGCGGGAAAAAGCTAGTGTATTATAAAAATACTAAATAAGTAGTTATATTTATTTTATACTTAGCATACTACATTCGCCGTATCTAGAATAGGGATGATGACACATGTTGAATTTTGTATAGTAAATATATCCTAATAAAGTGTTTTTTTTTAATCTATTGAAATGGTTGAAATATATCACGCTTCAAAATTTCAAAATTTTACTATTTTTTTAAAGTACGAAATGAAATAAAATAATGGCACAATTCGAT
Organism: Pammene aurita; assembly: GCA_947086415.1. NCBI lineage: Eukaryota > Metazoa > Arthropoda > Insecta > Lepidoptera > Tortricidae > Pammene > Pammene aurita. The sequence continues at coordinate 38,817,366 of OX352295.1, read as the reverse complement.
TTCTCACATATTAATGAAAAATAAATTGTATGGCAATCATATACATAAACGCAATATTTTACCGTCAAAATAGAAATTTCATAATTTTTCCATACTTTAAACAAGGCGACTATGCAACCGTGACGTCACTATTGCATATTATTTTGTTAGGAGCGTTTTGAGAAACAAAAGCGATCTTACTTTACGAAAATGTTAAAGAAATGACTAGTATTTTACCGAAGACTTGAAAAGGGATATAATCTATCTACATTTTAAACCATGAGAACTTACAGTTTTAAAACTCCTGTTGAATGGAATGACTAGCATTTTTAAGTTTTAAAGAGCTCTGATTTAGAATAACATATACTAAAAAATATTTTAAAATAAAACCGGCCAAGTGCGTGTCGGACCACGCATAATGGGGGGTTCCGTAGCTTCAATGGAATAAGAACCAGACTAATGCCAAAAGGTTGTATCTGATGCCTATGGAAGAAGTTTTTTGGAAATAACTCAAAAATGGCTAGACCGATAATGTACAAAATAATTTTCGTAAAAAGTATATGATAAAGCGCATCTTCTCAAATTTTTTCATATTTTTTGGACTTACGGTTCAGTAATTACAGGGGTGGGGACGCTATTTTTCCGACTTTCGAAGATATTATTTCTGAAACTATTCACTTAGTCACAAAATGTTCAAAGAAACCTTAATGTTATTTTTAAAGACCTATCTATTGATGTGCAACATGTTGATATTTGGTAAAAACTTTTTTTTTAAATAGTACAGGTATGGAGCGCCCCCCAAAAAAATTTTTTTTCTGCAATTTCACTACATAACTAAATAGCGGCATACAAACTACACCTTATGTATAAATTTTATTAAGATACGTCTCATAGTTTCCAAGTAAAATGGCTGTGTCATACGGACGGACGGAGAGACGGACATGACCAAAACTATAAGGGTTCCGTTTTTGCCATTCTGGCTACGGAACTATACAGAGTGGTTAAAAATTAACTCTATTCCCGTTGGCTGTATCCCGGTTTTGGGATCCAACCAATCCTCTCTAGATGGATTTGGAACCTCTTAGATTGATTAGATTTTTGTAAGCGGGAATAGAGTTCTTTTTTGGCCATCTTGTATAGAAAAACTGCTGTCTTTGAAGTAATTATTTAATTACAATGTGAAATAAAAAAATATATACCACGACGATGGTAAGCAACTGTCTGGCTCCTCAACTTGTCACGTTACGTGCTCTTCCAACTGTGTGGAAGAACACGCAACGGACAAGGTGAAGAAAGTAAATAATAAAAAGGAAATTCAGGTAATGGGTTCTTTATTTCACAATATTTTTCAGTTGTAAGAGGGTAAGGTAAGTCAATATAGCCTTGGTAAGATAAAAAGGTAAAGCCGGAGGTTCTTCACGGGCTCGCCCTCAAAGGCGAACGTAGTAGAGGCACGGAGGCTCGCCCCAAGAGGCGAACGGAGTAGAGGACCGCCCTCAGCGGCGGATGGAGTAGAGGCTCGTCCTCAGAGGGGCGAACGGAGTAGAGGCTCGCCCTCAGAGGCGAACGAAGTGGCTGGAGGCTCGCCCACACTAGACGAACGTAGTAGGTGACTCGCCCACACTAGGCGAACGTAGTAGGTGGCTCGCCCTCAGAGGCGAAAGGAGTTGCTGGAGGCTCGCCCTCAGATGCGAACGTAGGAGCTGGAGACTCAGGAATTAGTAACCCGGAGAGTTTATGCCAGGAGAGAGTGAGGTCGCTTCAAGTGCGGGGCCACTTCGGCCCCGCACAGACCTTTTGTTTGGAAAATAACTTCTTCGAAGCTTACCAGAAAGTGATTGACGCTTGTCAGTGACAGGCTTATATAGGGGCAGCCAGCGAATACAGAGTACTTACAATAAATTTTTGAAATTTTATAAAAGGCCAGGACAACATGAGTACAAATATTTAACAAACTTAGCCAAAAGTATACAACCTAACTACATGGTTATACAATTATGAAGAATTGACAAGCTAGACAGAGCACGTCACTATGGAAAAGTCTAAATAAACATTTCAAAATAGTATAAAAATGTACAATAACGTGAACAAAACGAGGAGACCAATAACCAAACATAAGTAAAACTAAGAAAAGGTGAGAAATCTAGGTTTCAAAAGTCGCTTGAGGCTGTAGGTCAAAGATCCGCGACAAGGAAGTGTATAAAAGTGTTTGAGAGTTAATATCTTCCTTCTGTGTATTTCAGAGCATAAAAATTGAGTTTCTAAGATGAAGACAAGGTTAGAAGAATAGCGCACGATGTTTGAGAGCGCCACGGGATTTTCGTATGCGTGCGTGTGTTGAACAAGGATTGCAGAATAACTAGGAAAGTGCAACACAAATAAGATAAATGCTCAGCCCAGCATTGCAGCGAATTAATCCTGAGGTATGTAAGGGATATGCTACAAACTTTTCAATCTTGCTGTTTTACGAGCTTCCTAGTTACAGTTCATTTTGGCCTATAGGTACCCGGAAATAAATTTCAGACTTTCGCTCACCTTGACCACAAGGATTACTTACACGTTAGATGCTACATATGCGGCTCGATGCGACTCGAGCTAACTGGACATAAAACTGCTCTCACTAAAAAATGATAATATTAAAACATAAGTTTAGCATTTAGTTAGTAGCGTTAAGGTTCACTAACCTGTTAGTGTGTTAAAATAATTCTAAAAAAAAAGAGCCGACTTCACTTAGACTCCACCTTTCCAAATGGAAATGTCCAGGCTACTGTAAAAACTATTTAAATCACTAGAGGTATGCCTATATATAATATTTGAAGTTTCCTCGATTTATCTATTCGAATAATCGGTGAACATACATAAAAAAAATCAACGGGGTGCACTCCGGGAGTGCCGGCAGAAGTGAAAACTTTGATATTTTGGAATGGTTAGGAAATAAATTTGCACGAATTGCTTTAATTATCAGTATAAAAGTACTATAATTTATGTGGTATAATACAATATTCATTTATTGCACTCGGTGAACATACATAAAAAAAAACAACGGGGTGCACTCCGGGAGTGCCGGCAGAAGTGAAAACTTTGATATTTTGGAATGGTTAGGAAATAAATTTGCACGAATTGCTTTAATTATCAGTATAAAAGTACTATAATTTATGTGGTAAAATACAATATTCATTTATTGCACTATCGTACACAAACATGACAATTTATATTAATTAATTAAAAATTTAACACTTCAGAACTATTACAATTATTTATTCAGCCATTTTACTTGGAAACTGCTAAACGTATCTTAATAAAATTTGAACATTAGTTGTAGTTTGTATGCCATACTTAGTATTGTAATAAAATTGCAGAAAAAATATTTAAGTCCATGTACTTATGCATGTAACTAATTACCAAAAACATTTTTTTTACCAGAAATCAACATGTTGCACATCAATCGATAGGTCTTCAGAAATAACATTGAGCGTTTTTTAAACATATTTTATGAAGTAAATATTTTCAGAAATAATTATTCCGTCTAAAACATCGTATAGGGGGGGCTGTAACTTTTGAACCAGAGTTCCAAACTTTGAAAAAAAAAATTAAGGAATCTTTGCATATTCTTTCGAAAATGGTTTTGAACATTAACGGTTAACTCATGCTCGAGTTATCTCCTAAAACCCTCTTCCAAAGGCAGATTTTGATTATTTTTCCTTAATCTGTTGAAGGTACGGAACCCGCCATTACGCGTGGTCCGACACGCACTTGGCCGCAACCGGCGTTAACCAGCCACGGCCTTACTGTTCAATTAGCACGTACTACGTATCATTTCGCGATGCGATCAAATCCACTGCCAAACTCAGTCGATTTTACGCGTCGCGAACCGATCGTTCGTTTGCTCCAAATTACAACGTTACGCCAAAAATAAATAAGAACCGAGATTTCCTACTTTCTCGAGATCTAACTGCTATCGACTATACTAGACTAGATAAATAGTTGAAGTGAGCACGAGAGAGCCCATCAGGCTATAACTTATAGAACGAGCGCAGCGTCTTCTCCGCATTTTGAGTATTCATTATCTGGGAAGCTTCTTTTTTTATAAAACCAAAATTAACATAACGCCTGATCTTTTTATAACAAAAACAGATGTTATGTAACCTTAACTTAGCGCCTGAACTGTAACAAGATGTTACGTTATTAAAATGATTTTATATTTTAAAAGATCAGGCGCTTTGTTTTTTCATACATCTACAATCTTTTGATGCTGCTGCCACTGACAAGGCTACGCACAGGGGCTTGCAGCACCGCATTATCGTGTAGCCCTACTCCTCCCCTGCTTCGAGAAAAAAGGAAATCTAGGAGACTTAGGAGGGTTATTAATTTTTTTCAAAAAAAAAAATACGCCATCATTTTTTTTGCATTGCAGCATCAGCATTTCGTGTTCCCCCATTAAAGACGCGTCTAATTATACATATATATCCATGTCTCATATAGGAGACTTATCGAACTAGGTTCAGTGTCATGGGCTCTCCTACTATTAGTTGATAGGATGCAAAAATTATCAAATTATCCAAATGAACTCTTATTGTGCCATGCGACCCTAGTCTGTACTGTCAAACCTAGCTGGGCAGGTCAATCCTGCTTAGCACTGTGGCGATCGTATTACAAATCGACTACTAACGTCTTATGTGATATGTGACCCTGGTACTGTTAAGGATACTAAGTCCATTCATTATGTCTTGGGCGAATGAGATTATGAATAAAAAATTAGGGCTAAGTCAGTCTAAATAGTGCTTAATTTAGCCCCAAAAGTGCTAAATTGGCAACACTGAACCTGTCGAATCTGTCGGTCATGTGACCCTGTCGAATCTGTCGGTCACGTGACCCTGACGCGAGTTTAACATTTTTTCCCCATCACAAAAAGTGCACAGCGCCGCTAAAGAAGTTTTCACTTCAAAAATAGCAAAAACAAAGATCCCGAAAAATTGAGAAACCTCCTTCGAAATCTTGAAGTTGGTTGCAAAACTAATATCCCATAAGTCACAAATTGACTGTTTACCAACATACACATCGACATACAACATATACATTTGAGAAAGTTGAAAAAGAAAGAACGGGAGACAACAGGCGGACAGGAGCGCTAAGAACACCTTACTACACCGATTTTACTTATTTTTGCGTCTAAAACCTAAATTTACTGCATCAACACACTAGGCGTATTATTCCGAATCTCTTGTTATCTTTGTTTATTCCAAAGTGAAGGAACATAAAATATCTAGTACGATTATTTTGACAAATAAAGCCACTTACGTTCGATTGGTTAGATAGATAGATCATTTCTTTATTCATACCCACAACATACACGACATAAACATGAACAGAAAGAGAATTACACAAAAAAAAACTTACTTACTTACTCCTCTGGCGCAGTGACCCAAAGTGGGTCTTGGCCTCCAACACGACTGCTCGCCACTGATCCCGGTCCTGTGCAATTTGTCGCCAGTCGCCAGCTTGGAGCTCGCACAGATCCGCATCCACCACATCCGCCCATCTATACCTAGGCCGGCCGACCGGGCGACGTCCTGTTGGTTTTCCCTCGTATGCTCTTTTCACCGCTCTTTCGCTTCCCATCCGCTCAAGATGACTGAGCCATCGAAGCCTTTGCGCCTTCGTCACACCAATAATATTTCGCTCAGCCAATAGTTGTTCAATTTCGGCGTTTTTGCGGATCCTCCATCTGCAATCGGGTCTCTGCGTCGGGCCGAGGATTTTGCGGAGAATCTTTCTCTCTGCCACCAAAAGCTTGTTCTGTTCTTTTAAAGTGAGTGTCCAGGCTTCACATCCGTATGTTAAGATAGGCCGTACTACGGTCTTGTAAATTCGAATAAAAAAACATGCAACTTAAATACTAACAATATAAAAAGCACGTCATTAGAAAGCCATTGTGTCATGGCAAAGAATAGGCGCTGGCTCAGCATGGTGATATTGCAAGCCACATCACTGGTATTCTGCCAGTTGCATAGTGCAGGCTATAAAATATAACGGTTACACTCACGTCACTTTAGTCACTTCGCGCGACATGTTTCGGAGAGCTTAGGTCTCCATCTTCAGGCACTAAAAGTGAGTGAGTGAGTGAGTGCCGTGGGCGATTGGCCGTTAAGTGTAACCGTTATATTTTATAGTGTTAGTATGTCTCACGAAAGTTTAAATTTAATACCATATACCTACCTGGTTCATCATGCCCAGTCTATGAATAGTAGTCAATGGTGCCGGGCCACATAACTCATGTTTATTTAGGTGCTGAAAAGCCTTTTCTGTAAACTGCTCGCAAAGTTTCCCAAATATACGGGCCATATTAAAATTGGGTAATGTTAATCATACTGTAAATTTACCGCTGCGAGTTCATTACCAAAAGTCAGCGGTACATAATTTAAACTTTTTGATTAATTACAATTTGACCACGTTAAATTAAAACAGTTAAGAAGTCAAACATTTATTCGGGTATTATTCTGTTCTGTAATATATATGGCAGGAATACTAATTTCAAGCCGCAGAGCATCTTTTTTATATTTCCCACATTCACGCATAGGTTAATTATGTAGCAATACAAATGTAATATTTATGGTACAGGAAATCTTCAAAAAAATAAAATCCTTGCATATTTTCATTCAATACAAAACCAAAAAGTACGTCCAGGTTTCCCAAATGCTCCGCGAACCACTACTTAATTAAAAACTGCAGGCGTAACATCTAAGACAATTTGTAATTATTTAATGCGGTTAAAAAATATTTTATAAAATTACACCAATCTTAAACTTATTTAAAGAATATTTATTGCATAAAGAATAATTATTCTTACAAAACAGCAGGCATATATAGAAATTAATTTAATAACAAAAAGCAAAAAACATAAGCGTCAAAGGTCATGTCATTATAAGACAATAAACGCCAACTGAAGTCACTTTTGCCATAAAATCTTACTTCCAAGCCAGACCCAAACTATCTCAAAGTATCATTCTTCATCACAAACAGCAATCGCTAAGACGCCAAAATCCAGGCCAGTGGTCAACTGCCATTGTCTGCAATAAAACGGTATTGTTTCCTGGACTTTCCGAAACGACGTATCTCCATAGTAAACTTAGGCTATCATCCCAAACACTTCTCAATTTTTTTCGTCAAAAACCAGTGTAAACGTCACCATAATATTTATATGCAGGCGAATATCAAACTGCTACTAGTTCATTAAAAGCAAGCGCTCAGCAGTCATTAAGAATAATAACGCTGGAGCTTACGTCCTTCCATTCCCCATCTTATTTGGCTTACTTAACGGCGTATGTTCATAGGTTAGTGGTGGCGGTTACGCTCTTACTCTCATGAACTTTACCTTGCTTACATAAAGGCGTATGTTTGTAGGTAAGTCGTGGAGGTTACGCTCTCACTGCCACTGTCGTACTCTGCTTCCTTAAAGGACGTATGGTTAGAGGTTAGGTTTGGCGGTTACGCCCTTATAGCAGATGCGGTGAAAACAGGTCGTCGCCCGGAATAGCAAGATGGCATCGAGCCAGCATGGTTTGGAACATTTGCGCAACTGTGTCTAGCATGCGGAACGTATTGGTTAAGGATTTGGGGAATTAAAGGGATTGTTGTATAAATGACATAAACATGAAATTTTATCATTTTATCAGTTTCGTTTTTACGAGTTCTGATTAGTACCTACACAATTAATAAAAGTAAAAATCTCTCATAAGCAAATATCGTTTCACGTCCTAAAAATAAAGGTGTCAGTCATCGGAGAAAGTAAACAAAAGATAATCCACAGCCATTAATCATTGCTAAATTTTGATACCATACCACAAGCATGCCAGGATTACCGGCTTGGGACATTTTTTCCATTAATTGTTAAAAATTTTGAAATAAAAAAACTTTGTTAATTTTTCAAGGAGTCTCAACAGGACTATTCCAGCTGTGGGACAGCGGTGGTCAATTTCTCGAACGGTATTTAGACTGTTGGTCCACAGGCTAAATATAACATTTCATGACCATGCGCGTTGAAGGGTATGCTACCTACTTCACGCCATGTAGTTAATAGAAATAAACGTTTTGAGATTATATCGTTTTTTTAGGTATATATGTCTTTAATATTTTTTAAGATGCATAAAGCTATATAAACAAATAAAAAAAAATTGCACTTCTCATTTTGAACTACCAACTTTGCCAACAATTGAAAGAAAAATGAGAGTTTTAATTTTACTGTAATTAAGCAGATGTTATTATGGACTAAGAGCTGGCCACGTCAGATATGACACAATAATGAGAGAAACGAAACCCGTCTAGTAAGATTGCAATACTATCCTTATTGATAGATCCGGGCATCTGGCAGCTTTTAATTGGTGCAGGTCAGAGTGACAGACTAGTAAATTTTTTCAGTTCAAAAAAATATTACCAAAATAGGTAAAAATTGCCGAAGTTGTCTTATTTATAGAGGACGGGGCCTATATTTTAACATTGGAACAAAAAACATTACGTATTATTTCGGAAACAAACACAGGAGGCGACAAACTATGAATTTACATTAAACGTCGTTTTGTACTACTTTCCCCTATCAGAAAGTTTTGACAATGACATAACCTAATTATTTATATAATTTCCCATAATACCTACTGCATCAAAATCTGACTCTAGGATTTATATTCTTAAAGTGTACCACCACCACTGTACAGCTGCCAGATGTCTGGATCTAGAAATAAGCATAGTATTGCAAACTAACTAGAGGGGTTTCGTCGCTCTCATTATTATGTCATATCAGACGTGGCTAGCTCTCCGTCTATTATATGCCCATGTTCGGTGTAAAAACGACTCTTTTCTCGTGAAAGGGTTATCCTTATCTCGCTGTTTGCGTTTCAAAGTAATGTTGTGTTTCCTGGCTAAGCATTTAATGTTGAATATAATTATGTACACGTGTATGCACCCTTTGTGTACGGAAAATCTAAAAAAAAAGGCGATTATTGTTCACGCCTTTAAAGAATTTCTACATATTTTCTTCTGCATTGTTCGAGAGTCCGATATACATATAAAACAAACTGTACGTAGTAAATTAAAACGTAGATTATACTCCTCAAACAATAAAACTTATGTTCAAAAACTTTTAAAAATATGCATTCTTCAGATATCTCTTTTTCATACAAACTAAATAGTATTTTCAATGTATGTTGAAATCCGTCTAATTAACATTGCTTGTCAGTCTTGTCACCTTGTCACCCTACAGACATAATCAATTTCGCAATACATGGCGTGTTCGAATAAACTTTAAAGTGTACCAAAAATCAAACCGCAAGTTATTCTTCGAAGTCGCTGAACAAACATTGTCTAATTTGAGGAGTAGAATCTACGTTTTAAATTATTGCTCGTATTACAGGAAACACCCGGTATAAACCAGTTTATGAAAATTGTGTTGTCTTGTCATGACCAGGCCTGGTATCACGAAAATCAAATATCGAAATTTAGTTTTCTCTGTCTCTTTCTTTCAAATTGGCAAGGGCAATAGAGAGAGATATATCGAAATCTCGGTTTTCGACATTCAAGGTAGCGCCGCAGTATTCTATAAGCTAATTGCCGATTCCACGTAGATACGCGTGAGGAAACCCTAACGTCTAACTGCTGTAAGCCGTCTCAGCAAAGGTTTCCGCCCTACAGGCATCCTTCATTTTTATTTATTTTCTTTAAATTCTTAACAGCGTACGTGAGTTGTAAAAAAAATTATAGCACGTTGGCAGCCTGATTGATGCAAAATTTTATCTTTATAGTTCAAGTCATAGCTGTGCTGGCAACAGATAGACCGATACTTACGGATATGGAGCGAAATTATAAAGGTTCCGTTTTTGCAATTTTAGCTACGAAACCTTGCATATGACCTACAATTCGATTATCTATAGGTATATCTATAACGGAATTCACTCTAACAATTAATACTTGACATTTCCATAATAGATATATAATTATGTGTGGTTACTGTTATCTAACCATATCAAAGCCCAATTAAGGGTACACTGTTAATTAAATAGAGCGTAGTCTCAAAACATTAAAAGTAAATTTTATCATTATGTTTGTCTGTTTAGTTGTTGGCGTTAATTTCTAGTTAATAGAAATTGATTTCACTAGGTAGCAAAGTTATTGTGTATCTCTCGAGATTATATTGAGAACAGTTTTCCCAGTTACTGAGTAAGTGACAAACTGAAATATTGGGACACTTTTTGTGTCCTACTCGGATCGAAAGAGCTCGTGTCGTGATTCTGAGCCGAAGTTTCCAAATAAAAAAAAAGTGGTATGTACAACTTTAAATAAAATAAAATACGTACGAAAAAAAGAAATTGTTATTGGTATTGTATTTGTTTGTTTCAGTGTTTGTAGGATTTTAATTTGCTGTTGAACAGCATTTGATCTGTCAGTATGTAAAGTTTGCCTGGGCATCTTTATCTGGTATTCAGTTAGTTAATTGTCACGTTAATGTCAGACAGATGAAGCATGAAGCTTCTTATAATCTGGATTTTGAGCTTCGACCTAAAAGTGAGGCCGAAAGAGAAGTCTTCGACTGTATTTCTAGGGTGTAAAGAGTCGAATCTTCATTATTTTTAAGTACGGTTTTATTTTTCTAAAAACAAAATTAAGAGCTCATTACAAAAAAACACGGAGTCTTTTCGTAGGCAAACAAAAAGGGGATTATCTAGACCGCGTCATGTCGTAAGGGAATTGGGGCGCCTTTTGATGAAAGAGCCGTATAATGACACGGACAACGTCGCTTGGTTTACACAAACAAGTTCTGAAATTTAAATATCACCTTTGCCGAAAAAGCGAAATTCAATTATATAAAACTAAACATTATTTTACCGTAGTAGGATTTAAGTGGATGACTTTTTTTACTATACACGATATCAGTAATTGCGAAAGTCTAGCTCAAAAAGTACCATTTTCTCGAACGTAAACCTACAACGTAAGCGCCTTCCTCCAAGTGCCCTTTGATCTATACTCTTACATTATATCGTCGTGTGTATTTAGTACATATACTATATACACACGACGACATAATAGTTGTTAATAGCCTACACATAGTAACCCAATACACTACAGACAATACAATATACTACAGTAACCCAAACAACTAGCCCGTAAGAAATTAATTATAACATGCCTAAGTTTTATGCCCAAAGAATATATTGAATGCGCTACTAATAAAACTTTGAACATAACACTATCGATAGCTCTGTTATTTCCGTTATCTTAACGACTAAGTCTGATCTTAATTACTGTTCTGGGTTAAGCTACCCTATCACTATCAGGTAAAGGTAATTGATGACCTTAACAGTTCACTGATCTTTTATTCAGCCGGAACAAATCCAAATCAAATGCTGTTTTTGCGTAAATAAGTATTTCGGTGCGGGCAACGTGAGGTGATCAGTACTATTCAATACTGCCCTGGTGCTATATTCGAATTATAAAATACATAAACAATACATTAAATCATTTTAAACAAAAAATAACCGTCTTCACTTAGCCTCCACCTTTCCAAAACCAAATGCTCGAGCTGCTGTGAAAAATACTCAAATCACTATATTTGAAGAGTTCCCTCGATTTCTCCAGGATCCCATCATCAGATCCTGACCTGGTTACAATGGTACTAACTGTGAAGTATACTCTTTGAAACAAAAAAAGAATTGAACATACATAAAAATAACAAAGAGCCCGACGAATTGATAACCTCGTCCTTCGAAACCTTGATGTCGGTCGAAATCACAAACTTTCTCAAACATAACTTCAACATACAGCAAATATTCAACCATATTGATGTTGTATTGGAGTTGCATCGGAATAATTTTCAAGCAAATTCTGATACTTCTGATTCAGACGTTTAGCTGCATTGCGTGGTTAATGCATTGGAGTTGGATTGTATCTAATCTAAACGTGTTTTAAAATACGGCCCTTGCTAAGCCAAATGGTGTTATCTTCGAAAAAAATTGAATGTTAATAAATACCTACATACCTAACCTACCTTAAATTCAGTAGCTCAGAATTAAATTGTCAAAATAATTTTATTTAGAACAGCTTTAAAAAAATAGGTACAAATGTGCAAGGTTTTATAATATTAGTACTGTTATTCATAAGATCCAATCCAGAAAACGGAAAACTACTAGTAGATAACAACATTTTGCCTTTGAAATATTATATGAGTATATTACTAGTTTAAACATGGTCGCAACTACCATCGCGTCTTTGTTTAATCTTGTCAATATCACACGATCTAAGATTATCAGACATAGACAAGACTAGAATTGCGCCATATATTTAAAACATTTTCACAATATTTTGTAGCTAGCTTCTAAAACCCAACAAAACGAACTCTACCATAGCTATCAAGCCATATAGACGTGCCTATTTTTCAATTAACATGTTGCTCGAAAAGAATGCTGCTTACTCTCCTGGCGTTAATAAAAGTAAAAACCTTTTGGTCAGATAAAATAATAGAAAGTAGTTCATATATAACTATTGCCAGAAAAAAGTATGTTAGGCATTGAATTTCGTGTATATATTATGGACCAAGTGATTATTGCGGGCATTATGAATAATGCCCAGCTGTATCGAGCCAAGTGATTAATTATTATCTGAATTTCATTATTTATCACACTGTCTGGTCATTATGAATAATGCTACGTGACCAATTTGATAATAAAGTTATTTTAGACGGGTTGCGGGGAGGGAAGCAATCGCAGCAGTATGAAAATTTTAGAAATTAGAGCCTGAAATAATCCTGGAGAAGCTAATGTTAAAAATTAAAATAAGAACACAACATACGAGAACATGTTTTTTATTACTCTGCCCATAGTTGATCAATTCAAGGTTCAAGATAATTATTTGAACAGTTATTATCAAACTGCCTACTCATATTGGTCACAATTCATAATGCCCGGGCATTATGTATGATGACCTATTTATCACTTGGTTCATAACATATACAATTGTATTCCTAAATTGTAAAAAAAAATCAAACTGCCTACTCTTATTGGTCACAATTCATAATGCCCGGGCATTATGTATGATGACCTATTTATCACTTGGTTCATAACATATACAATTGTATTCCTAAATTGTAAAAAAAAAAGTTAAAGTACAATTTAGGAACACAATTGTATGTGTTATGAACCAAGTCATCATTAGGTCATTATACATAATGTCCGGGCATTATGAATTGTGACCAATATGAGTAACCAGGGATTATGTTGCTCAGTGTACACGGTACGTAATATTCTTAATTATGTAGACTAACAAAGTGTTTCACCTAAATTTCTTTTTTTGAATATCGCTACATTCACAATTTAAAAAATGTAAACAACGCCAACCAAGAGAACGAAATTGCAACAGTTTAGCCAATCTATTTAATCGCAATAAATTTTACAAATAAAACCCCCACTTAGACTGCCTTTAGTTTCATCCGACCAAGTTCCGTTGTGCACTATTCCTAGGATACATGTACGCTCTTGAAAACCATGTCCGGTCAGATGAACATGACCATAACATCGCACGGCATCTCGAAACATCTACTGCCTTATTCGGGAGAGAATATTTAATACTAATACAATTTACTTTTCTAATTGTATTATTTTCCATTATATATTTTTATACCACGACGATTTTACAAGCATACAACCCGCCTAATGGTAAGCAGCTACCGTAGAGTGACGTATGAACGTCTGAAACTCCAGAGATATCACATGCGTGTTGCCGAACCTGTTCAAGATTTCATGTGTCTTAAAAGTTAAACTTTTTTAGTGGAGTTGGCGCAAAATATATTTATAACTGAAGAACAAAACAAATTATTAAACTCAAACTCAAACTGGAACATTTATTCAGTAAGTAGGCCACAAGGGCACTTTTACACGTCAAAGTAAAAGTGAGAAAAAAAAAATGATACTGCACCGGTTCTAACCCTACACCTCTGACCCGAGAAGAATTATGTCCGGCAAGAAACTCGGCGGGACTTATTTTTTCAAAACAACAGTACATCAAAACTAAACAATACATATAAGTGCGTTGTTCTAACAGAAAACATATCAAACCAAGGTTAGATTAACCAACAATAGGTTATAGTTTAAGAAAATACCAAAGAAAAAAGATGAGTCCAAATCTGACTATTGAAAATGAATGACATACAAGTTTGATATACTTTCTTACCTGAACTGTGTCTTCTAAATAAATTTACAAATTATAATAATCCATCATCAACAGTTAGAAACAAAATAATTTTGAATTTAAATAAAAAAAAAGTAAGTGATTCTAGTATACAATAAACATACTATTTCTAAATTATCCTTAGAGATGTATAAGGTCTCCAAGTGTCTTGATCTATATATTCTATATAATAATAAAAAATATGGATAATCAAGCACCGAATGTTGTGTCTAAAGCCAATTAAACTAAAATTAAATATGATCAATAAAAAGTTACGTAAATGTGTTGCCCCAGTTTGCCTAAACAGACCTGTCTCCACAAACAGCACCCGTTCACGAGTATGACGCATATCTCAGCCATCGCCTCCCTCAACCTTTCTTCGGGAAAGTGGCGACCCGATCAACGACGCCACCATAAGCAGAGCCTTTTAAGCGAGCATGACATGTTCAAGCTGGCGATATTTTAATAAATATGTTGATTTGTTTATTTTTAAGTAGACACACCACTAAACAAATTATAAACTTATGTCATATACAAAGAAAAAGTGACCTAAGCCCCCGGTGCCCAAGGCTGGGATTGAACCAGCGTCTTCTGCATTCTGCATTCGATTTACCCTTTTAAGTTTGAAGCAGTATCAAGGTAGACTTTGCGTTTGTCTGTCAGTCTCTACGTAACAACTGTTTTGTATATTTTGACTATTTGTGGAACTATTTTTGGACCCGGGGTATGTCCTTAAACTACGCCTAAAAGAGAGGTATGGGCACTGCGAATGGCATCTCGCTAAGTGTGGTAGGGCACGTTCAGCGAATGTCATCTCGCTCAAATCTGGAGCACAGCCCGACTGGGGAAGCACCTCCACCTTACAGAAAACCGCAGCCAAATAGCACTAAACCCTACTCATAGTGTTGTGTTCCTGCTGGTGAGTAAGGTTGCAAAAGAGCTCAAAGAGGACCCAGTGTGTTGACGATGAGGGACCTTCTTGTTCCTTTAGCCGTCAACACATTTAATCCTCCTTTTTGTAAAGGGTCGGCAACGCGCATGTGACTCCTTTGGAGTTGCAGGCGTCCATAGGTTACGGTAGCTGCTTACCATCAGGCGGGCCGTATGCTTGTTTGCCACCGTCGTGGTATATAAAAAAAAACTATCCAAACATTTTTTGTAATATGATTCTACATGCATAGGTACAAGATGTAACAAAATGCTGATGATCCTTTTACGTATCGTATGCCCATTATACAAAATTTATTGAAAAAAAAAACCCAAAAAACGAAAAGATTTTGTATGGAGGGTTGGCCGGCTAGGATGACGCGTCCCATACAAAAAAAAATTTTTTCGCGTTACAAAACTTTTTTCTACTATTTCTTACTCTCAATACGACACTAATTATGTCCTTAAACGGATCACTAGTATTTTTTTTACACTCTGTATTCCTATCATCACGTTTGCCCTTACGCGAAGGTCTAGTATTTACTTAGCTTAATATTGAAGCAAAACAAAGAGGACTAGCTTAACGAAGTTGCTGTACCTCCGGCTGAAACTCCGTAACTTTCCCATAATCTTCATGCATAGTTTACAACTCCACGTGTTAGTGTAGGTAAATCGACAGACGTACATTCTACATAAATATATACATGTTACGTATTAGTTCTAAATAATTAATCCCCTTATTCATAAACGTCTCTGATATGTAAATTAACTAATATTCGTTTCTCCTTATCTGTCACTTTGACAGTCGTGTTTGTCAGAAACAGACAAAACATAAAGTAACTAATTTAAGCCTGCGAGACGTTTATGAATAAGGGGGTTAGACTTTAGTTAGTTTTTACATTTGATTATTTTAATTTAGGAATCCTGTATAAAATTAAAACAAATAATACTTAAAATTTTAAACATAAATACCTACTGGTAACTCCTCCTTAAGTCGGTCCCTCACTGCTGAGGATCGTGGCTTCGACGGAAACGTTGCAATCATCATCATCATCATCATCATCATCATCAGCCCATACTAGTCCACTGCTGGACATAGGCCTCCCCTAATGAGCGCCATAGCGCCCTGTCTTCAGCTTGCCGCATCCAGCATCTGCCTGCAGTCTTGCGTTGCAATAGGCCCCTCCAATTGTTGCGGTCTTCTGCTTGATGGAGGGCCTGTGACATAGGCATCTGCAGTTCGTTGGCCACCTGGTCGGACTAGTAACTAAAGCTACTTATTAAACTGGAGCTGACAGGTACCCGGCGTGAATGTGCTAAGATATTAAATTATACAGGGTAAAATATTAATCACCGTTCATATTAAGAGAGGTGATTAGGTGGGCTATAATGAACAACTTTTATTATGGGACCAACTCCGATTTCGCGAAATTTTATACCTTTATTTAAGCATATCGATGTAGTTTCGGGACTTCAAGGCAACATCGGGTTTTTTTTTACTTTTTTCAGTGTTTCCACCATTTATATTTCATTTTATAACAAACTATTGTATAAGTGGAATGCCCCACTCAAAAAAAAACATAGTAAAACATTTTTTTTTATTTTGCCTCCAAAATATGCTATATTCCCTGCAGTATATGGTGGGTTGAGCTGAGAAGGAAAATCTCTGTTAAAGAGTGGCGCCACAATAGCTAGAGTTAAGGTAAGGATGTAGTTATGGTTGGTTAGGCTAGGTAGGTTGAGGTTTTACCTACGCTACTCATCATAAATATTCCATGGGGAAGGCCAGTGAAAACATTTTGTAGCGGGCGCTGTTCCAGATTCCATACAATAAGAGAAAGAGATACATACAATGACAGACAGAAGATGAATGGTTCTTAACTAGTATGCAGTCAAAAAGCTTTTCTTAGGCAAAAACCTTCCCTATGACGTTAATCTACAGCATTTTAATTTAAGTGTATTTGAGAAACCGGTGGATTTCTATTTTGGAGCAATTCGAGACAAAACATTGACTCATTTTCGCGAAAAAAAAAAACTACTTCGCGTCATACAAATTTAGCTTTTCTAAGGACGTTTCTAAGTTGCCTTCCCCATTGTAGCAAAACAAAGTAGAGTTGGGTCGACTTCGTTTGGCAAACGGTTCAACCCGGGTTAAGCTCAACTCGGCCCTACCCGGTTTGATAGTTCGTTAATTCAAGTTTATGGAGTAGACGAAACGGAACAGAATCAATCGAATGAACTGATCGAACCCGCTTGAAATTTCCAACTCGGCGTCGAGTTCGAGAAGGACGCACCCGAATAGCGAGCGGGTCGGGGCTGAGCGGGCAAACCGAACGAGACGCCAAATAAATTAACCCAAATGTCCCGATCTGACCCGGGCAAAGATGACAATCGTTTGCAGAAAACGAAATGAAACGCGACACGCTCTCGCTCACTCTTCCATATTAGTGCGATAGAGAGACGGATAGCGTTTCGATTCGTTTTCTGCAAACGATTGACATCATGGCTAAGGCCCCAGGTACTAAGAGGAAATCCACTTGACTGACCATTTGTGTACCTTATTTCATTGCAATCTATGGTATAATAAAATAAAATAATAAAATAAAATCTATTAATTATAGACGGGGTATGCACGCTTCAAAAATGAAGCACTTAATATGAGTGAATTCAAACAATTGTCTCTAGTCGCGCACCTGCAAGCGAGACATGCGGGCTGATGAGCTCCCGTCCCGCGTGAGAAAGAAACAAACTGTAATTTTCTAACAACGAGAGTGACAAAGATGAAATGATTTTCAATATAGATAAACATACAGAATCATTGCTAGGTTATGAAATTAATTTGGAAGTATGTTTTGTGCTCATCATCAGTGATCGGAATAGGCAGAGTATAAATACCTAAACTTCGGCGTAGAACAAAGTCATGAAGTGGAGACTTCCTTGTGATAACATTTTTTTCCGGGACTTCCCGGGTTAAACATACACTAAATAAAACAATCCCATAATTATATTCCGGAGGTATTAAAAATCATAAGTAACAACAAAACTATATTTATTATTAGTTTAAATGGAAAAAATAACATTCATTGTATTATTTAAAACTCGTCCGTCTCTTTTACGCAAGTGCTTTTATTGTGTTTGACTAACTGGATACAAAAATACCACGGCTACTGCAAGACTACCAAGTTTCAAGGTAAGCTGATGTATTTTTATTGCTTTTTTGTATTTGTATGTACAGTACCGGTCAATAATATATCTTATAATTAAAATTAAGAAAATATAAAGCTCAAATGTGCGGTGGCAAACCTTGAGTATAGGGTCATTTACCAATGTTTCATAAGTTGACTGTGTAATGTAGCAAACCGACATCAATTTAATACTTAGTGTAATATAGCTTTATTAACACGTGCAAACTTGCAACGGAATACACTATGAAAATGCGTAAAATAAACAAGTACATACTTGCTGTAGTTGTTAAATACTACTCAATTTGGGAAAACGCAAATAATAAACTTTTTACCTCAAAAAATGGGGTTTTGTGTCCCTTTGCGCGTTTGCCCGTGTTGATTTAGAGGGCGTTTGGAGCTTTCCCAGAAAAAAATAGCCTTATAGTGCATTAATTAGTTAATAAAGTTTCGAATACGTTAATTGTTAAATGACACTAATAAATTTGAAATTTGAAATTTTACGTTGTAACAAATCAAAGTAAAATAAGTTATTGGCGTTGCAACCTTCATTCCAAACTGTTTCCGTTTGCTAACTTTTATATCTAATTTATTTCAGATACGATTTCGGTCAGCATGGCGAAACAAGTGAGACCCGAACTGGTGACTAGTTGGATTGTTAATAATCCAGAACTTGTATATGACGAAGCAAGTGGTATCATTTTCTGCACCAAATGTGAGACTTCTTTGAAAGCCATGCATAAAGGCAACGTTGATCGACACATCAACGGACCAACACATCAAGACAGGCGAAAAAATCCTGAAAAAGAATTTTACTTCGATAAAATTTTTTATTTTGTGTAACATTCCTTGGTCACAAGTTAGTAATTCAGAGTTTAAATTATTTTTCAACAAATATGTTTGCCGCAATGATTGTTGTGTTTGCGTAAACAAGAATGTACCATCTGAATCATTATTACGAAAAAAGTACCTTGGTGAATTTTATAGGAATAGATTGAAACATATACACGACACAATAGGAAACAATAAGATATGGGTATCACTTGACGAAACAACCGATTATATGGGAAGATATGTGGTTAATTTGCTAGTTATGCCTTTAATCAAAAATGTAGCTACTCGACCGTATTTAATTGCATGCAAGGTGCTTAAAAGCGTAAACGGGGAAACAATAGCAAATTTTGTTATAGAATCTTTGAAAGAAATGTGGGGAGAATCATTTGTCGAAAAATCTGATAATGTGCTGATGTTATGCTCTGACAGCGTGGCATATATGTTGCGAGCCGGACGGTTATTGAAAATCGATTTTCCAAATATGTTGCACATAACTTGTTTAGCACATGCCCTTAATAGAGTAGCGGAACAAGTACGCTCTCAATACGGAAATGTTGACAATTTAGTAGCGAATGTAAAAAAATGTAAAGTAAATATACTAAAAAACATGTACCCTAATTTACCGCTACCTCCGCAACCTGTTATAACTAGATGGGGTACATGGCTAAAGGCAACGTCGTATTACTCTAAACATTTTCAACAAATATCCAACGTTGTAAATAATCTAAACAGTAAAGAAGCAATATCTATAAGAAAAGCAAAAGCCGCGATAAGAAGTGAAAATATTGAATCAGAACTTAACTTTATTGACGAAAATTATACGATAATTCAAGTGGGACTTAAACAGTTACAAGACACAAAATTATCACTGGAAGAATATTTTGAAATTATTGACAACGTAAGATGCGTTTTGAATTGGTCGTCTAGTGCGGCGGTCGAAAATAAATTAGAGAAAGTCATAGAACGAAATCCTGACTATGATATAGTTAGGGCCAAAAGCGAAAAACTTAAACAGGGGATCGACGCCGATGACTACTTATTCTATAAATTTGCTCCGCTCACGTCTGTGGATGTTGAACGGTCATTTTCAACGTATAAATGGATTTTAAGCGTCAAAAGAAACCGACTTGCCGTCGAAAATATAGAATATATTAATAGTAATATATTTTAATTATTTACAAGAAAATAATTTTAGTAATGATTCTGAATCTGATGCTGATGATGATGATGATATTGAATATGTATGATATTGTATCTGTTAATTAAGTAGCTAGAATATTTACATTTAGATTTAAGAAACATTGTATATATGGTGTATAATTACAAAAAATATAGAAGAATCCGTCGATATTTTTGGTTGTTTTATTTCATGTCTGTTGATTGAACTGGAGCGGCACGCGTTGTTTTTTATCTTATTTTTAACAATATAACTCATTTAGTACATTCCCGGGAATTCCCGGGACGAAAAATATGTAGTCGTAAGGAAGTCTCCATTTTTTTGTCTCTGTTCTGCCAAGTTTAAGTATTTATACTCTGCCTATTCCGATCACTGCTCATCATATTTGAGTATAGTAAAAAAATCTTTGGTTGCAATACTTATAAACATCTTATTGACCACTACAGTCAAGTGTTTAGTTAGTCAAAAATGGTAGTTAACTTACAATTTGATTTATTATTCAATTCTTTTGTGCCACTATTTCGTGTTGAGAACATTGAACTATTATGCTCTTTGTGAATCCTCCTTTATATTAAAGGTACGGCAACGCGCATGTGATACCCCTGGAATTGCAGGCGTCCATGTGCTACGGTAGCTGCTTACCATCTGGCCGTATGCTTGTTTGTCACCGTCGTAGTATGAAAAAATAGACCCACACCATCTAGTTGACATGACTAGACGGCAAATCCAACAAATACTTTTAAAGAGCCAACTTTATTGGTTTTTTTCACTTCTGTCCACCATTCTCCGTTCGTTCCGATCTAAATGCAATTTGCGCATCAATAAAAATCGGATCTCAATCAAATAAGACTTTGTAGCACAAAAGTAGGTATTTCACTATGCTTTCTTAAGGTCATACAGAAACACTGATAATTTTATAGGTTTCTAATGTAATGTCGTAATCGTAAATAAACACATTTTTTGCGCTTACATTGCAAACGCTGGCTGAATCCTACGAGATGGATCAAAATAATGTACTACAGAATTGTACACCTATAAAAAGGTCTACAAAAAAGTACCGTGCGAAGCCGGGGCGGGCCGCTGGTTACATATAAAAAGATACCGCCTGTACCTATTCGTAATTTTCGCAATTAAATATATCTTCACGTTATCGTTCTAATGAATATGCATAAAACCATATGTAAGACTGTTACGAGGTCAGTAATCCCGGCAAACACGTTAACTTTGAGTGTCAAGAACGACTGTAACTCCGAACTAAGTGTCAGTTAATGTCGAGAACGTTGGCAATTAGCGTACCTTGCATTTAATGCCCGTACTCGTTTGAATCAAAAGTTCCCGTATGACAAGTTAAAAGGGGAACGTTGCCAAAGACATTGAAAAAAGAAGCGAAGCTTCGTTTACAATTTTGATTCGGTGAATTTTGTTCAGCTGCAAAAGCATTGGTTGAAATACGTATCTAAAGGTTCATGTACTTCATATTTTATGCATGGCCGTATCTTTTTGTCAGAGTAATGTAACATGGTGCCGTATTTTAATTTTAAAATATATAAACAATACATAAAAAATACAATCTATTTCAAACCTAACTCCAACACACAACAAATAATCAACCAATATTGAAGTTGCATCGGAAAATTTTTCAAGCAAATTCTGATATTTCTGATTTAGACATTTCGCCGCTAGCTGTATTGCATAGCTAATGCGTTGGAGTTGTATTGAAGTAGGATCGTGTCTATACGTATTTTAAAGATAATACTGACATGAATGTTAAAAATTCTTCTCTCGATTTTGACTTTACGACTCACTCACTCACTCGGAAACTCAAAGGAAAAACCACAGGAATTATATAATTATTATATTTGCGTACTTGCGTACGCCTATGCTTAAACATGTTTTTAACAAAAAATAATGATTTGTGAAAGCATCCCTCAGTCATGTTTTTCGCATGTAAACTCCATCAGACTTTAAATCTATTATATTCCAAATTGTTCAACAAAATTTCACCATATCCTTTAATCAAATTCCTTCATACTAGGTAAACGTAACAAATACGAGATTACCAACACATAATTCACACCCCTTTCCCGTACATTAAACAGACATTAAACAACAATTAGCTAAGACTGGTTGATGTTGAAGTTTGACTTATTACTTGTCATCATTTATTATGGGCGGTTTTACACCAGGCTTGTTAATTTCTAATTCAATTATGGTTGGTGTGGTTATGTGTAGGTCTCGATAAAGCAAACCATTCTATTGCCAAGATCAATAGGCCAATTATGGATGGTATAAGGAGGATGGGTCTCTCTTATAGAAAAACGGTCGAAAAAGTGTCCAGCGGTAAGCAGTAAACAATAGTTCCAAATATCTCCGGGTGGCGCTAGTTATAGTTGAGCGTATGAAATGAACTTTATATAGTAAGTGCCTAAAAATGTAATATTCAAAAACTGCCTTAAACACGCTTCCTAAAAATGGCGACAACTGTGATTTCATACAAGGTTGCTTGGCTTTAGGTACTCATTATATTTCATGAAAAGCTGTATCGTGGAAGTATCTCGTCATATACAAAATTTAATAAACCGGCCAAGATCGTGTCGGGCCACGCTCAGTGTAGGGTTCCGTAGTTTTTCGTCCGTCACAGTAAGTGTCCCCACTTAAGAGTTAAAGTAACACCGCCATGTAGGATATGATATGAGCGTTCTACGTACAGCGACATCTATCGGAAAATTAAGTAAACTATTGCGCGCGAGCTTAAAGTATGGAAGATGATTTTTATGGGATAATTCTTTATTGCGTGAACCGATTTTCACCGTTTTTATTTTATGTGAAAGCAAGTCTTTTCATTGTAATTTTGTAGAAATTACAGGTACAATACACACCTGCTTATACGGTTAAATTACAAACTTAGTTCAGAAATAATTTTGTATTTTTTTTTCAAAAAATATTCAACTTATCAAGTTCAAAATAATTTTCCTAGAAAGTTTTTATAAAGGTTTCCTTTTCAGATATTTTTCATATTTTTAAAACTTATGGTTCAAAAGTTAGAGGGGGGGACACATTTTTTTTTACTTCTGGAGCGATTATTTCAGAAAATATTTACATTATCAAAAAATGATTTTAGTAAACCCCTATTCATTTTTAAATACCTATCCAACAATATATCACACGGTAGGGTTGAAATGAAAAAAAAAATCACTCCCCAGTTTACGTATAGGGGAGGTACCCTAATAAAACATTTTTTTCCACTTTTTATTTTACCACTTTGTCGGCGTGATTGATATACATATTAGTACCAAATTTCAGCTTTCTAGTGCTAATGGTCACTGAGATTATCCGCGGACGGACGGACGGACGGACGGACGGACGGGCAGACATGGCGAAACTATAAGGGTTCCTAGTTGACTACGGAACCCTCAAAAAGACAAGTTCGTAAACGTTTCTCTTATAAGAGAATCACGTTTCACTTTATATACTTTATCACTACTTATCACTACATAGTATAAAACAAAGTCACTTTCCGCTGTCTGTCCCTATGTATGCTTCAGATCTTTAAAACTACGCAACGGATTTTGATGCCGTTTTTTTAATGGATAGAGTGATTCAAAAGGAAGGTTTATATGTATAATACTTGCATAATGAGTATGAAACACTGATAATTTTTGAGGTTTCTGTGATGTAAATAAACACATTTTTTGCGCTTACATTGCAGACGCTGGCTGAACTCTACGAGATAGATCAAAATATTATACTACAGTATTGTATATAAGTACATTAAAAGGTCTAGAAAAAAGTCCCGGGCGAAGCAGGGGCGGGTCGCTAGTACTTTATATAGATAAACAAATCAAATTATTTATTAAAATAATTTGATTTGTTGTTCAGTTATACGTTTCACGTTCTTTAAAATCCTTAGATCATAGCTTCTGATATGCATCAAGTTCTTCAATTGCTTATATTGTTATGTTATCTGTTACTGTTATTACTAATAGAAAATAACCACTTTGCCTATTTTAACAACATAAAATTAAATCATCTACTGGTCACATATAGCAAATATGCAAATAAAGCATATTTATATTTAAAATGTATATTTGCTAAGTCACTTTTCATCACCGTTTGTCGCCTCCGTGACATAAAATAAACATTTGGCATTATTAAACATACGCTCTCGAGGCACAAACACCAACGCTATATTTCAGTTGAAATACCAACGAGAATCAAACCCTGGATTCTTTTTTCATGTAAAAGTTAGAGCTCGCATTTTTGTTTCTCTTTGAAATGACAGTTTACATTAAAAAGGTGGCGCGAGGTTAATAAATTGGCATCACCTTTGGGATATTTTCCTTCGTCCTTTTTTTCGTCATATTTGACGAAAAAATAGGACTTAATAATTCGATGTTTGAGGACAAATTAAATTTTCTACAAATGAGCCATTTTATCATTTTTGTCATATATAAGTGTCATTTAAGGACGCTTTTGTACATTCTATAATTATTTTTATATGTATAAACAGTACAGTGGGCTTTTCTTACTTATATAAGAAAAAAATTACGGCAAGTGAATTATCCATTTTTTATAAATTTTCCCATCATTTTACTTAATTGTTTTCATGCAAATGTTTATGTAGTACGAGTAAATAAATAAAAACTTAACATTAAATTAACACGCATAAAATAGTATGTTTATGAACCCGAAACTCGAAGATGACAAGAAATGATTAATTTAAACCTTATTTGCTGTAAATATTCTCTTCATGGTTCTAATGAAGACGACATGACTATATTCTAGGTTAGTGCTAGGCTAGTGCCAACCTGTCATAAATATGAATAGCTTGCCTGTTTCTTTACTAAAAAGTATCCAACAAAACCTGACACATCTTTTTTTTTAATTGTTTTACTTGAGTCTTAATTTTAGTCGGTCTTATTTCCATATGAATTTATAGGTAGGTACAGTCGACATCAGATATATCGAAGCGGCCAAGGTGGTCACAAATATCTGAACAACGCCTCTATTGTCAAGGGGATGGAGGGGATGTACATGTTCAGATATTTTTGACTACCTTGGCCGCTCCGATATATTTAATGGCGACTGTACCTACATGACGTGTGATAAATGATTTATTTTATTTTTTATTATCGGACAATCTTACACAAACCGACCTAGTCCCACAGTAAGCTCAATAAGGCTTGTGTTGTGGGTACTAGACGACGATATATAGATCGAAATATATATATATATATATTTCGATTTCGGATGCGCCAGAGCAGCCTGTGACTCCGACCCCAAGCGTAGATGCTCCTCCCAAGGCAGATAATTGCAGCAAAGCCGAGAAACCGGAGAAACAGATAAAGCCCAGACGTGCGGCTGCCAAATTGAAGCCTTAGTATGTACATAGTGTAGCTTTCTTCTGTATTTGTTCGGGTTATACTGCTTGACGCTTTTCTATTTCGACGTGTAATGACTGTTATTTGTTGTATACCCTCTTTAATAGTCTCCCGTAAATATTATAAATTAATTCCAATAACTTCATTGCTAACTTTAAATGTCACTTTGCCAAGTTCCTACTGACATTGACAGTTGACATGTGTGCTGACGGATGGCAGGTATAGTGTTGCCAACTGTTAAATTGCGGTCCGCTTTACCAAGTTAAATATTTCCTTATTAAATTACGTTCCGTTTTTCTTAATTAATTATTTCCTTAGTTTTGTGATATAACTTAATGCCTGTCGAATCTGAAGCCAACATGTATTTTTAAATTGAACTTCCGTTTCTTTATAAGAGTATTTCTTTCTTTATTTGCTGCTGGCGGGTAGATTGTGGAGTTTTTGTTTAGTTTTTACTGTATATATTTTAATATATATTGAATATTAGTATACACTTATTATATACTTATTATATTTTTAATTTTATATATATTTTTCAGATGCCTTTCAGTGATAACAGTGATCAGTATTTATCTTTTTCCTCCTTAGATAGTGTAAGTGAAGACAGTTTCCATAGTTTGCCTCCTTCGCTTCACGACTTTCTGGAATCTCAGTTTAATGATGTACCTAAAAATTTTAACGTTGTGCATTTAAATGCGCAAAGTATTCCTGCACATTACAGCGATATGTTACTCTCTTTTGACATTAAGAACATTCATGCTATTTTAATTTCCGAATCGTGGCTCAGACCAGCTTTGCCTTCAACGTCTTACTCTTTACCTGGTTTCAATTTAATTCGGCACGACCGCCTTGGAAGAGGTGGCGGTGGAGTTGCGATTTACCTTCGTTCTTACATCCCCTATTCAATTGTTAATGTATCTGCCAGCTCTTCTACTTCTGATGCCGCAGAGTATATGTTTCTCGACGTTTCCCTCTCTCATTCCAAACTTTTACTTGGCGTTTTTTATTCCCCCTCCCTTCACGTTAATTACTTTGATTCTCTTGAGAAACTTCTCGAAGACCTTATGCCTTCTTATAATCATCACATTCTTATGGGAGATCTAAATACGTGTCTTCTGAAGGATGACAGTCGATCCCGGCGCCTTAAATCCCTGGTAGATGCATGCAATCTAACTATTCTCCCTTCAGACGCCACACACTATTTTCCAAATTGCTCGCCTTCTCTTCTTGATTTAACTTTAGTTTCTTCGACTTCTCATGTGTCTAAATTTGGACAATACTCCGCGGATGCCTTCTCATATCATGATCTGCTCTATCTCTCTTACAAAATTCGTCCTCCCAAATCTAAATCAAAAATTCTTTTGCAGCGCAATTTTAGTGGATTAAATGTGGAAAAGCTTCGAGATGACGCTTTAACAATCGATTGGAGCAGTATCGCTCGAGCGGGTTCGGTAGACGATCAAGTTTCTCTCTTTAATTCGCTCCTCATACAACTTTATGACGCTCATGCTCCTGTTCGTGCAATAAAAGTCAAGCATCTCCCTGCTCCTTGGCTCACTGAGGATATTAAAGCCCTTATAGAGAGGAAGAATCAATCTAAATCTAAGTATAAGGCTAACAACTCTGAGAAAAATAAACTTAAATATCATACCCTGCGCAATCGCTGTAGCACTATATGTCGAGATGCTCAGAGGCGTCATATTCACAGTTCTGTTGAAGATGGAAATCCAGCCAAAGTGTGGAAATTTTTGAAAGGTCTCGGAGTTGGCAAATCTCAACAGGCAACCAATTTAAACAATATTAGCGTTGACCAGCTTAACCAGCATTTTTCATCGTCCACCTGTTTCAGTGGTCCTAAGAAATCTAACTCACTTCATCATCTTTCATCACTTCCTGCCTTAGATTTCTCTTCTTTCTATTTTAGCCATTTCTGTGAGAGTGATGTTAGGAAGGGTATATTGAATATCACTTCTAACGCCGTTGGTGTTGACTGTGTTAGCCGAAATATGATACTCCCTCTCCTTGATTTGTTTGTTCCTATTATCACCGGTATTCTGAATTTTTCCATTTCATCAAGTACTTTTCCCAGTCTGTGGAAGGATGCCAATATTATTCCTTTACCCAAAAAATCCAACCCCAGTTCCTTCTCTGACTATCGCCCCATCTCCATTCTTCCTTTCCTATCCAAAGTCCTCGAACGGCTAGTGCATCAGCAACTAACTTCCTTCCTGAATAGAAATGACCTCCTAAACCCATTTCAATCTGGTTTTCGTCCGGGCCATAGTACTACCTCGGCTCTTGTCAAGGTTACCGATGACATCCGTTTGGGTATGAATGACCAGAATCTTACAGTTCTTGCACTTCTAGATTTCAGTAATGCCTTTAACACGGTCGATTTTGACATTTTGCTCGCGTTCTTACAGTCTCTTAACATATCGGCTGCAGCGATTGACTGGTTCCGCAGCTATTTGGTTGGTCGTCGGCAAAGAATAAAACTAGATTCTTCATGTTCTTCCTGGTGCAGCACATCAGCTGGTGTTCCACAGGGTGGTGTGCTGTCTCCTCTTTTATTTTCTATCTTCATTAATTCCATAACTCTTGATCTCTCCTCTTCGTATCACCTCTATGCCGACGACCTTCAAATATATTCGCAGGGTATGCATAGCGATCTCAATTCAGTTATAGAAGCCACGAATCTTGATCTGCTCCGCATATCAAATTGGAGTCAAAATTACGGTTTAAAAGTAAACCCCCTAAAGTCACAGGTAATTGTGATGGGTAGCGCTAAACAAATCTCCAAAATTGACTTTCTCAGGCTCCCTCCGATAGTCTTCGATGGTATCCAAATTCCTTTTTCCAACCAAGTGAAAAATCTTGGCGTAATCATGGATCGTTGTCTATCATGGGTGCCTCAGGTGAGTGAAGTGAGCAGGAAGATGTTTGCTGCCATAGGGACTCTCAGACGGCTCCGGAATTTCCTGCCAAATGCTACTAAAATTGCGCTTGCTCAGTCGTTACTTCTCCCCATTCTTGATTATGCAGATATCTCCTATTTAGACCTAACCGAGGAGCAACTTAATAAGCTTGAGCGTATTCAAAATGCCTGCATTCGGTTCATTTTCGGATTACGCAAATTCGACCATGTTTCTAGTTTTCGTTCTCAACTCAAATGGCTCCCTATCCGTCACCGCCGTAACTCTCACATACTTTCTTTACTCTTTTCTATACTTTTTAACCCTGCAACTCCCCGCTACCTCAAAGAGCGTTTCTCTTATCTTAATTCTATTAGATCCTCTCAAAAATTGCTCCTAAAAGTGCCATCTTCATCTTCCAAATTTTATAATTGCTTATTTACGTTCCAGGCCGTTCGTTTGTGGAATTCTCTCCCTCTCAACATTAAACGCGCGCAATCTATTGGTAGCTTTAAATCGCAACTTAAGGAATACTATTTATCTCTTCCTTAGGTTTTTAAGTTGACACTGTTGTTTCTTATTGTGTGTATTATATATGTATATATGTATGTTTATTTTGTATTTATTTAAGTATGTATATTCATATGAATGTGCTGTGTTATCTATTTCGTCTCTTTTGTTTCTATGCACCACCTACTGCTTATTGTTTTTCTCTAGTCTCCACTACCCAAAGGTTGTCTGGAAGAAATCGCTCATTAGCGATAAGACCGCCTGTTGTTACCTCTACCTAAATTTATCTAATTGTAAAATTTGTGCTGGTAACTGTATGAGGTGTGCAATAAAGAGTATTTATTATTATTATTATCATCTTTATTTATTTTTTGTCTCAGGTTAGTTTTTATAATATTTTTACAAAATAAAATATAAAAATACATCTAAAACATACAAAAACAATAAAAACATTATAAAAACCTAACCTAGGGTGCCGCCGGCAGCGGAGCAAGGCCCAGGCTGCCGGTGGTTAGGGCCGCAGAGTGAGGAACCTTCGGACTATGCGCGCCGTGTGCAAGATTACCGCCTTCTGAATCTGACCCTTGATCCAACCACAACCTTGTAGCGAAAGTCTCTCAAGATGTTGGTCGAGACTCTTCGCTATGAGACCGTTCGCAGAGACAACTATCGGTACAATGATCGCCGAATCAACCTCCCACATGGCGGTTACCTCGTGAGCCAAGTCTAGGTACTTGCTGGACTTGTCCTTCTCGGCCTTCACGAGGTTGTCGTCACATGGGACGGTAATGTCGATGAGCATGGCCCGGCGTTGCGGTCGATCTATTACCACGATATCAGGCTTATTGGCTACAATAGTCCTGTCCGTGATAATAGATCGATCCCAATAGAGCGTGGCACGACCATTTTCGAGAACTGGCGCAGGTGTGTACTTGTAGTACGGCACTTCGTGGTCCACAAGACCGTATAGGAGAGCAAGTTGCTGATGTATAATCCTGGCTACGAGGTTATGTCTGTGCAAGTACTCGCCGTTAGCAAGATGAGAACAACCGGAGATGATATGCCTGAGTGACTCTCCGGGATGGCGGCATGCCCGACAAATGTCGACCGTACCGTCCTTCAGGATATATCTCCGGTAGTTATTCGTCATGATAACTTCGTCCGCAATTGCACAGGCAAAACCTTCGGTTTCTCCGAAGAGGTCACCGAATCGTAACCAGTTCACCGACGCGAGCAGGTCTACGTCGGGCCCCGTGAGGGCCCTGTAGAACCGTCCGTGTAGCTCCTTGCTCTTCCATACCGCCCTGCGATCCTCAGTACTTAGCACCACAGGTTTGCGCCAGTTCTCGTTTGCCAAGGAGAGCGGCGTGAGACCCTTATCTACTGCCGCCACATCACGATGCATCCCACACTCGTTGTTAAGGAAATAATTCCTGAGATTGTACACCTCACGGTTGTGGAGATTTTTGGCGTTTAAAAAGCCGCGACCTCCACACTTCCGTGGGATGTACAATCTCATAACAGAGGAGCGTGGGTGAAGCATACGGTGTGTGGTGAGCAATAGACGGACTCTCCGATCCAGGGCATCCAGCTCGGTCTGTGTCCACCTTAGTATGCCAAAGGAATATGTGAGTAGGGGCATCACCCAGGCATTGAAGGCGCGCACCTTGTTGCCACCTGACAGAAGACTATTAAGTACTTTTGTCAGCCGACCGAAGAAGCGCTCCTTCAACGCCTGTTTAATACCCACATCCTCAATGCCCAAAGACTGTGACATACCAAGGTATTTGTAGGTTTCTGATTCAGAGATAGATCTGAACGTCATTGTCTCAGAAAGCTGTAGATTTGTTGAATTTACTACTTTCCCCCGCTGTACATGCATAACCGCACATTTATCAACACCAAACTCCATCTTGATGGAACTACTGAACACTTCAGTGGTCTTCAGTAGTTCCAACAAGTCTCGGTTATTTGGAGCAAATAATTTGAGATCGTCCATGTACAGAAGGTGAGATATGACTTCACCCTCTCTCCGAAGCCGGCAACCTAGCCCCGAATCCTTCAGCAGATTGCTGAGCGGATTTAGAGCTAGGCAGAACCACAGGGGACTCAGACTGTCGCCCTGAAATATTCCTCGCTCGATCCTTATAAAGTCCTGCTGGCCAGGGGGGTCATCCCCGCCTCCTGGTTGACGAAGGACTGTGGTCCACTGCCTCATACACGCGCCAAGGAAGGATCTTAAAGCTGCATCAATTTTATACAGCTCTAAGACCCTCTCCAGCCATGAATGAGGCACCGAATCATAGGCCTTCTTGTAGTCAATCCAAGCGGCCGAGAGGGCCCCCCTGTTCCGCCGGACTCGTTGGCAAATGGTCATATCTATGAGGAGGAGCTCTTTAGTACCACGGGACCCAACCCTACATCCATTTTGAGCGGAAGCCAAAATATTGTTTGCGACCATGTGCGCGTTTATTTTTGCTCTCAAAATGGATGTAAGAAGCTTGTAAAGCGTAGGCAAGCACGTGATGGGTCTGTAGTTCTTCGCTTCCGTGGTACTACCCGACTTATAGAGCAGGAAGGTTACACCAGTTGTTAAGGAAGGCGGGAGGGAGCCAAGTTCAAGGGCTTGTTGAAATTGTGTTGCCAACCGCGAGTGCGTGCATCGAAACCATTTTAGCCAGAAGTTATGCAACCCATCCGGGCCAGGACTTTTCCAGTTCTGGGCCGTACGGATCGCACAACTTACGTCGTCGGGGCTGATGGTGATAGCCCCCATTGGTTCGATGGACTCGCACCCACGTTCAACAACACTCATCCACTCGCCCTCCGTGTGTTCAACGGGCGTCGACCAGATGCTACGCCAGAAATCAGTCATGGCAGTAGCATCCGGCAGTCGCACGTCGGACACACGGGGGTCGGTTCCCTCCCACCTTCGGTATACCTTCCTTTGGTCACTTTGGAAAAGACGATTCTGCTTGAATCGGTCCACACGCTCTCTGTAACGGCGAATACGGCTTGCCCATGCATAAACTTTCTGCTTCAGAAAGTCGATGCGCTCTATGACGTTGGCCATGTAGTCGCGGGGCTCGATATCCGTCCCCGCGAACGCCTGGTGCACAAAGCGCATTACTCGGGGGCGGTTATTGCCCCCCCTGAAGCAGATCAGCTTTGCAATGAGAGTCCTAAATGAGTTGATACGACGCTCGATCCGCACCTGCCATGCGGGGACACCCCCGGCGGTCCTAGGTGCACGTTCAGCGTCCGGAAACTTGACTCGAGCAACACGGCACGCCGCGATGGCTCCGCAGTACATAATGGAGTGCGTATCATCTAAGTCTTTACTAGTCCGCAGGAATGGATCTAGCAAATCATTTAGGGCTCCCATTAACGCTAGATTGCGTCTATTCATAGGCAAGCGTGGTAATCGTGGCCTAGGGATGTTTGTGGATCGATACTGCGTAATTGCCTCTTCCAAAGTCCTCTTCAGTTGCTCATTGGCTGAACTACTCACACTCTGATTCGCGATCCCCTCCTCATCGGCGCTGGGATCAACCCGCGGTGCCCCCGATGCCAGGTCGGGTGCAGGCATCGGATCCGGCGACGTGGCGAGCGGATCCCGCGCCGAGGTGGTGGTCGCGCGAACAGAGAGAGTCTCCAGGCGAAGCCGATCAAGTGTCGCGTCATCCAACCGCTTTAGCCGCTGAATGACGCGCACCTGATCCGATAACCGCTGCGCAGTCGTGTCAATGGTTGGTTCAAGGGCCTGAAACAGAGGAAGTATCCGGTCACGATACGCGCACAGATTAGTTCCCCCCTCTGTAGCCTCATAGTAGGCGCGCATGACATTCTCGTTCATACTCTGAGACCATCTCATGCGACGCACTACACCACCGGCAGCGGGAGCTGTGGGCGGGGCGGAATGCCCCGCAAGCCCCAAGCGTGCCGGCAGCGGTGGCCGTCCGCGTCGCGCAGGTGTTTGTGGCGGCGGTGGCGGCGGCCCGCTTTTGTCACTGGATTCGTCTGTGTCGGGCGCTGTTTCGATATCGCCGCCCGGCGACGAAGTGGACGAAGAAGATGACATAGAGGCAAAAACACGTATAAAAATAAATATTTAGCAAAATAAATTAACAAGGCGTGTGTCAGTGTCAGCGGTATTTTTTATTTTTTATTTTTTTTATTATATTATATATATAAGTGAATTTATATATATATATATATATATATATATATATATATATATATAACAGATAGATATTGATAAATACTTAAATACATACAAAACATCCATAACTCAGATACAAATATGTGTTCTAAACACACAAATAAATGCCCTTACCAGGATTCGAACCCGGGACCTCCTACTTCGTAGGCAGGGTCACTACCGACTGGGCTAGGAGGCCGTTCATGATTATATGGTTTATAGTCATATCGAACACAAAACTGTCTTTTGCCACGACTTTGCTGGTTTGAAAATAACACTGTGTAGCAAGCTTAAAATCGACCTTTCGTTTATTAAGCTGACTACACATTCAACGGGAACACAGCCCACTTTTCCCGCAAACCCAATTCTGAATGTCTAGGTAGGGTCGGGAATTATTAAATTCTTCTATTCGTGTGAGCACAGTAATTTGGTCGGAAACTAGAGGAACAAGTTCAAAACGAAACGCTATCCTACCCAGTCCTCAATTACATTTGTTTCAAACTGTTCTCCTTAGCCCGTATTCAGAAACTGTACTACAATACCAATTTAATTCAAAACTATAGGTACCAATTCTATGTAACTAGTAGTCCGCCTCGAACTGTGAACTCGCGATTTTCTTGCAAACGAGTTGACTAATATAACAAGACCTTAATGATGATTTTTCGAGCCTTCTAGCTCCTTAACCCTTGGTCGACCATGCTCATGAACGAACTGTCTAATTGTATTGAGCTCTACTACAACCCCAACCAATTTCATATCAAAACACTACTAAAGTTATCGCGCGACAACTATTTAAAATCAAAAAGCCATCGAAATGCACAGACGTCTAGGTAGCCAGCTGACAGTTCCGTTATGTCCAAAGTAGTATGTGAGAACTTCACTTCGCTTACGCTCCGCTCGTTTCCAATATTATGGCGTCACGTCTGCAAACGGTGTGCCTAACTACACCAAGTTTTCAGTAAAGAATAAGAAGGACAAACAAAAGAGAACTTTTATAAAAATAACTTAATTTCATGAAAATTTAATTTAAAAACAAGTTGTGATATGTGGTTGCCAGCAACTAATGTCACAAAAACGTTAGACGTATTGTTTTGACGCTGAGCAACTTCTAATTTATATAAATTGATTACAAATTAATAACAAGAAGCAGATGATCTGAATAAACCACACTTCATTTCTGACATGTCCAATCCTATTAAATATAGAATTCAAATCAAAGCAATAACAAATTACATTATTTGAAACTTAAATAAATAAAAAAACGTGACCAAGGCCTCCGGGGTCCAGCGGGCCTATCGCCAATGTCGAAATTTCGTTATCTCCCTCTCGATCGCTCTTGCATATTCGATAGACAGTGAATTGAAATGCAAATAGACGATCGAACGAAGTAGTTCGCGGTTATAGGTCAGAGCTGGCGCACTTAGCGTCTTCGGTAAAAATTTAAAATTATTAAAATAATTTGATTTGTTCTCTAGTTTTATATTATTAGAATAGGCATCTAGCTGTTCTTTAGAGCGAGCAAGCGAAAGAAACAAATATAATTTTAATATCATGTACACGTGAAATAAGACAAGAGAATACAGCTTCCTTGGATCCACTAACGCGGGTTTGAGCCTGTGGCTTAACGCTACATTGCGTTTCTAACTTATTTAAATTGTAACAAAGTAACTATTTGCCATTCAGTATCGATTTTGGACATTGTTTGTGATTGAATTATAATGTAATATTACCAAAGGGTTGAATCGGAGAACCTTGTGGCAAACTAATTGAAATGGTTTTGCATATATCTTTATTTCGAAATTATTAACTTTGCAACTTCCTTCACCATACGTGGTAACAACATTCACTGATGTATTTACAACATTTAGTGATGTATTTACAACATTCAGTGATGTTGTAAGTACATTAACATAACATGTATCTAAGATAGTATTTTCGTATCTACGTCAAAGTTAAATTCTTCCACTTATGTCGCAATCGAAATTCTATCAATGTAACCGAAAATCAGGTCACTCGACTGTTTGCAGGAATTCGAAACAAAATTCTTATTCTTTCGCTTTCCTTTGTTTTGTCTATTTAGCCCGAACGACCGAAACTCCAGTGAAAACTGTTTCAAATGGAACGTACACAAATAGGAACTACGATATATTTACGGGAGCCAAATAGTGGAAAATAGTAAACAATATAAATCACTTACTGGATTTGGTGAAAATATTTTCTTTTTTAAAAATTTTGAAAGTTGATTGTTTGAGATTTGACGATAAATTCAATAGGTACAACAACGAATGCGCATTTTAAA
The DNA here is from genome assembly GCA_947086415.1 of Pammene aurita. NCBI lineage: Eukaryota > Metazoa > Arthropoda > Insecta > Lepidoptera > Tortricidae > Pammene > Pammene aurita. The sequence continues at coordinate 38,781,759 of OX352295.1, read as the reverse complement.
GTGAGTTAGCGTGGAAAACTAAGTCTTATCTCTTTTAAGTATGGATTTTCTGGGGTATTTAACGGCCTCCTAGCCTAGTCGGTAGTGACCCTGCCTACGAAGCAGGAGGTCCCGGGTTCGAATCCTGGTCAGGGCATTTATTTGTGTGTTTATCACAGATATTTGTTCTTGAGTTATGGATGTTTTATATGTAAGTATTTATCCATATTCATCTATTATATATATCATCGTCTAGTACCCATAACACAAGCCTTATTGAGCTTACCGTGGGCCTAGGTCGATTTGTGTAAGATTGTCCTATAATATTTATTTATTTATTTAACAATGACCCGGACCCGGGTAAAATAACGCGCCGTTTTGTCTTTTACAGCACTAAATTAGTTCGATGAAACGGACTTACACCCCTTCTTTTCGGCAATAAAATGGATTTTCTACATTCCTTCAGAGAGTATATATTTAATAGAGCGGCTCAGTCCAAGAACTTTTTTAGTCCAAGTCTGAAGCACCATCTAAACGAGAGCAAACCAAAGTTACCGTATAATGTAGGGCAGAGAGCACAGCGCCATCTAATATTTGATAGCGTTACTATTATTACGGTATTACTACGGTAACTTTGGTTTGCTCTCGTTTAGATGCAGCTTCAAAAAATTCTTAAACTGTGGCGCGCTATTTAATACAATATATTAGATAGTATATCATAATCTCTGGTTACATTTAGTGTGCGGGTTAAAGCTATAATTTAACGACTATAAGAGATATATATGTGGTTATTTCTTTGGCATTTTTTACAGCACGTTGCAGCAAAATATTCGTGTTTTCAATAAATACCTCTTATACAAAAAAATACTCGTATATTTGAAGAATAGTTTTAGCAGATGTAAGACTATATTTTAACAATATTTTTTTGGCTTTTTAATATTGGCGAGGAAATGCGAATAAAATTTATTGGTAGGTAATATAAGAATTGAAATATAAATAGGTAAATAATAATAAAAATTACGTACAAATAAAACTTACATATTCTAAATAAAGACAAATAAAACTTACATATTCAAAAAAATACAACTCAAACTAAATCAATAAACTAAACAATAAAAATAAAATTTGGCTACTTATTACCTTGCCCCCAATTAATGCCATCAATCGTTTAATTTAGCACTGGTTTAGCTGCATATTTCTGGCAGAATCGCCCTGTTTTATACTACATACAGTCAAGTGCAAAAATACGTATCGAAAAAATCGTCTCATAAATATGGTACTACGCACTTATTACAACGCAATAAGATACTATGGGACATATTTTTGAGTAAGATGAGTACACTCATATTTTTTACACTTGACTGTACATTATATGTTCGGAACTGTTTTCCAAACACCAATTATAACCTCAGCTATCTCCCCTTTGTAGATTTCCCGTTAATACCAATGTTTTGTATTGTACTCGTACAGATAAAGTTTTAATCAGAGTCGGGGGACTACCAAATCATTCGCAGATGATATCTGTTGAATCGGTAGCTCTGTGGGATGCTTTGCCTAATTTGTGCCGTTTGGCCAGATGTGGCTAGACTATTTTAATGTACGGCTTTATGTACGTACCTTGGTTTGTTTTAATAGGCAAAATTTGATATTGCCAGTTAAACAATTTGCCGCTGCTAACTACTTAGCGTGGTCACTGATCAAACTCTAGGGATAATTAAATTAAATAAAAACACGTTTATTACCAAAACCACAGGAATTTACTACTAAACTAGCTAAGCGTAATGTATCTTATACTAAGTACTAATGGCGGCGCGTCCAAAATTCTCGTAGGCCGTCTCGAGCCAATTTGGCTTACCATTTCTTCGTGACATGTAGAAAAGGTGCTTAGCTTTTTGAAAAAATTAAATAGACAAGTCAGAGTGATAAGAGTTTTATGGACGCCTCGCCATTGCTAATGAACTAACTAGCTAAGTAAAAACTAGTCTTGTCTTAACATATGCTAGGAATGATACGCGGCGTTGATTTTCAGACTGGTCGTTTCGACAGGGTTTATCGTAGCACTACGAAACAATCCGTTATCGAATATAATTAAATAAATATGAATAAAATTAGTTATGTTTAATTATAAGGAAACATATAAATTTTAAGACGAATGAACTAGAAGAGAGAAGTACTTACCCACAATTAAACGTAGGAAGATTGCATATTTTGGACACCTATCTATACATATAATAAAGCTGAAGAGGGTCCAAAGTCTGTACATGGAATATATTCGAAAAAAAGTTGGCTGGGGATACTTAGAATCGATAACAGAACACGTTCCAACAATTTTTAGAATTTTTGTCTGTTTGTCTGTTTATCTGTTTATCTGTTTATCTGTTTGTCTGTTTATCTGTTTATCTGTTTGGCTTTTTATTTGACCGCGCATCACGTGAAAACGGCTGAACGGATTTTGATGAAATTTTGTATAGAAATAGTTTGTATCCCGGGAAAGGATAATAAATAGTTTTCATCCCGAAAATCAACCCTGGAAGGGGTGAAAAGGGGGTTGAAAGTTTGTATGGATAATTTTTAATAGAAATTAGTATGGGGATAATTTGAGTCCCGAGAAACGACAGAATAGTTTTCATCCCGAAAATAAACCCTTGTGAGGGTGAAAAGGGGGTTGAAAGTTTGTGTGAGGATTTTTTTACCGCTGAACTGATAAAGATGAAATTTGGTACTTATAGAGATAGTATGGGTCTCAAGAAAGGACAAAGGATAGTTTTCACCCCGAAGAAGGGGTGAAAAAGGGAGTTGGAAATTTGTATAGGGAATTATTAACCGCAGAATAGATTTAGATAAAATTTGGTATGGAGATAATTTGAGCTCTGGAAAAGGAAATAAAATAGTTTTATCTCAGAAATTATCCCTTAAGCGGATACAAAAGGGGTGGAAGTTTACATGGGGAAGAAACAACCAATAACCGCTGTACGTATTTAGATGAAATTTGGTATTGAAATAGTTTGTAATTTTTTGGTCAAGGTGATCATATTTATAACAAGCTACCCGTCGATGCTTTAAATTTACCTTTACCCGCTCTTAAGAAATATTTGAAAATGTCATTAATGTCAAAGGGTTATTGCAGGTTCGAGGACTATACGAGTATATGACGGACAAAGATGCATGGCCCAAACCAGAAACTACTACAAAATCATCTAACATTTATAGGACACCGTTTAGGTAGGAAAACATATCAAACGTTTTATGAAGCAGTCAGATTAGGATTTATTTTTCTTTATAATTAAACAATAGGTACTTCATCTGTCTCTCAAGCTGTTTTGGTGTCTTCTTGAAGAACTACGCATTATTTTGTATCTTTAAGATCTAATAATGTAATACTGTTTTGAAAAAAATAATAATCCCGTCGAGTTTCTTTTCGGTCATAATACTTCTCGGGCCAGAGGTGTAGGGTTAGAACCGGTGGTAATTTTGGAACGAAGTTCCTTATCGGACGAAATTTCCACAATTTCCAAAATTTCCACAATTTCCACAATTTCCACAATTTCCAAACTTTCCAAAATTTCCGAAATTTCCAAAATTTTCAAAATTTCCAAAATTTCCAAAATTAAAATTCAAAATTTCTAAAAAATACAAAACAAATTAAAACCACAAAAATTACGGAAATGTCAAAAATTAAATAACATAAATTCGTTCCAAGTTCCAAGTGTTCCACGACACTCACGTATTTTTTTTCTCTGACGTTCATTAGTGACGACCGCCGGCACGCCCCCCCCCCTCCCTTCCTCCCGACCGCCGGCACAATAAGGTTGGTCATGGCGGTGTAATATGGCGGTCATTCTAATGGTTTCCGAACACGTCATTTAGGATTTGTAAAACGTGTGTAGATAAAGCAGTGTATGCTTCTGTACGCAATTAGGCCTTATTACGTAACAGTTACATAAACTACTATTTATCTCCTTTTAGGGTTCCGTCCGTCTGTCTGTCCAACTGTCTGCGGTCTAGCTCAGTGACCATTCGCACTAGAAAGCTGAAATTTGGTATCAGTATGTGCATTAATCACGCCGCCAAAGTAATAGAATAAAATGGGTTGATTATTTTTTCAATGTTTTCAGTGTTTGTATTTGATTGAATAACATACTATTGTATTAGTGGAATGCCGCACTTTAAAAAAACATGTAAAATAATTATAATAGAATAAAACTTAAAAAAATATTTTTATTAGGGTACACGTCAAATAGGGGTGAATTTTTTTTTCGCTCCAAACCTATCGTGTTGGGTATTATTGAATAGGCCTTTTAAAAATAATGGAGGTCTTCTAATACATTTTCTGGATGAAACTGATAGTTTCGTAAATATTAGATCTGAAAATTCAGGCGTCTCCTCCATCTAACTTTTGAACCGTGGGTCCAAAAAAATAGAAAAGTGAGGCCTGATAAGAACTTTCAATAAAAACTATATTGAATAAAATCGGTTCAGCCATTTTTGAATTATCAGTCAAAAACGCATATTGAAAGGAAGTGCCGGATAGTAAAATGATGTAAGCGCCGCCAAATATCCCTTACTAAACGACCTTTTGAACGGATGTTTTGTAACAGGGCGGCAACTACGAAACTCCACGATTGAGTTAAATTTGCATGGGTCATGGACGCCCCAATTTCAACCGCGCTGCAACCGCGCCTGTTCTTACCTTTCATGCTTAGACTGATTTGATGGGAGGATCGATTTGGATGATATTTGCCGTGGACATAAACGTATAAATACAAAAGTGGTACTGTATGTCGTTTAAATCATGGCAAAAAAAATGTATAACGACAAAAAAAGTATTGATTTTCGAGTGTGGTTTCATTTAGTGGTAATTGTAAAAAAAAATATCAGTACTACTGTCCTCTAGCGTATCCATCTATAAACTTTACTTTCCGCCTCCAGGGTAGCGGGAGAGAAATTAGGGGTGAATTAGCCGCTTACTGACACAGACCGAATTCCACGCGGGCGGAGCCGCGGGCACAGCTAGTATAGACATAAAAAAATACGACCTAATAACAACTATAATAGAAGGGAAAATAGAGGGAAGGCGGGGAAAAGGAAGAAGGAAGGAGAACTGGTTCGATAACATCAAAAAATGGACAAACATTGAGGACGCGGCCACGCTCGCAAGACTGGCCGAGAATAGGAAAGACTTCGCAAAGGTGGCCACCGACGCCCGTTAGGGCATGGCAGAATAAGAAGAAGAATTATGAGGAAGTTGTGTGCGTGCAATTTATAAAGTTATTATTTGTAATAAAAGTGGTTACCTCGTTAATTTGTCAGCTAACTTGATATTCCGTAAACACTTTCTCTATTTGGTTACGTTTACGGGTTTAGGCACCTACATAACATGGTATATCCATGTATCTATACATATAATAAAGCTGAAGAGGGTCGAAAGTCTGTACATGGAAGATAATCGAAAAAAAGTTGGCTGGGGATACTTAGAATCGATAATAGAACACGTTCCGACAATTTTTAGAATTTTTGTCTGTTTATCTGTTTGTCTGTTTATCTGTTTGTCTGTTTATTTGACCGCGCATCACGTGAAAACGGCTGAACGGATTTTGATGAAATTTTGGGTAGAGATAGTTGGAGTCCCGGGAAAGGATAATAGATAGTTTTAATCCCGAAAATCAACCCTGGTGGGGGTGAAAATGGGTTTGAAAGTTTGTATGGAGAATTTTTAACCGCTGAAACGATTTAGATAGAAATGAGTATGGAGATAATTTGAGTCTCGAGAAACGTCATAGGATAGTTTTCAAACCCTTGTGGGGGGAATAGGGGGTTGGAAGTTGGTATGAGGAATTTTTTACCGCTGAACTGATTTAGATGAAAATTGATATAGATATATTATGGGTCTCAAGAAAGAACAAAGGATAGTTTCATCTTCAAAAAAGCCCCACCCCCCATTTTACTTTAGAACCGTAGGTCCAAAAAATTTGAAAAAAATAATGGTAGTGAAGCCTGAAAGGTACTTTCAATAAAAAACTATCTATCTATACATATAATAAAGCTGAAGAAGGTCGAAAGGCTGTACATGGAAGATAATCGAAAAAAGTTGGGTGGGGATACTTCGAATCGATAACAGAACACGTTGCCACAATTTTTAGAATTTTCGTCTGTTTATCTGTTTGTCTGTTTATTTGACCGCGCATCACGTGAAAGCGGCTGAACGGATTTTGATTAAATTTTGTATAGAGTTAATTTGAGACCCGGGAAAGGATAATATATTGTTTTAATCCCGAAAATCAACCCTGGTGGGGGTGAAAATGGGGTTGAAAGGTTGTATGGAGAATTTTTATCCGCTGAAACAATTTAGATAGACACGAGTATGGAGATAATTTGAGTCTCGAAAAACGTCATAGGATAGTTTTCAAACCCTTGTGGGGGTGAAAAGGGGGTTGGAAGTTGGTATGAGGATTTTTTTACCGCTGAACTGATTTAGATGAAAATTGGTATAGAGATAACGGGTCTCAAGAAAGAACAAAGGATAGTTTCATCTTCAAAAAATTTCAAAAATTTTAAAATTTCAAATATTTCAATAATTTCAAAAATACCAAAAATTTCAAAAATTTAGATAATTTCAAAAATTTCAAAACTTTCAAATATTTTAAAAATTTCAAAAACTTACAAATTAAAAAAAAAATCAAATATTTAAAAAATTTCAAAAAAATACAAAAAAAAACCACAAAATTTACGAAAAAGTCAAAAATGATATAAAATTAAATAACAACTTCGTTCCAACCGAGTGTTCCGCGACACTCACGTATTTTATTTTTCTCTGACGTTCATTAGTGCATTGTAATGTGCTTACATTGAAGAATAAATATCTTGATCTACACCAATATCATAAATCCTCTATTCGGCGTTCGGAAACCGTATGTAATTACCACCATTATTGCAACCAGTAACGTAACATCAGTGTATTATCTGTGGTAAAACGTATGAAAATTCATTACCTACGGTAACGTAATGACGGCCGGCTCAATAAGGTTGGTCATGGCGGTGTAATGGCGGTCATTCTAATAGTTTCAATGGATGTTTAATATGTGTGTAGGTAAAGCAGTGTATGCTTCTGTACATAATTAGGCCTTAACAGTTACATAAACTACTATTTATCTATTTTTAGGGTTCCGTAGTCAACTAGGAACCCTTGTAGTTTCGCCATGTCCGTCCGTCTGTCTGCGGTCTGGCTCAGTTACCGTTCATACTAGAAAGCTGAAATTTGGTGAGGCCTGATAAGAACTTTCAATAAAAACTATCTGTACTAATATTATAAATGGGAAAAAATGTGTGTGTTTGTTTGTTTGTCCGTCTTTCACGGCAAAACGGGGCGACGAATTGACGTGATTTTTTAAGTGGAGATAGTTGAAGGGATGGAGAGTGACATAGACTACTTTTTGTCTCTTTCTAACTCCCCACTTCCCTAAAATGGGGGGTGGAAGTTTGTATGGAGCATTACGGAGGGCAAAGGGGAACCGTGTTACCCCGAATTTAACGCGAGCGAAGCCGCGGGCAAAAGCTAGTTTAATTATATACCTGGTCTAGTTATTTACCCTTCCATCATCTCAGCTGCTGCAAATCTATCACTTACCCAAATGGTTCAAATTATACAGAACACGCCGGCTATCTGTAAACAATGTTAGCTCGGGATCAATTGTGCAGCCGGCTTGAGGTAAATACGCGAGACGTTGATCCTTGACGATATATCTACATCTGTGGGACTGTGATTCGAATCGATCAGTTACCCAAATGATTCAAATTATACGGAACAGGCCGACAATCTGTAAACTATGTTAACTACGATCAATTGTGCAGCTGGTCGGCTTGAGACAAACAACCTTTGATGCGGTTATTGAACATCTGTGGTTTATTTACAATTCCTATACTATACTTCAACTTGTGGAGTGGTGCCCAAGATGCAACACTAGAAAAAGTGGCCCACAAAAATACAGATGGTCCGAGACCTTAATAACATTGTATAGGAGGTGCCTGGATGAAAACGGCAAGGGACAGAATTAAATGGAAGGCTTTGGAGGAGGTCGACGTCAAAGGACGAGTTGAAGTTGTCGATGGAAGACCTAAAAAGTATATTTAAAATGTAATTTAAACTTCAATAATAAAGGCTATTTTTATTTTATTTTATTTATATATTTTTTTTTTTTTTTTATACCACGACGGTGGCAAACAAGCATACGGCCCGCCTGATGGTAAGCAGCTACCGTAACCTATGGACGCCTGCAACTCCAAAGGAGTCACATGCGCGTTGCCGACCCTTTACAAAAAGGAGGATTCACTGTGTTGACGACTAAAGGAACAAGGGTCCCTCATCGTCAACACACTGGGTCCTCTTTGAGCTCTTTGGCAACCTAACTCACCAGCAGGAACACAACACTATGAGTAGGGTCTAGTGCTATTTGGCTGTGGTTTTCTGTAAGGTGGAGGTACTTCCCCAGTCGGGCTCTGCTCCAGATTTGAGCGATGACATTCGCTGAACGTGCCCTACCACACTTAGCGAGATGCCATTCGCAGTGCCCATACCTCTCTTTATGGCGTAGTTTAAGGACATACCCAGGTCCGAAGTTATATACTTTAACTGTAGACAATAAGACGTCAAAATAGTTCAATTTACCTTATTTAACGGACAAATTGAATTTACCTCCTTTATGGTCTGTTTCACAATCTCCAGTTAAAGCATATCTGTCAGATAAATGTTTGCTGTCCTTTTCTTTTATATGACTGGAGTAAAGGATAGCAATAATTTTAGCTGGCAGATAAGTTTATCTGGAGATTGTGAAACAGGCCCTTAATGTTTTATTTAACACGTATGTTAACTGGTGTTAACTCTACAACATCTCAACTAGGTACTAAAGTACTATCCCTACCTTCAACGATGAAGGTTTTGTCTGTCAGTAGGTATATGTAGGTATGAAACAGTGTTCCACATGTATAGATGGGTATTATTTGGGCCGCTATTTTGCCATATAATTATCAAACTTATGTGCAAAAATATTTATATTGAAATTGAGAGAAAAACTCCTATCTCCTAATAACTATTACTTATCTTACTTTATAAAACAGAACTTTATCGTGTGAGACGTTAAGCACCAGGTGGCAAGCAGACTGTAAAATATAACGCATGTAACATCAAGAAAAAAACTGAATAACTTTAGATAATTAACAAAACACTTAAAATTTACTCACAGTTAACGACGGTAACGTCCAATTAACAAATTGGTGCACAAAGCACATTACCGGCCTAGGCAGAATTAGTTTGCCAGCATGAGGGCTCTTCCTTTATTCGGGCCCAGGATTTAATTCGCTAGTGCGTCCTTAATTGGATGCAGTTTAAACACGGCTTGTTTGCCGGCGGTTTATTTTTACTTGTTGCAGGATCTGCTAATGGAACAATTTACGTCTTTATTTCACGTGGATTTTTATTTTTCTTTATTAAATATTTTATGACGACCAGCGTTTAAAAATATTTTACGCTAAAGTTGTGACTCGTGACTACCTTTATTTATGACAGGCATTAAAGTTTGAACTTCGAAATTTTAAATTATTTATTCAACATTGTTGAACTTTCTATTATTCTTTGTTGATCAATTCATACTATCTGTGGCTGAGCATTGTAATACATACCTATCATTCTAGATTGTGAAACAGGCCATTATGGCCTGTTTCACAATCTCCAGTTAAAGCATATCTGTCAGATAAATGTTTGTTGTCCTTTTCTTTTATATGACTGGAGAAAAGGATAGCAATAATTTTAACTGGCACATAAGTTTATTTGGAGATTGTGAAACAGGCCCTATATCATATCATTTTGACATTTAATATAATATCGTCAGAGAAAGTACAAAACGTCATTTCGACATCGGCTTCACCACCCAAAATAAATTCGCAGTTAACATGTTTCATCTCATTATCTAGAAGGGTTGACACTTGATTATTCAAACACCCTACTTAGCACCCTGTACCACTTATCCAAGAAGGGTAAATAAAGTCCTTCGCAATTTAGTGGTTAAATTAACTTTGCAATTGAAGCCCTATTAATCTTTTCGTGGCTACTCCTTCGGTTGAAACGGTAACGAAGTGGCTAGCGGTGAAAACTAAATTAATTCTACGATGAATTTCTATTCGAAGTATTTCAAGTGTTTTTGTAAGAGATAATAAAATGAAGGCTTTAAAGATGGTTGACGTAAAATGTCAATAACAAAAATAAGGCATCCTAAAAAATTTATAAAATTCTGTTTCACAATTTCATGAATTTGACACATTATAATGTAACTAAAACAGAACCTCGTAGATATGGGACATTGAATGTAAACAAATACACTGTTTTTATTAAACACGCTATTTCGTTCCACGTAACATTGATTGAGTTATTGTGTCTCACTGTTTTGTTTATACTTGTCAATTTATTTTAAGCTTCTCCGTATGATAGCACGAGCTCCTATTTATTCCAGCTATAAATAACCGAACACGTGCGTCTTTGATCCGCCACTAACTGACACATTACTGCCGCGGTTTACCGAATCAATCATTACAAAAACGTGCTAAGGCCGTGTAAACAGTGTAACAATAGCCAGCAATTGTTCCGAAACCCCGTTGTTTAGTCGATTAACGCGCTCTTGTTGTTTCAGGCAGCCTGCCGATGTAAACACACGCCCGAAATGAGATGAGCATGCGCGTGGCTTGGGCCAGGTGGTACTGGATTGTAATCTTCACGACGTGCACCGCTAGAACTGCCAGTGACTGGCTCGACTGCGCCCGCTTCGCCGCCTGCGTTTGCAAGTGGTCATCCGGCAAGAAAACCGCCACCTGCGCCTCGAGCGACCTCCGCCGACCCCCACCGCTCTCATCTGACATCCAAGTACTAGACATACACGACAACCCAATCAGAAATCTCCCCGCCGAAGCCTTTGCTAATATTGACTTATTAAACCTGCAGAAAATCAACTTAAGAGCCACTAAACTTCGCTCGCTACATGCGGATGCGTTTCTGGAATTAAGAATTCTGATTGAAGTCGATTTGGCCGAAAACGACCTTTCCAATCTACCGAGGGATATATTCAGAGGCAACGAAAGACTCCGCTTGGTGGTTCTGACCAACAACCCTTTGACGACGTTAATTGCAGACCAGTTTCCGCCTTTGCCGCATCTGCGCATGCTTTTATTAGACGGTTGCCGGCTGCGGACGATACACAGAAACGCTTTACGGAATTTGAAATCTCTAGAGAAAATAGATTTACGTAGAAATCAGCTTACATTCCTTCGTTACAGTACGTTCTCACTGCCTACTTTGAAAACGATATCTTTGTCAGGCAATCCGTGGAGATGCGACTGCCGCTTACGTGAGTTTAAGGATTGGTTTTTATCGAGAAAATTAGATACGGAAGAGTTAGTTTGCGTGGAGCCTTCTACGAAGGCAGGGAACAAGTGGAGAAGTGTTTCTAACGAGAGCATGGTGTGCGCGCCCGAGGTGCGCTCCAGCACGTTGGTGGTGAGAGCTGAAGTCGGAATGGCCACTTCCTTCGGCTGCTGGGTTCACGGGATTCCAAAACCTCGAGTAACATGGTTATTTGACGGTGTAGATGTACATAACAGTAGTTTAGATTGTGATTTGGAAGAAACGCAGACGGATATAGAAGACGATGATTCAGATGAAAGAGTACTGGGTAGCGTAAGGTGGGTGAATGTTACACTGTTGAATGTGACTTCTAGTGCAGCAGGAGAATGGTCATGTGTAGCCCAAAGTAGTGCTGGAGAAGCAAGAGCGATAATAAGTCTTGTGTTACCACGCTCCCAAACTGCTACAGCAAGAACAGCTCCAGGCATTCCTCAACTTCTCGGTGTTGTTTTTGGAGCATTAGGTATCTTAGCGTCTTTGGGCTTTTTTGCGGCGGTCGCGTGCTGGAGATTAAGACGACGAACGGTCCCACCAAGCAGAAGCTTCACTGACCAAGAAAAGAGATTATTAGATGCATCAGTAGTCGTCAGTTGCGATCGTTCTATAGGCGACATGGCGTCTCCTTGTGACTTTGAACTAACAGAAAGATTAGACGATCAGCCTAGAGGCTGTGGCTTTGAGCCTGTACATATAACAATAGAAGGTACGCCGGGGGCCTTTCCTCCTCCGCCTGCAGAGTTTGCTGTCCCAGTTCCATACGGGAACATCTTTATATCGGTGCAAGTCGCAGGAAGAGTCGGCGAGCCAGGAAAATACCCTGATCTACTCAGCGGGGGAGCAACGTTGCCACGTAGAAATAGGACGTGCTGCACTGCGCCGGCATATGACAATATGGGACCCAGAGTAACCGCAACGGGGAGTTCTTCAACTTGGTCATTGCCTGGACCAAGCGCGGAGAATGGTGGAGTTGACAACACAGAAACCCCAGTTCTGACCTTACCTCCTCCGCCGCCTGAGTTTGTGTCCCTTTAGCCTCGGCCCCTGGTACTGGACGCTTCTGCCCTGAGGTGACTTGGTACCACACGAACTTTCGGTCAATTAGACTTTTCTCCAATTTCTTCATTATAAAGTGATTAAGTTTTGTAAATAGTTCTAATCGCTAAGTGGGAGATGTGTGACATCCTGTGAGATTTAAATACGTAAGGTTGTTATCACTATTGATGATGATGAATGTTATTTATCATTATTAGCTAGAGTAAATCTTGTTGCTCGTATGTTGGGATTTTATTGGAGTAAGAATCTAGTCTTTGCGTTGATTTCCTAGACATTATTTTAAAATACTTTTGCATATGTGTGTCTTCCCAACTTTTGTAAATATAATTCTTTATTACTTATAAACTTCCCAAACATAAGACTGACCCTTTTGTCTTGTTTTCGTCTATCTTTATATCTATAACGATGTATAAAGCTATACACTCCACTTAGACATACATGATAGCTTCTAAACAATTTCTTTGAGAGAAAATAATGTAAAAAATAAACAGATCACAAGCATAGTATGCAGTCGTTTTATTTTGAACTAATTACGTTATGAGATTTATAAAGCAAATTAACAAATTCAGTATAAGGCTCATGTAAGGGATACATACATATGTATCCCGATGGAAAAATAAATGTAGAAGAGCCCATGACACTAAACCTAGTTCGATAAGACTCCCAGGTGACATATGTATATAATTAGTTACATCTTTATTATAGACGGGGGCCAAAAATTTTTCCCTTGCATTAAATCCTACACTTCTGGAAGCTTTTTCTAGTTATTAAGTAGGGTAGTCAGATTCCCACTACACATTTTTCCCCAGTGACGTGATTGTGCATTTCAGGAAATCGAAAACATTCTAGACAACGTCTGGAACACTACATTGACTAAATCCTACACTGGAGATCTAGCACTATTGTATTTGTTTAAATAAGTGATGACTAACTTAAAGATTTGCCGAATTGTTTCTCTGAGCTTTCGTCTATAAGCTTCATTAAGTGACATTTTTTCTTTATATTTATAAAAAAGTGACTTAGAAATTCGAACACAATTCGAAAATTTGGTAGTATGGTACTAATACAGATCTAAGTGTTACAGTAATTTTTCACCACGGTGACATGTTTACATCTATTTATTATGACATTTTTTTAGTTTTTTTGGCGAATATGATCACTTTATACGAACCTACACTTGTGAATATTTTTCCCTTAAGTTATCTATTTATTTAACATACATATTAAAAAAAATATCGTAAATATACTAAGTGCTTTACGAGCAATCGAAATAAACGACTTATAATTTAAGGTTCATATTTTAAAACTCCCGCCTCCGCGGCAAGGTTACTACGTAGCACAGATTACTTACCTACTTGTATTAGATAGAGCAAATCAGAAGACTCGCAAGTACTACAGGTTGGTAAAGAGATATTTTATTTCAACTTTTTTCTATATTTCTGATTTCCGATATTGAAATGTCATTATGTTTGCCCCAGTCAGTCATTTCAGAACAGATCATATTGTGGTTTTAGGTTCGATTTAGATAAATGCAATCGAACTGTTATTTTCGTACCTGGGAAGCACACTCATTGCATTGGACAAACGTCGGTCAATATAAAGGACGATGCACCAAGAGAATTTATTTGCTTTACGCAAATAAAATATCAACAAAATCGAGTTTATGAGTTGAATCATTCAATTGGATTGTTATAAATTTTGTATAGGATAGAAGCGAGTGACGCCATTCTCAGCTCTGAATTTAGTGGTCACGTCATGAGAAACTTCATAATGCGTATTGAACACACTTATTTATTTATTTATTAACATTCAAAACAGTTACACAGCATTACAGTAAATCCAAGGCAGTAATGCTAGGTCGATTCCTAAATCGATGATATGATGCCTACATCATAATGCGTAGTCTTGTGACCAGTAATCTGTTCGCAGACTTCATGTGACTATCTTGTAAGCTATGAATGAATAGGAGAGCTATACCTGCTATTTATGCTTCTTTGCTAGTATACCCATCGGTTTGTTTTGATGTTTTCGGTTTATTGCGTTTGTTTTTTTGGTGGTTACGGCGCTGAAAGACTAATAATAAAACTGGCCAAGTTCGTGTCGGACCACGCATAATGGAGGGTTCCGTAGCTTTAATGGAATAAGAACCAGACTAATGCCAAAAGGTCGTATCTGATGCCTATGGAAGAAGTTTATTTGGAAATAACTCAAAAATGGCTAAACCGATAATGTTCAAAACAATTTTCTTAGAAAGTATATGCTAACGCGCATCTTCTTAATTTTTTTCATATTTTTGAACTTACGGTTTAAAAGTTACAGGGGGAGACGCTATTTTTTCGAGTTTCGAAGCGATTATTTCTGAAACTTTTCACTTAATCATAAAATGTTCAAAGAAACCTCAATGTTATTTTTAAAGACCTATCGATATGCAACATGTTGATATTTGTTTTTTTTGTTTTGTTACATGTATGGAGCGCCCCCCCTAAAAATTTTTTTTCTGCAATTTAACTACACAACTATATAGCGGCATACAAAATACACCTTATGTCTGAATTTTATTAAGATACGTCTTATAGTTTTCGAGTAAAACGGCTGTGACATACGGACGGACGGACAGATGAACATGACGAAACTATAAGGGTTCCGTTTTTGCCATTTTGGCTATGGAACCCTAAAAATGGATTGTACAGTCGACTATAAAAATCAAAGCTGTATCTACTTTTTCACCTTAATCCGTTGTAATAAGGTTCAAAAGTGGATACATATCTTTGTAGTCGACTGTATAATATCACAGCTATCACTTAATAAAAATGGATGTGAATAGTATACATATCAATTATATAATCTATACAGTCATCTAACTTCAAAGAACCTATTTGTTTCTCGTCTCTGCCGAAGGTTCAGGGTTGTAAAAAATGTTGACAAGTTTTATTTATTCTTATTCTTATTTGGTTTTGAAATTGACATACAATTAATAAAATAATTTTGTCCAGGGTTTGAATTCGAAAAAGTAGCGGCATCCTGAAATTATGTGATTATCATCAATACAAAAGGCCGTAATATTATTTTGTTCTGTCTATTTTTGATCACTTTGAAAATCGATATCTGAGGATCCGCACGGCTAATACGAATCTAACATCAAAATTGTAAAACGGCGACCATTTTAAATTTTGTACAATTTAATCCAATCATGTCGAAAATCGATTTCTGAGAATCCAAGAGACCTTTTAATGCATGCTTTAAATAAAGCTTTTGCTGCATTTAATAAGCAGACAAACTACGAAGTGTCCAATCTGCAAATTACTACTTTGTAGCTTCAGTAGTTTCGGCCTCGCTTTAATCAAAAGTATTCAACGCCGTTTCAACTCCTCTGGGGTGGAATTTTGAAAAACACTAAAATTACTTTTTTTTTACTTTTAAGCGATTAGCCTACAAACGAACATTTAAGTCAGTCACGAAAAAAAGCTACAGATTTTCAACCCATTTTTAACACTGTAGGGGTTGAATTTCAAAAAACTGATATTTCTTTTATTATTTTTAATCATCAGCGACCGTACGAATTTTTAAGTCCCTATATAAAAAAAATCCTACCCATACAAACTTTTAACCCACTTTTTACCCCCTTAGCCATTGATTTATTCGAAATCACCTCTTAGTATATACAAATTATACATGTAACCTGGTTTAACATTTTCATCTCTTTAGCTGCAGTGGTTTCGGTGTTTACAATGATGTCAGGACAAAAGCATTTAAAGATAGACTAGCTTTCCGCCCGCGACTTCGTCCACTTATAATGCGGCTACCTACTCATACACAGTTTCATCTTTATAAAATGTGTGGTTTGGTATTATTTATTATTCTGTATATTATTTAGTATTCTGGTATTAGAATATTTTTTTGTATATAATAATTATCATACAACTTACTTTTAAGCCATATACATATATTCTTCATACAAATCGTCAACGTTTTTTAACCCCCTTAAGGGATGAATATCAAAACACGCTGAAATTGCTTTTCTTATTTTTTAATAAGTATCTACTTAATAAAATATATAAAATATATTAAAATAATATATAAAATAGGTACAAAGTAGTCAATCTGCAAATTACAACTAGCTAGCTTCAGCAATTTCGGCCTCGTTTTAGTACAAACTTTTCAACCTTGTTTTAACTCATCTAGGGTGGAATTTTGAAAAACACTGAAATTAGTTTTTTTTTGTTTTGAAGTGCTTACAAATGAACTTTCGAGTCTGTCACAAAAAAGTAGGTATCTATATCAACTTTCAACCCCTTTTTAACCCCGTTTGCGGGGTTGAATGAAAAAAAAAAACGCTAAAATTACTTTCATTATTTTTAATGTATTAAATGTACGAAGTTGCATGCCTTGAACTTAAAATTTTAATCCCTACCCATACAAATTTTTAACTCTTCGTTTTTACTCCCTTAGGGGTTTAATTTTTCAAATTTGTTTCGTATTACTTGTATACATTATAAATGAAAATTATAACTTTCTAGCTTCAGTAGTTTCGGCCTGGCTACAATCCAAATTTTCAACCCCGTTTCAACTCCTTTGGGGTGGAGTTTTAAAAAACGCTGAAATTATTTTTTTGTTTGGAGCTGAGTAGCCTACAAACGAACTTTCAAGTCTCTCACAATTTTTTTTTTAATATTTCGTTACAAATTTTCAACCCCTTTTTAGTCCCGTTAGAAGTTATATACCAGAAAACGCTGGAATGACTTTTATTATTTTTTAATTAGCAACAAACGTACGAAGTTTCAAGTTTCTAACTTAAATTTTTAAATCCTAACCGCGTACAAACGCTTAACCCCGTTTTTAACCCCTTAGGGCTTGAATTTTTCAAAATCGATCCTTATTACTTGTACAAATTAAAAATGTAACCTTATCTGCAAATTTCAACTTTCCAGCTTCAGTAGTTTCGGCTCTGCGTGGATCATTCAGTCAGTCAGTCAGGACATAGGCATTTATATAAATATAAATTAAAATAATATTAAGAATTATATTTTATCAGTGTGATTTAAAAAATTGTGTAATACTAATAAATAAAATGAGCCCATTATTTATTCCACCATGATTATTACTTCTAAGTAAGCAACTAAGCACCATAGGCTATGCCCTTCTGCGCTTCTTAGATACCTACACGGTCAATGACCTTAGGTGCACTAATCGTATCGGCCGCCGCACGTCTTATGTGTTGTAGTTTCCGCGCCGCGCCCCGCTCCAATTATGTTTATTTTTTGATTACTAATTTTACAATTCCTGAAAATGCTCACTATATCTACTGGTGAAATTTTGATATTATGTAAAATATTATTAAAGCTGAAAGGAGCATCAAAATCATGAGTGTAGAATTAATGCGCGTGTTCGAAAATCATTTAAAATAATTTAAGAAATAGTAATAATACAGTCACCGCTGTAAAAAAAAATTTAAACGAAGCGTAATAATTGTCTCGACAATATAGTGAAAAATCACCATTTGTATAATTAGTGTTTGATTATAATTGAATTTTTTAAACATTTTTATTATTTCAAATGTATTCTCAACTTGACAGGTGGTGAATATTTCAAATACTGTTTTAAATATTCAGGTAGTCCCTTGGATTAAAAATCTCTAGTGTAGGATTTAATGTTTGTGGTAAATAAACATTAAAATTTTCAAAATTTTTTTTTTAAGAAAGCACAATGTATTTTTTGGGAAAAACTTAATACATCTTTTCAATAAATGTTGTTTTACCAGATCCCAAGGACAAAATAGTGTAGGATTAAATGTGATCTCCTCGAACAACTTAAAGTTTAGTGACGGGACTATTAAGGGAACTCGAAATGGCGATGCTGCAATGTAAAAAATTTGCTATTTCAAAAAGATAGGAGCGAGGTTTAAGCATACATCTACCCTATGACGCTGCTGCCACTGATATGGTCAAGCACTTGGGCTTGCAGCACTGCATTATCGTATAGCCCTACCCCTCCCCAGCCCAAAACCTGATCTTTTACTTTAATGATATATATGTCATCTAGGAGTATTATCGAACTAGGTTTAGTGTCGTGGGCTGTTATACCATAAGTATAATTTTTGATTAAGTACAATTTTTTGAACATAGATATAAATATATCAAATGACATATTATTGCGCTATGGCTATTTCACTAAGCGACCCCGAGCGATATCGCTTGGATTTTGACACTGTCGGCGAGCGAGTGAAACAAGCGTATGAGCTCCTTTGTCTGGGCCACGATTCGACATGGCATAACTGACAGTCGCCTGCGAGACAACTATGATATCACACTTTTGTGGCAGTTGAAATTTGGGGTGGAATCACTCAAGATTGATATGGTGGCCATAGCCATAGACAAAACGCTCTAGCAAGACCTACTGACAGCTTGACAGTTAGGTGTGGACAAGTGTATACAGATGGATATCACTCTATCCACTAGCGATACAAGTGTGACATCCACGTCTCACAGTTTGGCATGTCGAATTGGGGCCCAGGTTTACGATAAGCGCACTGAATAGCAAATTGGAGCGTTTTTTTGTGCACGAGACTTAAAACGCTCGGAGCGTTTTATTCATGAAGGAGTCATATTTAAGTAATACTGTTATTAACTGCCAACTTAGAACATTTTTATTGCTACAATATTTCAACGCAACAAACAAACTAAAGTGCATCCATCAACAGGCCTTAAAATAAGTCAATTTATACAAGAGCAAGGACAACTACAAAACCATGATGTTATCAATCAGTAATCAAATCAATATTCTATCACAGTTTGGTTACTCTATCAAAATCTGTTGGCAACTTGATACTCGTGAAGTCCTACTACGCATAAAAGTCGTAACTGCCATTGATGGCTCATTCAATATCTATATCGTAATTGCTCGCAATAAAGTCCAAATTCAAACTGATTTCCCATTGTACTTGCGGTTCTTATGTGTGGGGCAGCAAAGACACCGTCGTGAAACAAAGGAATTCCTATTAAGTCGGACGCCGTCGTGAATCAATTAACCATATCAGCGTAGTTTGTCAGACAATGGCTTGTCATAGGTAGCTATACGAAAATAGTCATGTAGTGTTAGATATATAAGGAGTCCATAATGTATGTTAAATCTGCTCCTCATCTTACTCCGCTGTTATTATTAAGTCTAATTAGATGGGCGCAATGCAAAAAGGCGATCAAATCAAAAGTAAGTACGAGTAATACATCAAGAAATGTAGGTAAGTAACACTATAAGTACCTATGTACTATCGGGTTCAGAATTGCATGGCCAATTTATGAATGAATTCATTGATAAATCGACCATGCAAAACCTGATGGTACATAGACAGAGTCATATTATGTAAGTAAGATCACATAGTTCCTATGGCCACGGATATTATGCTTTATTAATTATTATTACTAAATTATTTATCTATGTTATAAATATTAACATCGTCACTTGTCTTAAAAGTACACGGACTTGAGATTCCAGCTTAATCGGATCTCAAATTTCGTAGCTCCGGTAAGAAAATATATAATATATCTTTAATAGATCAAACATTTAGGAAAACCGCGAAACGGCTGAGCCGCTTTGATAAAATATGTCTAAGATCACTCGCTAAAACCTGATTTCAAATTTAAATAAAACGCATTTAAATCTTTATGGTTGTTGTAATTAAAAGGATTAATCGCGTGTTAGCACTTATTTTAAAATCTCCCAACGTTTCAAGCTCTTAACACGCGATTAATCATTTTAATTACAACAACCATAATGAATAATCATCGCGGCCACAGATACTGATTTAAATGCAATATGGTCTAATATTGCATTTAAATCGGTTAAACCGTTTCAGTGCTATGGTACCACAGACACAGAGAGACAAACATAGCGGTCAAGCTTATAACACCCCTCGTTTTGCTTCGGGGGTTAATAATTCAACCTCTAAGCTGAAAACGGGGTCAAATGTTTTAACGACTTTTACGTGGACGAAGTAGTAAGCGGAGCCGAGTATTTGTGACACTTTTTCGGAAAAGGTAAGATGAGGAAGCCGCTTATTTTATATAAATTCACTATTGTATTTAAACAATAAAAGCTTAAGCGCTAAATGTTACCCGTTTTTCTAGACTATCAAAGTTATTAATAATATTTTCTGTGAGCAAAAAATTGTGCTTCGTTACAGAGAAATAGAGCTCACAGAAGCGCCTTTTGTTCACACTAATAGACAGCACTTAGCACTGAATCTGGACTGAAATTAGATATGATACTAAAAACCTGGCTAGTTGTCGATTTCAAGCTTTTTAGCAAGATTTTATTTAACTTCCAGTATTTGTCAGTTAGTTTGTTGTTTAGGTAAAATCTTGCAAGTCAGATTTAAATCAGTTCCTAATGTCTTGGATGATAATACAATATTTTGGTACTTGCTGGTCTGATGATGGAGATCGAAGATGGTCATTTAAAACTCTGTGGTAAAACAATTGAGGCTTCTTGAGTTTTGTTTTGTTGGCATCATCTCCTTTATAATTCAAAACATTCACAAAAACTTTATTCGCTTTAAGAGTTTATTAATAAGAAACGATTTCGAGTAATATGTATTTGAAAGCCAAAACGCATGTTCCTGACTAACCGGAGTTTCAATTTCGGGCTTCAACAAAACCTACATCAAAATATTCAAATTGACTAAACAGCCCCCAGTGTACTTCCAGGTATATAGCAAAAAGGGCTTTAGTGACATAGAAATTCAAGGGTCTTAGTACTTTTTGTGTAAACAGGATTATTGCAACTCTGCTTAACTGAATTCTGAGCGAGTCACCTTGTGACCTGGTTAATAATAAACTAGGATTTGCTAGTTCAGTCACTGTAGCTGATGCAAGTGTTTACATATCTACATTATGTTACCTATGAGTAAAGTTGTTATTTAGGTAAGTACATTAACATAAATAACCAGCTATCGCCCGCGAGTTCGTCCGTGTGTAATTCATTAAGAAATTTAAACTCCTTTTAACCCTCGTAGGGGTTGAAATTCCAAAATTATTTTTGACATTTATTCTAAATTTTTAGCTTCTAATTTCAACGGCTGTGCGTTGTCTTCGTCGTTGTCAGTCTTTGTAACATGATAGTTTTATATATTTAAATTATTAATTTTAGGTGTGGGAGATACCACTAAACGAGACTATTCGACCCTGACACAAAACAGAGCGTAAATGAACAAAAGAAGTCCAAAAAGAGGAATTATCTTCTTAAAAAATCTTCTTCTTTTGTTTATATTAATAAACAAAACTATAACTAACTTTTACACACAACAGTATCGCAATAGTACATTGTTGCCGAGGGATGGAAAGAAAGGCATTTTCTGACGAGGTACCTAGATGCCAGGCCTCGGCAGGTTCGAGTAGGAAAATGCCTGTTTCCATTGAGGTATACATAGTGCTTTTCTCAAATTATGTGAGGAAATCAAACAAATTAAATTTCAACTATAAGTAATAAAATGAGTTAAGTGACAGGTACAAAACAAAAAATAAGGCATATTATAAGTTAATGTTAAATGTTATATAAGACATTCCGGGGCAATTTGTGAACGAAAAGTTTATTGTTTTTCCCGGAACACTTATATTTCTAGCATTTTGGCTGTCCTTCCACAGCATGAACGTGTCGTAAGTCCTGTTATATTTGTCCCGCGACTTAGCAGGAAGCAAGTTATTCATCATTAAGCTTGCTTCTTCTTTCAAATGTGGCGGTGTGCCGTCTATTTCCATCTCACTTTCGTCATTGGAGCTCATACTGTTTACTATTTTAATTAATTTTAAAGAAAACGATGACTTATTTCACAACAAATTGCCGCCTTTTATTCTGCGTATTTTTTTTAAATCTTTTACCACAGATACTAATCGTCCGATACGCGCATGCGCCCGTGCGCGCGCATCTAGAATCGCGACATCGTGTTTGCGATTATTTTGACATTTGTCTGGTTGAACGAAGGTTTCACTTGGCAGAATGAAACATTCCTTAGTCATTAATTTGCAATCGTAGGATTTAAAAATTTAACGCAGCGGAATTTCATAGTCATTTTCATACAGTCATTTTATTCCTAGGAGTAAAATGATTCTATGGAAACTCTTTTTTTTCCGGTGCGTTTTTACTTTTTAAATTTGAAAAGAATAAAATTGAGCACTTTGCGTTTTCAATTTACGAACAAAATGCGACCATTTCCGAGCATGTTTGAGAAAAATACATTATACGCATATCTAGTTTGTCTGTTTCCGTATCTAAGAGTTCTCGGCTTCTTGGAGCTAACATTATAGACGGAGAGCTGGCCACGTCAAATATGACACAATAATGAGAGCAACGACACCCCTGTAGTTAATTTGCTATACTATGCTTATTTCTAGATCCGGACATCTGACAGCTGTAAAGTGGTGGAGGTCAAAGAATGCAAATAACTTGAAGAAAATAAATCCTAGAGTTCTGGGTTTAACGCAATATTATGGAAAATTATGTAATTAATTAGGTTATATCATATCCAGAAGGTTCTGTTGGGGGAAAGTAGTGCCAAATGATGTAAAACGCAATTTTTAGTTAGTCGCCTACTGTTTTTGTTTCCGCAAAAATAGACAATGGTTTTTAACCTAACGCTAAAATATAGGCCCTGTCCTCTATAAATGACACAACTTTGGCATTTTTTATCTATTTTGGTATTATTTTTTACCAACTTAAAAACTTTGTTGGTCTGTCACTCTGACCTCCACCCATTAAAAGCTGCCAGATGTCCGGATCTAGCAATAAGGATGGTAAAGCAGTCTAACTAGACAGATTTCATTGTTCTCATTATTGTGTCACATCTGACGTGGCCAGCTCTTAGACCATTACCATTTAGTTTATATTTCTTTTGTTTTTACGCCAGTACCAAACAAGTAGTTATTAAAATAGTATGGATGATAAATGTGTGTAGTGGTCTAGAAACGCTCATTGAGCTTGTTTCTGTTTGGAGACGTGATATAGAAGGTACCAAAGGTAAGTATCATATTGGAATGGTATACCTACTTCTGCGAACGCTCCGGCGACTGTGGAATATAACTGACAGTCGATTGCGAGACAACTATGATATCACACTTTTGTGGCAGTTGAAATTTGGGGTGGAATCACTCAAGAGTGATATCTAAAATGGTGGCCATAGCCATAGACAAAACGCTCTAGTGAGATCTACTGACAGATTGACAGTTAGGTGTGGACATGTGTGGACAGATGGATATCACTCTATCCACTAATGATACAAGTGTGACATCCACGTCTCACAGTTCGGCATGTCGAATCGCGGCTCTGAGCTCAATGGAAGTTTAACGGATAGTTTGTACACAAAAAGTGCTTATTTTATGAGATATAAGCGAAATACGCGAAAAAGTCCCACTATTATGAGGTCTTTGCCCCCCCCCCCCCCCCCCCCCCTCCATGTTAGCACACGGTCCTCGAGGTCAAAAATTCAGGGGACCCTTCCTAGTATTCCCCCAAACAACCCGTTAAAGTTCTGTTGAGTTCAGATTACTTTCGAAGTGAAATGTACTTAGCTGCTGGGCTACTTCCTGGGAAAAAGAGTTTACAGAAAATTTTGGTGTACTTATAGAGGTTTTTAAAGGGACGGAAGTAACATCTAGGCCAAATTAAGGTGTATAAAGAGAGGACGCTGCCACGCGCAATTTTTAATTACATAGTGTGTGTAGTATATTAACCAAGTGTGGTTATATGTATGTGTCCATGATTTTAAGTTTATTTTGTAATTGGATCATTTATTCGCACCATAAAACATATTTCTCTTCTTCAAGTACTTCACTGCTTAGTATTGTGATTACGCATAATTATATACCTATACTAATGGTATCTCTTTCATCTCTCCTTATTGATTGGTTGCTGGAAATCACATTTATACTGGCTCTTTTGAGGCGATATGCTTAGAAGCTGAACTTGAATAAAACGGGCTACACAGTCCACACATAAACGTCAAAATCTCAACCTTATCACAATGGATTAAGGTCCAAATGGACCCTTAGATAAGTGTTTACGTGGCGAGAGGACAACGCACTGCGGTAAACAAATTTTATGTATCGGCTTTCGGAAGACTAGCTGAGCAACTAGGACTTTATGAAATGGGCTCTTTTGCCTATACATAGTCTAGATTAGTGATGGGTCGTTACCAGTACTAAAAGCAGAAACAAACATTCCCAGTAATGCTACCAGTAACATTACTCTCGATCGGTTACAAAGGGTAATATTGATATATTAACGATACCACAATGCTTAGAAAAAATGGAAAAGTAGAAAAATCCACTGCCTCAGGCGAGACTCGAACTTGCGACTCTGGGATACATGCCCATCGCTCTGACCAACTGAGCTACTGAGACACACCTGATGGCTGCGAATTTCTCCACTATATCCCATATGCGTCTTAGCATTGAGGTATCGTTAGCAGACGTTCTGCTTAATACAAAAATTAATTGTAGTATGGGGTAGCGCATTGTTATCGGTGAATTCTCAATACAACTTGGGACTCCGATGGCCGGTTGAGAAGTGTAAGACTTCTTCGGCAGATGTCGCTAGGCGTCCCCCTAAGACGCATATGGGATATAGTGGAGAAATTCGCAGCCATCAGGTGTGTCTCAGTAGCTCAGTTGGTCAGAGCGATGGGCATGTATCCCAGAGTCGCGAGTTCGAGTCTCGCCTGAGGCAGTGGATTTTTCTACTTTTCCATTTTTTCTAAGCATTGTGGTATCGTTAGCAGACGCTCTGCTTAATACAAAAATTAAACTACTATTATAAATTGATAATGATTTATTAGGTACAGGATAAAACTTAAATAAACTATGTAAATAAACTAAAATTAACTTACTTAAAAATACTAAAAACTAAAAATCTATCTCTAAAATGGGCCCCTGTGGCATCGTGCCGAGGATGCTGGCAGCATTTCCTCGCTGAACCGCAATACTAAGGCGTTGGGCGAGGAAGCTGCCAGCTCTTTTATCCCCGGTTTTGTCGACTAACCGTTTAGCCAACTCTCTGTAAAAATTTTGTGCTGCTGGGCCCCACGGACCAAGAGTCTCGACTCCAAAAGCAACAACAACTACTATTATTGCTTCGCCAAGCTGTATAACAGTTTGTTGGCGAAAAGGAGTATCCTATATCATTATCTTATACGTGACTATGTATGTTATGAGTACTCGTACCTTACTAACTACTAGTCGTTCGTCTGGACGACCGCGGCTTAGCCAAGTAATCGATAGTACTAGAAAACTGAAATTTGGTATGAATATGTATAATAATTACGCCAACAAAATAGTAAAATATAAAATTATATTTTTTTTGGTACCTCCCCTGCCCATGAAATGGGGGCAATTTTTATTTCGCTTCATCCCAATTGTATGGGGTGTCGTTAAATACGTCTTTAAACAAGAAAAAGGGCCTTAAATTTTTTTTTCACAGGCTTAATATTTTCGGAAATAATGGCTTAAATAGTATAAAAAAATGTTCCGCGCCTTTAAACTTGGGCTCCAAAAAATATGATAAAAATCATGCAAGTTAAGCTTAATGAGTACTTTCAATAACGTGGATTTTTTTTTTCACATGAGTTATAAATTTCGAATGTTACCTCGTTTTGGGAATGTTACTGGAAACTTACTGGTAGCGGAAACATTACTGCGGCCCATCTCTAGTCTAAATAGTATAAGAGTATGTTTGATAAAGTGTAGGTACATTACATTTGGGTATTTTATGAGCTCTGCTGAAATTTTGCTCAAGGGCAAGGGCGATGTATGTAAGGCTGGGCTGACGTTGTATATAACAAAAATCGTGTTCTTCCAAAAAATGAAGTCGCAGGCAAAAGCTAGTTATCATAACAAATGCCTACTAAAGCTACAGATATCACTATAACCTTACTCGCCGATCTCACGGTTCACAACTTTTGAATTAATCGCAAATAAATTAAATCTGAGCCAAATTGGATTCCATTCATTTAGAGTGTTCGAGGAGCAAATCGTACGTTTCAGAAGCATAGATTATTGCTACTACTGTAGAGTTACCATCAATCTAGCATATAATCAGGAAAGTCTTGGTAGTGACCTTTTGAAAGTTCCCAATGATTGATTAAATAAATTATATTTGTTAATATTATAATCATATCACTACATAGTATAAAACAGAGTCGCTTTCCGCTGTCTGTCGCTATGTATGCTGAGATCTTTAAAACTACGAAACGGATTTTAATGCGGTTTTTAATAGATAGAGATTCAAGAGGAATGTTTATATATACATATAATACATGCATAATATAGCAGATAAACACTGATAATTTTAGAGGTTTCTTATGTGATGTCGTAAATAAATACATTTTTTTCCCCACCAGGCATCCGAAACAGTTCTTAGAAAACTCATTATATTGTGTAAGGTATTCTCGTAAAAATTTAAACTAGTTTTTCAATGTACATCTCACTCTTTTGCGTTGTGAGGCAATATAAGGCAAATACCTCTCCTAGAAATTTAGACAATGACCGGTACTAGTATCTTTTTAATAATAAAAAATCTTTACCCTATAATTCTTGCCAATAACGATACACACTTTTATTTAGATAAATAAATTATAGGCAACTTTGTTCCATAGCTTTTTGTTAGGTTGCTCGCTAGTCTAAAGCGTAAAACAACATGTGGCGTGGCGGCCATGACCCGGACAACCGGTTGATTTAGCCAAAGAGTGGTTACACGCATTTTGATAATAATTCTTCATTAACTGCACATTTTTTTGCTAGATAACCGCGCAACAAAATAAATAAGCTATCAATATTACGCACTGAACTACATAAATTAACAAAAAAGGCTATTAGCAAGACGACGAGGTATATGTAAAGATCATTCCGATTACCTACTCAATCAGTAGTACAAAGACAAAAAATACGTATATAACTAAACAAATAATTTTATAGAGATTAAGCGTATAAATAAAGATTTATTTCGTAATTTATCCCAAAAAGTCTTTAAAAAAATCTGACGCCTGGTAACCCAATCAAAAGTTAAAACAACCCTTAATAAATCGTTATCCCGTTCGAGATCGACCCATTTTCTGGATGACCGATTTCGGCTTGTTTATTATTTTATATTATTTCAACCCCTTTGTTGCTACGGAAATGGATTGAATTTTCCTTGTCTATTTTTGAGCAATTAATGATGAAACAATTAAAGGTAGCGAGGACGTTGTTTCGTGCAAACTCTTGGCTTGATTTATTATTATTATTTATTATGCCCTCTTATATGTTTTACATTACCTGGTTAAAGCATAAAGTTAAGTTTATTTATACATTATTATTTTTATGGAATTGCTCTGCTATTGCTCTAGCTAAACATACTCTTGCTTAAAAATATGTACGAAAATTAAATTAACGGTTCCACATAAATATTCCTAAGACAACTTATTTTTCATCGCATTTATATATTTTATGTACTACTTTAACATAATTGTAATCAATAAAAATCTAACTTGTTTCACCTCTCCAAGCAAAAATTGCGAAACAGCTGTTAGATTATGATGAATGATTTATAAATGACATAGGAAATTAAAAAAGTATTCCACTTATGCAGTTTAAAAAGAAACGATCTTTCAAATTATGTAAACAAATTAATAAAAATTTTGTTAGTTACAACCCGCTAAATGTAGGCAGTCACAGCTTTGGACGCTTGCAACATGCCCTGACCCTTTATATTACCCAATTAGGAACATGCATGATTTTTTTGGAAGACGTCATTCGATTCTATTTCCCTGTAGATTCAAATGTCTCTAATAAACCTACTATCTATGATAGCCCTGAAACGTCAAAAATGTGAAAATACGTTAGGCGTCTGCGCCGCGCGTCCAAACGCCCCATACAAAGTGTGAGGAAATTGTGACGTCACCGACCACAGTTGCAGAAAACTGTTTGGAAGGATCAAGTTTTTGGGAGATTTTTGTAATTTTAGGCACGAAAAAACGCGTAGTTGTCGTACATTTTTTTTCTTGTTAGAACATAAGTAATCGAACTGAAGTTTCGAAAATACATTTGAGGTATTAAAAAAAATGCCTAAAATTTTAAGTTTTTAAACCGCAATATCTTTAAAAAACTGTTAAAAATTATTACGGATTTCCACATATTTATAATAATTTGGGGTTGTTGAACGTGTTTATGGAACAAATTCAATGAAATATTTTTCATGCATGTTCTCTATTGCCGATTGAACTTGAACTTTATCAACCGACTTCAAGATTTCGAAGGAGGAGGTTATCAGTTCGTCGGGTTCTGTGTTTTTGCTATTTTTATTTTTATGTATGTTCACCGATTATACGAAGACGGCTGGACTGATTTGGAAAATATTTTTTTTTGTTTTAAAGAGTATACTTCACAGTTAGTCCCATTGTAACCAGGTCAGGATCTGATGATGGGATCCTGGAGATATCGAGGGAACTCTCCAACTATTATAGGCACACAAATAGTCATTTTATTTTTACAGCAGCTCGAATATTTGCTTTTGGTGGATGCTAAGTGAAGTCAGTTCTTTTTTGTTTAAAATTGTTTTAACCAACAAAATCACCACCAATAGGTATACGAAGTTACAAAGGGGATTTCACACAAATGTACTTGAGCCCTATTCTACTTGTAACACATTGAACGTTATCGTGACATGTCCACGAAATAAGAAAGGCATTAGCCATGCCGCAATGCGTACGTCTGGGACGTTCCCGTGTTACAAATGCTATATATATAGCCAATATATTGCGGCAGCAGGGCTCGGAAACCCGTATTTGCTGCATCATATAAAAATACCGGTCTTTTTTTCGTTCTTTCGCTTCCTATTTCATATTTAATCGAAAAATCTTATAATATGAAGTCATTACCTTAATACAACACTTAACTCACTAGAGTTCTATGGAAAAAACATAAAATAATTTAATATTTTGGGTTAATTCGGGGTTTTTGCGAAAATCGATTCCGAGCCGAATAGCAAAGATAATGTACAAATAGAAGAGGAATCTAAGAACTTTTTGAGGCTCCAAGTTTGATAGCTTTACTAGATGGCGCTGTACAGCCCATACATTATGCGGTAACTATCGTTTAAAGTTACCGCATAATGTCTGGGACCGTACAGCGCCATTAAGTAAATTCTTAGACTGGTCCCTATATTTATGGTCTAAGAGTTGGCGACGTCAGATGTGACACAATAATGAGAGCAATGAAACCTGTCTAGTTAGAGTGCTTTACCATCTTTATTGCTAGATCCGGGCATCTGGCAGCTTTTAATGGGTGGATGTCAGAGTGACAGACCAACAAAGTTTTTAAGTTGGAAAAAAGTAATACCAAAATAGGTAAAAAATGCCAAAGTTGTGTAATTTATAGAGGACAGGGCCTATATTTTAACATTAGATTAAAAACCATTGTCTATTATTGCGGAAACAAAAACAGTAGGCGACTAACTAAAAATTGCATTTTACATCATTTAGCACTACTTTCCCCCAACAGAACCTTCTGGATATGATATAACCTAATTAATTACATAATTTCCCAAAATATTTCATTAAAACCAGAACTCTAGGATTTGTTTTCTTCAAGTTATTTGCATTCTTTGACCTCCACCACTTTACAGCTGCCAGATGTCCGGATCTAGAAATAAGCATAGTATAGCAAACTAACTACATGGGTTTCGTTGCTCTCATTATTATGTCATATCTGACGTGGGCAGCTCTCCGTCTATTATATATTCTGTGATATTAAGTACTCGTACGTTACGTATTTGTTAAATAAATCCACTTACAAGCTTACAAGTCCTTAATATTAACTACAAAAATCTAGTGGGTAATGCAAAAGTCGACTAAAAAAATCATAACATGCTTGATATTCAAACTTCTTAAGTTGATACTATACTAAAAAAAAAACATTCGGCACATTTTACGGCAAAATGGCGGGAGTTCATTTGAACTGGCCTAGTTACTCGAGGCATTTTCGTAACGTGCGATATTTTCATAACATCGTGGTCTGTGGTACAAGGCTTGAGAAAAATGCGGATTTTTTAATTTATTGATCCATACAACTTGTCTCTTTGCACCTTTTGTAGGTGCGATCAATTTGATATTTAGGTCACTTATTTTCTGGATTGTATATCCGTTTGTAAAGCTTTACATATATTATTTTATTAGCTTATACGGGGAACAATATGTATAATCAGGTATGTATGAAAGGCATTAACAAGGTTCACATTTCATAAATCTAGCTACAATAAGTTTAGAGCATTTCAAACATAACTCCAACACGCAGCAAATAATCAGCCAATATGATATTTGAATTGCATTGTATTGGAGTTGCATCAGAATAATTTTCAAGTAAATTTCTGATTCAGACGTTTAGGCCCTAGCTGTATTGCGTAGTTAATGCATTGGAGTTGTATTGAAGTTTGATCGTGTCATTCGTGTAAGTAAGTAAATTTATTTGTAAATATACAATAAAATACAAGATTCTTTATTGCACCACACAAAGAAAAAGAAGTACAGAAACAGATTTTACATAATTTTTAAGAAAAAAAAAACCGACTTCAATGGGGGTAGCCGGTGAAGGATTATTGTAGATGGTGCACTTAGATTCCATACAATGAAATAACTTGCTTAAAAAACGCAGCGGAGAGGACAAATCGCCAAACGTGAACTATGCGTCGTTGAAGAGTTCCGTTCTGATTATCATCAGCAGTTCCACTTCATCAAATGTCACTCTTTTGAATGAAAATGCTGGATTTGTTGATAAAAATACAAAAGTCACTTTATGTATGCCTTTAAGATTTGAGGAATTCCCTCGATTCCTCGTGGAATTCATCATCAGAACTTGAGCTTGACGAAAATTGGTCCTGACAATCTAACTTGCTTAACAAACATAGCGAAGAGGAAGAATCGCCAAACATGAACTATGCGTCGTTGAAGAGTTCCGTTCTGTTCATCATCAGCAGTTCCACTTCATTAAATGTCACTCTTTTGAATGAAAATGCTTGATTTGTTGATAAAAATACAAAAATCACTATGTGTAAGCCCTTAAGATTTGAGGAGTTCCCTCGATTCTTCATGGATCCCATCATCAGAACTTGAGCTTGACGAACATTTGTTCTGACAATTAAACTTGCTAAACAAACACAGCGAAGAGGACGAATCGCCAAACGTGAACTATGCGTCGTTGAAGAGTTCCGTTCTGATCATCATCAGCAGTTCTACTTCATCAAATGTCACTGTTTTGAATGAAAATGATGGTTTTGTTGATAAAAATATAAAAATCTTTATATGTATGCCCTTAAGATTTGAGGAGTTCCCTCGATTCCTCATGGATCCCATCATCAGAACTGCGTTTTGACAAAAACGGGACCAATCTGTATATATATACTTACAATCAAAAAAAGAATTTTCAAAATCGGTTCAGACATGACGGAGTTATGGAGTAACAAAAAAAAAAAAAAATATTTAAAAATAAAAAAAAAAACATACACGCCGAATTGAGAACCTCCTCGTTTCAAATCTTGAAGTCGGTTAAAAATAATTAAAAATAGTAACAACAGGCAAATATAGGTAGTTACAATGGTGGTAAATTTATACATAGTTTCACTATATTTTGCCATCAGGCGTACATAAAATTTAAACGTAATCCCAGACAATAGGGTACCTACTTAGGTATCTAACTATCCTATCATGCACACGCTATACAGATCGTGTCTAACTAAATGTGTTTTAAAGTTAGAATACTGCCCTAGTTGTTTCGTATATCATTTGGGAATATTATACACTACTCATAGTATTTCATTGTATTGTGTCCCTGCCATTGAGTAAGGATGCAAGCCAGAGAGCTCAAAAAGGATGCAGTGTGTCGACGACGGGGGACCACCTTGTCCCTTAAGCCGAAATCCTGTATATTAAAGGGTCGACAACGCGCATGTGACACCTCTTGATTGCTGTGTTGACGCCTAAAGGAACAAGAGGGTCCGCATTGTCAACACACTACATCCTCTCTTTCTCTCTCCCGACACAGTCTTGTTATATCGCGGCAGCTTTAGGAGTTTTCCGTGCGGTTTCCGCACGCGGCACCGGTTCGCGAGCGAGATAGCGCTCTGCATGTGTATAGCACTGTTACCCTTGCACACCGTCACCGCATTCGGTTGCGGCGCCAGTGTGATCGAATCGCCTTACCTGATAATTTCAACGCTGGCGCCAAAAGTTTATTACTTGTACCCGTGTACCGTCTACTTGCGAGACGCATACAAGTTACGATTCGACGTCATACAGAAGCTCGAACGACGCTCTGACAGGGGAAATTAGAGATGGGAAGGGGTGAGTAAATACTGAGTATTTACTCAGTATTTATCCAAAGCACCCCGTAAGTACTCGTATTTACTCATTTCGGTGGGTAAAAACTATTACTAATAAAATATATAAAAAAGTGAGATTAAAGCACTAAATTGTCTTGTATTGAATATTTCTAGCGTGTATAAATAATATTTTTGTTATAAGAAGCATATTAGATGAAAAAAAGGTAATTAGCAGTGAGAAGAAATTTGGAATTCAGGGAATGTAGGAATGTAGACGTGATAAAAACATAGTCAACTATTTTGTTTCAAATACGAAGGTATTTACTTTGAAAACATGGGACTTAGGTCGTTTCTGTATTCTAGATAAGTGCATTTCGCAAGCCGATTCGAATATTATACAGATGTTAACAAAATGTTTACAATAAAAAACTGCCACGAAAATACTTCACAATATTAAAGGCATTATAGCTCTTATCAAATAGCGCGGCGATTGTTAGCTAGTGCTAATGAACAAAGAATATAGAAATAATTACCATAAAGGGTCAAACTGCGAACAAAAGACCACCTAGTTTGCGGCGTGGACTTAAACTGCATTCTCTATTATATTTGTCTACTTCTTATCTCAAAAGTATGCACAGTTTTATCATTAATAAACATCGTTTTCATAAGGGATATATAGTGTCGCAGAGTGAACAAAAGGTGGCTCGGCTCGCTGAATGTGCTTTAAATCCTTATCTTGCAAAATGCGCGTTTCGCTTCCCTTATTTTGATTGGGTGATTAGTGGACACTAACAAGTGTAGTACGATAAGTATCCAATAAAAATACAGTTAGGCACGCTGACACGCCTGGCGAGTTTGGCACGCTCAGTTGCTGTTTGTCAGTCAACCTGTTCGGAGGACTACCTACTTGCTCATTTTACGTAAAGTGCCTCGTGTGATTTTCCTTGGACCCTTGCTGTATATGGACATTGTTGTGTTATTTGTGATTAAAGTTAACGTTTCTGGACTTTTGATTTTTGTTAGTGAATATCTTTAGATAATGGATATTTTTGATAGCGTTCCAGTCTCACGCTAAAATGTGTGGCTCTGAGGACCGCGACAGAAATCACATGCTCGCTATTGGATTACAGCACGGTTAGCACAAGAGTGAAGCGACAGTATTTCGCGTATAGTACTACCCATCTCTTTTTAAATGATACAGTCAGAAAAATATGGATAGACTATCTCGCGCGCGAGATACTGTCGCGTCACACTTGTGCTAACCGTGTTGGGATATCCAAGTTGTCGGTACATCGATCTTGTGGAGCTAGGTATCGCCATTAGCAAACCTGACCCCGTTCAAAGCAAAGGTGAGTGTTTACGTGGCCACTTACGTCATTTTATTAAGAGTTTTTTTTAAGAAAACTCAAAAACGGCTCAACCGATCATGTGGAAAGTAATTTTATTTTAAAGTATTTTCTAGTCCCTATTCATCCGATCATTATCATATTTTTGTACTTTGGTTTAAATGTTATAGAGGGGTAAACATAATTTTTAGTCTTCAGAAATGTTTTTTTTTCTTCAAACATATATTCAATATATAAAAAAAAATATTTAGAATCATCCAAGTTATTTTAATGCCTTATTTAATCATGTAGACACGTTGATGGTTTTTGATTTTCGGTGTGACAATTAGTTACATGTATGGAGTGCCCCTCTTAAAAAAATGTTTATTGCGACTTTGACTAGTTAATTTAGTAGCGGGTTACAAAATACACCTAAATTTCAAAATGTTATATCCCTTGCAGCACTCTAAATAGTTTATACCCACCAATTTGGGTATAAACGAGTAAATACGGGTATTTACCCTTGAGTATTTACTCACTACCCATCTCTAGGGGAAATTGAAGGAAACGAGTTAAGTGTTGCCCTAAAACATATTCGGTTCAAGTATTTTAAGTTAACATTTAAAAGTTGTACTCGTGTTATCACTAAAGATGTGAAGTTTTCAGGCGCTTTTCACATTCTCGGTTGTGGATTATGTTTAATTCTAAATATTTTTTATGCGTTACCACCTTATCGGCAACCGACAGTGAGGCACCTATATGACCTATTAAATTGTAGGGTGAATTTTCTAAATGGGCCAGTGAGGGCAGCTACCAGATCCCATGAATCATTATTACGAGCCTATTGTGTCCCACTGCTGGGCAAAGGCCTCCCCTCTTTTCTTCCAGTCGTCCCGGTCTAGTGCTACCTCTGGCCAGTTTCGCAAAACTAAAACTCTCCTATGAAACTACGCAAAATTTTCTTAAGAGGCCTTTCCTATCTTCTTAATTAACTAATATAGATCGTAACTTTAAGCAAATCAAATTATTTTGTTGAATTTTGATTTGCAGTTTTATATTTCAGTTTATAGAATATAGAAATAAATAGATTTTGAAAAAAAAATGGACCGTCAGTGATCTGGAGCTACCCTCATTGTGGAAAATCCACCCTGTGTTTTTTTTATAAGTTTAGGTTGGGAAAATCTGCTATACATTTATTACGTAAAATCCTAAGACAACAATCGAAGCGAATGACAAAAACAATATATTCCAAATCGGCAAAAATCTCAGTATATTGCTACGATATCGTAGTACACCATTTCGTAAGAATAAATTTGTATTAACCATAGTAACACTAAAAAAGTAACACATCTCTGTAGTATTGGTGTTCATCTTGTGCAATAAGTAATCTACGATAAAAGAAATATCGAAGGCGTTCTCAGTACAAACAGTGAGTACACACATGGTCTAAAAGTGGTCCTGATATTAACCTGACAGTTATCCCATAATAACCCGTCTCCGGCTTTGAATATGACCCAATATTTAAAAAAATATGCAATTTCCCGCTATTCAAAAGGTTGTTATTGGTCAATCAATGTTTTCATTGGATAAAATATTATTTTATATGTCAAAGCTCATGCGCGGTTAAACTAAGATAAACGACTTGCCGTCATAGTTTGTATGTCCCGTCTCCAATGCCATCACAATGTGGGTAATTTTGCAGCTACTATTTCTATGTTTTTGTCATTCATCGTACGTGACAGCGCCCCAAGTACACGAAGTTTACTACTCCATCAGTTTAAAAGCAAGATCTCTTCAATCGCATACGAGTTAAGTTAGTTAATTTAATTTAATGTAAGGTATTTTAATGCCATCTTATGTAATTTTATTTTATTTTATTCAAATATCAACTACAATAATATTACTTTGCTATTCCGCGGTATAATAACGTGCTAGTTGATTAGTGACTACCCAAATATAAGAATGGGTTTATACCTAAATAAATTTTTATTTTATTTTATTTATTTTAACGTAGTCCCTTCGCAGAAAATATTTTGAACCTACGTCTCAGAATTAAACTACATAAAATAATTCAATTTTTGTAGGCGTGTACAAAATGTTATTACTTACTTACGTAATAATGCTTGAAGTATTATTTACTGAGATAATTGAGACACGTAAAGTATCGATATTCTTTTCTGTCAAAACTTTGCAAATAAGTCTATGTTTACACAAGAAATACAGTTTCAAAACAGCAGCTATTGTTTTGAAGTACAAAAATAAATAAGGTACTAAAATTTTTAAACTTTTGCGTTTCGGACACATATTTACTAATATTAGACGACTCTATCGCAAATTACATTACAGGTTATTCGAGAAAATAATTAGTATAACCTGTGTCAAAACTCAAGGTAAATAAATTTGCGAAGGACCCGTCTAAATTTAATAAGTATCTTTATATACTTGTATAAATTGACTCTTGATTCATTCATATTCCCGTTTCCCTACTTTACTTATTTGACTCTGATAATAGCAAGGAACCATTGAGCCGATATAACGATGTTACTGGCTTATGTACAATAAACATTCTTTGTCAACAACTTGCGTCCCAAATGTATTCCCGCAACGCTAAGAAATCGGATTTCTTTGTACGGAGCTTCTCGAATCGCTATCGTCAAGGTCAGTGACTGCATCCTTTTTGTTTCAGATTAATACAAATAGTTGTATTATGTATAAGTATATTTATACATAATACAACGGACATTATGATTTATTTCATAACTGTAGGGATAGACGAAGAGCTAGCCACGTCAGATATGACACAATAATGAGAGCAACGAAACCCCTCTAGTCAGTTTGCTATAGCTGAAGTGGTGAAGGTCAAAGAATGCAAACCACTTTAAGAAAATCAGCAGGAACAGGCAACCTTACTCATCAGCAGGAACACAACACCATGTAGGGTCTAGTGCTATTTGACTGTGGTTTTCTGTAAGGAGGAGGTACTCGTACTTCCCCAGTCGGGCTCTGCTCCAAAATTGAGCGAAATGATCGCTGTGCTGTGCCCTACCGCACATAGCGAGATGACATTTGCAGTACCCATATCTCTCTTTCCTCTTTTGGACGCAGTTTAAGGACCGTAGTTTACCATATTTTATTACGCAAAATATATTGTATATTTCTTATTTTGAATTAAATGCCTAAAAAAAGTAGTGCCTAACATTCTATTAGATAAGTTAGAACTTAGAACCAACGTTTTCACTCACAAATTACAAATTGTAAATCAGTCTGTTCTGCACTTGTTAACTTCGGGGCTTTTGTATTGTTATCGTAGTTGATTTTCAGGCAAGTGGTGTGGCCAGTTATACATGATAAAACATTAAGTACGGAGCTATCAATGTGGACCATAACTAGTAAAAAAAATAGATATGTTAATTATCGAACTTACATAAGTTACATAGTAATTTTCTCCCCGCGATAAAATCCATCCTATACTTACATCCCGGGTAAGCGATTTAAGTACGAGTTAATAATAAAAGTAGGTACGAACACTAATAATTCACGTAATTTTCTAAGATTTTTTTAGTGATATATTTATATATTTTATTTGGTAGTAAATTCTTCAGAGCTGATGCCAATTGGTTTACTTTAATGTGACAGTAGTAAGTATATTGTCGTAACAAGAGTAGGATTTCAGATCATTAACAGAAGATTTCCATTGAATTAAAAACGATGTACCTAATCATTTTTTAAATCATAATATACAAACTCTATCAATGTTGATTACAATGTTATTTCCCCTTAATAACATCCCTTAACCCAGAAGTTACATAACCATGATAGAGTTGTACACTTCACTACGACTATCTATATAGAAGATAAACCAGAAAGTGCTTGCGTCATATTATTTTGTCAAGAAAACAAAGCTTGTACAAACAACAAAATATTTTCCAAGAACAAGTTTCCCTCAATATATTCAGTACTAAGTCGCACAATCGGATTGTGTCGCGGGCTTCCAAATAAAAACAAACGACGTACACGATAAACATATTGTCATAATCATGTATACTTTCTTTCACCGTATGTCTTTGGATTAAGGAGCAAATTTGTGTACATGTTTATAGAGATGCGGTGTGGAGATAGGACCTTTTGAAACAACGAACGGAGTTTCCTCAGGATTGAGTTGAGTGAAGTGCAATGCAATAAACACAGGTGTTTGTTGCAGTATGGACGTTTTGTAGATAAAACGCGTACACTTTGGCATTTTTAAAATCCTTCCACCCTGTTTAGCTGAGAAAACAAGGATCTTGTCTTGACGTCTTCTTGCACCGAGCTCATTAAGCTGTAATTTTTTTAATACCACGACGGTGGCAAACAAGCATACGGCCCGCCTGATGGTAAGCAGCTACCGTAGCCTATGGAAGCCTGCAACTCCAGAGGTGTCACATGCGCGTTGCCGACCCTTTACAAAAGGGAGGATTCACTATGTTGACAGCGGCAACACGGCCGCTCGGCTGGTGATCTTCTAGTTTACCTGACACATCGTTGGGCGCAGGCGATCGAGACAAAGGGTGAAGCATTGGCAGTTAGTTTGGATATTGCGAAGGCCTTTGATCGGGTTTGGCACAAAGCACTTCTAACGAAACTTCCATCTTATGGACTTCCCGAGAAATTGTGTGAATGGGTCAGTAGCTTTCTTGCAGACAGACGCATCAAGGTCGTAGTTGACGGTGAATGCTCTGACTCCATGTCTGTGAATGCTGGTGTCCCCCAAGGCTGCGTGCTATCACCCACGCTGTTCCTTCTGCATATCAATGACATGCTGCAGATTAGCGGCATTCATTGTTATGCAGATAGTACGGGTGATGCCTACTACACCGGCCGAACCAACATTTCTCGGGAGAATGTCGTTGAGAGCCGGGACAAACTTGTGTCTGCAGTTGAGACTTCCCTTAAAGAAGTTTCAGAATGGGGTCGACTAAATTTAGTCCATTTTAACCCTACCAAGACACAGGTTTGCGCGTTTACCGCAAAAAAGCTTGCGTTTGTCGCTTCACCTCGTTTTGAGAGCACTTCCTTAACTGCCACTGCCAGTGTCCGAATCCTTGGCGTCGACATTTCGAGTGAAGTCCAGTTCCGCGGCCATTTAGAGGGTAAGGCCAAGTTGGCCTCAAAAAAGCTCGGTGTGCTCAACAGATCGAGGCAGTATTTCACTCCGGCCCACCGCCTCCAGCTTTACAAGGCACAAGTACGCCCACATATGGAATACTGTTCTCATCTGTGGGCGGGAGCGCCCCAGTACCAACTTCTCCCTCTTGACCGCATCCAACGGAGAGCGACTCGAATTGTCGGCTGCCGGGATTTTACGGATCGGCTTGACTCCTTGGCGCTGCGTAGAGATGTAGCCTCGCTCTGCATCTTCTATCGCCTCTATCACGGAGAGTGCTCCGAGGAATTGTTCAGATTAATCCCTGCCGCCTCTTTCCGCCATCGTCCTACGCGACATCATTACCATCATCACCACTTAGATGGTTGGCAGTCCTCAACTGTGCGTTTCTCGAGAAACTTCCTGCCTCGCACAACAAAACTGTGGAATGAACTGTCGTCTGCGGTATTTCCGGACCGATACGACCTTCAAACCTTCAAGAAAAGAGCGTATTCCCATCTTAAAGGCCGGCAACGCGCTTGTGACCCCTCTGGTGTTGCAGGCGTCCATGGGCGGCGTTAATTGCTTACCATCAGGCGATTCGTCTGCTCGTTTGCCTCCTATTTCATAAAAAAAAAAAAAAAACATGGCGGTCCCTCATCGTCAACACACTGGGTCCTCTTTTAGCACTTTGGTAACCTTACTCACCAGCAGGAACACAACACTATGAGTAGGGTTAAGTGCTATTTGGCTGTGGTTTTCTGTAAGGTGGAGGTACTTCCCCAGTCGGACTCTGCTCCAGATTTGAGCGAGATGACATTCGCTGTGCTGTGCCCTACCACACATTGCGAGATAACATTCGCAGTACCCATACCTCTCTTTTGGACGTAGTTTAAGGACATACCCATGTCCGGACGTACTTTAAGGACATACCTGGGTCTACCAACAAGTTGAAGAATGACACTTAGCAGCCACCTTTTGGGCGTTATGTTAATCCTACGAAGAATTACGTGACTGACGTGAGAGACGACTCCTAGTCGTAATCTCGAAAAATTTGATATTGTCGCTGTCACCAGAATTTAGGTGAGTAGTTACTTAACTAAAAAACAAATACATATATTTTACATGCTAGTTTACCGTTTTTGTGAGATTACAAAGTTTAGAGCGCTTTTTGATAATAATATTGAAAACCCTATTTTTGTGATATTTCGAGCATATCCACAGGTGTACATTTTAA
Organism: Pammene aurita; assembly: GCA_947086415.1. Lineage (NCBI taxonomy): Eukaryota > Metazoa > Arthropoda > Insecta > Lepidoptera > Tortricidae > Pammene > Pammene aurita. The sequence goes on along the minus strand of OX352295.1, from coordinate 38,741,272 downwards.
AAAAGCTATGAGAGAAATGTAATTCGTCACATAAACGCTTTTTAACCCTTTTCAGTCAGGTGCCTAAATTAACAAGAGTTAAACACGAGTACGAAAAGTTTTTATGTGCGAAATTACAAGGGTAGTAAGTATTCCATTACACATTTTTTTCCTATCTTAATTCTTGACTTTCTAATATTATTAATACTTATAGTGGGCTATGATACCATAATAAATGATATTTCCTTAACGCGTCTCTCTCCACTCTCTCCTACCGAGATTTTCTCAAAAAGGTATGATACATAAAAAAAGAACAACAGATCAGCCAGTAATCACAAAAAAGAACCCAAAAACTTTAGTGACAATATTATTTAATTTTATGAATAAAACTATGAACCTTGATGTGCCACAAAAGCCCCACAATGAAACTATAAACCTTGAAATTCAGAAAGAACCCCACAATGACGTTATAAACCTTGAAATTTCAAAACAACCCAAAAGTAGAACTTTAAACATCGAAATTCCAGAAAAAAACAATAATACGAACCAATTGTCAAAAATATCTGCACAGGACCTGAATGTTTCGTTTGAAGAACTTCTCCTATAAAAATTGAAACTCGGTAATAACTCGCCAAAACCAAAACGCCAAAAGGTAGCGTCAGGTGCCCAAGTTATACCTTGTCTGATCTGAATATATTTTGTCTCATTCTAACTATCGCTCCCTCTCACTCTTATTGATTGACTTGTCTCTTACTCATCAGCAGATCCCTGTATCTCTACAACGCTTCACTTTCCTTAATGGACAAATTTATAATTTGTACGTAATTTATGAATTTTATGATTATATCAAAACTATTTATTTCCTTTTTTATATTTAACGTAGATCAAAAATAACATTATATATTTTAAAAATAAATTACAACTCTTTAAAAAACTAAAACTCTATATTAAACTTAAAACTATCTCGAAACTAAATACTATTATAGAAAGAAAACCCCGTCTAATAGGTCGCCTTGCGGCATGGTCCCCATCACGCTGGCGGCGTTACCTCTCTGAACTGCGATAGAAATTCGTTGCGAGAGGTAACTGCCAGCACGACGGTCTCCCGAGGTGTCAATCAACTTCGGCGACAGGGCCCCCATAAACTTCTTCATGTCGGCTGACCAGGGGCCCAAAGTTTCTATCGCAAGCGCCGCAAATTCATAGTCTTTAAGTAAAGACGAGTATTTGCGGCGCTTGAGAAACTGAGCCTGATCAGCCGCAGCGCCGGCCTGCGAGCGGGTTGCCTGGATATGAGACTGGGCGAATGTATCGACACAAGTAGCGTCCCATATCAAGGCTCTACCTAGCCTCCACGGCACCAACGTAGCTCCGTCGGGGCGCTTGCCGTCATCTCTTGCCAAACCAGAAGGCTCTTGGATGGCTGGTATTGAGGCAGTGGCAAGCGAGCGACGGATCAAATCGTTGATAGTGCCGTGACGGTATAGACGACCAGCGCTTTTGATGCATGAAAGACCGTGTCGCCCAAGCTGATCGACGCTCTTTCCACAGATGCAGGTGTGGGGGACACAAATTCTGGACCCAAGCCTCAAGCATATTGCTATCCTTAAACAGCTTGGATCCAGAACGGTGCCTATTTGACGTGATGGGAGTGCATGCAGCCAGTGACCTGCTCCTGGAACTGATACCGCCAGAAGGCGGGCACGTTCCGAGTCGTCCTGACTATTATCGATGAGTGATGCGTAAACTGTCTTGAGGCGAGGGGCATCCCACGCTTGTTGAACATGTCGGGTGGCCGGGATGTCCGATCCAGGGCACGAGCCGCACCACGCTTCCCTCGCCTCCCTTAGGGTCGCCACCTCATCGTCGACTATCTGAGTATGGTTTAGAATGATGCCGACAAGAGATAGCGAGCAATAAGCAGAGGACAGGAAAGCAGGCAGGGCTACGCTAGCCGAGGTTCGAACACCTAGCCCCCCGAACCTTATAGGGAGAACCGCTTGGGACCAGGTTCTGAAGTCAAAATTTATATTTAGAATTTTGGACAGTGTTGTCTGAAGGGAGGTATCAATGGATGACAAAATGGTCGAAAATTTCCAAATTGGGCAGCTGCGTAAAACATACATAAATTTAGGAGTAAATAAACAAAAACGTATAATAAAAAGGGCCATATGAGGATTGATTTGATAAAGAAGGTCGGATGTATTGTTGAATAAGTTTAATTTACAGTTGATCACAGGGTTGATAGATTCTTCGAAAATGGGTGAGCCTAAAAAAGTGAGGGATGAATTTGAAAGTACGGAAACGTTGGGCAGTATGGTGTTAAAATTTGTAAGTAGTTTTTTTTATCTTGTGAAATGTGATTTGGAATAAAAATTTCACATTTTGAAAAGTTTAAAAGAAGGCCGATTACCGAAAATTTTTGGATGACTGTCTGCAAATCCTGCAAAACAGTAGAGGCATCACCTCCCAGTGAACCATCGTCTAAATACCATAAATTAAATTTTTAATTTAGAGAGATTATTGGCTGAATTGCTAAACTAAAAATTGCCGGACCAAGCGGATCTCCCTGTTGGCAGCCCACGCACGACGAAATTATTTTATCCCGAAAAACTAATTTTGATGGCGCTCCGTAGCACTGCCATTAGTAGCTGTAGAGATCCGGCAGCTCTTTTTTGGCCTCGGCTAACAGAGCGCCGCGATCCACCGAATTGAATGCGTTTTTTACATCGATCTTTACAAAAACTTCATAGTCTGGACGACTCAGGAAGGTGCGTGCAGCATGTACTGCGGCCTCACAGCCGCCTTTGACACCAAACCCCAACTGTCGGGGCTTGAAACCTTTAGAAAGCCTCTCGCTGAATTGACGGCAACAGAGTTTAGACGCAAGGCGTCTAAGAGTGCAGCCCACGGCAATCGGACGAATTCCACCGTCTTTCTTTGCTAAAGCAATGAGATTGGCGCCGTACAGGACCGGAGCAATCTCAGCGTTCACTTCTCCTGACAGCATTAAGTTAATCAAGCTTGTCAGTTGCTTTAGCAAAGTAGCCTTCTGCTCACCTAAAGACGTGGAGGTGAGGTCCTTAAGATGCTGGGGAGAGAGTCCGTCCAGCCCACCAGCGGACCCGTTGGGGAAGGATGTTATGGCTAGCTGGACTGCATCCTCGGACACCACAACTCTAGGTTCGTCAGGAGTGGGGGGATCTGGTAATACAGAGGAGGCTGAAGGAACAGGGTGTTTTTCCCTCAAAGCGGCGTGGGTCTCAGCGGAGTATGCAGCAAGATCGTCACGGGAAAATAAAAGCCTGGCAGCACCACTAACATCCCCTTCGGAAAGCTTACTTTCTATTGTTTTTATTTTAGAATTTAGAGTATTTTTTGGCTTATTTGTAATGGTATGTTGATGATTTAGAGGAAAGATTGATAAATTATGTGCTTGAAGCGTATTTTGTTTAATTTGTGACGTAAGCGAGGCTTTATTAGATTTGTCTGCGTGTAAGACTTTGTAGGGGAATGTGAGTAAGCTCTCCCATGCTTGAGGGGTATTTTCCATGACGACCCTTGACACGCACTCCGAGAGGCAGGAAGCGACAGATGTGCGCGCACCGCGAGGTATTCTTTTTATAATATGATTATTTGCCTTTAACAGCCCTAGCCTTTCTGCAAGTGTTGCTGTAGGGCTCGCGGGAGCTGCTGTATCGTCCACGACAGATGGTAATGGTTGGGAAGCGCTGGGCGGTGGGGGGTCAATAACCATACGAACGCCATGGCGGCGAGAGGTATGGATAGCGAGTCCCCTCTGTCCTTTGTACTGTTTGTTGTCGCCGCAAGTTGGACAATACAGCACCTATGCCGGGTTTACATTGGGCTGAGAAGGCATAAAATACTTAATATAAATACCAGATTAGTTTAATTAATGTAGACAAATAGGTATAAGAAGTAAGAAAATTAAAGTACCTAACAAGAACAACGACTACATAGGAATAAAAAAGAAAAATATAGACTAAGATATTGAAGTAGCATAAATTCACCACGCACTAGAAGACACTTGGGGCAGGAAGCTTATGTGAACACAGAGAAGAACACGGATGCAGTAAATAAACTTATGTAAAAACATTATATCGTCCATTAAATACAAAAGCGACACAAGTCAAAAATGTACTTTTTTACAGGAGAGCAGTTTAAAGATTTTATATTGGTTTTTTGTTATTGAAATTTTATTTAGTACATTAATATTATATGTGTCATATATCAAATTGTAGGTATTTTAACCCTCTGTAATGGATCCAAGGCATCCATATAACGCCTATTTCAATGGACGGTAAAGTTGTTCGATATTGTGACATTGCTATTAACGTGATGTAGGAGTTAATTTCATTTTTCAGTTTCAGGAAAAATTATGACTTTACGATTAAGCTTTAATGAAAAATTATACTGTAATATTAAAGTTCGAATTACAACTCACCTGGAAAATATGGAGTATCATAAAATCAATTAGTAGTTTTGTCTTAATTTTCATAGCTTTGGTGCAGTTCGGGAAGGAGAATTTAGAGTTGAAATAAATACTGGAAACTAGCTTTATTTCAAGTGGCTTTTCTAAATAATATACATTTTCGTTTAGATATTAAGATGGTAATTCATTTGGAATACAGATAATAGTATTTTCTAATAAATTTTGGTTCCTATAAAACCTAACCTCGAATTTATAGATGTTAGTGTATGTAGCAGAAAACAAATGAAAACGTAAAATCTAATTCCTTGATCAAAATAGGCATTAAAAGTAACAATGTTTCTTGTGAGATCGAATAAAAATAATAGTTATTTAGGAAGATTTGGTTAAGAACAGTATTGTGTCATAAACACGTGATTATTTACTTCCGAGTACAAATAAATATTTTCATTCGATAAACAATATAGTCCTCTTAGCATTCCTATTGATATTTGTTAGAAATATATGCGTATTAATAATTATTGGTGAAAATTGACCATGCGGTTACATTGAATTTGCTTTCGTTTCCTATAGAAACACTATTGTATGTATATTTCATTATCATATATATATTCCCTATATTTTTAGCATATTTATCCAAATGTAGTTTCTAAGTTCTATTCAGCAATTTACCAGAAAATCCTAAAATTGTAATTATTAATTAATAATTTTACATAAATGCGGGTAGGAATAATCTTGCAGCGCGCGAGGTTAATCTTAACCCACCCGCATATTTGCTTAGATTTTCGCAGGCGATCGAGAAGCGGTGTGCAGACGACGAGTCAGGAGTTCACGCGAATTTGAACCTTGTCTGTTAGACATTTATTTGGTTTTAGTATCTACAGGTTGGATCATCAACCTTATTATTTAGATAACTAGGTTCAATAGCGGAATCGGATGAGTAATCGGTAAGATTTTTAAAGAGGTGTTTGGATTAAAGCTACAAAGGGGAATGTAGGTGATTGTGGGAGACAGGGTACGGAAATTATAAAAGCGGGTGGTAAGGTTCGAACTTAACTTAGTCGGAACGAGATTTCAAGACATCAGCATCTCTCAGCCAAGATCGAGGTCTACAACTTTATGTAAGTCCTTTTAAATATTTCACTTTTATCTTAATTGATTGTCGTGTACTAGCATTTTACAATATTTTTACTAGTGAAGCGTACGAATATTATAATAACGGTCAATACCTTTCTTTTATTAATTGGGTTATTTGGGGACTAATATTACAGGCGTCACTCTTATTTACCTGCAGTGAGTGTTAGAATAATGAGGGATATTTTATTAATCCACTTTTGTGAATATTTTAGCTGTGTTTGGGTTTACAATGAAGTAGGGATCTGCGTTTAAATATATTAGGTACTATTTCAACTATTACTGAGTGAGCGAAGCGAAGCACTATTCCGCCGTGCCTAGAGCCGCCTGTATGTCTAAATAAGTACTTAAATATTTTGATTATTTATTGAGAGTGAAATTTAAATACAATCTTCGTCGTCTTTCATAAACGATTCTTAAATTGTATGGACGTCTCAACATAGGATTAACTTCAGAGCAATGGGTTAATATTTGAGTTATAAGTTGATGTAGGGTATTATTCGACTTGGTTTTCAAACACAATAAAACAGCTAATAAATAATAGTATTTTTTATTTACACGAAACTCGTTCTCGTGAGAAAACCATTTAACAATTTAATGATATTCTACTTATTTACATTCAATTACTTATATATGTTGATAGCGTATATTCTGACCAGGTTCTTCATAATATATCGCCTGTGTTTGTTGTTTTAACATTGAACCTTTTTATATTCTCTATATACGACTTTGTGTATTTATGTGTGCGTATATTATATTTACCATACCTAACTATTTAGGATACGTAATATTTATTCTCCATCGTAGTGTATACATTTACTGTTGACGTGTCGAATAGGTTCTATTTGAACTTGGTACTTACCAAGCCATATTTTATCTTAGTAGATTTTAATCCACTGTTTCGGGTGACTACGTTCTATTTATTAACTATTTATTTCTACTACTTTATAAATATAAATATATAGTTTAATGTAACGGTCGAAATTGGTTGAACGTACTATAACCAAGATAGGTTTCGATCTTTTAAATGTTAATTGTCGATATCGGTTAACTATTGGCCATGGTTAAACGATATCGCGTAATATGTACTTCCACGTAATACTTTAGTAATTATATAAGGGATAAGATGCTGGATTTCTAGCATAGAGATTTATTCCATGTAGAATGCTTATCTGGTGTTATCTTGGTGGCAACGGGGAACTCTATCGTGGGAAGCCCAACGCGCACTGTATCACCCATGGTTCACTTGAACATATGACGCGCATTACAGCATGTACTTACAGAGTTTATTCTCATGTAAGTACGCCATTAGCGTACTAGGTGTTCTTAGTAATATCCGGTCTCGTGCAGTGATGACGGTACGGTGAGGGTCTTACACGTCAAGATAACTCAGGTTTGCTTATTAACGATGGTAGGTACTTGCTATTTACTTCCTAAATTTATATACCATTCGTCATAAACGGTGGTTGGTATTTGCTTACTTAATCATTAAATGTACCAGTCGTTATTTGCATATGTGGTGTGGAGGAATTGGCGGTTATCTGTCGATTATACATTGATGTATGAAGCGAGACTGTAGGCTACTGGCCCGGTCGCACACTTGGATCATTACAAATGCTCAGAACGCACACTTAATAAAAGACTGTAGGCTACTGGCCCGGTCGTACACTTAATAAAAGACTGTAGGCTACTGGCCCGGTCGCACACTTGGATCATTACAAATGCTCAGAACGCACACTTAATAAAAGACTGTAGGCTACTGGCCCGGTCAATATTACCAGATCCATTAAGCTTCGAATCGTAGGCTACTGGCCGTGATTCCACCGTTGGAAGACGGAACTGTCAAAACTGACATGCCACATATTTTGTACTGGCGTACTTCGCCAACAATCACTACGTTGGGAGTCCAGCAAACCTCCTTATATATATTTTGTTGTAAATACAACTATTTAACAAACAACAAAATACCTATTTAATCAATCATTATAATTCTAGTGTAATTTTAATATTCAATATTACTATTTATTAGTCTATTAATTAGGATATATTTTCACAATCTTATTATTTTATTTTTAACGTCAACAGTTCATAAGCTAACCTACCATTGTCTATTGTATTTATATTCCGTTAGATTTAAGTTAGGGATTACGTGTATTTTAAATATTGCGGTTATTTCTCACCTTATCGAAAGGGACTTGCGGTAACTACACACACAACGTTGGGTCTCCACTAGCTTTCACGATCATCTCGGCCAAACTGCGTATCAGAGCAAGCTACTGTATAGATAGGTTATTAATTAATGTATTTGATATTATATTTACGTTACTTATTTTACTGTAATACGGCGCGAAGGTTTTTTGCTTCGTTAGTTTCGTTTTTACCTTCGCAAAGCCTAGGAATCGGAAACTAACACCTAATGACGTCTGCAAAGACAGCATTAGGGGTAATTAGTCAGTGTTTCGCTTTTCAATAACAAAAATTCAAACTTAAAACTTAAATAAATAATTTTCTTTTCAACCTTCAATCTTTTGTTTGATTTTCTTTCCCTGTAGTAAGTTCCTTTATGTAGGCATTTATATTTACAGAAATTTCAGTCTGAAGCTTGAGGTAAGTAAGCTTGGTAGGCTCTTGTAAGCATTTAGAAGCTCTTCGAATAGTTCAGCTGGGGTAGACATTACACCTCTTTTGATGTGTTTGGTCATTAGAAAGTAAATTGTGTCATAGAAACTTTTATCAGCGTAAACGTCCGTTTTGCATAAAAAAATAACATAAATTCTGATAATTTTTATAAAATCAAAGGCCACAAATACAAAAAGATAAGCATTTATTAAATAAAAAACATACAAAAATCATGTCTTAGACATAGAAATATTATTTTTAACAAAAATAAACCAAATAAAACTTCTTTCTTTACATATAATTCATGTCAGAACATGGATATGCGAGATAGTCTCTATGAAAATTATAAATCTTTAAATATAAAAATTACAAATCAACAGGTGAGATCTATATTTATTTTACATGTATGATAACAAATAATATGTATAAGCTTGGCCGCTATTTTTTTTAACAATTTTGATTTATTTCTTTTCCACTCATCTCTATTTGCTTTTCTCTTTCTACCGCGTGACGGAGCATCAACGTTAGGAAAATCGGCACAAACGCTGGGTGGTTCACTTAAAACACTAGGTGGTTCAGCATCGACGCTGGAAGGAGCTGAGTAAATGGCAAGTGGCTGGGTGTGAGCAGCAGCGGATTCAGTTTGACCATTAAGAGACTGACTGGTAACGAATTGGTTGACCGATTGACAATGAAACCAAATTTTAGAAGTACATTTTAAACTACTTGTAAATGAAGCTTGGCATGTATTATTTAGTTCACGTGGCAAAACAATAATTTAGAATCTTGGAGCTGATGATGGAGATAGATACTGGCCATTGGAACTCCTAAATATAAAAGAAATATACTTCGATATAATTATATGAACAGTTCACTCTAGTGTAAGAAAATATTGTTGTTTTTAAATAAAAATCATAATGTTTTGTTTTGAACAGGATGAACAGCAGAGCAAAAAAAAATGATAGGAATGGTGATCAACATAAATCATAATGACACCAGACCTATCGTAAGCAATGGTTTAGATGAACAGTTAAATTCTTCTGACACAAACTCTATACCAGAGAGTGAACCTGCTTTTGATATTATTATGTCATTCCTTGAGGAGAGTGGCGAAACTTTTCTAAATAACAACCGACAAGCAATAGGACAAAATATTGTAGTTCCAGAAAGTGATCATGATTCCGACAGCAATAGAAATGCAACCACGAGCTCCGGTAGTTCAGAAAATTCAGAATACGATTATTCTTTAGATGATAGTGCAAAGGAACGTGATTACCAATATGCAACAGATTCTGATTCTGATGGAAATGTGTCACCAAAGCCTGGATGCTCTGGTTTGCAGTATGCCAAGAAGCCAAGAAAACCAAATGATCGCAGCCTGTCACGTTCATCGCAAACCAATGTTTTGTTCGAGCCACCTGCCTCTGATAAGCCGTTCGTTACCAGTCAATCTCTTAATCAATATGCAGCAGATTCAGATTCTGCTGGATATGCGTCACCAAAGCCTGGATGCTCTGGTTTGCAGTATGCCAAGGAGCCAAGAAAACCAAATGATCGCAGCCTGTCACGTTCATCGCAAACCAATGTTTTGTTCGAGCCACCTGCCTCTGATAAACCATTCGTTACCAGTCAGTATCTTAATGTTCAAAATGAATCCGCTGCTGCTCACACCCAGCCACTTAACATTTACTCCTCACTTTGCCATCTATCTACATTTTAACAGCTTGCCAGCACGTGAGGTCGAACCTACAACAGTACATGACCCCGCGGGCAGTGCCACGGCAGGAACACCCGCGGAGCGCACCTGCTACTAATCCCGTATCGTAGACACGATAAAGCTCGGAAGTCACTCCCTGTCCTTGGCGTTAGGATATACAATACTCTTCCTAGTGACATTGTTGATTCGGCGAGTGAAAAAATATTCTTAGCCAAACTTAAAAAAATGCTGATTGACCTGTGCTGTTACAATTTCAATTAATTTATTTCAAGGACATGCTAATAAATGACACAATTGCAATAACGACTAACAAAATGAATGTATTTAAATATTGAATTATAATGGACATACGTATACCTTTAAAAACGTATTTAAAAACAAATTGCTATAAAATAAGCATGAAAATATGATGTAAATATAATTTATAAGTACTTAATTGTAACTGACGTGTAAAAATTGTTGAAATTTTTTATCAATAAATGTCTCATTCTCATTCTCATTCACTCAGCTCCTTCGAGCGTCGATGCTGAGCCACCTAGTGTTTTATCTGAACCACCCAGCGTTTGTGCCGATTCTCCTAACGTTTTTATAAAAATCTTGTGCTTTTCGTCACGAATAGTTTTCATTACCTTAATGTCAGCCCATGTTATCTTTTCTCCATCCTCAGTAACCGTATATTTACCATCAGCTTAAAGCTTTAATGTTCTAGAAATCTTCATGGGTTAATTCAAACAAATTGTAAGAATCACCTTGTTTTTTTGCGGTTTTAATTAGAGCAGTAATGTATTGTTCCGGGACATATTATATCAAAAGCAGGTTCACTCTCTGGTATAGAGTTTGTTTCAGAAGAATTTAACTGTTCATCTAAACCATTGCTTACGATAGGTCTGGTGTCATTATGGTTTATGCTGATCACCATTCCTATTTTTTTTGCTCTGTTGTTTATCCTGTTCAAAACAAAAAATTAAGATTTATATTTAAAAAAAACTATATTTTCTTACACGAGAGTGAACTGTTGATATTATTCTATCGAAGTATATTTCTTTTATATTTAGGAGTTCCAATGGCCAGTAACTATCTCCATCATCAGCTCCATGATTCTAAATTATTGTACTGCCACGGGAACTAAATAATACATGCCAAGCTTCATTTACAAGTAGTTTAAAATGAACTTCTAACTTTCTTCTTCTGCATTGTCAATTAGGTGTACCTAATGCTAGTTTGTATGTATACAAACTACCTTAGTTTCACGTAAAGCTCATTAAAGCGTATAAAAATTAAACCGTTATTGAGTAAATTTGTAAATTTACAAGATTAAAACATTTAATACAGATTTGAAAAAAAAAACACCAAAGTAGAAATTTCATTATAGCATTTAAAATTTTTGGTTATTTTCTACTATATTTTAAGCAAAATTAACACAATACAAAGTGCTACGTTTTTTTTAAATAATTATTTTATATATTTTAACAAAAAAATAATTAAAAATAAACTTATTCAAGAATATAACATTTTTGATTGATGGATTTAAATATATTCTGAATTCAAAATGTTTGCAAATGCAAATACGGTAGTTTTGTTTTCGGAAATATCCAATTTAAGTACACATTTTAAAATCAAACCTGCCATATTCCGTATTACGGCTCCTTTGTGTATAAAGAAATATAACACATACGTGTTTATTTTTAATCACAACGGCCACATGTACAAAAATGGCACTTTTGATTGATCGATTCAAATATATTTTTAATGCAAAACGGTTGCAAATTCAAAAACGGCCATTTTGTTTTTGGATTAGCCCAATTTAAGTGCACATTTTAAAATCAAAACTGCCACATACCGTATTACGACTCCTTTGTGTATAAATAAATATAACATATACATATTTATTTTTAATCAACACGACCACATGTATAAATATGGCACTTTTGATTGATCAATTTAAATATATTTTTAATGCAAAACGGGTGCAAATTCAAGAACGGCCATTTTGTTTTTGGATAAGCCCAATTTAAGTGCACACTTTTAAATCAAAACTGCCACATACCGTATTACGACTCCTTTGTGTATAAAGAAATATAACACATACATATTTATTTTTAATCAAAACGGCTACATGTACAAATATGGCACTTTTGATTGATCGATTCAAATATATTTTAAAGCAAAACGGTTGCAAATTCAAAAACGGCCGTTTTGTTTTTGGAAAATCCCAATTTAAGTGTACATTTTAAAATAAAAACTGCCACATTCCGTATTACGACTCCTTTGTGTATAAAGAAATACAATACTTACATACTTATTTTAATTCAAAACAGCCACATGTACAAATATGGCACTTTTGCTTATTATATTTCTAAATGAAACCACTTTTTTTTGTTTTATGGCCCTTTTTCACAAAACTGCCGTGCGTTCGGGTCGACGGTCGAGTCGCAACTCACATAATGGCGGTATAGCACTGAAGTTAGTTACGAAGGTTAGTGCAAAAAAGGCACCTGCATATTTTGGTAACTTCTAACGACAAATCAACAGGTGTCTTTGTGCCACGTGATAATGTTAGTGTTTATAATGTCGTTTTTGCAATAAAATAAATTGAGAATTTTTTTAGTTGTGTCGCTTTTGTATTTAATGGACGATATGAGCACTGCACTACGTTTTTCATTATTAGATGGGCACAATTTCTTGATAAAATAACATAAATATTACGCCTTTTGTATTTTGACAACTGTCAAAACAGTCCTTTACGCCAGGTGTAAGTAGGCCGGGGCTCCGCTCACCGTCGCAGAGCGGTGTATGTGGCTGCGAGTTGTCTATTGTGAATAAGAATTAATACTCATAGGTCGGGAGTCTAATAAATAAAATTTACATAATTTATAAAGTAAGAGGAAAACAAATTTCCTTGTTTCCTGCGTTGCTAGGTAAACGTCTGGGTAATGTCATGTAATGATTATATTAAAAATATATGGATTTTCTTGTAAATTCAAATATGATAACAAATGTCTTGAAAACTAAACGCAAATAAAGCTTGGCTAAATCTGACATTTATAACAGTGTTGCCAGGTCGAATCTTTCGCACAATCCTACGTACTATTTTGATCCCACTTGTACCTTTATCGTACCAAAACCGTACTTTTCGCGTACTCGACGAAAACTATAGAGTCCGTTCAAAAAGCAAAAACCGTAAAATTTTTAAAGTCCCGTATAATGGTTTACACCTGTCCCCCTGAACAAACTCTACTCTACTCTCTCTTTGCAAGCTTTACAGTGTATCACATTGTGACTTATTTACAATCACATATTTGACAATTTTATTCGGAATAATCCGGTCTTCTGGGATCGTGTAAACACTATAGAAATCTAGTAGTTCAGAGGTCATGTAGAATTAAACTTTTTTCCGAAATTAATAACACATTGCAAACACCAATTTCTTGTACAGAATTATCGCAAATAATTACAAACTTCAGACGTCGAATGCAATATCGTGCCAACAGAGTAAGTAATCCTTTAAACTTTTTTTTTAAAACGCCATGTCCTTATTTCCTACTAGTCCAAGGCCTAGTAACTTCTTAACAAAAGTGTGTCCTTCTCAAATTGCATATGTGTGCGTGCGGTTTATAACAATTATTACCAGTATTTAAAACATATGTTTTTAAATATAGCAACGTTTTGAACAGACTTTAAACGAGGTTATACTTTGCAATTTCTCGCGCCTAATCAGTTGTGGACCCTGCCTTGCTTCACTCCCTCGAATCCCTAAGTGTCCTATCATTTATTACATCTCTCTAACTGACATATCGGGCCCGAGAAAAGTATAGTACTGGTTGTTGTCTATGATGTCTATGGATTATGCTGTCAATCACAGCCAAATTCAAAATAAATATGTCATGTCAAAAAATTTGTTGCGTTTTGGCTTTTGCTTAAGTTATAGCGTATCTACTTGAAATGTATTTTGTTAAATATATTGTATAGGTAATATTAAGTGCCGGTCCGTAACCGTTGAAATTAGGAAAAATAGCGCTACTTCCACTTTGCCTATGCCCGCGGAGAGGCATGGGGAGTAGCAGCAATAAAGATTATTTATTTTTCAACACAACCTGCTCGTAACGAGGTTCTTATTCCACCGCTTTTATGCTCATAATCCTAGATATTAAACACACGTACATTTCACAATAATTATCCAACTAGTGGAATAAATAATCCGATCAAGTGACGTTTGTACTCTAGTACCAAGTTGCACGTACGCAGACGAATCGTTGTAATTTAGTCGGGTATTACCTTTACTTTTTTTAACTCTATGAGTTTACATTCTAAAAAAGTTAAAAAAAGTAAATATATTAAAAATATACACATTTACGATAGAATACAAATTATACAATCCTGATTGTGAATAAGAATCATTTCAACTTATTATATTACTCGTAATACACAATAAATTACATTTTAAACACGAATTGTCTGTTTTAATATTGGCTGTTTGGCATTATACGTCCGCGCCATTGCCTCAAGCTGCACGCACATCCAAAAAAGAAAATTGCGCGCCATTTATAAGTTAACCTCAAATCATTGTTTATTTGTTAGGTTTTTCCCGTCGTGTTTTATTAATTTAAACAAATTATATTTTCAATGAATAAGAAGATAACTTTAGTGTTAATTTAACCCCTGGATATATTTAAAAATTGTGATACATACTAGCAAAATGTCATCATAAAAGTCTAGTCAGCAATATGTTAGAAAAAATACTATAATTTATTGCACAATAAATTATGAAATGATTTGAAAAAGAGTTCCAGATACTCAATAACATCACAAAAAAAGTTAGTTAAATTTAATTATCTTAGTTTCGTAAGTACCTCTATCCTGTAAACATTCTGACAGTTAATGTATTTATCAAAAGTTATTAATTATACTATTCTGTTATTTCCTCGCAAGTGTGTTGAAAAACATCGTATGAAACGCGTGTGCTTGATCATTACATAAGCTCAGCTTCCTTATGCGCACTCACATGCGTTCGTGCGCACAATATTGCTTCGTATGTAATGATCAACTTAGCACACTTGTATCATAATGTACTATTACTTAAGTTTCATCATTTTTCGACAACGATAACCACAAATATTTTAAGGTAAGAAATATATTTCATGCATTTTTATCATAATATTATTACCTATTCCGGAAAATTTAACTTATTTACATAACATTTATATTATTATCTTAATCATGAACACGAACTAAGCGCACATAATTATAGAGGATACCTTTATCGCCAGCCACACCAGTAAATAAATTGTTACCTCAAATTGAGGGGTACCTGCAGTAGTTATAACGAAAGAAGGGAAGGTAAGGTAGAGAAAGGTAAAAAGGGAACTAGTAAGCATGTATACTATCAGAATATCTTATGTATGCAGTAACGCGTTGTACTTAACACATTTGGCAGAGACAAGTTGGAGGATAACGACGTAAAAGGATATCAACATTAAAGATATATTATGTTTCTGTAGTGCATGATAATAAGAAGATTCAAGGATGCATTCAGTGAAGCAATGCCACCTGGGCAGTAACTATAGCGACTGCAACTTCAGGGTGCTTGTCTGCGTGATGAACGGCTGAACACAACATGCGTCCATAGTGTCCCTACACATCTCCAGTACCATTTTATACTGTAGAAAACCAATAAATTAATATACTTAATATATACCTACAGGTATTCATTTTCATTCTTGAAGTCCTATAGCATAGCTTAATTAAGCCTAGGAACGAATAGAGCATTTCTATGAATGTGGGTAGTTTTAAATAATGTGTTTTATGCCTATTGTATTTTTTTTTCGACGCAGTAACCTAGTTTTTTTAATACTTAAAAAGAAATAAATAAAATAGTTTTTTTAATTTACACATTTGAAAAAGTTAGGTACACATAAGTTATACATTTAGTTTTGGTTTTTCTAATATGGATCCTTTTGAATTATTTTATTAATATGAATTATGTTTTATTACTTTTTACATAAAATATAACTTAACTATTTTATTACAAAAATAGCACACAATTGGTACAATTAAAAAAGATTTTAGAGTAATGCTAAATAAATAATAAATACCCAATAATCCTAAAAATAAACCAAACAGAAATACCCGTACCGGGATTCGAACCCAGGACATCCGCTTCACAGACGGGCTACTACCAACAAGGCCAAACTGGTTGGCAAATTAGTTACTGCGATCTACACTGGAGCGCTGTAGTATAAACGAACTTTAGTGACGGGGCATTTTTGTTGTATGTAGTTACCGTTCTTCTCCTAGTGAGTATTATATTCTTTGTACTAGTCTCTTTTGCTTATTGCAGTGTATTAAGAAGGTTTCATAACTATAAATGTCAATTAACACTGGCCACTTGTAAATGTTCTATATATAAAAATAATAAAAAAATGCAGTCAACTGTCAACCGGCCTTTTATTCGCTCCATAATTACTTTATACTATATTATCTATTATCTTATCAGGAATCACAGCGATCTCTCGTCCCCGAAGAAGAATTAGAAAATGATAATGAAAACTAAAAAATGTTAGTGTTCAAGAAGTTGCCAATAACAATATTGATAATGAGGATCCTTATTCTCTAAAAGGTCGAAAAACTCTATTAATGAAAAAAGCCGCATTAAATGCTATTTATAAGATAGTTTGAAGTATTAGTAATACAAAAAAATAATTTTGAACCATGTTTATTATTATTAAGTACCCAAAAATACGATTCTTACAAAAAGTGTCCTGTGAAGTGTGATTTAGTGTCATTTTTAAAAATTCATAGTAATTTGAAATTTACTGCTATAGTAATGTTTTTTTTATCGTGATAGAAATATAGTTTAACTTTGCAATGGTAATATTTTTAGGGCAAAATATTCATAGGGTTTTCGTGGAAAAAATGAAATGTAACCGTGTTTTCATCAAAAAACTGGCATATAATCAGAAGGTATTTTGTCGATTATCCAAGATGAATCTTCGATTTTTATTTCCATGGCCGTCTCATACATGATACTCAATTGAATTTAATTCAAATTGAATAAGAATTTTTACCCTTTTTTGCGAAATCTGAAAACAAACGGTACACCTAACTGGAAAATCCGGAAAGGCCTTCCAAGACAACCAATTTTTTTCATATTTCACACGTTAAAATGCAATATTTGCTCCGATGGCCGTCTAGATAAAGAAATGAACTATTATGTGCATCAATAGTTGATTTAATAAAACTTAGTATATTCGCCATAGCCTTCGAAGAAAATGAAGCATTTCGTGAAATTCGCGCGTTTTGGTAATAAGGCCTCTTAACGAATAGTATATTGAAGAAAATGTAGGAAGGGCCAATGAGAACGAGGAGCAAGTGTTAAACATTTTGTATAAATCGTCGTATTTACAGTATGAGAATGGATTGGCGCGACCATTTTATGAAAACTATTTGAACCTGTAAGCGACGCTTACCTCTTCGACTCCAGTGCCGGCGCGGCGCCTCCTGGTCTCTACGCAGAGTTCAAAATTTATATTTCGAGAGAAGAAAGAAGGTTTGGGTTGCACGCAAGGACTACGCCCTCCCGTTGTGACAGCGAGCGTCTGCTATTGTGTCAATCATTGACTTTTGAAGCTAGTTTTCCTCGTTATTCTTTTATATTTTAATTTAATTACTTAAGTTGTGTTCTTTAAATCATCGTAAGTCTATGTAAAATTTTGTAGAAATGCATTTATTAAGTAGGTATTTTAATTTACAATTTTATATTTTAACAGACAACCATGGATTGTTGTTTGCAATAGGAGTTTCCAGGGGTACAAGATACAATTTGTTTCTAAAAGTCATGTGCAAGATAAAGTGCATGACGGGAACCTAAAAGGTGCTGCTCAGCTCCTTTTCTCGAACGACACTCTCGCTCCCGATACGCCTGAAACTATAGCTACTTTACAAGATAAGCACCCTTCAGAACCTACCACACCTATCTTTGCAGATCCTCCTTCCGAGCCTTCAGTTTGTCTCCATGCCACGGAGGACAACGTATCGTCAGCCTTGGCATCCTTTCCAAAAGGGTCCACATCCGGCTTGAATGGCATCTCAGCCCAGCATCTTATTGACCTGAAGAGTTATGGTTCTGGGATAGCTGGCGAGCAATTGACGGTAAGCATTGTAAAACTTATAAACCTCATGCTCCTTGGAGATGTCAGCCAAGACGTTACGCCTATACTATACGGGACCAACCTTATAGCTCTCTCTAAGCTTCCACATTTCGGCGATTGGCAGCCAAAGTCTGCGTACGGCACGGCACACACGTGCTAAATATCAAAAACTCTTTGAGCCCGTGCAGGTCGGTTTTGGCACCCACGGAGGCTGTGAAGCACAATCCATGCCGTACGCACCTTTGTTCAAACCGATTCATGTGAGGTACTACTAAATATTGACGTGAAAAACGCTTTCAATGCCTATACTATACTATAATAGAGACACCCTACTTAACGAAGTGAAAATCCATGTGCCAGAAATTTATAATTTCCTTTTACAGTGTTACCATAGTCCGTCCAAATTGATTCACAAAATAGCGAAATTCTTTCGGCCGTGGGTTGCCAGCAAGGCGATCCCCTAGGTTCCGCTCTATTTAGTCTGGCTATAAACTCAATCATCCTCAGCCTTACGTCCAAACTGAACATCTGGTACTTGGACGACGACGGCACCCCTGGTGGAGATTCACAAACCGTTCTGGCAGATCTATCTAAAATTATTCAAAGTTTCAACGATATCGGCTTAAAACTTATTTTCGATAAATGCGAATTGTACATTACTGAAAATCTAGGAGTATCTCTGGCATCCCAGATACTAGAAAGTTTTAAACATTTAGCCGTAAACATTAAAATATTGTTCAAGGACAATTTGCATCTTCTCGGATCACCCATCTTTGATGAGGCCTTATCAAAATTAGTAGCCACTATTTATTTTAACATTTTGTTTACTGGTTTTCAAAACTTACTTACTCCGTTGTTGCCCCGCCTGGAAATTCAGTCATCTAATCCAACCCATAGATAACCTTCAACTACAAACAATCCTACATGTCCGATTTAATGAGGAAGCATGGTCCCAGGCTTCCTTGCCAATAAGATTTGGCGGTCTGGTAACTCGCAAGATCTCAAGTGTGCCTCTGCCCGCATTTGTGTCTTCAATTCACGGCACATCAGATCTCACAGGTAAAATTCTTAAAGCTCCAGCGGCTACAAACTGCAAGATCGCGTGCCTGAATGAAGCCAATAATGCCTTGCTAACCGTGTTGGGCCTAGAGTTCCCATCCAGACCCAAGAGGCAAAGGGCCTAAAATATCAAAAACCGCGCATGGCTTCTGGCAGTTTCCAGGCCAGAGTCTGTACATTGGCTCCACGCGTATCCTTCACCCAACACTGGCACTTACATTGATCCAGGAACCCTTCGTATAGCCATTGGTCTCCGGGTTGGGGCTGACGTATGTGTGGACGGCCTCGGCCACCACGGACTTAGTTGTTCTTAGGGAGCCCGCCGCCTGTCCCGTCATGCGGAGACAACGACAACTTGAGGAGAGCGCTCGTCGCAAATTTTGCAAAATGATGAATTAAAAAGAAACTACGTATTAATTGAGAAACATAAAATAGTGTAGTATTAGTGTGGTGAAATTTTGTCCTTAAATGCAGACGTATAAGTCAAGAAACTGAAGACATACTCGTACAACTATTTAAAGCTAATTGTAAGATGTAACTTTGGAATTATTTTCTATCGAGCCGATTTCGTCCAATCCTGTATCGGAATTAATAAAGTTCTTCCAAACATATTTTTTTTTTACTTTCCCAAAACAAGTAGTTATAGCTAAAAACTGTTTAAGTAAAGTGAATTTGAAGGTCATCGGGTGTTATCAGCTTGATATTGAAGTACACAGTTTATATATAACTGGATTCTATTTATATTTAGATGCGTTTATTTTAATTTATTAGCGATTCAAATGCGAAAAGAGTCCAGCCTTATAGAAGCCGTTTCTCTGGGGTCAAAGTATTCCGAAACCTATGATTTACTAGTATTATTACTTAGCTACTTTAGCTAGATTGATTTTAGTTACTTTTAAATACTTACTTTATTTGTGTAAGTTTTTAAGCTTAAGTTAATAATTAATAAAGTTCTCATAAAAGTAGTCCATTAACTAACTTAATATCTTCAATAATTCGGAAAACCTTTCCGACAAAATACTTTTGCAGGAACAAAAATAAATATACGAGTTTATATCCAATTACAAGTAGATAACAAGTATAACTTCGAGGGTATTTTGTCAACTAACTTACGAGTACAAGAGGTGAAATAATTGGACATATTTTGTCCACTGTCTGGCAAGAAATGGTCGTTATTTATTTTTGAGTTACAAGTAGTACCTGTTTTTGCCTGTAATTCCTTACTTATCACTGTTGGCGTATCGAAAAAGCTCGTAAAATAAGTGCTATTTTTACGAGCTTTTATTTATCTCACATTAAACCCCACAAAATAGAAAACTACAGCCAAATAGCACTAGACTCTACTCATAGTGTTGTGTTCCTGCTGGTGAGTAAGGTTGCCAAAGAGCTCAAAGAGGGCCCAGTGTTTTGACGATGAGGGACCCTCTTGTTCCTTTAGCTGTCAACACAGTGAACACTTATTTTTGTAAAGGGTCGACAACGCGCATGTGACACATCTAGAGTTGCAGGCGTCCATAGGTTACGGTAGCTGCTTACCTTCAATGGAAAAAGCACTAAGCTAGTACCAAAAGGTCATGTCTGATGCCTATGGAAGATTTTTTTTGGAGATAACTCAAAAACGGCTGAACCCATAATGTTTAAACAATTTTTGTGGAAAGTATGTGATAAGGCCCATCTTCTCAATTTTTTTCTGAAAATCAACCTTAATATGACACGTAATTCGGCACCTACTTACTCATACTCGCTCGCGCAACCTCATGTAAACACACTTACTTAGGCATATTTAATCAGACTAGTTGACAAATTATTACAATTTATTATTAAAATAAATTTTGTCACTCACAACTTGTTTTTAAGCACATTATTACTGTTACCTGCGATCGAACTATCTCAAGGGACCAGTCTGAAACCCAGCGCGAGACATTCTGTTTAGCACATGCTGAAATTAGGACCCATTGCCCAGATTTAGGTATAAGTATCAAAGTTTTGGTTTATGTACTTTATGTTTTGTTTAGTCATTAAGGTTTTATTGTATTAATTCCTTCTATATGTATTTTTTTTGTGGCAACAAATATTTTTCTGATTCTGATTTTGAAAATATTCAAAGAATATTAAAGACATCGATTGATGTGCCACATGTTGATATTTTTTATTTATTTATTTACATGTTTGGATCGCCCCCCATAAAAAATATGGTAAGATGATGGCTAAAAAATGAGACTTGACAAAAAATATTTTGTCATGACGCCACACCACTACTACTTATACATTTTATAACTCTGTTTATGATGCGGAGTTCGTAGTTTAGGTACCGCAGCTACAATCATAAGCAAAGTAGAGATTCTCTCGCAGAGTCGCGCCCACCACGGCTAAATCCATACAGTTTCGTTTACAACTGCAGTTATAAAATGTGCAGGGGCGCGATTTCGTGAGTGAAAAGATCTGGGGGGCGATTTTTGAGATTCGAGCGCTCGAATCTGACACTTTAAACTATGAATAAAATAATATTAAACAAAAAAGAACCGACTTCACTTAGCATCCACCTTTCCAACAGCAAATGCTCGAGCTGCTGTAAAAATAATTTTAAACAAAAAAGAACAAACTTCACTTAGCATCCACCTTTCCAAAAGCAAATGCTCGAGCTGCTGTAAAAAATACTCAAATCACTATAATAGTTGAAGACTTTGAAGAGTTCCCTCGATTTCTCCAGGATCCCATCATCAGATCCTGACCTGGTTACAATGGGACCAACTGTGAAGTATACTCTTTCAACCAAAAAAGAGTTTTCCAAATCGGTCCAGCCGTCTTCGAATAATCGGTGATCATACGTAAAAAACATTTTAAAAAATGCAAAAAAAACTAAGATCCCGATGAATTGATTACCTCCTCCTTCGATTGCTTGAAGTCGGTTGATGATGAAATGATGTTAAAAAAAATAACAGCGAAAGGAATTTAAAATCACGATCACATGTCATAAACTATTAATTTCATGCAAAAATACTTAGTCGGTTCATAAGTTCTGTCACTAGGGTTTGGACTGGTAAAATACGAACTGTTAGAGGTTGCTTACTATTTCAATATATGATTAAAAAGCCTATTTAATACTGATTAATTTACGATATTATTTAAGGCAAATAGTTGTGGCAGTTTTACACAATTCCCTGTAACATTCGAAAAAGCGGAATAAAAAACCACGTCAAAAACACGCGCCCTGTTCGAGTTGATTTTGACCATCATTATTTTTATTCAATTTTAAGAGGCTTCAGTCTTGCATACTGCATTAGCTTGATCTTTAACCTTCATTTTAATATATAATTAACATGGGACTGACTGACAAGAAGGCTAGTATACGCAATTTTGGAAGACTACCTTGATGTATGGTATCAAAATCATCGTGTTTTGCTCAAAACTGAAAAATACGTTGAGGTTCAGGAGAAGAATAGCTGAAGCACAGACTTGTAAGTCAACTAAATATTGGTTTTTAAATATGCCTTAATCATCTACTTTCATAAAAATAACAATTTGTAACTCTGGACAACTATAAAAATTATCTAAACCAATTTTTGTGAAGTACAATTTTCATAAATCATCGGCGTGTTTTGGACTGACAACAATCTTCAAGTTTACAAGGATCTATAAAATACGCGATCTTGATTATAAGTTAATCATATTATATTTTAATCTGTATGAAATATGCTTTCTAATCAGGTCTAATTTTTTTAAATAAAAGCTTTGTATTATATTTTATCACTTAAAACCCTTGTGACAGAACTTATGGACCGACTAGGTAATGATAAACTCTTGTGCGATTATTTTCGTGTTTAATTCTTTGAATTCGAACGCTCGAAAGTCAAAAATTGGCCCTCTATAAAATCCTTTCTTATAAGTTCTAAAATTACTAAGTCTCGCATGACCATGAACTATGTCTAAAATTAACTAGTTAATAACCAGACTAGTAACGATAATTAGTTCATCAGGCACAAAGGGAAGTAATTATCGCGTAAGACCCGGCTAACTATTTTGTAATGCTATACAGGTTGTGACAAAAATACTGGTGTTCCGTTTAAGGGCATTTGTCTCTATTGCTAGTCAGTACGCAGGTAAAAAATGGCCAAGTCTTGATTTACTTTCAAGCTGTGTGACATTTAAAATGATATTTAAAAAGAGGCACCCTCTTGTTCCTTTAGCCGTCAACACAGTGAATCCTCCTTTTTCTAAAGGATCGGCAACGCGCATGTGACACCTCTGGAGTTGCAAGCGTCCGTGCCTACGGACCCTTACCGTACCCTTACGCCGCCCTTACTACCGTAGCCTTACGGTAGCTGCTTACCATCAGGCGGGCCGTATGGTTGTTTACCACCGTCGTTGTATATTTAAAAAAATACACAAAAGTGGGAAGGTCAATTTTCCAAGTAGATAGCTATTATGAATTACTCGTATAAAGGTGGCATTCTGATGTAGAGATGGTATACTAGCGAGTAGCGCGGTTTCTTTCGTTTGCATCGCATGCACGTATAACCACTTAAGTTCCGGGGGAGAGGGGGACGGGGATAGAGGAGAGTACATACTGGTCCTACAATCTTTATCTAATTAATACATAATTATCTTGTAACCACCGATAGTAGTGTCGTATTTTTCTTTGCGAATTTGGCTGTCTACGCTACTACGGTATCTTCTCTAGGTGCAGTACCTACCTACCTAACGAGGGCTATAAATATACATTATTTGAATACATATTTAGGCGCCTGTAAAACGCCATCTAGTGACACTTAAACATATGAGTATAAGTAACAGGTAGCTAATGTGTGTTGTAGCTATAATAGATGTCGCAACCGCAACATCAATTTCCTAATAGATCGGTGCCGTCATCTGTTTAGCGTTTTATGAACTAAAGTTTGGATACAGTTCTTGGATACTTAGGACGGGATCGCTTGGGATCATGGAGTTTGGGCGTCTGTATCTGTATTGTCTTTGATCTATCTAATAAGGTAGGTAAATTGTTATATTTTCCTTGATGTTCAATGGCTGCAAAGTTGCAAACACAGTATTAAATAGAACTACAATCGGCAACACATTTGTATTAATTTCAAGGAAAAACAGTGAGAACATGAAGGATATACTTAAGGCAATCGTCAACTGCAACTACAGTTAGGTACTCACCTAAATAGTCAGTCTCAAAAAGGAGCAACGGCAACTGAATTCGTCAGATGTGAGTAATGTTGGATAATGGGTGTCATACATTTATAAAAATCAACTTAGTACATATCAAAGGTTACATTACCTATGGTATATTATGGAATTGAGTGGTTTGGCGGCTATTGGCCACATTAGCTACTTATTTGACAGTTTCTAAAATAAATATTGAAATATTTGACGAATATTTGCTTCGCCTTACATTGTCGATGCATTTAGCAGTGGGGTGGGTATGTATAATATATGTACTTTATTATGGACTAAGGTTATGTTAACAATTTAAATAAATCTTACATCAGAGCAGCATGCTGGTGCCCCAGGGGTTGTGGAGTACGACGTACTGGCGGTAGAGGATGAAGCGCGTGCGCGTGTGGATCTAGCCTTACGAGCAGTAGCTGTGCTAAGCACGTCGAGCACCCTGCACTTGCACCCGTCACGTAAGCCACCTGCAGGAGTGCCAAAACTGTAGTGTAGGTCTATACAGACGCTGCATCTATATCATCATCATTGCTCATGTGCGCAGCGGAAGGCGATCTGGGATAGCGGCTTCGACTTACCACTTGTTGGACACGGACGGGTCTGGCTTCATTATCTCCTTACCTATACCCCTTTATCGGGTGGGCGGGATGCGTCGAGTGTAATATGTATTTAAATTTATTTATCTACCTATGTGATCCTCCTGAGCTAACCAAAACTCTTTTAGTGAAAACAACTCCTTTAGTCTTTTCGTTGGGCGCCAAATGTAATGGTTGTCGCTGAGAGCGAACCATACATATCCTTCAGCCTGAGGGGCTTTGTGAAGGTTTCCAGGCTAACTCAGGGTATGGAGGATCAGGTGATTAAAAACACACGATTATCTTAACAAATCTGGGTCTTTTACGCCCTTTATTATCAATAAAGCAACCTTAACCTAACTAACATTAATCTGCCCCTGAAGGGAGCAGGCTACAAAGACACGGCAGTCTCAATTATAAACAAACCCGGTATCACGCGATAGGTTGGCATCGAGAGACCTGGATACGGTGGGATAGCGGAGTGTTCCCCGGGGAACAGGGATCGGGAATAAACCTCCGGCGTGTCGACGCGAGTCCACGCGCGGCCTATACAGGTTTAACGGGTCAGGGTACTGGGGATAACCTTCCGACTTGTCGACGCGAGTACACGCGCGGCCAGGATAGGATACTACGGGGGGAAAGGAAAGAAGAGTCCTCCGGCGTGTCGACGCGAGTTCACGCGCGGCCTATACAGGACTCAGCCCTAGGGAAGCCCGGGACGACGCGAGAACGCGCGCCGCAACGCCGGACTGTGCAGCCGTTGTTTCTAGCGCGAGCTCGAAACATCGACTGCCCGGAGGCTTACTTCGTTGTCTTCTTACACTCCCCCTTTCAGGGGGTGTGAGGGTGCTTTCTCAGGGCTCTTTTTTCCCTCTGAAGCTGCAGCTGTCGCGAGCCGTGACGACGGCTCGGTCTGTCAACGCCCGAGTTAATCGGGTCGTTATCTTCTTACTCGTAGTTACTCGAGCGAGGGGGGACCGATTGCTTGAACTTTGCTATGGCCCAGTTTCTTTCGAAACACTCTAGGTTTCTTGCGAATTGCTTTTTCTTGGCTTCTTCTTCTTGTTTCCGCTTGGCTGCTTGTTCTTCTTTGTCGTCTGTCTCTGCCTGTAGGCTGCGTGGTTCCTCGTCGCGTGCAGGAGTCTTCACCCGAGGGGGGATGGAGTCGGGAGTTGGCGTCGCCGACTTCATTTCCGCGTCGGGTGCAGGGGTCTGCACCGGATTGGTTTCGGCGCCGGGAGTCGGTGCCGTCGTCTTCTCTGTAGGTGCAGCGGGCTGCGCCTGGGCGGTGGCGGCGTCGGCGGGCGGCGCTGCCTGTTACTTTTTCTTCTTCCCTTTCTTTTTCTTCGCTGGTTTGGTGGTGGGGGGCGGGGGTGGCTGTGCGCCCCGTTGTTTGGGGGCGTTGGCCGGCGCCATCAGTGAAGTTGGCGCCGTCTCTTCCACCGTGGGCTGCTTTGTTGTTATCCCCGCCTCCTTGCCGGACCTAGTGGGGACTGCGTGCGCTTTGGTGCCCGCTTTCTTCCAGCTGCGGGCCTCACGAAGGTAGATAGGGCACTTCTTGTAGTTAGCGGGGTGTGGCCCCGCGCAGTTGGCACAGGTACAACGATGGTCCCTGGCCTCTCGCACTCTGTGGCCGGGTGGTTTCCGGCACATCGGACGCAGTTTTGCTGCCTGTGGCAGCCCTTGGAGTGGTGTCGGAAGCCCTGGCATCTGTGGCACTGGGGCGGTCCTGTCTTCCCTCTCCATGCTTCGATTTTGACCGACGGGATGTATAGGAGCTCTCTGATCCCGTAGATCGATGTAAATTCTCGAGGGGGGCCAGAGAGCTGCAAAAAGTAAATGCAGCCCGGCCGGCCTCCCCTGGCGTTGATCTGCTTGATATGGGCTACGGGATAGCCGAGCTCCATACATGCGTCTCTGATTTCTTCTAGCGGCGTGTCGGCAGGCAACCCCCTCAACGCCACTTTCATCTGCTTCTCTCTCTCCTGCAGGTAGACGTGCCACTCCATCTCTCCTGCGCGGTCCTTCCCGAGGGATGCTTCAACTTGTTCCAAGTGGCTGTAAACCACCCGGTACTCGTCTCCTGACTTGGGGGTGAACAGCACTCCCTTGCCCGTACATTTGGCGTGCGGTGTGAACCCGAGCTTCTCTTTTAAGTCTCTGAGGATCTTCGGCCATCCAGGTAGTAGGGCTGCCGTTATAGGCGGGTACCTCTCCTTCCTGGGTTGGGGTTGTTTGTGGCTTCCTTCTTCCTCTCTCTTCTTCTCACGTGCTGGTGAAGATGAGGCTGCTTTCGCTGCATAAGAGGTCGATGGCGCGTCTTGGGTCGGTTTCCGCTTCCGCTGTGGCTGCGGTTTGGCGGCTACTGGTGTGGTGGCTTCTCTTCTTTCCTCCGCTGGGCGGGGGCGTAATGCTGGGTCCGATGGCGGCGTCTCTTTTAAGCAGGTACGCTTCCCGGTCCCCGCAGGTGCCTGTGGGCTCTCGCGGGGGCGTTTTGCAGCTCGGATGATGTCCGGGTGCGCCATGAGGAACTCCAAGAAAGGGACATCCTCTGGCAGCAACTCGGTCTCCAGCCCCATCATGTGGCCGGTGAGTCGTACGTAGGCGGCCAACCACGCCCTCAGGTCCGCCGACATGTGCTCGGACCCCATCAAGTGGGAGATTAGAATTGTGTCCAATTCCAACCCCTCCATAGGGGTCCGCGGCTTGTCAGCAGCCGGGACGGGCGAAAAGAGCCGCAACGTGGGTGATGGCAGCGTCGGGGGAGATCCCTGCGCTGCGTTGTCTTCTTTGTTCTCTTCGGTGTTTCTGGCTGTGTGGTGGGTGGGTAGGTCCAGGTAGTCCCAGGCCGGGTCACCCTACACGGCGACAGGCGACATCGGAGAGTTTTTCGCTTCTTTTTCTTCGGCGGGTAGGTCGAGTTGTTGATTTCTCAACCTACCCCGCCGTTCCGTGGTGTCTTCCATTGTTGGTGGAAGCGTGGATCTGTTGCTCTGCGACGCCTTCGTGGTCGGCTAGAGCCAGTCACCGCATTCCCTAGCCCGGGGCATCCGTTTTAGCGGGACCGGGTTCGGGCATACGGCCAAAGGCCAACCGACCGCGATGCAGCTCCTCGTTGCGTAGTCCCCTCCGGCTAAAAGCCGGGCCGCTTGATCCGACGAATTATTATATAAATAATAATTACGGGATGCGCGTAGTGAGTAGTGCGTCCGTGCAGTTGTAGCTTCGATGCGAGTCCCGGAGGCTACTACCAGTGTCTTCTAACACTCCCCCTGGGGGGGGGGGGGGCGTGAGGAGGCCATCTCAGGGCGTTTTAGCCCTCTGTGGCTGTATCTGTCGCGTGTCGTGACTACGACACGGGCTGTCTTTGCGCGATTTTTAAAATCGGCTTGATTTTCTTCTCTCTCGACCATCTTCATCGTGTGGGTTGATTGTTGGCCATCATGGCTTGGTGGTCATGGTGGCCTTTCTGCGGCTTGGTGGACTCTCTCAGGGTTGTGTGGGCACGAGCTCTCGTGGTTGGGCTCGTGCTCGGCGGGCATCTGGGGGGCGGGTATGCAAGGGGGCTATCCCTTGCAGCAGCTGGTGTTGGGAGTTGTCGGCTGCGGCGAACATCCTGTGCGCGAGCTGGCCGATGAACTCGTCCAGTGTCTGTATCTCGTAATCCCGATAAATTGTCTTGTTCCGTACGTAGCGTGGGGCTCTGGCGATGGTCCTTAGGCTTTGCGTCTCCTGCGCCCTGAGTCTCCGCCTGTTTGACTCTGCCGTCCTGGCATACCAGGCGGGAGCCGCGTATGTCAGTCTCGACCTGACATAAGCCTTGTAGATCCCCAGCTTTGTACGGAACGGGAGGCTGCTGTTGAGCACCGGACGTAGTTTTACGCGCGCAGTTCTCGCCCTGCCCACCACTTCGTCCACGTGCTGCTTCATTGTGAGGCCCCTGTCAATGGTGACCCCCAGGTATCTTGCCTTGTGTTGCTATTCTATCTCCTCGCCGAGGAGTCGGAGCGGCGGTGGAGCAAGTTTGGTGCCCGTCAGGAGCGCCTGTGTCTTCCCCACGTTCACCGAGAGCCTCCATTTGGTCAGCCACTCGGGTAGGACGTCAAGCTGGCGCTGGATTTTGCGCGCAGCGTGTGCAGGTGTGATGGACGATGCGTAGTAGGCCGCATCGTCTGCGAATAGTCCCAGCTTGACGTCGCCGACCACCGGGATGTCGTCGGTGAACCAGGCGTAGCATGCTGGAGACAGGCAGCTCCCTTGGGGGACGCCCGCGAGGATCGGGCGCTCTGTAGATAGGGCCTCTTCCACGGCCACTTGGAAGCGGCGCTCGGTGAGGAAGGAGCGGATGACCCTGATGATCCGGCGTGGGGCCGAAGACGTCGACAGTTTGACTAGCAGGCCCTCATGCCAGACCCTGTCGAACGCCTTCTCCATGTCCAGGAACACCGCGACGACATGCTCCTTCTTTGTCATGTGCTCCGCCATAAAGGAGAGCACCCTGGTCAATTGCAGCGTGGTTGAATGTTCGGAGCGGAAGCCGAACTGCTCTGGTCTTGGTGTAATGTGCGGCTGGAGTCTTCCGAGGTCCTCCTTCCGAGGTTCGAGGCTTCTCGAAGGTCTTGGAGAGAGTACTGAGCAGTGTAATGGGCCTGTAGCTGCTCGGTCTTCTCCTGTCCTTTCCTGTCTTCGGCAATACGATGACCCGGCCAAGTTTCCAGGTCTTGAATGAATGAGAAATGTCCCGAGCGCATGATCCCATTGAACAGGCGTGTCACTGCCACAACGGTGTGCTGTGGCAGGTGACGGAGTGCCATGTTCGGGATCGAGTCGGCGCCCGGGGCCTTCTTGGGGTTGGATCTTGCCAATGTTCTTCTGACTTGGCCGGGTATGAAGAAGATCGGGTCTTCCTCCGCTTCCAGCTGCTGCTCGAAGTACCCCCTCAGTCGTTGCTCCACCTCCTTGGTGTGGGCCTCGTCTTCAGTGGGGTTCGGGGTGAACGCGGCCTCCAGGCTGTCCGCGAACAGCTCGGCTCGCTCCTCTGCTTTGTACCGCAGCGTTCCTCCTTCGTCAAAAAGCGGCCCGACAGCTTCCTTGGTTGCTCCCAGTTGCCTGCACAGGCGATGTATTGAGGGCACGTCATCGCCTATGCTTGCGACATGGGCCTTCCATTCTTCTGCTGCGTGGTTCCTGAGCTTCGTTTTTACTTCATCCACTAGCTTGTTCAGCTCGTGTTTGGTTATTGGGCATCTGGTGTGTTGCCACCTCCTTCGCATTTGGCGTTTTCGCAGTATTAAGTTCCTTATCTCCGCCGGGAGAGGTTTGCACCTCTCTCCGTCGGGGATAGTGCGCGATGCTGTTTCCAGTGCCGCCTGAATGTTCCGGTTGATGGTCACTGCTGCTGTTTCCACTTCTTCCGGAGTGGAGACTGGCCCAATCGCCGGGTTGGTGAGTGCAGCTGTGAAGGCCTCCCAGTCGGTCTTCCTTCTTGGTGTTCTCCTTGGGGCGGAGTAGGGTGCTGTGTCCAGGGTAATGAGAACTGGCCGGTGGTCCGATGGTAAGTCGGGCAGCACCTCCAGATGCAGGGTTGCTTGGATGCTCTTGTGGACTACAAAGTCTATGACATCGCAGGTTGCTTGAGCGTCGGCGAAGTGTGTGGGCTCTTCTGGTCCCGCAATGTCACAGTTGTAGTCCAGTGTTGCTTGGAGGATTGCTCTTCCCGGTGTGTCTATCCTCGTGGAATTCCATGCCAGGTGCTTGGCATTCCAGTCCCCTGCCAGGATGGTCGGCCCTGGGGGCTGGAATAGCGCCCGCAGGTCTGCTCGAAGGCTGCTGTCAGTCGGACTTGTTGGTGGGCGGTACACGGAGTAGAGCCGGAGGTCGCCATCTGCCACCCTGATGTCGACTCCGAGCGCCGAGATGGAGTCGTGGTGCACGAAGTCGACAGGCTGGTGGACTATGGTTCTACGGACCATCACGGCTAGCCCGCGGTACGAGTGTCCCTGCTGGTTTGTCTCGTTGTGCTGGTAGACCGCGTATCCCCCCATCTTCAAGTCCTCCTTCAGGTAAGTTTCTTGGACCAGCAGGATATCCACGTTTTGTTCGTGGAGGAAGTTCTTGAGCAGGGCCCCTTTTCTGCTTAACGACTGGGCGTTCCAACAGACCACCCTCAGCCTTCGGCTGGGTGTGCTGGGGGTGGCAGGAGTGCTGCCTTCTTCAGCGCGCTTCGGACCGCCTCCGTCCCTTGGCGTGCTGCTGCTTGGAGGAGGGCTGCGATCATTGCGCCCATGTCCTCTTCTGGAGTTTCTGAAGCCGGTTTGTGTGCAGGAGCCTGCACCGGTGCTGTGCCGGCGCCGGGAGTCGGCACCGTTGGCTTCTTCTTCTTTTTGTTCTTCTTCTTCGCCTTGCTCTTCTGGTTGGACGAGGGCGGCTGTGCTCCCCTTTGTGGGGGGGCGTTCGCCGGCGCCATTAGGGAGGCGGGCGCCGTCTCTTCCACCGTGGGCTTCTGCACAGCTGCCTTCGTCACTGGGCCTGGTGTTCTTGGAGCTGCGTGCGCTTTGGTGCCCGCCTTCTTCCAATTTCTGGCCTCGCGAAGGAATGTTTGGCATTTCCTGTAGTTTGCGGGGTGGGGACCCCCGCAGTTGGCGTAAGTGCAGGGCTGCTCCTTGGGCCTCGTGCATTCGCTAGCTGGATGGTTCTCCGCGCAGCGGACGCATTTTTGCCGCCTGTGGCACCCCTGGGAGTGGTGGCGGAAGCCCTGGCACCTGTGGCACTGGGGCGGGCCGCTCTTTCCTCTCCATGCTTCTATTTTTATTGTATTCAGATACAGGAGCTCCTTGATCCCGTATATCGCTGTGTAGTCCTTCGGGGGACCGGTCAGCTGCACGAAGTAAATGCAGCCTGGCCGGCCCCCCCCCTGGCGTTTATCTGTTTCACGTGTGCTACGGGATATCCGAGCTCCGTGCATGCTGCTCTTATCTCTTCGAGAGGTGTGTCTGCGGGCAGCCCCCTCAGTGCCACCTTCATTTGTTTCATGTCGTCCTTCGCGTACACGTGCCACTCCATTTCATTGGCGCGTTCTTCCCCCAGGGATGCCTCTAATTTCTCCAGGTAGTCGTATATAACTCGGTATTCTTCTCCCGTCCTCGGTGTGAACAGGAGCCCCTTTCCGATAGATTTGGAGTTCACCGCATGCCCCAGTATTTTGTGGAGCTCCTTCGCTATCTTGGTCCAGCCGGGAAGTAGCGGAGCCACTATTGGCGGGTACTTTTCTTGTTTCGTCTTGGGCTGCTGGATGGCCTCTTCTTCGTTGCTCTTTTGCTGGGAGGGAGTGGCAACCTTCGCTGCATAAGAGGAGTGCGCTGCTTCTTTTGGAAGTTGGTCCATCGAGGCGGGCCTTTTGCATGCTGCTTCATCAAACTGCTGCTGGGTGTCTGCGGGTGCGGGGGCTTGTGAGTGGCTTGGCTCCACTGTGGCGGAGCTGGGCTGTTGCTGTTCTGCTTTGTCTTTGGCAGGGCTTGGCGGGCGCTGGGACTTCGCACGTGGGGGTCTTGGCGCACGCTGTGGCTTGGGTGCAGGGGCCTGTTGGGGCCTTGCTGGTTGTTGGGGCTCCGCTGGGGCGGGGCTTGGTTGGCTGCTTGGCTCCACGGGGGCGGAGTCCAGGATGGCATCTTCGTGCTGGAAGTGGGGGAATATAGCCACTCTCCGCTGCACCACCTTCTTGCCTGATAGAAGGTCAATTGGGGTCCCTGGTAGTGGCGCCTTCCAGGGCGCCTGTGTTGTCGGTGTGGACACGGTGGGAGGGGGCCCTCCGGTGGTGCCCTCCGAGTGGCTGCGGTGTAGTCTGGGGTCCCTTCGCGGCGACGCTTTTGTGCATGGCCGCTTCTGGTCACCCTCGGCTGCTGGGCTCCCTCTTGGGCGTTTCGCCGGCCTCAATACGTCCGGGTGAAGCTTTAGAAAATCCAGGAAGTCTTGGTCCTCTGGCAGGAGTTTTACCTCAAACCCCATCCGGTGTCTGGTAATTCGGAAGTAGGCTTCCAGCCACGCTCTGAGGCCCTCCGAGGTTCGGGTCAGGAGCGTGAACTGGCGCACCGCCTGCTCGTCCTCCACCAGTGCCTCCAACGGGGTCGGGCCCCCGCCGGTGGAGGGTTCTGGGGAGAAGAGGCGGCACGTCGGCTCAGGAAGCTGCGCTTGTTCGTCATGTAGATCCATTAGTTCTGCGCCCGCGGGCGCGGGGGTGGCTGCGCGGGAGGCGGGGGCGTCTCCGGCGTTTTCGTCGGCGCTCCCGTAGTCGTCGCTGCCTGCTAGAGACCCGTAGACTGGCGGGATGGGGAGAAATGAATTGTCAGAATCCATTTCCCCCATTCCCTCTCCGGGTGGCGGCAGCGGCGGCTCCTGGGCACTCGATGGTCCTGAGTGTGCCGATGATGATGCTCGATGTGCGGGCAGATCGAGTTTCCGAGATCTCGATCTACCCCGGCGATCTTGTTTGTCCTTCTTCCCGCGGGACGGGCTGCGGGACGGGGTGGGTAGATCGAAGTCTCGGTTTTTCGATCTACCGCGAGAATCTTGTCTCCCCTCCATGGCGTCGGAGGGGCGAAATGCGGGGGGCTGGCGATGCAATTTGTTGCCGGCGGTGCCGTTCACCTCATTCCCTAACCCGGGGCGTCCGTTTGAGCGGGACCGGGGTCGGGAAATCGGTTTGGGCTACCGACAACAATGCTGCTGAGACTCGTAGTAGTCCCCTCCGGCGTGGGCCGGGCCGCTTTGTCTTCGCACTATTTTAAAAATAGTTAAAAGATGCGCGCTTGCTTGAGATGCGTCCGTGCCAATGCGTTCTGCTACTGTCCGTCACGGAGGCTCGGTGCGCGCCGGGTTATATAGGTGCGCGGCGGCGGTGGGCGCGCGGAGGGGACGCGGCCGGTGCTCTCTGCCCGCCGCGCGTCGCACCCCGCTGCTCCGGTCGGCGTTGCGTCACAGGCCCTGTAGCCAAGATGACAGTCGTTTGCAGAAAACGAAACGAAACGCTACACGCTCTCGCTCACTCTTCATTACTACGATAGAGAGACTGATAGCGTTTCGATTCGTTTTCTGCAAACGATTGTCATCTTGGCTAAGCCCCCAGGGCGGACACGCCATACTACATAACTCTTTTAGCGCCTATGTGTGCACGGCACGTCTGTACACGCTTCAATGTGTGCGTATATTCTCAGGGCTGTCATTCTATTATTTTTCTAGTTTCCGCTGTCGATGTCGTAAACTCGTAACGTCTAAAACTACGCAACGGAATTTGATGCGATTTTGTTAATAGATAGAGTGATTCCAGAGGAACGTTTATATGCATAATATATGCATAACATAGTAGAGAAACACTGATAATTTTAGAGGTTTCTAAAGTGATATCGTAAATAAACACATTTTTTTGCGCTTACATTGCAAACGCTAGCTGAACCCTACGAGATAGATCAAAATAATATACTACAGTATTGTACACCTTAAAAAGATCTACAAAAAAGTCCGCGATGGTATATGTCTATCTCTTAGGGATAACCAACAATAACCATTTTTTTATCTCGTGCGAAGCCAGTAGTTGTAAGGTCGCTAGTAATTTTTATTTATTTAGAACACAAACAGTCTTAATAATAAACAACATATGCAATGTACGAGAATAATGAGAGGATACAAATAGACCTGGAGGTTCATTGATTTACATAATGTTAACGAAATATGGTAGGTAGAAATAAACAACAAAAGTAGGTAGACTATTAGGTAGTTACAAAGAATAGTAACATCAAGACTATACTTACAAAAATAATTTTATTATAATAATAATAATAAATACTCTTTATTGCACACCTCATACAGTTACAAGCACAAATTTTACAATTAGATAAATTTAGGTAGAGGTAACAACAGGCGGTCTTAATTTAATAATAATAATAATAATAATAAATACTCTTTATTGCACACCTCATACAGTTACAAGCACAAATTTTACAATTAGATAAATTTAGGTAGAGGTAACAACAGGCGGTCTTATCGCTAATGAGCGATTTCTTCCAGACAACCTTTGGGTAGTGGAGACTAGAGAAAAACAATAAGCAGTAGGTGGTGCATAGACACAAAAGAGACGAAATAGATAACACAGCACATTCATATGAATATATATACTTAAATAAATACAAAATAAACATACATATACGTACATATATACATATATAATACACACAGTAAGAAACAACAGTGTCAAGTTAAAAACCTAAGGAAGAGATAAATAGTATTCCTTAAGTTGCGATTTAAAGCTACCGATAGATTGCGCGCGTTTTATGTTGAGAGGGAGAGAATTCCACAAACGAACGGCCTGGAACGTAAATGAGCAATTATAAAATTTGGAAGATGAAGATGGCACTTTTAGGAGCAATTTTTGAGAGGATCTAATAGAATTAAGATAAGAGAAACGCTCTTTGAGGTAGCGGGGAGTTGCAGGGTTAAAAAGTATAGAAAAGAGTAAAGAAAGTATGTGAGAGTTACGGCGGTGACGGATAGGGAGCCATTTGAGTTGAGAACGAAAACTAGAAACATGGTCGAATTTGCGTAATCCGAAAATGAACCGAATGCAGGCATTTTGAATACGCTCAAGCTTATTAAGTTGCTCCTCGGTTAGGTCTAAATAGGAGACATCTGCATAATCAAGAATGGGGAGAAGTAACGACTGAGCAAGCGCAATTTTAGTAGCAATTGGCAGGAAATTCCGGAGCCGTCTGAGAGACCCTATGGCAGCAAACATCTTCTTGCTCACTTCACTCACCTGAGGCACCCATGATAGACAACGATCCATGATTACGCCAAGATTTTTCACTTGGTTGGAAAAAGGAATTTGGATACCATCGAAGACTATCGGAGGGAGCCTGAGAAAGTCAATTTTGGAGATTTGTTTAGCGCTACCCATCACAATTACCTGTGACTTTAGGGGGTTTACTTTTAAACCGTAATTTTGACTCCAATTTGATATGCGGAGCAGATCAAGATTCGTGGCTTCTATAACTGAATTGAGATCGCTCTGCATACCCTGCGAATATATTTGAAGGTCGTCGGCATAGAGGTGATACGAAGAAGAGAGATCAAGAGTTATGGAATTAATGAAGATAGAAAATAAAAGAGGAGACAGCACACCACCCTGTGGGACACCAGCTGATGTGCTGCACCAGGAAGAACACGAAGAATCTAGTTTTATTCTTTGCCGACGACCAACCAAATAGCTGCGGAACCAGTCAATCGCTGCAGCCGATATGTTAAGAGACTGTAAGAACGCGAGCAAAATGTCAAAATCGACCGTGTTAAAGGCATTACTGAAATCTAGAAGTGCAAGAACTGTAAGCTTCTGGTCATTCATACCCAAACGGATGTCATCGGTAACCTTGACAAGAGCCGAATTTAACTTAACTTTAATATAATATTTTTGGTAAATCAGTAATATAGATAAAAATAACTTCCAAATTTTCATCAATGACACACCTTTTTTATTTTGAACAACAAAAATATGCTTCATTTCATGTACAGTCGACTACAAAGAGATGTATCCCCTTTTGAACCTTATTACAACGCAATAAGGTGAAAAAGTGGATACATCTCTTTGTAGTCGACTGTACCTATTATATCCTCATGAATTAATGTGCGACTTACGATAAAGCGTACTAGTTCGACCGAAAAAAACTACTTTACAAAAGGAAATAATGTAATACAATAATGTACAATTACAATAATGTAATTACTTTCTAAACACCCATTAACATGACAGTACACCTTGATACGGCGACATTTTGCGTTGTTTCTGCCGACTAGTGCCGACCAGACCGACGGCCTACCTACGGCCTACCAAACGGCCGCCGCGAAGTGAAGTAATTCCGATCGGGGCGGGGCGGAGCGTGGCCATTCTGTATGAAATACTATTATCTCTTCTGTGGTTGCGTTGTGACGTGGCCGTGACGTCACAACATAAAAGCATGTTGCGTTGCTTTCAGGTAAAAACGCATATCAAGCGTTTTTAGAGATAAGTTGGTAACTAACTTCGACGATAAGTCGATTGTCTGTTTTGCTGCCAGTAATTTGTTATTGTCCATAATATTACGTTCTGTATTTATCTTTTGTAAGTAATATCTACTGATTTCTGAGTTTTACTCTGTTACGTACCCAACCCACTTATTAGTTTCCCTCCATTAGGAAACATAAACATAACTTTTACTATCAATTTCTTAAATTTACATTAGGTAGATACTTCTCTACCAAAATTTAGCTTAATCAGACAGATTAAGCTAAAATTTGGTTTATTTTCGTAACTTTGATGAAAACGAATAATACCCGAGAGCAAATGCCACAGAGCTACCATAATACCTAGTACATCACATCAGAGGCCGAGGAAACAAAGATTATAAGGAACGTAAAGAGAATACTTCATTACATGTTTGACAAATAGTACATTTCGATACTAGGACGGTATGTCATTACATTACATTCCACCCGTGTATCGAACGACGTTTTTTAATACAATTGCGAAAGAATGACAACATGGAATTAGTCACTTTGAGAGAGCACATTCTTTGTATAGATGAATTATCGAGATCATGGAATTGCATTTGTAGTGGTTGTACCGTTTGCTACAAATGAGAATAATTTTCTCTTAATTTAATAAAATGGAATAAGTAGTAGTCCTCTGTTTTTTGCTTTTAGTCGCTATCATGTTCTTCATCTGAGCGGTCACAAGTATTGATAATAAGATTGTTTGAAATTCGATCCATTTCCCCTTCCTGACATCGATATTTATTTTCTTCACTTTCGACATGGCGACCAATATTTTCCCAGTCCTCAGCAGTAATAGAATTCATTCGTTCAGTTGCTAAACTCATAATGCCTTGCATGTTTAATGAAACGTTTCTTTTCGCTACATATCCTTTTACCATGTACCAAATATTTTCGATCGGATTGAATGTCGGGGAATACGGTGGCAATCGTAAAACGGAGTGGCCATGTTCTTTTAAAATTGCATATATGTGGTATTCACGAAACCGCTCTTTATTTTGTTTAATTAAATCATACAAACTGGTTTTGTACATTAACGGGCTATACGAAATGTTGTGTTCTGTCAACCAATCCATCATTTCTTGTTTATGAGAATTTGACGTTGGAGCACGATTCAAAAGTTTGTTGTGATAGGACGCATTATTTACGATAAGTACGCTATTCGGTTTAAGGTTCGGTATTAATTTTTCTTTTAACCATTTTTCGTAGTTGACATAGTTCATCTGGTCATGGTAATCTCCCGTTTTTTGGTTTGCCTTAAACATTAACAAAGCGTTGGGAATAAAACCATCTTTTCCTCCTGCGTGCACTATTATTAACCGCTTGCCTGTACTGATTTGTTTTTTTACACCAAATTCTGTTCCATCGGACTCCAAGCCTCTCCGGACACATGTGAAGTGTGGATGTAGGTTTCATCAGTATAAACTAGTGGTTTATCTTCAGACCGATATTCCGCAATTTTGGTAAGGTAATTTATTCTTAGCAGTCGTATGTTGTGTCTTTCCATTAATATTTTTCGGTTGTCCTCGGTCTTTTTCCATTTAAATCCAAATTTTTGTATTTGTTTTCGTATGGTGGAAATGCCTTTGTAATCTATATCGGATTTTAACACTGAGTGGAGTACCTTTAAGGTTGGAAATTGCTTATGGGACAGATGAAAATTGTATATAGTTCTCCGGATGACTTCCTGATCAGAATCGTCTACTGCTAATGACGGATAAGTACGTAACTTTTTATTTCTCGTGGAGGTGAATTTCTTTGTTGTTGCGAATTTCTCACTATTGCTCTCAGACACAATATTATAAACAGTAGAGAGACAAACACCTGTAGCTTTTTCAACTAACTGGGCAGCGGTGTAAGGGGAATTTAAATTTTTCTTCAGTTCAAGTTCAAAATATTTATAACAGTTAAAAATAATTTGCTTACTTTGACTCTCAATCGGACCAAACTTACTCACTGCCATATTTTTTGAAAATTATGTAACTTACACTTAGTCGTACGGGCTGACACAAAATTATTCTTTTAATTGTGAGAATACAATAAAATCAGACGTAAAAATATATGCACAACGTAAATAATATTCACAATTTGACACTGATATTATTTTGGTATTTACTTCTTCAATATATAACAAACCTCTTTTTATGCTGATAGTACGAGAAAATAGAAAATTCAAATATATAATGCCTGTAAACATACAATACTACTACATATGCAATTCCATGCTCTCGTTAATTTATCTATATATCCGAACCATGAAGTTAAAGACAAACTGGAGGACATACTTCGACCATAAAGTGAGGCCGAAAGAGAAGGTAATGTAGGGGGCTGCATCTCATTCTAAGTAGGATGACCACATGTACTATGAATACTATGATGTATCTGGGATAGTATGTGGATAACGGTTTTTTTATTTAGGTATTTATTTAATGTAATGCAAGTGATTTCATGTTTTCCACGCTTTTGATTTTTGTCTACTGTTTATGTTTTATTGAATTCCGGGATGAGCCTATTTAAGAATTAGATTTTAAAACTAAACATATACTTGACACACTAA
This sequence comes from Pammene aurita, assembly GCA_947086415.1. Classification (NCBI taxonomy): domain Eukaryota; kingdom Metazoa; phylum Arthropoda; class Insecta; order Lepidoptera; family Tortricidae; genus Pammene; species Pammene aurita. Next base: position 38,701,791 of record OX352295.1, on the reverse strand, counting down.
AATTCGTGTGAGATCGAAACAAACCATCATTTCGCTTTATATATGTTCCTATTTCTCTAAGCTAGGTATTTCTCGTTATGTAAAACACAGTACACCAACAATAATATATATACATACTCTTTATTCATTTCATATCTTAGGTTACACTATATACAAAATATGTACATTTAAACACAGTTTGAAAACCCAACTTATTGTGCCGCCAGGATGGGCAGGGACCGGGCAAGCCGGTGGTGGTCAAGGCCGCAGGTAGGAACCGTCGGAGTCGTTTGACTAAGCGTGCTGTGTTCAGGATTTCCATATCCTGTATCTGACCCTTGGTCCAACCACAATCCCGTAGGGGAAATATTAGTGTCCGACCGAAGTTTCGGTTTCGGTTTCGGTTTCGGCCAATTTCGGCCAAAAAAGTGATTTCGGCCGAAGTTTTGGTTTCGGCCACAATCCGGCCGAAACCTTCGGCCGGGCCGAAATTACTTCGCGGCCTCTCGCGGCTCTCGCATCGGGAGCGCTCGGCTTAATTCGGGCGCGCTCGGCCGGGTAGGTATAGGTAATGCATCGGCGGCCGGCCCAACTGGGACCAGCGACAGTAGTATGCATGCAGTTTGTGACGTTTGTTTGTGAACCACGTGGCGCGTGACAAAATATGGTGAGTGTTGTTTATTTATTAAATTACTATTTACTTTTTAGAATCTGTTACTGCATTTTATGCTGTGATTAATGAACAATACGTTTGATATTAGGATTGTGAATTTAGTTTAAACGTGATAAGAATAGGTTGTTTGTTTTGAATAATATAATACCTATGCCGCGAATTAGTGAAGTCTTGATAACTGCAGTAAAATAATACCTTATTAACCCTATTACTATCCCTTACATATGTAGGTAGGTATGTTATTTTAAATAACAAGTAAATAACTTAACTTATAAAGTTATAAATAGCAGATATATAACTTATTTATTTGCCGCAATTAATTGAAGACCTACTCTTACCAAGTAATACCTACCTATTGACAGAAAAGTTAAATTTGTACGTTAGTCATAGTTATGCTAGGGTTGGTAAACAGAAAAGAAAAGTTAATACTCTAAAAACAATAATTAGATCGAATTTTAGTAAGTTTTTATTTCTGTTCGTAAATAAATAAAAACTTGTTAAGTTTGAATTCGATAAAATTGTTCTGATGTGTGATTTCGTTGACATCTATGAATAAACATTTTAAATAGCCATATTCAATTCAAAGCTGGAGTCGGGTCGGGTACTAAAAACAGTATGTTTTGTTTGTGATATATCGGATTTGTTATTGTTTTAGGTATAACAATGTCACAAAAGGAAAAAAAACCCGATTTGGCAGTTTTTCGAGAAAAATGCAACAGATTTATCAAGAGTGATTTGCCAGATGTTAAATTATGTTAAAGTAGCATGAATGCTGTGATCTGTCTTGCAATGTTTGACTTTATCACACGAGGTATTATTCTAAAACTTCGTTTAAAGATCTCTGATTACAGTGATAATACTATAATTTATGTAAAAGTTGATTTATGTTTAAGCTGTGATTTATCTTGCAATTGACTTTGACCAGGTATTATATTAATTAGGTAACTTTGTTTAAAAGTTTAAAGATGTGATTTTATTTGGTTTAAAATTTCATAATTTACCTCTAATTATATCTATTTTCATTAAAAATAAACGTTTTTTATTTTGTTTAAAAAAAGTAACTGTTATCATATAAGAAATCCTTGCAATAACCTTTTCCTTACGATTTGTACAGTAATTTTGAATATTTTGATACGTCTTCAAAAATTTCTGTTTCGGTTTCGGCCGAAATCAGAAAAAAACCGAATATTCGGTTTCGGTTTCGGCTAAAAATCGTGTTTCGGTCGGACACTAGGAAATATTTTAAGGTCGAGAGCGAGACTTCGCTATGAGACCGTCCACAGAGACAAACATCGGTACAATGATCGCCAAATAAACCTCCCACATGGCGGTTAACTCGTAGGACAAATCTAGGTGCTCGTTGAATTTGTAATTTCTTCATGGCCTTCTAGAGGTTCTCGTCACATGGGAAGATGATGTCGACGACGGTTAGCCTGACGCAAAGGGCGGCCCAATTTTGACATGTATCCTTGGAAATAGTGCCACAAATCGGTCACAATTTAGCTGCATTGACCAAAATAAGCGTCATTGTTGCGTCATGTCTGATGTGGTCAGCTCTCTGTCTTTGATATACTTAAAGGTAAATAAAGAAAACATCAATACATCAAACTGAAGAGATCTCTTCCAGTCAACCTATGTACAAATATTGTGTATTCCTCCTGTTGTATTTCCTTTGTTGTACACTAAAGTATTACTATTACAATTGTACTACTACTAAGTACTACAATTTCTTGTATGGCCTTGTGCCATTTTAGAACCCTTTCGACAGGGCCTGAAAATACCCGCGGGCCACTCATGAGTAATGACTAGAAACAGACCAGATACATCCCTGTAAAACAACAAAACCGACCCGCATCTTGCCGACATCATAGTCACCCTATTGTTCGACAATCTTAACTTGTTGTTAAATCGTAAAAGTGAATGATTGTGGATTACCGGTGAAAGGAAAGTCTACATTCTTGTATGGCCTCACTCCTGCACGCTTTTACGCCATGTCTTCAACATTTTTAATTAAAAATGTTTTTTTCAAAAATGTCGACCGGCGTCATTTGAAATATGTCAGTGATGGGGATACCAGACCGTATTTTAAATATTACAAAACGTACTACTGTCTGCAATATTAATTGAAATTCTTTAATTTAATAAATGAATAATATTAACAGTGGTGGGTAGGTGGACAAGTGTCAACGACCGTGGTTGCACAGCTGATTCACCCGGCTCAAATAAATATAATATACCTCTTCAGTAGTTGTTTAATTAGGACAAATAGCTGTATAGGTTCTGATTAACCGCGGATAGTGTTTTCAAAGTGCAAAAAGACTCAAAAATAAGTGAACTTATAATAAATTATCTACAGTGTATCTAAGTGTACCCACCAAAACAAAAAGTAAATCTATCTTATCAAATAAAACGTGAATTTCGGTGAAAGTGACTTTAGACAGTGAAAGCTTCTGGAACCAATGTACGCAGTGTGATCGCGCGCATAGCTAACGTTACTGTCGAAATTTAATTAATTTCACTTCGATTATATTGTTAGTTATTTTGAGTTAAACGCCATCTGTTGGCAAAGCTTTCTAACTCGTGACCTCCGGGTTCGGTCAATAGAAGCGAACATAATGGTGAACTGCGCGGCGGCTTGCGGAAAACCCGTTGCGGCGACAGGTGTCGCTAGATGCAGCTGCGGCCTTACATACCATAAGGCCTGTGTAGGCTTGGGCCAAAATGCCCGCATCGCTCCCACTTGGGCATGTCCAGCGTGTAAGGCGAAGACACCTATACGGGATAACTCTGATAACACGCCGGTGAAGCCCAGTGAGGTCAGCGAGGACGATACACCGCTCGCTCAACAGCTTGACGTCGCTGAGCAGCTGCGTTTGCTTCGTGCGGACTTCGGGTCTATACGCGACGAAGTTGTGGGCCTGCGCCACGAGGTGGCGCAGCTGAATAAGCTTTTTGGGAGCTTCTCTGGCCGTCTGGACACCGTTGAGGAGAAGGTCAGGCGCTTGGAGGAGCGAATGGAAGAGCGGCCGGTGGTCACTGCGGACAGCGATCTGGCAGCGACGGTGGCCGAATTAAAACTCGAACTCTGTGACCGTGAGCAGGACCTCCTTCTCAATGACCTCGAGATCACGGGGATACCGGAGCAATCTAACGAGTCTTCGTCTCACCTGGTCTGCCTAGTTGCTAAAAAGCTCGGCATTGGGCTCGACGAGCGCGACATCGTGTTTGCTGAGCGTGTCGGGGCGCGCCGGCAACCGTCGGCGACTGTGGACGGCCAGGGGCCTTTAGGAGAAGCTAAGGACGCGGGGAGTCTGCGCCCGCGCCCGCTTGTCGTCCGGCTGGCCCGGCGGGGCCCACGCGCCGAGTTGCTGCGAGCTGCGCGTGTACGTCGTGGTGCCGATACGTCGGACTTTGGCCTGCAGGGCAGCCCGGGCAGGTTTTACGTTAATGAGAGACTAACTAGGCACAACAGGTCTCTCTTTTACCTAGCTCGACAGGAGTGCAGGCGTTTGGCCTGGCGGTTTCATTGGACGAAGGACGGGCGCGTGTACGTTCGTCGTAACAAAGACTCTTCGGCACACCGTATTCGATCTGAGTCCGACATTAGTCAGGTTTTTCCCACTGCAGCCGGTTCTTAGGTTTTTTTAAGGTGGCTTACTTGTACATACTCACACTAATTTGCCGTATTTGTTTTGCATGCTACTTCACATGTTTTTATAATATATTTTATGATAACTACAATTGTACCACGGCTTCTACTGTAGTTCTAATATTTTACTTTATCTTTATGTGTCCATCAACTAAGTACGATAAAATAAAAAATTACCATTATTTATGCGCCTTGATTTGTTTTGTCAGCTTGCTTAACAAGAATAAATTATGCGATCTGGGAATAGCATACATGTCTCATTTTTCAAATTTATTTTACTACACATTGTATGCTTCTGTATTTATTACTGCTTGCCAGGTGGGCCTATGTTGTTTGTCATCACCTGAAATTGTATTTTACGCTGATTTATATAAGTTTTATGTAACAACGTACACAACAAAACCAAATTACACACAATTTAACTGTATTTATAAAATATTGTTTTGTTTTGACTGGCGACATGTCACAATACTTTGTGAGTACCTAATTAACAGCAAATTTATCCAAATTACTTTCTCTTATAAAATTCAATTTTTAAAAAGCAAAAATGTCACGATTGGTTTGTTAAATCCGGGATCACTCGGTTCACGGCATGACGAGTTCCTCGTAGCTTTAACGCGATACAAAGTCGATATTATGGCTATCTGTGAGACCTGGCTGCGTGCTGGTCATGAAGCACGCGCCCCCGCCCCTGCTGGCTACCGTCTGCACCACATTCCGCGACCCGCGGACGTTCGCGGTCGCGGTGGTGGGGTCGGATTTTACGTCAGATGCGGAATTAAAATTCGCCTTCTACCACACCCTCCCGCGCAGTCTGTAGAACAAATGTGGCTTGGTATTAATATTAATGGTACAAAACTTGCGATCGGTACTGCCTACCGGCCACCGTGGCTCAACCCTGACATCTTTATTGACGCCCTTACGGAAACTATCACATCGTTTGGACAATTTGACAATCTTATTTTGCTAGGAGATTTTAATATTAACCTCTTAGATACTCAGGCATGTAACTCAAAGAAATTGCTAGAATTCTTAACCTGTTTAAATCTAACACAATATGTCAACCAACCAACGCACTTTACGGAGCATAGCGAAACTTTAATTGATGTAATCTGCTCTAACATGCGCGTTACTAACGTATCCACAAATTACATCCCCACTCTTAGTAGCCATGCGTTCCTGACCTGTGAAATAAACATAAGGAAACAAAAAAATCCCCGCAGATTAATTACTTATAGACCGCTCAAGGATATTGTAGAGGCGAATTTCAACCAGGATGTCGTTCATATGGCTCAGGTATTAGATAGTGTCATGACTGGTAATGTGTCTGAAATGGTTGAGGCTTTCAATGCGCATCTACTTCTATTATTTGATGTTCATGCTCCTGTCAGGCGAACTTATGTTAAAGATAACTCTTATCCCTGGATCACTTTCACTGTTAAACAGATGATGAAATTACGAGATGAAGCGCACTCTAGAAGCAGGCTGACACAGCTAGAGTCTCATAAAAAATACTACAAAGATTTAAAACACATAGTGAACGTCGCAATGCATAGGGAAAAAACTGCCTATTTTAATCGTAATATTAATCTTATGAAGAATCCTCGCAAGTTATGGAAAAATATTAAACAAAATGTTGCTAATTTAAAAAAAAATGACTCGCAATTGCCTTCCTTTCTAAATACCCCTGAAAAAATTAACGAGCACTTTCTAAACCTTCCATGTAGTAATGTAGTTAACATGTCCCTTTTGAGTTATTATGAGTTTCACAGATTCGACACGCATGTTTTTAGACTGAAGCCTGTGAGTGAAACACTAGTATTTAACATAATTAAAGCCATTAAAACAAATGCACAAGGTGATGATGGTCTTAATATCAGAATGATCTCTCTTACTTTACCTGACTCGCTAGCAGCAATCACTACTATAGTAAATAGTTCCTTGCAAACTGGTATATTTCCTGAGCAGTGGAAAGTGGCAGTTGTTAAACCAATTCCTAAAACCCAAAATCCCATCGACTACAAAGATCTTCGCCCCATTAGCATATTACCTGTTGTGTCAAAAATAATGGAGAAGATAGTTTGCATGCAATTAACTGAGTATCTGGAGGCAAACAAAATCCTGCCAAATAAACAATCAGGTTTTAGAAGGTCTCGAAGTACTGCAACCGCGCTCACAGATGTGGTAGATGATATTTTAGCTGCACAAGATGTTGGTGAGGGTACATTGCTGGTCTTGCTTGATTTTTCCCGCGCATTTGACACCATCGACACCGCTCTCCTACTAGCAAAAATGGCATTCTACGGATTTGACAATCTATCGTTGAAATGGTTTCACAGTTATCTTAGCGGTCGGAAACAGTATGTGAAAATTTGTAATGATGATGGCTCAGAGTCAGTTTCAAGAACATTGCCAGTCACTAGAGGAGTCCCCCAAGGCTCGATCTTGGGACCCATTCTATTTAGCTTATATTGTTCAGATATTATCAATCACATAAAGTATTGCAAATACCATATATATGCGGATGATATACAATTGTACATATCGTTTGAAGCGGATGATACCAGTGTAGCTGTAAATAAACTAAATGACGATCTAAACAATATCAATAACTGGTGTAGTCAAAATGCTTTATTATTAAACCCCTCTAAATCAAAATTTATGTTGCTAGGCACAAAAAAACAAATTGACAAAATTACAGCACATGACCTCCCCGTTTCCTTAAATGGTACCCGGTTAGAAAGAGTAGCTGAAGCTCGCAACTTGGGCCTTGTATTTGATGATTGTTTAAGATTTGAAAAGCATATTTCTGAAACTATGCGTAACTGCTTCTATCGCCTGAAAGTGTTATATAGAATCCGCGAGTGTCTGTCTGTTGATATGCGTATCAAGTTGTGTGATACCCTTGTTCTTTCAAAACTAAATTATGCTGATGTGGTTTTTGGAGGACGTATACTATCTCGAACTAGGAAAGCACTACAGCGAATACAAAACGCATGTGCACGATTTTGTTTCCCTGTTCCACGTCGAGCTCATATTAGTCCGTTTTTGAATAAATATGATTTAATGAACATGAGTTCGCGAAGACATCTACATTTTGCGACATTACTGTTTGGTGTGTTAAAAAATGAAGAACCCTCTTACCTCCATGAAAAACTAAACTTCTCTCGGCGCACAATAAGGCACGCGTCACGTCTTACTATTCCTAAACACCACACGGCTGCCTTCCGTGGCAGCTTCCGCTTTGCTGCCACCAAGTGCTGGAATGATCTGCCCCCACCAGTACGTAACTCGAAAACTTTGTCCACTTTTAAAATTCGCATCCGAAAGTTTCTATTGGAAATACAAAAATGCACTACGTAGGCAATCACACACACACACACACACACACACACACACACACACACACACACACACACACACACACACACACACACACACACAAACTGTTTATAAATTGTGTTACTTTTAACTTGAGTACTTCTACTTACCTACTTATGTATCTATCTATCTTATCTTATGTATCTATAGAGTTAATTTAAATTGTATATTCTTATGTCTGTCATTTAGTAATAACTGCGATGTTTAGTGTAGTTAGTTGTATAGTGCCACCTACCCCACCGTCTCTGGGCCTCACTGAAAATCAGCGTCGCAGAGTGTACCATGTGGAGCATTCTGTGACATCAAGCTGAGTGAGGTCCATTTAGCGCAAACGACAGCTTTAGATAGTAATTAGTGTAACTACTATTAGTTAGTTTTAAGTTTGTCTGTCCTTGTTTTGTGCTAATAAATGTCTTTTCTTTCTTCTTTCTTTCTTTCAACATCGTAAAAAAATTCAAATCAGCTAAAAGGGAACAAAGTACTAATTCAAATATTGCAATAAATTATTATAAGTAGAAAGTAGTGTCCGACCGAAACACGATTTTTAGCCGAAACCGAAACCGAATATTCGGTTTTTTTCTGATTTCGGCCGAAACCGAAACCGAAATTTTTGAAGACGTATCAAAATATTCAAAATTACTGTACAAATCGTAAGGAAAAGGTTATTGCAAGGATTTCTTATATGAGAACAGTTACTTTTTTTAAACAAAATAAAAAACGTTTATTTTTAATGAAAATAGATATAATTAGAGGTAAATTATGAAATTTTAAACCAAATAAAAAATCACATCTTTAAACTTTTAAACAAAGTTACCTAATTAATATAATACCTGGACAAAGTCAATTGCAAGATAAATCACAGCTTAAACATAAATCAACTTTTACATAAATTATAGTATTATCACTGTAATCAGAGATCTTTAAACGAAGTTTTAGAATAATAACTCGTGTGACAAAGTCAAACATTGCAAGACAGATCACAGCATTCATGCTACTTTAACATAATTTAACATCTGGCAAATCACTCTTGATAAATCTGTTGCATTTTTCTCGAAAACTGCCAAATCGGTTTTTTTTTCCTTTTGTGACATTGTTATACCTAAAACAATAACAAATCCGATATATCACAAACAAAACATACTGTTTTTAGTACCCGACCCGACTCCAGCTTTGAATTGAATATGACTATTTAAAATGTTTATTCATAGATGTCAACGAAATCACACATCAGAACAATTTTATCGAATTCAAACTTAACAAGTTTTTATTTATTTACGAACAGAAATAAAAACTTACTAAAATTCGATCTAATTATTGTTTTTAGAGTATTAACTCTTCTTTTCTGTTTACCAACCCTAGCATAACTATGACTAACGTACAAATTTAACTTTTCTGTCAATAGGTAGGTATTACTTGGTAAGAGTAGGTCTTCAATTAATTGCGGCAAATAAATAAGTTATATATCTGCTATTTATAACTTTATAAGTTAAGTTATTTACTTGTTATTTAAAATAACATACCTACCTACATATGTAAGGGATAGTAATAGGGTTAATAAGGTATCATTTTACTGCAGTTATCAAGACTTCACTAATTCGCGGCATAGGTATTATATTATTCAAAACAAACAACCTATTCTTATCACGTCTAAACTAAATTCACAATCCTAATATCAAACGTATTGTTCATTAATCACAGCATAAAATGCAGTAACAGATTCTAAAAAGTAAATAGTAATTTAATAAATAAACAACACTCACCATATTTTGTCACGCGCCACGTGGTTCACAAACAAACGTCACAAACTGCATGCATACTACTGTCGCTGGTCCCAGTTGGGCCGGCCGCCGATGCATTACCTATACCTACCCGGCCGAGCGCGCCCGAATTAAGCCGAGCGCTCCCGATGCGAGAGCCGCGAGAGGCCGCGAAGTAATTTCGGCCCGGCCGATGGTTTCGTCCGGATTCTGGCCGAAACCGAAACTTTGGCCGAAATCACTTTTTTGGCCGAAATTGGCCGAAACCGAAACCGAAACCGAAACTTCGGTCGGACACTAGTAGAAAGTAATTTCTAGTGTGTTACTAAAATAAATGTGTATAAATAAAACCACATTGGTAAGTTTCATAAGTTGGCAGCATTGTGCGAGTGAGACACCGCCCCCTACATTATGCTCTCTATCGGACCGTTTTTATTACTTTTTACTAGTGATCTATGAACGACTGTTTTGCTCGGTAATAAGGTTCATCTGTGGTTAGGGAAATATAGTAAAAGTACTATCCGGATTGTCTTCTGATCCGTGTCCGAACGGCCGTCGCTCTCATGCAGTGCGCCATGAATCCTGAGCAGTGATTGGCTGAAAAAGTAAAAAGCGCTAGTGCGAAAATTCAAAGTTCCCGCACGCTAAACCCACTATGAGAAAAGCCACTTTTTGAGTAATTGCATTACAATATTATTTTATATAATCGTGACATAATGAAGAGCTTTTCAGTCGAGTACCGTGTTTAGGCCACGAAGCTTACCTGCTATCTCTATACAATTTAGTAACCTCATCTCCCGGTGGATTGTATCGGGGAGGAAGACACTCCATGAACGTGTTAAAATATTGTATGAAAATCCATAAAACCGTCGCCAGCGATGGTTTTATTTAATATTATGAAGGCTCTATCGAAAAGTATGCGCTAGTAGTTCGGTCTATAAAGTCTTAATTTTCTTAACTTGTCATATGTAATGAAAATGAAACCTCTTAAAACATTCATAAATTATAATTCCAATGAGACCAACTATAAAGTTTACCTTTGAAAACAAAAACAAATCGATCCAGCCGTTCTAAAAATAATATTCGTTCATATGCACTGACAAACTAACAAACAAACATGCCTCTCACCCTTAATGCATATATGTACCTAGTACCTACGCATGGCCGCGGTCGAGCTTGCATTTGGTACAACTTCTTCATGTAGCACTGCTTCGTTGCCTCAAATAGTTATAACGATACACAAACTTGATTTTATCCTTAACATGCTGTTTTGAATAACCCTATTAATGAAGTAACTGTTCCATACGGAGACCATAATAGCTCCAAGTAGTATGTTTGTAAATAAAAGTACCAAAGGAAATTTATTGTTTCTGTACGATACGGAAATATATTGATACGTTCTCTTTTCAGCTACCGACTACCGAGACTTACCCATATGCAGCATCATCATTTCAGTCCTTTATCGCTCAATGCACTGCTGAGCATAGGCCTCTTCGTGTAGGTACGTCACTTGTCCTGGTCCTGAGCCAATGTCATCCAGAAGTGACCCGTAACGTTCCGAATAGGGTCTACATATCGAGCTAACGGACGCCAGTGCTTCTTTGACCTGAAAGTGGCCACCACCTCCTTCTGCAGCAAACCGGGTATTTTCCTATCTGTTCCCGCTTTGGTCGTGTGCGGTGCGATGGCCGGACAAATGAAATAAAATAAACCTACTCGAATCTGCCCATGTCGGCCGCAAATGGGAATAAACCACAGTCGACGTCAAAGATATGTTTACACTTTTGCACCTTATTACAAAGAAGTAAGATTCTAAAGTGTAAACATATCTTTGATGCCGACTGTACCTAATTTCATGTCACACCAATTTTAGCTTATACATTAGGCCATAAAACTCTCACCATCTATCCAAGTTCAAACTATGGTCAATATGCGGCGCCTCATCTGCTTTAATCCCTTCGCCAACGCAGGTTAATCTTTCTACCGGGCATAATAGTCCACATTTAAGACTTAACTCGCTGTTTACGGTAACGTAACGTCGATCAGCGCTCTTGAAGTACAGAGTAACGTCTTAAAGGTTTCTAGTCGGCAAATTGTTTCCAGGGTTGAGGTAGGCTGCTTGTCGGGAACTGTCTGAAATTATCATTAAAATTTATTCTTTTATCATCAAAGTCTGTAGGTAAGTCTTTATAATGACTGAAAAATCATTGAAACGCACTTTTGTTATGATTAAGTACTTACAATAGAGAACATGCGTAAAAAATATTTCATTGAATTTGTTCAATAAACACGTTCAACAACCCCAAATTAATATAAATAAGTGGAAATTCGTAATAATTTTTAACAGTTTTTTAAAGATATTGCGGTTTAAAAACGTAAAATTTTAGGCATTTTTTTTATGCCTCAAATGTATTTTCGAAACCTCAGTTCGATTAATAATGTTTTAATGTTCTAACAAGAAAAAAAATGTATGACAACTATATAGCTAAACGCATTTTTTCGTGCGTATAATTACAAAAAATGTTCCAAAAACTTGTTCCTTCCAAACAGTTTTCTGCAACTTTGCGGTCGGTGACGTCACAAACCTCACGCTTTTTGTATGGGGCGTTTTGACGCGCGGCGCAGACGCCTAATGTATTTTCACATTTTTGACGTTTCAGGGCTATCATAGATAGTAGGTTTATTAGACATATGAATCTACAGGGAAATAGAATCGAATGACAACTTCCAAAAAAATCATGCATATTCCTAATTGTATTTGCTTATGGCCTGATGCATCGGGAGCTTGGGTTCAAACTCAAACTCGAACAAGTCAGTAAGTAGGTCGCAAGGGCACTTTTACACGTTAGATAGTTCAAAGTAATCAAAGTAAAAGAGAAAAAAAAACAAACTACACCGGTTCTAACTCTATACCTCTGACCTGAAAAGAATTATGAATTTATGACCGGCAAGAAACTCGGCGGGACTTATTTTTTCGAAACAATTGTACATAAAAACTTAAAAATACATATAAACGCGTTGTTCTATAAGAAAACATGGTGAGATTAACCAAATAGGTCATAGTTTATGAAAAATACCAAAGAAAAAAGACGATTATGACTCCAAATCTGACTATTTGAAAATAAATTTTACACTAGTTTGATACACTTTCTTACCTGAACTGTGTCTTCTACTTAAATTTCTAAATTATAATAATCCATCATCAACAGTTAGAAACATATTTAGAAATTATAGAAAAAAAAAATGTGATTCTAGTATACAAAAACCATACTATTTCCAAATTATGCTTAGAGATGTATAAGGTCTCCAAGTGTCTTGAGACAGAGACATTTCTCTCAGTGTCCAAATACTAAATAAAAACGAAGAACAGGTCATGCTGGAGCTGGACACTAGTAAGCTGTTTCATAGAGTGATGTACCTAATAATTTCTCAATTTGTATTGTACTAACCATATCAAGCTACAGGCTTAAAGGCATCGTTATCCTCAATAAATTCCTTTAAAGTATAGTACTCTCTTCCTAACAAATAGCGCTTAACATAAGACTTGAATTTGATTAGTGGCAAATTCACTACATCAGCGAGGACTTTGTTAAAAAAACGTGTACAGTTCCCAGCAAAAGACGTACGAATCTTACCGAGGCAGTGGCCGGGCTCAGCAATCTTATCTTTATTTCTTGTGTCATAGTTATGGATATCACTGTTGAGCTTGAATTCATGGATGTTTTTTCGCGCATACATAATGTTTTCAAGTATGTATTGAGATGCTACGGTAAGAATGTTTGCCTCTTCAAATTTTTGTCTTACGGATGTCGACCGCGCATTTTATTAATGCCACGTACTACGTACAGCTCGTTTTTGTAGCACAAATATGGTCTCAATATCAGCCGCTTTACCCCACAACAGAATTCCATACGACATAACACTGTGAAAGTAACTGAAGTATACTGGCAGTTTCACTGTTTGTTATATGGCTGATTCGCCTCACGGCATAGGCGGCAGAACTAAGTTTCCCAGCTAGGGTGGCTATATGAGGATGCCATTGTAATTTCGAATCTAAAGTGACGCCTAGGAAAACAGTTTGATTTTCGAATTCCATCGTCTCATCATTTATTATAATCTTGCTGCTGTTAATCGTTAGACTTTGTTGTTTCTACCGGTATATTACAGAAGAACTGCTCAAAATGATCTGCAACTTCACGGTCAGAACTTACTAAATTATTATATACAATACGTAGGTGTAGTGCGGATCTTTGATTTTACGTTTCCCAGTTTCATCGTTGATTACTTGCCAAACCGTTTTTACTTTATCCTTGGAATTTTGGATCTTTTTGAACAAATAATCAGCTTTAGCAGCGTTCAGAGCACGTGACTTGATACTTCCTAGGGCTCAAAGTACTTAATCTTCACATTCCATCATGATTGAAGACAGGCATTAATTGCCGAATGGAATGAATAATTTTAGCATGTAACTGAAACAGGGTAACACTATTAGTATGGGACTTCAGGCCCAAATCTTAAAAATTTGTCCCATCCGGATGGAAGTATGAAACTTCGTATGTATGTATTATAGAAAATAGTAAGATTATTTTTATTTTTATAAATTATTAGTGTTTCACATTTAGCTAAATTTATATATTACGATGATGCATGATGAAGACCCATAACTTTTTATAAAGATGAATAATACATTTTAAGCCTTCAGTGGATAAGACCTATATTACTTACATTAAAAAAGCGAAACATATCAACATTTAAATAATTATTTGGAGATTTAGCAGTTTGCACATATGATTTTATATTAAAAAACCAGCCAAGTGCGAGTTGGACTCGCGCACCGAGGGTTCCGTACAAACCTGTAGGTATATAAAAGTAGTAGGAACTATAAAATTATTAAAAATATTTTTATTATATGATGTGAGTAAAAATTTGGTTTTCGCAATTTTTCCTGTATCTGTGGTATAAGACGTGGCTTCGTACCAAATTTCAAGATTCTGAGTTCACGGGAAGTACCCTGTAGGTTTTGATAGCTCCAAGGGACAGTAGGCCTGAGTATTTGATATAAATTTCAGCTTGATACCTCCACGCGTTCCTCAGAAAAAGGGTCTTGACGGACGGATGGACAACAAAATGATCCTATACGGGTTCCGTTTTTCCTTTCGTGGTACGGAACCCTAAAAATTAATCAATAATACATATCAGAAGATATACAAGTAGGTATAAATATTCCCAATTCGAGATGCTATGGGTAATCGAATTACAAAAAAAATATATAACTCAACATCTATCTATTTCTTTACTGGAACGGCCTCCTAGCCCAGTCGGTAGTGACACTGCCTTCGAAGCAGGAGGTCCCGGGTTGGAATCCTGGTCAGGGCATTTATTTGTGTTTATCACGGATATTTGTTCCTGATTTATGGATGTTTTCTATGTATTTAAGGCGACGATATATGCAAACACGTCAAATCGAGGTGTTTTTGTGCAAGGTTTTTGAAGAAAACAAACCACGTTGGAGCATGAATGTTACATTTTCTGTAGGGGCATATAGTTGTGTTCGCTGTACCGATACGTGCTTGGTCTTGTATAACATAATTAAGTATATATGTCATCGTTAAGAAACTGTTTTGGAGAAAACTTGTCGCAAGTTTTATGTCGGTCAGAAATAATTCTATGTTGCGAAATTAAACATAACTACGTCTTAGCACATTACTAATGTTCGGCAGATACTATAGTCGTATTAAGCGCTTAATAAAGGTTTAAGACGCAAAACCTTGTAAGAGCCTGTAATAATCAGAACTATGCAATTGCTAATAAAACTTATAGGCGTTTATTCTATTGCAGCCAGAGACATGTTTCATGTGTCAAATTTGAGTAATATGATTAGTAATTTTGAGTGCGGAAATTCGTTCCACATAGCTTAGGTTATAGTACGCTTGCTTACTAAGTAGATATGTCCGAGTTCAAATCTAGGCTGATGTTAACTTTTTTGTTTATTTTTTTATCTCATTTCTCATTTATATTTTCAATCCTGATCCTAAGCGATTTATAGGTATTTTTGGACAAAAAAAAAGTCAAATCATACTATAGTCAAGTTAGTAGTTAGTTTAATCTTTTTATGTTGACTTTTTTACCCAATATATTTAAACTACCAACTTATTAAAGAGACTAATTCATTATTCAATTTTTACAGTGGGTATGGGTACTTTTTACCATAGACGGCTTCTTCCATGTTTTTACCATAATTTATATTACAAGAGTGCGTTTGTTCGAGCAGTTTCCATCCGAGGCGACGTTGCCAGCTTACTCTCATTTGCTCATTTCGCTTCTTGCTTTGCGCTGTTGCAAGCTAGATCTATATTATGATATGAATGACGGATACATTGAATACAATCAAATGCGCTTGAAGTTGAAACACATTCGTGCATTTGTCAGTGATTTGTCCACATCATCGTGTTAGGTTGTATATCTCTCTCTTTACTATGGAATAAGAAAGAAACAATCGGCTCGGCTGTCCCGGCACTCTGCGATGTCTGGTCGCGCCACGCCATGGTTTATTGCATGTTCGTTTTCGTACGATTTAAAAGATATGGTGAATTATTAATATTATTATTAGGTAGGTAAGTAGATATGGAATTAATTTAATCGTATAAGTATATATACCTACCAATACAATTTCTCACAATCCCTAAAATGAAAAAACCAATAAGTACTCGTAAGGTACGATGGGGTAAGATCGGACCATTTTTGAACTAGTTGGTCAGCTTTCAGGGCTGACTTTTATGCTTTACCTTTGTAAAAATTTCTCGAAATATTAATCCTTGTTTCAAATCAGTATGAAGTGTACCTAAGCTGTTTGTCGTGTATAAAATTTCAAAATTTACTTCTTCTACTTAAGATTGGACTATTCAATAAAATGTACTCTTAGTAAGTTTTTAGGTGCTAGTTTTCTTCCACTTATCGATTTTGCCAGCTTTGTAATGCAATAATAAATTTTGAAGTGCCCGTTCTAGAGCTTATATGATCTTGTTTAGATTAATATTATACGAAAATAAATCATACTCGAAAGGTTTTTTATACTAAAACATTTTTTGTAAAAGTGGAATATGTGTCAGTTTTCCGTCCATACTTATTGATATATTGATATTCAAGTTTTTCAAATTAAAGCTTATAATTAATATATCAATTAAAGAATAAATAATTATTATCAATGGCCAATTTGACCTCAAAAAGTTTTTTCCATGTAGACGGAGAGCTGGCCACGTCAGATATGACACAATAGTCAGGTTTCATTGCTCTCATTATTGTGTCATATCTGACGTGGCCAGCTCTTAGTCCAATAAATTTGTAGCAGTTTAATCAGGTGGACGGCAACCCGGACGGGAAACTAGCATAACCACCCTATGCACGGTTTCAAATAATAGATATAATTATAAACCGCCTGTATTATGTTCATGTCAACCTTTCAGCATTTTCTCAAACTTTTCAAAAACGAGTGAGTTAAAAATATTAAGAGTGGAAAGACAAGATGTTTCAAACCTTGAAGCAAGATGTTTCAAAATTTAAAAAAATTTAAAAAACTCTTTGGCTATAATTCTTTTTTTTTTCCCAGCCTACTTGAAGAGATATATTATATGGACGTATCCATACTAATATTATAGTGTGTCTGTCTGTTAACTCTTCACGCTTAAACCGCTCAACTAATTTAGATGAAATTTGGTATGTATAAGGGGGTGAAAACGGAATGGAAGTTTATATGGAATTGTTGCTCCCTGTTGACTTGAAATAGCATACGTACTAGTTTTATATTTGCTCTTAGATTTTACTAACTATTAGTAACTTTTATTTTGCGTTTTCCATATCGCTCATGTTAATTTCGCGCAGACGAAGTCACGGGTAAAAGCTAGTATTTTAATATTGTAATGGATTTTGATATGGTAAAACTTTTGAAATAGATGGCAATTAACCAAAACTAACCCAAAACTGTACCCAAAAAACCGTGACGACCCTATACACGACACGATACAACCAATCCATACTAATATTATAAATGGGAAAGTGTACGTGTGTGTTTGTTTGTTTGTCCGTCTTTCACGGCAAAACGGGGCGACGATTTGAAGTGATTTTTTAAATGGAGATAGTTGAAGGGATGGAGAGTGACATAGGCTACTTTTTGTCTCTTTCTAACCCCCCACTTCCCTAAAATGGGGGGTGGAAGTTTGTATGGTTTGTTACCCCGAATTTAACGCAAGCGAAGCCGCGGGCAAAAGCAGGTATTATATGTTATTAACTTACTCGTGCTGACTTTTCATGTTTTTAATTATTTTGTGTAATTTCAATTTATAATTCTTATGTGAGACCACAAACGCTTTTATATTTGTAATTTTTTTTAGTAAAGAACACTTATGGTATATGTATAAATGAAAATGATTAAAATATGTTAAAAAATTAATCTTAAACTTTAGGTTGAATTAAGTTATTTGCTTTTTGGCTATGGTTTTCTGTGAGGTACTTCCCCAGTCGAGCTCTGAGCCAGGTCCAGATTTGAGCGTGATAACATTCGCTGAACTGTGCCTTACCACAGTTAGCGAGATAACATTCGGAGTGCCCATACCTCCCTTTTGGACGTAACATACCCGTGTCTAAACCTGTTCCTAGTAACCAACTAGGTACACATTTAAAAAATGTTCACAGCAACAATTAATAAGATCCAGTCTTAAATGCCACGCAAAAACAAATCAAACCATTTTTTGTGACAAACAATTGAATTTATAGAACGAAACTTTTTTGTCTATAAAGATCACATGTATGCGTGACTTCGGCAGCAGATAGCATACATCCTCCATACGACCCTCTTGAACCTGATGTTTATTCAGTGTTGGGCGTAATTTATTAGATGGTACCTACTTTTGTAATGTATTAAATTGCTAATGAAATTACAAGAAAATCAATTATATTAAGTAATTGAAATTGCTTGTAATTGAGATTACATGTTAGTAGTATTTCCGATTACATATAATTTGTAATTGCAATTACTTTTATCTTAACTACTTTTACTTGTAACTTCGATAATTTGAAATAATATACAAGTTCAATTTATTTTTGGGTCAGTGGGGGCAGCTACCAGATCCCTCGCTGCAACGCGAAAATGGTCTTAGAAGACCTTCCCTCAATTTCAAACTAATAACGTTACGGATTTTGGAAAAAACATACAGGATGCGAGAAAGAGGTCACATTTGGTAAACTTCTTTTTGATGCCAATCGATCCCATTCTTGTATGGGATCAAAAATAATTTGCGGCTAGAAAAGCCACAAATTGAGAAAAACTTTTCCCGTACTTTATGAAAATTATTTATTTTTATTTTTCACATGCTGCTTTTTTATGCCAATCGAGTCCATTCCTATCGTTTCTAATAGTTTCCTATTAGGGGTCAACTTACGGTAATGTACTAAAAAGCTACAAATTAAATATTTTCCATACATTTACTATAAATAATAAATAAATAAATAAATATTATACGACAATCTTACACAAATCGACCTAGGTCCACAGTAAGCTCAATAAGGCTTGTGTTATGGGTACTAGACGACGATATATATAATAGATAAATATGGATAAATACTTAAATACATAGAAAACATCCATAACTCAGGAACAAATATCTGCGATCAACACACAAATAAATGCCCTGACCAGGATTCGAACTCGGGACCTCCTGCTTCGTAGGCAGGGTCACCACCGACTGGGCTAGGAGATCGTCAAATAAAGAATAAGTGATTTTTAGGGTTCCGTAGCCAAATGGCAAAAAACGGAACCCTTATGGATTCGTTATGTCTGTCTGTCTGTCTGTCCGCGTATGTCACAACCATTTTACTCGGAAACTATACGACGTATCTGAATAAAATTTACACATAGGGTGTATTTCTGTATGCCGCTACTTGAAATTTGAAAAAAAAAAATATTTTAAGGGGGGCGCTCGATACATGAAACTAAATTTCAAAAAATCTTTTTACCAAATATCAACATGTGACACATCAATCGATAGGTCTTTAAAAATAATATTGAGGTTTGTTTGATCTTTTTGTGATTAAATGAATATTTTTTGAAATAATCGCTTCGAAAGTCAGAAAAATTGTGTAGCCCCCCCTGTAACTTTTGAACCGTAAGTCCAAAAAATATGAAAAAATTTGAGGAGATGCGCCTTAGCATATACTTTCTACGAAAATTGTTTGGCCATTTTTAGGAGTTATTTCCAAAAAACTTCTTCCATAGGCATCAGATACGACCTTTTGGTATTAGTTTGGTTCTTATTCCATTGAAGGTACGGAACCCTTCCTATGCGTGATCTGACACGCACTTGGCCGGTTTTTTTAACCTTTCAGTTAACCAACAGTCGTTGTTATTAAGCATACCGGAAGAAACATTTAAGTAAAATGTGTAGGTACCTGAAAAAAGCGCCATCGCCATTATATCAAAATGCAACTAGGTAGAGGTACACAATAGTGTTGGAGGATGTGTGGTTTGTATTTGCAACTAAAGGCTAATTTTCCATATAGGTAATTGAATTATCCGATGTTCTCCCGATGCGGTCTTATCCCAACGCACTTCACCGTCCTCATTGAAAGCGTTTTTGACCATCTCTAATTTCGTTATAGATACTAAAAACCTGGATTTTTCAGAGCAGAAGAGGACATAAAACAAATTAGTTACAAATAATATTATCTTCAGTTAAGTACATTTTATTTGAACTTTTATTTTGAAAGACTTGACACGTACTTGACACATAGAAATATAACCGCCATGATGAATGCTTATTTTGGATATTTAGAATAAAACATTATAATTGTGCGATTATGATACTGTAGGTAATGGCGTGCGTTGGCCAAGTCGTTTTATATTATAGGTAACTTAAATTATTTCGTCATTGATTACCTACATACAATAGTAACTTTAATTAAGTAAGTACACATAAAATGAAATTATTATCAAAGCGCCATCTTACTGTAAAAGACCGCGATTGTTTGACTATTTAAACATGTCAACATTGAATTGTCATAGTTCATCTCAAGTATACTAGATGGCAGAAGCGGAAGCTACGATTATAAAAACGCAAAATGCAGTCGTCAATCGTGATACCTGTCACCTTAAGTATTTATCTATATCTATCTATTATATATTGTAGCATGACGCTACGTTTTTCGTAC
The DNA here is from genome assembly GCA_947086415.1 of Pammene aurita. Taxonomy (NCBI): domain Eukaryota; kingdom Metazoa; phylum Arthropoda; class Insecta; order Lepidoptera; family Tortricidae; genus Pammene; species Pammene aurita. The sequence continues at coordinate 38,681,153 of OX352295.1, read as the reverse complement.
GACATCTGTCGACTTTCTTCAGAACTTCCGTGTCTAAGGAAGGTCTAAGGCTAAGTCGCGGTTGATATATAAAAAAGCGTACATTGTGATTCACGGCATTACAGGTAGATGGCGCCTATATCAGTCCGCATTTTGTAATACGACTGGCTGTTATAAATTGAGATAATATTCGCGCAAATTTTGACTATGAATTTTTGAGGTATTCCAGATTGTCAAAAAAGGAAAAAGTTGATTTTGATTGAGTGTGTCAGATCGACGGGGAGATTTCGAAAGAAAAAAACATATTCTGGTTTAGTCGGAGGGTTTTGCTATAATTCGCTTAGTAGCATCGTGTTGAAATGCGAGTTATTTCTCTAGATTTATTATCCATAATTTTTGCTTTCAAACATGACGTAGCAAGTGATAATCTGATAATACATTGCTAAAATAAATACAAATCCTTTTTAAACCAAATACGCTACCAGACAAAAGGTTTCAACAACACTGCATGCAAGCCGTTGCTGCTCTTTGGTTGTAGCCTACATAAAGGCCACCAGTGGGAGCGCCTGAGCCGGAAGGACTCCGGAAGGCGCTTGTGGGTGCCGGACCGGCGAGACGGTCTGCAACCGCCGCGTGTTCCGCGTGATTCTTCACCGTCGTCGGAGAATTAGAGCCCGCATCCAGCGGGCTCTCCAAGTGAGAAAGAGAGTTCAGCGAGCTATTGGGTCCGCATAAACCAAAGCGGACACTTGCCCACGAACTCTTTTCAATTTCAACCACAGCTTTAGCCATCCTGTCTTTCGAGAATATCATATTATTTACATTTTTTTAAAAACGTTATAAATCCGATTCCTTTTTTTTGTATCCAGTGTTTTTGTGCCATAATAGTTTTTTTTGGTGTTTTGCCAAAATTCCAATTGCCTCGTTTGACGGGCGTACAAAGACCTGGCTCTTTAATTTAGGCTACGTTCAGCCAGCGAATCATCTGTCACCATCCATATCACCCGCCTCATTAATCTATTATTTTCCTGCAGCCAAATTACCAGCCGAGTCTTTATTTGTACTTACCAGTTTTGCTAGTACTCCATCCTTTTTATTTTCCTTTTGTGCGGAAAGTAGACGTTTACGATACTAAGGTAACTATTGAATGTGAAATATCCTTATATAGGTACAGTTATCGTCATTTTTATGTGAAGTGCTAATATTAAATATTCTGATTATTGTAATTTAATTACATTCTAACCACTAAGGTAACTATTGAATGTGAAATATCCTTATATAGGTACAGTTATCTTCATTTTTAAGTGAAATGCTAATTTTAAATATTTTGATTATTGTAATTTAATTACATTCTGACCACTAAGGAAGTTATTGAATGTGAAATATCTTTATATAGATACCGTTATTGTAATTTTTACGTCAAAATGCTAATTTTAAATAATCTGATTATTGTTGCTAATTTTAAATAATTTACTTTATCTTCAAAATTAAACGTGTTAATGCAATTATAGAAGTGTTTACTGCAATATACCGTCGCCTAGTACCTATAATACAAGCCTTATTGAGTTTACCGTGGGACTAGGATGATTTGTGTAAGATTGTCCCCATAATATTTATTTATTTATTTACTGGATACCTTGATTACCTTTTCCCAAACATGACTTTCTTTTTTTTAAATGAATTTGCGGACCCGACACTTTCTGATAGCAAGTAACAAGCCTGTTTTTATTAGGGTTTTTCTAGTGAAGTCGTGGATGTCAGTGCTAAGATCGCCTAGCATTGCACTTTCCGTTCCGCATTTCGTTACGCGCTACGCTCGTAGCCGAAGTTAGCGTTTGCCTCGTATGTAAATAGAGGAAAGCGACTACGAACAGCAAGAGCACGCTTAGGGTATTCGTGGCAGTCAATGTGAGCGGCTGGCTGATCTCAAACTATTACCTAAGACAGATAATACTAGTGCATACGTGTAATAAGTAATAATTAAGTTTCTAGTTAAAAAAAATGTAATCTGACTATGTCATTTCGTGGCAATTCTTTCTACTTCTTTCTCAATGTATTATGTATGTGTGTGTGTCTACGAATAAACTATATTCTATTCTACTCTATAGTCGGTAGAAGGCAAGTATTAAACACCTTACTTTTAGTTTTTAGTTGAGTTTCAAGGTTTTTCATTATTTTCTTGAAGGACCAATATCTCTTCTTGGCGATAGTTATCCTATTATTGAGTTCATTTGTTGTGAGATCGTTTGGATCAACAAATTATTTATTTATTCAATTGCCTATTTCTCCAAGATACCAGTATAACGTCATTCAAACTAGAAGAAAAAAGATAAGTGTTCTCCCCCACATACCTAGTCCCATGAATTGACGTAGGCACTAGTTTTTACGAAAGCGACTGCAATCTGACTTTCTAACCCAGAAGGGAAACTATGCCTTATTGATATTAGAACGGGTTTCCTCACGATATTTTCCTTCACCGTAAAGCGACTGGAAAATATCAAATGAATCAAATATATCGGAGCGGTCAGGGTACTCAAAAATATCTGAACATGCACTTTATTGCCTTAAAAATAGAGGAGTTGTTCAGATATTTGTATGTATGTTCAGATATATGTGATGGTGACTGTGTACATAAATTTCGAAAAACTCAGCGGTACGGGTCGGAGTTCGAACCGTGACCTCCGAATTGAAAGTCGGACGTCTTACCGCCAGGCTACTAGGGCTACTTTAGCTTAATTTATTTATATAACCATCTAATTTATTCCAAGTTTCAAAAGCGATTAACTTAAAAATTCCTCGCTAATGTACCTGCGTTTTGTTTAGCTAGCTCTCCAAGACGAGTGGTAGTCCTTGGTGTGGTGAGAACTACCTACGATGTAGTCGAACAGGAATCAGTTACTGTGTGCCCACTTTTCTTTCCTTCCAAATTTCAACATGGTGAGCAACATGACATCTTATTTGTTTAGCACTGTAACTGTACTTTTCTGCAAAAACTGAAAAATTAGTGGTAAAAGAAAAAAATAAGCTAGGAAAATAGGGATTATCAACCAATAAGTTGCTGACCATATAAATAAGCCAATGAGATACCTACTTATATTAATCAGGATAGGGATATGAAACTAAGGAGTGGTCCGGAAAAAAAGTAGCCGTGCCTTTTTTGATTTATCTTTTTATTTTGTGCCGATTTAGAAGCAGTGTTTATATTTAAATAATCTCTAGATACAATCATACAAAACAAAAATACAACCATACTTAAATAAAACAGCGTTTGGAAGTTTTCGCCTTTGGTATTCCATCATACACATAGTTTTTTGAACAGCGTCTTCTGACAGAATTTTTGAGGTGTTTCTCAAAAACATGTTTTTTCTTCTAGTTTGATTTGATGAGCTATTTTATACCTTAATAAATTGTCTTTCTTCAATAGTAAACTTTTTATCTGGCTTCATTTTAAGGTAGTTACAGTAATTTTTAATTAAATTTATTTGCCTTTTTTCATAGAAAATTATCTCCCATAGAAAAATCTTTGTCAGAGGTTAGATTAGAGAGTCTTCCTGACTATCCTAGCTAAAATACAGTTAATTAATGTAGCTTCTTGGTAAGATGAAATTCTGAAAAGCATAAAACGGGTTGTGAAAATGGAAATACAATTGTGGCATTGTAGCGGATGTCGATTGAAGATTGTCAAATTATGTTGTTCAAAAGGTTACAAAGTATGTTGAATTAAAAACGCGAAAACTTAAATATGCTCACATATTCTATTATGATTGTTTTTTTATTTATTAGTATTGTATCTACGGATTAATAAAATAAATATACCTACTGCTTCAAAATTAGCACTAAATTAAAAAATACACAAGATTGTACACTGCTACTTTATTTCAGGACCACTCTAGTAACCTTTAACACCGAGGCTTTTTAAAAAAATATTTGCTCTAACTTGCTAGATCTAAAAATCTAAATCGCAGCTGAAATACTATACACCTACTTCTTTTTTTGCGCAAACTCTTTATTTGGGTTAAATTATTGTTCCCTTTGAAAGAGACCCGACAAAAAAGATAGATTTAAGCTCTAAATGTAGATACTTACTTGATTCAGCAACGTAGACCCATTCTAGGGTCTCTTGATTATCTGGATCTTAGATAGTTGACTTTGGCTTGCTTGATTTATATTTACAGTAGACTTATTTACAATAGTATCTAACATTAGTTGACCCTCTTTTTTTATATTTCAAACAATAATTTCTCGCCTTCAGCTTCATGCATTCATCCCAAAAAATCGCGGTGTCCGTTAAAATTCTGTTTATATCTCTGCACCAGTTGTTTATAAAGAACACAATGCTGTGTCTCAGCATCAATTTTGTTAATTGTGCTGCATGAACAGGGCAAGTCAGGAAATGTAAATCAATGTGGACAAGGCTGACACATGAAGAGAATGCGCCTGGCGTTCACAAATAAATATTATTTATTTACTCTACAAGCTACTAAACGACTGTACAACTTTACTGAAACTGAAAAGCCAAAGAAACTTAGAACGCTTAGAAAGCCAAAGTGGCTCTCTATGAAGGAAACCCTCTACCCTACTGAAACCCCGTAGTACTAAAACTTTCCCTAAGCTCTTATGACTATACATACTTACCTCCTGAAAGGAACACTACAACCCTGCGTTAAGTACTACAACCCCAATAATCTAATTTCCTATATAAACATGATTTGTCAGACAATCCCAGCGGTATTTCCTAACAATGGCTCGTGAAAGTTTTAGTGGTAGATCCCTAGTTATGTAGTAACCCGATAATTTTTAGGAGACTGATAAAGAGGTTATTGAAACAAAAACAAGGATATTTATTTTAAACTTTATTTCCTATAAATGGTACTTTACAAGGAAAGATATTAAGTAAATAGGTATATAAAATTAATTAGTAAATTAAATATTCGGTAATAAGTTCAAGTTGTTGATGCGGGGTTTTAGTGATAAAGCTGGAGGATGGTGTCAGTATATCTGTAAAAGAAAAGGCTATTCGGTAGTTTCCATATAGACAAAGTCTTCCCAACATTTGCGGTAAAATTTAATGCTAGAAAATTAATTTTATAAAATTTTGTTATTGACGATGAAATTAACTCTTGTCTTATTTGAATATTTTTTAACTATAAGCAAATATGTTTTTTTTTATTTATCCCCTACGCCCTAAAAGCGACAGTGTTAACGAATACAGACAAAAATTATACAATTAAATTATTTTCTCGGAAAAAATTTTTATTTTTTATTTTGTCTACCAATGACTTTATTAAGTGAAGCTACCAACGTTTCGTAACCTACACACCAGAGGAAAGAAACGCCAAGAAAACCTCTGAGATGCCTAGCTAATTAATTAAATAAAAATTAAACCTAAAATTCAACTAAAGTGACTGTGGTCATGCCGAAATAAATCATAGAAATATGTCGTGTTAGGCAGTTATGCTAATTCAAACTTCAAGGACGAGCAAATAGCACTGTACGTAGAGTGAGGCATTGTTTCTAACTACCAAACTCTTCATCTAATTATCAAATTTTACAGATGATGTACGACTATTATAATGAAAGTCTGAATTAAATTATGAACTATTTTCGTTCAGTTGTAGTTGATATGGATTCCCATAACTCACTCCAGCACGACTCAATCTCTCAGTTGAATTTCAATACTTTATTGTAGTGGCTTTCTCTTTGCCAATAATTGTATTTCCTACAATATAATAATATTTATTCAATAATTATTGTGAATGGTGATAAAATACAAGTCTAACTATATCAGAGAACATTGTTAAAATTTTCATAATATTTTTGTTTTACAACTCAATGTTGGTACAAAAGTTAGATGCCTTATTTCAGCTCAAAAGTAATAGATAATTTCAGTTATATAAATATCACTTCATAGAAGGATCAAGGTAGTGGTTATGAAGAATGAACATAATCGTTGAATGGTTAATGTCGGTTACACTGTCATACATAAATAATGTTACAATCACACAAATAATAATTACTTCAGTTCAAGTCAATGCTTATGTACCAAAGCATATGAACCGTAAGTATAATAGAGGACACACTCTTTTAAATTCATAAGTCAGGTACGTAAAACACGCTAAAAATCGTTCCCAAAATAGGGTAAACGTCTTAATATATACTCAATTAAATTCATATGCCGCAACCGCAAAACATAAAAATATAACGCATTCCGCAATAAAATTCGCAAACCGTATAAAAATATAACGCATACGCAATATAGGATAAACGCATCCATCCCTATTTCGTTAAATTCGTAAAATGATTCCGCATACTCCGTTAAATTCCGTACGCATATATATTGCATATAATAATTCAACCATATTTCACATGTTCATAATATATTAGTCAATTAAAAGCACTTACTCAACTCCAAGGCCTAAAGAGAATACACAGAAAAGAAATAAATTTTATAAGTGAATAGATTTTGCCTCACCAAATTAGACTTCTTTTGCTGGTCCTATTGGCAGCTCAGGGCGGGGCCTCGGTGTTTGTAGCACGGTGCTTGTAGCTCTATTCAGCGGCAGAAGTCAGGTCCCGTTGCTCAGTCGTCCCGTAGTCCCGTAGGTAGAAGGCAAGGTGCTCGCAGATCTGGTCGGAGTAAAAGTCCTTTCCTATGATACGCCCTCCCCTTATATAGCATCAAAATTACGTATACGTATAAACGCTAACTACCCCCGTGACGTCAGAGAGGTTCGAAACGTCCGCCTTGTGGTAGCTTGGTTAGATTGATTTAAGCCAATTTGAACCTTTTAGTTCATGCTATTTTAAAGACCAAATTCCTATAATAACCAAATTTTAAAGACCTAGTTCGACAATCTCCTATCGCCCATAGAGAATGTTTTTCTTGAATATTTATCCAAATTATGCAATTTCCAATGAAAATTTATACGAAAATAGATGAAAACGTTAGCCCCGCGTATGATTTAATAAGCCCCTGTAAGTATTAAAGTCTATTTTCCCCGTAAAATGCCAATATATCTTTGTATACCAATTTGATTCTTAAGATCCCTACGCTACATACTTCTATAAGAATCAAGTTCCTATGAGCGCCCTACCTTTTTTGGAAAACCTAACCTCTAAGAAAACGATTTTCTTTAATTCAAACAAAGTAAGTATTTCCTAAGCTGAATTTATATAATTTATGATGAAGATAATTTTTCTGCATATATTATGACAAGATCCTATCGGATTCACTGCGTATTTACTCTATAAAATACCAATATAACTTTTATAAGGAAATTCGCTTTTTATCCTAATTTTCATCACTTTCCTTTATTTGTTTTGATCAAAATTGTGTTTATCACACATTTATAAGCTAAAACTAGCCTAGAATTCCATCAAACATCAGTAATTTTAAAATACTTACAATTTTTTTACGACAATTTTCGATCATAAAATTTGTCTATTTTAGCGCTTTACTGAATTGAAATCTTTATGTTTTATAAAAACAAAGCTCCCAACTTTATTTATTTCCGTTATTTAACTTCATAATACGAGTTTTTACATAATATTCCCAAAAATCGATTTTGGACGAAAAGTAAGTTCTTAGTTTTTTTTGCGCTTAATTCGTTCAATTTCGTTAATATACTTGCTGCAATATAACTTTAATTACTTTCCCTTTAATTTAAATATCGATTTATAACAATAATTAACAAATTAAAAACATAACCTCTCCATTTGGATAAATTTTCAGACAAATCTAAAATATTATTAGGTACTACTTTTTGTTATTGAATAAATTATCAATAATACATTTATTCTATACAATAAACTACATTTCATCTCGAAAATCCTATTAAAAGTATCAATTTTCATCATTACTTAACGAACAATATTCTCAGTTGTCGGTCATTCCCTTCCCTAGGTATACTCACAATGAGAATAATATGAAATTATATGAAACTGATGATAAAGCAATTTGTAATCAAAATACTAATTTATAAATGGGTAAAAGAACCTGTCTATGTTACTAACAGTTTGTACTATGTCATAAAATGTCTTTAGTAAATCATATATTTTTGTACTTAGCACATATCTTAAGAATGAAGTAAATATTTCTAGAACATACTTTATATACAACCTCCTGCTATCCTATGAGTTTAATCTTACCTAATAATACATCCCTTATTGAAGGAATCGATCACAAGATTCCTAAAACTTTATGACAAATCTAGTGCGGTAACCAAATTACTGTTTGTCCACTGCAAATAGTACAAACGGATATTTCAGATAATAATTCCCCAAAATGTTGCATACTTATCCTGTTAAGTAGTTATTCATAGCCTCTGTTCCTGTGAAAACTAAAACATACATTAAATATCTACACAAGCTGCATATATAATTTACATATGAATGCCACCTATGGTCATAAGTCATTTAAGTCATTTGAAATACCCAAACAATAATAATAATAATAATAATAACCATTATTTCTATCTAAAATACAACTATATAAAATACATAATTAATCGACCAAGATCATGAAGGTTTCAAAGCCTTGCCAATCAACGGTGAACAATATTTAGCAAAACTCTTTGGTATCAATTGCTTATGCAATAATGCAAAAATGAGTAATAATTTAAATTTAATTATATCTAAACATAATATAATTTATCGAAAACTGTGAGAAATCCTAGTAAAGATTTCAGGTTTTATATTTTCCAAATATTCTCATTTCCTGAGAGCAATGATAATAGCTTATCATTAAAGTTTTCAGGTATTATGGTTGCTAATAAAACACATGATGCTTATATATTTCCATAGGTATATTTTATTTCCTTTGTCAGATCATTAACTCGATCTTTTCTTACATACTAAAATAAAACCAATATGTAATAAGGTGAACCTCCACCCTCATATATACTATGTGAATCATTTATTTTCATTTTTTCATGAACTTAACTCATGAAAATATCATGTAAAAGCTTACAAATGAAGCTCTATCAGCCTTTAAAGTCATTTTGCTACTTTTCATACTTAGAGGACCCTATGGACCTCTACACACACTCTATGTATTGCGATATGAATTTGATGTGGCTGGAGGTTTTTAGGACTTCTATGGTCATATGCTCTACTTGGCAAAAGAAATCAAATACATCACGGGAAGGATATGATAACCACGTTTTATCCGCCTTGTACTCTTTAATTTGTATATATGCATGAAAATCCTCAATCCCGTTGCTTTCGAGGTCGCGTTTACAATTTTGACAATTTTTATAAATTTTCTTTTTTAGACAGTATATGAGCCAACCACTGCAGTATGCTGTTGCTGCACATTTCTCTTTGCCTGCCGCAGATGTAGAGGAGATCAGTTGTTCAGTGTCAATGAGGCCAATGTTCAGGTGCCTTTCCTCTAATTGCATTGCTGGAGTCGGTGCAGCCGCTTCAATGGTCGGTGAAATGCTCTCTTCAACTAACCATTTCAAGGACTGCAGGCACGTCTCGTCGTCCTCTTCGCAATTCGAACCTACGGAATGTGAGGTCGTCAGATTTCCTATCAGCAGTGCCTTATAGGACGACTTAAAGGCACTTGCGTTAGGCATAACATTCCGCAGGCCGTGTGCACGAATGGAGCCGAAGAAGTTTTCTAATGGGTCCTGATTAAAATGGCGCAGCAAAATGGAATTAAGCCCCAGCGAATGCAAGTGTCTTGTGACTGATTGAAATGACTCAATAGTTTTAATCCAGTTTGTGATGCACCGTACGGTGTGGCATGGGGCGCCACTGGCAGTTATATACTGCATGGATCTCAAAACCCGCAGACTGTCGCTCCACAACCTATGGTGGGCAGACCTTGGCGAAACTGCAGACCGATAAATTTTTCCTCCGACAGGCTTGCTAAAACTACCATTTACAGAGTCAAAAAGTCGATCAAAAAAAAAAATATCTGCCGTATCCTTACTTTCTTTTGGGAGATATCCAATTTCTGAAATTAAAAAAAAACAAGGGTACTATATAATTTATTGACTTAAAGGTTATGTCTCCTTAAGGTCTGACTGGAACAATAAAAGAACATGTAGAATAAGAAAAAATTTAGGTCAAAAATTTCATATTTTTAATAAGTACAAGCTTTTAACGCTGACTGTACTTTTCTTGCATGTCATCTAAGTTCTCGTCAAGACGAATAAAATGAGCTCAAACTCGACGGCTTAATGTAGTTTTATTACAGAGTTTTTATAGCCACCTTCTAGCTCAATCATCAATTCAACTCCAAGTTATCATAAGATTGCATTGTCACGCAATATTCATATGCATGAAAATTTTCAGCTCAATCGGAAATCGGGAAGTGGGTCAAATTTAACTTGCAAAATTTGTTTACAGACAACGAGACAGGCAAAACTTGTAATAAAAAAAAACGGATATTCATACATTGTCCTTTGTACACATTTGATAAATAAGTCTAAAATCAATTAAATACTAACCATCACTCGCCATCCACCCTATCATTTTGCCTACACTTTCACTGAACACTTGAGTGCAGTATTTGACCTTCATCTTCGGGATTTGGTTGGGAATAATATGGTAAGCTGTCAGTTTATTAACGAGGCTAACCCCTTTATAATTTGGAGCTCTCCAATACAGAGCTTCCAAATGCGCCCATTTAGCTCGTTTTCTAATCCCTTCCTCCTCATAAATCAAGTCTTTGTTTAACAAATTATTTCTGATCTGTTTCATGAGATGAGTCGTAAACAGGATAGATTTTTTGGTCGTCAATTTGGAAAAATCCTCCTCTGTACTCCTTACCCTCTCTTAAATAGTTCTCTCGTGTCTCATTGAGCAATTTCTAAACTGCAGCCATGTTGGTCGGTCCCTGGTCGCAAACCGTGCTTACCACGCGTAAACCAGTGGCCATTACTTTTCTGACGACTGTTTTTATTAGGGCTTTTAGTTCATTTGTTCCCGTTGTAGCTGCACAAAACGTAAAAGCCACTGGCTGTTTAAATTTTTTTATAACTCCCCGCACCATAAACACTAAGACATGGTCGCAAAACACGTCGTTTCTTGAGGATCCGTTATCGATAAAACCGTTAATCTCATCTTTGTTTTTGTCATAGTTTAGGTGCGGTGCGGGGCGATCGCCATTTCATCGAACACGATGGTGCACAGTATGTGGTGGTTGGGCATCTTATCTACTCTTTTTTTTAAATGATCGAATAGATTCTCATTTTGTCAAGGGTCCGGCGTTTTGGCAAAATGCAGATTTTTGAAAGAAGTGTGTACGCCTTCGGGCACGGTTTGTATACCGACAGCGCAAGAATTTTCTCATCTAGAGAAAAACGTCGACCTTTGGGTTTTTTCCCAAATTGCGAGATCTGCATTTTAAAGAATGTCCTAGCGGCAGGAGACATCTTTTTGCTGACCATCTCGAATGCCGACGTTTTCATAATCTTATGAGTCAATTTCAGTCTTGCTTTGAAAGTATTTCTAGATTTTTTACACCTTGCCAGAGTGTTTTTGGTAAATTTGAGTGTATCCCTCAATTCCCGCTCAGTTGTTGTCATGGGTTTTGGCTGCTTTGGTTGTGGTCCTGCAAGTTTATAATAGCCAATAGGTAGGTAATGGGTACTGACATAAGTGAACAATAACAATGTAAATAATCCATACTAATATTATAAATGCGAAAGCGTGTCTGTCTGTCTGTTATGACTCGATTTTAATGAAATTTGGTATGGATTTGGTATGGAGGTAGAATAGTTTTCATCCCGTAAAACAACCTTTAAGGGTTGAAAACGGGGTCGAAAGTTTGTAAAGTGAATTTTTAACCACCGAACCGATTTATTTGAAACTTTGTTTAGAGAGAGCCCCTGAAAAGGATATAAGATAGTTTCCATGCCCAAAATCAACCCTCAAGGGAACGAAAAGATTGACAGTGCGCCCTCATAATTTTCGTGTTTTAATTAAATTTAAATTAATAAAATAAGGTTTTGTCCCGACTGTGGCTGCTATAGTACACATATATGGGCTCCAGCCGTGCTGCTAATGTGCTATGGCAGAAAACAGCAGTTATATTTAGCTATACTTTAGGTACTATTTAGTACTATAGAAGAGTTTTCATGACTTTTACAGAACTAGCCCCATAGCGATGTTGAGGGAGTTTTTAAAAAGCTAAACCGTTACGTTATGATCATACAAAGTCCGTTTATAGTGCAGATTGATCCTGTAACAGTGTTTACGATACTGCGACAATACTAGTACAGTCACCGGCAATAGTATCTTCCTACTATACTACTACGATACTATTGCCGGTGACTGTACTATAAAAGTTATTTTGACACATTATTAGTCCAAAATAGGTACATAAAAGTGTCAGTAAAGTCGTCTATAGTATTAAATTGTACCATAACCGATTTTTGCATGTCTATTACAATGCATCACTTCTAAAACTCTTTTATATGGTCCTTTAAGTGTTCTAAGAGCTAAATTATAGAACTTAACCTTATAGAATCCAAACGCCCTGTTAAAAACCTTTATAGTACAAGCAGTCACAATTGTTACCATTATAGGGCAAAAATATCACTGTTTGGTGATATAAGGCCTTGGTTATAGAACCTTTTACTACTTGGGTATACGAGTACAAACTTCCAACCAAACTTCCAATCTACCTCCATATAACGGCCTCCTAGCCTAGTTGGTAGTGACCCTGCCTATGAAGCAGGAGGTCCCGGGTTCGAATCCTGGTCAGGGCATTTATTTGTATGTTTTCTATGTATTTAAGTATTTATCTATATCTATCTATTATATATATATCGTCGCCTAGTACCCACAACACAAGCCTTATTGAGCTTACCGTGGGACTAGGTTGATTTGTGTAAGATTGTCCCAGAATATTTATTTATTTATATAAAATTTCATCTAAATCGGTTCTGCGGTTTAAGCATGCAGAGGTAACAGACAGACGGACGGACGGACGGACGGATGGACAGACAGACAGACAGACAGCCAGACAGACAGACAGACACACTTTCGCATTTATAATATAAGTATATGGATTTCAATACTTTTTTGCGATTGAAGAACTGCGTTGCGAGACTTGCATTTTTGTACATGTCATGTTTTTGATGGGATCTCATTCTTTTTGTAAGTAGGGTTCCCTTTTCTCCTGCCACGTTCATGCCCTGCACATTCCCATACCTATTCTCACACAAACCCTTGCACAATCGCATGCCCACATCCGAGTGTATTGGCTACCTAATTTGCAACCTCCTATTTTAATAATTATGGTTGGCGCACACCAATAGGCTCGTCAAGGGCTATAGGCACGGCCTCGTCTCATGCATCGCTCATACGACAACAAGCCGAGGCCAGCCGGGCGCTCCCGTCCGATGGCGTTAAGTGTGCGTTAACCTCAGTGTTATTTTGAAAGACCTATCGATTAATGTGTCACATGTTGTCATTTGGTTAATTTATTTTTATTTAGTTACCTGTATGGAGCGCCCGCCTAAAAATATATTTATTTTTAAATTTAACTACATAACTATGTAGCTGCATACAAAATACACCTTATGTGTAAATTTTATTCAGATACGTCGTATAGCTTCCGAGTAAAATGCCTGTGACATACGGACGGACAGACAGACGAACAGACAGACAGACAGACAGACATGACGAATCCATGAGGGTTCCGTTTTTGCCACTTCGCTACGGAATCCTAAAAACCGGCCAAGAGCGCGTCGGGCCACGCTCAGTGTAGGGTTCCGTAGTTTTCCGTCCGTCACGTCTTGAGGGAGTTTTTAAAAAGCTAAACCGTTACGTTATGATCATACAAAGTCCGTTTATAGTGCAGATTGATCCTGTAACAGTGTTTACGATACTGCGACAATACTAGTACAGTCACCGGCAATAGTATCTTCCTACTATACTACTACGATACTATTGCCGGTGACTGTACTATAAAAGTTATTTTGACACATTATTAGTCCAAAATAGGTACATAAAAGTGTCAGTAAAGTCGTCTATAGTATTAAATTGTACCATAACCGATTTTTGCATGTCTATTACAATGCATCACTTCTAAAACTCTTTTATATGGTCCTTTAAGTGTTCTAAGAGCTAAATTATAGAACTTAACCTTATAGAATCCAAACGCCCTGTTAAAAACCTTTATAGTACAAGCAGTCACAATTGTTACCATTATAGGGCAAAAATATCACTGTTTGGTGATATAAGGCCTTGGTTATAGAACCTTTTACTACTTGGGTATACGAGTACAAACTTCCAACCAAACTTCCAATCTACCTCCATATAACGGCCTCCTAGCCTAGTTGGTAGTGACCCTGCCTATGAAGCAGGAGGTCCCGGGTTCGAATCCTGGTCAGGGCATTTATTTGTATGTTTTCTATGTATTTAAGTATTTATCTATATCTATCTATTATATATATATCGTCGCCTAGTACCCACAACACAAGCCTTATTGAGCTTACCGTGGGACTAGGTTGATTTGTGTAAGATTGTCCCATAATATTTATTTATTTATATCAAATTTCATCTAAATCGGTTTTGCGGTTTAAGCATGCAGAGGTAACAGACAGACGGACGGACGGACGGACGGATGGACAGACAGACTGACAGACAGACAGTTAGACAGACAGACAGCCAGACAGACACACTTTCGCATTTATAATATAAGTATATGGATTTCAATACTTTTTTGCGATTGAAGAACTGCGTTGCGAGACTTGCATTTTTGTACATGTCATGTTTTTGATGGGATCTCATTCTTTTTGTAAGTAGGGTTCCCTTTTCTCCTTCCACGTTCATGCCCTGCACATTCCCATACCTATTCTCACACAAACCCTTGCACAATCGCATGCCCACATCCGAGTGTATTGGCTACCTAATTTGCAACCTCCTATTTTAATAATTATGGTTGGCGCACACCAATAGGCTCGTCAAGGGCTATAGGCACGGCCTCGTCTCATGCATCGCTCATACGACAACAAGCCGAGGCCAGCCGGGCGCTCCCGTCCGATGGCGTTAAGTGTGCGTTACAGTACGGGCTTTCATATAAAGTATACTGTCGATGCCGCGCCTGTCCTGTGCAGAACCTATGTGAGCGACAACCTTACTGATATATTTGTCTAATTAAGTAGCTGGTGTAAAATAATAAAATTAACTGAAAAAGTAAATTCGCATATAATATATTTATATGGGATTGTAATATGATACTTTTGCGGTTTGTAAAACCAGATTACGCTTGATGTTTAGGTTTTCTATGACTTTAGAGCTTAATCACTAGATGTGTTCAAAATTTGGTGCTTGTAGGCCTGCTAGAAGTATTTTAGAATTATGATGGTCAGTGAGTCAATGGAAAAACTAAGGAACTATGACTTGCAATATTTAAAGTATAAGTCAGAACATAATTATTAATTCAATCATGCAATCATTATTAGATAATGATAATGAGACAACTTACCACCACGAAGTGGAGCGATATGTGCAGAAGGTCTGGTCCGTTTTCGATTTAGGTGATCTGATAAAGATAAAATAAATACATTATTAAGATCTTAATATATTATTATGTATATACGTCTAGAAGTCCCTTAACTGTTTGGAGTGTATAGGGCCGCCTTAAGCGAGACACTGTCAAAATTTCGCGGGAGGGCGGCAGAACTATCACTACTCACTTGTCACTTTCCTCAAGACGCTACGCGCGTGGACTATTGCTTTGTTTTGTAATTTTGTTAATTCGAGCTAATTCCCTGATACATTTATAAAACCGTTGCTTAAAGAACCCAAATTTGATTTTGGAAGTGTTTCAACTGTTTAATTTCCTATATCACACGTGGGAAACAGACTTTTAGCCTGCAAAGTCACAGTTATAGTTGTCTCGGCATCGTTTTTCATTGTTTATATCCGAAACCTGGCAACCTAGTGAAAAATTTCATTTCATTTCTTACCTTGAACAGGCGAAGGCTTTGCAGAAGATACAGTAGACGCGGGAACAACGTTACTGAAGCTACCGCGACTTCCATTGGCAGTGGCACATCTGCAAAATATTTATAGAACACATTCATAACACGCGAGTCACATGACTTATGTCTACATGTGTGGAGACACTCGAGAGTATGAAAACTGGTATCTTTGTATGGAAAGTATGCTTTCATTATCCTTGTGTGTAGGCATCAGCTTAACGCGGCAGCATGCGTGGGTTTAGTCGGATTTTACTAATAAACTCGAGTCTTACCTTGAACAGGCGAGTACTTTGCAGAAGATACTATTGTATCTGACGCGGGAACAACGTTACTGACTCCTGCTACCGCGACTTCCATTGGCAGTGGCACATCTGCAAAATATTTTTAGAAATGTAAAATTTCATAAATTGTCATGAAATGTAAAACTTCATTAATTTTCATGAAATGAAATGAAAATTTTCATTTCATTTCTTACCTTGAACAGGCGAAGGCTTTACAGAAGATACAGTAGACGCGGGAACAACGTTACTGACTCCTGCTACCGCGACTTCCATTGGCAGTGGCACATCTGCAAAATATTTATAGAACACACTCAGAACACGCGACTACATGACTTATGTGTGGAGACACTCAAGAGCATGAAAAGTGGTATCTTTATATGGAAAGTATGCTTTCATTATTCTTGTGTGTAGGCAACGCGGCCGCATGCGTGGGGTTAGTCGCGTTTATCTAATAGACTCGAGTCTTACCTTGAACAGGCGTTGCAGAAGATACAGTAGACGCGGGAACAGCGTTACTGACTCCTGCTACCGCGACTTCCATTGGCAGTGGCACATCTGCAAAATATTAATAGACACTCAGAACATGAGAATCACAGAACTTATTTTACATTACAGAACTAATTGCTGTGTGTACATACATATATTATATGCATTATTCTAACACAACTGGTTGGGGCTCATCCAGAAATCATGTGATACTTTATCACGATGGGGGAGATACGTAACGAGTAGGCAAAATATGATCACATGATTTCTGGACGAGCCCTTACGTAATACACGAGGATGATAGTTCAGTTTAAAGACATTTATGTCCCATAACATTGTTTCGTAATAAATGTAATTTTGTTTACATATTTCTTTTTCAGTTTTTAATGTAACTAATATTTTACACCAATGTTTGGTTGCAGTTTAGCAACAAGAAGCAAAATATTGACAAAAAAGAGTTTTATGGCCAAATAGCACTAGACCCTACCTATGGGTACCTATGGGTAGGGTCTAGTGCTATTTGGCTATGTGGAATTCCTGTCGGTGAGTAAGGATGGCAGAGAGCTCAAAGAAGATGCAATGTGTTGACGACGGGGGACCCTCTTGTCCCTTTAGCCGTCAACACAGTGAATCCTCCATTATATGAAAGGGTCGGTAACGCGCATGTGACACCTCTGGAGTTGCAGGTGTCCATAGGCTACGGTAGCTGCTTACCATCAGGTAGGCCGTATGTTTGTTTGCCACCGGCGTGGTATTAAAAAAATGCATATAGTGCAAAAGTTTAACTTGGTGAGAAATTAGGTACCTAACAGTAACTATCGTACCGTACGTACCGATTCCCACAGGCTTCCCTAATTATTCGGCGCTTGGGTAACTTCCCTACAGATCATGGAGAAAAGGAAAGCCAAATTAGCTCCGGCTTGTCTGCAAATATTTTAGACGCGCCGCCACTGGTACCTAAATATTTCGAAGTATTTAGGTACCACTCGAAATTCAGCTATAATAGACTAAAATCAGCCCGAAAAACGGAAAAATACAATTTCTGTCTGGATTTTGTTTGTGGTGACTGGTTTTGTATGGAGCCCAGACAACTTCAAATTCAGCCGGAAGTTTGATGTTTCCGTTTTTCGGGCAGTTTTTGTCTATTATAGCTGAATGTCTATCAGTTGGTTATGGTATCTGAGTCGAATATTGTAAGTACAGTTTAACTTATTTTTCTCAGTCTGACCAAGCTGAATTATTTTATTTATGATAACCCGATAATGCTTAGGTAGATTCATATATACCTACCTATACTTATATTAAAGGTATTTAAGCTAGTAACAAAACACCTTACCACGAGCTGGGGCAGTATGTGTTCTTGATCTTGCTGATGTAGGAATTCCTGATGAAAAAATAAAAACACGTAGGTATTGGCAATAATGAGTACCTAAGTTAGTCGGTACAATGTAACTAGGTGTGATAGCCAGATGAGAACTGCAAAGATATTTATTTATCTATGCCAACCAGTGCATGATAGGCAACGACCGTGCAACAGTGCGGGATTTTGCGTATAAATATATATATGGATATGACTATAATATTTTATTTAATACTATTATATTACGCCCAATAAAACATTATTCTCGAACAAAGTCGTGTGATTATAAATATTTCCATATTAAAATTACTATAGGAACCCCACGGTGTTGCACGATCGGTGCCCATCACTGGTCATTACGGTTTATTTCTGGCTTTTGCCTGCTCCTTTTTGGAAGTCTGTTAAAATGATACCCGGGCTATTATTGTTATTGTCAAAATCGGAATAGTAGTTTCGATGCAAGGTAGAGCATGTACAGTCAGCAGTAGAGGTAGCACCTCACATGCTTAGATACTTTGCTACTGACTCTATCATTGAAAAACCGGCCAAGTGCGTGTCGGACCACGCATAGGAGGGTTCCGTACCTTAAATGGAATAAGAACCAAACTAATACCAAAAGGTCGTATCTGATGCCTATGGAAGTTTTTTGGAGATAACTCAAAAATGGCTGAACCGATAATGTTCAAAACAGTTTACGTAGAAATTATATGATAAGGCGCATCTCTTCAAATTTTTTCATATTTTTTGACCTTACGGTTCAAAAGTTACGGGGGGGGGCTACACAACTTTTCTGACTTTCGAAGCGATTATTTCAGAAAATATTCACTTAATCACAAAATAGCCAAAGAAACCTCAGTGTTATTTTGAAAGACCTATCGATTAATGTGTCACATGTTGTCATTTGGTTAATTTATTTTTATTTAGTTACCTGTATGGAGCGCCCGCCTAAAAATATATTTATTTTTAAATTTAACTACATAACTATGTAGCTGCATACAAAATACACCTTATGTGTAAATTTTATTCAGATACGTCGTATAGCTTCCGAGTAAAATGCCTGTGACATACGGACGGACAGACAGACGAACAGACAGACAGACAGACAGACATGACGAATCCATGAGGGTTCCGTTTTTGCCACTTCGCTACGGAATCCTAAAAACCGGCCAAGAGCGCGTCGGGCCACGCTCAGTGTAGGGTTCCGTAGTTTTCCGTCCGTCACAGTAAGTGTTCCCACTTAAGAGTTAAAATAACACCGCCATGTAGGATATGATATGAGCGTTCCACGTACAGCGACATCTATCGGCAAATTAAGTAAACTATTGCGCGCGAGCTTAAAGTATGGACGATGATTTTTATGGGATAATTCTTTATTGCGTGAACCGATTTTCACCGTAGTTGACTACGGAACCTTAAAAACGGCCAAGAGCTTGTCGGGCCATCCGTAGGCCCGTCACAAACAATCCTAATTTCTCTAATTTAGTCATGCACATCCTTATAGCGACCACTGAAGTGCTGGTAGCCTGACGGTAAGATGTCTGACTTTCAATCTAGAACTTTCGGGTTCAAACTCCGACTCGACTGCGTTTTTATGAATTTTTGTACAAAATGTAATTTGATTTACCCGTCGCTTTTTTCTGGAGGAAAATATCGTGAGGAAATCGGACCTCCTTCTGGGTTGAAAGATCAAAGACGCTTTCGTAAAAACTAGCAGTCACGCTAGTTCATAGGTTTTGGTTGCCGACGGTACCTAGGCTCAAACGAGCCTTAGTAAAAAAAACCGCGACAAGACGAACGTTAGAAGAATTATGATGATAGTGATTCTATCTATAGGTATCGACCGCATCGCCTGTTGGGAGGTTAAGTAAAGTGATTATGCCTGTTTCCCGTCCAGGTTCAGTTTAGCGTCCACATGATTAAACTGGTACAACTTTGGTAATAACTGTTTAAGGACAAATTTTCTAATTAAAGTTTTAATCTTTTATCTTTTAAGTAATTTTTAATTTTGGGAAAGCTTGAATATAAATATGTATGGACGGAAACTGACAAATACACCACTTTTCAAAAAATTTTTTTATAGAAAAATCCGCAAGTATGATTTATTGTCACGTAATACTAACTTAGCTGGACTATAGGGTGATTGTGCTAGTTTCCAGTCCAGGTCCAGTATACCGTCCACTGGATTGAATTGCTACAAATATATGATGAAAACTTTATCAGAGATAAAGCCTCTACCAGATGCAGACAAAATATCACCTCAATGAACAACCGACAGTGTAATTCAAACAAAACCTTTTCCTTGTAAATAACATTTAAACTATAATGTCTAATTCTAGCTTAATTAGCTAATTAAGCTAGAATTAGACATTATAGAGTTAAAACTTACCTGGTAAATGAAGCGTTGGTATAGCCAAGCGGTTGAGGCGCCCAGTCGGGTAAATATATTTGGCCTCAAAGTGGCGATCGCATACCCACGCATTATTGTAGATCGCCGTGTCCGCCTTGCCCACAATATTTCCACCGATCCTCATTATAGATGAATTATCGAGATCATGGAATTGCATTTGTAGTGGTTGTACCGTTTGTAACAAAAGGAGAATAATTTTCTCTTAATTTAATAAAATTACATTCCGTTAAGAAATGGAATAAGTAGTAGTCCTCTGTTTTTTGCTTTTAGTCGCTATCATGTTCTTCATCTGAGCTGTCACAAGTATTGAAAATAAGATTGTTTGAAATTCGATCCATTTCCCCTTCCTGACATCGATATTTATTTTCTTCACTTTCGACATGGCGACAAATATTTTCCCAGTCCTCAGCAGTAATTGTATTCATTCGTTCAGTTGCTAAACTCATAATGCCTTGCATGTTTAATGAAACGTTTCTTTTCGCTACATATCCTTTTACCATGGACCAAATATTTTCCATCGGATTGAATGTCGGGTGATACGGTGGCAATCGTAAAACGGAGTGGCCATGTTCTTTTAAAATTGCATCTATGTGGTACTCACGAAACCGCTCTTTATTTTGTTTAATTAAATCATACGAACTGGTTTTGTACATCAACGGGCTATACGAAATGTTGTGTTCTGTCAACCAATCCATCATTTCTTGTTTATGAGAATTTGACGTTGGAGCACGATTCAAAAGTTTGTTGTGATAGGACGCATTATCTACGATAAGTACGCTATTCGGTTTAAGGTTCGGTATTAATTTTTCTTTTAACCATTTTTCGTAGTTGATATAGTTCATCTGGTCATGGTAATCTCCCGTTTTTTGGTTTGCCTTAAACATTAACAAAGCGTTGGGAATAAAACCATCTTTCCCTCCTGCGTGCACTATTATTAACCGCTGGCCTGTACTGATTTGTTTTTTTACACCAAATTCTATTCCATCGGTCCAAGCCTCTCCGGACACATGTGAAGTGTGGGTGTTAGTTTTCATCAGTATAAACTAGTGGTCTATCTTCAGACCGATATTCCGCAATTTTGGTAAGGTAATTTATTCTTAGCAGTCGTATGTTGTGTCTTTCCATTAATATTTTTCGGTTGTCCTCGGTCTTTTCCCATTTAAATCCTAATTTTTGTGTTTGTTATCGTAAGGTGGAAATGCCAAATTTGTAATCTATATCGGATTTTAACACAGAGTGGAGTGCCTTTAAGGTTGGAAATTGCTTATGGTACAGATGAAAATTGTATATAGTTCTCCGGATGACTTCCTGATCAAAATCGTCTACTGCTGATGACGGACAAGTACGTAACTTTTTATTTCTCGGGGAGGTGAATTTCTTTGTTGTTGCGAATTTCTCACTATTGCTCTCAGACACAATGTTATAAACAGTAGAGAGACAAACACCTGTAGCGTTTTCAACTAACTGGGCAGCGGTGTAAGGGGAATTTAAATTTTTCTTCAGTTCAAGTTCAAAATATTTATAACAGTTAAAAATAATTTGCTTACTTTGCTGCACTCTCAATCGGACCAAAATTACTCACTGCCATATTTTTTGAAAATTATGTAACTTACACTTAGTCGTACGGGCTGACACAAAATTATTTTGTTAATTGTGAGAATACAATAAAATCAGACGTAAAAATATATGCACAACGTAAATAATATTCACAATTTGACACTGACATTATTTTGGTATTTACTTCTTCAATATATAACAAACCTCTTTTTATGCTGATAGTACGAGAAAATAGAAAATTCAAATATAGAATGCCTGTAAACATACAATACTACAACATATATGTAATTAATTAATTTATTAATTTATCTATACCCACGTTCGGAACCTTTCAAGTTCTGAAGGGTTCCTGAGATTGGTGGAATTTGGGAATGCATGCATTTGAATTCCTGAAACAAGCATCGTTTTTCGTTAAGTTGATCCGGTCCACGCTCTTGGCAGATTGATTATAGAAAAATAATATTATACTAGCCCTGTCCTCGTTGATTATTGCACAAGGGCACGCAGCACTTTGGAGGCGACATTTTTATATGATAATTCATATAATAATTACCCTGCACCCAAAAACTATCAAATTATTTTATCTACACTCATATTGTAAGTCCTCTAAAATGCGTTCAAAACCGTAGGCAATGACCAGCATTACAACAAACGATTTCACTATGATAAGTTTCTTATCTGTGGCAGTAATGTAATTTTAACTTTACATGCTCAAATATTGTTAAGTTATGAGTTTCAAATTTGGAACAGCTGTCAAAACCTACACAATTTCAATGGGTTTCTATTCTAGTATCCATAGATTTTAAAATGTTGTCGATACGAAACGTCAGTACGATATATTTTTTGACATAAACCGCACGACATTTTGATCTCGGATGACATGAGAATAAGGACTTCGTTCGTTGGCTACTATTAAAAAAAAAAACTCGCGACAGAAGTTTGTATATATATATATATATTTCTCTATGATTTGTACGGCCGCCATTTCTGTTATCAACTTGTCAGTTATTGTTTGTCGAAACATTTTTAATTGCGAAAATGTAAATGTTTACTATTAACTATATTATAATAAATAAATATACTTTCCTTATCAGTTCTAATTTATTTATTAAGCTTACACCTGTGGGTATGTTTCAGCACTTGTATATACCTTGTAATGCAGGTCAATTGCCTTCGGCTTCTGAACCCATCTTTGAGTACTTGCAATATGCGTGTAGATAAAGTAATGTATGCAACTGTACATAATTAGGCCTTAAAACACTCGTGTGATCCTATAATAAACCACACTCGTGTTTTGAGGCCCCTCATTATGTATCAGTTGCATAAACTACTATTATACATCACATCTGTCACTATCTTCAAAGCTTGCGCTAAAAGAAAGAAAGAAAATTTTACTTCGCCGCCATCATGATCCCGATTTTTTTTTTTATTTAGCACAAATGTTGCCACAATATCTACTACTTTCTACTAGTGTTTTAAAAATCTATCTAAATCTTGAAGAAACAAACTATTGCACTATTTAACCGTAATTAAATAATAAAATGCATAAAAAAAGCATGTGTCAATAATAAACTAATTTAACAAAACTTCAGAGAGTTCTAAACCAGGAGAGGCCTTAGGTATCATTTCCCCTCTGTCAAAAGTATTGGCAGGAGAATCTAGTACATCTATAAAAAATATTTCAATAATCGATGTCACGCACTTTCGTCATCGCTGTCGATGGATAACAAGCTCCGTGAAAATGCCCTTATGCGCTGTTTTTGGATGTAATAAATGTTATATTTCGTCTAGTTTACAAAAAGATGAAATACCATTTCAGATGTATGTAAAGTTTTACTTTATTTATCATTACTTTCGTAATAAAAGATTTAACTTAAATCGAAAATTAAGCTTCGTTTACAGAATCGATTCAAAGACAATCGTTTTCTTTCTGACGGGCAGTAACTATTTGACGTTTGACATTTCTCCATAAGTATTTAACGCGCTTAAGGATTGCAGTCTTCTATATTTTGTTTGAAAATACAATCAAAAGTGATCCTTGGCTTTTTTGTTTTACATTTACAAAGACTGCACCCAATAATGAACCATATGTTAACGTATGTACAGTCGACTATCTATTGCTCCATTTAGTGTTATGAAGTATAAAAAGAATATCTATATATACATATAATAAAGCTGAAGAGGGTCGAAAGTCTGTACATGGAAGATAATCGAAAAAAAGTTTGCTGGGGATACTTAGAATCGATAACAGAACACGTTCCAACAATTTTTAGAATTTTTGTCTGTTTGTCTGTTTATCTGTTTATCTGTTTGTCTGTTTATTTGACTGCGCATCACGTGAAAACGGCTGGACGGATTTTGATGAAATTTTGTGTAGAGATAGTTTGAGTCCCGGGAAAGGACAAAGAATAGTTTTCATCCCGAAAATCAACCCTGGAGGGGGTGAAAAGGGGGTTGGAAGTTGGTATGAGGATTTTTTTACCGCTGAACTGATAAAGATGAAATTTGATATAGTAAGGGTCTCAAGAAAGGACAAAGGATAGTTTTTACCCCGAAAATCAACCCTAAAGGGGTGAAAAGGGAGTTGGAGATTTGTATAGGGAATTATTAACCGCAGAATCGATTTAGATAACATTTGGTATGGAGATAATTTGAGCTCTGGAAAAGGAAATAAAATAGTTTTATCTCGGAAATTATCCCTTAAGCGGATGCAAAAGGGGTGGAAGTTTATACATGGGGAAGAAACAACCAATACCCGCTGTACGTATTTTGATGAAATTTGGTATTGAAATAATTGGTAACTTTTTGGTCAAGGTGTTCATATTTATAACATGCATGTTACCCGTCGATGCTTTAAATTTACCTTTACCCGCTCTTAAGAAATATTTGAAAATGTCATGAATGTCAAAGGGTTATTGCAGGCTCGAGGACTATATATGACGGACAAAGATGCATGGCCCAAACCAAAAAACTACTACAAAATCATCTAACATTTATAGGACACCGTTTAGGTAGGAAAACATATCAAACGTTTTATGAAGCAGTCATATTAGGATTTATTTTTCTTTATAATTAAACAGATAATGTACCTATTTATCTGTCTCTCAAGCTGTTTTGATATGTCTTCTTGAAGAACTACGCATTATTTTGTATCTTTAAGATCTAATAATGTATTACTGTTATGAAAAAAATAAGTCCCGTCGAGTTTCTTTTCGGTCATAATACTTCTTGGGCCAGAGGTGTACGGTTAGAACCGGTGGTAGTTTTGGAACGAAGTTCCTTATCGGACGGTTCGCGGATGGGGGATCGCTAAAAAACGTCGCGTCACGAAAACGCGAAAATGAAATGAAATAAAAAATACATACAATAGATTAAAGTGAAGTGAAGTGAAGTGTAGTGAAAAGTGAAAGTGAGAAGTGAAAAAGTGATAAAAGTGAAAAAAGTCGAGAACCTAAATGTAAAAAATGTCAAAAATTTCGAAAATGTCAAAAATTCCTAAATTTCAAATATTTCAAAACTTTCAACAACTTCAAAAATTTCTAAAATTTCTAAAATTACAAAAATTTCAAATAAATACAAAAAAAATTAAAACCACAAAATTTAAAAAAAAGTCAATAATGAAATAAAATTTAAAAACATAACTTCGTTCCAACCGAGTGTTCCACGACACTCACGTATTTTATTTTTCTCTGACGTTCATTAGTGCATTGTAATGTGCTTACATTGAAGAATAAATATCTTGATCTACACCAATATCATAAATCCTCTATTCCGCGTTCGGAACTTTATGTAATTACCACCATTATTGCAACCTGTAACGTAACATCAATCAGTGTATTATCTGTGACAGTGTGGTAAATATGTACGATAATACGGTAATGAAAATCCGCGGTCCATGACCCATGCAAATTGAGTTAAATTTGCATGGGTCATGGACCCCCCCCCCCTCTCCAAGTGCACCTCAAATAGAAAAAATAATTTCTGCATTTATGTCCCCCCCCCCCCCCATTTCAACCGCGCCTGTTCGTACCTTTCATGCTTAGACTGATTTGACGGGAGGATCGATTTGGATGATATTTGCCGTGGAGATGAACGTATAAATACAAAAATTTATTTTTATCAATAAACGAATTGAATTGAATTGAATTGAATTGAATTGAATTGAACTGTCGGCGAGCGTGTGAAACAAGCATATGAGCTCCGTTGTCTGGGCCTCGATTCGACATTGCATAACTGACAGTCGCCTGCGAGATATTTATGATATCACACTTTTGTGACAGTTGAAATTTGGGGTGGAATCACTCAAGATTGATATCTAAAATGGTGGACATAGCCATAGACAAAACGCTCTAGCGAGACCTACTGACAGCTTGACAGTTAGGTGTGGACAAGTGTGTACAGATGGATATCCTTCTATCCACTAGCGATACAAGTATGACATCCACATCTCACAGTTTGGCATGTCGAATTGGGGCCCAGGTTTACTATAAGGGCACTGAATAGAAAATTGGAGCGTTTTTTTGTGCACGAGACTTAAAACGCTCGGAGCGTTTTATTCATGAACGAGTCATAAGTAATACTGTTATTAACTGCCAACTTAGAACATTTTTATTGCTACAATATTTCAACGCAACAAACAAACTAAAGTGCATCCATCATCAGGCCTTAAAATAAATCAATTTATACAAGAACAAGGACAACTACAAAACCATGATGTTATCAATCATTAATCAAATCAATAGGTATACTATCACAGTTTGGCTACTCTATCAAAATCTGTTGGCAACTTGATACTCGTGAAGTCCTACTACGCATAAAAGTCGTAACTACCATTGATCGCTCATTCAATATCTATATCGTAATTGCTCGCAATAAAGTCCAAATTCAAACTGATTTTCCATTGTACTTGCGGTTCTATGTGTGGGGCAGTAAAGACACCGTCGTGAAACAAAGGAATTCCTATTAAGTCGGACGCCGTCGTGAATCAATTAACCATATCGGCGTAGTTTGTTAGACAATGGCTTGTCATAGGTAGCTATACGAAAATAGTCATGTAGTATTAGATATATAAGGAGTCCGTAATATGTGTTAAATCTGCTCCTCATCTTACTCCGCTGTTATTATTAAGTCTAATTAGATGGGCGCAATGCAAAAAGGCGATCAAATCAAAAGTAAGTACGAGTAATACATCAAGAAATGTAGGTAAGTAACA
The DNA here is from genome assembly GCA_947086415.1 of Pammene aurita. Taxonomy (NCBI): domain Eukaryota; kingdom Metazoa; phylum Arthropoda; class Insecta; order Lepidoptera; family Tortricidae; genus Pammene; species Pammene aurita. The sequence goes on along the minus strand of OX352295.1, from coordinate 38,653,921 downwards.
CTATAAGTATGTACATAGACAGAGTCATATTATGTAAGTAAGATCACAAAGTTCCTATGGCCACGGATATTATGCTTTATTATTACTAAATTATTTATCTATGTCATGTCATGAATATTAACATCTTCACTTGTCTTAAAAGTACACGGACTTGAGATTCCAGCTTAATCGGATCTCAAATGTCGTAGTTCCGGTAAGAAAAGATAAAATATAACTTTAATAGATTAAACATTTAGGAAAACCGCGAATCGGCTGAGCCGCTTTGATAAAATATGTCTAAGATCACTCGCTAAAACCTGATTTAAAATTAAAATAAAACGCATTTAAATCGTTATGGTTGTTGTAATTAAAAGGATTAATCGCGCGTTAGCACTTATTTTAAAATATCCCAACGTTTGAAGCTCTTAATACGCGATTAATCCTTTTAATTACAACAACCATACCGATACCGATTTAAATGCAATATGGTCTAATATTGCATTTAAATCGGTTAAACCGTTTCAGTGTTACGGTGCCACAGACACAGAGAGACAAACATAGCGGTCAAGCTTATAACACCCCTCGTTTTGCGTCGGGGGTTAAAAATTCAACCTCTAAGCTGAAAACGGGGTTGAATGTTTTAACGACTTTTACGTGGACGAAGTAGTAAGCGGAGCCGAGTATTTATGACACTTTTTCGGAAAAGATAAGGTGAGGAACTTACTTTATACAAATTCAATATTGTATTTAAGCAATAAAAGCTTAAGCGCTAAATGGTACGCATTTTTCTAGACTATCAAAGTTATTAATAATATAACATAACATAACATAAATACTCTTTATTGCACACCTCAAATAATAGACACAAAGTATACACAAGTCACAAACAAAAAAGCAGAGGCAAAACAATTAATAATATTATTATTATTCAATATTTTCTGAGAGCAAAAAATTGTGCTTCGTTACAGAGAAAGAGAGCTCACAGAAGCGGCATACAGCACTCAGCACTGAATCCGGACTGAAATTAGATATGATACTAAAAACCTGGCTAGAGGTCGATTTCAAACTTTTAAACAAGCTTTTATTTAACTTACAGAGTTTGTCAGTTAGTTTGTTGTTTATGTAAAATCTTGCAGTTCCTAATGTCTAATTGAGCTGAAATATAGCATACCTGCGTAATTTGAATGATAATACAATATTTTTGTACCAGCTGGTCTGATGATGGAGACCGAAGTTGGTCATAAGAACTCTGAGGTAAAACAATGGAGGCTTCTTGTATTTTGGTTTGTCAGAATCATCTCGTTGAGTCGTATATCACTTTTGTAACAAAAGTACAGTCGGCGTTAATAGCTTGGATTTTATTAACAAAAACTTATTTATTTTTTTGGTCTTTAATATGGCATTCCTACCAATAAGATACTAGCTTTTACCCGCGACTTCGTCTGCGTGTGATTAACATTCGCCATAAGAAATGAAAAAACGCCTTACTGAAATCCAATAGCAAATATTAATTTAACGCATTGGCTATTTTAAGTCCATAGTAAGCAACAATTCTCTACAAACATCCATTCCCCCTTTTCACCCCCTTAAGGGATGATTTCTGGTATAAAAACTATCCTATGTCATTTCCCGGGACTCAAAACTATCTTCACACCAAATTTCATCTAAATCGGTTCAGCGGTTTAAGCGTGGAGAGGTAGCAGACATACAGACAATCAGACAGACACACTTTCGCATTTATAAGATTAGTTTGGAAGTATGGATTATAAATGCAAAAGTGTGTACGTTTGGATGTTTGTATGATGCATCCCTTTCTTAAAGAACGCGTACGTACTGTCGTCCAGAACACCCCGGCAGTTAAAACCACAATCTTGTTTAAACTTAAAAATATTTATAACACCTTTATTCGCATATTAAAAATATTTATAACGGGTTACTCACGTAATTTAAGTCGATTTTTGCTCGACATGTTTCGGTCAATTTACGATGACCATTTTCACCCGCCGCCTCCCACCGCCAGCAGCAGGGCACACCGCGCGCAGGCGCGTAGTGGCCGTCGCGCTGCCGTCGCGGAAGGCAGCTCGTGAAAATGGTCATCGTAAATTGACCGAAACATGTCGAGCAAAAATCGACTTAAATTACGTGAGTAACCCGTTATAAATATTTTTAATATGTTAGAGTCTCACGAAGGTTTTATACCTTTATTCGCTTTAAGAGTTTATTAATACGAAACTATTTAGAGTAATATGTATTTGAAAGCCAAAAAGCATGTTCCTGGCAGAGAGTTCTAAACCAGGAGAGGCCTTAGGTAACATTTCCCCTCTGTCAAAAGTATTGGCTGGAAAATCTAGTACATCTATAAAAACTATTTCAATAATCGATGTTACACACTTTCGTCATCGCTGTCGATGGATAACAAGCTCCGTGAAAATGCCTTTATGCGCTGTTTTTGGATGTAAAAAATGCTATATTTCGTCTAGTTTACAAAAAGATGAAATACCATTTCAGATGTAAGTAAAGTTTTACTTTATTTATCATGACTATCATAATAAAAGATTTAACCTAAATCGAAAATCAAGCTCCGTTTACAGAATCGATTCAAAGACAATCGTTTTCTTTCTGACGGGCAGTAACTATTTGACGTTTGACACTTCTCCATATTTAACGCGCTTAAGGATTGCTGTCTTCTATATTTTGTTTGAAAATACAATCAAAAATGATCCTTGACTTTTTTGTTTGACATTTGCAAAGACTGCATCCAATAATGAACCATGTTTTAACGTATGTACAATCGACTATCTATTGCTCCATTTAGTGTTATGATATGAAGTATAAAAAGAATATGTCAAATATGTTTGGTGTTTTCAAGTCGAAGGTACATCTTTGTCGGTTGTCAATAAAGCGTTGCTGCCATAAAAAATCATTTAGAAATACATTGTATTAACAACCGACAATGATGTACCTATGACTAGAAAACATCACATGCGTGCTACCTCGCCCCCCTCAGATTTTGGCAGACTTTTTTGTTTGGAAGAGATGAGGCGAAGCGTACTCCATTTATAGAGCTTTATGGTTCCTGGCTAACCGGAGTTTCAATTTCGGGCTTCAACAAAACCTACATCAAAATATTCAAATGGACTAAACAGCCCCCAGTGTACTTCCAGGTATAGCAAAAAGAGCTTTAGTGACATAGAAATACAAGGGCCTTAGTACTTTTTGAGTAAACAGGATTATTGCAACTCTGCTTAACTGAATTCTGAGCGAGTCACCTCGTGACCTGGTTAATAATAAACTAGGATTTGCTAGTTCAGTCACTGTAGCTGATGCAAGTGTTTACATACCTACATTATGTTACCTATGAGCAAAGTTGTTATTTAGGTAAAGTACATTAACATAAACAACCAGCTACCGCCCGCGAGTTCGTCCGTGTGTAAGTCATTAAGAAATTTAAACTCCTTTTAACCCTCGTAGGGGTTGAAATTCCAAAAATATTTTTTATTGAAGTACCATGACATTTATTCTAAATTTTTAGCTTCTAATTTCAACGGCTGTGCGTTGTCTATCAGTCTTTGTAACATGATAGTTGTATATATTTAAATTATTATTTTTAAGTGTGGGAGATGTGGGAGACCACTAGACGAGACTATTCGACCCTGACACAAAACAGAGCGTAAAGGAACAAAAGAAGTCCAAAAAGAAGATAATATAAAAAAACTAGAACTAACTTTTACACACAACAGTATCGCAAAATACATTACACGCATATCTAGTCCGTCCGTTTCCGTGTCTAAGAGTTTTCTCGGCTTCTTGGAGCTAACATTTAGTTTATATTTCTTTTATTTATACGCCAGTACCAAACAAGTAGTTACTAAAATAGTATGGATGATAAAATGTGTGTAGTGCTCTAAAAACGCTCATTGAGCTTGCTTCTGCTTGGAGACGTGACATACAAGGTACCAAAGATAAGTATCATATTGGAACGGTATACTTCTGCGAACGCTCCGGCGACTGTGGAATATAATCCTGTAGTTATGTCGAATGAAGGTAATAGCTGGAACGTAATCTGGGCCGCGATTCGACATGGCATAACCAGAGAAATGGGATGACAAAGAATGCTTGTCAACGATCAATAGTGTGGCATAAAAATGAAATCCATGTATGTGTCTAAATTGTCTATGTGAGCATAAAATAGTGATGCCAAATACAACGGGTTAATTATCTATCGGTATTTGACTTTCTTATCGATACGTTCTAAAGGCCTCTACAGACGTAAGTGGGAATGTCAACGGTGACGTCAATTGACATTCCCACTACCAACTTGACGTTTCATTTCACGCACATTTTCGACTAATATTATTACATTACCTAATAGTTAATAACTAATATGTTTGTTCTAAGCAAATTATATTCTTTAGTATAAAAAAATGTAAATAAACAAAATTATTTCCTAAAATAATTTCAAATATTTCATAAAACGGAAAACGGAATTTCAAGTCGCCAGTCGAATGCGCATTCGATTGATCGCACGACCATTTTGACAGCTGACCTCTCATTCCAACTATATTTCTATCTCGTTCTAATCGTTTCACTAGTCGCTTATAGGCGCGGCACACACTTGAGTGGAATCCAGCTATATAAATAAAAATCAGCCGCAGCAAAAGTTTTTTTACGGAGCCCATGTACAATATTCAGCACGATTTCCGTTTTCGGCTGCTTTTTGACTATGGTAGCGAATTCCGCTAAATGTGTTGAGCGCCATATTTGAATGAAATAATACAAGTACTGGAAGGTAAAAAAATCTTTAATAATAAAAAAACCCGTATGGAGCCCATGTACAATATTCAGCCCGATTTCCGTTTTCGGCTGCTTTTTGACTATGGTAGCGAATTCCGCTAAATGTTTTGAGCGCCATATTTGAATGAAATAATTCAAGTACTGGAAGGTAAAAAAATCTTTAATAATGAAAAAACCCGTTTAAAACTGGATATAATAAGAACCTAATTTAATCTTCTTACGTAATGACGTAATGTGAATATAAGATTAATTTATTCATGGTTTTTTTTGAAGCAATAATTATAATTTTCATACTGAACAGTTATCGATATAAGTCCCTAAAACGTTTTGTCAATCCCTAGCGTCGAATAAATGTTTCGGTTTTTACACAAAATAATCATGAATATTAACTATTGTGATAAAATATTGGCACACAGTATAAGAAACACTAATAATTAATTGTATCTAGTAAATACTTACACGATTTATTTTGCTATTTTGATAAAATATTGTTTCAAAGACATCGATCGGAATATCATGTAAACCTGTGAAATGCGTAATTACTTGGGTTTTTCCTATGAGTAATAGTCCAATCTGGAACACAACATGACACCATGTTTCTCCCTTTTCATCCCAAGTTATTTTATTCACGATTGTTTTATATTTTCCACGCTAAAATATGACCTGTCACGACGTGGGTACGTAAGCTAACTACCCAAATTCAAAAGCTGTCACTCCTTAAAAATGATCGTGTGTCTCGTTTGCACTCGTGGAATGTTCATATACGTGTTGGTTTCTATTTTGCGCACTTCGTTTATCTTTTAGCGGCAAGCGCCATTTTATATCTATGGGCATAACTGACAGTCGCTTGCGAGACAACTATGATATCACACTGTTGTGACAGTTGAAATTTGGGGTGGAATGACTCAAGAGTGATATCTAAAATGGTGGCCATAGACATAGACAAAACGCTCTAGCGAGACCTACTGACAGATTGACAGTTAGGTGTGCACACGTGTGGACAGATGGATATCACTCTATCCACTAATGATACAAGTGTGACATCCACGTCTCACAGTTTGGCATGTCGAATCGACGCCCTACACCACCTAGGTTTGGTAAACAGAATTATCGCAAATAATTACAAACTTCAGACGTCGAATGCAATATCGTGCCAACAGAGTAAGTAATCCTTTAAACTTTTTTTTTAAGACCCCATGTCCTTATTTCCTACTAGTCCAAGGCCTATTAGTAACTTCTTAACAAAAGCGTGTCCTTCTCAAATTGCATATGTGTGCGTGCGGTTTATAAGTTTATAACAATGAGGAGCCACACTAAAAGGTCGGGGCAGATGTCGCTATTGTGCACTGTACCTTGTTTACGTTTTGTGTGAAGTGTCATTATGAGGAAATTTTATTTATTTCTTGCGATATAAGGATAAAATCTTCGGCTTCATGATCGTACGTGAACCGCAAGCTGAGCTGCGAAGGAGGAACGCATCGGTGGCAGGAAGAAGGCTGATTATTACAAAGGCAAACACTAACAATATTTGAGGTTATGTTCTGCATTTTTAGCATTATCTTCAATTATCAAAGCTCACGTGCTGTTTTTATTTTAGATAAGAGGCGTATGATTGACACTAAAACTTTGGTGCACAGCTGGATATCCAGGGGGACCGCTCATATGCGTGTTCATCTTCTGATACTTACAGGGATATAAACGCGGATTCGCCGATTCTCAACATAGCATGCATGAAATATAAGAATATTTTCAAAGATTTTGCACTTAACCAAAGGGATAATTCCTATTAGAGTCTCGTCATCTTATCGTTATCCGACGGTACGTTTGCGTGGACACTGTGGACAGTGTAAAGCCAATGTGAAGAGTGTAATGTTTCATATATTGTGGCGCTCAGTAGTCACTAAAGCTGTGTCTCACTGCAAAATACAGGAGCCAATTGCCTTATAAATGTATGAAGCTACTTATGGATTGGACGCGCAGAAATGCATAATATTAATTTCTAAAGAATATCCATTTCTTGTCGCCTCACCAGATGGTTGCTAAGTGAGGCTTATTATTGAGGTAAAGCGTCCTGCATATGCTGCAAGGTAGTGCTTAAGAAGCGACTAAAACGAGGTAACAGTATCATACCTAGAAAATAAAAATGGATATTTAAAACTAAAAAAAGCATCTCTATTATGCTCTAATACAAGGAGAGCTTTACATATTGCAGCAAGAGAAAATATTGCAATTTCACTGTCCACACTGTGCCCATATGCTGCAAGGTATTGTTTAAAAAACGAAATAACAGTAACATACCTAGATAATTTTTAAGAAAAAAAAACCGACTTCAATGGGGGTAGCCGGTGAAGGATTATTGTAGATGGTGCACTTAGATTCCATACAATGAAATAACTTGCTTAAAAAACGCAGCGGAGAGGACAAATCGCCAAACGTGAACTATGCGTCGTTGAAGAGTTCCGTTCTGATTATCATCAGCAGTTCCACTTCATCAAATGTCACTCTTTTGAATGAAAATGCTTGATTTGTTGATAAAAATACAAAAGTCACTTTATGTATGCCTTTAAGATTTGAGGAATTCCCTCGATTCCTCGTGGAACTCATCATCAGAACTTGAGCTTGACGAAAATTGGTCCTGACAATCTAACTTGCTTAACAAACATAGCGAAGAGGAAGAATCGCCAAACATGAACTATGCGTCGTTGAAGAGTTCCGTTCTGTTCATCATCAGCAGTTCCACTTCATCAAATGTCACTCTTTTGAATGAAAATGCTTGATTTGTTGATAAAAATACAAAAATCACTATGTGTAAGCCCTTAAGATTTGAGGAGTTCCCTCGATTCTTCATGGATCCCATCATCAGAACTTGAGCTTGACGAACATTTGTTCTGACAATTAAACTTGCTAAACAAACACAGCGAAGAGGACGAATCGCCAAACGTGAACTATGCGTCGTTGAAGAGTTCCGTTCTGATCATCATCAGCAGTTCTACTTCATCAAATGTCACTGTTTTGAATGAAAATGATGGTTTTGTTGATAAAAATATAAAAATCACTATATGTATGCCTTTAAGATTTGAGGAGTTCCCTCGATTCCTCATGGATCCCATCATCAGAACTGCGTTTTGACAAAAACGGGACCAATCTGTATATATATACTTACAATCAAAAAAAAAAATTTCAAAATCGGTTCAGACATGACGGAGTTATGGAGTAACAAACATAAAAAAAAAAAAAAATAAAAAAAAAAAAAAAAAAACATACACGCCGAATTGAGAACCTCCTCTTTTCAAATCTTGAAGTCGGTTAAAAATATAAATAGGAATTTAAAGCTAGAAAAAGCCGATTGCATAATCGCATTTGTGCATACAAATACAAGGATAGCTTTATTGAGGCAAGAGAAAATATTGGAATTTCATTGTCTACGCTTTAGAAAATACATTAAGCTAGAAGCCAATGCTCGTTGAAAGTTGTTGCTTCTGATTCATATATTTGTTCTGTGTTATAAACATATATTACTAGCTTTTGCCCGCGGCTTCGCTCGCGTTAAATTCGGGGTAACACGGTTCCACTTTGCCCCCCGGAATGCTCCATACAAACTTCCACCCCCCATTTTAGGGAAGTGGGGGGTTAGAAAGAGACAAAAAGTAGCCTATGTCACTCGCCATCCCTTCAACTATCTCCACCTATAAAATCACGTCAATTCGTTGCCCCGTTTTGCCATGAAAGATGGACAAACAAACAAACAAACACACACACTTTCCCATTTTAATATTAGTATGGATGATATCTAACTCATATATATATTATATATAAAAAGATTACTTGTCTTGAATAAAAAGGCATTAGAATGTTTTAATTTTGTTTTATTTATTTTCTTGTTCATAATGCGTCATCGAGTATAATTGGTTTTCAGTAAACACTGCTGCCAAATTATCTGATCTAATCCTAAGTGTCATTGGACTTGAAGATTGTTGTCAGACCCAAACACGCCGATGATTTATGAAAATTATACTTCACAAAAGTTGGTAAAAACCATTGTTGTAATGGTCAACTTGAGTGCTCTTTAAATGCTGTGGGTCCATGTGTACACGTTGATCTAGAATTCTAGAACATCAATTTCCACAGTAGTAGATATGTCTTCTTCTCGCCTTACTTCAGTGCTATGCCTTACGGTTGGTTCTGTCGCTGTAATGTGTTATATTGCTGTTTCGTGTTCTGTCACTTCAAAATCGTTAATAAGGAGCTTTCTTTGAGTGGGTGATGCATATCACTTCTCATGTTCAAGAGCTGCTGGTTTTTAACCGACTTCAATTTCATAGAAGGAGGAGGTTCTGTATTCGGTTTGGGCTTTTTTTTTTATGTATGTTCACCGATTACTCTGAGACGCGTGGTCCGATTTGAATAGTTCTTTTTTTGTTTGAAAGGGTCTACTTCCAAGGTGGTCCCATATTAATCTGGTGCTGTTCTGATGATGGAATCTATGAGGAATTGAGGGAACTCCTCAATTTTTAAAGGCATATGTATGGCGATTTGGGTGTTTTCTTAAGCAACTCGAGGGTTTTCTCTCGAAACCAACCAATTTGATGATGTGGACCAGATAATGATGATTGTTTTTATGATAATGATGATGATTTTTTTAAATTTAGGATGTTCAGCGATTACTCCGAGACCCGTGGTCCGATTTGAATAATTATTTTTATGTTTGAAAGGATTTACTTCCAAGGTAGTCCCAAATTAATCTGGTGCTGTTCTGATGATGGAATCCATGAGGAATTGAGGGAACTCCTCAATTTTTAAAGGCACATGTATGGTGATTTGGGTGTTTTCTTAAGCAACTCGAGAGTTTTCTCTCGAAAACCACCAATTTGATGAAGTGGACCTGATAATGATGATTGTTATTGTGATAATGATGATGATTTTTTTAAATGTAGGATGTTCAGCGATTACTCCGAGACCCGTGGTCCGATTTGAATAATTCTTTTTATGTTTGAAAGGATGTACTTCCAAGGTGGTCCCAAATTAATCTGGTGCTGTTCTGATGATGGGATCTATGAGGAATTGAGGGAACTCATCAATTTTTAAAGGCATATGTATGGTGATTTGGGTGTTTTCTTAAGCAACTCGAGGGTATTCTCTCGGAAACCACCAATTTGATGATGTGAACGTCATGATGATAATTGTTTTGATGATAATGATGATGATTTTTTAAATGTGGGATGTTCAGCGATTACTCCGAGACCCGTGATCCAATTTCAGGAATTATTTTTTTGTCTGAAATTAACTACCTTTGAGATAGTTCCACATTAATCTGGTGCTGTTCTGATAATGGGATCCATGACGAATTAAGGGAACTCCTCAATTTTTAAAGGCACATGTATGGTGATTTGGTTGTTTTTTTAAGCAACTCAAGCATTTCCTCTCGAAAACCACTAATTTGATGGAGTGGACCTAATGATGAAGACCACATATGATAAGTGGAACTTTCCTTACATTGAGTTACGTATAATGAACTTTTTCTTATATATCTTCACCAATTATTGCGAGATCCGTTGTCCGATTATGATAATTATATAACCACTAAAAATGGTAAAATAAAAACTTTTTACAAAAAAAAGATAAACCGACTTCAAAAAGGATAAAATAAATTATTATATTATTTATATGCGTTACAAACTGATATGTTTGAAGTCGGTGCCAAGCCAAAAACTTACAATACCGGTCAAATCAGCTTCAAGTCTGAAAATCACAAAACATATCGATACCTACTTATATTGAAAAGGTGAATGTGAATCTATCTGTTACATTTTCACGTCTAAACTACTAATACAATTTTGATGAAATGTGGTACCTATGTATATATTCTCTGATACACGTCTTATTTGTCAATAATCAGAAAAAGGCGGCAAATAAAAATAAAAAACACGTATGGTCAACCATAGAAAATTTAAATATCGTGCCTTTTTCTACTGAAAAGGTGTGACCCACACACCCAGTGTGTCTGACTATAGAAAAATCAATATAGCCATTGAATTCTTTTACACTTCGATAAAACACCTTAGATGAAGTAGAATAAATAATTCAAATCGAAGCACGGGCTCCGTTCAAGATATGGTTAGTCCGACAACTAGTAAACAAGTTTATTAACAAACATCATAAGACGCATGATTATATTTTCTTTCTGTACTAGAATGAAAACCTACGTACAGTCAATACCAGAATTAGTTCTTAGTATGAAAAACAATTCCTCCTCTGTACCTCAACCTCATATGTATGAAATGGACCGGTCCTTTTGGAAAACGAAGCGTGGGACGACCTCAGCAGCGCTGGGAGGACGAAATAAAATTAATAGCAGGAAACAACTGGCTGAAAGTGGCACACGACAGAGATAAGTGGAAGGAATTGGAGGAGACCTATACCCTGCCAAAGGGATCCCAACAAAACTAAACCGAGAGAGAGGAAACAAAATAAAAACATATACCTAAAGAAAATTGAACAAATACATATAGAACATAATAACAAAATTTAATACATATAGATTTATTTTTTTCTTTTCTTTCTTAGTCTGAAAGGAAAAACAAACTGTAATTTAATATTTTTATGGGAAATAAAAGGTTTTTATTTATTTTATTTTATGAAGAACAATTCACTGAACACATACGCCTCGTTCGAATTAACTGTTTTGTGATTTTCAGACTTGAAGCTGATTTGACCGGTATTGTAACTTTTTGGCTTGGCACCGACTTCAAACATATCAGTTTGTAACGCATATAAATAATATAATAATTTATTTTATCCTTTTTGAAGTCGGTTTATCTTTTTTTTGTAAAAAGTTTTTTCTTGTTTTGTTTTGGTGACCCAGAATATGGATGGTACAGCCTATTCCTCAAAAAAATTGCAACTGGTTCAGCAACTGAAAGTTAAATAAGCATTTAAATAAAATGAAATAAGATCTGTTATTACGAACAAGGTTATGTTAGATATATTGAGTACCTATACTTTTAAGTATTTACAGATAGTTCTGAAGAAAGTTTTAAAGGCTTGGCGTGTACACAGTGTTACAACTATTTTGGACTGGGAATATATTTAAAAGAAACTAGAAAATATCTTTGAGTCGTTTATTACCCAAACTACACTTTTACAAATTTCCACCGGCTAGCGTTTACAAAATTAAGCTACTATAGGGTTTTTTTTTTTTTAAATTACTTCTAACAAGTTATATTTTATTAACTACAGTTCGCTTAATAATAACAGGGTTATAGAGCAAATTGGTGGGTCAGCGAACTAAATATATATATATACTGCTTGGTTGGAAACCACTGCCGCTTTAACACTTCAACTTAATTTACATTCTTAAGGGCGCCAGCTCGAATTACATTCAAGCAAATAAATGAGTTAAAGGAACAGGAACCTCTGACCTTAAAGTTAAATAGGGACCCCTTGAATCCTCCCTCAACGTGTAGGGTAGCAGCCGGCGCAAGCCCCAAGCCGCCTCAGCGTCAACTCTCGCCGACCCCGCTACACCAGCAGACTGCGACAATCCACTGTGACCGACGGGGCGGAGAATCAACGGCCAGGACGTAGCCCCGTCTCAAAAAACCCTAAAAACACAAGTACAATCTATAAGCCTGAATTCACCCATGTCTCAGACAGGTTGAAAACGTTTTTAATAACGCTATTTTAGCTTACCCGGCGTAGAAAAGTGGCCCACATTATAGTCGTTGCGACATATCAATACGCCGGGGTCTTCCTTCACAAATAATCTAATTTACGAGGTTCATCGATTTGCCGGGACTGAAAATAAACGCGACACTGATTAGTATGACATCTACCAACAATAACCCAATAACAAAATCACTGAAATAACTCACTCAAGGGGTCGATAAAACCCGCCGATACAAAATAAGGCACCACGTCGTGGGCCTGCAATCAATCGAAATCAAAATCTCCGGACCTCCATTCTCGAGCCGAGGGACCGCAGTGACAGTAACAGAATGTTGCCAACGCAACAACCCGTAACCAGAAACGCTTAACAATTAACTAATGATAGTTCGCAATTTAGTCCAATTTATTTTCGAAACAATATTATTTAATCTAGGAATTCCGGATTTAGTCCGTTTGTGAAGAATTAAAAATTAACCAACTCTGAATGACATTAAAAAGTCTATAGCGATACCGAGTTATTTGAGCTAGCAACTGTATACCACAGATAGCGGAGCAGAGGCGTTTTTTAATTACTCATTCCAACAATTAAGGTAAAGAACGGAAAACTATTTAGTTTAGGTTATTAATGAATCAAAACCCTGCTTTCCTTGAAATAAATTAACTAAATAGAACAAAACCAAAACGATGCGAATGGTCTTACTAGCGCCATCTAGTCTCAACTTGGGACAACTCGTGACTTCAGAGGACCGTATCAAGATAACTATTTGCGTGGAATGTCGATAGGATCGCCTGGACGAATCGATAGGTGGCGCTATGCACCCTAAATTATAACATTAACGAATACTACCTAATCTTTACGAACCTACAAGGGGGAGGCAATTTTATCTACGTAACAGTGCTTCCCAACCCAAGTAAAATTTTGACATAGCAAAATTTTGAGCTGGTCCCCAGCTCGCAACGTTCCTCTACATAAACTAAGAAACTAAAACAAATTTACTACCAGGCAACTGAACAATTAACAAATCGAACCCACGCACAATACAAACTAACTACGGTCTACTAGGTACTTTAAAACATATCACGAACTGCTGCTAAATATGAAAGTCTAATTTAAACGTAGCGCGCTGTCAGGCCGTGTCTAAGTCGACAAGGTCCGAACGCTCGCTACTCTAAGCGAATAACATTTAACAAGGAACGGGACATATCAGGCTGTGTCTGAGTCGACGACAAGTCTGTAAAACACACTACAAGACAACACAGTACGCAACTACAGTCAGCACAAGCGCCAACCCGTCCGCGTCTGAAGCGACGACAAGACGGCACCATAGAACGACAAACCACACTCGGTGCTTGCGAATAGTGCTTTAAAGCAACTACAACAAGACACCCACCAACTACAGGACTAGTGTTCACGCATAGGGTTTTAGGGCCACTACCGCAAAAGCACTAAGATACGACACTAACTATTAAGGGAACATGTGTTTAAATCCACCATGGCCCGAAACAGAAAAGTGAAGAAACGTGAAGTAGGTTTAAAGCGCCTACTCCACAATAACCACGTGAAGAGGGTTTAAAGCGCCCTCTCCACCCACTCAAAACATGTAACAAATACCACGCATTCGGTCAGTTAACGAGTTTACCCCGAATGCGATCGAAAATTAAGGTACCAACTCCCACGTAACACGATAACTCCCATCCCCAACACATGAAACATATACTAACAGCAGTCGTATGAAATCAAAATAACATGGTACCTACTCTCCTGCAACTACCTACATAACAATAAAAGGAAGTCTCAATGAGAAGTCGAGATTAATAAGTAATGATAATTAATATTTATATCTTCCATCAGAAAACTTTTAAAACCTACTACAATAAGACAATAATGTCCTGGAAAGGGTAGATCTCGAAAACCTGGAACAATTTACAATTGAAGTCAGACGTCCAAAATTGTGCACTTCAGTGTATGGTTGAATGCTAAAAGGAACCCTAAGAGGCAGTGGTCAAGCTTATAAAACTAATACAACCAGTTAATTCATTAATGAATGTTCTTTGAGCCCTTTACAACATTCAGATGATGATGACACTAAGTCTCATCAATTAGTCTTAGGTCTAATAATCTATCGGTGCACAAATTACAAGGACCGGTCTCCAACCTTATCAAACTCACAAGAGATAAGGATGACTTCCAAAAACTTAAACCTCACCATAAAATTGTGGGCAACTGTACTTAATAACAACATCAGTTAACTTCATCAAATAAACAACAGAACACACATCTTAATAAAAAAAAAATATTTGTGGGTAAAAATTAATTGTCCGCCTAAAGGTACATTTACCCTACTAATATGTAACTCCATACCACAACACTATGTAATAAATTTTCAGAGTAAGTCACCTCTTCTCTAGGAGTATGTAAACAACAACATTTAAGTTATGGTAGAATAATTAAATTAAAAGAAAAACTCCATGTAAAAGGTTAATTACTAATTACACAAATAACTCCTCGGGTTTAAACAACAGGTAATACTTAAACATAACTCTAATAGCAGGTAGCGTGACTGCATTGTAATAGCAATCTAGGAAATAGGTATTTAATTTATTATCAAAAGTTAGAGAAAGCAGGCTTATTTTGCTTCCGACTGTACCACCACATATTAGGTAAATAATGTAATTAAAGATAACAAAGTTACCTTTCAAAACGTTTAAATTATTTTGGTAAAAACTAGAAAAGGATTAAAATACTAAGACTGAATATATTTAGCACAATATTAACGAAATAAATTTATAAATCTTCAAAGCTGCAACACTTTTGTACTTGACTCTCCGGTAAACATGTGCAAAATTAATTAAATTGTTAAAAGTTAAAGTTGCAAATTATAAAAAAAATATATATATTTAAGTTTACATTTAGTTATGCAGTGCTTAAAAACAAATTTAATACTAAACTGTTTGTAAATAGGTAACTAATGTGCATACCTTAACCTCCAAACATTACCACAAATCTCAATAAATGTAAGCACAGTGCACAGTAAATATCATTTAGGTTTACAATTACAAGTAAACACGGTACAAAACAACCAGGCTAGTGGACCAAGCAGTATAATAACCTTCGGCTAACAAAACAAGGTGAATGTGACTAAAGGTAGTTCGCTAAAAGAAAGCCTCACGTTGGGCCGACAGTGTTACAACTATTTTGGACTGGGAATATATTTAAAAGAAACTAGAAAATATCTTTGAGTCGTTTATTACCCAAACTACACTTTTACAAATTTCCACCGGCTAGCGTTTACAAAATTAAGCTACTATAGGGTTTTTTTTTTTTAAATTACTTCTAACAAGTTATATTTTATTAACTACAGTTCGCTTAATAATAACAGGGTTATAGAGCAAATTGGTGGGTCAGCGAACTAAATATATATATATACTGCTTGGTTGGAAACCACTGCCGCTTTAACACTTCAACTTAATTTACATTCTTAAGGGCGCCAGCTCGAATTACATTCAAGCAAATAAATGAGTTAAAGGAACAGGAACCTCTGACCTTAAAGTTAAATAGGGACCCCTTGAATCCTCCCTCAACGTGTAGGGTAGCAGCCGGCGCAAGCCCCAAGCCGCCTCAGCGTCAACTCTCGCCGACCCCGCTACACCAGCAGACTGCGACAATCCACTGTGACCGACGGGGCGGAGAATCAACGGCCAGGACGTAGCCCCGTCTCAAAAAACCCTAAAAACACAAGTACAATCTATAAGCCTGAATTCACCCATGTCTCAGACAGGTTGAAAACGTTTTTAATAACGCTATTTTAGCTTACCCGGCGTAGAAAAGTGGCCCACATTATAGTCGTTGCGACATATCAATACGCCGGGGTCTTCCTTCACAAATAATCTAATTTACGAGATTCATCGATTTGCCGGGACTGAAAATAAACGCGACACTGATTAGTATGACATCTACCAACAATAACCCAATAACAAAATCACTGAAATAACTCACTCAAGGGGTCGATAAAACCCGCCGATACAAAATAAGGCACCACGTCGTGGGCCTGCAATCAATCGAAATCAAAATCTCCGGACCTCCATTCTCGAGCCGAGGGACCGCAGTGACAGTAACAGAATGTTGCCAACGCAACAACCCGTAACCAGAAACGCTTAACAATTAACTAATGATAGTTCGCAATTTAGTCCAATTTATTTTCGAAACAATATTATTTAATCTAGGAATTCCGGATTTAGTCCGTTTGTGAAGAATTAAAAATTAACCAACTCTGAATGACATTAAAAAGTCTATAGCGATACCGAGTTATTTGAGCTAGCAACTGTATACCACAGATAGCGGAGCAGAGGCGTTTTTTAATTACTCATTCCAACAATTAAGGTAAAGAACGGAAAACTATTTAGTTTAGGTTATTAATGAATCAAAACCCTGCTTTCCTTGAAATAAATTAACTAAATAGAACAAAACCAAAACGATGCGAATGGTCTTACTAGCGCCATCTAGTCTCAACTTGGGACAACTCGTGACTTCAGAGGACCGTATCAAGATAACTATTTGCGTGGAATGTCGATACGATCGCCTGGACGAATCGATAGGTGGCGCTATGCACCCTAAATTATAACATTAACGAATACTACCTAATCTTTACGAACCTACAAGGGGGAGGCAATTTTATCTACGTAACAACAGTGAGAATTTTTAATTGATAACTTTCCTTACTCCTTTACTTAATCTTTCCGAAATGATCATCTTCTTTAAATGTAACCTACATAAGCGGCTCGTATCACTTGCCCTAAAGTTTTTTATTCTTAACGCATTTTGCCAACGTTTCCTGTATATAGGTCTTTAGGAAATAAATGGGTGCCTCTATTTTTACATTTCACCGCACAACATTGAGGCATCCGTGATAAAACTGGGAAAATATGGGAATGTTTTGAATTACGAGACAAATATGTATGTGATTTGACAGTTCTTATGTCAATGCTGGGTATAGTTCACAATGCGCCCCTTGGCGTGATAAAATGGCAGTGTTTCTCCTAATTATTACCAGTATTTAAAATATATGTTTTTAAATATAGCAACATTTAGAACAGACTTAAAACGAGGTTTTACTTTGCAATTTCTCGCGCCTAATCAGTTGTGGACCCTGCCTTGCTTCACTCCCTCGAATCCCTAAGTGTCCTATCATTTATTACATCTCTCTAACTGACATATCGGGCCCGAGAAAAGTATAGTACTGGTTGTTGTCTATGCTGTCTATGGATTATGCTGTCAATCACAGCTAAATTCAAAATAAATGTCATGTAAAAAAAATTGTTGCGTTTTGGCTTTTGCTTAAGTTATAACGTATCTACTTGAAATGTATTTTGTTAAATATATTGTATAGGTAATATTAAGTGCCGGTCCGTAACCGTTGAAATTAGGAAAAATAGCGCTACTTCCACTTTGCCTATGCCCGGGGAGAGGCAAGGGGAGTAGCAGCAATGAAGATTATTTATTTTACTTAAGTTTCATCATTTTTCTACAACGATAACCACAAATATTTTAAGGTAAGAAATATATTTCATGCATTTTTATCATAATATTATTACCTATTCCAGAACATTTAACTTATTTACATAACATTTATATAATTATCTTAATCATGAACACGAACTAAGCGCAAATAATTATAGAGGATACCTTTATCGCCAGCCACAATAGTAAATAAATTGTTACCTCAAATTGAGGGGTACCTGCAGTAGTTATAACGAAAGAAGGGAAGGTAAAGTAGAGAAAGGTAAAAAGAGAACTAGTAAGCATGTATACTATCAGAATATCTTATGTATGCAGTAACGCGTTGTACTTAACACATTTGGCAGAGACAAGTTGGAGGAAGTAGTATAGATTCACCGTTTCTACCCCATCGTTTTCCCACCACCAAAATAATGGTTTTTCGGGATTATGGTGGTTTTTCGGGGCTATGAAACCTAAAAAAAAAAAGTTTGGTATGTTTTAGTACGTTTAGCCCCCCATTTAGATCGATTGCACTAGGTCTCAACAGTGCCCGGAGCCTCCTTCAGCACTTAGGCACTCCGCTAATTAAACAATACACGCTCTTCGACACCACAATAGAACCCTTGCTCACCTTTTTCTATTGTCTCTATTGTTAGCTCGACTCGGCGACATCGCATTGTTACCGAGCTCGGTAGAGGCATACTCCTACGTTGTAGTTTGTTCTTTACGTATTTGCAATAGGTTTTATAATTGCTTAATTGGTTACTCCTTATCAGAGCTCGGATTTTTCACGGCAAAACAAAACACTAGCGTAATTTAGCCAGTGCTTGAAATATTATTTTATCGACACCTATCGAGTCTTACTAGAGTATATGACAGGTATTGCCTCAGTACATTTTTTCTTTTTTTATTCGATGGTACACCTATCAGTGTGAATGTCAAAATTTAAAAACTAACAAACGTGCGAAAATTTCGAAAAACAGGAGACTTACTAGAGCTCAAAATCAATATTTTTGACCAGTCTAAGGTGACCTACTGGGGGTTAGAAGGTTGTGCATTAGTTACCGGACATCCTGTATAAGTAATAAAATAACTTTTCATTTTAGCTTTGCCATAGTCGAGCAACAAAGAGGTAGGTCTGCATGTACAACTTAGAACGAAGTAACTATACCACCTCATTTAAAATGATAGAAACGACTGCAAATTTCATCTCACATGACATATGACATTCACACTTTAACTGTCATTTCATTACGTATAAAACGTAAATTGCATCTAGGTATTATTTATTTCGCAACGCATTGAATCCGACGTGTTGGATATACGTATAATAACTTAATATTGCAAGGTATCAATTAATACAAAAATGAGTAATGTACAAGATCGGATCAAAACGTGGATTGAAAATCACCCTGAGTTAGTCTATAATGAAGTGACCTCCACTATATACTGCTCTATGTGCGATATGCATCTAAAACTGAAGAAATGCAATATTGAGAATCATGTGAAAAGCAACCGCAACAATTACCGTTCGGGGCAACCAAATAGGAAACATCAATTTTATTTCGATTTAATTATTTTTCTTATTTCATGCAACATACCATGGGCAACAGTCAACAACAATAATTTTCGTCATTTTTTTAACAAGTATTTATGTTGCGACTGCTCTATGACTTCTTTACCGGACGAATCGACCCTGCGAAAAATTTATTTAAATCTCGTGTACAAAAAAACTATACAGGGTATAAGAGAGGTAAACAAAACCAATTATTTGTGGATATCTATGGACGAAACACCAGATTTCATGGGACAATGTGTGACAAACGTGGTGATTCGGTCTTTGCAAAAAAATTGTTCTAAGCAATTTCATCTTTTGGGGTCGAAGGTTTTAGAGAAGGTAAATGGGGAAACAATAGCAAACCTAATAATAAACCAATTAAAATTTTTGTTTCAAAATTCTTTCAATGATAACGTAAACAATTTGCTTTTACTTTGCACAGATAGTGCCGCATATATGCTTAAAGCCGGTCGTATTTTAAAAGCAACGTTTCCTCGTATGAAACACATTACGTGATTAGCTCATGGTCTGCACCGGGTTGCCGAAGAAGTGCGAGATAATTTCAAAGGTGTGGATGGGTTGATATCGAATGTCAAAAAGATATTGCTAAAATCTCCAGAGCGTGTACGCCTTTTTAAGGCAAAATATCCGTCCATTCTTCTACCTCCCGAGCCAATTATCACCAGATGGGGAACTTGGATATCTGCTGCGGTATATTACGCTCAATACTATGAGCAAATACGTGATGTCGTCTCCATACTTGCTAATGACTCGGCAGCTATAAGAGCTGCAAAAAAATGTTTTCAAACACGCAAACTACGACCGGAGTTAAATTTCATTCACGACAACTACGAAGTAATAGCCTCTTCAATAGAACAATTGCAATGTTCGACTTTATCCATTGCGGAATCCTTCCTCATTCTGGATACTGTTCGTTGCTACGTAAACTGGAGTAAACTTTTACCAGTGATACGTAAATTTGAAGCCGTGCTCGAACGAAATCCTGATTACGAAATTTTAAGAGACATATCTGAAAATATTACCCGAACTGATAATGAATTCTATAAATTTGCTCCCTTGACGTCAACTGAAGTTGAACGTACATTTAGTGTACATAAATGGATTTATAGTGATAAACGCAACTGTTTACTCCCAGAGAATGTTGAAAAGATAATGATCATCTACTCCTATCACTATTACCCAAATAAAATGTCTTGTGCTGCTGTGTGTACTGACGTAGATTTTGAAGAAGAAATTGCGTCTGTTTCTAATATATAGTAACTTTATACAAATGTTTTTATTAGTTTTATTACATATTAATTTTCTTTGGTGACTTTTATTTCTTCTAGTTCTGAATTATCGATATCGATAAAATAATATTTCAAGCACTGGCTAAATTACGCTAGTGTTTTGTTTTGCCGTGAAAAATCCGAGCTCTGCTCCTTATGAAAGACTAGGTATACTACCTAAAGTTTCCATAGTTTAGGTATTGTTTTGGTGGTGGGAAATCAATGGGGTAGAAACGGTCATATAACTTAACGAGATTTTTAATGATCTAACAAGCCCCGCGAACTGACACAATTACATTACCCTTTATTAGTCTGGACTGGAGTAGGTATCAAATTTATACCTAAAGTAATTAATTCACATTTCGCGAATATAAATGCAAGTTTCAACGTATCTATATGTGTTACAACACAATATGAAACTTCTGGTATATGTTTCAACCCCATCAATGTTAGTTATTTAGTATCTATTCGTTTTCAGTTTTTGCCTAAAATTTATTATTTTATGCAAATCCAATTTTTGAAATATTATTTTAATGATTTTAGATTATTTCTAGTCTAGATATTTGTGTTGTCCTAGTATTATTTTTTGAACTCGTAAATAACTTTGGTATATGTGACAACCGACTGCTATTTATTGGTGGACAATAAACATGACTGTGTTTTGAATAAGTTTCAACCTGTACGTATGCTGTACGTTTCCGTAAACGAAGTTCCCATTATTTATTATAATATATAGATCTTTTGTTAATGTAGGATTCGGTGTGTGATTTATTGCATTCCTGTTTATACCAGTTAGGTGGGGCGGTGCGATGTTTAAATACTCCTTTGGTGCTCTAATTTAAAGTCGCAATTTCTATTATTAGTTTTTTCTTTATGCTGTGGGCTTGAGAACTTTACCTTTTTTGCTAGATGTCCTTTGAAGAAAGTAATTATTTACTTTTTATTCGTTTCTGAGAAATATATAAATCAATCATCGGGCTTGAAGTCACACGCGATTTTAATAGAAAGTAAATGCACAAAAGATCTGTCGTTTAAATTCTTTAGAATTCTTTTGATAATTTAATCTTTTGTTAGAAAACATTCCGCTGCAAACAAAAATTTACCTGTCCCCGAAATCCTGTTTAAACTCGTCGCTACCTAACTAGGTGGTCCTCTGTCCCCACCAGCCGTGACCTTTTTTTCAACACAAATTCATATAAAAAGGCTGAGGCTGTGGGTAACTTTATATAGTACCTTCGGATCTCCAGTTCAGTTAAGAGCTCTCAGTTTCTACGCTTTGAAGTTTTAACGAAGACTATTCATAATGGATGTATTTAAATAGTATTACTCTATAATTATTGCATAAAAAAATTGTCTGTTGTGTGTATGTTTTAAGTCTGTAATATTAATTATGAATTTTGTTTCAGTTTTCCGACAACACTTTCAAAAACTTTTACGTTGATGAAAATGAAGACGAAGCAAGTGATGAAGAGGGAACGCTGGCTTTCAAAGTGAAGCAAGCTATTGCGAAGAAGCGTCAATCAAATAATATTGATGGCTTTTTTGAAAGGCCTAAAAAGAAGACAAAAGTGTACAAGAAATCTTCAACGGTCTCCAAAAAAGAAGAAGACGGTGTTTCATATCTCACTTCAGGTCAGGACGATGGGGCATATGCATCACACCTCATAAAGATTGAAGTATACGACATGAACAAAATACGAGACGCTGGACCTCTGGACCACTGGAAACACTGTGACCATCGTGTTAAATATTTTTTTTTTTTTAATTAAAGAAGTTAAATATTATTCTTACGAAGGTGACTCACATGAACAAAGTGCTCGGGATGTTATATTTAATATAACAAAGGAACTATCATCTAAAACAAAATGTGTAAAATATTTTATAGAGACTGATAAGGGTGACAAAAAATAGTTTTAATCAGTGCTTTTTTTATAACTAGAATAACTTACTTTAATTTTTCACTTATGAAAAATGTTCACTTTCTTTCTTGTTTTATTGTATATTAATGTTATTACTCATTTATTGAACATGTTTAATATTAGATGTAGTTTTAATTGTTTATTTTGTGTTTCTTTCTCCATCACTGCATTTGTCTTAGGTAGTAGGAATATTTTGTAATTATAGTTGTAAGAAATAAAATAAAACCCAATTTATTTTCATAACACATTGTTTTAATTCACAAAAACTGATTTAAACATATTCCTTAAAACTAAATCATTACACAAAGAATTATCAGAAAACAGACATAAAAACTCAGACATTTTTTTCCCTTGAAGCTTAAAATAAAGATAAACTAAACAGTATTCTCCACAAACAGAAGTAAAATAATTTTGAAGTGATTGATGGTTATAAAACCACCTCTTAGAGTTTCTATTTAAAAATAACCTGTGATAACCAGTAGGCTTTCGACCAAAAGAGTCAAAGTATTCACCATATCCATTCACATCAATGTGTATTGCAATCCAATGAGAGCCGGGCTTTGAATCAGGATCCAGATTGCTTATAATAAAAGTAGGTAGATTAACCAGGAATCCAGTTTGCAGCAAAAACATTTGACTTAAACCTCGGGTTTATTTTATTCATACAAAATTGTATTTCATTCGAATCCATAATAATAATTAATCTAAAAATGTAAACACTGGTGGTTTTACAGACAATGTTCAAGTGGTAATGATAAAATTGAGTGAATGCATTGTATTTATTTAATTACTAACTATTATAATCTACAGTGATATCACGATTTTTATTTATTTCAATTATGTTATCAAATTCAGCATACACAATACAGTTGATAGTAGTACTTAAAGCTGAATCAAAACGAACTTCGATTCGAACACTTCCGTGTCTTACAAGATTCCAGTGTGAAGTTGAACTTGCAGATAAATCAGGAGTCAAATCGAAACATAATAAAGAATAACCACCCAAATAGTTTGATCTGCTTATAGCATTACCTTCGTTATGGAAATGAATACCAGTTCCAGAAAACAAAGTATGATATGCAGTTGCTATTAAACCCGCAGAGTTAAATGAGGGTTGCAAAGTTTTAGAAGGAATTTCATGACCATCTACGTACAAACTAAATAAATTCATATGAAAATGTTGAAAATTGAAGGGATTTATAGCTAAATTACCATTAAACCCAGAGTTTGAAACGAATCCAATAATACATCTTTTAGGGACTTATAGGGAATATATTTTAGGGAAATATATTATCCAACGTTTTACCTTGTATACCTGCGGGTAATGTCAGAACCTTAACTTCTGCCCTTGTTATCGGATATTTCGCAGTTGTTGATGCTAATACTTTTTGATGAGCTAACAATACACTAGGATTTATTCTTGCTCTTCTGATAATGAGACTGGCATCTGTTATTTGTCCAATCCAAGTCCATTCTTTCGTGAAACCCTTTATTAGTCGAGTCAACGGCGTCCATATAGTTGGGGGTATCTTCATACCACAATCCACAAGTCAGATGAGATTTTTTGGCTGCTGAACCATAATTAAGCAGATTTTCCATGTAGGCTCGGTAAGCATAAGTGTTGTTTGGAGGTGATATAAGCTTCTTATTTAAATAAATGTCTAG
Source organism: Pammene aurita (assembly GCA_947086415.1). NCBI lineage: Eukaryota > Metazoa > Arthropoda > Insecta > Lepidoptera > Tortricidae > Pammene > Pammene aurita. The sequence goes on along the minus strand of OX352295.1, from coordinate 38,629,555 downwards.
TTGGCTAAACAGGGAATGTAACCAATTGTTTACCGGGGCAACATTTGCATCAGGTTTTATTTTTGTACCATCTTGATTCAATATTTTGGCATTTATATGCAACAAAGTGTGTGATAGATCAATGTAGTCATCACCTGACCCAGGTACTTGAAACTCAATAGGACCATCGTCACTTAGAGATGAAATTGGTTTGTAATGAATCCACTGACCACTTTCAATGCTTGTTTGAGTTGATGGTAAAGCAAATAAGTCTAACTCAGATTTGGCACACTCACAAGAATGACTATGTAACAATGACATTTTTTAGTTTGAAAATATATCTTCAATATTGTTTTTCCTATATTTTTTACCTCCTCTTCGGTGCGATGCTTTTAAGTTAATGAATGGTCCACGTCTTTTTGTGGACGTTTTATACCCAGACCCCGACATCAAAGAATCAATTTTTTCATCTGCTTTTCTTTTTAAGTTGGTGCTTGCTTCATTGAATCGAGATCTAATAGAACTATCCATTGGTCGTGAATTTACGATATCGGATAAAAGACCGATTCCTGCATCTAAAGTTTCTTTTCCCACTGTTTTAAGACCACTAGATAATAATGGTAGCACAGACCTAAAAAGACCACCCAAGAAACTCCTGATCCCATGTCCTCGTTGATATGGTACCCCTTTATAAACTATTAGTATACCCGTACCAGCTTGGTGTGAATAGTAATGTTCATATGGGCAAGACGTAGATGATCTTTTATAATTCATTTTACCCGTTGAAAGTGTAGCTTCACGCAAGAAGATCCAAACCGGAATGGTATTCTAGCTCCAGTAGTTGTCCTTATATCTATTTCTATAGTATCGAATTCTCTTCGTAATACAGGTACATAGTGAGCAGGTGAGAAAATATGTGTTTTGTAAGCACCATAGATATAGTTAGTTGGGTCTAACGGTATTATTCTCAGTAATGATGTAATTACATCTCCCACCACTTGTGGATGAATGATATCAGTATAAACAAATATTTGTGAGGGTAAACCTAAGTATAAATTTGCAGGATGTTTTCCAATTGACATTTCTTTTAAATTTGATCTTGGTCGAAATCCTAATTGTAGACTTAACTTAAAATAAAGTCAATAGCTACAGGTTAATGGATTTTTTGACGAGGAACTAGAACATATTAGACATTACAAACAATCACTACTATATAGAAAAAGGCCCTCCAGCTTATATCTTTTTTAACGTGCTTCTGACCATACGCATCATACCTTGGACAACATTTCTTAATTGTCCATATTATCCTTAATTCTAATGGTTTCGGAGAACTGGCATCCTGCCCGTAACCTTATACTAACCTACTACAAATATCCCATGAAGCTTCGATTGGTCGAGCTTTAGGGACTTTTGCTGGGTTGGCATCTTATGGTAAGTAGTGATGTGTAGGAATCCAATTTACCAATCAAATACAATTTTGGATAACATATTAAATTTCAAAAAGTCAATTTGTGTGATGTCCAAGGTGTGAGTGGAACAGCCAGAAGCAAGTTACGAAAGTTTGAAGATGGAGGGACTTTTCCTATATTTTAATGTTTGTTTGTAATGTTGAATATGTTCTAGTTTATGGAAATACAACTTATTAACCTAAAAATAAAGTCAATAGCTACTGACTTTATTTTTCGATTCTCCAAAATGAAAATTCTCATCACTTTAAGCCAACCCGTTAATATGGGTGTTGTTGTGACTGAGACTATTTCTTTATCTGTTGATATCCCCACCATTTTTGTAATTTTATCATATCTAAACTTAACTTTGCTTTTTAGCTGTGGGTTTTCATTTAATGCATCAAGAAAATGATCAAGACTATCATACGAAGTAGCTGGTATGTGAGTTTTTGAATCAACGATTTTATCCGTCTTGTCTGCAGGTCCTCGAACTTTCTTTTTAATATAAATGGTATTTTCATGTTCTTGAACATTGTACATGGAGCATGGGTATTGAAATTCTACTAAACCCACGACCCATTCTCCTTCCAATTTAATGGTTTTAGGTAATTTTGTTAAAAAGTGCGCAGTTGTATTATCATTGTAATATTCCGATGAGCTATTGCTCAACAAAGTTAAGTATAAACTGTTTTCACTCATATTGTTTCTAAACTTGATGACGGTATCCAGGAATTAAATTTATTAGGATAACCTCGCCACTTCACGAACACTTCCTTTCTGCCACCAATACGGCGAGAGCGTATTATTTTATCTATTTTATATTTGATGGAGGGGTGGTGAGTTACTTTTTGTAATTCTTTAGAATAAAATGTACCAATTATTGGTTCACCTTCCAAATCTTTTAAAGTATAAACAACCCACGGAGACCTATTGATAACTGATTCAATCACAAATATTTCATCACTCCAATTGGTTTCATAACCCTTTTGGAATATATGTTTATATTTAGTTATCCTAACGTGGTCACCTACATTTAGCCTTGCATTTTCTAAAGAAGGTTGTTTATCATTTTTTCTTTCATATAAGTTACACCAAACAGTCCTTATATTACTAGAGTTAACATCAACTGGACGCATTTTTATGCTGGAATGATAGCTATGGTTATATGAATAAAGCAGATCTTGTAATATATTAGTGTAATTGTAAGTATTCTTATGAGTGAAATAACGCCACATTTTAGTTTTGAGAGTTCTTTGAAACCTTTCAACTATGCTAGCTTTAATGTCTGGGTTGTTAGTTGTATAATAATTTATGTTCTTACTTTTAAAATAATCTCTCACCATCTTTGAAACAAATTCTGTACCCTTATCAGATTTAATATGTCTAGGGGTTGCCTTTGCTTCCGTGAATATGCTTTCAAAACACGTTTTGTTTCAGCATCCTTCTTTTTTATAAGTCTCGCAAATGCATATTTGCTAAATACATCAATAGCACAAAGAATGTATTTATACCCATCGTTGTATTGACTATAGGTACGCATATCACTTAGATCAGCTTGCCATAGTTCATTGTAGTTTGACAGGATGTATTTGTTACGCGAGAAACGTTTATGAACAGGTCTATGTAGAGTGTACGCTTCTTGGGACTGCAACCATTTTTTCACTTCCTCTCTATTTATTTGACTTTTCATTTCCTTCATAACATTATTTAAACTACTATATCCAGCCGGGTTTGATATATCGTAATATATTCTATTTATGTCTAATAAGGAGTCCATCTTTCCCAATCAACTTTCTTTTGAGACCTCGTTTTTGGCTTAGTAGATAGAGGAGTAGATGCGTTTTTTTCTTTAATTGATAGGTTGTGCGCGCTAATAGAAGCCTGTGAAGTGTTAGCTTCAGGTTTAGATACAATGTTATTAATAAATTCTAAAGTCTCGGGGTTACCAATACATGACGATGGAACTTTTATATAATTTAAAAGACTAGCGAAATCCTCCCATCCCACTGGTTTTGAGCGTTTAAGCGGTCAGAAGGCGGTAGCGGTCTAAGCACATCGCCTACCAAATCGAGAATATTGCTACTTGGTATTGTCTGACTGTTTATAACTACTTCACCGTTCTCCTTCCACCAAATTTTAGGTCTATTCAGAACAATGTTTTGCAGTAGCGTCTGACTTTTTGTCCTGTACGATTTAGGTATAACATCTATAATATAGGATGGAGAATATCGTTTAGGTAATTGAACCTTTGATACACCAGGAGGTGTGGCATAAACATCTTCTTCCGGCGCAGGTGAATTTGCGTCTCCGCTTAAGTTCTGAGTAAATGATTCCTCCTTTCGGATACTTTCCTCTTTTTTTACATTTTCCTCCTTTTTGTTAACTTTCGAAGCAACGTTGTAGTTATCGTTAGTAAGGTACTTCACTTCATCCATCACTATTGGTAATTTAAATGGTCTTCGATCTGCCTCAGCAAAATGTACAAATCGTTGTAGTGCTTGACAATATAATGCCCACTTTTCACGATCATTTATTTTTCTTCTAAGAATTGTTTGCATTTCTCCATCCAGACGGGATGATAAATTTTCCACCTGATTTTCACTTTTTTTAAGTCTTTCAATAAATTCAGGTTCTACTAACAACATTTTATTTGTATTCTCCATTGTAACTAAGATAAGGAGTTTACCAATGCACTTAAAACTGCACCTAAAATTTTCGGTAAAAATGCACCCCCTTTATGAATAAAAACGGTTTTTCTAAGCTTATTTTTGCCTTTTGAAACTACTTTTCGTAATGTTTCGTTATATTTTTTAATTTGGATTTTTCTTTGTTATTTAAAGGAATTTTACCCTTTAGAACGTTATAGATACATTCACAAATGATGTTGATCTCATCTTCATCGCACGATTTAAGCAAAGCAGTGCGATATTTTGGTTTACGTAAATGCAGGGCTTCCAGTAAATGTTTATAGGTGCTTACTCGAGAATGCATCATTTAGAACTGACTGAAACTTGATGATCCTTGTTATATTTAAATCCTTTCTTTGGGATATACACTGTGCAATGGCCATCAAATAGAAATATTTTAGTTTTAAAACGACACATGTCATCTGTGTTTTGTTTTAGATCAATCATAAGATAGCTGTGAGCGTTTTTAGTAGCATCCTTGTAAGCTTCGTCAACGAACTTTGAGTTTTCTGGGCATACTTGACGAGACAAATAACGTATTTGTGTTTTATCTCTAGGATTCTTAAAAAACACTAAATAACTTGTATTTAAAGACATATCACGTTGACCTTTACCCTGATGAAATATATTTTGAGTAATATAAAACAGGCTTAAATTTCTGTGGTGACTACCTTTTGTAAAAATATCAACCAGTCGCCCATTTGATTCCCGCATTAAATCATCTATTATAAGTAATTTGGGCTTCAGTCCATCAAACATGGACATATCATGTATTCCTTGACTATAAATCACATTTTCTAGATTATATAGGGGTTGCATTTCATCATAACACCAAATCACTTCATCAAACTCAACATTACATAATTCTTTCGAATGTTCAAGAAAACTTGTAACAAATTTAGTTTTTCCACAACCACTCGGACCAGCTACAATAGTGGTGAAGGGATGGTAAAAATGAATCATTTTGAATTAACGTGAGGAGTGTGTTGTTATGAAAAGGAATTAATTTCAAATGACATTTTTTTTTAAGTTTCTCCTTTTATCAAGAACATTTATTAAAAATAACACATAACAAAAAAAATGACACAAGATAATTTTAACTTCTAAACTAAATCATACAATTTACAAGAATTATACACATTGCACAAAAAATAAATACATTTCATTGAATATTCTGTGTAAATTAAATAAATTTTTAAGAACACCATGAGGAATTTTATAATGACCCCACGCAAGAGCATCAATAGAATTTCCTAACAAATATCGTTTCGTGTCATTACGGGAAAGTGTTATTTTGGTAATTTTCTGTGTAAATAAAATGTGTTTTATTGATTTGAAACGTAACATTGTATCATATTTAATTTTTTTCTTAAATAAACATTTTTTTAAACTATCAAGATCATACGTTTCCGTTACGCATTTATTGACACCTTTAGCTTTAGCTTTAATTTCTTTATTTTGTACATCTATGGCGTACATTTTTGAACGCAAACCAACAAATTCCTTAAATATTTCCCCATTGTTTTCATCTTTGAAAACACCAAGTTGCTTTTTATTTACCAGAGGGAAACCATACACGTTGTCCTCTGGGTATTCAGAAGTATCAAAATATAAATAAAGATCTGATTTTATGTCATCATAAAAGTCCCCTGTGAATATTTGATATAGTAAACTATCAGTATCTGTGTAAAGCAATTTCAAATTATTTTGATATTTGGTTTTCATATAGTCGTAATGAAATTGATACATTAAAGTTTTAGAAAGATCTCAAATGCAAAAACCTAGGTAAATTGGTTTGTTGTATAAAACTTTAGTTTTTTTTAAATTGCACAGCTACTAAATCATGTGAAAAAACAGATAAACTATGAAATTCAGGTTTCGCAATTAAAGATTGAAATCCTTGAGATTTCCGACGATTTTCCCAGTGATTTAATAATTTGATGTTTACTCGTTTCATTACATTCTCCATAGTTTTACCAAACACTGAATTGTTCATGAGTTTGAAAAAATCTTTTTCGAATTCAGAAGATGCTTGGGATCGCATGTAGGTATTTAAATCTATGTAACTTTTTAACCATGGGGATTGCTCAAATTATAATATTCTATGGATTTTAAGCAATTTTAATCCGTTTTGTAAACTTTGTTTAAGATTTCTGTAATGAATGACATAGTTTGTTTTCTTGTTTAGATTTGGTATTAATTTTTTTGCTTTAGAATTACCTAAATATACATTTTCGGGACAGAATGGTAGATCTGAATGATAATCATGTAATTCTTTAGGGTACCCAATGTCTACTTCTAAGATAAAGCCATGATCAGCATCATCTGCAATATTAAAATTCGTGTAATATTAAAATAAAAATGTAGAGACATTCACCCATTCAAATTTACCTGTAGGAAGAGGTTGAGACATAGCCCAACCATACAAGTTATTTGCATCTAAATATACAAGAAAAGAAGACGGTTGGTTTGATTCATAGTTTGACATATATTTATTGTTAGCTTTTGCATGTCTGTGACTGCATTGGGATATACCTCCTCGAATATTTTTTGCTATGAAAGCAATTTTATCAGTATCCGTCAAAAGTTCAAGTTTTATTTTTGTAACTTTTAACATGGCATCCCAACTCAATCCTGGGGCAGTGTAATAATGAGCTGGATGCAAACCGTAGGTCTTAACACATACATTTATAAAATTTTCAAATACATCAGTTAGTAGCAAAACATCTGTTTTCAGATATAAATCTGAATAGTCTCCCATATTTTGACAATTAAAGTGATTCCACACACCCACCGCATGTTCATAATCTTCATCTGAAATGTGGCTATTAGTCAGAGAACTATAAAATAAATCCTTACGAGGAAGGGCGGTAAGGTTTAAACTATCAAATGATGTCATGTATTCATATGGGTAAACACCCTTACGTATCAAGCGCTAATAGTCTTCTTCACTTGGAAAATTTAATTTTAGTTCATTGAATTGGTTTATTGTTAAGTTTTTAGCTAATTTTTCAATACTACTAGACATGAATTTAAGGGAATCAACGAATCTTAATTTCACTGTACGGTTATTCACTTTTAACATTTTGGAAAAGGAAATATATTTTTCTTTGTTCTGTGGGATTAGTTCTATATCACCATCTTCAAAATTAAGCCCATGTACTATAAAGTGACTGTCATAGTTGCTTAAGTTATGAAAAAACACAGGTACAAAGTTTTGGGGCCTGTACTTTTCATTGCAAAGTGAATGTGCAACGCCTTCGTAAACACCGGTATGCCAATTCTAGGAAACGCAGGAATCCTCGTTTAAACATGTATTACAAATGAAACAGACTTTGCTGTTTGCAATGTGTTCTTTATTTAAAGTTGTTAAGGGTAAAGGGGGCTTGGAAAATGTATTCTTTTTACAAATACTCTCCAAATCATGTTTAGTACATTTCATAAATGTTTGACCACAGTTCTCCCCTTTGTATGTTCTATAAATTGATAACTTGTCATCATATGCACATTTAAATAGTATCCAAAACTATAAACTTGATGTTTATGAATGTTAATGGTTGAGGAACGCTTGTCTATACGTCTGCGTTTACGTTTGATTTTATCATCCACATAACCATCATCATCTCCATAATCTTTATCACTGTCAGGTGTTGGAGAGTGACTATTATCTTTAGTAGTTTGTTCATTAGATTGTTCTGACTGAATAGGACTTAAAAATGCCTCAAAATCTGCATACACAACAAAAGGAACTCGTAATTTACGCTCGTAATTATTGAAATTAAGCTGACTTGAAGAAGTCATTTTGTCAAACCAATCTTTCCTTTTATCCTCTTCAGAGGGCAAATTGGTACATATATGAAAACAATCGTTCTTTTGATGCTCTACTAAATTCGATTAGATGAAAAATTTGACAAACAACCATCACATATATTAACAGCATGTTGTGATTTATTTATTTGAGCGGATACTAATCGAGATAAATTGTTGATTAGACAATAGTGTCCTCTATTCCCCTTTGTTATATATAACAAATTAAAATGTTTTGTTTTTTTACCTTTTGTAATGTGTAAAGGACCAACAATATCATGACTTTTATTTTGTGAATTATACTCCAAACCAAACACGTTAATACTTAAATCATTTAACTTTTCAAATTTCTGAATATCAGTAAACTTGATAGGAAAAGGAATGTCACCAAACTTCAATTTCTCCTTGTATTTGACATAACAGTTCACCTTACCAGTTTGACATATTAGCGTGATTGTTTTTCTTAGGTGGATATAAACCCGAAAGCAATGCCCAACGGAAACATTCATGATCATTGTTTTTGATGTTTATTACTGCTCTTTTGTTTGTTATATCACGTGGTAATTCAATATATGAAGAACCACGCAATCGTTTATATTTATTAAAATTAACGTCTAAGTGGTTTAGTTAACCAAACTCCATCCACTATCTTTTCTTTCAAAGTTTGTTAATCTCTCTGTTATTTCCCGAATCCTACATTAACAAAAGATCTATATATTATAATAAATAATGGGAACTTCGTTTACGGAAACGTACAGCATACTTACAGGTTGAAACTTGTTCAAAACACAGTCATGTTTATTGTCCACCAATAAATAGCAGTCGGTTGTCACAGATACCAAAGTTATTTATGGTTTCAAAAAAAATAATCAAAAATTGGATTTGGCTAAAATAATTTACCCAAAAAAAAATTAAGACAACACAAATATCTAGACTGGAAATAATCTACCTAGAATCAATAAAATAATATTTCAAAAATTGGATTTGCATAAAATAATTTACCAAAAAAAAAAATTAAGACAACACAAATATCTAGACCGGAAATAATCTAGAATCAATAAAATAATACTTCAAAAATTGGATTTGCATAAAATAATAAATTTTAGGCAAAAACTGAAAACGAATAGATACTAAATAACTAACATTGATAGGGTTGAAACATATACCAGAAGTTTCATATTGTGTTGTAACACATATAGATACGTTGAAATTTGCATTTATATTCGCGAAATGTGAATTAATTACTTTAGGTATAAAGGACCCCGCAGCAAACATAGGGAAAAAGTGGTTTCAGTCAAATCTCACGAAATTTAAGTATGATGTAGATACAAGTCTCCTCATTAATTTTTTATAAGGGCACAACTCTCTCAGACTTATAGTTTCAGAAATAATCAATTTAATTGTTTTATACAAAATATATGAATGTTACCTATTTTACGTAATTCCTCCTCTTTTTTGCTCTGTTATGCATATAGTTCGTAACATAGGTAACTGATAAAATTAATGTCAATGTGACAATGACATTATGAAGATGATTGATTAATTTAGATAATTACTTACTTAATTATAAGCACATTAATTAAAATAAGCACAATAGCTACTTATACCATATGATGGCAGCAAGAAATCCTTGCTTTGTCTGCAATAATCTTGTCGCTCCTCGGGGTTTGAGACGTATTCCAATCGAAAACCTACACAAAATCGATATTGCAATCCGATATAGGGAAACCATTAATAATATTCCTGCCGAATTTAATGATGATTCTCGTGTTTGCATGAACTGTGACCGTTTGATAAACCGGGAAATAGAAGAATTGCGACGGGATGGTGATTGCATTGTTATCAACGTGTTGAGACAAACTGCGAGTCATTCTTGCGTTATCTGCAATTGTATGCAAAATCAACCCAGACTTTCTATAAACGCAAGGGTCAAGATTTTCGTTGACGATAATATTTTTATTCCGCCTTCAACACGATGTTGTTTAATACATTTGACTGCTGCGGGACTTATACCACAAGAGTTAGCGAGAAGATTACATTTCATCAAACGACCCTATCGCCTTCAGGGTGCTGACTTAAATGTTTTTTTGCAAACTATAAGAGAACAAGCCAAAGAAGCCACAGTTTTTAAGAAAGATTTTTGCACAGATGAAGAGTTTCAGGTTATAAGTCCCGTCACCAAACCACAATTCGAAGAAATATTACAGTCATGCGTGGAAGTTCCTGTAAGGAACACATTCAGACGTATTACCGAAAAGATGTTGATGATGTTTTTGTTAAAAATGCGTCAGGGACTTCCAGACGATTTCTTAAAAGTAATATTTAGATATAGGAGTAGACAATACGTATCCCATGATATATGTTTAGTGAGAAAGTCACTGATGCTGCGATTTGTGCCTGAATCCATTGGGTTTGATCATATTACTAGACGAGAATTCATTGACAGGCATGTAACTGATTTTGCAAATGAACTGTATAACGCTGACGTTCATAATCCTAAAGCCATACTTATAGTTGATACGACGTATGCTTATATTGAAAAGCCTAGTCATTTTAAATCACTTAGGCAATCTTTTAATATGCATAAAAGACAACATTTAGTTAAACCGGGCTTACTAGTGGCACCGGACGGTTACATTCTCGATGTTCACGGGCCATATTTTACGGACTCTAGAAATAACGATTTTAGAAATAACGATGCTGCTATTATTGGGTCTGAATTTGAACAAGACAGGGAGGGTATTGATCGATGGTTTCAAAATGGAGACATAATGTTGGTTGATAGAGGCTATCGTGATGCATTACCGTACCTAGAAAACAAAGGAATAATATGCAAAATGCCAGCATGCATTGTACGTGGTCAAGCTCAGCTTTCTAAATTGCAAGCGAATGAATCAAGAACCATTACGAAATCAAGATGGGTGGTCGAGGCACGTAATGGCCATTTGAAATCAATATTTAAGTTTTTTAAGGGCATCATCCCTAGAGCTCATGTTTTGCACCTAAATGATTTTTTTAAAATAGCTGCTGCAATGATTAACAGATTCCATGCAGAAATAATAATGGAGGATGCAACCGTAGAACTAGCTCGCGAATTGCGCGTGAGAATAGATGACGTAAACGTAGTTCAAGCTCGTGTAGAAATGGACAATCTATTCAGAAGGAATGCAGTATGGGTTCCTTTGAACGAAAACCACGGATTACATTTTCCCGTACTGGATCTTGTGCAACTTAAAATCATTTTTGTGGGCGTGTATCAACTGCGATTGTCCCCAGCATACATGCAAGATAAACTTGATTTAGATGGGAACGACATGCTGCAAATCGACGAGTACCGTCAAGAGCCAGGATTTATACGGGTCAGGATTTATTCTCGTTTCCGTAATGCGACAAAACATCAACTGTGGCTCTCTTACGCAATAGAACGGGAGGAAAATGAAGAGTTGGAAGACGCAATCCTGGGATATTACTGCACATGTAAGACAGGAGCTAGAACGATAGGCTGTTGTGCTCATATTGCCTGTGTAATATGGTACCTGGCCTATGCACGACATCAGGAACATTTAAAATATCCCAGTATTGCACTAATACAGTTTATTAAAGATGCAGCAAATAGAGGGCGAATTAGGCATTGATTGTTGCACCTACTTGTAGTATTCTGTATATATTTTTGTAAAAATGTTGAAGGATTGTACTTTTTATACATTGTAAGATAAGTAATATAACATTTTATGATGATGATACTTTATTTATGTAAGTAGAACCAAACTAACATGGCTACTGCTATAATTCATCCGGTAGTCCCACCATTACAACGAATCAATAATACACAAGCATAAACAGGCGGACATAACTGAGTCGCTTAACTTCAAACTCATGACTCAACTGGCAGTTGGTGCCTGCATCTGAATTTGACTTCATAACGTCACTAACTGTCAGTGGGTATCATTTCAATATATCGATTTCAGAAAACACGTCGCGTAAATAGAACAATATATACTTGATTATTTCTAAAACTATAAGTCTGAGAGAGTTGTGCCCTTATAAAAAAATAATGAGGAGACTTGTATCTACATCATACTTAAATTTCGTGAGATTTGACTGAAACCACTTTTTCCCTATGTTTGCTGCGGGGTCCTTTGATACCTACTCCAGTCCAGACTAATAAAGGGTAATGTAATTGTGTCAGTTTGCGGGGCTTGTTAGATCATTAAAAATCTCGTTAAGTTATATGACCGTTTCTACCCCATTGATTTCCCACCACCAAAACAATACCTAAACTATGGAAACTTTAGGTAGTATACCTAGTCTTTCATAAGGAGTAACCAATTAAGCAATTATAAAACCTATTGCAAATACGTAAAGAACAAACTACAACGTAGGAGTATGCCTCTACCGAGCTCGGTAACAATGCGATGTCGCCGAGTCGAGCTAACAATAGAGACAATAGAAAAAGGTGAGCAAGGGTTCTATTGTGGTGTCGAAGAGCGTGTATTGTTTAATTAGCGGAGTGTCTAAGTGCTGAAGGAGGCTCCGGGCACTGTTTGAACTGCTTGTGCAATCGATCTAAATGGGGGGCTAAACGTACTAAAACATACCAAACTTTTTTTTTTTTTTTTAGGTTTCATAGCCCCGAAAAACCACCATAATCCCGAAAAACCATTGTTTTGGTGGTGGGAAAACGATGGGGTAGAAACGGTAAATCTATACTACTGGAGGATAACGACGTAAAAGGATATCAACATTAATAGTAGTTTATGTAACTGTTACGTAATAAGGGTCCTTAAAACATGAGTGTGGTTTTATGAAATGAGCCGCAGGCGAATTTCATAATAAGATCACACGAGTGTTTTAAGGCCTAATTACGTACAGTTGCATACACTGCTTTATCTACACTCATACTATTTATTCTAAATGCCTTATTTGGAAACCATAGAATGGCCGCCATTGCACCGCCACCATGGCCAACTCGATTGTGCCGTCGGTCGCGCGGGCGCGTGTCGGGCTGTCGGCAAATCCCCGGGAGGGTGCAGGTGTACATTATGTTATCAAAACTCATAGCACATCAATAATTGAGCATGAAAAGTTAAAATTACGTTACTGCTACGGATAAAAAGCTTATCATAGTAAAATCGGTCGTGGTAATGCTAGCCATTGCCTACCGTTTTCGAACACGTTTTAGAGAACTTACAATATGAGTGTAGATAAAGATATATTATGTTTCTGTTGTGCAGGATAATAAGAAGATTCAAGGATGCATTAAGTGAAGCAATGCCACCTGGGCAGTAACTATAGCGGCTGCAACTTCAGGGTGCTTGTCTGCGTGATGAACGGCTGAACACAACATGCATCCATAGTGTCCCTACACATTTCCAGTACCATTTTATAATGTAGAAAACCAATAAATTAATATACTTAATATATACCTACAGGTATTCATTTTCATTCTTGAAGTCCTACAGCATAGCTTAATTAAGCCCAGGAACGAATAGAGCATTTCTATGAATGTGGGTAGTTTTTAATAATCATGTGTTTTATGCCAATTGTATGTTTTTCGACGCAGTAACCTAGTTCTTTTAATACTTAAAAATAAATAAATAAAATAGTTTTTTTATTTCCACATTTGTAAAAGTTACGTTCCTACACATAAGTTATACATTTAGTTTTGGTTTTTCTAATATGGATCCTTTTGAATTATTGTTATACCAAAAATGTGTCTACTTGTTTTATTACTTTTTACATAAAATATAACTTAACTATTTTATTACAAAAATAGCACACAATTGGTAGAATAAAAAAATATTTTGGAGTAATGCTAAATAAATAATAAATACCCAATAATCCTAAAAAACAAACCAAAAAGAATACCCGTAGCGTAGTTCGAGCCCAGGACATCCGCTTCACAGACGGGCTACTACCAACGAGGCCAAACTGGTTGTCAAATTAGTTACTGCGATCTACACTGGAGCGCTGTAGTATAAACGAACTTTAGTGACGGGACATTTTTGTTGTATGTAGTTATCGTTCTTCTCCTAGTGAGTATTATATTCTTTGTACTAGTCTCTTTTGCTTATTGCAAAAGAGACTAGTACACTGTATTAAGAAGGTTTCATAACTATAAATGTCAATTAACGCTGGTAATGCTAAATAAATAATAAATACCCAATAATCCTAAAAAACCGGCCAAGTGCGTGTCGGACCACGCATAGGAGGGTTCCGTACCTTCAATGGAATAAGAACCAAACTAATACCAAAAGGTCGTATCTGATGGAAGAAGTTTTTTGGAGATAACTCAAAAATGGCTGAACCGATAATGTTCAAAACAATTTTCCTAGAAAGTATATGATAAGGCGCATCTCTTCAAATTTTTTCATATTTTTTGAACCTACGGTTCAAAAGTTACGGGGTCTACACAACTTTTCTGACTTTCGAAGCGATTATTTCAGAAAATATTCACTTAATCACAAAATAGCCAAAGAAACCTCAATGTTATTTTGAAAGACCTATCGATTGATGTGTCACATGTTGTTATTTGGTTATTTATTTTTTATTTAGTTACCTGTATGGCGCCCGCCTAAAAATATATTTTTTTTCAAATTTAACTACATAACTAAGTAGCTGCATACAAAATACACCTTATATGTACATTTTATTTAGATACGTCGTATAGTTTCCGAGTAAAATGCCTGTGACATACGGACGGACAGACAGACAGACAGACAGACAGACAGACAGACAGACATGACGAATCCATAAGGGTTCCGTTTTTGCCATTTGGCTACGGAACCCTAAAAACAAACCAAAAAGAATACCCGTACCGGGATTCGAACCCAGGACATCAGCTTCACAGACGGGCTACTGGTTACTACCAACGAGTCCAAACTGGTTGTCAAATTAGTTACTGCGATCTACACTGGAGCGCTGTAGTATAAACGAACTTTAGTGACGGGACATTTTTTTTATATGTAAAGCCTGACCAGAAATATATGATCACGCGCCATGTTGCGGAATTTAATTGGAACTAATTTCTTACACTGGCAATAATTTTAATGACAGAATTATATGCATGTGTGAGTGCATGTGATAGGCTGTCACTGTTGTCAAGTGTCATTGAGACGGTACTTGAATAATAATAAAGTGTTGAATATGAAATAATAAACGACAAAAAATTCCCAAAATTATCCTTATTCAAGAGCGAAACATTGTAAATAGTGTATATAATAAACGGCTGTCTATAATACGTTCGGGAAATGAAACTATTTCGCTGCGAATTATTTTCTAATTAACATCAGAGCTGACAGGTAAACAAATCAAGTTGTCACTATACCATAAACAATAAGACGCTCTATGACTGTTGCCATATAAATAAGAATAATAGCGCCCTCTTGACAATAATCATATATTTCTGGTCAGGCTTTAGTTACCGTTCTTCTCCTAGTGAGTATTATATTCTTTGTACTAGTCTCTTTTGCTTATTGCAATGTATTAAGAAGGTTTCGTAACTATAAATGTCAATTAACACTGGCCACTTGTAAATGTTCTATATATAAAAATAATTAAAAAAATGCAGTCTACTGTCAACCGGCCTTTTATTCGCTCCATAATTACTTTATACTGTATTATAGATAAATTAACGAGAGCATGGAATTGAATATGTAGTAGTATTGTATGTTTACAGGCATTCTATATTTGAATTTTCTTTTTTCTCGTACTATCAGCATAAAAAGAGGTTTGTTATATATTGAAGAAGTAAATACCAAAATAATATCAGTGTCAAATTGTGAATATTATTTATGTTGTGCATATATTTTTACGTCTGATTTTATTGTATTCTCACAATTATCAGAATTATTTTGTGTCAGCCTTTACGACTAAGTGTAAGTTACATAATTTTCAAAAAATATGGCAGTGAGTAATTTTGGTCCGATTGAGAGTCAAAAGTAAGCAAATTATTTTTAGCTCTTATAAATATTTTGAACTTGAACTGAAGAAAAATTTAAATTCCCCTTACACCGCTGCCCAGTTAGTTGAAAAAGCTACAGGTGTTTTGTCTCTCTACTGTTTATAACATTGTGTCTGAGAGCAATAGTGAGAAATTCGCAACAACAAAGAAATTCACCTCCCCGAGAAATAAAAAGTTACGTACTTGTCCGTCATCAGCAGTAGACGATTTTGATCAGGAAGTCATCCGGAGAACTATATACAATTTTCATCTGTCCCATAAGCAATTTCCAACCTTAAAGGCACTCCACTCTGTGTTAAAATCCGATATAGATTACAAATTTGGCATTTCCACCTTACGAAAACAAATACAAAAATTAGGATTTAAATGGAAAAAGACCGAGGACAACCGAAAAATATTAATGGAAAGACACAACATACGACTGCTAAGAATAAATTACTTTACCAAAATTGCGGAATATCGGTCTGAAGATAGACCACTAGTTTAACTGATGAAACCTATATCCACACTTCACATGTGTCCGGAGAGGCTTGGACCGATGGAACAGAATTTGGTGAAAAAAAACAAATCAGTACAGGCCAGCGGTTAATAATAGTGCACGCAGGAGGAAAAGATGGTTTAATTCCCAACGCTTTGTTAATGTTTAAGGCAAACCAAAAAACGGGAGATTACCATGACCAGATGAACTTTGTCAACTACGAAAAATGGTTAAAAGAAAAATTAATACCGAACCTTAAACCGAATAGCGTACTTATCGTAGATAATGCGTCCTATCACAACAAACTTTTGAATCGTGCTCCAACGTCAAATTCTCATAAACAAGAAATGATGGATTGGTTGACAGAACACAACATTTCGTATAGCCCGTTGGTGTAACAAAACCAGTTTGTATGATTTAATTAAACAAAATAAAGAGCGGTTTTGTGAGTACCACATAGATGCAATTTTTAAAGAACATGGCCACTCCGTTTTACGATTGCCACCGTATCACCCGACATTCAATCCGATCGAAAATATTTGGTCCATGGTAAAAGGATATGTAGCGAAAAGAAACGTTTCATTAAACATACAAGGCATTATGAGTTTAGCAACTGAACGAATGAATACTATTACTGCTGAGGACTGGGAAAATATTTGTCGCCATGTCGAAAGTGAAGAAAATAAATATCGATGTCAGGAAGGGGAAATGGATCTAATTTCAAACAATCTTATTATCAATACTTGTGACAGCTCAGATGAAGAACATGATAGCGACTAAAAGTAAAAAACAGAGGACTACTACTTATTCCATTTCTTAAGGGTATGTAATTTTATTAAATTAAGAGAAAATTATTCTCCTTTTGTTGCAAACGGTACAACCACTACAAATGCAATTCCATGATCTCGATAATTCATCTATATCTATAATTCATCTATATCTATTCTACGTAGTATCTACTAAGTAGTCTGTGATTATCTATTATCAGGAATCACAATGATCTCTTCGCAACTTTATTAGTTACTTTAAACATCGTCCCCGAAGCAATTATCATTTCAAGTTCTTTCTTTCAGTGTAAAATCGAATAATTGAAGCGAAAACTAATGCTAAATAAAGTGCAAGATCGTTTGTTGCATAGGAGCAAGTGCTGCATATTGTCACAAAGCAAGAAAACACTACAATTTAACAGGTTTAAGCACCAAGCATCCCGCTACCTACAACAGACTTTTATTAAGCCTTTGAAATGTTTTCCTTTATGTACTTACCTAAGCTACGTATAAAATAAATAAACACATATACAATTCGTACATTAGATTAAATAAGTGCCTACCTAAAATTGTCGTCAAACGAAATGATAAAAGGGAATCATAATAAATAAGTAGGAGTATACTCACTGATATAATATATGTAAATTAACATGACTCTCTTATTCATACAGATAATGAAGCTAATCCTGTTCCATTCTACACTGAAAAGTTGTATTTTCTGGTAGATATAGGTAGTTACTCATTTCCCTCGACTGGCCTTATCATTTTAGCAATTGTGGCCGCCAGAGTACACTCTGACGTCAGTTTGCATCAGCGACGGCACAGTCTTAATTTTTATTTATGCGGATACAGAGCATTCGCTGGTTCGGGATCCAACTCCTCCCACTGTGGAACGGGACTCTCAATAATAACACTCACTGTACTTGGATTCTTATTTATTATTAAAACAATCACTCGGTACATTCGGCTCACTGTGGCTATTTACACTATTTACAACTTATGTCCTAGAACAGGTACATATACCCTGTCCGAGGATAGGCGCATTTACCCTACTTCGCACTGTCACTAACTTTACATATACTACTAAGTCCACGAACAGGTACATATACCCTGCCCGAGTACTGGTACGTTTACCCTAAGAGTAGTAGATACAAACTGAAACACTAACACTTTACTTATAACGCTTAGTCCATAAACAGGTACATATACCCTGTCATATGAACCCTAGGTACTCTAGGCACTAAACTTTAACACTAGGCACATCGAAAGCCGGTACGCACTCCACGGATCAGAAGACAATCCGGATAGTACTTATACTATATTTCCCTAACCACAGTTGAACCTTATTACCGAGCACAAGAGTCGTTCCTAGGTCACTAGTAAAAAGTAATAAAAACGGTCCGATAGAGAGCATAATGTAGGGGGCGGTGTCTCACTCGCACAATGCTGCCAACTTATGAAACTTACCATTGTGGTTTTATTTATATATTTTAGTAACACACTAGAAGTTACTTCCTACTTATAATAATTTATTGCAAGATTTGAATTAATACTTTGTTCCCTTTTAGCTGCTTTGAATTTTTTTACGTCGTAAATATTATTCACTAGCTTTTGCCCGCGGCTTCGCTCGCGTTAAATTCGGGGTAACACGGTTCCCATTTGCCCCCCGGAATGCTCCATACAAACTTCCACCCCCCATTTTAGGGAAGTGGGGGGTTAGAAAGAGACAAAAAGTAGCCTATGTCACTCTCCATCCCTTCAACTATCTCCACTTAAAAAATCACGTCCATTCGTCGCCCCGTTTTGCCGTGAAAGACGGACAAACAAACAAACAAACACATACACTTTCCCATTTATAATATTAGTATATTATTCATTCATTAAATTAAAGAATTGCAATTAATATTGCAGACACTAGTAAGTTTTGTAATTTTTAAAATACGGTCTGGTATCCCCATCCCATCAGTGCCATCACTGACATAATATGTCACTGATATTATTTAAAATGACGCCGCTCAGCTCAACAACATTTCGTAACAACATTTTAAAGTAAAAATGGTCAAGATATGTTGCGTAAAAGGGTGCAGGGGTGAGACTTTACAATAAAGTAGACTTTCCTTTCACCGGTAATCCACAATCATTCCATTTTACGATTTAACAACAAGTTAAGATTGTCAAACAATAGGGTGACTATGATGTCGGCAAGCTGCGGGTCGGTTTTGTTGTTTTTACAGAAATGTACATAAGTACATGGTATGTTCCTAAGTATTACTTACACAGGACAGGAGTGGCCCGCGGGTCTTTTTAGGCCCTTTCGAAAGGGTCCTAAAATGACACAAGGCCATACAAAAAAATGTAGTAGTGGCAGTATAATAAATAAGTAAATAAATATTAAATAAATATTATGGGACAATCTTACACTAATCAACCTAGTCCCGCAGTAAGCTCAATAAGGCTTGTGTTGTGGGTACTAGACGACGATATATGAAATAGATATATACATATAAATACTTAAATACATAGAAAACATCCATAACTCAGGAACAAATATCCGTGATAACACACAAATAAATGCCCTGACCAGGATTCGAACCCGGGACCTCCTGCTTCATAGGCAGGGTCACTACCGACTAGGCTAGGAGGCCGTTAAAATATACTTTATTGTACAATATTTGTACAACAAAGAAAAATACAACAGGAAGAATATACAATATTTGTACATGGAAGAGATCTCTTCCAGTCAACCATTGAGCAGTTTGATGTATTAATGTTTTCTTTATTTACCTTTAAGTATATTAAAGTCGGAAAACTGTCCACATCAGATATGACGCAATAGTGAGAGCCACGAACCCCCTGTACTTACTTAGTTTTAGTTTGCTACACTAACTATCCCCTATTTTAAGACGCGGACATCTGGCAATTGTACATCGGTGTTATGCAAACGAGTTGTAAGAAATAAATATCTTACAGTTCTAGGTTTGATGAAGTGCAGTATCATGTAATTAATAAGATTATATCATTTTCAGGAGTTTCGTTTGGGGAAAAATAGTGCAAAATGACGTTACGTTAATGTATTGTTTGTCGCCTACCTACTGTTTTTTTTCCGTAGCGATACGCAATGTTTTTACTTTTTTTAGCGATAGGCTTCGACAGTTTTTACCTATTAACTGAAATATTTTGCTGGTCTGTCACTCTGACGTCCTCCGATAAATAGCTGCCAGATGCCTGGATCTAGCAATAAGTTTAAAATAGTAAACTAATTAGAGGGGTTCTCTGCTCTCATTATTGCGCCAACGTATCTGAAGTGGCCAGCTCCTCAAGTCAGTAGAATGTATAAGTTTCCATATGAACTATGAGACTTCTCTTTCTGGACAATACTTACTAGACGACAAGCATATTTTATTTTATATTTATCTTCATACTATCCCAATCCCACATACATCATAGTACATATGGTCACTCTACTTAGAATGAGATGCAGCCCCCCACATTACCCTCTCTTTCGGCCTCACTTTGTGGTCGAAGTATGACCTCCAGATTGTATTTAACTTCATGACGCACTCTGATACACTGATACTGTTGACTACTGGTCACTATTATCTCGTCTTCTTCTTATTTTTCTTGCTGGAACTGCTTGCTGAACTGAACTGAACTACGGCGGTGCGTGCCGGCTTTTATATGATTCGAAAATAGTGAGGGTGGAAATATCTAGAACAATCTGAAAGAGAGATCTATCTTCATCTCTTTTACGCTATAGAAAATTCTAGATATTTTAGACAAGGATATCTTTATCTTTTTCACACATTCGAAGAATCTAGAAGTTTTAGACAGAGAAGTCCTTTGTTTACATTGCTATCTCTTTCTCGCACTCGACTTAGGATATTTACGTATTTATTTACATTTTTGCTTATATCTCGAAAACTACTGGACGGATTTCGATGATTTATACCTCGTTAGAAAGGTCTTTGCAAGATCTTTCTATTTACGACAATATCTTTACAGAATATCAATAAACTAAAAAGTCGATATTTCCTAATAGTTAACTTTGTATGGGAGTGAGCTTCTACCTACTCTAACTCCGGTATCCTAAGTCCAAGGCTTACAAAACTTTTTTTTATTGGATTGCTTATTGAAAAACCTATCTCTAGAGGTATGTATGACCTATGTGGGATGCGGCATTTTCCGGGAAATCAAAATGTTTTCCGCGGCTCTCGCTTCGGTCAAGCCTTGCCACCTTAGTCGGGGCTCGCGGTCGTCGTTTGGCAATTACGGCTGCCTTGGTCAACAACCAGTTAAATACGCCGCTCCCCCTCTGCCTGCCCTCAGTCGGGCGCGTACCATCACAGAGGGCACACATACTGCTTTTCAGCGGTACAAACAAGTCTTGTTTCTACACAGACATCAATCAATCTAGTTTTTACTTTAATAAAGTCGACCTGTGTGTACCACTTATTTATCTCCTTACCTAGACACCTTATAACTAACTAGGTAGAATACAATTTATTTGGGTAGGGATCTAGGCTGTCCGTAACAGCAATCATTGTAAGTATCAATGTTTCATTCCTTCCTGGATGTCAACTATTGTATTTTGACCGCATAATCTTCTGTAATTTTTATGTTGTTATTTTAATTTCTTCGCACCTTCTTTTTCATTGTAAAGTCATAAATATATCAGAATTATCATTATTACTATTTTCGAAATTATTTTATTATTAAATGCAGAATTACAATTTTCGAAATGACGTACAAAAGCGCGCGACAGGCGTCCAAAAAATACTAAGTTTTGTTTGATGTTCATTGCTACTGTGTTCGTTGGCTGGCCAGACTATATTTTCCTCGCTTTAGTGAGGTGAAAAGATTTGTGTTACACATTGCAGCAAAGTTATTTTTACGTCTCGTGTGTTGCAACACTTGTTACGCTCAGGAATCTATTTTTGAACTACTCGCTTCGCTCAGGATTCTATTTTCGAACCACTCGCTTCGCTCGCGGTTCAATCATAGTATCCATTCGCTACCTCGCAGTTCAACCCTAAAATCCATTCGCTAGCTCGTGCTTTAATTCCACACTCGCGGTTAAAATACAACTTTGCTCCCTTGTATAACAAATAACTATTCTGATTCTGATTCTGAAAATGTTCATAGAATATTAAAGAATTATCGATTGATATGCATTTGATATTTTGATTGATATTATTTGGAGCCCCCTCCCCCCTTAAAAATATTATTTTCTGCAATTTAACTACATATAACTACTTAAATAGCGGCATACAAAATACACCTTATGTATAAATTTTATTAAGATACGTCTTATAGATTCCGAATAAAATGGCTGTGATATACGGGCGGACGGACGGACATGACGAAACTATAAGGGTTCCATTTTTGCCATTTTGGCTACGGAACCCTAAAAAATATTTTGTCATGTAGTTCCATTGACGCCACACTTCTACTACCTCTACTACTCATACATTTCATAAGTCTGTTTATGATGCGGTGTTCGTAGTTTAAGTACATCATACATCCTTTCTTAAAAGTTTTAAAATTACTAAGTCACGCATGACCATGAACTCCCTGTCTAAAATTAACTAGTTAATAACCAGACTTAGTAACATGGTAATTAGTTCATCAGGCACAAAGGGGAGTAATTATCGCATAAGACCCGGCTAACCATTTTGTAATGCTACACAGGTTGTGATAAAAAATACTGGTGATCCGTTTAAGGGCATAATTGATACCTATCTTATTGCAACAAAAAAAAATTGACAAAAAAAATCCCTGCAATTTTTTTTTATTTGTATGCAACCCTCCATACAAATCCAATTAATTTTTCGCGAGGGAAAAAATTTTTTTCTTACTTTTTCGTAAGTATAGTAATTTATAAGGTTCCCTAACATAGAAGTAACCGTTTCGTCATGCCCCTTTGTCCGTTCGTCTGTTTGTAAAGCCATTTTCAACCGACTTCAAGATTTCGAAGGAGGAGGTTATCAATTCGTAGATGTATCTTCACCGATTATTCAAAGACGGCTGGACCGATTTGGAATAGTAGTTTATGTAACTGTTACGTAATAAGGGTCCTTAAAACATGAGTGTGGTTTTATGAAATGAGCCGCAGGCGAATTTCATAATAAGATCACACGAGTGTTTTAAGGCCTAATTACGTACAGTTGCATACACTGCTTTATCTACACTCATATTATATATATTAAATTAAGTGTTCGGAAACCATAAAATGACCGCCATTGTACCGTCATGGCCAACTCGATTGTGCCGGCGCTCGCGCGGGACCAATCGAGTTGGCCATGGCGGTAACATTATGTTATCAAATTCGATGTTCCAAATTTGAAACTCATTGCTTAACAATATTTGAGCATGCAACGTTAAACTTATCATAGTTAAATCGTTTGTTGTAATGCTTGTCATTGTCTACGGTTTTTGAACGCATTTTAGAGTACTTACAGTATGAGTGTAGATAAAATACTTTTTTCGTTTGAATGAGTATACTTCACAGTTGGTCCCATTGTCACAAGGTCAGTATCTGATGATGGGATCCTGGAGAAATCGAGGGAACTCTTCAACTATTATAGGCACACCTATAGCGATTTGAGTATTTTTTTACAGCAGCTCGAGCATTTGCTTTTGGAAAGGTGGATGCTAAGTAAAGTCGGTTCTTTTTTGTTTAAAATTATATTATTTGAAGATATACAAATTGCGGTGCACAATGTTACTCTGGTAGGTAAAGAAAAAAATTGGAAACAATTGAGTAACAGAAAATGAAATCCCTAAGAATTTTTTGTCCCAAAAATTGTAGTGAAAATCACTACAAGTCTACACTACTCTTTGATTCAGTCATAGCTGTCAACCGCCAAACATGGCGCACAAAATTTGTTCTGAATGTCACATTTAGTAGAATACATAATAAATCAATGTTGGAAACAAGCAATATTTATATTTACAATACCAACTGATAGTGTAAATACACTGGTATATTTCCTTTCAAGCAACAATGTAAAGGAGTTACAGACTTAGAAAATATGGCTCTTGGAAATTAGTAACCGGCCAGTATTATACCGTAATAAGACTGTCAAAGAAAGTACCGCCCAAGTCGTTCTTGTGGTACTATTATGGGGCCATTTTTTTGGGCTGATTGTGTATCCCTAGTATTATTTCATCGGTGGTATTCCCTTGAAAGCCATGCGGCTGTGACATTTCGCTACGGATCTTAAGAAAGTAGGCGTGTTTCTCACATGATAGCAAATATTTTAGGAGCCATTACGGTGGGTAAACTGTTTTTGTTTATTTACTGTTTCGAATATGTAAGAATAGTACCTACGGCATGGCAGATTAAGATCAATTCACTCTTATTAAGGAATGATTAGGAATAAGCAATCCCATCAAAACATAAATGTGAAATGAGAGCCAAGTTAAATATACATATTATATATGCCTTGGTTGTTGACTTCAACGACAAAAGAAGTGAAATCTAAATGGGTGCCAAGTTCAATGGTCAGTTCTGAATTTTTTTTATAACAACATAAAAAATTATAACAACTCAAAATATAATTTCTTCTTAAAAATTACGATAATATATTGAAGCCTAAGGTTTGACTTGTCTAGTTCTCATATTATTAAGTATCTACTAAAACAGTCATGGATAAGCCCTATTTTCGATGGTTAGTTTCTACCAACAAGCGAAATTTTAGGAAGGATAAAATAAGAACTTACAGCTTTAGAACTTGCGAAGGCTATAATATAATTCGTATATGAGAACTAGCGAAGTCAAACTTAATTAAGTAATTTAATTTTAAATTAAATATTTGTTTGACACTCTCGTCATCACAATTTTTTTTAAATTTTGTTAACGTTACTATTTTGCGATATTTTCTTTTTCAGTCTTTGTATACTTTGATTTTGTTTTGTAAACTTTATACAATTTTTTGTCTCTCTCTGTCTCTGTTCTGCTCACTTTGTTTACTTTTATCGAGTTGTTTATAAATTTCTTTTAGTTTTTTTTCTTGGTACTCGTTGTTTTTGTTTCAATTAGATCCTAAAAATATTATATCAATATAGGATAGGTAAATAAAACGAATTGATACTAAATTAAAATACTAATAGGTATTTCTTTCTGAACGATGTTTCCATTGAAGTTAATCCTCTTGATTTTTTACTACTCTCTCGTATTACCATTAGCTAATAGGAGAGAGTAGGTAATAGGTATTAAGCTATATAATTATTAAACATTACCATTGACGTGGCCGGATCAGCAACACTTATAACTGGCAGAGTTATTGCTCTACTCGCCAGGATGGTCAGGTTTTCTGAACACTGGGAAATCCAGCTGCAAGGGTTTACTCTGAAATATCGTACGTATACATTGTCATACATAACCGTGCAAGTAAGTTTACAAATTCATTGAGCATGGAAGTTAATCCTGTTGGTTATTTTACTACTCTCTCATATAAGGTACCTATATAATTAAACGTACAATTGACGACGACAGATCAGCAACACTTAAATAGTGTAACAATAGCAACACTAGTATATTTCCTTTCAAGCAACAATGTAAAGGAGGTACAGACTTAGAAAATATGGCTCTTGGAAATTTGTAACCGGCCAGTATTATACCGTAATAAGTCTGTCAAAGAAAGTACCGCCCAAGTCGTTCTTGTGGTACTATTATGGGGCCATTTTTTTGGGCTGATTGTGTATACCTAGTATTATTTCATCGGTGGTATTCCCTTGAAAGCCATGCGGCTGTGACATTTCGCTACGAATCTTAAGAAAGTAGGCGTGTTTCTCACATGATAGCAAATATTTTAGGAGCCATTACGGTGGGTAAACTGTTTTTGTTTATTTACTGTTTCAAATATGAAAGAATAGTACCTACGGCATGGCAGATTAAGATCAATTCACTCTGATTAAGGAATGATTAGGAATAAGCAATCCCATCAAAAACATAAATGTGAAATGAGAGCCAAGTTCAATATACATATTATATATGCCTTGGTTGTTGACTTCAACGACAAAAGAAGTGAAATCTAAATGGGTGCCAAGTTCAATGGTCAGTTCTGAATTTTTTTTATAACAACATAAAAAATTATAACAACTCAAAATATAATTTCTTCTTAAAAATTACGATAATATATTGAAGCCTAAGGTTTGACTTTGATATTTATTGAGAACAAAACAAACAAAGGACAAACAACAATATAATATATAAATTACACTAATTAATACTAAACTGACGAGGTTATTCGTCAGAGAACCAAGGTTACCGACATAGCTCAGCGAATAAGCAAGCTGAAGTGGCAGTGGGCAGGCCACATATGCCGAAGAACCGATGGCCGTTGGGGAAAGCTGGTTCTTGAGTGGAGACCGTATGACAGCAAACGCAGTGCTTGGCGCCCTGCAGCTAGGTGGAGCGACGATATCCGTAAGGTGGCGGGTACAGACTGGAAGAGGAGAGCTGAAGATCGAGCTCAGTGGCGTGCCATGGGAGAGGCCTATGTCCAGCAGTGGACCGATACGGGCTGATGATGATGATGAATACTAAACTACCTATTTAGCCCAGCCTACGGTACTTAAATTATATGTACAAATTTCCCCTATGTCACTGCTATTTGGCAAGGTGCCCATAAGGCTGGCTGCGTTACCTCGCTGAATGGCAATGCCAATGCGCTGAGCGAGGAACGAGCCAGCCCTCTGGTCACCGGTGGAGCGAATGAGCATATAGGACAGCTTTTTGAATATATTAAGAGCCTCTCGCCCCCATGGCCCTAATGTCTCCACGGCAAACGCCGCAAATACGTACATATCTCTCGCCTAGAGTTGCGTATTTGCGGCGCTTTGCGGCTTCGGCGGCCGCTGCTGCACTGCCAGCTTTCAAGGATGTCGTGTTGAGGTGGGAAGGTGCTAAGGTATCCACGCATGTTGCGTCCCAGATTAAAGGCCTTCCCCGAAGCCACGGCACAAGGGTCAACCCGTTCTAGTTCTCATATTATTAAGTATCTACTAAAACAGTCATGGATAAGCCCTATTTTCGATGGTTAGTTTCTACCAACAAGCCAAATTTTAGAAAGGATAAAATAAGAACTTACAGCTTTAGAACTTGCGAAGGCTATAATATAATTCATATATGAGAACTAGCCAAGTCAAACTTAATTATCTAAAATAAAAGTTTTAATTTAATTTAATTTTAAATTAAATATTTGTTTCACACTCGTCATCACATTTTTTTTTTAATTTTTTTATGTTACATTTTTGCGATATTTTCTTTTTCAGTCTTTGTATACTTTGATTTTGTTTTGTAAACTTTATACAATTTTTTCTCTGTCTCTGTCTCTGTTCTACTTACTTTGTTTACTTTTATCGAGTTGTTTAAAAATTACTTTAATTTTTTTTCTTGGTACTTGTTGTTTTTGTTTCAATTAGATCCCAAAAATATTACATCAATATAGGATAGGTAAATAAAACTAATAGATACTAAATTAAAATACTAATAGTTATTTCTTTCTGAACGATGTTTCCATTGAAGTTAATCCTCTTGGTTTTTTTACTACTCTCTCGTATTACCATTAGCTAATAGGAGAGGGTAGGTAATAGGTATTAAGCTATATAATTATTAAACATTACCAATGACGTGGACGGATCAGCAACACTTATAACTGGCAGAGTTACTGCTCTACTCGCCAGACTGGTCGGGTTTTCTGAACAGCCAGCTACTGGGAAATCCAGCTGTAAGGGTTTACTATGAAATATCGTACGTATACATTGTCATAAATTACCGTGCAAGTAAGTTTACAAATTAATTGAGCATGGAAGTTAATCCTGTTAGTTATTTTACAACTCTCTCATATAAGGTCCCTATATAATTAACAGTGATCGGAATAGGCAGAGTATAAATACCTAAACTTGGCAGAACAGAGACAAAAAAATGGAGACTTCCTTACGACTACATATTTTTCGTCCCGGGAATTCCCGGGAATGTACTAAATGAGTTATATTGTTAAAAATAAGATAAAAAACAACGCGTGCCGCTCCAGTTCAATCAATAGACATGAAATAAAACAACCAAAAATATCGACGGATTCTTCTATATTTTTTGTAATTATACACCATATATACAATGTTTCTTAAATCTAAATGTAAATATTCTAGCTACTTAATTAACAGATACAATATCATACATATTCAATATCATCATCATCAGCATCAGATTCAGAATCATTGCTAAAATTATTTTCTTGTAAATAATTAAAATATATTACCATTAATTATTCTATATTTTCGACGGCAAGTCGGTTTCTTTTGACGCTTAAAATCCATTTATACGTTGAAAATGACCGTTAAACATCCACAGACGTGAGCGGAGCAAATTTATAGAATAAGTCGTCATCTGCGTCGATCCCTTGTTTAAGTTTTTCGCTTTTGGCCCTAACTATATCATAGTCAGGATTTCGTTCTATGACTTTCTCTAATTTATTTTCGACCGCCGCACTAGACGACCAATTCAAAACGCATCTTACGTTGTCAATAATTTCAAAATATTCTTCCAGTGATAATTTCGTGTCTTGTAACTGTTTAAGTCCCACTTGAATTATCGTATAATTTTCGTCAATAAAGTTAAGTTCTGATTCAATATTTTCACTTCTTATCGCGGCTTTTGCTTTTCTTATAGATATTGCTTCTTTACTGTTTAGATTATTTACAACGTTGGATATTTGTTGAAAATGTTTAGAGTAATACGACGTTGCCTTTAGCCATGTACCCCATATAGTTATAACAGGTTGCGGAGGTAGCGGTAAATTAGGGTACATGTTTTTTAGTATATTTACTCTATTAGGTGATTTTAAAAATATTTTTTTTACATTCGCTACTAAATTGTCAACATTTCCGTATTGAGAGCGTACTTGTTCCGCTACTCTATTAAGGGCATGTGCTAAACAAGTTATGTGCAACATATTTGGAAAATCGTTTTCAATAACCGTCCGGCTCGCAACATATATGCCACGCTGTCAGAGCATAACATCAGCACATTATCAGATTTTTCGACAAATGATTCTCCCCACATTTCTTTCAAAGATTCTATAACAAAATTTGCTATTATTTCCCCGTTTACGCTTTTAAGCACCTTGCATGCAATTAAATACGGTCGAGTAGCTACATTTTTGATTAAAGGCATAACTAGCAAATTAACCACATATCTTCCCATAAAATCGGTTGTTTCGTCAAGTGATACCCATATCTTATTGTTTCCTATTGTGTCGTGTATATGTTTCAATCTATTCCTATAAAATTCACCAAGGTACTTTTTTCGTAATAATGATTCAGATGGTACATTCTTGTTTACGCAAACACAACAATCATTGCGGCAAACATATTTGTTGAAAAATAATTTAAACTCTGAATTACTAACTTGTGACCAAGGAATGTTACACAAAATTAAAAATTTTATCAAATCGAAGTAAAATTCTTTTTCAGGATTTTTTCGCCTGTCTTGATGTGTTGGTCCGTTGATGTGTTGATCAACGTTGCCTTTATGCGTGGCTTTCAAAGAAGTCTCACATTTGGTGCAGAAAATGATACCACTTGCTTCGTCATATACAAGTTCTGGATTATTAACAATCCAACTAGTCACCAGTTCGGGTCTCACTTATTTCGCCATGCTGACCGAAATCGTATCTGTAATAAATTAGATATAAAAGTTAGCAAACGGAAACAGTTTGGAATGAAGGTTGCAACGCCAATAACTTATTTTACTTTGATTTGTTACAACGTAAAATTTCAAATTTAAAATTTATTAGTGTCATTTAACAATTAACGTATTCGAAACTTTATTAACTAATTAATGCACTATAAGGCTATTTTTTTCAGGGAAAGCTCCAAACGCCCTCTAAATCAACACGGGCAAACGCGCAAAGGGACACAAAACCCCATTTTTTGAGGTAAAAAGTTTATTATTTGCGTTTTCCCAAATTGAGTAGTATTTAACAACTACAGCAAGTATGTACTTGTTTATTTTACGCATTTTCATAGTGTATTCCGTTGCAAGTTTGCACGTGTTAATAAAGCTATATTACACTAAGTATTAAATTGATGTCGGTTTGCTACATTACACAGTCAACTTATGAAACATTGGTAAATGACCCTATACTCAAGGTTTGCCACCGCACATTTGAGCTTTATATTTTCTTAATTTTAATTATAAGATATATTATTGGCCGGTACTGTACATACAAATACAAAAAAGCAATAAAAATACATCAGCTTACCTTGAAACTAGGTAGTCTTGCAGTAGCCGTGGTATTTTTGTATCCAGTTAGTCAAATCCAATCAAAGCAAAGTCAGTGTCCGAGTTCAAGCCAGATAATCAGGTAATGCAGGTGAATTTCCAGTAAACAAGCCAACGTCAAATATCACAAAAACTCAGAATAATCACGTCCGTACTCTTCAAAGGGTTGTATGAAAGTGCACTGTCAACTTATTATTTAATGCACAAGAAGGGTAGCAGCGACCAGCGATAACGACATCTGCTTTCTATTTTACACAATAAAATAACAATAGAAACCACAAGCAATACAATAGATAAGCCTACTTTATCTATTTCTTTCACTCAAACACAATAAAAGCACTTGCGTAAAAGAGACGGACGAGTTTTAAATAATACAATGAATGTTATTTTTTCCATTTAAACTAATAATAAATATAGTTTTGTTGTTACTTATGATTTTTAATACCTCCGGAATATAATTATGGGATTGTTTTATTTAGTGTATGTTTAACCCGGGAAGTCCCGGAAAAAAATGTTATCACAAGGAAGTCTCCACTTCATGACTTTGTTCTACGCCGAAGTTTAGGTATTTATACTCTGCCTATTCCGATCACTGATAATTAAACGTACCATTGAAGACGACAGATCAGCAACACTTAAATCTGGCAGAATTACTGCTCTACTCGCCACACTGATCGGGTCTTCTGAACAGCCAGCTACTGGGAAATCCAGCTGAAATATCGTACGTATAACTGTGCAAGTAAGTTTACAAATTAATTGAGCATGGAAGTTAATCCTGTTGGTTATTTTACTACTCTCTCATATAAGGTACCTATATAATTAAACGTACCATTGACGACGACAGATCAGCAACACTTAAATCTGGCAGAGTTACTGCTCTACTCGCCACACTGATCGGGTCTTCTGAACAGCCAGCTACTGAGAAATCCAGCTGAAATATCGTACGTATACATTGTCATAAATAACCATGCAAGTAAGTTTACAAATTAATTGAGCATGGAAGTTAATCCTGTTGGTTATTTTACTACTTTCTCATATAAGTTACCTATATAATTAAACGTACCATTGACGACGACAGATAAGCAACACTTAAATCTGGCAGAGTTACTGCTCTACTCGCCACACTAATCGGGTCTTCTGAACAGCCAGCTACTGGGAAATCCAGCTGAAATATCGTACGTATAAGTACATTGTCATAAATAACCGAGCAAGTAAGTTTACAAATTGATTGAGCATGGAAGTTAATCCTATTGGTTATTTTACTACTCTCTCGTATTATGTATAGTTTGTCCGGCGGCTTAAGAACAAATGCTCCATACTTAAAAGTATGGCGCATTTGTCCTTAAGCCGCCGGTCAAACTATACCTACATAATTAAACGTACCATTGACGTAATTGGATCAGGAACACTTATAACTGGCAGAGGTACCGTTGCACTCGCCAGACTAATCGCGTCTTTTAAACAGTCAGTTACTGGGAAATCCAGCTGTAAGGGTAAAACATTATTTTGAATTTTGAAATCTTTCGGTTGCTCAGGTCTCAATATGCATTGATGTCTAATTCTTAACACCTGTTGGATCTAATGACATCAGACATACATATGCTGGGTCATCTTAAACTCTTAACGTTGACGTATGTGACTAAGTAACCTGCTACAGGAAACTGAGTGGTGCCGCGGTGACACGACAAATACAATTTAATCATTTTATTAATAAATACATTTGGTATATACTTAATGTAAGTATGTGCTATCGCAGTAAATCCAATAGTGCAATACAGTATTCCTGTGATAGTCCTGGAACTGCGTGTCTCTTAAGGCGTGTCCGTGTCCTGCTAGTATTAGTGATGTAGGAAGCGTCGTCTAAATGTCTTCCACAAAGAAATTTGTGTTTTTAAACACAGCAGTCAGACGTTTCAACGAAGATCAGTTTACATCAGGCCAACAAAATATAGCCCAAGCCGTTGCTCTACGAATAATGAAACAAATTCAAATATATATTGCATCCTAGTACCTAACGTATATGGCTCAATTATTATTTTTTATCTTTATTGAATATTCAGGAATGATACGATTACACTGAAATACGTTTCGAATATCTTATATTATAAGATATAAAAAACGTACTTTAAAATATTTGATGTTCCGGGCTTGGGAAAACGGTGTGGAGCTTAATTGTAGCCGAAGATAAGGCACCGCATTTACAACTTTTGTTGTAAGTATTAGGGCTCATGGTTCTTTTCCCTCCAATACCAAGCAAAAAGACATAAAATTATCCCAAGGAAAGGAATGCACTGAATAACAATATCAAAATAGTATTTGAATTCTGCGCTGCGCCGTTGCTTGGTGTGGTGTGTTGTTTCGTGGTGCTACACCTATACGTCTTTATTTTGTTTGTATGTAAATTTTTATGTAATATTGTGTACGTCATGAATAAATATCTTGAATCTTGAATTATGACAATTTGGCGTTGGCGTGACAGCATAGACAGAGACATTTCGGAGCAATATTGCTGTATAAAAAATATATGTAGGTAGGTATTTAGTACTGGTAACAATAGCTTTTTTTTTTTTGTAACTTAAGATTTATTAAATAACAAACATACAAATAATTACAAACGACTATAAACTAAAACTTAAATACTTATAAACAAAATAATTAACTCTAAAATAAAACTAAACTAAAACTAAGGTATATTTAAATAGCCCTGCGGCATGGTACCGAAGATGCTGGCAGCATTTCCTCGCTGGATCGCGAGACTAATTCGTTGACCCAGATAGCTGCCAGCTCTTCGGTCTCCTGTGGCATCTCTGAGTCTCTTCGACAGGTCTTTGAAGAGACTCAGAGCGCTAGAGCCCCACGGACCAAGGGTCTCGACGCCGAATGGGGCAAAAATATATTCGACGCCAAGACCACTATATTTTCCCACCTTAGCTTTTTCGGCCGCCTCTGCAGCTGCCGCTGCCCTCAGGGTGGTTCGGTGGAGATGTGACGGGGCCAGTGTGTCTACGCAGGTTGCATCCCACACCAGCACCCGTCCCATACTCCACGGAATCAAAGTCATACCGTCCGGTCTCCTGCCGTCAGTTCTAGAGATGCCGGCTGGCTCTAAAAGAGCCGGCACATTAACTGATGCAAGATAATAATTAGTATAACTGGTAACAATTAGTTTAAACCACACTACTATACATGCAATTTGAGACGGACACACATTTGTTAAAAAGTTACTAGGCCTTAGTCAAAAGGCGTAAAATTCCGCCATATGAAATTGTCATCTTTTACTATACTATCCATAGTTGTCAACACAGGAGTGACGTCACCAGACGATGATTGGTGGATTAAAATACGTTCCGTTTCACATTATTTCAAATCGTAACTATTGTTTCAAATTAGTATAAATTAAAGTAAAGCCTGACCAGAAATATTTGATTATTTTCAAGAGGGTGCTATTATTCTGATTTATATGGCAACAGTCATAGAGCGTATAATTGTCTATGGTATAGTGACATCTTGATTTGTTTACCTGTCAGCTCCCAACAAACATTTTTTAGGTCGCCAGGACGTGCCGATGGTAACTTTTAGTTCCTAGCTTGGTCGCCATAACGTCGCCATGACGTCGAAACGACCGAAAATGGGCCCATTTTATACGATTCAGCGTCGTAATAAAGTCACATAGCGGTCGTATAAGACATTAATTGGTCGTATAGTGGTTGTATAAATGTCGTAAAATTCATTTATTACCGCTGCTATACGACATTTTGTTGTATAAAAGTGTTTATCAAGGTTTATCACGACCCTTATACGGAATTTTGATGTAATGCCGTGATAATTAGTGTTATATATGTTTTAAGTTTAACATTGACATCGGAATAAGAGCTTATAAGGTACAACCATTTTATTAATATAACATACTTCAACTTAGTGTTACATATTCGAAACACGTATTCAATGTATTTAGGGTCCCAAATCTATTGGGAAAGTAATTTTATCGAATAATATATGTTTATTTTCTCAATATAATCAATGCGCTTCATAAATTATTTAAAATGAATAATATATTTACTTATAATATTAACAAATGTTTTAACAATTACCTTTAGGCGACTTAAAGTAGTAAGCGCCACCACTTAACGACTTCTTTACGATTTTTTTGCTGTGTGTACAAATTTTTTTGTGCATCTCCTCAGCCATATTTGTTCAGTATTAGGACAACTAGTCGTTTAAAAGTCGTAAAAAAGTGTTGTAAAAGACTTAAAATCGTATAAGAGTGATATTTATTACTCTTAAACGACCGGTCACATAGAAGTAGGGTAAAAATAGTTCGCGACTCTATTACGACTAATCTCGGTGTAAAAGTCGTATAGACGTTACTATGACGACCATTTTGCTTATACCACTGA
Organism: Pammene aurita; assembly: GCA_947086415.1. Taxonomy (NCBI): domain Eukaryota; kingdom Metazoa; phylum Arthropoda; class Insecta; order Lepidoptera; family Tortricidae; genus Pammene; species Pammene aurita. The sequence continues at coordinate 38,594,741 of OX352295.1, read as the reverse complement.
GAGTTGAATAATAGTCGTGTAAAACAGTCGTATAGAAGTTTCTACGACGTCTATATGCGACTTTAAGTCGTATAAAGATAAAAGACTATAAGTCGTATAAAATGCTAAAAATACTTCTTTACGATGTTTATAGCTTTTTGAGTCGCATAAATCCTCCTTATACGACTAAAATGTTTGTTGGGCTCTGATGTTAATTTGAAAATGTTTCACAGTGAAATAGTTTCATTTCCCGAGTGTATTATTTACAGCAGTTTATTAAATACACTATTTACAATTTTTCGCTCTTGAATATGGATAATTTCGGGATACTTTTGTCGTTTATTATTTCATATTCAACACTTAATTATTATTCAAGTAAACCGTCTCAATGACACTTGACAACAGTGACAGCCTATCACACTCACTCACACATGCATATTATTCTGTCATTAAAATTAATGCCAGTGTAAGAAATTAGTTCCAATGAAATTCCGCAACATGGCGCATGATCATATATTTCTGGTCAGGCTTTAAAAACGTTTTAATAGCTATTATTTTGTTTTTTCAACATTTTGATTACAAAATAATGGTAAATATTATAGCTGCATCTAGAAATCGCACATGCGTACTACCGTAAGGGATATACATAGATGACCATAAAATCACTTCTACAGCACAAAACAAAACAATTTACCATTGTTTTCCTTAGCCGACACAACTTTCTAAGAAAAATATCAGGTTTTCTCGCAGTAAACACAGAAATTCTTGACGAAAGCGCGAATTATATCTGTTTGTGACCCTCCACTGCTATGAGTAATGGCGTGGAGGGTAACAAAAAAAGGTGAGACTATGACAAGGACCAACGATAATAGCACCTTCTCTGTCGTACCTATTGAAAGTGTAATAAGACCATCCCGTTCAATCTTGCTCATGTTATTTTATTACCATGACAGGTCTATTAGGTTATATTTTTGAAAGCAATAATACAAATAATATAAATAAATCATAAACTAGATCAAGTCTCATCTTGTTCCATATTTCTGTGACGCACTGTACTTCGCGCACATTCCTTTGTTCGAAATAACCGGCCGGACGGCGATTCTCCCGCCCCGCGCGCCTTCTCCGCGCTGGTCCGAGCGCCCGCGCTTCGGAGAGGAGATCTTACCATCGCCGCCGGCGCACGCTCGCTTGCCCTGCGCAGCGACTCTGTGTAGACGGCGGGCGTTAAATATTTATATAGTCTAATTCTTATTAAGCGGTCCTCGCTTGTAATTGTACTCTTCCAGTGCTAGTGTTTAAATCCCCTTTGGGGTGCCTAGTTACGGCTAGACCTTCAAGACCAGACCAGGCAGTTGTTCCTGAGCGGCCCGCGCTGACGTCCCTCAGCTCGCCCGTCTCCTGACCCGTACCAGTTCCGGCTTCTCCAGGGGAGTACTTGCGTGGTGGGAACAACTCAACGCCTCGGAGCAATAATCAGATCGGCTTTTTTACGAATCCAACCCTACGACATACTCGTGTGCTTGCGGCGGATACGGTGGAAATAAATACAGTTTCTTTAAACCTTGTTTTTTTATTCTATTCCACCGCCATACGTAGCAGGCTAGTATGTCTATGGATTTAACAGTAAATCTTGAGTTACATCAGACTCCGTGCCCATTGCAATCCCGTACAGAGGTTCACAAACAAAGGCGTAATTGAATATTCAGAAAGCGGCTAACTTGCGTGCGTATTCCGTATTACATTCGCTGTGTTTATACGATACACAGCTTACTACAGCGAGATTACTGTTCTGACTCGCCGTTTCCAATGCACTACTATATAGATGTCATATATGTCATAGATGGTCTTTTTAGTTTTGTAGCATTCTCTGTAAAATTGTAATTCCATGTGATGTTAAATAAAAAAAAATATATGTCTAAGTCTATACACAAAGGAAAAAGTGACCTAGGCCTCCGGTGCCCAAGGCTGGGAAGGCACCTGCGTCTTCTGCATTCGCGGCAGAAGCCTTAACCACTCGGCCACCCGGGTCACAGCAGCACCGGTTGAATTTTCCCGGGAAATATGCAATCTTTGTATGCTAAGGCGCATTTTAGCCAATCATCTAAGATAGAACATTATGTATTGTGTCCGTACCTCCAATCCGAACTCTTAGGAGTTCATTGAAAGCGAGAGAGATGGCGCGTCTTCAGTTGCACTACTATGGAGGTAATGAAAGAAGATTCAAAGTTAGAACCGTGCAAATAGAAGCAAGATTTGAAGCACGATATGCGGCTTTTTCATGACGTCACATTCAAATTGGCGTTCCTTTCCCCAGGGTTATTACTTTTAACCGTAGCTCAACAACTGCTATCAAGCAACGTGACTACGCGACTTTCAACAGAATCTCCATGCAAAGAGAGACAAAGCATGGCGAACGGCGTGAATAAACTCTTCTTCAACCGGGCAAAGATGATGCAAACTCCATTGCTTGTAATCTCCTTGCGTTAGTGCTACAGTATCTACAATTGCCCAGACAATCCTCAGGAACTAAAGCGTCTGATAGACGATCGCCAACAAGCCCCTCCGACAGAACAACCTTGGTCTGCACGGACCATATAGACAGTTGTTTCCAGCAAAATTGTATGAAGCACCAACCAAGGTCAGGGTGACCTTAGACCGTCGGTAGCCTTGTTGGCGACCGTCTAACAGACCCTTAACATTATTATCGTCTATTTATGAGCCAGTACTTGAAATGAGCCATTAAAATTCATGGGTTTTGCTTAAAATTCCTACGTATTATAATACTTTTACACGACGGATTTTTGTTTTATTTAAGTCGAGGCAGGAAGCCATGACATAGAGTTCTCTTTATTTAGTTGATGTCAATGCTGAACTATTTTTAGCTTTTTGCTAGCATTTGAAGCACTGGTGGCGGCGGTAAGACGTCAGACTTTCAATCCGAAGGTCTCGGGTTCAAACCCCGGCTCGTACCACACTGAGTTTTCGGAACTTATGTACGAAATATCATGTGATATTTAATTACCAGTCGCTTTTCGGTGAAAGAAAACATCGTGAGCAACAAGGCCTAGTTTTCCCTCTGCGTTGGAAGGTCTGATGGCAGTCGCTTTCGTAAAAACTAGTGCCTACGCCAATTCCTGGGATTAGGTTGCCGAGCGGACCCCATGCTCAATAGAGCAAACATTTGGTACAAACGCTAGGAGGAAGAAGAAGATACCATTTACTTTGCTTGTTAACCAAACTAAACTTGTTTTTAAAAACTAAACCACGACTTATTTTTACCAGCTTCGGCTGTTTTAATCTGTGCCAGGAGGCACCAACTGAGGCCCGGACGACCCACAAAATCCTGCAATGCGTGTTTTCAGCGCAATAATAAATGAAAAATAGCATTATAAAACACTTCTTTATGGTTATAGTTGTGTACCATCTACATATACATCATTTTAATGAAGATAAGTTATTCTGATAATCGTTCTAGATGACAGATACCTATACAGAATTCATCCCTACTTGCTTTAACATTTAAACAAACGTGTGTCTATCTCAGAGAGTTCAGAGCTTTATGGTCTATCTAGACATCGTAATGTCATTTATTGAAGTGAAAACTTCTTTAGCGGCGCTGTGCACTTTTTGTGATGGGAAAAAAATGTTAAACTCGCGACAGGTCACGTGACCGACATATTCCTCAGATTGAAAATTCGTAAGACGGACACGTGACCTGATCAAATAAATAATTGTAATAGTCCTGATGTGTAAAATTTTTAATGTAGTATAAATTTTCATGTTTGTGTACGATAGCGCAATGAATATTGTATTTTACCACATAAATGATAGTACTTTTATACTGATGATTAAAGCAATCCGTGCAAAATTATTCCCTAACCATTCCAAAATATCCAAAATGCACAACATTAATATTCAAGTTTTCACTTCTGCCGGAACTCCCGGAGTGCACTCCTCGTTGTTTTTTTTTTGAGGTTATTCGTTCGTTACTTTGATTATTGAAGAAAATTTATTTAGTAATTATATTTTTCTGTGGTTAATTGATTGAATTCAATATTTTGTGAGTTTTTTTAAGTATATAACTACAGTTTAACTGATAATCCCAGAGAAAAGTGTGATAATGTCTTTGAAAAGTGTTTGATTACATAAGACAAGTAAGTATAAAGTATGTATACTAGTGTACGTTTTTGTATACCTATTCAATACTAATTGTTCCTTAATTGTGAGTTTTAAATTGGTGGCTGAATTTAATATTGGCATATTATAAAAAAAAACAGCCAAGTGCGTGTCGGACCACGCATAATGGAGGGTTCCGCCGTAGGTTCAATGGAATAAGAACCAGACTAAAGCCAAAAGGTCGTATCTGATGCCTATGGAAGAAGTTTTTTGGAAATAACTCAAAAATGGCTTAACCGATAATGTTCTAAGCAATTTTGTAGAAAGTATAAGGTAACGCACATCTTCTCAAATTTTTTCATATTTTTTGGACTTACGGTTTAAAAGTTACAGGGGGGACGACGCTATTTTTCCGACTTTTAAATCGATTATTTCTGAAACTATTTACTTAATCACAAAATGTTCAAAGGAACCTCAATGTTATTTTTAAAGACCTATGGATTGATGTGCAACATGTTGATATTTGTGTTTTTTTTAAATTTAGTTACATGTATGGAGCAACCCCCACTGAAAATATTTTTTTCAGCAATTTCACTACATAAGTAAATAGCGGCATACAAACTACACCTTATGTCTAAATTTTATTAAGCTACGTCGTATAGTTTCCGAGTAAAATAGCTGTGACATACGGACGCACGGACAGACGGACATGACCAAAACTATAACGGTTTACGGTTTCTGCCATTCTGGCTACGGAACCCTAAAAATTACAAACTGCCACCGATTTTTATCGCCATATCACGTCGACAAAATAAAAGTATCAAAAATTATTAACCTATAAATTGACGTTGACAGTGGCGCTACGGTAGCTGTTTTTGGAATTACACTATTTATATTTCTTTTCGGCTTATAATTTTCCGGGTATCTAAAACATGAATCGGCAACTTTTCTAAGGCATATAATAATATAAATTGGCCGTGAATTAATATTTTAGCGACAATATTTTTTTACAAGCGTCAAACATCATATTATTGAAAAACGGCAGCAATATATAGCTGACCAAAAATTAACTGGGAACTTGAAATAATAGGTAGGCAACAAAAATATTAACTGGCATCTATTATTCAAAGCAGGCTTGGTTTAAATATTTGTTGCCAGCTATTTGTATCTACCTAATTAACCATTTTTTGGGTATCAATTGCTGGTATCATTTTAATTACGGGAGCACTAAAATTTCAGGAAACTGGAATATTTTTAAGGTTCCGTACCAAAATAGTTTAAAAGGAAGCATGTGCTACTCTGTCTTGTCACAATGTCTATTTGCTCCGAAATTGCAAGATCGATTGTGCTGAAATTTTGTAGATTGTATGTCCCCTGGTGCTTTAAGGGGGTAAGTAAGAAAATTAAATAAAATGTTTGCCATAGGGTAAATGCAAACCATAGGGTCAGTGTTAGTTACCATCAGGCGGGCCGTACGCTTGTTTGCCACCGTCGTGGTACAAAAAAATTGTCTGCGCGACCGGTATGCATGTTGGTTAGGTAACCCGGTTGGCGGACACATGTCCGCTTACTGACACCCTGTAGTGAATTTTGTTTTTCACTTCGTGTTTCTCATTATTTAAAAAACTAACCCTTTACTGCATACCATTTCTGGCCGTTATAGCCACTAACTAACTACACTATACTATACTATACTATACTACTATACTATAGTTAACTTTATTGGTAGTGTGTAAATTAAAGGGCTTGTTTTGAGAATGTATATTTTTATTTTTGTTATAAATATCTTGTGGTGAAGTTAAGAATCGGACCAAAAAAAAATATTATTAAAATTGTATGATGTATTTATGTCTGGAACCCTCGGGGCGCGACTCCGATTCGCACTTGACCGGTTTTTAGGGTTCCGTAGCCAAAATGGCAAAAACGAAAACCTTATAGTTTTGTCATGTCCGTCTGTCCGTACGTCCGTCCACCCGTATGTCACAGCCATTTTACTCCGGAAACTATAAGACGTATCATACAACATTTTTTAAGTACTATTTAGTTAAGTAGTTAAATTGCAGAAGAAAATATTTTGGGGGGTGGGCCGCTCCGTAAATGTAACTAAATTTAAAAAAAGTTATTACTGAATATCAACATGTTGCTCATCAATCAATGGTTCTTTGAAAATAACATCGAGGTATCTTTGAGCATTTTGTGATTAAGTAAATATTTTCAGAAATAATCGCTGCCAAAGTCAGAAAAATTGTGACTCTTGAACCGTAAGTCCAAAAAATATGAATAAATTGGAGAAGATGCACCTTATTAGATACTTTCTACGAAAATTGTTTTGAACATTATCAATTCAGGCATTTTTGAGTTATCTCCAAAAAACTTCTTCCATAGGCATCAGATGCGACCTTTTGGTATTAGTTTGGTTATTATTCCATTGAAGGTACGGAACCCTCCATTGTGCGTGGTCCGACACGCACTTGACCGGTTTTTTAGTACAACATCTTACTTTATTTTATGAAAACGGGTAGCAACGTAAACTTGATTTATGCGCGTAATCCGCGGGTAAAATCAAACCATCGGCTAATTAACGATCCATTTCGCCTATGTATCTTTTTTTTCAGCCCTATGAGGGAAAACTACGACAATCGCACGATTTTTCTAATCTAAAAAAAAAGTATAGGTAGGTATTTAGGTAATATCTACACAAAAGGCACCATTCATTATGCCTGTTAACTTAGGTTGGTATTTTGGTAATACTATACAAAAGGCACCTTTCATTTTTTCTAAATCATATGTGGCATATGAATTTTGGTTCTAAATATCTGACTATAGATACTTACCTACCAACATTCATAGACCCTAGTAACTTTTTAAGAATCCATTTTATCTTATAATTACAGCTCGTGTAAAGTTGCCCGTTGTACTAATATTGAATATGTAATTCACTTTAATTGCATCCTAAATATTTTAAAAGTTCCTTATTTTTAACTTAATAGGTAATAGGTACTTAATAGGTAGGATTTCGATTAAAAAAAGGCTTCCTAAAATGCTTCCCAGTTATAAATTCAGTTTTCAATAGAATTATTTGATACCTACCTATAGTTAAGCAATGGCTATTAAGACATTAAAAAACAGCCCGTATTGAAATAATGTACGGCCCCAAATTAGTCGCCAACCTATTAATTTTGGTACCCATTTTTAGTTTTTATAGCTACCCAAATTCAATTATTTAGCAGCCTGGTTAAATACATGCCTTTCTTTTCCACCTTTTCATTGAGGAGCCAAACTAAAAGGTCGGGGCAGATGTTGCTACTGGGCACTGTACCTTGTTTACGTTTTGTGTGAAGTGTCATTGTGAGGAAATTTAATCTAATTCTTGCGGTTTAAGAATAAAATCTTCGGCTTCATGATCGTACGTGAACCGCAAGCTGAGCTGCGAAGGAGAAACGCATCGATGGCAGGAAAAAGGCGGATGTAATACAAAGGTAAACACTAACAATATTTGAGGTTATGTTCTGTATTTTTAGCATTAATTTCAATTATCAAAGCTCACGTGCTGTTTTTATTTTAGTTAAGAGGCGTATGATCGACACTAAAGCTTTGGTGCATATCCAGGGGGACCGTTCATATGCGTGCTCATCTTCTGATACTCACAGGGATATAAATGCGGATTCGTCGAATCTATACATAGCAAGCATGAAATATAAGAATATTTTCAAAGATTTTGCACTTAACCAAAGGGATAACTCCAATATGAGTCTCGTCATCTTATCGTTATCCGACGGTACATTTACGTGTTTGCGTGGACAGTTTAAAGCCAATATGAAGAGTGTAATGTAACATATATATTTTGTAGAGCTCACTACTTATGGATTGGACGCGCAGAAATGTATAATATTAATTTCTAAAGAATATCCATTTCTTGTCGCCTCACCAGATGAGTTGCTAAGTGAGGATACTGTTTTTGAGGTAAAGGGCTATTAAGACATTAAAAAACAGCCCGTATTGAGATAATGTACGGCCCCAAATTAGTCGTCAACCTATTAATTTTGGTACCCATTTTTAGTTTTTATAGCTACCCAAATTCAATTATTTAGCAGCCTGGTTTAATACATGCCTTTCTTTTCCACCTTTTCCTTGAGGAGCAAAACTAAAAGGTCGGGACAGATGTTGCTACTGGGCACTGTACCTTGTTTACGTCTTGTGTGAAGTGTCATTGTGAGGAAATTTAATCTAATTCTTGCGGTATAAGAATAAAATCTTCGGCTTCATGACCGTTCGTGAACCGCAAGCTGAGCTGCGAAGGAGGAACGCATCGATGGCAGGAAAAAGGCTGATGTAATACAAAGGTAAACACTAACAATATTTGAGGTTATGTTCTGTATTTTTAGCATTAATTTCAATTATCAAAGCTCACGTGCTGTTTTTATTTTAGTTAAGAGGCGTATGATCGACACTAAAGCTTTGGTGCATATCCAGGGGGACCGTTCATATGCGTGCTCATCTTCTGATACTCACAGGGATATAAATAAGGATTCGTCGAATCTCAACATAGCAAGCATGAAATATAAGAATATTTTCAAAGATTTTGCACTTAACCAAAGGGATAACTCCAATATGAGTCTCGTCACCTTATCGTTATCCGACGGTACATTTACGTGTTTGCGTGGACAGTTTAAAGCCAATATGAAGAGTATAATGTAACATATATATTTTGTAGAGCTCACTACTTATGGATTGGACGCGCAGAAATGCATAATATTAATTTCTAAAGAATATCCATTTCTTGTCGCCTCACCAGATGAGTTGCTAAGTGAGGATACTGTTATTGAGGTAAAGGGTCCTGCATATGCTGTAAGGTACCTACTGCTGAAGAAACGAGTAAAACGAGGTAACAGTATCATACCTAGAAAATAAAAATGGATACTTATTTAAAATTATGCTCTACTACAAGGAGAGCTTTATTGCAGCAAGATAAAATATTGCAATTTCATTGTCTACGCTTTCAAAGATATTACTGTTTATATCGACAGGGATGAGCCATGTACTAACGAGATGCTCACTGGCTCAATCAACTTTTGTGTTCATGATCTTGAACCACAAAACATACATTAAGCTAGAAGCCACAAATTTGTTCTGTGTCTTAAACATATGTATATTATGATATCTAACACAATTATATATATTTTATATAAAAAGATTACTTGTCTTGAATAAAAAGGCATTAGAATGTGTATAGTAGTTTATGTAACTGTTACGTAATAAGGGTCCTTAAAACACGAGTGTGGTTTTATGAAACGAGCCGCAGGCGAGTTTCATAATAAGATCACACGAGTGCTTTAAGGCCTAATTACGTACAGTTGCATACACTGCTTTATCTACACTCATATTATTTATCCTAAATGCCGTATTCCGAAACCATAGAATGGCCGCCATTGCACCGCCATGGCCAACTCGATTGTGCCGGCGGTCGCGCGGGCGCGTGTCGTGCAGGTGTACATTATGATATCAAAACTCATAACACATCAATAGTTGAGCATGTAAAGTTAAAATTACCTTACTGCCACACATAAAAAGCTTATTATAGTAAAATCGGTTGTGGTAATGCTAGCCATTGCCTACCGTTTTTGAACACGTTTTAGAGGACTTACAATGTGAGTGTAGATAACAGTTCTTTGAGTGTGTGATGCATATGCATATAACTTCTCATCTTCAAGAGCTGCTGGTTTTCTTGTTTTATTTTGGTGACCCAGAATATGGATGGTACAGCCTATTCCTCCAAAAAAATGCAACTACGAGTAGTTCAGCATCTGAAAGTTCAAGAAGCATTTAAATAAAATGAAATGAGATCTGTTATTAATTACTAACAAGGTACTGTTAGATATATTGAGTACCTATACTTTTAAGTACTTACAGATAGTTTTGAATTTTTTTTTAAAGGTTTGGCGTACAGGCACACAGTGAGCATTTTTAATTGATAACTTTCCTACATAAGCGGCTGGTATCACTTGCCCTAAAGTTTTTTTATTCTTAACGCATTTTGCCAACGTTTCGAAAATATGGGAAAGTTTTGAATTACCAGACAAATATGTATGTGATTTGACATTTCTTATGTCAACGCTGGGTACAGTTCACAATGCGCCACCTGGCGTGAGAAAATGGTATTCGTGGTTGGTTGCCGGATTCACTTACCCGATGTATGAGCTCCGTACACCTTTGAGAATTCAACCAACCGGAGTCGCCATTGACAGGCGTTCTCCTCTCCCGAAAACATATGAGCAGTGGTGATACACATGTATGGAATGACGTTTATCTGACGTAGCTATTTGTACGTTACGTATGAATGAATAGCCATACATTTGACGTTCCCCTCCCCCGCAAAAATCGGCAGACTTTTTTTGTATTGGAAAAGACAGACATGGCTACTCCATCCGGGTTTAATTCTCTAAGCCGTACACGGCCGGTTGATTTTACTTGTTGGCATTCTGACCTGACGTTTAAACCTGACCTGACGCTAGGTTTTGAATATGGATAGTAGGTACAAGGAGGATATAATCTATATGTTACAAAAGTGTCCGTCAAAAGGCGATAAACTGATGGCGCCACAATGATATTAATTTGATTAAATAAAATTTGATATAAAAAATTTAAATCCATACAATGAGTGGATCACAGACTGCTATTGGAGAAGATTGCGTACAATGGTATAAGAGGAAATCTGTGGCGTTGGTTTAAGTCCTATATCACAAATCGTACACAGAAAGTAACAATAAATGGAAGTGAATCTTGCGCTATAACTATTAGTTCTGGGGTACCACAAGGCTCAATCTTGGGTCCCTTATTATTCACATTGTTTATTAATGACGTTAGTGACTGTTTTAAATTTTGCAATATCCTACTATATGCAGATGATTTAAAAATCTATCATACAATTAGTAATGTAAATGATTGTAACCTATTTCAACAGGATCTAGACCGTTTCTCAGAATATTGCTCTGCAAATAAACTAGCACTAAACACAGACAAGTGCAAACTTATTAAATTTACAAAAAAAAAAAATACTATAAATATTTCTTATCAATTATGTAACGCAGAATTAACAGAAGTTCATTCTATAAGGGACCTTGGAATCACACTTGACTCAAAGTTGCACCTTGACCTGCACATAAACTCCATAATAAGTAAAGCGTTTCAGATGTATGGTTTCGTAATGAGATCTAGTACGGAATTTCGGCGTCCAAAGACGTACTTACAATTATTTAAGTCTTTAGTTCGTTCTCAACTAGAACATGTAGTTGTAGTCTGGAACCCCTATTATAAAAAATACTCAGATGCTCTTGAATCAGTCCAAAAAAAGTTTCTAAACACAATGCATTATCGATGTAATCATAACTGGTTATCCTACCCGCAATTACTTAAAACATATGGCCTCCTCGACTTAGGTTCGAGGCGTACACTGCTTGAGGCAATGGTATTGTATGGCCTCTGCAACAATCAATTTGATTGCGTAGCTCTTAATAATAAGCTTTGCTACAAAGTACCCAATTATAGTAGACAGCGCGAGTGCCGCCCGCACCGACTGTTCGTGACCGGCCACTGCCGCACCAACGCCGGTGAGCGCGTTCCTCTGCGCAGGCTTGTCCATACTTATAACACACGTTTTAATCAGGTAGACATATTTGGCTGCAGTGTAAGTGTATACAAAAAACTTGTAACAGATGTATTACTTTCTTAATATGATGTCATTGTTATGTTTAAGTGTATTTGCACTTGTTATCATTAAGCGTAGATTATTTTCTCTATTTGGAATTTTCTTATTCTCTTCTTGTTTGACACAATGTACTACCGAATATTGTAACATGGTCCTTAAGACTCCTGGGGTTACAACACCCCACGCATAGCTCCGAATGTTTCAATGTTTCAATTACTAAAAAGTGGTGAACGGTGTTGGTCACACATATTGTACACATTCACATAGTATTTTTAACTTAAGCCCTATTGTAGTGATTGTTTGTTTACCTAAATAAATTAAAAAAAAAAAAAAAAATACAAGAAAAACACACTGAATATTAATTTTATTTAGAATGTCATATAAGTATTAAATATCGGTAATTCATTTCAAATGCTGAACTATACCTAGCGCCAACCGGAGATATTTGGAACTATTGTTTAGTTCTTACCGCTGGACACTTTTCGACCGTTTTCCTATAAGAGAGACCGATCCTCCTTATACCATCCATAGTTTTGAAGTCGTGCGGGTAGAATCGTGTGTGGCTCTGGTATTTAGTATGAAACATGCGTCTTCAGGTGCATTATTTTGTCATTTTTTTAATGATTGTACTTGCTAGTTTTCATGATTATTAGTTGGTTATTTCACTGGCGTCACCACGGACCCGTAGATAAACCGGACAGTACTCTTGCTCTATTTCTCTTACCACAGTTGAACATTATTACCTTAGAGAATTTAACCCGGATGGAGTAGTCATGTCTGTCATTTGCGATACAAAAAAGTCTGCCGATTTTTGCGGGGAAGGGGAACGTAACGTACAAATAGCTACGTCAGATAAACGTCAGTCCATACATGTGTATGACCACTGGTCATATGTTTTCGGCAGAGGGGAACGCCTGTCAATGGCGACTCCGGTTGGTTGATTTCTCTAAGCTTACTATCGAGCAAAACAGTCGTTCATAGGTGATTAAAAAAACAGTTTCATAAAGAGCATAATATTGGGGCGATGTCTCACTCGCACGCGTTACAAAATTGACACACATTGACATTTATTTTGACGTGTCGTCATGTTGGCATTATTGTCTGATGACGACATTACTTCTATAGTCAAAACGAGACGTAGCCCCCTATATTAACCTCTCTTTCGGCCTCACTTTGTAACTTAATGGGCATCAGTATGGCATCAATCAAACGTAAGTATTAAAAACCACGGACCAAGAGAGAAACCGGACATAACTGTTACTCTATTTCGCTGACCATAGTTGAACCTTATTACCGAGCAACACAGTCGTTCATAGTTGCCTAGTAAAAAGCAGTAAAAACGGTCAGATAGAGAGCATAATGTAGGGGGCGGTATCTTACTCGCACTCGTTACACAATTGTCACATACACATATTGACATTTTGATGGTCTGATGACGTCATTACCTCCTTGGTCAAAACGAGACAAGGTCCCCTAGACAACCCTCTCTTTCGGCCCCACTTTGTGACCGAAGAATTAGATCCACTTCATATAAATCCTTTGAGAATTCAACCAACCGGAGTCGCCATTGACCTGGACCATTGATTGAGACAACATTCACCTTCAACCATCGACATATAATATCAAGACGAGTAAAGGCAAGCAAAGTTCATGTGAAAACACGACCCATTTTCACGTTTACAAAACTAAAATGTCTTATGTCTTATTAACCAATCAAGTACTCATTCTTTAAGCATATTTTTTTGTGTTAACTTTAATTCCGCAAAGGTTTCATGCCATTTCACCAATAGGAAAAGTTGCCGTGTTGTGAGTGGTCAAAATCAATTTGACAATGAAGTTTAATTGGACAAGAGATACTCAAATGAAATAACTGAAATGTCAAGTTAACGTATAATAAATACGCCTAAGCTTGACATGGATGGGTTCACGTGATAAATAATAATGCAATCAATTAACAATTTATTTTTTAGTGCATTTTTCATTACTTATGTAATATACGTAAATTTAATCGTTCTTGGAATAAGGAATAATATGAAAGCCTTCTATTCATCTTTCATTTATTTAATAAAAGTGCTTTATTACAATATAGGGACTTACGTACTACAAAATAAGCATAAATTAACATAAAATAGTAAAGATTTTGAACTTTTTTACAATCTTATAAATCCGTTACATTAGGGAGACCCTCTTGGTCTCAACAAACATAATGTTAAACAATTAAGGTTGATTATGGCAAAAAAACTTTTTTTACTTTATTTATGACCAGACTAGAAAATAATAGCATACCTTCAATATAAATAGTTAAAATTCTCTTTGCTTCCTCCTTTTATAGAACTAAAAAAATAACGGATGAGTTCGTTATGTGTACTATTTATTTTAGAAATAGAAATAGAAATATATTTATTCGTGACATTGCAGAAAAAAAACAAATTGACAAGTGTTTTAGCTGGCTTAGGCAAATACAAAGATAAATTTACATTTTGTATCCATTTTTTTATACTACATCGGTAGCAAACAGGTATTTGGGTCACCTGATGGTAAGCAGCTACCGTAGCCTATGGACGCCAGTAACTCCAGAGGTGTCTCATGTGCGTTGCCGACGCTTTCATATAAAAGACGATTCACTGTGTTGACAGCTAAAGGGACAAGAGGATCCCCCGTCGTCAACACACTGCATCCTCTGAGCTCTCTGGCAACCTTACTCATAAAAATAAGAGTCATACCTATTAGTCAGTTGTACTAGAAATGGCACGGCCAGAATGGTATGATTTTACCAGAGTAAGTATGGTAGGTACTATAATTCGAAGGGTTTTGTTCTGTCGATTTCATTGACTTTACTTAATATTAGTGATCTAAAAAAAAAACTTTTAACATACACATACTGTTGAAGTCATCATTATAACAGAAATTAATTATATTTAGTAGGTAAGTAAAACCGACTGAGGTGGCATATATTATGTTTACTTTTCCAAAACTTATATTGCATAACATCGACCAAGTCCGTAATGTTTGAGAATATCTATGCGCGATTTACTTACCGATGAAAAGAAATATCATCATCTTTGGCGCCTGTGTGGCTCCTGCACCAATGCACCGCACAAGCCGGCATTTTAATACCGATATATTACCGAAATTTCATGGGCCGAAAAAACTAATATTTTGACGATATGACAATTTTAAAATGTTTGACATGACATTAGGGCACCGCTGTCACAAGCTCCGCCCACTTTGGCACCAGGAAAGTGGAGCACATTTTGAGCGTTGATTACGCTTCCTTACTTATTATTCTTCCAAGCCTTCAACACCAGAATAATGGCCACACAATGTGGCCATTGCTTTTGTAAGTCGTGTATAAAAAGTCATTTCAGAGTTGAAGGTAAATGTCCTGTTTGTTTAACAGTACAAATAAAAAAATTGAAATTAACAGAGCTCTTCCTATAGTTCGTTTTTTTTGAGATTAGAAAAATTTTACAGAACGATGTACAAGGGTTCTTTATCAGGCACGATACATATCACAACTGTCCATACAATCAACATACTATCGATACAATCAACATACTTAATTATCGGTGCTGGTGACCGGTGGTGTCGTGTGACGGTGTAGGCATTTAAATCGGTTAAACCGTTTCAGTGTTACGGTGCCACAGACACAGAGAGACAAACATAGCGGTCAAGCTTATAACACCCCTCGTTTTGCGTCGGGGGTTAAAAATTCAACCTCTAAGCTGAAAACGGGGTTTAATGTTTTAACGACTTTTACGTGGACGAAGTAGTAAGCGGAGCCGAGTATTTGTGACACTTTTTCGGAAAAGATAAGGTGAGGAACTTACTTTATACAAATTCAACAATAAAAGCTTAAGCGCTAAATGGTACGCATTTTTATAGACTATCAAAGTTATTAATTTATCAGGCACGATACATATCACAACTGTCCATACAATCAACATACTATCGATACAATCAACATACTTAATTATCGGTGCTGGTGACCGGTGGTGTCGTGTGACGGTGTAGGCATTTAAATCGGTTAAACCGTTTCAGTGTTACGGTGCCACAGACACAGAGAGACAAACATCGTTGTGCGTCGGGGGTTAAAAATTCAACCTCTAAGCTGAAAACGGGGTTTAATGTTTTAACGACTTTTACGTGGACGAAGTAGTAAGCGGAGCCGAGTATTTGTGACACTTTTTCGGAAAAGATAAGGTGAGGAACTTACTTTATACAAATTCAACAATAAAAGCTTAAGCGCTAAATGGTACGCATTTTTCTAGACTATCAAAGTTATTAATAAAAAAACATAACATAACATAAATACTCTTTATTGCACACCTCAAATAATAGACACAAAGTATACACAAGTCACAAACAAAAAAGCAGAGGCAAAACAATTAATAATATTATTACTATTAAATATTTTCTGAGATCAAAAAATTGTGCTTCGTTACAGAGAAATAGAGCTCACAGAAGCGGCATACAGCACTCAGCACTGAATCCGGACTGAAATTAGATATGATACTAAAAACCTGGCTAGAGGTCGATTTCAAACTTTTCAACAAGGTTTTATTTAACTTACAGTATTTGTCAGTTAGTTTGTTGTTTATGTAAAATCTTGCAGTTCCTAATGTCTAATTGAGCTGAAATATAGCCAAATGGTACACATTTTTCTAGACTATCAAAGTTATTAATAATAAAACATAACATAACATAAATACTCTTTATTGCACACCTCAAATAATAGACACAAAGTATACACAAGTCACAAACAAAAAAGCAGAGGCAAAACAATTAATAATATTATTACTATTAAATATTTTCTGAGATCAAAAAATTGTGCTTCGTTACAGAGAAATAGAGCTCACAGAAGCGGCATACAGCACTCAGCACTGAATCCGGACTGAAATTAGATATGATACTAAAAACCTGGCTAGAGGTCGATTTCAAACTTTTCAACAAGGTTTTATTTAACTTACAGTATTTGTCAGTTAGTTTGTTGTTTATGTAAAATCTTGCAGTTCCTAATGTCTAATTGAGCTGAAATATAGCCATACCTGCGTAATTTGAATGATAATACAATATTTTTGTACCAGCTGGTCTGATGATGGAGACCGAAGTTGGTCATAAGAACTCTGAGGTAAATTAGAAATTCACGGAAATTACGACGGACTGTGTTTCTGGTGACATGAAATATAAACTAAACGTTTAAAGTGTGCTGTGTGTGTTAATTTTAGTACCAGGTGAGTTAAACATTGCTTTGTTATATAAAGCTTATTGAATTATAGATATCTTCTAAATCGAACAATGTGAAATAATCCCAGTCCCATTTTTGTAACATTATCGAATATATAGCTAACCGATTACCATATAGCATGTCCTAAAAAACGGACGGTGCCGGCTTGTGTGTAGACAATGTTTATTTTACGCTGTGACAAAAAAAGGACATCGCCATAATTACATTTTTCAATAATTGTCACTTTTATAGGACGTCGTTGCTTTAGGGTTGTGTGGTTATAATAAAAAAAAAAATTTTAGATCACAATGGCGAAAATAAATTCATGGGCGCACAGAAAATTATGGCGATGCTTCCACCATCTGATTCTGAGGAATCATACAATGAGAAAGACGACGACGACGACAATTTACTAGCGACACACTGTGCGTCTGCCTTGCCACACAGGTCACTTTCTCCAGGGATGTCAGATATGATGGACATATTTGAAGATAATTTGGAATTCAAACCTAGTCCTTCAGTGCAAAACCTTGTCCATAATATTATGACTAGACCTGAACACGATGAGTCGCCTAGTAACCCAGCTACTAGCAAATCAGGTCCTCGTCATCAAACCCAAAATGCCCTCAGTGCAATCAATATTGGCTCCTAGTACACCTTCTACTCGTACAATTATTACGCGACGGACAAAAATGCTCACAAAGAAAAATGTCACTGTCCCTACCTCCAATCCAGTCACACCAAAATCCCGCAAGAGGAAGCTACAACAAATGATTCTACAATTTAAACGCCAAAAATTCACCGCACAAGTGTCAATAGAAAATTACAATAACTGGACGAACCAATATACATCAGCTTTCCTGAGAGAACAAACCCCTTACGACTATTTTAAGCATTTTTTCCGCGATTCCATTTTAAACTATATAGCTGAAATGAGCAATTTATACTCGGTACAAAAAAAGGGGAAGTCCATAAATGTTACGAAAAAGGAGGTCGAACAATACATAGGAATGGAAATAATTATGGGAATAAATAAATAAAATTCATTTACTTCAGACCCATATTGATCCATACATTTAAAAAATTATTAATAGTTCATTTGAATTAAAATTAAACATTAAATTTGAATTAACATTAAACATAAAATAATAAATATATCAGAAGGCATTGGCTATTGTCCAACCAAGCATGTAGCACGTAGCTACTTAGCTCTGCCAATAGCCACTTCCACCCACACCTTCGTAATCGGGCAGTCGAGTCTCTCGGCCAACACCCTAAGAAGACCGTTGCTGCTGCCGCGCACTCGCCTCAGCATAGAGCAGACTCTTTTTTGCCTTATGGCAAAGAAATCGTCTACTCGTGCCTCAGCAAACATGCCAGACGCACTGCAGTGCTTCGGCAGCCGCAACAGCATCCTCAGGATGTTATTATATTGAACGCGTAATGCATTATAGGCCCGTTGCGTAAACCTCACCCACAGGCTGCACGTGTAGAACGTCTGACAGTAGGCTCTAAAGAGCGTCAATTTTACTGATTTATTACAGCGTGCAAACCTGCGGGCGAGCATATTGCCTCTCACTGCCATCGATCTTCTCTCCCTCTCTACGTCCAGATCGTCACTCAAGTCTTCTGTGAGCATATATCCCAGATACTTGAAGCGATCTACCACCTTTAGGGGTATACCGCACAGCATGATCCTAGGCTCAGTAGTCGGATTATACTTACGAGCTTTGAATGTTAGCACCTCACTCTTGGCTGTGTTATATCTCAGACCATGCTGCTCGGCGTATCCCTCACAAATTTTGATGAGCTGCCGTACCGAGTCAACTGATGGTCCCAGGAGCGCCATGTCGTCCGCGTAGCTGATATTGTTAATAATGAATAGTAGACATGCCGGCGTATACAGACTACTGGGCTTCTGAAACTAGATACCCCCTAATTGCTGACGTAATGCCCCTAAAAAGGTACGAACAGTTAAAGTCAAACCTTCATTTTGCAGATAATACTCAAATACTTAGACGACGACAGATACTTTAAAATCCGCCCGATAATGGAACATCTGCGTAAAAATTGTATTGAAATAGAGGAGGAGAGAACATATTCTGTCGATGAGATGATGGTTCCATATAAAGGCAAAACGGCAGGATCTAGACGTCAGTACATGCCTAAAAAACCAACCAAGTGGGGGTTAAAATTTTTTGTGAGAGCAGGCAATTCGGGTATTGTTTATGACTTTTTTGCATATGACGGTGCCAATTCTTTTGATGATCATCAGTTCACGGAATGGGAAAATGATTTCCTAGGAATCGGAGCAAAGACTGTTATAAAAATATGCAGCACAATACACAACAAAGCCATGTCCACCGTGTATTTTGATAACTGGTTTACGTCATTTTCGCTGGTATACCACTTGCAAAATGAACATGGCATATTATCTTTGGGCACCCTGGGAAAGGACCGTATGAAGGGATGTAATATCATTGATGACAAAACTTTGAAAAAGAAGGGTCGTGGAAGTTATCAAATGGTGTGTGACAATGTACACAAATTGGCTGTTGTAAAATGGGTCGATAATCAATGTGTCAATTTGGTCAGCTCTTACTGCGCAGATGAGCCTATGGAAACCACTGAGCGATTCGACAAGACAACTGGCCAAAAACAACTGATACCTTGCCCACAGCTAATTAAACAGTATAATAAGAAAATGGGTGGCGTAAATAAGGCTGATATGCTTATCGCACTGTACAGGGTGGGAAGGAAAAGCCATATTATTAGGCTTTTCCTAGATATAAGATATAAGAATATATTTTTCCATCTGTTAGACGTGGCACTCAACAACGCATGGCTGATTTACAAGTGTGACTGTAAAGAAATAGGCGACAAATCTAAACCCCTGAAGTTGTTTAGGCTATACATTGCAAACACATTAATAAACTGCAATATCCAGCCAAAACTAAACGTACGTTCGGATGCATCTGTTACAAAATCCTATAACAAAACCCATAGTACCTAGACCTCCCCAAGAAGTTCGTTTGGATGGCCTCAACCATTTACCCAATATAACTTCTCAAGGACGCTGCAAAGTATGCAAGACTGGTAAAACAATGATTACTTGCATAAAATGCAATCAACGGCTGTGTTTGACCCAAAAAAAGAAATGTTGCGTTACATTTCATACTCAAAAATAGTGATAGGTATTTGTTTTGGCTGAGTCAAAAAAGATCTCATAAATTTAATAATTTCAGTACCCAAAGGTACTGAACTATTGTGATAATTAAAGTATTGGTCTCATTATACTTAGATAAACTACTAGAAGAGATATATTATGTTCTAAGAACCTTTGTATTAAGCTAAATAATGAAAATATTTTGTTTTATTTCATAACAACACCTGAAGAAAATACAGTGTTTTTTTGTTTTTGATGTTTTTTTTCTATGATATTTTTAATAAAAGTTATTGCCAATTATTTACTAATGTGTATTCAAAGAACCTAAACTTTACCCTTACTTTATTTTATTTTTTTCTTAAACTGTATAACAGCGTTGTGCTATTTTTAGGACACCTTGCAAACAATCATATTATGGAGTTCATTGCAATGGCCGTTTTAACGGACATCCTGAAAACCCTACTTTCAGAATCTTTTTTTCTTTTTTTCTTGATTATAGGATGTTTTAATTCAAAACTATTCCTAATATTAATCCAAGTGTTAGATGGATACATTCTTTCATGTCTCGCCATGTTTAAGAAGTTAAAGTTACTAGGACTAGGCCTTGCATTTTATGCTGTAGGCAAACGTCAGGTTTTCGTGTCAGGTTACCGGATACAGTTGCCCGATGGGATGAGCTACGTATGCCTTAGAGAATTCAACCAACCGGAGCGGCCATGTTGTCATTTTCTATACAAAAAAAGTCTGCCGATTTTTGCGGGGGAGGGGAACGGCAAATGTATGGCGATTCGAAGTACGAAACGTACCCACCATAGCCACGTCAGATAAACATCAGTCTATACAATAAATATGACCATGACTATTCATATGTTTTCGGCAGAGGGGAAAGCCTGTCAATGGCCGCTACGGTTGGTTGAATTCTATAAGCCGTACACGGCCGGTTGATTTGACTTGTATGCATTCTGATCTGATTTTTACCTGACACTAGGTCTTGAAGCCATGCGTGTAGAATCGTGTGTGCCTCTGGTATTTAGTATGAGACATGCGACTTCAGGTGACCTGATTCGGTAACGATTACAGCAACCTGACGCGAAAACCTAACGTTTGTCTTCAGCTTTAGTCTTTGATTATTAAACCAACAGGATGCGAGACGCGCACTAATTTCTATCAGAAAAAGTCTGCCAATTTCGGCGCGGGGGACGAGGAAACGCACACAAATACTTTTAACACTAATGCATTTTCCATTGACGTCGCTACACACGCACACGATAAAATTATCAAACACTAGCATAAAATATACTCACACAAGTACAAACACAGACACAGACAACCTGTCCGTGAACGAGATAATGTCATCTTTAAGTAAACGTACCCAGTGCGAGGAACGCGTCGATAATAATATACTTAAGTATCGATAATTGTGACGTTTTCAAGTCAAAGGTACATCATTGTCGGTGGTTAATAGAGTTAATTTCTAAATGATTTTTTTATGGTAACGCCTTATTGACAACCGATAATGATGTACCTTTGACTTGAAAAGGTCACATTTTATCGTAGATTTATTTATCGTATGCCTACATGTCACTGGATATAGATAGGCATTTCTTCCCTAGGGTAGTGGGGAAGCAGACGATGGAGAAAATTCAGTGAGTGCTGCGAGGTCCAGGTAGGACAGTAGGGCTGCCAAGTTTGTAACTATTTTAGCACCACCCAGGGATCACGTGTAGGGTTGTCTAAGGTGTTTCCTACGGACGCAGAGAAACATTGATCGTAGGTTAGTTATATATTTTTGTTTCTTTACCAAGTATAAGGTTTAGCTATTGATAAAATTATAATGTTAAGTTGTGATTAAATATCAAGTTTTTCTACCAGAATATTACTTACAATGTTAGTATTCTACGTAAGTTAGTTTGTCTATTTGTTCAGGACAAATCTTGCAAGCTGATTTTCTGTTATCTTTTATATTATCAATTTAATATTTTGATGTGTATTTGCTTTTATACAATACAATACAATAATTTTTATTTCAGAATATAGATTCCATTTGGTTAGTAAGTAACACACAAAAACAAATAAAAAGATTATATTACTAATGTTAGTACTTACTTGCTAAAAACTTATCAACTAAATAATACAATCTACAACAACTGGGAGCGCGAAACGTGAAACTGCGTCTATCTACGCAGCAACGCGGAGTCCCCGCGGAGGGTTTTATATTTAGTGGAAAATACTACAAATTGGAAACAAAGAACTATTACAATGAAACAATTAACTGAAAAGAACTCTGGAACATCACGGGATTCGAACCCACGTGTTTAGATTACCGTTCCAATGTGCTTCCAATTACACTAGACCAGGGGTTCCCAAACTTTTTTTAGGCACGCCCCCCTGCTGCCTAAAATGAAATTCCCACGCCCCCTTAGGCTTCGATGCAAGGTAGGTCTACCTAGCCCTGTTCAAATTTCCCGAGGCCCCGCGCCCCCCTTAAAATGTGGCCGCGCCCCCCTAGGGGGGCGCGCCTCCCACTTTGAAAACCCTTGCACTAGACGTTCCTCTATCCACCTCAGTTAATTTTTCACTGCAATGAACAATGATGAACCAGTCACTAGCGACATCGTGATATTCCAGAGTCCTTCGCAGTTGATATTTTGATTATAATGGGCATCTGTTTCCAATTTGTGTTTCTATTTCTATTGTGTTGTGTTTCTATTATAAATAAAAAGTATAACATACTGCTAATGTTAATATCGACATTTATTTTTGTGCTGTCCCATCACTAAAACTTCCCTGTTAGGTACAGTGATACCAGAGTCAGAAATTAAAAGTGCCTATTTAAGGGGATAAGTGTGTATAACGTACCTTATAATAAATAAAGTATAATCCATACAAAATTAAAATGCTACATAAAATGTATGGTGAAAATAAATGCACGAATTAATTTCTAAATAGGAATATAACACGGCATTCAGCGCGGAATTCATTACACTAGCTGAAATTTGTCTATTAAAACGGAAATTTGTTTATGGTAGCTGTATTTTTGAGATGTAGATGTAGTGCCGTACAGCACACATACGCTGAGTTTCTTACGATGGTTCTTCTCATTTGGGGCTCCTTTCCGAACCAGTAGTAGTTTATTGCCCTTCCCATAATACGGTTTTAAAAAGATTTGAATTCAATACAGTTGTTAAACCAGTGTTTATGTTTTATTTCATTACCGTGCGTCCGTGCGTAATGTGCGCTAGGTTATCTTTATAGTGTCAGTTTTTTTGAGTTCCAAACCACCTTACTGCCCTGCCCTCGGCGGTCCTCGACGACATATATAATTTAAAAAGCTATGCGTGTGAATGAGTTTTACCTTTGAAGTACTGACGTTATTCTTTTCATTTTTTCAATATGTAATTTGAATAATTTAAAAGTCGATTAAAATATGTCTAGAAACAATTTAATAACAACACACACACAGAGACACACTGCTTTTTTAACAGAGCAATGCTTTACAATTATGGCTGTATGCCGAATGGGTCTCTGCCTAACCCACGGAGTATCTTTTAAGTGTATTGCCTAACCTGTCATAACAATGACAATGACTGACATAATGGCGGACGTATTTCTGCCGCACTAGAGTCGATTACTCTTGTTTGCAATATTTCACTTACCTCCCTCGATGTAATCGTATTCATAATTGCATACCCAATTTATGAATGAATTCATTGATATGCAATTATGAACCCGATGGTAAAATGCACTATAAAGAGTCAAGTTAAAAAATTACCCTAAAGCAGATGTAGTACCATTAAGTGGCAACACTTTTTGATTGACAATATTTTTTAGTTTTTTGCTAATTTCGTGCACTATTTGATGATATTTAGACGTAATTATACTTACAGATGAAAAGAAACGTTATCCTTCTGTAAACTAAATAATTCAGATCTTTTCTTACATAAAAACACGCAGCAATTCGGCATTTTTACCTCAGATCGTTCCGCGCTGACTGACATTCATTGAATGGCGTTTGACACGCGACAACTAGTTTTATATAACCGCTACGACCAGTGGTCTTGTACGTTTGGCAGAGGGGGACGCCTGACAATTACCACTCCATTGGTTTATTTCTCTGAGGCTTTAGTAGTAAAATAATTTAGACATTTTCTTAAATGATTGTACTTGCTAGTTTTAATTATTATTACTTTGTTATTTCACTTGCATCACCACGGACCAGTAGAGAAACCGAACAGTAGGTTCTCTTGCTCTATTTCTCTAACCACAGTTGAACCTTATTACCGAGAAAAACGTTGTTCATAGGTGATTCGAAATAACGACCCGATAGAGAGCATAATATAGGGGCGATGTCTCACTCGCACGCGTTACAAAATTGAGACTCATTGACATTTTGACTTGTTGTCATGTTGGCATTATTGTCTGATGACGTCATTACCTCCATAGTCAAAACGAGACGCCAGCCCCCTATATTAACCTCTCTTTCGGCCTCACTTTGTAACTTGATGGGCATCAATAAACCCTTAGTATTAAAACCACGGACCAAGAGAAACCGGACATATCTCTCACTCTATTTCGCTAACCACAGTTGAACCTTATTACCGAGCAACACAACAACCGGAGTCGCCATTGACAGTCATTCCCCTCTGCCGAAACCATATGACCAGTGGTCATACACATGTATGGACTGACGTTTATCTGACGTAGCTATTTGTACGTTACGTTTTTGTATAGAAAATGACAGACATGGCTACTCCATCCGGGTTGAATTCTCTAAGTATAACTCCATGGTCTTGATGAAACGTAAGTATTAAAACCTTAAACTAACATTAAATGTTTGTGCATAACTGGCCGGCTATAAAAAATAAATATTGAACACGTTGCGGGGAACAAAAAACAAATGATTGACGTTACGTCAAACATTTCAAACGGAATATTTTTCATTGCTAAATTATAAATTTAAGTAAAAAATACATTTTTTAAGTAGAATAGGTATAAATCAACATAAAATATTCATAGGAAAAGTGGCATTCTGAAATTGTTTGATAAAGGGTCAATGGGGTTTCAATTTCATAAAAGATTATTCTCTGTGTTTCGTTCAATTTTGTTCGTTTATTGGAAATGGTTTATTTATTGTGTCTGGAAAGAAGTTACAGTCCAGTTCAATGATTAAAATGAGATTGATATGGTATAATGTCCTGCGTTGCAATTGTAGGTTTGATGGGTTTGATTTATAATTTCGTTCCTTCAATTTATATTAACTGCTACGATGCCCCTCTTACAACCATATTTTTTAAAGGGAGGCAACTAGCAGGTTGGGAATTGTAAACGTGATCTTAAAACACCTTAGTGTGGGTTTGTCAGATATTTTTGAGCAGATGGGCCCCTGCGACATATAATGTGGTTGTTGTCTAATTCTTCGAATATATTCGTAAATGTTCGGACTATCATTCTCCTTTATTCATTTTTATTCTTGACTTAGGTCATTTTATAATATTTTTACAAAAGTAAGATATAAAAATACATCTAAAACACACAAAAACAATAAAAATATAACCTAACCTTCTCGTCATACGGGACGGTGATGTCAACTACCATGGCCCGGGCGTTGCGGTCGATCTATTACCACGATATCAGGCTTATTGGCTACAAAAGTCCTGTCCGTGATAATAGATCGATCTTAGGACTTGATCTTCGATTATAATAAAGTATATTTGTCCTTTAATTCGAGTCGTGCTGCAAATTCGCAAAAAAAAAAAATATTTCATTTAATATGAAGATAAATAAATTAGTTTTTACGCGAAAATAATAAACTGAACCATGTACTAAGCTGATCAGCGTACTTAATAAACAAATAATTCAAAGGTTTGTCCAAGTGGCGAACTTTCATTTTCTGTTCGTTGTCAGAAAGGTACTTTCGTACAATCGTACCCTCCATTATGCTTCGTTCGACTCACAATTGGCTGGTTAATATTAGTTGGCCAACGGAAAAAAATATTTTTCTCGCATCATCTAGGTTGATTTGTGTAAGATTGTCACATAATATTTCTTTATTTATCTCGTTTATCTATTTCGTATAAAGTCTGTCCGAAAAGATAAGTGTCGTGGCAGAAAAGTGAACTAACATTTTAATATTTATATGATTTTTGAGATTCGAGCGCTCGAATCTGACATTTAAAACTCTCTAAAACCATGAAATGGTAGTTTAAAAATAACAGCGGTAGGAATTCAAAATTATGATTAATTAAACTATTATTTTAATGGGAAAATAATGGCGACAAACATTTGTGTCCAATTATTTTCGAGTTTCATTTCCTTGAAGTCAGTCAGCAGTCACCTGTGAAAATTGTCAAATTTATGTAATTTGTATTTTATTGTTTATTATACACAAAAACCGCAAAGTTTATGTATAAAATAGAATAGAAAAGGACTAAAAGCATACATAGTACCAGAAGGGAAATAATATTTCAAATATTGTGGTTTTACCTACCACATATAGCGGCTGAAAGCACTGTTTTGAAGTTCCGAATAGTCACAGAACATATAGCGGCTGTGGCGGGTATTTACGTTGTATTTAATGTTATTTATTAGTCTTCATTCACAGTTTCCGACTAGTTAAAATACATTTGATAAAATACATGTGATATTGGTCGCCGCGATATAGGCATGCCTAGTGCTGGTACCAATTTTAACCAACACGAATTGTATTAGTTAATAAATATTTTTCATTTCATAAAAAAAAATACAATTACGTAAATATGTATACATTCATTATCAATATTATCTTAGAATAACTCGATACTTTGCCATTGTCTTATTTTTTATATCGCATTGGTGGCAATCAAACACTGGCTAGTGATAGAAAGCGGTAACCTTATTCTACGGACCTTTATAAAGCTTTCTTTCTCCTTCTTCTCCTGTTCCCATTATTTGGGGTCGGGTCTCCTCACTGTCCTGCGCCAAGTCCTGCGGTCTTGGGTTGTCTGTTGGGGCACCTGGGCTTTCTTGAGGCCTCTCTCTATATTTGTCCACGAGGAGTATGGCGGTCGCCCTCTTCCTCTTTTCGGCTCCGGTAGATTGAGCGCTATTTGTACCACGTGATCGTTTTCTCGTCGTTTGACATAGCCATACCAACGAAGGCGGTTTTCCGTAAGTTTGTCTGCGATTGGTGCAACTTTGAAACTGCCACGTATATATTCATTACGGATTCTGTCCAGCCGAGTTACCTAAGCATCTTCATCTCGTTGATATGTAGGTACATATCAACGAGATTTGCTCATTTATTTCTTTAGTTGTCCAGCATTCTGACCCATACAGTAGCGCAGGCGGTCTGCGGTTTTGTAAACTTTCCCTTAGTTTTTATTGGGATACTTTATAAAGCTTTCCTTATGCTTACTTTTTTGTGCGTATTTGTACCTACTCGAACCATATTTTTCAGGTGTCGGTAAAAAATAAAGAAAGAAGGTTGTTTAAATAATAGTGTGTGGTGTTGATTTAACACACGGTGCCGTATAATACGAATATCGTGACGTAAAATACTGGTATATAGGAATATTATTTTAAGATTAAAAAAATATATATATTAGGTACATAAAAAAAACTTAAATAAACTTGAAATCTAAACAAACTAAAACTAACTAACTCACAAATAATAAAAACTAAAAATTTATTTCTAAAAGCGGCACCTGTGGAATTGACAACATTTCATTTTTTTGAGTGCTACTTTTTATTGTATGGCCCGAAAGAACTCACAATTTTAAGAGACCCGTATTTTTTATTTTTGCGAAAATCCATGTTTTTAGTGAAAAATCCGTTTATATTATTACTTGGGCAGAAAGGGCGTATGTAACAGCCGTCGAAATATCGGCTAAATGACGTCACATGTTGTGTTTCATACACTGAAAAAAACGTTGAAATAGTTACATTGATTGACATTTACGTAAAAACCATAGCGTGACCATAGTGCGCTTAAACAGTTTGACATTTGAAGCACAAGATAAACGTCAAAACTTAAAATATCAAATCGCTAATTTCGAAAGATATCTTAAGGATTGTTGAAAATGCCTTGCATTTAATATTACCCAATGAAAACTTACGATAGCAACACATCTTTATAGCCCAGTTATTTACTGTTCTACCATCAGCTGAGGGAAGTACTATCTGAGACTATACAGATGGACCTGAGGACAGGTCCATCTTGTTGTTTTTCTTGCGCCGATGTGTGTCATTATGTTGGTTTGTTTATATTGTGTGAGAATGTATATCTTATATTAGGCCACATTTCCACCACAGATGTGCTAGGTATATGAAGGTATCCGCCTAATGAATAACTGAACGAAATTAAAATAATTTTATTATAATACTTATACCTTTTATTTCTCCCCTGATTAACACATGGTGAATTTTACTTCTCCAGTAGTAACATTCTAAGTACAGGAAAGATAGTTAACTTATTATTGACAAGTCATCAGAAAGTACCTAAGGACCTACTTAATTAGGATACAGGTTTAAAAATGACAAGTGTTCATACTAATAAAATAAGTAATTTATTTCCTATAAAATGTAATATTTACCACAATCCAAAACAACTTTGGCTCGTGACATTTTAATTGATATAATTTCTCAGTTTTATCTGTAAAGGGACATTTCAACTTGAAAGCCAAATCGTCACAGATTCCGTTTGGAGAAGCACAAACAGTCATCCATTTTATGATTGTTGGCTTCTTGGAGAAACTCTTGAAGATTTGGGACGTCAGCATCACTTCTATACTGTTTTCGTTTACAAATAGTAAAGGAACATGAGGCTGCACTTAATAAAGGCCTTTGCCAGTTTGTACATAAGAACTCCGCGAAGATAACGAAGCTTCGGTACCTCTTGTGCTAGGCAAATTATATTTATCCGAGCTTTGCAAAAACTCACACGCGGTAAGCTCTTGCTGTCAGCTTTGACAAATCTTTCTGAGTTTCTCGTGTCCGCTTCGTTATAGAGGTAATGGGTAATGGTCAATACCCAACCGGGTTATTTTCCGAGGATTCCCTGAATTCCATCGTCAGGTCGTCGTAGAAGAAAGCAGTCCGGGATCCGTGAAAAAGCGAAAATCGTAGTCGTCGTTGAAGAATGCAATCCGGGGCCTGTTAGAAAGCGAGTTGCTGTCGTCGTAGAAGAAAGCAGTCCAGAGTCCGTGACAAATCGCAACACTTATATAATTAAATTAATCCAAGGAAACGTAAATTACAAGCAAATATTCTAATTGAAAGAATTAACTGTCAGCTGTCCTGTCACTGTCAGTAGTGTTGTAATTGTCAAAGTTGCCAAACGGAAACCCGGAAGATAACGTTTTTTCATAGTGGTAGTATTGAATCAGCCGTGTGACGTCATTCTCCCGTTTACATATTTTGGTGATTTTTTCCAAAAATTACTGAAATAAAAATTCAAAAAAAATGGTTTTTGTGTTCTACAAGTGTATTTCTCGAAATGGTTTTCGATTTATAAAATTTGGAAATTTTGAAATATTGTCAATACTGGCGGCATTTCCTCGCTGAATTGCAATACTAATGCGTTGAACGAGGAAGCTGCCAGCTCGTTTGTCCCCTGTGACTTTAATCAGCCGTTTGGCTAGCTGTCGGTACAGCCCCTGTGCTGCTGGACCCCACGGACCGAGGGTCTCCACGCCATAAGCAACAAAATTGTAATTGGCGTCGGGACCCCTGTACTTGCGCCTCTTAAGGTGCCTTGTACGGTCACGTCTGAAAATATGGATACATTTAATGTGACAAAACATGTATCCAAGACCTTACGCCTTGGTAATAGAGTCGTGGCTACATATTTTTGTCACATTAAATGTATCCATATTTTCAGACGTGACTGTACGCAAACACGTAAAATAGGCATGATAACACATGTTGAATTTTGTAATGAAATTAAGTTAAATGGATGCAAAATGATAAATATATCCTAATAAAGTGAAATTTAAAAAAAGTATATTGAAACGGTTCAAAGATAGACTTCAAAATTTCAAAATTTTACGATTTTTTAAAGTACAATATTTAAAAGACCATTTGATTTTTAACAGTTTACTGTAAAATAAATTGTATAGCAACCATACCTAGTCGGTTACTAAGTTTTGTTACTAGAGTTTTCACTAAATAAATAGGAATAGGTAGCAACATTTTAATTGTTCATGTATATAATTTAAAAGCTTATTTAATAGTCAATAGATTACAATATATTGCCTAGTCGGTTACTAAGTTCTGTTACTAGAGTTTTCACTAAATAAATAGGAATAGGTAGCAACATTTTAATTGTTCATGTATATAATTTAAAAGCTTATTTAATAGTCAATAGATTACAATATATTGAAATGAAAATGATTGTCGCAGTTTTTCAGAATTCTTTATAACACTCGGAAAAAGGCGTAAAAAATGTACGTCAAAATTACACTCCTTGTTCATGTTGATTTTAAATCCTATTTATTTTTAGTCATGTTTAAGACGCATCAGTCTTGCACAGTTCGGTAGATATATTATTTAGCTTGAATTTGATATATGTATTGTTCACGTGGGTCTGCTCGATAAAATACTAGACTACACGTTGCAAGCCTGCTTGTTCCATAGCAGTCGAAATCTATGTTTTTTGTGCAAAACTTAAAAATAGGCAATGTTTCAAATGGTAATATCTGTACGATAACATCGCAATAAAACTAAATGGTGGTCACGAAATTACCTATAATAAACAGGTTTCTTACAAACAAGCAATGGAACCTCCTAAACAAAGGTGCAATATTTATTTGATTCACTTTTGTAAAGTACAATTTTTATAAATTTACCGCGTGTTTGCGTCTTCAGGCTATCTTGAGCTTTACAAGGATTTCCAATAAATTTCCCATCTGATTTGTATATTATTATACCATATTATGTTCATTAGAAATTAAGCTATTAAATCATTGCTTAAATTTTTTATTTCAATTTTTATTTTATATTGTATCAGTCAGAAACCTGGCGACAGAACTTAGTAACCGACTATGTATAAATACATACTTAAACGCAATATTTCATTGTCAAAATAACAATTTAATAATTTTTCCATACTTTAAACCGGGCGACTGTGACGTCACTGTTGCATATCATTTTGTTAGGAGCGTTTTGAGAAATGGAAGCGAGTACCAGATTTTGAATCTCTTTCTGATTTTGGTGTTGCTTTAACACAATTGGCCCTATACAGAGATTTTATCCTCACAACAAAACGAATCGATTGATACCATACATGAAAAAAATTCATCATGCCTATTGGGGTGTTTTTGTGCACGTTTTGTGATGAAAAAGACGATCGGCACAATTTGGGAAATTTTGAAATGGTTCTATCTATTTAGGTATGTAGGAAAGAAATTGTCAAATATAGGAGTCACCAGGAGGCTAAGCGTGTCGTTGATAATTTTAATATTGGGAGCCAAAGCGTTAAATTGGTCAGTAATGTTAGAATCATTTAAAGAGATATCGTGGACATACAGTTCACATTTTTTATAATTCAGAATATTTAGATCTAGGCCAATGGCTTCAAATTTCGTTTTCAGAATAGAAAGATCCAAAACCACAGTGGCCACGTTACCGCCTAGAGTGCCGTCGTCGTCGTCGTCGCGTTTGGTATTTACCAAACGTTGGATTTTGATGTTAAATTTTGAATTATTGGATTTATGGCTATACTAAAAATTGCCGGGCCGAGGAGGTACCCTGCTGGCATCAAACTTCAGATGAGAGTACGTGGTTTCTATACATCTATTTGGAGAGGTCAGCATAACAATGAAGAAGGTAGTTATATAATTTCTGGAATATTAGATCTGATTTCAGCCAGCAGGGTGACACTATTCACTGAATAAAATGCATTTTTAACATCAATTTTGACTAGTACTTGGCATTTGGCGTTGCAGAGGTAGGTGCGAAGAGCATGAACGCCAGCTTCCCACCCACTTCTTGTGCCGAACCAAAGTTGAATTCTGCCGTCCTAGTGTAAAAAGCGACTTTTTGACAAAAGGTAGTTTGGAGATAATCGCAAAAAACGTTCTTTTTGGAATTGCTACAAAACTCAATAACTCTTTCTATTTTTTCTTTTTGAATATTGTAGACACATGTTTCTACTTATGTTATATAATAATTACATATTTTTAATCACGTTAGTTTATTTTTTACTTACAAAAAACACTTTTAGTCTAGTATTTTGCCCTAAAATTATACACTGTACTGGTCTAAAAGGCGGTAAAAACACATTATACGGTCTTTTAACTTAAGATTCCCTCGATACGGTATAGGCCTAGGCTACGCCGCTGACGTATGGAGAAGATACAAATCAAAAACGCCGTATATGTCACATACTGCCTTTTAACTTAGCAACAATGTGCAATTCGCTTTGAGATCCTTAGTGAGAATACCGGATGGCAGTTATTCGACCTTTTTGGTTAGTATCATAGTAAAAATAACTAAGAATTAGTGTTTTGATCAAATTTTCATCTCGCATACTAGCATATAAGTACGTATAAATTACATAGGCACATATCATACGGCTTTGTAGATTAGTTATTTATGGAATATATGAACTTAATTGACAGTTACGTAGCTTGATTTTTTTATTTAAAACCAGCAAAAAACATTATTTTGATGGGAATTGAACCAAAACGAGATCCATCATTTTAGTAACTGAATATATATTTATATAAAACATAATCATAAGTTAAATATAACTTTCTTGATACCGAACAACCATCTTAATGAATGTTTTTTTTTCTGATATGTTTAGCACGTTTAAATACAATAAAAAAAAACTTAAGTATGAAAAATT
The DNA here is from genome assembly GCA_947086415.1 of Pammene aurita. Lineage (NCBI taxonomy): Eukaryota > Metazoa > Arthropoda > Insecta > Lepidoptera > Tortricidae > Pammene > Pammene aurita. Next base: position 38,561,722 of record OX352295.1, on the reverse strand, counting down.
ACTTGAATTAATAAATTTGTATTTAGTCTCTCCTTCCTCAAAAACTTAATTACCAAAAGTTATTGTTTGTTTTCGCTCTCATTAATGTTTTTATACGTAGTGGCTTCCATTCAGGTTTTACTATAAATAATTATTACATTGTAAGTTTTTCCTTCCCTTACTTTTAAATTTCTAAAATTTCCTTCGCTTACGTACTGTGCGCTTTTTCGTGAAATCAGAACTACCTATTCTGCCGTGATAACCTTTAACCACAGTAACTCCCAATTTGCGGATTTTTGGATTTTTCGTGATCTATAATAAGGACATTCAGACACACCACACATGTACGTTTTTTGGTTTTCAATTTAGACAACGGGAGCATGAAAACTCAAATCCGTAAAGTATAGTAAGTACCTGATTTTTCCTACATAATATCGAAGTTTACTACTTAAAGGTCAGTACGATGGTCTACGGCCATGGAGTTTTGGCGGAATGCAGACTAAATCGCAGTAATAATATCATTTTACGTGATATTTAACCTGCATAATGCTCTACTTAAAATACTAACAATACGAGCTAAAGCACAGTAGCAGCTAAGAGTAGATTATGCTCCCGGTACTCTTTTTCTATAGGAAACCAGTACCGCCACCGGGAATCCCTGGTTTTTGCCATAAAAAACCAGAACCGAGAATATTCCCTAGGTAAGAGGTACTGTAATTTAGGTAACATAATTATCTCTTTCTTTAGTATTTTTGTTGTATGTGGGTTGCAACCAGAACGTCAATTTAAATTTCATTCGATCGTTATTTAGGTTTCCGCGAGGCGTTTGTTGACGACAAGTATGTAAACCAGGACTAATCAAATGTTGTATTTGTGTGTTATTCATGACATGATAACACCAACATACAGCTTATTTTGTTGTTTGAGATTGTTATTCGGTATGACATACTCGGTTTTGTTCCATTCTATTACAAATTTTCAATTTTTAAGAACAAACGCTGAACTTACTTCCTTGTATCTCAAATCAAATTATTTTGTTCAATATTTTTTTGATTTGCAATTTTTAAGTAGTTACACTACTATATATAAACTGAAAATAGATGTCATATACTTCAGAAAAAGTACCCCCCCCCACCGACACACCGGACACCGGAGGGTTTGATCACTTTTTCTGAAGTATATGACATCTATTTTCAGTTTACTTCCTTGTATTAAAATAATCAAAATAATTAGTAAAACTCATGTAAGTTTAAATCAGTACAAAATCTTTGAGTCATACATATTAAGCACCTACTTTTACTGCTTGTATTAGCTTGAAATTAAATAAGCATATTTGAATCTGCTGTCAAAGTAAAAACAAAAATTAACTTTTTTGGTATACAAATACAATAAGTTTATTAATAAGAACTTACTTTTTAAACAGTAACTAGAGTTCGTAGTACGAGAATAGACGAAGAATACTAGAGAAATTACAGTAACATGATGGTCCCTCTTAATGCATGCAGTGTGCTCTGTGAATTGTCTGTAATTTCTCATAAGTGCCTATGCAAAACGTCTGCAAAAATCGGCATTATTATTTTTGTCTAAGAGAAAATTTTGAAAAAGCTTCATATTTCATTTCACAAAAGACTCAAGTAAGTCAAATTTAGGACTGACAACATAATGTGATTTTTCTGTCCTCATGCCTATACTTACAGTCGTCATATCAAACCAAATAATCGTAGACGCGTAACGTTCATATCACTTAATCGCCCGTTGTGGAAACTCAGCCTCTATTTAGATACATACATTTCATTAAAAATAAACATAATAACTAAAATAAGGTTGGTATACAAAATACCTATGAATACTTATGCTGTCACAAACTAAGCAAAAAGGACGTTTTTGCATCTGAGTACTCGCGGAGAATGTTTAAACTTTCAAGTACCTATATAGTTTAAAATAATAATGATAGGACAGCAAAAAATAAAACACTACTCATTGATAACTCATCGTGGCAACCTAATAGCAAAATAGGCATTAATTCTGTCGATATTTTTCGCGCGAATAGCCGCCACCACTCCCGTACCGGCCGCCACAAGCAGCGCACGCGCTGTGTTCGCTTTTGGCGGTTGCGTAAGGCGGTTGTCACACTGCCGCCGCGTCTCGTTGCGAGATGCGGAGCAACGGACTCGCATGCGGAGACAACGCACCAACGTCCGAGTTTTCTCCGCATCTCCGTCCGGAGCTGCGATGCGCGACGTCCCGCGTTACTTCCGTCTCGCGTTCATTTCACATTCGAACGTTAAGGTGAAAATAGTTCCTATTTGTCGATAAAATGGACACGCAACTTATTCAGAACGCTGCGGTGATACTTTCAGTTTGGTTTTTGTATAATCGAGTCATAAAACGCAGAAGACACTGGGTCTTTTGCTAGAGATTACCAAGATTTAAGGCAACACGAAGATTTTTTTTTTAATTGTACCCGTATGTCAACCGGGTCATTTGATTATTTGCTAAGCAAAATTGGAGTGATTATTACTGGCGCGGACACAAATATTCGACGTTCAATTACAGCAGAATAAAAGCCTTGGCTTACATTCAAGTAAGTAATAATCTACTACTTCAATCTTCAATTATACTTTTATAAGAATTCCTAGATTATGATTAAACGAACGACTTTCAATTTCAAGAATAAACTTATAGACGTCGATATCCATTGCGCCTACGTCCTTTCTTGCACTAGATCCGTACGGCACTGCGGAGCTCGGTGTGACATACCCTGCGGCACGCACCGCGTCTCCGTCCGAGCGCGCGAGTCGTCGTGCGTCTCGCTCCTCCGCGCGTCGAGGCGGAGCCAGTGTGTCGTACCATGCGATTTTTCTATACAAAATCAAGATTCTACATACAAAATTAAAAAACGCATCAACGGACGTCGCTGCGAGATGCGGAGCAGTGTGACGACCGCCTAACCCAGTCGCCTCGCGGCGCGCGGGGGTGATGGCAGTGGCTAGACTATATACGTCTTTGTTAACTAGTTCACAGCACTTACGATCTTCTAACAAGTTTGCTTCGATACAATACGATTACTATACAAAATAAGAAGCACGTATAATAATGTTACGTACTTAAACAATCGTAACATGTCGTAAAATAATGAAGACATACTAGGCATAAAAAACGTATAAGACATTTTATCAAAAATACTTTCTATACGGTGTTTTACCTAAGGATGAGGTCAAATATTTTGGTAAAGATATTAATTGACCTTAAAGAACGTACGGACCGTTTTAAGTCTTTTTAGGTTTGTTTTTGTAATATAAGTAGTTCTAGGCTAAACACGGTGCACAATATTTTTACGCAAACCAGAACATAAAATACGCATTGTTGCATATACGTCTTTTTTGCTTGGTTTTATTAAATAGTCGCCTTTTATGTTAGGAACGGTTGTAAAAATGGTGTCTTTACAACTTTTTAACTGATTGTATCTCGACAACTAAGCCACCTATAGGAAAATGGACCAGATAGGTCGATTCACCTCAATCCCTACATTACGAATATCATATTTCGAGAAAATGTCAAATAGTCGCTTTTTACACTAGGACGGCAGAATTGGTTCAAACTTACGCTATTTGGAAATAATTTGCTGAACTGCGGTTTTAAATATTAAGCGTCTTAATATCGATCCAATCGCGATTGCGGTCTCATTCAATCAACATTCATTCCACTATACAGTTTTAATTATTTCCAGGATCTACTTACCTCTTTAAAATATCCAATTGACAATATTTAAAAATTTAAAAATTTTATAAATCGTAAACCATTTCGAGAAATACACTTGTAGAACACAAAAACCATTTTTTTATATTTTTTATTTCAGTATTTTTTGGAAAAATCACCAAAATATGTAAACCGGAAAATGACGTCACACGGCTGATTCAATACTACCATTATGAAAAAAAGTTATCTTCCGGGTTTCCATTTGACAACTGTCAGTAGCGTGGTAATTGTCAACAATTACCACGCTACTGACAGTGACAGGACAGCTGACAGTTAATTCATTCGATTGGAATATTTATTTGTAATTTAGGTTTCCTTGGATTATTTTAATTATCTACGCGTTACGATTTGTCACGGACCCTGGACTGCTTTCTTCTACGACGACACACAACTCTCTTTCTAACAGACCCCGGATTGCATTCTTCAACGACGACCTGACGATGGAATTCAGGGAATTCCCTACAACGAAGCGGACACGAAAAACTCAGAAAGATTTGTCAAAAAGCTGACAGCAGGAGTATCGCGTGTGAGTTTTTGCAAAGCTCGGATAAATATAATTTGCTTGGCACACGAGGTACTAAAGCTTCGTTATCTTCGCGGAGTTCTTATGTCCAAACTGGCAGAGGCCTTTATCAAGTGCAGCCTTATGTTCCCTTACTATTTGTAAACGAAAATAGTATAGGTGTGATGCTGACGTCTCAAATCTTCAAGAGTTTCTCCAAGAAGACAACAATCATAAAATGGATGACTGTTTAGTTATATAATATTCATGAACCAACTGAGCACGACTTGCATTTTTGACATTATGTTGAGCTTTATGTCAGAATCAGATTCACTTTACTTTCAAGAGTTCAAAATATATGCGAATATAAAGATAACAGCTGACGTTATAACACTTATTGAAAACAGCACCAAAGATCAAGTCAACACCAAGGTGTGGCACTAATTGAGCCAGTCAAGAGTCACCGCCTCGAAGCTTTATGAGGCAACAAAATGCAAGACAGATGGAGCTCTAGTTCAAACAATAATGGGGGATATAAAGTTCCCAAAACAACCGCCATCAAGAGAGGTAAAAGGCTTGAAGGTGTGGTTATTAAAGTAATTGAACATGATTTGGGTGTGACAGTAGAAAAAAAGGTTTTGTGCTAGTGAGACCTTTGATAGGTGCTTCTCCAAACGGAATCTGTGATGATTTGGTTGTCAAGTTGAAATGTCCCTTTACAGATAAAACTGAGAAATTATATCAATTAAAATGTCTAAACTCAGTTTCGAAGCCGGAAACAGGTGCGTGGTGGCACGCCCTACCCTTCCCGAACTTGGGGACCCTGCTCGACAACGACAACTCGTTGCGGGTGGCCGTTACTCTTCGTCTCGGCTGCGATGTTTGCCAAGCCCATCAATGCATCTGCGGTTCTATGGTGGAGAGCAACGGTCACCACGCCTTGAGCTGCAGTCGGTGCGCGGGGAGGTTCCTGCGGCACCACGCCCTGAATGACATCATTCGGAGGGCATTGGTGTCTGCCAATATCCCCTGTGCCGTGGGAGAGGGGAAAATGTCTTCTGTGGGACGCCACTTGCGTGAGTACGTTTGCTCCCACGCACCTTAGCCGAACTGTACGTTCGGCCGGAGCCGCCGCTGAGCAGGCGGCATCGCTTAAGCGGAGTAAGTACTCGGGGCTCTCCAATTATTTATTCGTCCCCCTTGCCGTTGAGACTTCGGGGTGCTGGTGCGCGGAAGCGAAGGTCTTTCTTGGGGAATTGGGGCGCCGCCTGCAGGAGAGAGGCCTCGATCCCCGCTCCGGATCGTTCCTGGCGCAGAGGCTGTCCATCGCGATTTAACGCGGAAATGCGGCAAGCGTGATGGGCACCTTTGCGCCGGGAATGATGCGGGGTGGTTTATTGGATTAATTGTATGAATATTTTTAATTTAGCTTAGGTTTTTGTTATTGGTTTTTGTGGTTTTTGTTCCTTGTTATGCGGTAGTTCGTAAGTGTATGTTTGTGTAAGGTAGTTTTAAGTTGACATTTTGTTTTTTTTCGTAAAATGGTAAAAAATAAAATTTTCCCGATTTTGCGACAATGTTATTTAAATTGTCATGAGCAAAAGATGTTTCGGATTGTGGTAAATAAATTACATTTTATAGGAAATAAAGTACTTATATTAGTATGGACATTTGTCATTTTTAAACCTTTATCCTAAGTAGGTCCTTAAGTACTTTCTGATACCTGTCAATAATAAGTTAACTATCTGTCCTGTACTTAGAATGTTACTGCTGGAGTAGTAAAATTCACCAAGTCTTAATCAGGGGAGAAAAAAAAAGGTATATTATGATAAAATTATTTTAATTTCGTTCAATTATTCATTAGGCGGATACCTTCATATATCTAATATAAAATATACATTCCCACACAATATACACAGTCACACTAGATTAAGCAAACTCTAAGTATGCCAAAAATAGTCAAAATTGTTTAAAAAGCAATCCCATACATTATGTATCAAAAGATGCCAACCCAGCAAAAGTCTCTAAAGCTCGACCAATCGAAGCTTCATGGGATATTTGTAGTAGGTTAGTATAAGGTTACGGGCAGGATGCCAGTTCTCCGAAACCATTAGAATTAAGGATAATATGGACAATTAAGAAATGTTGTCCAAGGTATGATGCGTATGGTCAGAAGCACGTTACAAAAGATCGAAGCTGGAGGGCCTTTTTCTATAAAGTAGTGATTGTTTGTAATGTCTAATATGTTCTTCGGTCGGGAAAATAACCACCTGGTGGTAATATGGCCTAAGGGTTGCTACTTATATATCCGGAAACAAAAAAACAAACAAACGTACACGGCTGAAAATGGTTTTATTGTTTTTCAAAGTATTCCCCTTGATGATCTATGCACTTTTGCATTCGCGTGAACCAATTTTTAAAGCACTTCTGCCACTCCGCCTGAGGTACCTCCATAACGTGTTGTTTGAATGCGTCGACAGCATCTTCAGCGGTCGAAAATCGTTGACCGCGTAATTTATTCTTTATATTTGGAAATAAATAAAAATCGTTGGGTACCAAGTCAGGGCTGTACGGCGGATGACCCGTTAATTCCACATTTTGACCCTCCAAAAATAGAGTTGTTTCGCGTGACGTATGACAGCTGGCATTGTCATGATGAAGAATGATTCTTCGTCGCTGGTTAGTTTTACGAATTTGTTCAAATACTTCCGGTAAGCAAATGGTCGTGTACCACTCTGAATTAACCGTTCTACGGTTTTCTAGTGGCACTGTAGCTACATGGCCATTAATACCGAAGAAGCAGGCCACCATTTGTTTCAATGTACTTTTTGCACGAGTAACTTTCGTAGGGTTCGGCTCATTTTGAAACACCCATACCGTTGATTGTTGCTTCGTTTCGGGATCGTATGCATAGATCCAGGATTCGTCACCTGTATAGATGTTATAAACGGCTTTTGAGTCACCACGGTTATATTTTTTTAACATTTTATTGCACCATTCGACGCGAGCATCTTTTTGCTCTTTTGTTAAGTTGTGGGGTATCCAACGCGAACAAATTTTTTTTACAGCCAAATAATTATGTAATATGCTATTAATGCTGGTCATAGAAATACCCAGAGTCGCCTCTATCTCGCAGTACGTAACATGTCGGTCGTCCATTATAAGTTTTCGAACAGCCTCGATATTTTGTTGTACAACGACCGATTTCGGGCGACCTGCCTTAACTTCATCCGTAAGCATACTACGTCCACGATTGAACTCACTAAACCAGTGATACACAGTAGTTTTAGATGGGGCTTCATCACCAAAAGTTGAAGTTAGTTGATCTAAACGTTTTTTTTTCTATGCACTGTTGTTGCGTTAAACCACGCCGAAAATCATAATAAATCATAGCACGAATATTTTCACGAGTGAGTTCCATTCTTGCTGCGAGATGACATTTAAAACCCGTCAAAAACAAAACACGAGCATTAATAAGAAAGAAAAAATATACCGGCCAGTACTTAAAAAAGTTCAAATTTTACCATGGAGGTCAAATATGCTATTTAAGAAGATTGTAATCCCGGTTTCCGGATATATAAATAGCAGCCTATGTAGTTCCTCGTAAAAAAATCCATTAACCTGTAGCTATTGACCTTATTTTTAAATTTTTCAATGTGAAATTTCTAATTACTTTAAGCCAACCCGTTATATAACACTTATAACGGCCACGCAGAACTTGTCATCCGTGACTCCGACATGAGGTTATGCAGCAAAGAAGGTGTTACTCAGGGAGACCCGCTAGCAATGCCACTCTATGCCCTTGCAACTATACCAATAATAAACAAAATGAAAGAAGAAAAGAACACAATACAATCCTGGTATGCAGATGATTCCTCAGCCCAAGGCGATTTGAAAAGTATCCGTAATTGGTGGGACAAAATCAACTTAATAGGTCCGTCCTTTGGATACTACCCACAAGCCAAAAAAACTTTGCTCATAGTATCAGAGGATGACAAAAATATTGCTGACCGGATCTTCAAGGACACCAACGTAACCATTGTAACTGGTTCTCGTTATCTAGGAAGCTACATGGTTGAAGGAAAAGAAGACTTCATTAGAAATAAAATAACCAAATTTATTTCCACTATTTAAAAAATATCGCAAATCTGCAAAGACTCACCCTAAGCTGCCTATACCACCCTCACCAAAGCTGTACAATTTCAATGGGCCTTTCTTCTACGTGTGCTAAAAAATTCAAATGAATACTTTGAACCACTAACACAAGCAATACGCACGATCTTCTTACCAACACTGTTCGGTGGTGACGTATCTTCAATAGAAGCCGACCTTTTTTCTTTACCCGTGAATAAAGGTGGCCTTGCAATCTCTAACCCTTTCAATTCTACCAACTTAAACTACGACATCTCTAGGAAAGGTTGTACTGCATTGACTATCGCTTTAACAGAGAAAAAAGACATCGACTTATCTCAACACACTACATACTTAAAAGATGCACGGAAAGAAGGTCGCAAAGAAAAAGAAGTCCTTGATGACAATTTTTTGGAATCAACCCTGGCAAAATTTACTCCCAACAAGAGAAGGGCAATTGAAAGATCCATCGCAGCGAAAATGAAAACAAAGTCATCTAACTGGCTGTCCGTGATTCCTACAAGAAAAGATCACTTTGACCTATCCCCTTTAGAGTTCAGAGATGCGCTAGCAATACGCTACCACCGCATACCGATCTCCATGCCACAATCTTGCGACGGCTGTGGAAATGACAACTTCGACATTGATCACGCACTCTGTTGTAAAACAGGTGGCCTAATAACGAGACGCCACAACGAAATCAGAGACCTTTTCTGCGAACTTTGTCAACAGCCGTGGGGCAATGTAACAAAAGAACCACTAATTTCTGAAACCGAAGGCGGACTGTGAGCAGACTTATCCTGCCGCGGCGTGTGGGACGCTCAGAGGAAGGCGTTGTTTGATATCCGTGTCGTTGACACCGACGCTCCTTCTTACGTCTCGCGACCCGTAGCATCTGTTTTAAAGTCAGCCGAAGATGAAAAGAAGAGAAAATACGCAATAGCCTGTGAAATACAACACGCTACCTTCACACCAATAGTAACCTCAGTAGATGGCGTCTTCGCTCCCCAAATGTCATCCTTCATAAAACACATGGGAGAAGCCATTGCCGACCGTTGGAACAGATCCCTGAGTACTGTCCTAGGATGGCTTAGAGCCCGAATAAGCGTCGCCATTATACGCGCCACAAGGATGTGTATTCGTGGCACACGCCACAAATTTAAACCAAGATGGCTCGGTTTTGACGACGGTGCCGCCCTGCCCCACATAGACTGATATTTCTTATGTGTATTTATGTCTTTATTTGTACTCGGTTTTATATTTATTTGTTTGTTCGTTTGTTTGTCTGGTAAATAAATATGAGAGAGTGCTCTATGGTATGGTGACATCTTGATTTGTTTACCTGTCAGCTCTGATGTTAATTTGAAAATGTTTCACAGCGCAATAGTTTCACTTCCCGAGCGTATTATTTACAGCAGTTTTATATACACTATCTACAATGTTTCGCTCTTGACTATGGTCAATTTTGGGATTTTTTGTCGTTTATTATTTAATTTTCAACAATTTATTGTTATTCAAGTAAACTGCCACAATGACAGTGACAGCCTGTCATGCACTCACACATGCATAATCATCCTGTCATTAAAATTATTGCCAGTGTAAGAAATTAGTTCCAATGAAATTCCGCAACATGGCGCATGATCATGTTTCTGGTCAGGCTTTAAATAAATTTTTAAATAAGTGAGTAAAGTAAACTTGTAGTTTTTTATTCTAAAAATATTTATTTCAAGATTTTATTTAAAATTCACGTAGGTACATGATATAAAATGTATGGTATTATCGAATGATTTAATACTAATTTAAAAAAAAAATTACGCTTTCAAATGTAGCTCGGGTGCATATTTGAAAATGCATGTAGTTATTTCGTTTCCAATCTCACAGGGCGTCGATTCCTTGTGGTTTACCTGTAATTATGTATTTTTCTAATTAGGTCCGATAACTATAGAGTTATAGACAGGATGTAAAAAAATACTGGTGATCCGTTTAAGGGAATAATATACCCTCCATACAAAACCATTTTTATTTTGCGTAAAAAAAAAATTTTACCCATGCCGGTAAAAAAATAACGCGTTTTTAACAAAATATCTGTTATTTGTATCACACCAAATTCAGACGAAAAACACTCAATGTCAAACATTTTTTTTACAAAATTAAATGGCTTTATACCTACAGTTTATAACAAAGCGTTTTAATTTAAATCCAATATGAGAAATAACGGCTACCAAAAATATTATAAAATGTAAAAGTTACCAAACAAACTTTACTAAGTGTAAATATTTTTATATCTTTATTTTTTTTGGGATTAACAACTGATATATTGTTTTATTCCAGACAAGTGTTTAAATAATGTCGAAATTCTGCTTAGAAGCAAAAATTGAGCTGTAAACACAAAATTTATCAGATTTAAAAGAAATAATGAGAGTGCCTAAATACTTATGAGCGGTAGTGTAGGTATGTGTGTATTTTTTAAAGAAACCACACTAATATAAAATGTCAAGACCCTTTTTCTCAGGAACGCGTGAAGGTATCAAGCTGAAATTTATATCAAATACTCAGGTCTGCTGTCCCTTCGAGCTGTGAAAAAAATGAAACATCTAGGCCAATGCAATCAAAAGATTTTTGATTGCATTGCGTTTATGCCGCAAATTTTCGCAAATTTTCCAAACTCGCAAGGGAATGAAAACCTACAGGATACTTCCCGTGAACTCAGAATCTTGAAATTTGGTACGAAGCAACGTCTTATAGCACAGATACAGGAAAAATTGCTAAAAGCATACATTTTTACTCACATCATATAATAAAAATATTTTTAATAATTTTAAAGTTCCTACCCCTATATACCGACAGGTTTGTACAGAACCCTCGGTGCGCGAGTCCAACTCGCACTTGGCCGGTTTTGTTGATTTATTGTTTGCCGTGTAAATATCGAATCTGTATTTTTCTTTACTTGTTGATTTATTGTTTGCCGTGTAAATATCGCTGTACTTAAAAAGTAAAAGGCTAAATCCCCAGACAGTTCTTTATTACCTCTTTATCGCAGTTTTCGGAGACCGATTTCATGCGTTCCAACTTCTTTTTGTTTCGGAAGACGAGGGGAGTTACTGCGGCCATAAAGCCAGCTTTGGAGTACTTGTTGTTCTTCACCACTCCAACCTGACATGAGAAACAATACACTCTGTCCAATAAGTTCGAATACACATATTTTTGCGTTGACCCTGAAGGCATACAGGCTGCAGGCCATCCATTTATTATATTAATCTAAAGAATAAGTTAACTTGAACATAATGTAATAGTAAAAAACGCCAAGGACTTGAAATTTGTCTTCACTCTTCAATGAAGTACTTTCGATTAAAAATTTAGTACAAAATTTCGTAATGGCGACTGCAAAGGTGTTTTTTCAAGGCGGTAAAACTTTTTGGAATCAAACGCAATCTCGTTTACACAACAATGAGAAGGTCTTAAAATAGCTCCTCTTTAGAAGACAGGAAAAAATCTGGAGAGCTACGCAGCTAGAACCATTAAAATACTAAATATCGTGAGAGTGCGAGTTTAGAGGACAAAAGCAGCTTTATCCAAAAATCAACTGCCGATCTGAAAATTTTGAGGAGATCCTTACGTGGTATTTTGGAGGTGGATCCTGGATATCATAGCTACAATAAACGTGAAGTTCATCGTTTTTCCGTAGCAATCGAGAAAATTAGAGTACATAATCCAACTCAATACATTCCTGGCACGCAGGAAGGAGTTGATTTTCTGACGAGAAACTCATTGAATTAAAATAGCCTTACAATGCTCAAAACGGTCGTTTGTGAGCAGCAAGTATAAAAAACAGCCTAAACCATGAGGTTAATGTTCCCAGACTCCAGAGGGAACTATTGGTGGTAGTGTGGGGTTCAGTTAAATATGTGGGGCCAAATTTCGTTATATTTACCGATAAAGTCGCACATTGATAATGAAAATTATAAATCAAGAGATTTTCGTCGAAAAACGCTCCTGAAAATTTGAAAACTGTGTTTAGGAATAAAAATTAAATTATTTTCTCACAAAATTGTGCTCAAAACAGTCCAAACGTTGTTCAAGCTTTGAGAAAAGCTAATTTCGATGATTATATTGCCGAAAGTAAACGGCCACTCCATTCTCCAGATATGCGTTTATTACATTGATTTGGTATGTCTTTACATGCCTTGTGGGCACTTGTAGGTCACATTATTTAAAAATAGCAAATATGGACAGTGAAAAAAAAGATATCGAGCATATTTGGGACGAAATAACCTTGAAAGCGGTGCGTGCCGCGTGAGATTGAGTTGAAAAATGTAGTCAGCTAGTAAAATAGGTAAGAGGTGGAGTTAGTCCAAAATATTTGCAGCATATTTTGTATATTAGTATAGCTTTAATAAAATACAGATTTCACTACAATAACTATTCGTACAAAAAAGTTATAAGACCTCCAAAGTGTATTCGAACTTTTTGGACACGGCGTATATTAGGAAATGGTCAGAAGAAACCATTGAGTAACAGGAGATGACATCCCGAAGATTTTTTTGTCCCAAAAGTTGTAGTGAAAATCACTACAAGTCTATACTACTCTTTGATTCAGTCATAGCTGTCAACCGCCAAACATGGCGCACAAAATTTGCTCTAGATATCACATCTAGTAGAATACATAATAAATCAATGGAAGAAAATCCAACATTTTACAACCGGCTTCGAAAAGTTTTTGAACTTTTAGATACATTTTCATGTATGTATTCAAAAAATATATGTTTTCCGGCCTTATTACATGCCAAAAAAAAATTACAGTGGCATTGAGTGTCATAACAACAGTACAAACATTTTTATTGGGTAAATAAATACATTGAAATATTTTTTTTAAATAAATTGCTGCTGCAATATATCAGTGGTATAGTTACTATAGTACATTAAAGAACTATTTAATGGTCCCCAGTCAGCAGAAACGAATTATATATACCTAATGGTGTTATTGAAATAATAAATTTTCTTTGTTGTTATGAAATTGTTGGTCGTAAGCGCGGTCCAAAATGAATCATTTATTAATTGAAAATCGTTGTCCACGAACTAACTGAATTAAGTTTTGTTTCATTAATTGCTCATGTACGAGACTGAAAGAGAACAGCGATCATACTTATTTATCGTGTACGATCAGAGTACAAAATCTTACAAATAAAATATAAAGGAACATAATAACATAATATATAAAGGAGAAGAGATAAGGATTTTATACCTATTTGTAATGCTGTTATTTTTATTTCATGAAAGAGTACATAAGTGTTTTTAATATTTTTAGTATCTACCGTTTCTCGCGGTAGACGGGTCTTTTATGGAAGATACTCCAGATCTGCCCCAGTCGCGCTAAATTTAGTCATTCAAGACCGGTCTGTGTTCGGTCAGGGTCAGTCGGTGTTCTGACCAGTGTCTTGTGGACCACCATTGTGTTTTACATTTTCTAGTCTTTCTGAGTGTCCTACATTTTCCAAAATACACTTGATAGCTAGAGAGCTAGCCACGTCATATAATGAGAGCGACGAAACTCCTCTCGTTAGTTTGCTATACTATGCTTATTTCTAGATCCGAACATCTGGCAGCTATAAAGTGGTGGAGATCAAAGAATGCAAATAACTTGAAAATAACTAATCCTATAGTTCTGGTTTTAATGCGGCATTATGAGAAATTATATAAATAATTATGTAATATCATTGCCAAAACTTTCTGATGGGGGAAAGTAGTCTATAACGACGTATAACGTAATTCATAGTTTATCGCCTACTGTTTCTGTTTCCGAAATAATACGCAATGTTTTATGTTCTAATGTTAAAATATAGGCCCTGTCCTTTATATCTGAGACAACTTCGGCAGTTTTTACCTATTTTGGTATTACTATTTTCCAATTCAAAAAATTTGCTAGTCTGTTACTCGGACCTCCACCCATTAAAAGCTGCCAGATGCCCGGATCTAGTAATAAGGATAGTATAGCAATCGAACCAGACGGGTTTTGTTGCTCTCATAATTGTGTCATATCTGACGTGGCCAGCTCTTAGTCCATGAGGATGCAAGCAGTATCTTCGGCTAGGGCAAGTCTTTTCGAAGATAATCCAGGTCTGCTTCCGTCGCCCTGACCTTAGTCATGTACGACCGAAGTGTGCTGACCAGGGTCTTGTATACCACCGTTTTGCTTTGTCTTTACCAAACTTCCTAAGTGTCTTACCTTTTCCAACAAGCACATGAGGATGCAAGCAGCCTTTTCAGGGTAGGGCGGGTCTTTCCGAAGATACTCCAGGTCTGCCTCAGTCGCGCTGACTTTAGTCATGCAACCCCGGGCTGTGCTGATAAGGGTTTTGCGGACCACCGTTGTGAATGGGTTTTCTGTTAAAAACAAAATGTGTTCATTGCTGTTTTTAGGGTTCCGTACCTCGAAAGGAAAAAACGGAACCCTTATAGGATCACTTTGTTGTCCGTCCGTCTGTCAAGACCCTTTTTCATCATCCCAAACTGGTGTTCTCTCAAATTATTGTTAGAAAAAACGTTATACTCGTATAGTTAAAATGCATATAGTCCTTTAGTGACACGGTAAAAAGCTATTTGAAAATCACAATAAAAAAATTAAAAAGTTTTCTTTTATACACAATCGTGTTTAATTTTTAATGTTTTCGCCACCTGTAGCATAATGGGATCCCCACAGGTGTGACATGGCCGTAGCCCTTTAAAGGAAAGAATCACGTTTATAAATGATGTCCGTGATTGCACAAGTTTGAATTCCAAACAATGCTCTCTCGTTGGTTGTTTATCGACTAGAGTTGGTTTTATTAGGGACAAACTTTGATATAAATTAATTGTTAAATTTATTTAAATTAACAAAAATAATAATGTAAATTAATGAAGGTAGCTTTACACAAACTACCTAGGATCAATTAGCCATTAACATAAACAGATTAGCTCAGGCTTGCTAAAAAATTACGATAATACCAACGACGTTCAAAATATTTAACCAAAACACATTATTAACAAACCTCTCTCCTCCCCATTCACAAGCCAAAATAACCCGACGAAACACAAAAGTTTTAATCTCCACAAACTGTTCATTTTCCACGTTGTTTCTAGTAAAATATTCTGAACTAAATGATACAATAATATCGCTGTAACTTGCTGTTTACTGACTGATAAAATCTTTTACCAATTTATTCGACTATCGGAGCATCGCTTCGTATCCGTTTTTGGGAAATAATGATTGTTGATTTCGTAATTTAGCTGAATTGTAAATGGTTTCGTGTCATTACTAATAATATATACTGGAAGTTTCCGCTGTTAGTAATGAAAATGTTTAATTAATTGTTAATGATAGAAGTATCAGTTGATTATGTAAAAGACAAAACTGCAGCTAAAAAAAACAAGGGGGCATAAAATGAATCCGGTTTTATATTTTATTAAACTATTTAAATGCCCAATTTAGTTAAAATTCATTTGACCTAGTACTCGTTTCCAGTTACCATAAAAAATATACGTCATCTGTTTTTAATGACTGTTATAATAATTAATTGAGTGTTTTTAGGGTTGCCTCTTAGTGGGGTATGGGAAATGGGAAGGGGCAAGTAAAGGCGGAGTATGTCATGTTACGTATTTTTTGTAACTATGCTATAATACAAAGACCGCCATTCATATATCATTCCCAAAAACCAATTTAAAAAACGCTTAAAAATAAAAATTGCAGTTTAGTATTTTCATACTGGCTAAATGTTACTATACATACTATATAAATGCTTCGATAGCTATTAATGGGTTTATAAATGGGTCAAAGTAGAAAACCAAGACATAAGTCAGGAAAATGTACTACAAACATATGATAAGAGCATTCTTCAAATTTAAATACAAAAATAAAATCATATAAAAGCATACACAATAATAACAAATCAAAAACTATGTACAACCTCACCACATACTTAAACATCAACGGGTGCAAAGAACTGCAAAACGTTGGAGTCAAATAAGCCATTCGCAGACGAACAGTGTTATATTGATCGAATCGGGTACAAATTGCCCCCGTTCATTCCGCTGAATACTGGAATTCATCACGTCTAGACCGAGAATACAAATACGAGCTCAAGCGATTGTGAACTTTGATGCAATTACGGAAGGTGCAGATTGCTTTTATATAAATGTGAATACAACAGCTGTTATACATATATGTGTAATAATATGTATGTGTGCACTTAAAAATAAAGAATACGTAGAAATAACAGGGAAAAACTTATGGTTTCTGCGTGCAAGATAGGTGTGCAGCAGCTATTTCGTTCTGCAAATATGTATGTCGGTTGTTTTTTATTACTGACAGCATCAATTTCAAACCACACTTCACAACGCACGCACGGCTGCCTCACAATCTATCCTTCTATCCTCAAGTCGAACTGTACAGTTGTAAACCGGGCTGTACAGGTGTGAAACGAGAATATGGAAATTATATACCTGCAATTTTGGAGGCGAGGCATCTGAAAGATGAACCAAAAGCAATAGGTATTATTCCCCCGTCTTTTTCTGTTTCATTCCTCATCGTTTTCCGTATTAACGTTGCCTGTGTACATAAGGTTAAGTAATTTATTTATAGAGGAAAGAAATGATCTCGAATTACCTGTGACGCCAGAAAAAAAATACAAATATTGGGGTGAGAGTCTACCCGCACCTTCTACTCAAGTAGCACACGATAAAATGGCTGTTGCAGATATTCAAGCAACACACGATAAAATGCCTGTTGCAGAAATTCAAGTAACACACGATAAAATAGCACTGTATTTCAAGTAGGAATGTTGGCAGTTAACACAACTACCCGCAGTTATTAAATCAAAAATTATTTCTATAGTTTGGCATAGTTTGGCCAGGGTTTGTTTTCAGGGGAATCCAAATGGGTTCGGGACAATTTTTATGTTTGGAAACATGTTGCTCGCCTTGACTCTGGCCCGAATGTCTTCTAGTTCCCCGAATATGCAGCCCCGGAATGCCAAGTTCCCCCAAAATCCCCGAATATCCGTTTCCATATGTCCGATTGCCCGAATGTCGAATCCCCCGAGTGTCCAGTCTCCGTATCTTTCCCCGAACGAAACCGGCCAAGAGCATGTCGGACCACGCCACAATACACCCACTTAAAAGGTTATTTTTGTACACCGTGTGAATCGTCGGTCTGGTTTTTTTCGCGATTTTTTTCTTGGCGCTCTGTCTGTCGTCGACTATTATTTCGTCCTGTCTAATTTTGAATTTAAAGTCCGTCGTCCCAGAAGTGTATGTCAGTCAGCCAGTCGGTCAGTTGATGTCACTTAGCCAAGGATGTTGGAAGAGCCCCGACACGTGTTTTTTTATTTGCTTGTCTATATATTTTATACTTGTTCCAATCGGTGTTTGGGGTGAACTGTCTTTGATTGAAGCCCACGCTTCACTTATTTTATTTTAAGGCAGTAACGGTAACAGAGCAGTCATTTTGGTGGTATTCCTGCCTTCTTTACTCTTATTAAATTTTAAGTAGTAATCGAATTTTTCCATATAGCTCTACTATAATGAAAATGACAACCTGATATATTAAGCCAAGCAAATAAGATCTATAAAAAGTGTTTTGAGGAATTAATTCCCAGCAGGCTGGAAATCGCTTTAATACCTGTATGTGGCCCTAATTGCATGTAATCCGAGTTTGCCCAATCCCACGAGGTGTGCATAACTTTTTAGCGAAATTTTTGTTCTTTGTCAGTTTTTAGGGCCTCGAAAGGAAAAAACGGAACCCTTATAGGATCACTTTGTTGTCCGTCTGTCTGTCTGTCTGTCTGTCTGTCTGTCTGTCTGTCTGTCAAGACCATTTATCTCAGGAACGCGTGGAGGTATCAAGTTGAAATTTATATCAAATACTCAGGTATATTGTCCCTTGGAGCTGTGAAAAAAATAAACTTAAAAGCCAACGCAATCAAAAGATACAGTCGTTTACGCTGCAAATTTTAGAGTTTTTCAGCACTCGCAAAATCTACGGGGTACTTCCTGTGAACTCAGAAACTTGAAATTTGGCATAAAGCAACGTCATATAGCATAGACAATGGAAAAATTACAAAAAGTAGACATTTTTATAGTCTGGCAAACCATTTCTGTCAGTAGAAAAGCGCGGCAAATTTGAAAAATCGCTAGTTGGCAACACCTGTCTTTGAATAATTCGAATATTGTGCATAATTTCTGTTTTATCTGTGGCATGTAACATTTTTATTTAAAAAAAGTTAGTTTTGTTTACTTACGTTTTTAAGTTTCAGGTTGCGGATTTTATTATTTATTAATGTGATATCTGCCACCTCCGTTCAATAAATGTACTAACAAGGCTAAGATATAAATGTAGGTACCTGCTACCTACCTTCTGCAGGGATAATAAAATTTGCATGATAAATATGCCTTTGAGGTTATGCAGTTTTGTATAGAATTATCATTTTTGAAGTTCTTTCTTTCAGTGTATATAAATCGAACAAATCAAAGCGAAAACTGGTGCCAAATGAAGTCCAAGAACGTTTGTTGCATAGGCTGGTGCTCAATATTGTCACAAAGCGATAAAGCCGTAAACATCAGATTTAACAAGCAACGAGCACCCCGCTACTTTATCAAATTATTTTAATGTTTCCCTTCATATACCTAAGCTATGTATAAAATAAATAAACACCAAAATCTCACGTGCGTTTATTAACTACAAATACACTTCACACAATAAATAATAGTCTTATAAACGAATGACGAAAAGAAATCGTAATTAATAGGAGTATTACTGAGTAATATGCATTACACTTTTATTCGTACAGATTATGCAGCTAACCCGATTCCATTCTAAACTGAAAAGTTGTATTTTCTGGTAGATATACTCGATTTCCTCGCCGGACTTATGATTTTAGCATTCAATGTTTGTTTCGTTCCTGGATTTCAACACTTTCAGCAGTATTTTGACCGCATGATCTCTACCTCTAATCTTCAGTCCTTTTAATATTTTGGTTATTTTAATTTCTTCACACCTTCTTGTTTATTGAAAAGTCATAATTATATATACATATATAAAGGATTTCAATGATTTTATCTAATAAAATGCAGTTACAATTTACGAAATTACCACTAACTACACTGACGTACGAAAGCACCGTGCCAATGCAGCCAACTTGAAAAAAAATTGTTGTTCGATATACATTGCTGCTTTTCTATGGAGCAATGCTGCTGTTCGATTCGCCCTAGAGTGTTGCTATATTTTTGTTTGATGTACATTGCTACTGCGTCCGTTGGCTGGCCAGACTATAGTAAAATCATACAAAAAAATATTTTTTTAATTTTTAAACTTACTACGTTTTTCCTCGTAAACGCGTGTAGGTATTAAATTGAAATTCATATCAAATACTCAGGTCTATATTACCTTTAAGCTGTAAAGGTTTGTACGGAACCCTCGGTGCGCGAGTCCGACTCGCACTTGGCCGGTTTTTTTTTGCTTGTAGCTCGAAAACGATACGTCCGACGGAAAATGTCATTCATTTCAATATTAAAGAGGGTTAAATTCTGCGTCGATTGAGAGACTTATTTTTTAGTTCGGTTCAGCGGTACAGCCAAAATCAAAAGTTATGAAACGGGAAAATGTCCCATTTAATTGAAAAACTCATATTTTGACTTCCATACCACATATCTTTGAAACAGACTCCTGTTGAAAAACCTATAGAATAAAATTTGTAGAGAATATCATTTCACGTTATATCGACATCTCAATTTTCAAATACAGTGATTTTGAAAGACTAAAATTGGCATGAATTCAAAATCAGTTTTTTCAAAATTCTTCTGGTTAGCATATTTTCCATAAAATATGATGTGTGAGGCCTACAATTAATGCATCGTTACAACTAAGAATATTTCAGTGCAAATTTTTAAAACGTACCCAATCAGAAAACTATTTATACACCGTGTTTTTTTATTTCTAAATTCCAAGGGTACATTCCTGAGCTTAACTTAAGTATATTTATTAAAGACGCCAGTGCCCTAATTTGCTCCAGTTCTGTGGTAATCGATATTTCTTTTTTATCTTTCCGATTGTGTAAAAAATCAATAATTGCTGAACCTATTTAGATGAAACTTAGTATACAGATAGTAATCCACTCCCCTTTTTACCTCTTAGGGATGACTTCTAAGATTAAACCTATTCTATTTCCTTTTCCAGAACTTAAACTATTTCCATACCAAATTTTATCTATGGACTTAAATCAGTTCAGTGGATATTGATTCCCCATACAAAGAACTTTTGCCCCCTTTTCACACCTCACCTTTTCACAACTCAAACTACTTTCATAGGTACCAAATTTCATCTAAACCGGTTTAACTATATTAATAACTCTTCATACTAACTTCTTGCCCACTTTTCAGCCCCTTAAGAGTTGGTATTTTGGGATGAAAACTACTTTTTATGTACTTTTTACGGACTCAAGCTATCTCAATCTCTATACAAAGTTTCATCTAAGTAGGTTCAGCAGTTACTGATTGATTCCTCAATCGGCCCCTAAACCAAACAATTGAAAACAGACATGTCAATGTAATTCCATTTCAAACATTAACAGACTGAGATACACAGGAGGCATATTGTATTGACTTAACACACAGGTGCATCATTTTGTAGCGGGTGCTCAGAGTAAAAAAATAATTTAATGTAGGTTTACACAATTAGAAAGACATAAATGAAATATCGATTACCTCAGAACTGGAGCGAATTATGACACTGGCGTCTTTGAGAAATAAACCTAAGTTAAGCTCAGAAATATACCCTTCAAATTACCGGAAATAAAAAAAAACACGGTGTATAAATAGTTTTCTGATTGGGTACGTTTTAGAAAGGAGATCGTCAATTTTTGTTAGGTGATCTGGCCCAGATTATTTAGGACCGTTTAGGAATGATTCTTTCCTTTGAAGAATCGTCATAATTTCTAGATCAGGATGATGGTAAAAATATTGCGAAATCTAATGGGAAAATTGAAAAATCATGCATTTAAAACTTGAATCTGACAAGGACAATATTTGAAAGCGTGCTTGCCTATGATTTATATATTAATGTAAAAAAAGTACCGATTTTTTAAAGATAATGTACAAAAGCGGACTTGAAAACAAAACGGCAATCATGATGAAATAATAAAAAGTCATATTTTGATCGTATTTATAGTTCCTGTATTTCGGTAAACAAATACGGCTGTCAAACCATCGTTGATACTATTAACTGAACATTCCTAACTCCTATTGCGAAGGGATAAGGTTTACCACCGTTAAGTGCGATAGCACTAGTATCTGACATTGCAAAATTGACAAAAAGATGCGTTTCGTTATCGAAGGAGCATGATATTATGCCATTATGAAACCTACTTTTAATATTCAAACTCCGATCAAAAATGCAAAAATACGCATTTTCAATCTTTAGGCGTTTTAATACAGTCGATTTCTAAATTAAACTTTCGTATTCGTAGGCTTAGATACTATTTTAATATTACAATGTTCTAACTTACCGAACAATATCAAAACGCAGATTATGTAACGGTATACATTGACAGTGTCAAACCAAGAAACAATCCCGTTTCAGGCCAGGGTGAAGTTAAACTTTATGTCAATGTCATAAGGACGTTACCAACTTGTCTTGCTGTATTTAAATCGCGGAAAAATCAACATAATGTTTATTTATTTAGTATTTCTAATTCCCGTTTCATTTTTTTGCAATATTTTGTCTACTTTAGTAATAAAATGAGTATTTATTTTACATTGCAGTACAAACTGTATACGGTTTATATCAGGTGGCCCAGAATTGACGATCTCCTTTACACTTAAATGTTCTTAGTTGTAACAATGCATTAAATGTACGCCTCATACATCATATTTATGGAAAATAAAACGATTTTGAATTCATTGAAATTTGAAATGTCTATATATCGTCAAATTGTATTCTCTTCAACTTTTATTCTATAGGTTTTTCAACAGGAGTCATCTGTTTCAAATATATGTGGTATGGAAGTCAAAATATTAGTTTTTCAAATAAATAAGACATTTTCCCGATTTATAATTTTTGATTTTGGCTGTACCGCTGAACTGAATTATAATTTAAGATGCTCATTCGACGTAAAATTTAACCATCTTTAATATTGATAAACGTGACATTTTCCTTCGGACGTACTGTTTTCGAGCTAGAAGCAAAAAACTGACAAAGAGCAAAAATCTCGCTAAAAAGTTATGCACACCTCCTGGGATTGGGCAAACTCAGATCACATGCATTTAGGACCAGGTGAAGGTATTAAAACGATTTCAAGCCTGCTGGGAATTAATTCTTCAAAAAAATCTAATTTTCTTAGCCTATATGTGCATTTGGATATATTGCTTGTTCGTAGTCGCACTTGCATTTGGTAATATTCAATTCAAATCGAAGGGTCGTCACCGGCGGGAGGAGCTGGCAGACTCAAGGAGGCGGAAGGGACTGGATATTTTTGTTGTAAGGCGGCGTAGGTCTCGGCAGAGTGCGCAGCCAAGTCGTCACGGGAGAATAAAAGCCGGGCAGCGCCACTCACGGTACCGAGTTTATTTTCAATTAATTGTTTATTTATATTAAGCGAATTGTGAGGCATGCGTGTATTGTTATTATTACCTTTTTGGGAAATATCTGGTCAATCGGAAATAGATGACGTGTTATTTTTAATTGGAGAGGTAAGTGATGCTTTGTTGGATTTGTCCGCGTGTAAAACTGTGAAAGGGAAAGTGAGTAAACGCTCCCATACCCTGGCCGAATTCTCCGCGACGACCTTGGCTAGACACTCGGTGAGGCAACGAGCGACAGCGATGCGAGCATCACGGGGTATTCTTTATACAATATGGATATTTGTCTTTAACAACCCCAGCCTCTTTGTCAGAGAGATTTCGGGTGACGGAGATGGAGCCGCTGTAGAGCCACCGGCAGAGGAGGATGGTGCAGGTAGGGAAGGGCTGGTCATCGATAGCCGTACCGGTGCCATGCCGGTAAGCCGTATGAATAGCTATAGCCCCCGCTGACCTTTGTATTGCTTATCGTCCTTGCAAATGGGGTAATACAGCCACTCCGGCGGGTTTATGCAGGATTGTGAAGGCATATAAATAGGAAACAAAACAATATCACCTACAAATAAAGTTAAAAACTAGCATTTAAAACATTGACAGCATGGAAAACCTATAAAAATAAACAACATGATAGATCACTGACAGGTCCCTATTTGAAGTTAGTACGGCTAAACTAGGAGGCGGTGTATTCAATTACTCGATTTACTTGCACTTTATAGGACTAGAGCCCACGACACAGAACCTAGTTCGATAAGTCTCCTAAATGAGATATGTATAATTAGTCACGCCTTTAATGGGGGAACACGCAATGCCGATGCTGCAATCCAAATAAATTGGCGGCGTATTTTATTTTATTTCTGAAAAAATAAAAATAAACCGGTTTCTAGTATGATAAGTCTCCTAGATTTCCTTTGTTCCTTGAAGCAGGGGAGGGGTAGGGCTGCACGATAATGCGGTGCTGCAAGTCCCATGCGTGGCCTTGTCAGTGACAGCAGCATCATAAGCGACGCCTCGTATTTAATACCTAGTATGATCGGTCTCCTCAAGAAACCAAAGCTCATCTGAAAGATCAATAATTTCTGTGTAAGAAAAACCACTGCTGCATTTCTCATACAGTGGAAAAGTGGTTGCTGCAGCAATTGAAGGTCGATTTTCAGAATCATCTATTTAAACAATCAACGACACGAAAAATTATTCGTACGTAACCGTGGCTCGCGTATTCAATCAGAACAAACTGAAAGAGACCTTGTATTTGCTGACAAAATTGAATTGAAACGCTGAATGCAGCTGCTCGGAGGGCGACCTTCAATCGCTGCAGCACCACTTTCTCTAAAAATATATCTGTTATTCTGTTTTTTGGTAGAAAATTTCTTGATTATATTTTTTTCTTGACTGACAACCACTTGTCATGCATGACGATCAAGTAGAGCGGATCACTATTTTTGAGCTCGGGCTGCGGCGCAAAGGATTCGATGTACTTTAACTTTGCTTAGAAAAAATGGAAAAGTAGAAAAATCCACCGCCTCAGGCGAGACTTGAACTCGCGACTCTGGGATACATGCCCATCGCTCTGACCAACTGAGCTACTGAGACACACCTGATGGCTGCGAATTTCTCCACTATATCCCATATGCGTCTTAGGGGGACGCCTAGCGACATCTGCCGAAGAAGTCTTACACTTCTCAACCGGCCATCGGAGTCCCAAGTTGTATTGAGAATTCACCGATAACAATGCGCTACCCCATACTACAATTAATTTTGTATTAAGCAGAACGTCTGCTAACGATACCACAATGCTTAGAAAAAATGGAAAAGTAGAAAAATCCACCGCCTCAGGCGAGACTCGAACTCGCGACTCTGGGATACATGCCCATCGCTCTGACCAACTGAGCTACTGAGACACACCTGATGGCTGCGAATTTCTCCACTATATCCCATATGCGTCTTAGGGGGACGCCTAGCGACATCTGCCGAAGAAGTCTTACACTTCTCAACCGGCCATCGGAGTCCCAAGTTGTATTGAGAATTCACCGATAACAATGCGCTACCCCATACTACAATTAATTTTGTATTAAGCAGAACGTCTGCTAACGATACCACAATGCTTAGAAAAAATGAAAAAGTAGAAAAATCCACCGCCTCAGGCGAGACTCGAACTCGCGACTCTGGGATACATGCCCATCGCTCTGACCAACTGAGCTACTGAGACACACCTGATGGCTGCGAATTTCTCCACTATATCCCATATGCGTCTTAGGGGGACGCCTAGCGACATCTGCCGAAGAAGTCTTACACTTCTCAACCGGCCATCGGAGTCCCAAGTTGTATTGAGAATTCACCGATAACAATGCGCTACCCCATACTACAATTAATTTTGTATTAAGCAGAACGTCTGCTAACGATACCACAATGCTTAGAAAAAATGGAAAAGTAGAAAAATCCACCGCCTCAGGCGAGACTCGAACTCGCGACTCTGGGATACATGCCCATCGCTCTGACCAACTGAGCTACTGAGACACACCTGATGGCTGCGAATTTCTCCACTATATCCCATATGCGTCTTAGGGGGACGCCTAGCGACATCTGCCGAAGAAGTCTTACACTTCTCAACCGGCCATCGGAGGCCCAAGTTGTATTGAGAATTCACCGATAACAATGCGCTACCCCATACTACAATTAATTTTGTATTAAGCAGAACGTCTGCTAACGATACCACAATGCTTAGAAAAAATGGAAAAGTAGAAAAATCCACCGCCTCAGATCCCATCATCATCAGATCTCAGATACATGCCCGTATCCCAGAGTCGCGAGTTCGAGTCTCGCCTGAGGCGGTGGATTTTTCTACTTTTCCATTTTTTCTAAGCATTGTGGTATCGTTAGCAGACGTTCTGCTTAATACAAAATTAATTGTAGTATGGGGTAGCGCATTGTTATCGGTGAATTCTCAATACAACTTGGGACTCCGATGGCCGGTTGAGAAGTGTAAGACTTCTTCGGCAGATGTCGCTAGGCGTCCCCCTAAGACGCATATGGGATATAGTGGAGAAATTCGCAGCCATCAGGTGTGTCTCAGTAGCTCAGTTGGTCAGAGCGATGGGCATGTATCCCAGAGTCGCGAGTTCGAGTCTCGCCTGAGGCGGTGGATTTTTCTACTTTTCCATTTTTTCTAAGCATTGTGGTATCGTTAGCAGACGTTCTGCTTAATACAAAATTAATTGTAGTATGGGGTAGCGCATTGTTATCGGTGAATTCTCAATACAACTTGGGACTCCGATGGCCGGTTGAGAAGTGTAAGACTTCTTCGGCAGATGTCGCTAGGCGTCCCCCTAAGACGCATATGGGATATAGTGGAGAAATTCGCAGCCATCAGGTGTGTCTCAGTAGCTCAGTTGGTCAGAGCGATGGGCATGTATCCCAGAGTCGCGAGTTCGAGTCTCGCCTGAGGCGGTGGATTTTTCTACTTTTCCATTTTTTCTAAGCATTGTGGTATCGTTAGCAGACGTTCTGCTTAATACAAAATTAATTGTAGTATGGGGTAGCGCATTGTTATCGGTGAATTCTCAATACAACTTGGGACTCCGATGGCCGGTTGAGAAGTGTAAGACTTCTTCGGCAGATGTCGCTAGGCGTCCCCCTAAGACGCATATGGGATATAGTGGAGAAATTCGCAGCCATCAGGTGTGTCTCAGTAGCTCAGTTGGTCAGAGTGATGGGCATGTATCCCAGAGTCGCGAGTTCGAGTCTCGCCTGAGGCGGTGGATTTTTCTACTTTTCCATTTTTTCTAAGCATTGTGGTATCGTTAGCAGACGTTCTGCTTAATACAAAATTAATTGTAGTATGGGGTAGCGCATTGTTATCGGTGAATTCTCAATACAACTTGGGACTCCGATGGCCGGTTGAGAAGTGTAAGACTTCTTCGGCAGATGTCGCTAGGCGTCCCCCTAAGACGCATATGGGATATAGTGGAGAAATTCGCAGCCATCAGGTGTGTCTCAGTAGCTCAGTTGGTCAGAGCGATGGGCATGTATCCCAGAGTCGCGAGTTCGAGTCTCGCCTGAGGCGGTGGATTTTTCTACTTTTCCATTTTTTCTAAGCATTGTGGTATCGTTAGCAGACGTTCTGCTTAATACAAAATTAATTGTACTTTAACTTTAGCTTTAGCCAGAAACTAAAGGCTGGGCAATGTTTTGAACAGTTTTTATAAAAAATATGTTGAAAGAAATGGTTTTTCAGTGGAAGACTTTTACGGACCGTGTATAAACACCGTTGCTAGGCTGTATGTTAATTTAAAACCGCATGCAAAAACAGTGGCCACATTTTGTGGCCGATATTCTTTGATACACTGTAAAAATGTCATCGCAAATTGAGCAAACAAATTGCTCATAACAATCGCCGACTATAAGTTGAGTCTGTGTAGTGCTGTATTTTGCTGTCCATTTTGGTCTTTTTGAGGTGGTTCATCGGTAGTGTTGTTCTTCAAAGGTGGTCGAAACGTGCGGTTCATACTGCAGATTTTGTAATCTTTGTCACGTTACGTGCTCTTCCAACAAGACGTATGGAAGAACACGCAACGGATAAGGTGGAGAGAGAGTTATATTAAAAATAAGGAAATTCAGGTAGACGGTTCTTTATTTTTTTTTAAATTTTTTCAGTTGTCCAAAAAGTAAATCAATATGGCAATATTTGAAAACTAAATAAATGGAAAAGCTGGTGGTTCTTCAAAAGCTCGTCCACAGCAGACGACTGGAGTTCAGACTCGCCCTCTCTATCATCGCATGAAAAGAAAATTAAGTTTTTGAAATGACGACGAAGCTTCCATAAGATGCGCCACGGTTATGGAGAATGCCACGGGACTTTCGTCTACGTGCGTGTGCATGATCAAGCATTACAGAATAACTATGCAAAGTGCATCACAAAGTAGACAGATGCTCAACCCAGCATTGCTGCGATTCACTTCTGAGGTAAGTAAGGGATATGCTATATCTTCTTCTCGTGTCGATGGTTTCAGACTGTGCGGGACCAAACGGTAGCGACGCTTAGCGACCTGTCTGTCGAATCACGGAGGTCCCGTTCGGAGCAGGTGTAGGACAGGATAGGACGTGCTCCATCATTTGGGGAGCCGTCCCACATGGACATTGGGCGTCTGAGCCGCTTAGAACGCCCCACTTCAGCATGTTTTCCTTGCTACGGCCGACCTGGGAACGCAATCTGTTTAAGGCCTTCCAGATCGGCCACGGCTGCTTATGCCCAGCGGGGAGCGTCTCAGCGGGAAGGAGATAGTCGTCAGGGGGGGGGGGGGGCGGACATTGTTTCAGTGGTTAAGTCGATTCTGGGATAGCGGAATCCGGGTGGCGGCAGTGCACCGCATAAAACTCCTTCGGCTGTTTAGGCGGGACGGTGGTAGCTTGTGGCCGTGGAGAGGATGCCTTGAGTCCTGTTCCTGCTTCAATTTTTCGACGCTTTTAATGTAAATGTAAATTTTGTAATGAAATTATGTGATTATTTAATTATTACTTGATTATTATTTATTAAAAGTTTAGTATTCGATGACTATTGCACATTTGGTTTAATTTCTGTGTGTATTACTTTTTCACATGTATCCGTAGCGGCCATTTTTGTTTACAATTTTTGGTATACATTTTTGACAAATGACGTAGCGTTTGACATTGAGTTTGTTTTTATAGGATTGCCTAGGTTGACTGGTAGAGAATATCTCTTGGCATTAAGTACGTATTTTTTTACCGTTAAATAATGCTTACTAAAGCTTCACAAGAAGTTTTTACAAGTCCGAATAAGGTCAAACAAAGGTCATTCATATTTTTGCAAAGATGTCCGAGTCCACAGATTTATTTGGCGAAATGTTCATTTGAAATTGATCGATAAACCTTGACCTCGAAATGGTTTTGGAAATATTACCTCTCTAAAATAAATGCACATATAGCAAGGGACATCATATGGGTACATGTGTTAAATTACCTTTTTACCTCATACCTAATGTGTGTTATTATTAACACCATCCTATGAATTAATTGTACGGGACCCACCGGACCGACCCATTAAAACTTTTTTCCCGCAGTAAAGTTTAATGTTCCCGGGATTACTGAAGTTTTTTAATGCACCCTACAGTATAGGGTACTATTTTCATTAAAAAGTTGAGGTTCGTACGGAATCATTGATAAGGCAAGGCCATGTCTGTGACCTTGGCAAATTAACGTTACTGTGTAGGTTCCTTAATACAAAACTTGATATTTTTTGTTTAATGTCAACCTTGTAGATATAGATGTAGTCTAGGGACGCCCGGCCGGATTCAGACGGGCCGTCGATCGCTGCTCACGTTCATTCAGCCCAGTTCCCTGGAGTTGGAGCTGCAGGTTATTTTTCCGGCTGCATTCCCATACTAGTCTCCTCGAGTCTTCTTTTCTTCCTGCAGAACAGAAGGACATCCTTGAGATTGAAACCCTTTAGTTCGCATTCTTCTAGCTCATCTTTCCCGAATACCGCCGTATCGTGTTGCCGCGTACATAACGCATTCCGCGAGTAAATGCTTGCTGGTTTCCTGGCCGCAGTGCGGGCAGGAGGCATCCCTACTTATGCCTATTACCTTGAGGTGTCTGTTGGGGGTGTTGTGTCCGGTGATGACACTGGTTAGTACTCTCAGACTTTTCTTACCTAGTTTTAGAAGATACCTGGCTCTCCTGTGGACTATACCAACCCAATAATGTCAACCTTAGTGCCAGTATCATTCGATTTTGAAGCATGGCATAATAACATCTATGTGTGTATCTACATGACGCCTATTTTGATCATAATTTTTTATTTATTTATTTAGGATTACCAACAGATTATACATCTTACATGCTCTTAAATCTATGTTACAATTGAGGTTAATGCTTATCTAATTATAGGTAACCACAACTTAAACCAATATCTTTTACGTACGAACATGCAGATCTTAAAATTTTAGTTTAGTTACAATTAAAATTACAAACATTTCATTATAAACTTACACGAGTACCAAAATGGGAAGACAATGGTTTTTTACACTTCAAATTTACGTTCAGATGTCCAGCGAAGCGAAATATGTCATTGACGTCCTTTTGAATTTATTAGGACCATCATGACATATATCGACTCCGACAGAGTCCGGGATACAATTGTATAATTTAGCCATTCTTAACAAAATGGAATTACGACCTAAGTTTGTATTTGTATTTCCAGCTCGATTTGATTTGTATCATATTGGAGAGTTGCATAAAACGTTTTTTTAAGACAAAGTGCCGAAAATTTTAAATTAAACAACTACTGTGCGCTGTGTGCTAGCCACAAACCATGTGCCTTAGACCAAGTGACCGCTTGACTTACAATACCTTAAAGAACATTTTTTAAATAAAAATATCACATTTGCTGTAGTTCAGGCTCGGGCCAACTGATCTGGTACATGTCTCCCAGGGTTCTATCCACTAAGTACCGAACGTTAAATGTTGATTTTAAATTATGAATAATTAGGTTAATGGCTGGACTAAATATTGCCGGCCCCAGAAACTCTTCCTGCCGACCGCCGGCTTCTGAAGATAAGATATAATCGAGGTAGAATTTCGTAGGATCACCATAAGTAATGTTGTATATTTCGGATACATTAGTGTCCCTATTTCCTGAATGAAAGGCAACATACATCAATTTTGACCAGCACGTCATGAATTGGAAAGTTGGCATGGACAGCTGCCTCACAAACCTAGCTTTTGAAACCTAGCTGGACAGCTTCGAAACGTGTAGAACTAACAATGGCAATCGGTCTCACCTTTCCTTTTAGGCGAGGACGATAAGGTTGGCTCCGTATAAAATCGGAACTGTATCAGAGTTCACGTTTCCTGTATATATGCCTAATGTTAATAATTTTATGAGTCTACAAGGCGCTCAGCAGGATTAGGCAGAATGAGACGTGAGGTACCTTAAATTTTGGGGTGAGAGTCCATCCAGGCCAGCTGCGGAATCGATTTTTAATGAAATAATCCATTAATAAATGAATAAATAAATAAAATAAATATTATTGGACAATTATACACAAATCGAACAAGTCCCACAGTAAGCTCATTCAGGCTTGTGTTGTGGGTACTAACGACGATATATATAGAGAGAAAACAACCATAACTCAGGAACAAGTATCTGTGGTAAACACACAAATGCCCTTAGCAGGATTCGAACCCAGGACCTCCTACTTCGTAGGCAGGGTCACTCCCGACTAGGTTAGGAGGCATTTAAACAATCAATTAGTTCTCTATTTTTTATGTGTAGGCAGTCCTGTTTTGTCACTAGTAGAGCTAAAAAGTGGGGAGTAGTGGGACCTTGAGGATGTTTAGTTTGTAAAGCCGAAATTTCCGGGGGTGTTAGGTGATATAGCACATCGTAGTAAGTTATTCAGCATGAGAAAATATTAGTTTTGAGTCTGCCACATATATTCGTAAAACTTAAGAAAATTACGTAATACGTTTGACCCACTGCCGGGTAAGAAAAATACACAGCGATTAGTTAAACGAAATAAATGCTGGATCTTACTTTCTTGATCTTCTGGATTGTGTAAGTGTATTTTCAAGGATTCGCAACATAATGTAGTGCAGTAAAATATTCACTTTTGCAGAACACGTAATTTTTTTTACTTTACAAAAAAAATAATATTAATATATCGGTGTTAAATTTTACACGGTGTATAAACTAATCACAATTTTCTTCACACAAAAAATATAGAAGCACAATTTAAACAGAATATTTTTAATCGAACAATGGTGGATGTCTGCCTTCCGCATGAATGGAAAAAGGAGTAGGTACAAGAACAGAACTCGGCTGAAAATTTAGCTATAAAGAAAAATGAATTGATGGCATGCGAGTGGTATGAACGATGATGGCTGATTCACTGGATGAAGGAATCCTAAATTTAAAACCGAATATATATAACGCCCGTCAGATGAGGCTATTTGGAATTTTGATAAGTTTAAAAAATGCGGATCAGAGATATTCAACCAAGGTTGGCAAAACAACAAAAAAACTATTATTGCACAAAAACACAATAAGTAATTAACTGGTTACAAAAAGGGAATCGGATTTATAACGTTAAAAAAATATAAATAAAATAATAATCTTGAAACTCAGGAAATGGTGAAAAGTAAAATATGAATTTAAATAAAATACGTTAGGCAGCAGCTCGCTGAACCCTGTATTTTACTTGGAGAACCACGCGAAATACGGGCTCTAGTCCTCCGACGACGGTTTTACTTGACGAACCACGCGTTACACGGGCTCTAGTCCTCCGACGACGGTTGCCGATCGTCTCAGAAGATCGGCACTCACGAGCGCCTTCCGGAGCCCTCTCGGCTCAAACGATCTCAGCACCGGCGACCACGGCAGGCAATATACCCACTTTCAGACACGGCCAAAAAGGAGCACTGGGTACAGGAAAACCTGTATTGGCGATCACCCTCTTCTAGGGAATGAAATCACTGGTAAAAACTTCCAGGGAACAAAAATGGATAATTCTGACTTCTCCCTTCAAATTTCCAAGTCGATCTGCCTCTCTCCAACAAAACAAACTCAATCTTTTACAATCTCGAATACCTCCAAAATTTAAATTCAAAATTAGCGTGAATATTATCTTAATTTTATAACTGCCAGTAGTCTAGAAATGTGAGTTGATATAAGCGCCATCAAACCGTAATGGCGTGAATCACAATGCACACTGTTTTGCATAAATCAATTACGAAATGACCTAGCGAACAGGCAAACTAAACACGGAAGTAGTTCCAAAGAACGTCGACAGATGTCGATAGATGTAGCGTCATGCTACAGTAGGTATGAGTGTCAGAAGGCTAATCATATTAAATAAATACATTAAAAACTTAACAATACATGTTTATTATTTAATCAAATACAAACATTGAAACATTGAAAAAATAATCAACCCAGTTTTGACTTGAACAAACATCGATACGCCTTACCGGGGCTCGATATCGCTTTAACTGAACCCATAGCTTAATTGGTAAAGCGATATCGAGCCCCGGTAAGGCGTATCGATGTTTGTTCAAGTCAAAACTGGGTTGATTATTTTTTCAATGTTTCAATGTTTGTATTCGATTAAATAACATACTAATGTATGAGTGGAATACCCACTTTAAAACAAGTAAAATAATTATAATACATGTTTAATTATTAAACTGATCACATATATAATTTCCTTACTAGGTACATTCACCTGCAATCGTATCTTCCTCATCGACGGCCGCAAAAATATCTGCCATAATCTTATTCATAGAGCTATGAGAGCGTGTCACATATTTTGGGGAAGATACTATTGCAGACGACGACTGTACTGTACGGTGACTTCCTTATTATCAACTAAGCTGGCTTTACCAGCTATTCTGAACATTTTCTCATAAACGGAATATTTATTGTTTTCATTGGCTTATTCTACGCAGCCTTTTTTCCTCTTTGTAAAGAATTGTATGTTCTATTGTCGGCTGTCGCCGTGTTTTTCAATTCTGGAACAATTTCTTTGTCGTTAAATTGTGTGATTTCTGCTTAGCATTAGTGGCTGAAAGTCATTACCTACTTTATTTTTTGTTTATTCTAAATGGTTTTAACAACGTTTTAGCTAAGAATTTGTATTAAAACAATTGTATGATTTAAAGCCCGACAACTTACTATCTGTCCCTTAGAAAGTGTCGCTACAAACAGCTTACATATGGCAATGATGTGCTCACGTCATGTCTAGTCTCAAATACACAATAAAACGTCAATACCAGTCATGTCAACGCCCAATTTCAAAACATTGTTTATTGGATTACTACACAATTCTCCGTCCTTTTTTTGATGTAAATATTTTATAGTATTGACAAAAAAACTCTTTCATCTTTGGGAATCTTTTTTGGCGTTTTTGTGGTAAAATCGTTTATAATTGCAAAATATTTTCTTCTTGTTTATATTGGTGACATTCGATGACTTTCGACGTATGTTATCAAAAAGTACTCTTAGCCAGTAAAATAAATTAGTACTTACCACTAAAATTCCGTAACATGGCGAGGGTCAAATAGTAAGTTGTCGGGATTTAATTTATTTTAATTAAATAATGTTGAATAAAGTTTATTTAAAGAAGGTCTGCTTATATATTACAAGGGCTGAAATACCTAACTGTTCGTTGTCTTTAAAAATCTCGCATTTCCGATATACTGCATTTAAAAATGTCGCACCGTTTCAGTCAGCGGACATTGAGCGCTCGGAAATGACACATTGATATAATACCATCCGGATATTGCTGCGGCATTCCAAAATGACGGAAGTAATTTCTACGTCAATAATATGTATACACTTTCAAACCTTATTCAATTGTGATAAGGCTTAAAATGTATACATGTATTTGGTGTCATCTTCGAATCCGTCAGTGACGCTTGGATATTCTGTCCGGATACCATGTTTTCGGTCAGCGATAGTCTTGGCACAAACAACTCACTCTTGTGTTGGCAGTCGTATAAATAGCGGAAAATTCTTTGTTTTGGAGATATGGTTCGTAAAATGTTGCAGTCATATTTGTCCTATTGTGTTATTATTAGGCAATTGTATAATTTTATTGATAATATTGACAATTGATATTTGTTAACTATAATATATTAATCCAAAGGCCTTTATTGTAGAATGTTAAGTTTGGTATTTTTTATAATATATTGAAATCGAAATTAATAAAAAACACAACTTATACTCGTAGTAATACATAAAAAAGAGACCTCTTTCTCTCTAGCAGGGCCCTCCCCAGTTTTCAAAGAAAAAAATATTGACAGCATAAAAATCATAAGATAGGATTATCATTTTACTCTAGGATAATATTGTAATAGTAAAATAATACTTAATTATTTCACATGTAGTTTAATATATTATTATGCAACATTACATATACACGGTGAATTTGAGTAACCCGACAGATATTAACCATAAATTCCTGATCATAATTGGAGACTAAAATGTCCTATAAACTTTTCTGGAATACGCCTAGTTTCAGAGTTAATACCGATTTAAAAAAAATACACTTTTTATTATAACTCATCACAAAATGCCTTTCTAATGGCGTTGTTGCCACTATTGGACATAGTTTACACGTCCTTATTGACAGATGTCAGTGACAAGGAAAACTTTGCAGTAACTAAATTTTTTCAAAAAAAAAAAGTACCAATATGTTTTAGGCGATAATTTTATTAATAACATTTGCTTTTCATGTGCAATAAACATTCAAAAAATGAAAAAAAAAGAAAAAAAAAATTTTTTTTGGCGAAATTGACCTAAAGTCACATAACATTTTTTACTTTTTTTGGTCTTAGAAATTCGTGGTTAAGATCTGTCGGGTTATTCCAGCCCACGGTGTATATGCACAACATACATACATTATTAATACATAAACGAATAACCATTGTTTTTGCATTTATTAGGACATTTTGAGCGTTAAAAAGGCTTAGTCACTGCGTCACTAGTAGGTACGAGTACGTTACCGAGGCAGTAGCTGTAGTTAATTTGAGCGCATTAAAGAGTAAATTTTTGCTACAACCATTCGTCCTTTTCTATTTTTACCATTTTAATTCGACACTCGTTCTTTATCCATCTTGATCCGAGTTAGCATTGTTTTCTTTGGTTAAATTCTGTATCTTTTTAAGAGAATGGAAGATCGTCATAGTCTCTTTTTTTTTTCGTTTTTTTATTTCATTTACTATTTGCCAAAAATACCTATGGTGTTGGTCAAATTTGTTATTTGTTCTTTCGGTTTTCGTCATATGTTGAGTTTTTCCTGCTTCTTCGGGTCTTTGTCCTTATTTGCACGCTTTCCAAACGACTCCAGAGATGGTCATGGATAAGCATGATGCTTTACGGATTTCCATAAATTATAATTGAATTCCGGCAGAAAATCTCTATCTAAACATTGTAAATTTATACCATTGTAATTAATACTGCAATTTCACTTGTTTCCGTAAGAATAACATTTCTAAATAATTTAAACGAAATTATACGTGCCCAATTTCGAAACCTGGTGATTACCGTAGCGTTGCAACCATGCACTCTGCCACTGTGTTTTTTTTATACAGGCTTTTTACATATGCCACCCTCATAGTGGCTCTGTAACTAACTACAGCATACGTAATTCTTCTAATTTCAACTATTTTCATAAATAACTTAAAAGTAATCTTTCC
The DNA here is from genome assembly GCA_947086415.1 of Pammene aurita. Taxonomy (NCBI): domain Eukaryota; kingdom Metazoa; phylum Arthropoda; class Insecta; order Lepidoptera; family Tortricidae; genus Pammene; species Pammene aurita. The sequence continues at coordinate 38,525,535 of OX352295.1, read as the reverse complement.
TATAATTTTAATTAGTCTTACTCAAACTATCATACGTTTCAAAAACGTATACATTTAATGTGACTGTACGAGTTGGAAAAGGACCAGAAGTTTATTGAATGTGTGGATTGCATTTCTAAACAAAACGACGTCGTATCTTTTCGGTATTTATTTATTTTATATCTGTTTGCCAAACGGGTAATAAAGTTTCCTTAGGGGTGTTCTCTTTGTTTGCTGTGTTGTCGAATGTTCTAGCTAGTTGCATAGGTTTTGTTTAACACTAATTGCATACCTCAAACAGCAAAAAAAGTAAAGATACAGTTATTATAGAGATATGAGACTACACATTATTTTATTAATTCAATTCACGCTGCGGCTGTGGAATGAACTCCCTGCCGAGGTTTTCCCAGCGGGCTACAGTATGAGGTTCTTCAAAAAAGGAGTGAATAGGTACCTAAAGGGTAGGCAACGCGCATGTGAATCCTCTGGGGTTGCAGGCGTCCATAGGCTACGGTAACTGCTTACCATCAGGTGGGCCGTATGCTTGTTTGCCACCGTCGTAGTATAAAAAAAAAAAAAAAAAAAAAAAATGGAAACATCTTCATATTCTTCATCAGAATTTTCATCTTCTGACACCATGTTTAAGGAGGTGCATTTTTCAGCAAAAGAGTACGCATGTTTCTGTGTAGAATTTAATGAGCTTTAATATTGTCCTAGATCAGTGGTGAGTAAACTTTTTTCATGAGGGGCCAGAAAGTTTGAGAAATTTCGGACGAGGGCCAGAATTGCAGCAAAACTGGAAAATTAAAAAATTTACGGTTTTATATAAAAGTGCAATTATGCTGCGATTCCGGCCTTCCTCTTCAAAGTCAAATAGTCAAAGTCAAATTATTTGTACAACATGGGTATATAGTACAAACAGAGGTACAGGTCTTACAGAAATAATGTAGCATCACCATGTCGGGCCACAGGGCATACAAATTTTAGTGTTTTTTCTTTAAATCTGTAACTACATGTTAATATTAATTGCAGTCGGACAAAAAACCCTTAACAGTATAATATGTACTATCCACTAAAAAATCTAATAATTTTCTTTTGAAACTTATAATATTTTCTATACTTCTTATTTGTTTCGGAACTTTATTATAGATTTTTGGAGCCATACCAAGTATACTTTTCTTTAAAAATGCTGTGTCGGAAGATATTGAAGCTATTATATTTCTTAAACGAATACTCTTAAATCTTTTAAATAAGTGCAGGTTGCCTTTAACAAAAATTCATAAATATACAAACAAGGTAGAGTCAATATACGTAGCTTTTTAAAGCGTAGCTCTTGAAACTTCTCGCTTTTTTTTTACAGCAAAAAAAATAATATATATATACGTTTATATTTATTTCAAATGAATCACATGTAAGAATCAAAATTATAGACTTCCGGAATTATTTATTTTTATTTATTTGAAGGCCCGGGTGTGTGAGACATATGAAATTGTTTTTATTTTGCCATTATATCGTCGAATGCAGGTTCCAGTTGCGACGAAGTAATTTTCAGCAGTGAGAAAAGGTGTTCTTCAGTAAGTCGGTTTCTGATTGAGTTTTTTCGCAATTTCATGGTGGAAAATGTCGGTTCGCACACATACAATGACCCAAACATAGCCATAATTTTCTGGGCGTGAGCAATCATCTTCGGCCAACTCCGGCCAACTCCGGCCTGCGGACCGTACCACTGTCCTAGATCATATTTTCATAGAGTGCGAAGATTCGGAGGGAAAAGCGAATTTCTTCAGGATGGAGGACATTTTCCAAGGTGCTGGCGGTTCCTCGAGGTCCTCAAATGTCAAATGGTGTAGACAATAAAACGGGACCTCATCATACACACCCAAAACTGTCCGGCAGATTTCGAGTTTTGTCGTATTTTGATTGTGTTATTAGGATTAAAGGTTGAACACGCCAAAACCTGGGCATGTAAAAATAGCTATAGTTATTCGGAAAATGGAGATATTCAAACTTTTTAAACAACAATTTTCTCACAAGGAACTGGGCTATAAAATGACGATAAATTTATTTTCTTTTATTTTTTATTCGTTGGCAAAATGTCGAGCGTACAACATCAAAAACGTGAACGCATTTTGCACGAACATGTAAAAAATCCCATGTTAAGCTACAGAGATATCGCGAAAAGGCTGAAATATTCACAATCTACGGTTGGTCACGTATTAAAAACTTTCCGTGAACGCTTGCCAATAGATAGAAAGCCAGGAAGTGGTGGGTTGCAGGGAGTCAAGAACAAGAAAAAGGAAAGAGTATTTTAAAGATTTTTGCCTCACATCATACGATTTCATCTCGTTATGTTGCTAAAAAAGTGAAAATGTCTCAGTCCTATGTCCAAAAAGTGAAACAGAGGGCAGGACTGAGGAGTTATAAAGCCCAGGCCGCACCAGATCGAGACTCAAAACAGAACTTATCCGCAAAGATACGGTCGCGACAACTCTATGAAGATTTTCTTACAAAATTTGAATAGGCGGTGATGGACGACAAGACGTATATAAAATTGGATTTTAAACAAATACCTGGTCAAGAGTTTTAAACTAGCAAATAGAAAGCCAGGAAGTGGTGGGTTGCAGGGAGTCAAGAACAAGAAAAAGGAAAGTGTATTTTAAAGATTTTTGCCTCACATCATACGATTTCATCTCGTTATGTTGCTAAAAAAGTGAAAATGTCTCAGTCCTATGTCCAAAAAGTGAAACAGAGGGCAGGACTGAGGAGTTATAAAGCCCAGGCCGCACCAGATCGAGACTCAAAACAGAACTTATCCGCAAAGATACGGTCGCGACAACTCTATGAAGATTTTCTTACAAAATTTGAATAGGCGGTGATGGACGACAAGACGTATATAATATTGGATTTTAAACAAATACCTGGCCAAGAGTTTTAAACTAGCAAATCTCGAACAGATACTCCTGAAGATTTTGAATTAAATAAACGAGGGCAATTTCCAAAAAAATACCTTCTTTGGCAGGCAATATGTAGCTGTGGTAAAATAAGTCGCTCGTTTATCACCACCGGGACAATAAACGGCGATATTTATCGGAAAGATTGTTTACACAAGCGTTTGCTGCCTTTTATAGGACAGTATGCCTCACCACCGCTGTTTTGGCCAGATCTAGCCAGTAGCCAATACGCAAAATCAGTTATGAAATGGTACAACGCTAACAGGATCATGGCGGTACCCAAAATATGCAATCCGTCAAATAGTCCAGAACTGCGGCCTGTTGAAGAGTACTGGAGTATTATGAAAGGAATTTTAAAAAAGAAAGGCGGAGAAGTAAAATCGGTCCCTGAGCTACAAAAAATATGAGCCATGTGCGTAGAAAAGTTCGATCTATGGCTTACTGTGTAAACATTAATTAAAATTAAAAATGTGATTTTAGAATTCATTAAATTTGTCATTAAATGTGGTATTCATAATGTGGTTTTTTATTTTTTAACTGGTTTAAAAACAAATTTTGCGAGCCCGAGTTTTGGCGTGTTCAACCTTTAAAAGTATGTATTCCAAATTATGATATTACGGTTGTATACTATAAGCCAGAATGGAACTGGTACTCGTACATAGGATTCTAAATTTGTTGAAAGAACTTAGTAAGTCTTCTTTCACATATAAAATTTTTATTATTACTTTACTTTATTAAATTCATATAAAATTAACAGCATTTCTTCTAGTTTACATTTTTATTGTTTATATCGACATATCTTGTCATTAGACAAAATTGGAATCAACACAAAAGTCACAAAAGTTCAAAACAGATCCGCAGCCAGCAAGCGCACGGAGGCAGCGCCGAAGGAGACGCTAACAACGGTGGTATTCAAAATTCATAGTATTATAAAATTAAGTTAAGACTTATGATTAAGTTAAGATTTATTATTCATGCAGAAACTATTTTTACTGCTCTTTTGCCTATTCAAACACAAACTTTAGACGCGTTACAATTGAAACATCTATCATCACGTGTAGTGACTACGTGATATCAATTAGTGCATTGCCGCGTAATGCTTAGTGAATTGAGTTACGACAAAATGAAGCTGGTTGGGTTGGTAGCTAGTTGGTAGTCACACATATTGATTTATTGAAACATAATACGGTACTCAAATAAACAATGTGATAATTTCGTTACTGGTACAAGTTTTAATTGGGTCATTAACTTCTTTAAGGGCGATACCTCGCCGCTGGTGCCACGAGGAATGTGTTTTAAGAGATCCCTATAATATTTACTTTTTATTACGTTGGATCAATATTTCAAATACGATGACGACCGACTCAACTGTTTTAAGAAAATATTTATGACCACATTATTGCACAAGTGGTCTATCATTTATGAAATAAAGAATTTTGAATTTGAATTCATATAATTTATTCACTTAATTTATTTTTGTTCTTAAGTTAGGTTTGTATGTATAATATTTTTACAAAAGTTAAATATAAAAATATATCTAAACACACAAAACCAATAAATTTTTTAAAAAAAAACCTAACCTAGGGTGCCGCCGGCAACACAGCAAGGCCCAGGCTGCCAGTGGTTAGGGCCGCAGAGAGAGAAACCTTCAGACTGTGCGCGCCGTGTCTAGGATTACCGCCTTCTGAATCTGACCCCCGATCCAACCACAACCCCGTAGCGAAAGCCTCTCAAGATGTTGGTCGAGAATCTTCGCTATGAGACCATTCGCAGAAACAACTATCGGCACAATGATCGCCGAATCAACCTCCCACAAGGCGGTTACCTCGTGAGCCAAGTATAGGTACTTGCTGGACTTGTCCTTCTCGGCCTTCACGAGGTTAGTAGGCAAGCTTCAATAGATCGATCCCAATAGAGCGTGGCACGACCATTTTCGAGAACTGGCGCAGGTGTGTACTTGTAGTACGGCATTTCGTGGTCGACAAGACCGTATAGGAGAGCAAGCTGCTGATGTATAATCCTGGCTACGAGATTATGTCTGTGCAAGTACTCGCCGTTAGCAAGATGAGAACAACCGGGGATGATATGCCTGAGTGACTCTCCGGAAAGGCGACATGCCCGACATATGTCGACCGTACCGTCCTTCATGATATATTTCCGGTAGTTATTCGTCATGATTACGTCGTCCGCAATTGCACAGGCAAAACATTCGGTTTCTCCGAAGAGGTCCCCGAATCGTAACCAGTTCACCGACGCGAGCAGGTCTTCGTCCCGTATGAATATTATTTATATTACTATTCACTCCGGCCAATCAGTCGTTTGAATAATGAACAAATTTGGTCTAAATTTCCCATGTTATGTGATGATTTATTAAGTAAAATTCACCATTAGATAAATTCACAACTTTTATTTACAAATGACTAGACAGAAGTAAAGTGACTTGACATTTTGCTTTCCACTAATAAAACTTACATCTAGAAATTCTCAACAGAAGTTTGACTATAACTACAACAGAGGTTGACAATTAGTGCGTATAGTATGGCGTTGGGTTTTAGATAGGCATCTAAATAAAGTTTATTTGGAAAAAAATACGATCCCAAATTGACCATAATTATGCAGAATGAGACCAATAATTAATTTTCGATTTTGAGATACAGCCGTTTTAAGGTTCAATAATTTTTTAAGGGTTTTAATACCACTTTCTCGAATAAAAAAAGATGCAATTTGGTAGAATATTATATAAAGTAATGTATTAAGGACTGATTGTACATATTAATAGTTTTTTTCGTGTCTTTTTTTTAAACAAAGTGGTTGGTCGTTTTCTGTAAAATCAATATTTCACATGCTGCTTGTTATTCTTATTTCTATGAAAACGACCAAACTATAGTCGAGTTATGCTGATTACGATATTATATAAGTAATTTTCTGAAAAAAGCTAAGATGATCATCGTAACTTCAGGAGAGCTCACAACGATAGACTGAATATTTGGATTACGTTTTATGACTGCACTTTCGTCATGTATGTTGTTGGGACTAGGTGATTCGGAATATCTCACTGCGCTTAAAGTATCGTAATGCTTGATTAAATTTTTTGGCATTGAAATAATTATTCGCGAACAATTAGGACTGTCTGGTATAACATCTTCACTGGAGTCATCGTCATAACTTATAGCATCAAGTAACTCTCACCTTGTCCGGGTCACCTTCTATGCTTGGACACGGGCTTTTCACATTTTCGTCTATATTTTTATCAGGCACTGGTAAAGAGGTTTTTAACGCTAAACCCACCAATTTACGCCCACGCTCCATTATTTATATTCTGTTGTCACACTAATCCACTTAAATTTACATGAAAAACGTACGTTCATATAGTTATGACATAAAACTTCCTTGCATTCGTCCAGCAATCTATGAAACAATGAAATTAGTACGGTAACTGCAAAAATATTACATTAAACGACCAAACTGGCGGGTAGGACTAAAAAACCTAATATTGTTGAAAGCGACCAACTGCCTGGTCGCTTTAAGCAGATCAAAAAGTGCATTAGCTGTTACCGCTGTTTATTGTCAAATGCGACCAACTAACCAAATGTAGGTTGGCTGTTTTCTGCAGATTAAAAACATGGTCTTTAAACGGGCGAAATGAACTATGTTGGGTACTTTGGCTGGTTTCTACGTTATAAAACGCTTCTTTTGTCATTGGTCGTTTTATACATAAATACTGTAATTCAGTGGAATAACGTGCTAAAAATATGACGGTTTTAGCAGATTATAGTTAAAAAAATCTAGTTGTTGATGGCATTGTTAACTCATTTTTCGAAAAAATGGCATTGGTCTCATTCTGCATAACTATGGTCAATTATAATCAGCGTTCAAAAAATTTGGATATATGTAGAAAGTATTTTTTTCATTTCTATTTCGTATTATTTTTGCTATTTTACGTATTTCCAACGAATAACAAACTGCAAAAAGCTATTTTGGTTTTCAGTAACAAAAAGTACTCCCAATTTTTTTTTCTCTTAATTATTACACACATTTTTATTCCAAATTTCACCTTGCCGTTGCAAGGCGTATGAAAAGAAACGCAGTGAAATAAGCTAAGTTATTTACCACGGCAGGCTACATTGTTCTTTTGTTTTGCAACGTGTCCTCAGACAATGCTGACTTCGCTTTGTAGTGTTTGTAAGAAGGGCTTGTATTGTGATATCTCTCTTCTTGTTAGGCCTTCCATGTTGCAATTTGAATCTGAGACGACAGAATTGATAGTTGGTGTGTTACTAGAATTTCAAACACGCTTTTCTCCCCTTTGGCTACAACTTCCTCGATTAGCCCGATCTTTTTATTGTATAGATCTCTTTGCTATTTATGTACGATAATGGCTGGTATCTGCGCTAAATATGTAACTAACTCAAAGATCCACTTATTTAGGTACCTGAAATCCTATTTTTAAAGTTGTAAGCATTATTTAATAATTCACTATCTATAAAGTCATCTATTTTCCCCCAAAACAAATACCACTTTCCGATGACAAGTTATGACCCTCCTTTAACATTCTATTTTCAAACCGTATTTTAGAATTGAAAATTCCGAAGTGGCAATCAATAAGACTACGGGCAACAGTCCAAGTGCGAAGCGAGGGGGTCGTATATCAAAGGGTATCACACCTCTTTGGGTGAATAGAGCTCACTTTGTAACTTGGAAGTTTACGCTTGATCGATTAACCCATTTTGTAACTTAATTATCTCGAGTTAGTGACGCGTAATCATATTAAGTTTTGGTGTCTGCGAGTTTTGGTTTATATTTTGAAAGCAAAACGGTGCATTTCATTGTACAATTTGTACATTAGAAGCGCGGATAATATTGTGGCCCCATAGAAGGGGGCAGTGTTATTGAAAACTAATATTAACATCTTTTATAGTTTTTTCCTGGATAGATATTTATAAGATCATCGATAATAATGATTACAAACGAATTCCCAGGTTGATTCCCACATAAGCATTACTTTTTAGTTTCCTGATAATCAGCGATACCTTTGGTTAATCAGCGATAGGTTTGGTCTCGTGCTATCTCATCTTTGGCAATTTTTGGTATAGACTACCACTTCGATACGTTCGATTAGAAACTTGAAGGACGCTGAAGATAAAACATCGGGCGAAATTAACGTTTTAATTTATTGTTTTCGCATGTATTTAGGGATGTTGAATTTGACCTCTACCATTGTTTTCAGAAACAGGCTAGTGACGTATTTTTATTTAAATGAGTAAACACAAGCAATAAAAGGAAATTAATTAAAAGAAATACCCACTAAGTTTTCGTGTTGATAAAACTATACAACCACGTTAATATAAAACAAAAAAGAGAGAGAAAATATATAAAAAATCATACTAAATGACTTGTATTTTTCTAAATATAGCTTGAAGACTATTTTTTATTCTTGCTTCATTGCAGATTCCAATGACAACTTAGCTGTTTCTAACAAGCTTTTCTTGTGTAATACAAACTATTTCTGTCTAGCAAACAAATCGCTAGCTCAATCTGTCAAAGTTTCCCACTAACCAATTTGCTCAGAAGTTTTATAACTTGTTCCCGATGTGACGGATCACGTTCGACAATTTCCTGGTCTCGGTCTCCGGTACACAAGGTGTAATTGCGGATTTTGTTTAGCTGCGGACTTTTCTATGTGAAGATTTTTCTTTGCACGTCATCCGCGGGTAAAATGCTAGTCTTTTTTTAATTCCAGCACTTCAATGGCTTAAATTACTCGTAGTGCTATTTGAAAATTCTGACTATTTATTAATACAAAACAGATTTTCTTTGAAATAAAACAATTAAAAACGGATTTTATCGCGTGTATTGAGTTTATTTTTAATTGTTTTATTTCATGAATAACTATCGCGGCAACCGAAGACAATATTAGATTTTCTTTGCTTTTATATTTTCGGATTTTTACGGACTCGAGTATTGTCGGATACGCATCGTGCTTGAGGAATCTTCTTTCCCGATCCTATTACATATAGTGGAGTACGGGACGCCTTTTTAACCTATAAAAATGACATAAATCACAAGTCCGATTTTATTTTGTGACCTGTTAGAATACGTTAAGTACTAATAATAAAAAATATTTTCTAACAATTGTTAGCATTGCGCTAGGTATAATACATGTATTTGTTTGCTACACATAGAAAAGGTTATGTAAGTTTTATTTTTCTCTACCAGGCTATCGCTTTTTACTATTGCAATATAATTTCACATTTTATAACGGTTTTGTCAAGAGCATATGTCGTCTTAGCCATTTGTAATTCGTTTAGAATTCAAGGTCACTTATATTTTGACAAATTGTTTTCGATTATGCTCACATAATCTATTGACCAAACTGTTATAAAACGACAGATGATATTGAAATAGTTGAATGCAATAGTATGGTAAAAGAAAATATATCTTGTATAATCTTTTCTTGTTTTTATTAACAAATATATATATAATACCTAGCGCGACGTCAAAAACTGTTAGAAAATATTTTTTAGTTTATTTAATCATATTACATTATCTAACTAAAAAAGAAAATCGCACTTGTGAGTTATCGAAGCTCAAAACTGTTCGCGTACTGTACTAATAAATTATCTTCTGAGTGTGTTCCATTAATTCATCCGAGCACAAATGAGATTGTCGACCAATAAAATATGGATGGTACAAGAAGGATATAAATCTCTATGTTACAAAAATGTCCGTCAAAAAGCGATAAACTGATGGCTTATTTGTGAGTACTTGAGTGATATTAAATTTGATTAAATTAATTTTGATATTAAAAAATCAAATCCATACATATTTACAAAATAATTATTTGCGGAGAAGAAAAACACTCTGAATATTATGTTTATGTTTATGTTGTGTTTATGTCTATTTATTGGTAATATATATTACAAGTCAACATTTCGTACAATTACATTTTAAATAACATTATATTAAATTATATTAAAACATTCAGTATACAATTGTAAACTGTTATTATAATACTATAATTTATAAATATTATTACTATTGCTATGACTACAATATAACTCCTTCTGGTCGTAAAACGCCTGCATAAGAAGCCATTTTTTTAGTTTCGTTTTATACACCTGTGCACTGTGCACAGCTGTTATTTCACCAGGGATCTGGTTGTAGACCTTGCGACCCATGATGTGCGTGAGCTTTCCTGACTTTTTGAGTCGATGTGACACGCAAGGTAGTTTCCCGGAGAGCACGCTGCGGGTCGCGTACCTGCGAGGGGTCACATTTGTGTTCTCAGGCGTTGCATCCACCTCTTCACGTGTGGTTACCGCCATTTGTAGGATAGGGAGTGAGGGTAGCGTCTAGCGACTAGCGAAAATGTCTAGCGACTTAAAATGCGGTTTTGCAGAGTCTCATTGAAGGATTCGAACTATAGCCCGCACTGCTCGTTTTTGTAGACGAAGAACCCTCTCCCGACCGGCTGCTCCCGCCCACAGCTCTACCCCATATTGGAGATTCGCATGTACGGAAGCAAAGTAGCATGTTCTTACCATTTCCGTCGGAAGTATACGTGCCAGTCGTTTTAGTGCAAAACACGATGGGGCCAGTTTACTACATATCTTGTCAATTTGACCGCTCCATGTGAGGCCGCTATCCAGCTCGAACCCCAGAAATGTCAAGCTCTGGACTTGGTTGATGAGCTTACCATTAGCGGACACTGACAAATGCCTGGCTGGTCGGCCTGAGAGATCAAAGTGCATGAATTGAGTCTTTTTAGTATTTAAAATAAAACTGTTAGTCGTAAACCACTTTACACATTAATTTTATTTAGAATGTCATATAAGTATTAAATATCGGTAATTCATTTCAAATGCTGAACTATACCTAGCGCCACCCGGAGATATTTGGAACTATTGTTTAGTGCTTACCGCTGGACACTTTTTCGACCGTTTTCCTATAAGAGAGATCGATCCTCCTTGTACCATCCATACAATAAAACATGGGGCGGTTGTCACCTGGTTGTAAATTCTTAACAACACTCTGTCTGATTTGCACGCGACATTTTGGCATGCATTTTCATAACGGGTAAATTGAATTTGACTACCCATCTCTTCACCTGTAAGCCATTTCTTGATGTTAGTTATTCCTCCGAATACATTAAGATCTCCCTTGAATGTTCCAAAGATACAATGGAATACTACTTGTGCAGCAATATCCAAGCTCGCAACATAATTCCTTCCCATTGCGCAATTCGATTGGTTCGCATACCCGGGTTTGCTCTTTGGATGTCTTCTGCCCTTTGGGAAGCGAGAAAAAACATAAAGAAAGGAAAAGGTCTTCTCTCCATTTTGTTTCTTTGATATATTATTTAAAATACTTCAGTTTAGTAGTACCAGTAAAACACTTTACTGACACGAGACAATTATAATGCACCACTTCTACTTGGATTGAGCAGCTATCTTGTATATGTACCAACCTCCTGCACCGGTTGTACTGAAGTAATAACTAAGGATTCCGGTGTGCTGACCAGACATACACAAAAAAATGTGATTGGGAACAGCATCCGCATCGCCTGTCTTGATGTTGTTATTAGCTGAATTTCTGCCAATGAGATGGTTATTATGGAGACCTCAAAAGCAGAGTGTTGGTGCTCTGTTAGCGATATTATATCTTCTATGCAAGGGCTGTGCATATTTCTTTCTGCACTTCTTCTCAGTAAGGACCATGCAAAGCCACAGTCACAGGTCCCAAACTCTGTACAATTGAGGATCTATGTTCCGGCGGAAATGACACTTCCTTCAAGAGAACGTCGTGTTCCATTTAGCCCATACTTTGTGGACAGGGACAAATTTTTATCCGCTTTCAATCTTCCCTAATGCCCTAGCATTAAGTATTTGCGTTAAGTATTTTAAACTATTTATTACCAGTATTCATTGCAAATTCAGTAGTTCCAATCACACTCGACACTTTTTCATTCTTCGTGGCGTTTTCAATATAATATTTCAACATAAGCAAATACCGGATACAAGCGTTTGCTGCCCGCTGATACCATTTACGCTTGTCCCCTTTCCTTTCATTCTTTTGTCGCAGAACATTTACAAAATGATACAATGTTTTTTGCAAATATCAATGGTGGGTACAATCATACTTTACAAGATAAAGGGAATTTCTACGGCTAAATTTGGCGTTAGTGCGTAACCTTTGTATCTATAAGATGAGTATGTTGTCACTAACCTGTGAGTTCCTATAATTGGCTTCCTGTATTTGCTTAAATGTATAATATTTGTGTCACATCTGTTGGATCTCCAAACAAATAAAAATAAAATAAAATAAATCAGATAACATGTTAAAAAAATCTGGCCAAGTCCGAGTCGGTACTCGGGACACCAAGTGTTTCGTACCTGGAGGTTGATCTTCTATATACTCGTTGGCAAGTATGTAAGAAATCGAGGCATTTTGTTGTACAATAACCTATAAATTAAATAAGGGTTGGTTAAGAAATTGGTTAATGATGGTTAGGTAAGTTAGATAAGAAGAAAAAAAAAATGATGTTAGGCTGAGGTGATAGATCGAAATTGGTTGGGTTGTCTAAAACCTTCTAGAATTTGGAAAAATCTTAAAAACTAGCAATTACAATAAAAATATAAAAACAGTAGTAGAGTAACACAGACAGGAACTGGTGGCAGGAACGGGGAGTAGGTGTGGGGCTCAACAGGGTCTCGGATCCGGGTTCGTATACGTTGAAGGCGCCAGTGTGAGGTTGCAGACATGGAGCCTCACTTCGGGATGCTGTGGAATCAAATACGGGAACCAGGGTCAATATGGGTATTGTTTATTGAAGATAAAAGGCACAATTTATGTGCCTTTTTGTAGTCAGAAGCAAATAAGATGTGCTTAGGAGTTGTAGTTATCGACGTGCACTGCACTTAAACTGCACTAACTTGCATTAAATGTTATTGTCAGTCACAAATCTTAATTAATTGATTACAAAAATAAGCTGTAGGATTAAGAATTCATAAGAGAAAACAAATATTAGATTTATCGATCGAGGATCTGATCGAGCTGAGAAAATGAAAGGGCTGCCAAAGGGTTCGAAAATGCCGATTTTGAATTTAAAATATGGCTCGGTAATATGCCAGAAGAAAAAGGTTGATAGTGTAACGTTCCGTTACACGCATCGTTACAGTATCAGCCTATAGGGCAGTTTAACAGTCAGTTATCGCTTTCGGCAAAACGACAAGTACAATGCTTCAGTACAGTACATCCAAGCGCTAAGATTCTAATGATGCTCTCGTAGTATTCACCAATTCACAATTAATGTTATCTACAGTTTAAATTTAATTTGAATATAGAACTTCTTCTTCTTTTGATTTTCTTTTGTTTCTAGTTCCATGCCATATAAATAGAATTGTTCGAAACTACTGCATATAAAATGAAAGTCATCCAGTGTGCTGTCTTAATTTTTTGCAAGATTTCTATTGGTACCCAACACTTCTTACAAATAAAAAATAAAATTCATATTCCCCCTTTATCCCCCTAAACTTCCTCTTAAAATTAAATATAAGCTTGTCAGTACCTTGTTACAGATGAGATTTTCTATACCTGTTCCAAATTTTAGCTTTCTATGTCAAACTGTGTCCGAGAAAGACGCGATTTGCCAATTTCGACGACCGAAATGATTCGATAAGTATTTCGTAAACCAAGTATTGGTACGAAACACTAAAAAGGGTTTTGGTCTTATATCATCTTGGTGGTCATGCCGCTCTTCTGCACGTCTTCATGGATAATATTTACAATTTGGAATTGACTGCGTTTCTTGACCTGAGGAGGGTCATTAAAGTTATTTTGGTTGTGTCACTGCCAAACTTGGAACTGATAATATCGATGCCAAACGGAAATCGAATACATATTGCAGTAAAACATTGCTTAATTGCATTAACACGTTTAATTTTGACGACAAAGTAAAAATATTTAATATTAGCAAAAATAATCAATTATTCAAAATTTAGCATTTCACGTAAAAATCACAATAACGGCATCTAAATAAGGGTATTTCACATTCAATAAGTTCCCTAGTGGTCAGAATGCAATTAAATTACAATAACAAAAATATTTAAATTTAGCACTTCACTTAAAAATGAAGACAACTGTACCTATTTCACTTTCACATTCAACAACCTCCCTAGTGGCCAGAATGTAATTAAATTACAATAATTAAAAATATTTAATATTAGCACTTCACTTAAAAATGAAGACAACTGTACCTAAATAAGGACATTACACATTCAATAGTTAGCAAAACCGGTAAGTAAAAATAAAGACTCGGCTAGTAATAATTTGGCTGCAGGAAAATAATGGGTTAATGAGGCGGGTGATATGGATGGTGACAGATGATTCGCTGGCTGAACGTAGCCTAAATTAAAGAGCCAGGTCTTTATACGCCCGTCAAACGAGGCAATTGGAATTTGGGGAATTTAGCAAAACAACAAAAAAAACTATTATGGCACAAAAATACTGGATACAAAGAAAAGGAATCCGATTTATAACGTTTTTAACAAAAATGTAAATAATTTGATACTCTCGAAAGCAGGATGGCTAAAGCTGTTGTTTTATATTAAAAAGAGTTCGTGGGCAAGTGTCCGCTTTGATTTAGGCGGACCCAAAGAGCTCGCTGAACTCCTTTTCTCACTTGGAGAGCCCGCTGGATGCGGACTCTAATTCTCCGATGAATGGTGAAGAAACCCGCGGAAATCGCGGCAGCTGCAGACCGTCCCGCCGGCCCGGCATCCACAAGCGCCTTCCGGAATCCTTCCGGATCAGGCGGTTCCAGTGTATAGCACTTGCTATATAATTTATATGGCCTTTTTTGCCCGGCAATGGTTTTGGTTTTATTTTTGCTCCAATAATGTATTAATAGCACTTGCTATATAATGTTTGAAATAAATCGCACTTCACCACGATGCAACTAAGCAAATTATAGCAAAAACCCCAGACCAAATCCAGATTATCTCTTTTTCTTTCCAAAATCTCACGGTGCTCTGACAGACTCAATCAAAAATCAACTTTTTCTTTTTGACAATCTGGAATACCTCAAAAATTCACATTCAAAATTAGCGCGAGTATTATCTCAATTTTATAACTGCCAGACGTATTACAAAATACGGACTGATATAAGCGCCATCTACCTGTAATGCCGTGAATCACAATGTACGCTTTTTTTATATATCAACCGTGACCTAGCCTTAGACACAGAAGTTCTAAAGAAAGTCGACAGATGTCGTACGATACGTAGCGTCATGCTACAAGCTACAGCGGACGGCGGAGAGCAAGGCAAGCGCATGTAGAACGCGCTAGGCTTAAGTAATGTGTATTATTATTGTCATTTTTCATGCATGTTTTCCAGTGGTTTTTCAAGATCCGTCAATTTTGGGACATCTTTTTCACTAACTTAATAAAAGTTTGTAAGTATAAGGAAAACATATAAATCAAACACTTTTAAAAGTATATTTGATAAGCACAAACAAAGATCCCGATGAATTGAGAACCTCCTCTTTCGAAATCTTAAAGTCGGTTGAGGCATAATTATACATTTATTTGCACGACATCATATCAAAATGAGCAAAGGCTGGCCTCATTACCACGTTACATGGCAATGCTTATTCGCGAAATAGTGAAATATTGACCAATCCTCTGGTCACCCGTTGCGTCTAGCAGGCGCGGCACTAAATCTTCGTAGACCCTACGCGTGCCCGGTCCCCACGGCCTCAGCGTTTCCACTCCAAACACGTCAAATATGCAGCCACTATCAGAAGTAGCATATTTGCGGCGTTTGAGATATTCGGTTGTGGTTGCGGCAGATCCAGCACAACTTCGGTTGCCTGGAAACTGGGACATGTAGCATCCCAAACTAGGGGCCGTCCTATTCTTCAAGGCAATGTCACTCCGTCGGGCCTCTTGCAATCGTTTCGTCAAGCCAACAGGCGCTACGAGGGCCGGCATTTCAAAATAATAATTAATAACCCTGCAGCGCAGAAAATGTAAATCTGTTAAACCGTTTTAGCTATACAGTGCCACACACATATACACATGCAGAACACATGGCGGTCAAAGTTACAACATCCCTCTTTTGCGTTGGAGGCTTAAAAAACAAAATCAGTCGAACCAACGAAAGTAACAAATGATAGGAGACGTCCATTTTTCAGTATTACTAACGTGTACAGTTACTGTACATCAATTTTGTATCACCTGCGATCGAGCCGAAGGCCATTAGTCAACGTGTAGTGCTATGCTTCCCTAACAAAAAGAATTAAGTCATCAAATACGTTATGACACTTACGCTCTTTTTTTTCAAGAGTGTTGTGGGATTTATGAGCACAGGAAATTGATACCTAACCTTGGCGAGTTAGATGCGAGAATTAAATAGCTATTACTGTGGTTGTGGTTTTGGCTCTGCAGAATAAGTAGGTACCTTTACTAAGTGAACATGTGAACGATTTACTACGTATACCCTTACTCGTATAAGATCAGCCTTTTATATACTAATCCAAACAATACTTAGTTTTTTAAGTGCACAATTACTATAAACTTAATGGGTGTATTTTGAGAGTAAATAAGACATTACTCCTCCTATAATTACATGGTGTTTTATTTTATTTATTTACAAACTTATAGCTAAGTAAAACATTCAGACACATATCTTAAGTTACAAACCAAAAGACAATAAAAAGGAAAAAATATCTTAAGTATATAAAAAATCAGACAGCATTTCACATTAAAAATCAAAATACAAACTTGCCCAACCCGACAGCGTCCACAAATGGGTAGGTACTTATATTTATTTAGTAATCGTTATTACTATTTTGATGTATGGCAACCACTCTCTCTTCTATAGAACAGATTTTCGATAATTCTTCTTTTGCGGTCGTAGTATTTTAGCAAGAAACCTAGGTTGACTTAAATAATAAACATTAGTAGGCAACATGAGAGCAACATCCAACTATCTGAGCCCATTTGGACAATCACAGCAATATCTTCATATGTCGGGTGTTCCAGAAAGTATAAGCACGAATTCTATATAAAATTAAACAGTAATAATATTCGTTATGTCTATTTTTTATGATGAATTATATATTTAACTTATTATCTAGTCAATTACTGTACAATTTCTTCAAACGTCATTAATTGTAAACCAATGACCGGACCGTGGACCTGACACTAAACATAAGCTTCAGCACAGACTTGTTCCCGAAGACTTTGGAGGCTTTCAACCATTGTCTTTTAAAAGCCTCAATGGAATCCGCGGCCTTAGTGTTTTTCCGAAGATGTGCCTTGGTTAGTGCCCAAAAAGTCTCAATAGGCCTGGCTTCTGGGCAGTTTGGAGGATTCATGTGCTTAGGCCCGTATTCGACTTTGTTTTCTTTATACCAAGCTAACGTGGTCTTGGAGTAGTGCACGGACGCCAAATCCGGCCAAAATTTAACAGGTCCATCATGCTCGCGGATCATAGGCAGTAGACGACGATTTAAGCACTCGGTGATGTACGTATCGGACTTTATCGTTTGCGTAGTGACAAATGGCTTGGATAATTTGCCGCACTCACAAATAGCTTGCCGCCATTGCTTTTTTACTGAATTTTTCAGTTAAGATGGATTTGTTGGCATCACTGATATCTTGACCCTCGCGTACGGTATAAAATTGGTCACCCGAGAGCATTTTATAATCAAATTTTATGTACGTCTCGTCGTCCATAGTAATGCATGCTGATTTTCGGCACAAGAGAGTATCCTAAAATTTGCGAGCACTTCGCTTCACACTTGCGGCCTGCTTTTGTCACTTCGTTTTGGTTTTTTACATGTTTTAAGACCAATCCTTGCTTTGGCTCGATGTAGGTACAGTCACGGTCATTAATCGATGAGCCACTTGCCGCTGTACGTATTTTAGCCGTGTAATACATATTTCATCCTCACCATGGCGACGTTTTAACGTATCCATAGTAACTCTAGAGATTGATACCAACATATAGAACAAAATAATGACATCCATCACATTGTCACATACATAACTGTTGCAAATATTTGAATATGCATGGTAATCCCGCCATTTTGAAACGAAGTTATTTTAAATATTTTTATGTTTTATATGTCAGCTATTGTCAGTGTAATTTTTATATACTACTTAAAAGTAAATAGGGGCCACTAAGTATTTTGATCTTTACGTAAAACATATTTTTTTACAGTATTATATTTCTTTCTAGTTATTAGACAGCATGAAAGAGATTGGACACTTACGGATATGAGGCATCATTAATCAGCCACTTATCACTTATCAAGTAGTTGATGGCCCAGAATTATCAATTAAACAGAAATATATAGACTTTGTTTTGAGTAGTATACATCGTCTAATAAAAAGTCAACCTTTAGCAAAAACATATTTATTTTTAAATTTAATATTTAGAATAAGCTCCATGGCTGTCCGATACAGCTTGTAGTCGTGTTCGCATAGAGGCGACTAATTTTGTTCCAATATCAGTTCCTCGTATACTTTCCCAGATGTCTTGGCAATGTTGAGCCAAAACATCAGCCCTGCGTTCGTTACGGTGATCCCATCGCTGCACCATTAAACCGGACCTGAATCCCATAGAAAATCTATGGAGATTTTCTATGGGATTCAGGTCCGGAGATTTAGATGGCCACGGAATTACCGTAATGGCTGGGTGTGCATCGAACCAGGCGTTAACGACTCTTGCACGGTGTATCGAGCAGTTATCATGCACGAAATTGATGTTAGGCATATCGTGCTGTGGATAGACCGTTCTTACGGAAGGGAGCATGACTTCTTCCAAAATGCTAATATAGTCCAGGGCATTTGCACGCGGTGGCATTTGGACGAGTTCGCCAACACCTTCGGAGCTCATCCAACCCCACATATTAACACCTATTCTGCCCGATTCCCTATTTGGTATGACATGATCTATGTCATACCGTGTTGCGTTATACCGCCACATTTGTAGGCGACCGTGTTCGCTTGATTGAAATGTTTTCTTGTCAGTGAAAATTGTTGAAGTCCAATCAAAATCTACGAATCGGTTGGCGAAATTTTCGCGGGCGATTTTATGATTTTCCGTCAAATCAACCTTATAAGCCGGAACTCTGTGATGCAAATTCATTGAATGCAGATGCCTTCGGATAGTTCTGGGATCCACATCAAACCGTTCTGCATATAGTTTAGTGGGTGTGAATCCATTTAGTTCGTAACCTTGGAGCATTTCTGTTCGCTGCATTTGGCTTAAAGCAGCAGGACGATGATTGTTTTGGCGACGATCGGCAATAATCCCTTCCTCAGCATATCGTCCCACCCATAACGCAACGGTGTTTCGCTAAAAATACAAACTTGAAGTTAGTGATTTTTTTACTTTATTTTAATTCTGGAGACATATCAGACAGAGCAAACCTACCGACAAGAGCAGATCCCTCGAAATTGCACGAATACTAAGACCCTGCTGGTGCATTGTCACAATTCTATGACGAATCTCATCGTTAATAGTGGGTGGCATTTTCGCTTAAATTGAATTGACTACGGTTATTATTACCAATTTTTTTATTATTTCTTGACACCTGACTTTTCAGTTGTCAATATTTTCTAAAATAATATGCGTTATTGCAACTACGAGTTTTATTTCAAAAAAGGTCTGATATAATTATCTTATGAATCATCATGAGTTGGATTTAGATTTGCCTCGGACATTTCGCTACCGCAATGTTTTAGCACAGATTCGCTGCATTCGTGCGAACGGCGTAATTTATGCAAAATTCAATCGATTCATTATTGATATGATAACTTCATTAGCTAACCTTTAACCTCTATGGTTAAGACATATTTCCTAGTAGTAGTAAGTTGTTAATCTTTTTGATTCTGACCTCTTTTGAATTAAAACGCAATGTCAGTTGAATGTTATGTCAATAGACGACGAACGATAATGCCAATCACAATTTCCGATTAATTCTCCGAAGAATCGTGTCAATGTGTCATCAGGGTCTTGAGTATTCGGCCAGCCTCAAGAGAAACCTCGAGACGGAAAGCTTATTCCATAATGTTGTTAAAACATTTAAATTGTCTAATACTTATTGCATAGAACAATAAGCTCGAAAGATTTAAAAACACGTTGCGTTTTGGGTAAGACGATACCTATGCCGAAAAAGTTAAATTATCATCGTCAGAACAACCAGCGCCCCGATGCATTTAGCGAAGAGGAATGCTCCGGAACATGAAGTTGACAGATTTAGACCTACGAAGTTCGCAGCTCTATGGAACGATTTGATAATTATGAATACATTTAATAAATTTAAACTTTAAATATTGTTATTATTTATGATCTATTCGATAGTTAATAGCTACAACTTAGCTACTTTCATACCAAAACAGGCATTCAAATTCTTAGTTAATTTTTCTAATGATGGCGGCCGTCAAATTGTTAGTTATCAATTATGATAACCTGATTTCATCCGAATACTAATTCGGATAAAATCGGGCTTTTCGTTTCTCCTGTGTCGAAATGCCAATGCCAATCATAATGTCTCCGTTACTATCGCTAGGTACGCTGTAACAATTGTTACTAAGTTACGGTTGCTAAATCTGCAATTGGTTAACTTTTCGAAGTGACAAGTGACTCTGTCAATCTGGTAGCTCTGAAGTTAGCCAACCTTAACATTCGGACCTTAGTGACGGTTGATAAACACACAATGATAAAGATAGAAATATAATTGTGCTCTTTTTTTATACGAAGACTTGTTAGGAATTAATACGAGTAAAAACCCGATTTGTATTACACTGCTAAAATACGTACAGCGGCAAGTGGCTCATCGATTAATGACCGTGACTGTACATTGTTTGCTGATGTTCGCAGTTTTTTGGCCACATCCCTAACAGATTGATCGGGTTTTATACTGAACGCTTGAGCGATTTTCCGGTCCAAATTTCCGCCTGTGGTCCCCGGTTTTCGGCACCTTTTCGGTGCATCGCAAAATGAGTATTCGTTTATGTTTATGTTGTATTCTTCGCCGTAATTTCGTATTGCTGTACGTACGGCTCCGATGCTGACTCCCAGCGTTTTTGCCAATTCTTTTAACGTTATGTTAGGGATTGTAAACCGTTTGTGTACGATTATTTTCGATTTTTGGGAGAAATGCCTCGCTGAAATGCACTTCAAATAATAACCGTATTTGTTGGTAACCATGGAAACAGAAAACCTACATTCAAACTTTTTTCTTATCATTATTAGTAAAGACATGGGAGCACTCCAAATACGTGCTTATACTTTCTGGAACACCCGATAGCTTCAACTTCGATACTACGAGTTCGATGCGTATCAATTAGGGAATACAATAAACGATCAAATTACATAACCGGTTTTGCTATCGGTTATGACCAAAAATTACCGATAAATTGTTAAAATTTGATGAAATTACCTTCAAAACTTCAAAAAAATCAATAAGATAATTGTATGATGCAAGAAGAGTTAGAATTGATCTTTAATTCGCTAGAAAGTGAAAAATTTGTGGTTCAAGGTTCAAGGTTCGGTGCAAATCGCTCGCCGAAATAGAGTAAAAGAAGTGAAACTTAAATCATATTTTCAGACAAAAAAACTATGATTTTACAACCTTTCATGATACGATTTTAGGTGAAAACAGCATTAAATAAATAACCGAAAATAACCGAACCCGGTTATTCGAATTTTCAATAACCGGTTTTTAATTTTCACAAAATAACCGGTTATAACCGCTTATTGCGCTTTAGGTTATAACCGGTTTGCATTCCCTAGTATCAATGTAAAAATAATAAGGTTGGTCTTTTCTTTCAATTTTGTAAATTGACAATCTTCGACTCGTTCACAATTTAATACACAAGTAAATGTAGACTACAAACTCATATTTCATTTAATAGTTCATTCGTTTCGAAGGAAATCAAACGCATTCAATGATGACCCGTGGTGATATTCAAAATGAAAATTTTCATATTACTGACGCACCATTTGACGTCATATTTAATGTCGAGTCGTGGCGAGAAAATCAATTTCCTGCTCCGACGCTGGCAGCATTGCTATATTATTAACTCAATAGTAAGTTCAAAAGCCAGTGTTACCAGTATATCAACTGAGATAAATTTTGTAGCTTCTGAAGCTATCAAGCGTCCAAATTTCGAGATCCTATGTATACGTGAAAAGGTTGTCTCGCATTAAAAATAATTCTTAATACCAAGACTTTCACTCTCAAGCTGTTTTGATAAGTCTTCTTATAGAGCTTCGCATTAGTGTGTATCTTAAAGATCTAATGTATTACTGTTTTGAAAAAATAAGTCTCGCCGAGTTTCTTGCCGGTCAGAGGTGCAGGGTTAGAACCGGTGGTAGTTTTTTACTCTTGCTGACGTTCATTAGGCACTGGTCCCACCGCCGGCTACAAACTATAAGCGAGTAGAACTATAAACTACAAACGAGTGGGCGAGAGGCGAGAAGCTAGTATAGTTTTGATAGTTTTGACGCTCGGCTATAAGCGAGTGTTCGCGTGCGACGGGCGATTACTCGCTCCACTAACTAGCTCAGCCGGGGTGGCCCAGACACGCATGCTTTTATAAAATACATCATCATCGTCATCCGAACTAGACAACAAAGATAGTTCATATGATTGCTTTAAATTAATTGTAAATACGTGCACTCGAATCCACGTTGTAAGGTAGAATGATCGCTCTGATCGCCAAGCAGGCATCGAGCGAGTACCGCTGAGCTAGTTTTATAGTCGATAGCTTTTATCGCTGCGGTCAACTAGTAGACAGTGGTCCCACCGCCAGCTATCGGCGAGCTCGGCGATTAACTAGTAAAATTCTGTACTAGAAACAGTTGACAATCGGCAGGAGGCTAGTAAAAATTCTATGGAATTATCGCTTACTCGCCGGGCGGTGGGATAGTATCCTCGCCGGCAGTGTGAACAGCCTGCGATGAACTATAAATATATATCTCTCTCTTTTATTTACACGGAAGCGATTATCTTTTGTTCGTTTCTTGGGCTAGAAAATAGCCGATAGCTCATAGCTTACTCGCTCGCGGTGGGACCAGTGCCTAAGTGTATTGTAATATTTGTAACTAGTCTTTTCCCGCGGCTTCGCCCGCGTACTATAAGTACTCAAAAAGGATACGATACCCATGTTGATTTTCAGACTTTGTGATCATATTTGCCCCTTTTAGGGGTTGAATTATCAAAAAACCTGAAACTCGTGTTTACTCATCTATCGTTACGAGTAGGAATACTCCTCTGAAGTTTCGAATAAAATAGTCTAACAAATCTTGATTCGCCATACAAACTTTGGACCCCCATTTTACCCCCTTAGGAGGTGAATTTTGAAAAATCCTTTCTTAGTGCATCCCTAGACCTTATAAGGAACCTACCTGCCAAATTTGGAATCTCTAGAAGCAGCGGTTTGGGCTGTGCGTTGATATGTCAGTCAGTCAGTCAGTCAGTCAATCAGCCAGTCAGTCAGTCAGTCAGTCAGTTTCTTCTTTTATATATTTAGATGTTTCTAAATTGAACAATGGGGAGTAAGGGGAGAACGGCTTACAACATCATGCTGACCCTATTGTCAACCTCACCTGCACGCGCCGGATGGCGGCGGCGCGGCGTACACCGTGCCGTGGTGCTCCCTGCTAGATAACGGACGAGGCTCTGGCGACCGAGCAGTGGCGGTATAACCACACGCCTCACCGGGACACCGGTGGGAAGAGGCTACAGTGACCTTGGGGACTAAATATCTCCTTAAATACCTGGCACAGAAAGCAATGGGAAACTACTGTGACTACCTTCCCAAGAAAACCAATGAACATGAAAAGTCCGAATAACGTTACGAGTGCGAAGTTATGCGATCCGACTAACCCTCGGCGCCATCGCGATTCCGGGTTGCATGGTGCGAAATATGCTACCGGCCACCTCACTGTGACTCACCAGGCAGGAGGTGGAAATAATGTGACTGGTAATAAGAAAAACACGACCTCACTTCGCAAACAAATTCGCATAGGGACATGGAATATCAGGGGCCTTCTAAAACCGGGTAAGCTGGACGTGGTTGAGAAAGAAATGAAGAGATGCAATATTACCATCTTGGGACTTAGCGAAGTTCATCGCCGTGGTAATGGCCATATTGCCACAGACAATGACAACATTTTGTACTTCTCAGGCGCGGATGACCATAGCCGCAACGGAGTTGCTTTGCTGATCCCGAAGTCGCTCCAAACCGCTGTTAAAGGATACCAAACACCTAACGATAGAATCATCGCTGTCAAATTAGATGCACATCCTGTCTCCATTAACATTGTCCAAGTTTATGCCCCTACAGCCCAATCTGATGAGGAGGACTCAGATAGATTTTATGCCGAACTTGCTGCTGTACTAAAAGCGTTACCATCCAAAGAAGTAACTATTGTACTGGGCGACTGGAACGCCAAGATTGGTACTACAACTGATGATCCTTTAAATGGCACTATCATTGGCAACTATGGCCTAGGAAACCGTAATGAGAGAGGCGAAAAATTTCTAGACTTCTGTATAGAAAATCAGCTTACCATAATGAATTCATGGTTTCAAAACCATCCCAGAAGGCTTTATACTTGGTCGTCACCTTCGGGTCATAGAAACCAGATAGACTACATCACAGTCAAATCCAGATGGAGATCATCTGTCACCAACGCCAAGACTCTTCCAGGGGCGGATTGTGGCAGCGACCACCAACTTCTGGTGGCTGTTTTTAGGCTCCGCTTGAAGAAGATTCACCGTGCACCTCCCCAGACGGTTTCATTGAATGATGCAGCTTTAATCCAATTTGAGAGCTCAATCGATTCCAAAGTCGCAACAATAGAATGGGATCCTTTCGACTCAAGCGAAGCAGACTGGGTTTTAATGAAACAGGCTATTAAATCTGCTGCTCAAGTGAGCAATGATCTAAATAGAATCATCCGTAGAAAAGAGGAGTGGATAAGTGCAGAAACGTGGACCCTCATCGATGAGAGGGGACTACTGAAGAGTGAAGGCCTTGACACGGACAGTAAGCGATCCATATACAATCAGTTGCACAAGAAAGTACAGAAATCCACCAGAAAGGATAAAAACATGTTCATTAACAGAATATGTGATGAGATTGAAGACCATGCTACTCAATACAATACTAAAGACCTCTTCAGAAAGGTTAAACAACTTACGGGTACCTTTAAGCCTAAGTCATGCACTGTAGACGACGCAAATGGTAACGCCTTGACAGACATGGAGGATGTGCTGGAAAGATGGAGAGGTTACTGTTGCGACCTATATCGTGACGAAAAAGGTTCCACTACAAAAAGAAGATGGGATGAACATACCGAAGAACCTGCCATACTCCTTTCGGAGGTACAGAATGCTATAAAAAAGCTGAAGCACAAGGCAGTGGGTCCAGACGGTGTATCAGCGGCTATGATCCAGCATCTGGGTACAGAGGGTACTAACATCATACACAGATTGTGCAATAAAGTATGGAAAACTGGTCAATGGCCACAAGACTGGACACAATCAGCCGTCATCCCTCTTCACAAGAAGGGGTCTACAAGAAAGTGCGAAAACTATCGCACACTATCGTTGATGTCTCACGCTAGTAAAATCCTTTTGCACATAATTAACGCTAGACTATCCGCATTCACAAATCAGCAGATCCCTTGTGAACAAGCTGGTTTTGTTGTTGGTAAGGGGACCAGAGTTCAAGTCATGAATGTTCGTGTGCTCATTGAGAAATGCCGAGAATTCAATAAACCTGTGATCCTGTGCTTCATTGACTATGCTAAAGCATTTGATTGTGTGCAGTGGAGTACAATGCTGGATGTGCTCATAGAGATGGGAGTACCTGAACACCTTGTATTCCTGATACAGAATCTTTATCTGGATGGTACAAGCTTTGTTAAGTTAGATGACAAGATGTCGAAACCGTTTCATACAGAACGTGGAGTTCGTCAGGGTTGCATTTTGTCTCCAAAACTATTTAACTTGTATGGCGAGTACATCATGAGGAAAGCACTGGAGGACGTAGAGGTTGGCATCACAATAGGCGGCCGTAAGATAACCAACCTGAGGTATGCTGATGACACCACTATTGCAGCATCTAACGAGGAAGAGATGGCTTTTCTGCTGAAGAAAGTGGAAGCAGAAAGCATCAAACTTGGATTGAAAATCAACCATAGTAAAACCAAGATCATGGTTGTGGACAGAGCACAAGTCCTTCCTCAATCCAATGCTCTAGATAGCTATGAGAAAGTGGACCAGTTTGTATACCTAGGGTCCTTAATAACAAATGGTGGTGGCTGCACGCAAGAGATTCGCCGACGTGCTGGAATGGCTAAAAGTGCTATGACTAACCTCAAAAAGCTGTGGAAGAATCGAGGTATAAGCCTTGGTACCAGGGTACGATTAGTACGGTCACTGGTATTCTCCATCTTTATGTATTGTGCAGAAACCTGGTGCATCAAAAGCCTGGATAAGAGCAAAATCGATGCTTTTGAGATGTGGTGTTGGAGAAAGATGTTAAGAATCCCATGGACCGCAATGAGAACAAACGAGTCCATCCTGAGAGAACTAGGAATTACCAAACGACTCTCAACAATCTGTCAGGACAGGGCTCTCAGATTCTTTGGACACATAATGCGGTCACCACACCACAACCTCGAACGTGACATCATACTGGGGCAAGTTGAGGGCAGGCGTGCTAGAGGAAGAGCCCCTGCAAGATGGTCGGATTCCATTAGACAAGCCTGTGGTTCCATGCAGAGGGCAGCCCACATAGCCCTTGATCGCGTTAAATGGAGGAACATAGTTGTTGGTCACGATCCTCAGTCATGAGGGAACGACGAAGAAGAGAAATTGAACAATAAATTTTACCACCTACTAGAGTTGAGGATTAGTGATGGGATGATGCGGGTCGTTTTGTTCACAGTCCATATTCGATAAAATAATTATACCTATCTTAATTAAATAATGTAAAGATAGTATGAAGAGAAGTTGCTAAGCGAGTGAGGTGTTCAGAATGACGTTCACACGCTCTTATTCTCTTGACAATAAAGTCGTGTCCAGCTCATTTTGAACACCTCACACGCTTAGCTACTTCTGCTGCTGACTGTAGATAAGAAAAACTTGTTTCATTAAACTGAAAAGTATAGTTTTTAATGCCGAAATTTAATTAGAAGGGTGTAGCATTTTGATATGCATTTTGGTATATACACGGTTTCTTTTTACTTATCGCACCCTTGGTGCAATAAAGCAGCATCTGCAAAGTGACGACTTTACAGGAGAGCCATTTAAAGATTCTGCCATTGAAATTTGGCGGATAACTTTTGCACGCTTAAAGTAAGGCTTATAAAACTTTACAACTGTAGTTATAACGATGTACTCTATTTATTAAGAAGTTGTTTATGCCAATAATTCAATTATTTCCGAAAATCGTGGGTTGCATGTTTACTCACGGCTATATTGCACCAACCCACAGCAAGCGTAAGTAGATATCCGTCGTTTTTGCACGCACAAGTGCATGACGTACTGTTACATGCGTCGTTTTATTTCGTTTATTTATTTAAAAGGTAGGACGTAAGTGAAAGAAATAATAACAACTTTTTAATTTTGATGTTTAATATACGTAGCAAAATTGTTGGATAACGTGACAACAAACAAAAAACGTTATATAAAAAATAGCTTACACCATTGATTTTTCGTGATTATAAAAAATCTTATAAAACAAAATAATAACATTAAAGATCGCTTTAACATGATTAAATAATTAACGTTTTGCTTAAGGCAAGTCTAATCTAATCTCACTATAACGGTAAAAAAAAATAAGACAACGATTCTCTTGCTTTTTACCATTGTTTTTAGTAGGTACCTAACCAAATAAAATTAGAATAAAAACTTCTTAAACATAATCAACACGTTGTTTAACATGAGTAAAATCAACATTATTATAATCTAATCTAATCTCACTACGTTGGCCAAAAAAATAAGAAAATGCCCATCTTGGAATAAAGAAAAAATTATATCATTGACAATTTTATTTAAACAATTTTATTATTTATATTAACAAGATGGACTTTGCTTAAGTTTTTTTTTTTACATTAATTATTGAGATCGTTGTTACAATCAGTATCACAAAGTAAACAATCAAAAGATTCTCCGTTTATAACTTGATTTCTTAGTCATCCGTTTCGCTTTCAGATTCATCAGTATAATCTGGTTCTTGATGTTGTTCATTGCTGGTATTTTGTGTTGGCAGTTGTTCATAGAAAGGTACATATTCGGAAGGTATAATACCCTCTCTGCACAAGCTCATAAGGTCTTTATATTTGGCTTTTGTTAAGGCCAACGGTTCATTGTACGCTTTTTTGACTTCTACATGGGCTGTTTGGCGTCGTGTTCTGCTTTTAACATTTACATATTGGTACTCGTCGTTTAAACAATATCTAAACATCACTTTAAACGGGTCATCTTTACTAATTAATACCTCTCTCACTCTCTTCCAGCCTATCTTTTCACCTTTGTTGCTATTGCTCCAAGCCCGGTCATTTAACTTGCTCTTAAAATCGTAAAAATAATCCTGCGTCATATTTTTAACTATATATGGCTCATGGTCTGGTGATCTGGCCCACCTGACTAGAAGCCTCCACTCTTCTGGCGTATAAATTGTCTTCAGTGATGACGCTTTTTCGATAGTCGAATGAACGCTATCGCCTTCATTTTGTGTGTGTCCTTTCTCAAGGAAGGTATGCGATATATTAACATTGTATTTGTTAGCAGCATAAACATACAGGGAAAAAACTATACGATTTCTGTTCTGGCCGGTACAGTTATCAGACCAGAACCGAAATGTGTCGACACCCCTTTGAACATTGGAATCTATAAAATCCAACAAGCAGCTGCTCACGTCATTTGAGCCTCTTTTAGCAACAGTTTCGTCCCACATATAGCACACCGCCTTTTTAGTTCCCATGTCAAACACTGTGGAGTTGAGGCAAGCGAGTTTTCTTTTATAGTACAAAAGGCTAACTTTGGCATGAGGGGCGTTCAAAATTTTTTCGAAATCGAAAACAGCTGCCACAATTTTGCCATTAGACTGTTTTGCTTCTTTCTTATCTATTTCTTTCTTTTCACGAGCTAGAACTTTATTCTCTTGATGTTCATTTTGTTTTTCAATCTCCACCTCAGTAGGGTCTTTAGTAGCACGAAAGGCGTGACAAACATTGCATTGGTCTTTTTTGGGAATAAACGTACCTAAATTGAAATTTTCTTTAACTATCTCTCTGTACTGCCTCTCAGTTTTAGCATTCGTGGTGTAATTGTCACTGTCAAACCATTCGTTATACAATTGGAACATCCGAGGGATTGATGGAGAACCTTCCAAATACAGCTTTTTTGTTTTTTTTCTTAAATAATGAGACTCCACGGGAGCTAAGGAATTGACGTGATCAACGACACTTTGGATCATGTCATCGGTTATAACTTTTCTGTGGTTATTGTGCCGACCCCTTTTATCTTCTTCTACTTCAGTGCTGCCATCATACTTGTCCCACGCAGTTCTTATCATTCTGTCACTGATAACTAATGTATTAGTAAACATAATTTTACACACAGTAACAGCAGCAACTTGTATCCCTTGTGCTTGCTCAGTTAGAGGTAACTGGTATTTGAAGGTAAACTGCCGATTGTTTGGTGTGTCTTGATTAAGAGTTCTGTTTTTCTTCACTTTTTTTACATATTTCACCAAAAACGACCATTGCCTTTGCCTGTCTCCTAAATTCCAAAACTTTTGAAATATGTCATAACGCTCAGCATTATTTATTTTGTCAAAACAACTTAATTTCTTGCAGTTGCATGGTGGTCTCATGATTTTCTTGTCTACAGTTTTCCCGTCATTCCGAATGTATTCTTGACCCAAATTTTTTAACCGTTTACGTTTATTCCGAGCCCATTCGTTTCTACCTTTGAGTTTTTTTACGGAGCCTCTAGGGGTTGAAACTTCACTTTCGATGGTGTCAGAAGGGCAATATGATTCCGTGTCAGAATTATGACTGCTGTTGACGTTGAAATTTTCATCATTTTCATCTTCCGAAGAAGGCAGGGATGCAATAGAGGGCGTGGCAGACGTCTCTGATTCTACTTGGATAACAGACCGCTGAGATGGTGAAAAAATTTTCTCGATGTTTCTTATGCACCTGCGTTTTACATTGTCTCTTTGTTCACGACGATTGCCAAACCGTTTTCGAGAAACAGGTGTAATATTAGTAGTAATCGTCGTCTCATCGTGCCCAACGCAAAATCCACTGGTACAAATATCCTCGCAGGTATTCGGACTATGTTCAGGAGATGGCATCGGCGTGGGAACATTTATATGTTTAATTACCAAGTTAGAAATGGACACTGATGGAGAGTTATCAAAGCTTGCAACTGATTCAATGTTGAATGGGGTGAGCACGCGACTTGCAGGTAGAGTACTATGAGGACTGCTATTTCTCTCATTCGCGTGACTTGGCTGTAAAGGTCTTGGCTGTGTTTCAATGACGTCTATGGATTCCACCAAGTGAGGCTTAGAAATGGACACTGATGGAGAATTATCAAAGCTTGCAGCTGATTCAATGTTGGATGGAGTGAGCACGCGGCTTGCAGGTAGATTACTGTGAGGACGGTTATTTTTCTCACCTGCATGACTTGGCCGTAAAGGTCTTGGTTGAGTTTCAATGACGGCTATGGTTTTCACAACGCGAGGCACATCAAAAATATTCTCATCTTCGTCAGATGATTCACCCCAGAAGCAATTGATGCTTTTAATACCTGAAAAGATCAGTATATTTGATCCATTATAGTAACATGCCAGCAGTGCTCTTAAATAAATGCTTTAACCTAAAAATAACTTATATATAAAGTATTAAATTGGTTAATGATGTCATAAACCAGATTGCAAACTAAACCCTATTACAAGTAGCTTTAATATAGTAAAAATGAAATACAACAATACGATTTTCATTACGAAATGGAGCCCTATAATTTAAGTTTATTTATTTATTTTCGTAAGGTAAGTAAGTATGTACTAGTCCACATTTTAATTTTGATAATGATACGCAGCGAATGTGTTAAAAGTAAGATTGTTTGAAAATAAATAAAAAATTTTACGCTTATATCGTTGACTGTACTTTTTTAAATAGTCATGTAAGTAGTTTTTGTCAAGACAAATTTAATGAAACAAACCCAAAACTAGTTTTATTTCAGTCCATGACCGTCTTTTAATTTCATCATAAGATTAGCTATGTGCATGTCATCATAATATTCAGCTCAATCGGTTGAATATACTCGTATATGCTTCAGGATTGAGTTGCAAAATGCAGGTTGTATGTTGCATTCAGGTTTATAGTATAGTTGTTAGTTACATAGCATTTTAAGATAATTAAAATCTTACAAAGAAACAAAATCAGGCCACTAATTATTTTATAGCGTTTAAATGTAATTCCAAATGACATATACATGAAAATTTAAAATATTTCATTCAGGATTGTACTATTATTATGAGGTTAAAGTGTGCAATAACGACGTTTGTTTATCTATCTCGTGCAAAAACGACGCTTGTGTTCTTGCTGCTAGAAAAATGTCGTGCAACAACGGCATATGTGACTTTATATCTAGCATTTTTTTTACTTATAAAAATATGATTCCGGCAGTTAGTAACAACAATAATACATTATTAACACGTTTCTTGCCTAAAACTTGTTAGTTCCACTTATAACCGTAAAAAACGACGTAATTGCAATCAATTTGTAGTTCAACATAGCCGTAAATGCATATAAATACCATAATTGAAAAAACACATTTCAAAAAGAAATAAGTCTCTTACTTGTCTGTCCGGTCCTTCCCGAATCCATTTTACGCAATTTTGGTTCGACGTGCGAAACATCCTCCTCGCCCGGCAATACGATCGCAACTGAATATACGGCGGCGCGGGCGCGGGTGATCCATTCGGTTTAACT
Organism: Pammene aurita; assembly: GCA_947086415.1. Taxonomy (NCBI): domain Eukaryota; kingdom Metazoa; phylum Arthropoda; class Insecta; order Lepidoptera; family Tortricidae; genus Pammene; species Pammene aurita. The sequence continues at coordinate 38,493,561 of OX352295.1, read as the reverse complement.
TCGGGCAATAACGACGGTTGTGCCGATGTCGCCATTTTGCAGGGTACGCCTATTCAATGCGTCGTTCTTCACTTGATACATTTCGGAAAGTAATAAAGATACAAGAAAAAAAAAATTTGTGTCGGATTGTAGACATTATTTGTGTAACTTTTACGTAATAAAAGCATTTTGGACGGAAAGTCACTTGTGACTTTATTGCACCAAGGGTACGTTATACTTACAGGTTAGGCGTCTTTCACTCTGCTGCGGTTTCCGTATACGGCGCCGCACATAAGTCGATTATTTAAAAAAAAACCGGCCAAGTGCGTGTCGGACCACGCATAGGAGGGTTCCGTCCCTTCAATGGAATAAGAACCAAACTAATACCAAAAGGTCGTATCTGATGCCTATGGAAGAAGTTTTTTGGAGATAACTCAAAAATGGCTAAACCGATAATGTTCAAAACAATTTTCGTAGAAAGTATATGATAACTTGATAAGGCGCATGTCTTCAAATTTTTTCATATTTTTTCGACTTACGGTTCAAAAGTTACAGGGGGGGGGGGACACAAATTTTCTGACTTTCGATAATTTCAGAAAATATTCACTTAATCACAATATGGTCAAACCTCAATGTTATTTTTAAAGACCTATCGATTGATGTGTCACATGTTGATATTTGGTTAAAAATTTAGTTACATGTATGGAGCGCCCCCCCTAAAAATATTTTTTTTCAAATTTAAATACATAGCGGCATACAAAAGTCATGTCTGTCTGTCTGTCTGTCCGTACGTCCGTATGTCCATTTTACTCGGAAACTATACGACGTATCTGAATAAAATTTACACAAGGTGTAATTTGTATGCCGCTACTTAGCTACATATGAAGTTAAATTTGAAAAAAAATATTTTTAGGTGGGGCGCTTCTTTACATTGACTTTTAAATTGTATAAAGAATATTTGATATAAAACAACCAGTAATGTAGAGGTTTAATGCAAATGGTTTTCTAATTGACAACATACCCGCAAAACGTGACTAAGGCCCTCGACACAGATGTTCTGAATTCAGAAAATCATAGGATGGATTGCGGAAATTTGCAAACTACTAATGTCTATCATTCGTTTGCAAATAAGTGATTTGCTGAATTCAGAACTGAAATCAGATCAAGTGTGTGGAGTGCCTACTAAAAAACCCCGTACTGTATTCTGCGAGGTTGTTTCCAATGCTATAAAACGAACTTTAGTCTATGAAATTCAAAACCATAGACATACGTATAAAATAAGAAGACGTGATTCCACGAAGATAAAACTATGATTCCATAATAAGCTGCGATCTCGTGCACACACACTCACTTTTGACGTTTGAACCAATCACCGCTCGTCCACGAGTTGTATAATATGTGTACGTGTCGAGCGTAAACCAGGGACCGGGAAACCCCTTCGCTTGATAAATCGTTTCGATACGGTAACCCTATTAAAGTCTTACCCTGATGTTATGGTTACTCTATCATTGGGTTACCCTATCGATATGGAAATCATTTTGAATAGGCTTAACCCTTTTCAATGTCGTTTCCGAGTCGAATGGGGTAAAGATAGCTTCAATATTTACCTCTTACCGTTAAATAGGGTAACCCTTTTCCTGTCTCTTTTCCGCGCAGACAGGCGGTTCTGTCTTTCTCATTTGACATGGAAAAGGAGAGGCGGCGACGGCACAAATTGAGTGAATATAAGGTTTTCTGTTTGCTTATTCATTCTGGAATAGTCATACTCACAGTCCAGTCCTCTGCTCGCGTATACAACTTAACTTTAAATTAAATCATTTCTGTTAAAGAAATGTATCTTACCTTCAGTTTATTTTTGCATAGTTCGCACGTACTGATGAATTGGGCAAAAAATATTTCGAATAAGAATAAAAATAAAGCTTTTATTCTTATTCAAATTGATTTGAATAAGAATAATTTTTGCACTCGTTATTCAAAAGAAAATAAACGGGAATAATGATTTAATAAACAGGACAACAAGTTGTAATGCACTCCTTACAGAAGCAATGGCCCATGGCATTTTTCTTCAACTCTCAAACGAGTTATAATGCACTCCTTACAGAAGCAATGGCCACATTGTGTGGCCATTATTCTGATATGGAATGAAAATATTTAATTTAAAAAAAAAAATCGTATGGCGTATTTTACATTGTAGGTATGTTCTTGTTAGTCTATATTGTTATAAATCGACATCCAGGTCGCACAGCCAGTCGATCGCGTCTGATGTTAAGTTAGTATAGAGGTCCTTCGGGTCGCCTTGATAACGTCGCTTTGGGCAGCGCTCCACGATGTGCTGAGTAGTTTGGTCTTCAAGGCCGCAGTCAGGCCACAGTCACACATGAGAGCTCAAAGAGGACCCAGTGTGTTGACGATGAGGGACCTTCTTGTTCCTTTAGTCGTCAACACAGTGAATCCTCCTTTTTGTAAAGGGTCGGCAACGCGCATGTGACTCCTTTGGAGTTGCAGGCGTCCATAGGTTACGGTAGCTGCTTACCATCAGGCGGGCCGTATGCTTGTTTGCCACCGTCGTGGTATAAAAAAAAAAAAAAAAAAAAAAAAAACACATCAGGCTTTTGCTCCATCCCCATTTGTGCAACATCTACTTGCACTTGCCGTGACCCGTACGGATTCTGTTCAGGCGGCACCAGTATTTTCTCTGAAGCGAAAATCCCTTCGGCTTCTGAGTTGGGTTGGGTAGGGAATATTTTATTGCAAATTGAGCACATTAATTCATGAATTTTGTTTGAGCAAACTATAATCCACTCCGGATCCGTCTGTATCTGAAAAGCAAAAACAATAATAAAGCAGATGTTTCCTGTAAGACAAAAAAGGATAAAAAGGTAGATTCTAATTCCTACCCCTCATTCAGCCGAATATTCCTGTTGCGTTTCATTCTTATTTTTTAGTAAAGAGATAGCTATCCGAATATACGAGCTTCAATATTTACCTCTTACCGTTTAATAGGGTAACCCTTTTCCTGTCTCTTTTCCGCGCAGACAGGCGGTTCTATCTTTCTCATTTGAAATGGAAAAGGAGAGGCGGCGACGGCACAAATTGAGTGAATATAAGATTTGCTGTTGTTTATTCATTCTGGAATAGTCACACTCACAGTCCAGTCCTCTGCCCGCGTATACAACTTTAATAATTTCATATACATAATTAAGTAATTTCTGTTAAAGAAATTTATCTTACCTTCAGTTTATTTTTGCATAGTTCGCAAGTACTGATGAGTTGGGCAAAAAATATTTGGAATAAGAATAAAAATAAAGTTTTTATTCTTATTCAAATTGATTTGAATAAGAATAATTCTTGTACTCGTTATTCAAAATAAAATGAATGGGAATAATGATTTATTAAACAAGACATTTTCCTTCAACTCTCAAAAGAGTTGTAATGCACTCCTTACAGAAGCAATGGCCACATTGTGTGGCCATTATTCTGATATGGAAAGAACATATTTTATTGCAAATTGAGCACATGAATTCATGAATTTTGTTTGAGCCAACTATAATCCACTCCGGTTCCGTCTGTATCTGAAAAGCAAACACATTAATAAAGCAGATGTTTCATGTAATACAAAAAATAATTAAAACGTAGATTCTTCCTACCCTTCATTAAACAGGACATTTTCCTTCAACTCTCAAACGAGTTGTAATGCACTCCTTACAGAAGCAATGGCCACATAGTGTGGCCATTATTCTGATATGGAAAGAAAATATTTTATTGCAAATCACACGAGTGTTTTAAGGCCTAATTACGTACAGTTGCATACACTGCTTTATCTACACTCATATTTTTTTATTCTAAATGCCGTATTCGGAAACCATAGAATGACCGCCATTGCACTGCCATGGCCAACTCGATTGTGCCAGCGGTCGCGCGGGCGCGTGTCGGCGGCCGCGCGGGAGCGTGCAGGTGTACATTATGTTATCAAAACTCATAACACATCAATAATTGAGCTTGTAAAGTTAAAATTACGTTACTGCTACAGATAAAAAGCTTATCATAGTAAAATCGGTCGTGGTAATGCTAGCCATTGCCTACCGTTTTCGAACACGTTTTAGAGAACGTGCAATATGAGTGTAGATAAATAAAAAACTTTTTACAAAAAAAAGATAAACCGACTTCAAAAAGGATAAAATCAATTCCTCATAGATCCCATCATCAGAACAGCACCAGATTAATTTGGGACCACCTTGGAAGTACATCCTTTCAAACATAAAAAGAATTATTCACATCGGACCACGGGTCTCGGAGTAATCGCTGAACACCCTACATTAAAAAAAATCATCATCATTATCACCAAACAATCATCATTATCAGGCCCACTTCATCAAATTGGTGGTTTTCGAGAGAAAACTCTCGAGTTGCTTAAGAAAACACCCAATTCACCGTACATGTGCCTTTAAAAATTGAGGAGTTCCCTCAATTCCTCATAGATCCCATCATCAGAACAGCACCAGATTAATATGGGACCACCTTGGAAGTATATCCTTTCAAACAAAAAAATAATTATTCAAATCGGACCACGCGTCTCGGAGTAATCGGTGAACATACATAAAAAAAAGCCCAAACCGAATACAGAACCTCCTCCTTCTATGAAATTGAAGTCGGTTAAAAATTACTTTCTTAAAATTAGTGTTACAATATAGAGGATGTTAGAGAAAATAGAAACAGAATATTAAACAATGCAATATACAGGGTGTAACAAAACTACTATTGATCCGTTTAAGGGCATAATTGGTATCGTATTGCGTTGCGACTACGAAAAATAAAAACCGGCCAAGTTCGTGTCGGACCATGCATAATGCAGGGTTTCGTAGCTTCAATGGAATAAGAACCAAAATAATGCCAAAAGGTCGTTTCTGATGCCTATTGAAGAAGTTTTGTGGAAATAACTCAAAAATGGCTCACCGATAATGTTCAAAACGTATGTGATAACGCGCATCTTCTCAATTTCATATTTTTTGGACTCAACTATTTTTTCTAAATATTCACTTAATCACAAAATATTCAAAGAAACCTCAATGTCATTTTTAAAGACCTATCGATTTATGTGCAACATGTTGATATTTGGTATTTTTTATTTTATTTAGTCACATGTATGGAGCGAGAATAAGAGAGAAGTAAAGAATTGCTGAAAATATTTTTTTCAGCAATTTCACTACATAACTAAATAGCGGCATACAAAATACACCTCGAGTCAAAAAAATTATTCAGATACGTCTAATAGTTTCCGAGTAAAATGGCTGTGACATACAGACGGACGGACGGACGGACGGACAGACGGACGGACGGACAGACGGACATGACGAAACTATAAGGGTCCCGTTTTTGCCATTTTGGCTACGGAACCCTAAAAAGGAGAAAAAATATTAGGACGCGAAAAAAAAATTGCAGGCTACTAAAGAGTGCAATAAAATTGGTCGGTGTAAAATAAATATTTTCGCCGTAAATATATTTCGTTGGTAATCCTATTAGTTCGGCGCAGTGTCAGTGATGTAATCCGTCGGTTGATTGAAGATGAAATGGAATTTCCAACAGTTTCTTTTTTTGGTCAACAAATTTATTTTATAGGATTGTGAACACGTCTGTTCGAATCAAAAAAATTGGAGTTTGTGTGAGCAGTTGTACCTGTAGACGGAGAGCTAGCCACGTCAGATATGACACAATAATGAGAACAGCGAAACCCCTCTAGTTAGTTTGCTATACCATGCTTATTTCTAGATCCGGACATCTGGCAGCTGTAAAGTTCAAAGAATGCAAATAACTTGAAGAAAATAAATCCTAGAGTTCTGGGTTTGATGCAATATTATGGGAAATTATGTAATCAATTAGATTATATCATAGCCAGAAGTTTCTGTTGTGGGATTTAGTGCCAAACGACGTATAATCTAAATTCATAGTTTGTCGCCTACTGTTTTTGTTTCCGTAATAATATGTTTTTTATTCTCACGTTAAAATATAGGCCCTGTCCTTTATAACTGAGACAACTTCGGCAGTTTTAACCTATTTTGGTATTACTTTTTTCCAACTTAAAAACTTTGTTGGTCTATCAGTCTGATGTCCACCCATTAAAAGATGGTAAAGCAATCTAACTAGATAGGTTTCATTGCTCTCATTATTGTGTCATATCTGATGTGGCCAGCTCTTAGGCGGTCGTCACACTGCTCCGCATCTCGCAGCGGCGTCCGTTGATGCGTTTTTAGGGTTCCGTAGTCAACTAGGAACCCTTATAGTTTCGCCATGTCTGCCCGTCCGTCCGTCCGTCCGTCCGCGGATAATCTCAGTGACCGTTAGCACTAGAAAGCTGAAATTTGGTACTAATATGTATATCAATCACGCCGACAAAGTGGTAAAATAAAAAGTGGAAAAAAATGTTTTATTGGGGTACCTCTCCTATACGTAAAGTGGGGAGTGATTTTTTTTTTCATTTCAGCCCTAACGTGTGATATATTGTTGGATAGGTATTTAAAAATGAATAGGGGTTTACTAGTATCATTTTTTGATAATGTAAATATTTTCGGAAATAATTGCTCCAGAAGTAAAAAAAAATGTGTGTCCCCCCTCTAACTTTTGAACCATAAGTTTTAAAAATATGAAAAAAATCTCAAAAGTAGAACTTTATAATAACTTTCTAGGAAAATTATTTTAAACTTGATAGGTTTAATAGTTTTTGAAAAAAATTTACAAAATAATTTCTGAACTAAGTTTGTAATTTAACCGTATAAGCAGGTGTTTATTGTACTTGTAATTTCTACAAAATCACAATGAAATGACGTGCTTTCAAATAAAGTAAAAACGGTGAAAATCGGTTCACGCAATAAAGAATTATCCCATAAAAATCATCTTCCATACTTTAAGCTCGCGCGCAATAGTTAACTTAATTTGCCGATAGATGTCGCTGTAGATGGAACGCTCATATAATATCCTACATGGCGGTGTTATTTGAACTCTTAAGTGGGGACACTTTCTGTGACGGACGGAAAACTACGGAACCCTACACTGAGCGTGGCCCGACACGCTCTTGGCCGGTTTTTTAACTTTGTATGTAGAATCTTGATTTTGTATAGAAAAATCGCATGGTACGACACACTGGCTCCGCCTCGACGCGCGGAGGAGCGAGACGCACGACGACTCGCGCGCTCGGACGGAGACGCGGTGCGTGCCGCAGGGTATGTCACACCGAGCTCCGCAGTGCCGTACGGATTTTAGTGCAAGAAAGGACGTAGGCGCAATGGATATCGACGTCTATAAGTTTATTTTTGAAACTGAAAGTCGTTCGTTCCAGGAATTCTTATAAAAGTATAATTGAAGATTGAAATAGTAGATGAATGAATGAAATACTTGAATGTAAGCCAAGGCTTTTCTTCCACTGTAGTAGAACGTCGAAAATTTGTGTCTGCGCCAGTAATAATCACTCCAATTTTGCTTAGCAAATAATTAAACGACGCGGTTGCACCCGTATGGGTGCAATTTAAAAAAAATTCTTCTTGTTTTCTCAAGTCTTGGTAATCTCTAGCAAAAGACCCATTTATAGGTCTGGTTTGTAAATAGGGATGTACCCAGTGTCTTCTGCGTTTTATGACTCGATTGTAAAAAACCAAACTGAAAGTATCACCGCAGCGTTTTGAATAAGTTCCGTGTCCATTTTATCGACAAATAGGAACTATATGCGGAGATGCGGAGAAAACTCGGACGTTGGTGCGTTGTCTCCGCATGCGAGTCCGTTGCTCCGCGTCTCGCAACGAGACGCGGCGGCAGTGTGACAACCGCCTTAGACCACTGTACCGACGGTCAAATGAATGGCAAATAACAAACCAATTTACCATCATTGTTTTGTAATGACGCACTTTTAAAGAACAATCATCCATCATTCATCCAGGTCCCATCGTCAATTTATACACATAAACATGTTATTGACATTTTTAGTAAAAATTTCCGTTAATTACTTATATTTCAGTGATAACGAATTTATTTTATGATATTTTCTCATGTTCCATTATTTTACCTTTTTTATCGTCGACATTTCAACGAAAACAGCGTGGGTTTTCAGATATATCTAATGTATTTAATCTCGAAACGCTTCTCTGCCCTAAACTTGCCAAATATAAAACGCTACACAAAAGGAAGACCACTCAACACCTGGTGGGCGACGGTTGAAAAAGACCTAAAGGAAGCTTTAAATATAGACGTAGCACAAGACCGTGCTAGATGGATATTGTGGACAAGGAAGACCAACTCCAAGTAAATGGGACCAGGTCTAGAAGGAAGAGAGAAGAGAAGAAGAAGAATCTTGAAACAGGTCAGACTCATAAAAAAATCCTTGAGCTTAACCCAGTATAGGAATCAAAAGTTTATGAATAATATTTAAATTCCGTAGTTTTCCGACTAATATTAGTAATGATGTTATCTTCTTTTCAAATATTAAATTTTAATGAAAGTTTAAAATTAATACATTCCTCCTATATTCTTTACCTGGTAGAGAATGCATTTAGGCATTAAGTCCGCCATTTGTACATAATTTACATTGTATTTTGTGCAATAAAGTTTAAATAAATAAATAAAGTGTTCAGCTGGTGTTCAACTGTGTATGTAAAACTGAAAAAGCAAAATAATCGAATGGGGTCTTAAATTAAAGATCTGTAACTTTACTTCATTCTACGCGTGCACCGTGTTTCACATTGTGTTATACGTTAAAAATCACTGCAAACAATTACAAAACACATTGTATTTTCTTTTTACCTTTTTATAACTATAGACCACTAAAAATATCAGCCAGAAATCTTGGTATGCTCATCGACATTAGGTTTATTCCTAACATTAACGTCTTTACTTAAAGAATTCGTAACACGGACACGTGACCTGATCGAATAAATAATTGTAATAGTTCTGAAGTGTTAAATTTTTAATGTAATATAAATTGTCATGTTTGTGTACGATAGCGCAATAAATGAATATTGTATTTTACCACATAAATTATAGTACTTTTATGCTGATAATTAAAGCAATTCATGCACAATTATTCCCTAACCATTCCAAAATATCAAAAATGCACAACGTTATTATTCAAGTTTTCACTTCTGCCGGCACTCCCGGAGTGCACCCAGTTGTTTTTTTTTAATGAAAGTTTACTATGAAATAAAACAATTAAGAACGGATTTTATCGCGTGTACTGAGCTTAAATTACATCCCGACGTTTCGAACACTTTACAGCGTTCGTGGTCAAAGGGTCGACTGAGGAAAAATATACAATTACCTCCGTTCAAAAACTATCACAATATGCAAACCTACCCACATATTAAATATTAAACAAATTTCGTGTTTGCACATGCCAGAGGGGCCTTTATAAAAAACAAATTATTTATTATTACAAAACAAATTATTTTTAAAGTTTACTAATTTAAATGCTTCCTTCTCATTTCTTCACTTTGAATTGTATTCCTTTATATCGGGTGCGCAATTTAGCGCATACAATATTAATCGTATTTACGACACCTTTCAATAACACCATCAAGTCCAAATCGAAAACACTTTGCATTTACGATCGCCCGTGTTTTTGTGAGGTCCGTAAAACCCGAGTTTAGTGTGAGCCCAACAAATTTTATATGCCCCTATTACGCGTAAGCGCATACTGTTATATTTTTTTACGGTATACTGTTGACATTCTGTGGGAAAGGGACTCAGATCACTTAAACGTTTAAGCTTAAGATTAAGCGATAATAGGGTAAAATACAACGCCTCGCTGGTCAAATAAAAATTTCATGCAGTTAATATTTCGCTTCTTCTATTAGGTTAGGTAATGCCTGAAAATAGATAAAACAAATACGGTCAACATTAACCACCACCAATTAAAGCTTGTCCCAGAAAAAAATGTCGCATATTAACTTTCTCGCATATTAAAATTCGTAGATTATTACAATACAGTTGTATTTGAAAATTCTTAAAATATATATTAGTTCTTATAAACATCGGTTTAAGTTTTGTTTATCCAGAAACTCCTTAATTTTGCTTTAATCCCCGCCATTAAATTTTGTACATCATCATCGCTGATTAATTTGGAAGCTTCATTCCATTTCCGTTTGAAGTTTTCAACTGAAGTGGCATTACTTTTGTGTTTTAAAAGCTAAAGCTGTGTTTTGCTTCATGCGAGCCCAATATTTCTTAATAGGTCGATTCGCTTTGTACCACTCTATTGCACGCTTCGTGTAGTGACACGTAGCCAAATCAGGCCAGAAGAGGACAGGTTTACTGTGTTTCTTAATGAATGGCAACAATCGTTTTTTAAGGCATTCATTCAGGTATATATCACCATTTATGGTTCCTTTGGCAAAATAAGGTGTACTACGTTTGCCACATGAACAAATCGCCTGGCACACGAGAACTTTTTTTTGCAAATTGTCCATTTTGATGACCTTATACTGTTCATCGACAGTTCTTCTATCAGTGGCTGAATAATAGTGGTGTCCTGGAAGTGACTTGAAGTCAAGTTTACAGTATGTTTCGTCATCCATAACAATACAATATTTTTTCTTAGTCATTTCCGAATAGAGTTTTCTGGACCGGGATTTAGCCTTAGTTTGTTGTTTCGCATTTCTGTTGGGTACTTTAGCTTGTTTAAATGACTTTATTGAATTACTTTTGGTCACCCTTTGCGCCGTAGATTTCGATATTTTGTATTTTTTGGCCAAATCCCGTACAGAAAGTGTAGGTTTCTTGTGTAAAGCTGCCACAATGTACCTCTCTATATTTTTATTTACAAACCCAGGTTTACGGCCACTTCCAGGTTGTCGCTGTATGCTACCAGCCTCTCGGAACCGTTTTAAAACTCTTTGAACGGTTCTTACTGAGGTTTTAAGCTACAATGCCACTTTTTTCACAGATATACTCGTACCGCGATACTGAACATATTTGTACAGAATTTTTTCATGCAACTTTTCTTGAACTGACGACATCTTTGAAAATACGTGAACTGACATCTGTTTTTTAACCTTAATTCAATATGTTAATAGACAGTATGCTAACTAGGAAAAAAGTTCTCAAACCTATTTGATTGAATTCTGGTACACAACCTCAGTTATTAAAAGCGACACTTTTTTCTGGGACAAGCTTTAGTAACCAGTTTTTCGAAAGGGCTTGTGTACCGAATTCATCCTTACTTATCTTATAAATAAAGAAATAAATATTATGGGACAATCGTACACAAATCAACCTAGTCCCACAGTAACCTCAATAAGGTGTTGTGGGTACTAGAATATATTCATATAAATACCTTAATACATAGAAAACATCCTCTGGAACGAATATCCGTGAAAAACAAACAAATAAATGCCCTGACCAGGATTCGAACCCGGGACCTCCTGTTTCGTAGACAATGTCACTTCACTGCCAACTAGGCTAGGAGGCCTCCTTTTTTGAAGTCGATTAAAAAAGTCTGGTAATTCTAAAGCTCGCGCATTATGTCATAGAATTGTAATTTAAATCGAACAAACGATTTTCGATATTGGCTCTAATGATTAGCGTCTCTCGTAAATAATCTTCTTCTTATTATTTTCATCCTTTTACCCACTGACTTCGGTCCTGTGCGGTCTGGGTCACCTCCTCCTATCCCATCCCCAATACACCCATCCCTTGTTCCACGGTACGGCGCCAAGTAGAAATGGGGCGGCCCTTATTTTAATCTTCCAGGTCAGGGCAATCCTGGATAAGTATCAGATTTCCTGAGGATATGTCCAATCCATTGCCATCTCCGTACTTGTATCTTATAAAGAATCTTAGTGCTTAAAAATGCGTAGTGTATAAGAGCTGCAAAGCAATGTGACCCCCCCCCCTCCCCCTCTTTCCCTGCATATATACTAAGTTTGTAAGTTTGTACATATTTTTCCGTAGTCTACCCAAAGTAGTCTATGGTTAGGGACAACCTGACCCTACAAGACAATACGTAAGGGCCGTTGCATAATTTAAGGGGAAAATGTGAGGGTTTGGAAGTTTCGAAAGAAACACAAGAGCTTGAATGATACTTAAGATTTAGGGTATGGAGGACGCTTTCAAAGGTAAAGTTTAAGGGTGAGAATTTGGTGTTTTTACTTTCATCGTAAATTAAAATGTTAAAGCAACCGATTTTTTTCCCAACAGAACTGGACTAGTATTTATATTTAAATGTGTTGTATTTACATAAACATAATGTATTGATAATGAGTATAATAAAACGTACATGTCAGTCAGGTTGGTATACTACCATGTGTAGGTTCAAAACATAATACATAATTTTCTGTCTTGATAAATACAGTTACCCAATACCAGTACTACCGGTATAGTACTAATAAGGCAACTTTTAGATTTAAATTATATTTAGTGCAATTACTTAAAAAAAATACAAGTGACAAGGCGACATTACTTTCTGTAAATAAGCCCAGTGAAAAAAGTAGAAGACTTAGATTAATCAGGAATGTTCAGGAGTCTCCTCCAAAATCTATCCCGTATGGTATATAAGATCAAAAGCATACACAATTTACATTTACAAAATTCTGAATATGTGATCACTATAAGGCATTATGGGGTTTTAAGTGTGTCACTAGAGTGTGTTCCACAACACTTACAAATACAAATGCGTGTATTTAATTACTTTTTACAGTTGTTCTTAAGGTATAGAGGTGTAGAGGTACTTGGTAAAAGTATCCCATTAAAACTTGCAAACTACGTTTCAATTAATTTCACAAATCGCTCTTTGACGCTACTGCACTTAACATCACTGTTCGTTTGGTCCGCGTATAAAAATCGCTTTATATTGGATATAAGTTAAGATATCCCACCAAAGTTTGTGTATAGTATAATAGTGCAATATATATTACAAATTCAATTAGTGTGTGATGAAAATGCCGTAAATAAATAGTATTTGCAATCAAAAGTGTTCAAGCAAAAGGTGATTTCGTTTGTTTACCCGCTATTCATTATTATCGTTGACGCGGAGTGCTTCATATAAGACTGCACGCTGTGCGTAGTGCGCAAGGACACATATCGCGTGCGCGCCACTGCACAAAGCTGACGGTCGGTTGCAGATAACGCGCGGCGATAGATCTAATAGGCGTAGAAGTGACTTCGTTCGAGAAAGCCTCTGAGAGGGCGAGTGCATATTTATTGTTAAGTGTCAAATTCATATAAACAAACATGATCTGCAATAAATGTAATGAGTCGTTGGATCCCAGAGACACAATTAAATGTACAGCTTGTTCGGAGAGCCTGCATTACAAGTGTGCTACACTGTCTAAAACAGAGTTTGACAAAATCCTGCCTATGAACCTTAAGAAATGGAAGTGTCCAAAATGCAAAACCACAAAAAAGGCAGTTTCAGTACCCTCTAGCTCCCCAAAAACACCGGTACCAGTCATCGCTATCAATGAACAAAGTGAACAAACTCCCAGCGGTGGTACCGACCTGCCATCAATTGTAAGTATTGACCTGGAGGCTGTAATGAATAATATGAACGCGAAATTTAACCAGGTATTTCAGGAAATACGTGAGCTTAAAAATAGTTTCAAAGATGAGATCGAAGCTTTGACCGCGTCTGTGAAAACCTGGTCCAGCAAATTTACCGAATTACAAAATACGGTCAGAGAAGTGCAAGTGGACCTGAACGTAGTGAAGCAGGAAAACGCTGCGCTCCGGGGTCAACTAATAGAAATGGATGCAATAAAAGAAGATAACGGCGCACTCCGTCGGGATCTTAACGACCTGTATAGCTTACAGAATGACCTTGACCAAAAATCTCGCCAATGTAACCTAGAAATACAAAATTTGCCGGAACGTAGGTCCGAGAATTTATTACATATTGTCACGGCAGTCGGGCAAGTACTTGGTGTGCCAATGTCTAGTGAGACCATAAAAACCGTACATAGGGTGGCCCACAACGCCACAAGTGACCGTCCTAAGAACATCGTAGTCGAGCTGTGTTCCCGCCGGCTGAAAGACGACGTAATAGCGGCGATGCGCGCGCGCCGCGGCCTTACTGCGGGCCAGCTGATGGACGCCGCGACGGGCACGGGGGGCGCGGGCCTCGACGACGCTATTGCTAATAGACGGATCTACATTAATGAACACCTTACGCTAAAAACTAAGATCTTATATTCTCGGACTCGCCAGGAAGCAAAGGACAAGAAATACAAATTCGTTTGGATTAAGAACGCCACCATCCTCGTACGTAAAGATGATAACTCTCGAGTGCTCGTTGTTCGCAGTGTGTCGGACTTATCTAAACTGTGTACAATTGGAGTGTCAACGGCCTATCTTTCACCTAACATTATATTAGCAACACAAAATGTAGCTTTTTACCTAGTCTGTATTATTAATCTGTATAGGTGCCATATACTTTCAAAGCTGATAATCTTATTAATGATAACATTAATAACTAGACTTTTTGTGTCCAATAATATGGATAAAATATGTACCATAATTTTACAAATAGTTTCCTCAAGTTTGTTTCATGCAATAATAAGCTTAATCACGCCTTTTTTCCTTCGGTTACCAAAAGAATTCCTCGCCTGCAAATATGTACATAATATCCACTGTAGTTGTTTGTCCGCAATAATTGTACTTTATGTTTATAATGTCGTCTAATAAAATAACACTTTATTATCAAAATTGCGGCGGACTTAGATCGAAGCTTATAGAGGTACGCTTAAATATAATACAATGTAACTATGATATTATTGTATTGACCGAAACGTGGCTGAGACCTGAAATCAGTAACTCTGAATTATTTGACGATTCATACAATGTTTTTCGGCGCGATCGGGATTTGGCGGGTACGGCGAAAAAGGATGGAGGAGGGGTGCTCATAGCAACCAAAAAATACCTGCAAGTAATCCGTAGACTAGACTGGGAATCTGCTTATGTTGAGGACATTTTTATAGAAATATTAACACCTAGACGAAAATTTGTAGTGAATGGGATTTATATTCCCCCAAAATCTAACCCTCTTATATATAACTCGTATGCTAATAAAATTCAGGAGTCTAATTTTAATAACCTGGATTGTGATATTTGCATCGTTGGTGACTTCAACCTGCCAGACATTGACTGGACTCAACCTACGGGTAGGTCTGAATTTCTACTACCCAGCGGTAATTTGGGTCAACACGAGAAAGATTTATTAGACGCTTTTACATTTCTAGGATTAAATCAATACAATTCATTCAGAAACTTTAATAATAGAATATTAGACGTTTTATACTGTAATATTAATTGTAAGATTGCGCAACCTGAAATTGAGCTCTCAAATGTCGACCGGCACCACCCGCCGCTCCAATTTTCAATTGATTTCTCGATAACAAACACTTTTCCAGTCGTAAATATACTGAAATACAATTATCGTAAAGCGGATTATAGTACCATATCGAATGAACTCAATAAAATTGACTGGAAGGCTGAACTTACTCATTTGGATCCAGATGAAACTGTTGATCGCTTTTACTTCCTCTTATTTGACATAATCGACAGCAATGTACCGTTAGTAAATAAAAAGACATCTAGATTCCCCAACTGGTTTTCCCCGGCATTAAAAAGAACCCTCAAAAGAAAAATTAAAATTTGGCACCGCTGGAAAGTTTATGGCTCCTTGGCTGATTATTCGGAATACTCTCTCCTCAGATCACGCTGCAAGGTCTTGTTATCGAACTGCTTTAACACTTATATTTCTAATACCGAGAAGTCCTTACGGTATAACGTAAAACCATTTTGGTCATACGTAAAATCTTTGAAAAATCAGTCATCTGAGTACCCACCCCTTATGTATCATAATGACATGTCTTCGGATTCGCCGGAAGGAATAGTTGAACTGTTCTCTGACTTCTTTAAATCAGTTTTCGAACCACGTCAAGATATTAAGTACGACGACCTTGAAAATTTACCCTTCTCGGATTCTGCCGTTCACCTAGGCGACATTACAATCTCTAAGTCAAACATACTGAAAAAGATCAAAACTATTGACGTCAACAAAGGTCCTGGACCAGATAAAGTTAATCCCTATTTTGTAAAAAATACGGCCCACGCCTTACTCAACCCCCTACATATAATTTTTAATAAATGTATTTCTGCAGGTGTTTTTCCCAAACGCTGGAAAGTATCTTACGTAACTCCCATACATAAGTCAGGTTCTAAAGCACATGTTTCAAATTATAGGCCCATTTCCATTCAATCTTGCATTCCAAAACTTTTTGAGGGTCTGATTCACGATATTGTTTACCCCTCCGTCGAAAGTAGTCTCCTTCCTGAGCAGCATGGATTTATGAAAAACAAGTCCACGGTCACAAATCTGCTTCTGTACAGTAACTATCTGTTTGAGTCTATGGATACGAGGGAGCAAGTGGATGTTATACTGACTGACTTTCGCAAGGCTTTTGATAAAGTTGACCATCTACTATTACTGCAAAAACTGGCTTACAATGGTATTCGTGGTAATCTTCTTCGTTGGCTTATCTCTTACTTAGCTAATAGAACCCAAATTATTGTTGCCAATGGCTTCATGTCGATGGAAGCTGAGGTCACGTCCGGTGTAATTCAGGGGTCAATACTGGGTCCCCTGTTGTACATATTTTTTATCAATGATATCAACCTTTGCTTCCAAAATTGTAAATTTGTATTATTTGCTGATGACCTCAAGATCTACAAAGCGATAAAAAATGTCAACGATTCCATTATGCTTCAAAATGATTTAGAATTGTTCTATAACTATTGTAAGCGCAACAAATTGCAACTTGCTGTAGATAAATGCATGCAAATAACGTTTACTAAAAACCGCAAAAACATTGTCAGGTATGAATATAAAATTGGAAACGCTATAATAAACAAGGTTAATCAGTGCCGTGATCTGGGCGTATTATATGATGAAAAGCTGCATTTTAATGTACACGTTCAAAATATTGTCTCCAAAGCTATGCGTATGCTGGGATTTGTAATACGATCGGCTAAACCATTTAAAACTACGACAACATACCTAATGCTTTATAAAGCACTTGTAAGACCACATCTCGAGTATGCGTCAGTAGTATGGAACCCCATATATGATAAGTATACAAGGGCCATTGAAATGGTGCAAAAACGATTCCTGAGGTCAATGCACCGCAGACTTACGGGTAAAAGAATGTCTTACATTGATCTTCTTAAAAAATACAATCTTCCATCTCTTGAGGCCAGGCGTAAAATGACCGATGCGACAATCCTATTCAATATTTGTAGAGGATATTACAAAAGTACTGAGCTTCTTGAGCAATTGGGCTTTAGAGTCCCTGCGCGCAGAGCGCGCTCACTGCATTCCCTCGCCTCGTTCGCCATCCCGTTCGCCTCGACCCACGCCGGCTCTCGCGCACCTTTACACCGAATTTGTAAAACATACAATAAGTCTTGGGTTTCAGTCGACATATTTCACTGTAATAGGCATCAATTCAAGGAAAAAGTGTTAAAATTGGCAATTGATTGTTAAAGTATTGATACATTTAAATCTATGTAAAATATTTGGCTTAGTGACTATTATTTCTTCTTGTACTTTTTCCCACACTTTAAATATGCACTCCCCGTAGTATTATTATTAGTGATATGTATCTGTAGTTAATAAGTTAAGTGTAGTAATACTTCTGTTGATATATATCTTAGTGAGAGCTGTTAAGGGAATAAGTGAATGTTTTTATTGTGTACTAGAAACCTTATCTCTTGCTCACTTATTTCTGTTTGCTTTCCAAATAAATAAAATAAAAAATAAAAAATATTCTGTTTTAAGTAACATATACATGCCATTATATATTAAGCTATGCACGTGTGTGGGTAAGACATACACACACTACATAAGTTTTTGAGGTCATCACATAGAAATTTGACAAATACTTACATTCATTTTATCTCTGAATGCGTGCATGTCACATGCAACATTAATATCTGCACAAAGAATTGGGCTATCAGGAAGCACAACACTGCTAAAATAATCGGCGAAAGCGTTTGCTGCCGCGATGCCACTGCGAGGTGCACCTTTGTATGATACTGTACTTGGCCACCTTTTGATTTAAGTCTGGAAATATGTAGCCAGAATCTACGTGGGTTGATTTTGATGTCATTTTCGATATAATTTACATACTCCTCATATGAACCAAATATTTTTACCTTTAAGTTATTTCGTAGTGCGTTGTAAGTAAAAAATGCACGCCCCTCGTCCGCACCTAATGTGTATTAAAGCCTATAATAAACTCCCAAAGAACATCAGAGATGAAGAAACAAATACTATTTTTAATAGGAAAATTTCTAAATATTTAGTAGATAACTGTTTACTCACTGAAAGAGTTTTTCGATAGTCAATAATGTATTGTTATAGTATTCATTGTAGTAGAGTTTAGATATAGGTAGCAAGTAAAAATAGAAATATTACCATGTCTTAAGACATATAATATTATATTTTGCATGATAGCCTTAAGCCTTGGTTAAGTTAGATTTTAAGTTGTATATTGTAGTGCCCTACAGGGTTTCATAGCTGAACAAAATAAAATGTAACATCTTGTAAACCTATGAAAGCAATAAAGATACTGATTACTGATTACTAAGTTTGACCTGCTTCTTGATCCCTAGTGCGCTTTCATCGTCGATGCAGTTTCGACTTCCCACGCAGATCTGAGATAATGTTATCGGTGAACCAAACAGGATAGGTTTTGGTACGTACCAAAACCTATTCTGTTTGGTAAATGGCATTCAAAAGGACGTCCTTTTGAATGCCATTTCTTCGGTATTTACTAAATAATGTATAAGGACAAACGTTGAAGTGATACTTTGCAGGTTTAAAAAAAAATAGGCAGAATTTTCCTGTTTCTTCTTTTGTGCATATTGGTTCCGTGGAGGTTGGGAAGGGTGCTGGTGTGGGACGCTACCTGCGTAGACACACTGGCTCCTTCCCATCTCACCGGAACTAGTAATGAGGCTAGTGCAGCGGCTAAAGTGGCCGAAAGAAAAAAACAATTAAAATACAGGGGTCACGGCCCAGAAAACATTTTCATGCCGTTCGGAGTTGAGACTTTTGGCCCGTGGGGTCCCAGTGCCCATAAATTTTATAAAGAACTCTCTAAAAGGCTCGTCGACGTAACTGGTGACCGAAGAGATGGCAGCTTTCCTCGCTCAACGAATTAGTATTGCGGCAGCATTTCCCCGCTGTATAGCGGGGAAATGCTGCCAGCATCTTCGGCACCATGCCAAAGGGGCCCAATTTTTTTGATATTTTTTAGGTTTAATTTAGTTTTAGTTTTTAGTTTAGTTTTATTTAAAATAGGTATGTTTTATTTGTAGGTCTTATTTATATTCTTTTATATCCTGCCAATAAATATAGTACCAAAAAAAAGTTCAAGGATTTAAATTCAAATATTACGCTATGCCAGGATATATTAATAGAAAATATTGAACTACGTTAACCGCATACTAAACATAAACTGTATGGTTTTAGAATTCAAAGCTTTACAACTTGTGACAGAGTGCGTCTCTATGGCGAAATCTAAATAAACAATTCAAATTGCAAAAGAAACACTAAATATTGACACATTTTGTTTATCAAATAAAAACTCGCTAATAAACATAATTTCAGTCTGAAATAATTGAAAACAGAACATATTTTCAGACAAACATTTAAACTTTAAACAGAAGCTCACGTTTCACTCAAAATTTAACAACGGAGAGAAATTGAATCTGTCCAGTTAATACTTGCCTACAGCAGGTGTCCCACACACCGTTATACTAATCTGCATAGGCTTAGGTTACACTTGGTTTTGTAGTTTGAATATTACGAATATTGATGTCGATGTAATGCGGATATGTATCTATAACGTTTTTTATTTCTTAGAGAAAAAAATACACAAATCGTTTTTCATATGTTTTGGATACGTTCACTGCGCATTTTATCACGTATTCTTGAGATTTTTGTAAAGAGTCGGCCACGCGCATGTGACACCTCTGGAGTTGCAGGCGTCCATAGGCTACGGTAGCTGCTTAACAATAGGCGGACTGTATGCTTGTTTGCCACTGTCGTGGTATAAAAAAAATTAAGATTAAGACATTACTGTTTTGGATGTAGGGTTAGAACATCGAAATGAAAATCGTTTTGTTTCGCAAAAACAATTTCTAATGCTTATTGATCTCCGCAATACCTAGTCGCTTCCCAAGTTCTGGGGTTTTGAGTGACAAAATATAATACGAAGATTTTATTTAAAAAAATATAGACCTGATTAGAAAGCTTATTTCAAACAGATTAAAATATAATATGATTAACTTATATTCAAGATCGCGTATTTTATATATCCTTGTAAACTTGATGATTGTTGTCAGACCCACACACGCCGATGATTTATGAAAATTGTACTTCACAAAAGTTGGTTAAGATCATTGTTATTGTTGTCCAGAGTTACAAATTGTTATTTTTATGAAAGTAGAAGATTAAGGCATATTTCAAAACCTATATTTAGTTGACTTACAAGTCTGTGCTTCAGCTATTCTTCTCCTGAACCTCAACGTATTTTTCAGTTTAGAGCAAAACACGATGAATTTGATGCCATACATCGAGGTAATCTCCCAAAACTATGTATACTAGCCTTCTAGTCAGTCAGACCCATGTTAATTAAGGAGTGGTCCTGAAATAAAGTAGCCGTGTACAATCTTGTGTATTTTTTAATTTAGTGCTAATTTTGAAGCAGTATATTTATTTTATTAATCCGTAGATACAATACTAATAAAAAAAAATACAATCATAATAAAATATGTGAGCATATATAAGTTTTCGCGTTTTTAATTCAACATACTTTGTAACTTTTTGAACAACATAATTTGACAATCTTCAATCGACATCCGCTACAATGCCACAATTGTATTTCCATTTTCACAACCCGTTTTATGCTTTTTAGAATTTCATCTTACCAAGAAGCTACATTAATTAAGTGTATTTTAGCTAGGATAGTCTGGAAGACTCTCTAATCTAACCTCTGACAAAGATTTTTCTATGGGAGATAATTTTCTATGAAAAAAGGCAAATAAATTTAATTAAAAATTACTGTGACTACCTTAAAATGAAGCCAGATAAAAAAGTTTACTATTGAAGAAAGACAATTTATTAAGGTATAAAATAGCTCATCAAATCAAACTATAAGAAAAAACATGTTTTTGAGAAACACCTCAAAAATTCTGTCAGAAGACGCTGTTCAAAAAACTATTTGTATGATGGAATACAAAAGGCGAAAACTTCCAAACGCTGTTTCATTTAAATATGATTGTATTTATGTTTTGTATGATTGTATCTACAGATTATTTAAATATAAACACTGCTTCTAAATCGGTACAAAATAAAAAGATAAATCAGAAAAGGCCCGGCTACTTTTTTCCCGGACCACTCCTTATATATTAAAATGAAGGTAAAAGACCAAGCTAATGCAATATGTAAGACTGAAGCCTCTTAAAATTGAATAAAAATAATTAGGGTCAAAATCAACTCGAACAGGGCGCGTGTTTTTGACGTGGTTTTTTATTGCGCTTTTTCGAAAAGTTACAAGGAATTGTGTAAAACTGCCACAACTATTTGACTTAAATAATATCGTAAATTAATCACTGTTAAATAGGCTTTTTAACCATATATTAAAATAGTAAGCAACCTTCTATAATCTTCGGGATTTTAGGACCCACTTTGTTTACTCTAGTTACATCAAACACATTTCAATAACATTGAACGTTTTAACTACTATATTCGCATAATAAGTGTAATGTATTCTGCCGTGTTGCATCATAAAATCCGATCACTGGCGATGATCTTTGGTCATCAAAATGACATCCAAAAAATTATTTAAGTATGATATTAAAAAGTGATTTAAGCTAATGTCCAATGTCACAAAAACGTATCTCATTGACCATCTCTTTTTAATACCTAATATAACCAATTGATAACAAGTAAAGGATAACCTGAATATTTCAAATGTTTATTCAGATTTTCAACAGATCTATTCCTGTTCTATAACAGACAACCGTATATTATTTTAAAAGGCCTCCTGGCCTTGATTTAACCTGCAACCTCTTAATTGAACCTCCTCGTCATTACCAATAAAAGGTCATCTACATAACCCTTGACTTGTTTTTCTCTTTTAGATTTCGCTTTCATTTAGTTTCATTGTGAACCGCCCTTAAAGCTCTGAGCTCTCCATTAGTCTCAATAAGCACCGTCCCGTATTCGCATTAATCAGTCTATGCACTAATTGTTTCTTTTAATTTGGCATCTAGATTAAATTGCATTACATTAGTAATGAACAAAGGAATTCAGGATAGATTTTCCTTATTTACCGTGAAAGATTTTAAACGCTCTTATTCTTAAAAAATAACAAGTGGACAAGTTCTGACTCTTTATATATTAGTTACATTTTAAAATGACGGATATGGAGAAACGATCAAGAAAAGCCTTTTAGTTTTTTTTAATAACGCAGTTCTAAAGAAAGTGAAATTGTCGATTTATACATAATGTAAATTTAACCTGATGATAACAAAGATAAAAAAGATTTATTATTCATTACAAATGTACAATGCACTTATGAATGTCAGAGAGAAAAAAAAACTACCACCGGTTCCAACTCTATACCTCTGACCTGAGAAGTATTATGACCGACAAGAAACTTGGCGGGACATATTTTTTACGCACTAGTAGTTCCTAGAACTCAGAACCTGCGGTGCGGTTACTGTGTAAACCTCGTATCTTCGCGCGATTTCAAACCATTACCGGACTCTTAAGCAAATGGTGCATTATCTTGACTTAACCTCTAGTCGCGCAGAGGCTTT
The DNA here is from genome assembly GCA_947086415.1 of Pammene aurita. NCBI lineage: Eukaryota > Metazoa > Arthropoda > Insecta > Lepidoptera > Tortricidae > Pammene > Pammene aurita. The sequence continues at coordinate 38,470,719 of OX352295.1, read as the reverse complement.
AAATTAGACTTTCCAGGCCACTGTTGTTTTAAACATATTATCGTATCGATGCGAGGTTCAAATCCTGCTGGGTTGATTATTTTTTCAATGTCTTCAGTGATTGTATTTGATTGAATAACATACTATTGTATGTGTGGAATGCCCCACTTTAAAAACATGTAAAATAATTATGAACATATATTAGGTTTTGTTTTGTGATCGGCTCTATAGGTTAAACAGTGATTATTAAGAAATATGGTAATTTATACTAAACCTTCTTTCACTCTCCAAATATACCCGTATTCTTCGCTGCTCATACGAACCCATATCTCGACAAGATGACGTACCCCTATCCTACATCTACGTAGTTCGCCGTAACGTATCTCATGGGCCCCTCATCTCCAATTCAAAGCAGCCATCATTCCCACACAACTGTGAGGAGTGTGAGGTAATGACACGTTTTAAGTTTCCGACAGAAGGTGAAATTGCAGTTATTTTGACTGATAGATGACCTAGAAAGTTTTAGTGTAAAAGTATTCGGAACGTTAAAATATGTGCCTTAATTTTTACCGGGAAAAGCAAGGGTCATATTTACAAATTTATATTATACTGCATTTATTTTGGATATAACCGCAACTTGTTACCAGACCAGAAGCTATAAAGGGACGAAAAAATAATTTTAAGAGTAGTGATAATTACTAAAGAACTAACTTTTTTGGCACAACGATCCAAAGAGAATATTGGCCTCCAAAATGAATGTCCGAATGATTGGGGTAGGTTTTAGAATTGTGGGGAGTTATTACCGTGCCGTTACCATTAGGGACCGTGACCGTGCGCGTTGGAGGGTCTGCCTTATTTTGGTATAAATCGAATACTGCAACTATTCCACGCCAATAGACAGTGCTGCCTCCACCATTTGACTCACATACCCTTGCGCGTTGTAGGACGCAATCTAGTAGACTAATTTGGCAACTTTAATCTGTCATTTTCACTTACACAGCAGGGGGCCTAGCGGTCCGTGACGTAGCGTAGTTATCTCTCTCTATCACTCTTCCATATTAGTACGACAGCAACATTTGCCTTTCATTCGCTACGGAGCGTAAACGATTAGCACGTTGGCTAGGCCTGCTGCCCTCTTCAGTTTACGCATGTTCCCCATATGCTATTAACTGAGGAAAGGAAGGGTAAGACGATGCAATTAAACGGGCCGCAATGCCACCGTACCTAATGCGCAAATGAATGCCAATGACTGAATAGACTATAAAAGAGCTCAAAGAGGACCCAGTGTGTTGAACGCGGAACCCTCTTGTTCATCTAGCAGTCAACACAGTAAATCCTCTAGTTGTAAAGTAGCTGCTTACCATCAGGCGGGCCGTATGCTTGTTTGCTACCGTCGTAGTATAAAAAAAACTGTACTTTTTATAATTTTCTTGAAGTTTTCCCAGAAAAGGATTATACAAATTACATCAGGCCGGCTAGCACATCTTACGTTGTCGCCTGTCACTCCATACTTCGAGTCGCGCTTGAAGTATGAACTGTCGCGTTAAACGTCAAGTTATGCTAGGCATGCAGAGAGCATAAGTAAATTTGATGAGAATTAGGCAAAATTGTATAATTGTGTAGGCCATGTGAGGAATTTGGAAAAAACGGTCTGAAAGATCACAAAAAAATTGATACCTACTTGTCCACGATGAACATAGGTAGGTACTATAATTTTTGGTTGAAAATTTAATATTTCATAAGAGATACTTAATTAATCCTAATAATTTGCGATTTTACCCAATACGAATACGCATGCATTTAATTCAGCAAAAACAGTGATACGACACAAGTTCTGTAGTAAACATATTCCCCGGGCACTGGCCACCCGCCAAGACTTATTGATTTTACACCAGAGCTACTAGGAGGCACTTTGTTTCCGCCTAATGGTTGTAATAGTTGATTATGAATCATTAATACACTCTTACCATTGTAAAAGTAGTCTTACCATAGTAGTACCTAGTTAATCCTTTTTTTATAAAAAACCGGCCGAGACGCACGTCTCGGACCACGCATAATGGAAGGTTATGTACCTTCAATGGAATAAGAACCAAAATTACCAAAAGGTCGACCCTGACTTTCGATGCGATTATTTCAGAAAATATTCACTTAATCAAAAAATTTTTAAAGAAACCTCAATGTTTTTTTTAAAGACCTTCGATTGATATGCCACATGTTGATATTAGATAAAAACAATTTTTTTAAATCTAGTTAGATGTATAGAGCGCCCCCCTAAGATTTTTTTTTCTGCAATTTGACTACATAACTAAGTAGCGGCTAACAAAATACACCTTATGTGTAAATTTTATTAAGATACGTCTTATAGGTTCCGAGTAAAATGTCTGTGACATACGGACGGACGGACATGACGAAACTATAAGGGTTCCGTTTTTGTCATTTTGACTACGGAACCGTAAAAAGGGTCACCTTGTAGTTATTTTATTAATATAATTCCCGAATAACCGATGCATCTGTTTTAAACAGAGGTCGGACAAATGGGCGTCATTGCTCGCAAGAACATGGACATGACTCAAAAGTTTGATTGATTAATTTCTTACCTGTAATTTTATTTGTATACGTTGTAAATAAAAACACAGACTTCTTATTCTGTAGATTTATTAAAGTAAATAAACAGTAATTTTTCTAAATTTTCCGGGGTAAGTTTATTCCTTTTTACATCCAAAATATACTTATGAGCTGAAAAACTCCGTTCGCAATCTACTGAAGTTAACGGAGCAAACTTCAGTACTTTAATAGGAATACTTTCATGCCAATAGGACTGAGTCTATTTTGCCTTCTATGTATTGGATGACAGTTTCAAAATCTGGATTTCTTTTAAGTACTGCTTTCATTTTTCCTTGCAAACTGATTCCTATTTCACCTTGAATGCTTTCCAGATTATTCAATATACATCGTATTTTACTTAATGAAAATTCTATAGTATTTGAATTAGATTGCAAACTCTCTATTACGTGCGGGATTGATTGAAAATGATATGAAATGTGCTATGTATGTATATGTACATGTAGGTAGGTAGTGTTTTCTACTGCCTACCGGCAGACAAAATAAATGTCAGTCTCGAATTGCGTATGTTTCATTCGCCGTCCTTTCCTAACTATTACTCAGTATATACCATTTGGCGACGAGTCCGGTTGTTAAATCTAGTATTTAAACAGTGTAAATACGTGTCCAAGTGAAAATAAACATGGGTACAGAGCAGAAACCTAACCTAAGTGCTTTAAAAGAATTTAAGATGAATGTCGACGTATGGTCGACTTACGTCAGTAGGTTAAAGGCGTGGTTCACTATCCAAGATGTAAAAGTGGCTGATTTTTCGAAATACCTTGTTGCGGTAGTGGGCACCGAGCCATTGGATCTTATTATTGATCTATGTTACCCGGATGCACCAGAAAAGGTTAGTTTCGATAAAATCGTGACCTTGGTTGAGGAACACCTGTCACCAAAAAGGTCAATTATAGCAGAGAGAATGATTTTTCGAGCTTGTAAACAAGTTGAAGGTCAAACCATAAGTGAGTACCTCGTACAACTAAAGAAGTTAAGCAAACATTGTAAGTTTGGGGATGTCAAAATATTAAAGGAAAACTTACGGGACCAATTTGTTTACGGGTTGAAAAGTGAACGAACTCGGCAGCGAATGCTGACAGAGGACGACGAGCTCACATTCAAGCGTGCCACCGAATTGGCATTGTCGTTGGAGGCGGCAGTTCGAGACTCTAAGCCAGCGGGGCTGGCTCAGCAGCCGGCGGCGGTGTCGGACGTCCGCAGCGAGGCGGAGCCCGTGTTCGCGGTCGGCGGCGGCAGCGGCGCGCGGGCTCGAGGCTCGCGCGGTGCCGGAGGGTTTCACAGGCCTCAGCGGCGAGGCTACGGCGGCGACGGCCGAGGAGAGGCGACATCGTCAGGAGGGCGGTGCTATCGTTGTGACGGTCGACATCCGGAGAGTCAGTGCTCATTTAAAAATAGTGAGTGTTTTGTGTGCGGAGACACGGGGCATATCGCGAAAATGTGCCGTTTTAGAAAAGGATCCAAGAGAGTACATCGGTTAAGTGAGGGGGCAGACGACCAGCAGACGGACGGGTCTGATTCCGAGGACGGGCCCTTGCATGTCTACCAGCTGAGCGACGCCGAGCCGGACACTAAGTGGATGGTCAAGGTAAACATCAATAATGTTTGGTTAATGATGGAAGGCGACACGGGCTCAGCTGTTAGTGCTATATCTTTTAGTACCTATAAGGAATATTTTGGAAATTGTAAACTGTACCCATATGAGTCAAATTTGATATTGTACGGTGGTGAAAAGGTGAAACCGCAGGGTCTAATTTTTTGCACGGTAAAACTCGGTAACCAAACGGTACACGACTTAAAGTTAGTAGTAATGAATAATAATTGCAGTCCACCACTGCTAGGTCGTAAGTGGTTAAGAGCGTTCGGTATACCTTTTCCTAGTACTAGTGACGACAAAACAGTGAATTCGCTTGACCAAATAGCTCGTAGTGAGGATATCCGTAGCAAGCTAATAAAGCTGTTTCCAAACGTTTTTGCTGACGGTATAGGCACCTTCAACAAAACGAAACTTAGGCTGGATATAGTGAGTGACGCAACGCCCGTGTGGCGGCGACCGCGGCCCGTGCCGATCGCGCTGCGGCCGGCCGTGGAGGCTGAGCTGGTGCGGCTGCAGCGTGAGGGCATCATCGCGCCCGTGGAATGGAGCGACTGGGGGACACCCGTAGTTCCTGTCATTAAGAAAAATGGAGATTTTCGGCTTTGCGGGGATTTTAAAACAACGGTTAACCCGGTTTTAGTTGACGATAAGTACCCTATTACGCGAATTGATGACATATTTTCCTCACTACAAGGCGGAAAATATTTTAGTAAAATAGACCTTAGCCAAGCCTATCTGCAAATTGAATTAGATGAAGAGTCGAGGAAGTTATGTACAATAGTAACATTACATGGTATGTTTTCCTATAACAGATTAAGTTCGGCATTAAGTGTGCCCCTAATAAGTTTCAAAGAATAATGGATAAGTTATTTAGAATGCGTTATGTAACTTGCTATTTAGATAATTTGAACGTGTCGGGGGTAGACTTCGAGGATCATTGGAAACGATTATTAAAAGTTTTTACAATTTTGTCCGATAATTTTGTATGACTTTCTTTACAGCTTCAAAATTATTTTTATAATAACATGCCGCCTGGATCCAAGTGCCCCATCGTGTAATTATGGGTTGTGGTGGCAAGGGAATGTGTGGGTTCATTTCTTTGAATATTGCAATCCTGGAAGGGGCTTTTGAAAATACTTTTTTAACGTAGTTGATTAATCGGTTAACGTCGTCAAAATGGTTTCTAATTTCTTCGCAAAGTCTGTGAATCCCATGTGCCAAACAAGTTATGTGTAATATTTGCGGATATTTGGCTTTAATTTTCTGTCCAGCATTTAGCATATAGCTCACCGAATCGCTCGTAAATAAAATTATGTTAAGAAGCAACTAGCGGGCTGATTTTCTTTTAAATTTCTTACGAGAATATTAGCAATTTTCCGGTCTAAGAAATCTTTAGTCTCATCAATTGAAACCCAAAAGTATCCATTGCTTAGTTGTTCACGAATATGTAATACTTTTGCTCTGTAGACCTTATCAAAAAACACTTTTCTTAAATATGACTTCAAAGGAATATCAAAGCCGATGCAATATTTTGTCAAAAACATTCGAAAATAATTATTTTTCAATTTATTCCACGGTATATTGGCACAAATCATCATCATAGCTAAATCGTAGCAAAACATATCTTCAGTAACTTGGCCTGTTTTTTTTTGTAAGTGACATTTACTTTTTAAATGTTTGGTGAAACCAGACTTTCGAGATGCGTCAATATCAATATTACATACATTACAAGTTAAACTTACACCATCAAATGAGAATTCGTCATGTCCCTCAATCCAATTCCAGATTGTTTCGGACCTAGTTTGACGTCGTGACATGTTGCAATAAGTATTAATTCAATAAAAAGGAAATTTGATACACAAGCAACTAATTATATTGAATCTTTATAATCTTCAGCAATGAAATGAATGACAATTGACGTTTAATGTCTTCTTTATCAACAGAATTATAAATTGATAGGTGGCCATGTTATCTGGATACAAAAAGGTTTATCTCTAGAGCACTTAGCTCTACACTAGGTACCTACGCTGGATATCTACATAAAATTTGAAACAAACAGGTACTACTAGGTATTAATAATACTAGGTAATATATAGTTACTTTATTTGTTACCATTCTATATATATTCGTTATAAATATATTCACAGATATTTTTCTATTACATTAATTACCATGACCCAAAACTTCTCAAAATCATGCAGAGGTATTTTTATTAAAATTTTACGCATATAAGAATTCTTCATTAGACATTTACAGGCGACATCTCTTGAGAACTCATTCCCTAAAAAATAACAAAAATTTGTACCATTTAAATTTCAGTTTTATTCCCTGTGTATGAAACATGAACGTAAGTAAACTTTAGTTTTTAAAAGGTTACCTGCTTCATCCGTTTTTTGAAATTTACGAAAAAGATCAATTATTTCCTCCCAACATTCGTCGAATTTTGATGGCTCAATCGTTTTTAACATAAATTTCAAACACCTTTCTTTAAAATTGAAATAACAGCGGCACAAACATGTTTCTTTGTTGCCTATTGTTACAAATTGTTTAAGATAAGCCATAATAAATAATACATAATTTTGACGTACCATTTCCTCGTCGTATTCTATTTACTTCAATTTTCGCCATGAGCTCGCTGGTAAATTGATGATATTCAATAGGCGAGAATAAAAATTTTGCCATGGCTTTTTTTATTATAGTTTGATATTTTTGGTGATATAGAGCTTATGAAAGAATCACAAGTTAAAAATATAATGTATATAACATTAATAGGAATGAATGTCAGAATAGTAAAGTCAATGTCAAAAAATAGATTGTTTTGTTTTGCTAAAAGGAAATCAAAGAAGGTATAATATCTTTATTTTAGTATACCATTGAAATCTTATCAATTATCACTATATCATCAATAATTTAATTCATTTATCAATCAATCAAACTTTTGAGTCATGTCCATGTTACTGCGAGCAATGACGCCCATTTGTCCGACCTCTGGTTTTAAACGATATTTGCAGCGTGCATTCTGGCTGATAGTCCTGTCAAACGCCATAAGGTTACATGAGTAAAGTTCATACTGTCAAAAGCGCTAAGGTTACATTAGAAAAGTTAATGATTATTAAATAAATAAATATTATGGAACAATCTTACACAAATCAACCAAGTCCCACAGTAAGCTCAATAAGGCTTGTGTTGTGGGTACTAGGCGACGATATATATAATATATACATTGTAGTGTGGGACGTTAGAGTGAAACAACTTGGTTGTAGTATATGCGTATAATGGAATAAAGTTACGTGCTAGGTGCTTATATATAGGTCCAATATGTGAGAGTGTGAGTGTGGCGAAGCGCTCACACTATACCTCCCGTCCTTAAATAAAAAAAATAGATTATTAATAGCTAGTAAATCTATTTTTTTTTTAATTACAAAATTAATACAGTTAACAAAAAATACAAACAAATTTAAACAGTCTTAAAACATACACAATAAATTGGTTAAAATATCTGCTCTACGCCATCATATAGAACTATTAATAAAAACTAAAAATCCAAGGATTAAAAAAAAAATTACTAAGCAAATCGCTCACACAATTAAACAATTTTAATTTTACTTACTTACTAATATATGATGATGACTCTGATGACAAAACGAAACATTTTACTTAAAAACATATAATAACCTTAAAGTTAAAAATACACAAATTCTATTATTTAAGAAAATTATCTGTTTACATTAAACTTGAAATTAAACTATGTAAGAGTAAAACAAAAAACACATTTAAAAATAATTACAAATAGCATAATAATTGCAATATATAAAACACATTTAATAAGAATTACAAATAGCATAATAATTACAGTATAATTAATAAAAAACAATACCTATTTTCTTTTCGGTATTCCACATCCATTTGTTTTCTAGGTACCTAGTTATCTTTTTTTACGTCTTGGTATACAATTTAAATCATCTTATGTCATTTCCGTGATACAGGTATTTTACAACCTTAAATTACTTATGTATTTATTCATATTTCTATTTTTCTTTCATGTCATTATATATCTCTCTCTATTTTGCTCATTATAATTTCAACTTATTAACATTGGGCATCTTTAGCGTGCATATCTATTACGTCAAGGGTTCACAACGCTTACATAGTGGTCGGCCGACCTTCATATACTTACATTTATTTATTTATTTGCTCAGGATACAAGGATTTATTATTTTATTTAGCGCGCAACCATACTATTTATATACTCACACACACACAGGCAAATCTTTTAACACGTCCATACATCATAACCTTCCATGTGTCCAAGGGTCTCCACGATTGATACTCGATCGAATTATGGTCAGACGCCAAGGATTCCGTGCCTGCCTTGTATCCTGGCGTACCCTTGCTATATCTATTCGCTCAAGGCCGCATCTCGGGCATCGAAGACGCTATAGGTATATTTATTTAATTAGTTTCATATTAAATTCATGCCCCTCTCTTCACAAAAAAACATTCAAATACGCAGTCAGTTCACTCAAAAACCATGAAAACTTCAATATATAAGATTTTCAGTAACTCTCAGATGATCAGTCTAATCGTCATTTGAAAACTTATTTATTTCAGTTTTCCCAAACACATTGCAAATGCACTTTCCAAACATCGTACGAACTCCATCGCCCAATTTATCAATCTAAAATCAAACCATTATTTCAACAACACTATCGCAACCCTTTTACAACCGCAACCTTTAAAATCCAACGCGAAATCTTTACGTAAACTTACCTTTACCTACCTGTAAAACCTGTTCCTTATTGTCGTTATCATAAATCATACATCATGTTTCATTTCAATTTGTAATCCATTCCTTGAAAAAAAATGTCTAATCCATGTAAAAATATAGTCAAATCCGGCACATTTTACATATTAAAATATATTTTATATTTATGATAATTAATAATAATTTTAAATATAACGTATTACGTACTTAAATATATGATTAAAAACATCGTGAAATATTTTTGCATTTACTATCTAAAAAAAATGAACTAATTACGATATTATTTAATTTCATTACGATTAAATTCTAGTGATCTATAACAGTGCAGAAAGTTATGAAATTAGAGATGAAATTACAGACGTCGCATGCCAATCCTTATATGGAGGGCATGCGCTGCCGTCATGTGCCATTATTGTAAAGGATGAAAGTATGTCATGTCATGTACCTGACTATGTCTACAAATTATTAACATGGAATAATTTAATAAAACAACTATGCATCTGTATAATATATAAAAAATAATTACTCTCATATTAAGTAGGTATACTACCCAGTAGGACAGGACAACCGTTCTTTTAACTATGTGTTTCGTCATCGAGCGGCATTTACACACTTAAACAAAATATTATTAAAATACTTATGCTACAAATGTTCATTTAAACCATAGGTACACACCGTAACCATACCTGTATGTAATGATTCTTACAATAACGGTTTACTTCGGGTTAATTAGTGTTTTATATATGTATAATTTTTTTTACCTTTTGTGTCTAAATGCTCCCAGATTTCACAGTATATATGAACGAGAAAAAACCTCATTCATTACCATATTATATCAACAAAATAAATTTCTTAGGAATATAATAAAACATATAAAAAAATAGAAATCACTAAAAACTAAAATCCATATCCAACATTCTTTAATACTTGTCACCCAAAATGTCACTTCCACTTTGATGCGTGGGACCTCGTATGTTAACCAAGGGCAGCAGAAACTGAACTTCAGACCACGTCCTTATATCCACCGACACGAACAACTCCCAGCAGCAACCATCAAATCACTTTTCAATTGTATTAAAATGTTTATGTATGTTTATTTTTTGTTGTAAATTTATTAACACTATTCTTGAATTGATATAATGTCAGTTATTTTTGCACTTTTTACTCTACTCTCTCATACTCTCTTAATGTTTTTAGAGTCCACTTTGCTCCAAGGCCACTTTTTAAAAAGTCTTTGATATTTTAAACTTTTTCCACTTAGTCTCAAAATTTTCCACTTCTCATTTATTTCAGTAGTCTATATATTTTTCTCATTTTCTATTTGTTAAAAAAATATATATTTTACTGAATTGCACCAAGGTCACTACGTACTCTGGCTGGCGCAGCGCGCCGCCAGTGCAGCACGAGGCCGCACTGGCAGGGTCGCCATGTAGTGTGGGACGTTAGAGTGAAACAACTTGGTTGTAGTATATGCGTATAATGGGATAAAGTTATGTGCTAGGTGCTTATATATAGGTCCAATATGTGAGAGTGTGAGTGTGGCGAAGCGCTCACACTACAACATACATATAAATACTAAAATACCTATAAAACATTCATAACCCAGGAACAAATATCCATGATAAACACACAAATAAATGCCCTGACCAGGACTCGAACCCGGGGCCTCCTGCTTCATATAGAGCCTTTGAATAAATCTGGGCTCCTGCCTCTATCCACTTCTTCATGTCATCATCTGGGTTTGACAGGCCTAGATTGACCAACAATGCCTCTCTGGATGCATCACTGTTGAGTGATCCATTTATGGCAGCATTGACAAACTTATCAGATGATTCTAAGAGGGCAGACATTGGCTGATTTGCCAGTCGCTTGCGGGCATTGCTGGTCTGCAGAGTGAGAGATTGTTTAATGTTGAACATAGAGCAGAAGTGATTCAGCTGTAAAAGATCAGCAGAATCATCTTTGGGCAACAGGGATGGGATCAGTCCATATATTAGGACGGCAGAACCTCTGTCTCAGTCTTATTGATCAGTAGGCTTAGGACTTTTCGTAGCATACCGTGGTTCTAAAATCCTTTGAGCCGCCATATGTGATATTTTCGAAGTCATAGTCAAAAAGTATGAAGTTATTTTAAAGGCTTTAGGACTTTTTGAAGCATACCGTGATTCTAGATTCTATGGAATTTTTAGTTGTAAAATAAGTTGTAAATAAAGTAAAAAAAGGACATTTCATATAAATAGTATAATGTAATATATTAATTTACAATGCATTTTATAACGGTGATATAAAAAAAAACCTAGAAAATATAGCGTTAATTTCAGCAGACGAAACGCGATCTGTCGAAACAAAAGCTATAATATGACTCGCTAAGCTTTACTCAACAAATCAAACGAATTTAGTTTTGTAACAACATTCTTTATATCCTCCAAATATGTGCTATAATAGAATGCTGCATTCAGCCAAGTTCCCCATCTGGTTATGACGGGTTCGGGCGGTAGAGGTACGTTAGGACACATCTGTTTAAATTACCTAATTCTTTTTGGCGATTTTAAAAATATTTTCTTTACGTTCGAAATCAATGTATCTAGTAGTTTATGCTCGGACCTAATTTGCTCAGCACTTCGATGGAAGGCATGAGCTAAACATGTAACGTGCTTCAAATTTAAATGAGTCTTCTTCAAAATCTTTCCAGCGGCGATCATATAAGCAGCTGTATCAATACAAAACAGCAAATTTATTAATTTTGTTTTGATATTCATCTTCCCATAAAAAACGTAAGCTCTGTTCAACCAAATTGGCAATTGTTTCACCATTTACTCGACACATTATCAAATAAGGTCTACGCGAATAGCCATCCAAAGACCTTGCTACTATATTCACAATAGAGTTCCCCATTTTATCCAGAGTTTCGTCCATTGAGAGCCATATAATACTATCTATACTTCGTAATAGTGCTTTTATATACCTTTTGCAAATACACCTTTCTTAGGATGCTTTGCTCAGGCAATCTTCTAGTACCACAATTACAGCAAATGTATTTGTTAAAAACTTTCTAAACTCTGGATGGTTTACTTTGTTCCAAGCAATATTGCAGTTGATGAGAAACAAGCATAGGTCTAGATAAAAATCGTCTCTACTGCCATTTTTTTTTTGGTGACTTTGGCTTTTCACGTGCTTCTCTACGTTAAACTTTTTTAATTTCAAATTAGTATCACACGCTTAACAATATTTGTGTGATTTATCTTCGCTTACCGTTAGTTCTTCGTAAGGTTTTATCCAACTTAGGATTATACTATTCTCATCACTGTTATTTTGATGAAATATCCTATTGCTATGGTTCACAACAAACATTTTTTTGTCACTGTAAAATATACATCACATAAGGAACAATGAACACTATATTTTTTTTCTTTATAATTTAATTCCTTATATGGCTCTATCTATCCAGTATTTAATCTCGGAAGTTGTAATATTATTCATTTTAAATAAAATCAATAACCAATTTGAAGGTCTCTTATCAAAAGTGTCAATTAATTATGTCAATATTTTTTAAATTTTAAATTGCGAATGAATTTGCACTACTGACTAAACACGGGCATTAAAGAGGATGTATAACTAGATAAATAATATTGTAGCATCACATGTGATCAGTAATTAATATTAGCTCACCAAACGAAGACGCTTAACTGCCTGATAGGGGAAATAATTTGTGTATAGCTGAATTTTGGTATAGTTGTAGATAAAGGTATCTTACACAACATACTGAAAGTACCGGTGGATGAGAGCGCCGCTAGTGGGGAGGGAGGGGTGTAAAGGTCCCTTATTTTGGGTTTTCGTAAATAACTCGGTAACGGTGGCTCATACTAAAAAATGTTCTATTGCTTAATTCATCCATATATAATTTTCTATAAAAAAGATTCTTTGCACTTTTTTGCTGGGATCAACGTTTAATGAGATATCGCGGAAATACGATAAACACTTTTTTAAACTTTGGAGCTAATATTTACGAAAGTATTAGTTTCATCCAAAAATTGTTTTAAAATACCCTTATTTTTTTTAAAAGACCTATCCAACGATACTCCACACATTAGGGTTGGAGTAAAAAAAAAATTTACCCCCCACTTCATGTGTATGGGAGGTACTCGAAAAAATTATATTTTTTCAGATTTTGTTTTAAAACTGCGGGCGTGAATAAAACACATACTCAGACGATTTTTTTATTTTCTAGTACTAACCATCACTGAGCAGGCTGCTCACCCTGCTACCTCACTTCCTACCCTTAGAGTTTCGCCATGTCCGTCTGACCCCATCTGTCCGTCTAGACGTCTATTACTAACCATCACTGAGCAAATCCGTGGACGGACTGACGGGGACAGACGGATATGCGGAAACTATAAGGGTAGGCACCCTGCTCACCCTGCTCAGTGATGGCTAGTACTAGACAAGTGAAATTTCGTATGAGTATGTGTTTTAATTACGCAGACAAAGTTTTAAAACAAAATGTGAAAAAATATTATTTTTTCGGGTACCTCCCGTACACATGGAGTGGGGGTTGGGGGGGGGGGGGGTAAATATTTGATTTACTCCAACCCTAATGTGTGGGATATCGTTGGATAGGTCTTTTAAAAAAAATAAGGGTATTCTAAAACTATTTTTGGTTGAAACTAATACTTTTGTAAATATTATCTCCGAAAGATTAAAAAAGTGTTTATCGTATTTCCGCGATATCTCATTAAATATTGATCCCAGCAAAAAAGTGCAAAGAATCTTTTTTATAGAAAATTATATCTGGATGAATTAAGCAATAGAACATTTTTTAGTATGAGCCACCGTTACCGAGTTTTTTACGAAAACCCAAAATAAGGGATCTTTACACCCCTCCCACCCCGCTAGCGGCGCCCCCATCCATCGGTACTTTTAGTATGTTGTGTAAGATACCATTGCCTACAACTACACCAAAATTTGGCTATACACGAATTATTTCCTCTAAGTTTTCCTTCATTGGGTGGGCTATATTATTATATAGGTTTATGATAAAATTAATTACGTTCGATTAATATGAACTCAGTAACGATGTGACAGTATGTATAAATCATTATATTTAATATGACATCATACTTTTTGACTTTGACTTCGAAAATTGCACATATGGCGGCTCCAAGGATTTTAGAACCACCGTATGCTACGAAAAGTCCTAAGCCTATTGATCAGTCTATACTGAAGTTTTAAGCAAGTCATATCAACTTTACCTATAACTTCTGTTTTCTTTATTATGGCTAAAGTAATTTGGGGGAAAGAAGCAGCTATTTCTGCTGAGGGTTATGTCCTTAGAGGACATTGTGATCTTTTCACCTCTCTTCCTACGAGTTGATTCTTCATCTGTATCACTCTTGATTCCATAGGTCCTCACTTTCAAGGCCAAAGCTACGCAGGCTAGGCAGGTTTAATATGGTCGTTAATTTTTCTTATATTTCTAATTTTTCACGCATCTTTCTTATATTTTTACATAAGAACCTTCTCCTGACAATAAAAAACACAAAAAAAGAATTAGCGAAATCGGTCCAGCCGTTCACGCGTGATGACCAAGGGAAATACGAGTATTTATATATATATATATATATATATATAAGGTTCTTTATACGATGTAATCTATTTCGATTGTCCATAAGTACAGTGTTGTTAGTTTTCGTTTCTTTAAGATTGTAAAATTTCATCATCATCATTAAATTTCACTTCAGTTTCACTTTAAGAGACGTTATTTGACGTCGAACATTGTCATGAAAATGAAGAATAAAAGTAGTTGTCTTCTGTGTTATAAAACTATCTTGGTACTTATTCAGTATGAAACGTCCGAACGGCGGGTCACACTAATGTTTTTGTGGATGACTAATCCCGTGAAATCATGATGAAAGTATATATCCTTTATGAGTTTTTACCGATTTTTAATTAATTTAAAGCACAAAAATATGAGTCTTCTACTTTTTCCCATGTATTTTCGTTAATTTCTATACTAATTGGCAATGTTTTTAGTGATAACCCAGTTGTTAGGACTTATATATGCAACAATCAGGACAAAATTTTCGTAACTGTGAAACTTTAATATTACCTTGAACATTATTCATTATTGGCTGTTTAGCATTTACTTCCAAAGGTGCTTCTTTAATTACTGATATCCTTTTCGGGAAGACCAGCACAAAAAATATATTTAAACAAGTGCTTTATAGAAGATATTTCTCACTACTGAAGGTCCCAGCTTGGAATTAATTATGAGGACAAGTTGATTACCGAAGCTCCGCACAAGGCACAAAGGATGAATTGGTAATTTAATTTGATGCTGGAACTTATAAGACTTGATTTAGATACAATAATCTTTTGATGCAATTTTATGTGTGTCGCAGTACGACAGACAAAGCCGTTATATAGTTATAACCCTAGGGATATAATTATATGTCGTAACATAGTTATATGAAAGCGATTCATTACTATCTTACTAGGAATATAACTATAATACGTCTTTAGTTTGATGATTATAATACGTATTATACGGCATATAACTATATCCCTAGGGATATAACTATACCTCCGCCGCACCGCCGCACTCCTACCTACAATTCACTAATCTTAATCCAGTAATACTCGTTTAACTATATCACTAAACTAAAGACGTTATTATAGTTATATTCCTAGTAAGATAGTAATGAATAGCTTTCGTATAACTATGTTACGACATATAATTATATCCCTAGGGTTATAACTATATGACGGCATTATCTATCGTACTGCGACATATACATACTGAATACTATTTTGAAATACCTATTGATACACTGAGAGAAAAATCCTCGCCAGGAATTAAAAAATAGTTTTGTACTTGGGGAAAAAAATTAAGTTTTACTTTTAATTATGGGAGTATCACAGTTTCTGAAAAATTTATTCATTTCTATAAACAGCTCAGTAATCCTAAATCTAATTTCAACAAATAGACTTTAGTAAACGAAGCATTAAATAAAGTTCAGTATTTGTTACAATCCATTTTCATTACTACCAAAGTTTTCTGAATTTTATGAATTACGTTTTCTATTTTTGGAAAAGACATCCGTTACTTCACGTTATGAGTTTAGTAAATAACTCAATGATTAATTATATCGTTTATTTAATACGTATTACATTAACAAAATACATTAAAATGATTGTATAAATCTAAGCTGACCCGGGGCATCGTTCCCAGCACGCCAGCCGCATTTCCCCGCTGGATAGCTAAACTCAGCCTCTGGGCGAAGTAGGAACCTGCCCGTAGGTCGCCAGACACATTGACTAGTTTTTTAGATATGTCTTTAACAATAGATTTAGTGTCTGACGACACCGGGCCGAAAGTTTCTCCTGCAAGTGCCGCAAATATGTAATTGTTTTAAAAAAAAGCACATTTGCTCTGCGATGAAAGTTTTTTGAGTAGATCGTCTAGGGTAGAGCTCAAGATCGCAATTATTTGGTTCGAACTCTTTGCAGAGCTAGCATAATTGCTCCTCTTCTCGAGATGATTGAAAAAGTCCTCGCCGAACGTATGCACTTTCCTTCCACTAAACGCCGAATGAGTTGTAACTTTACACACAGGTTAAATACTCCTGTGAGCAAACCTGTTTGATTGGCACAAGCCATTAGCATAATAGGTCAAGCCAGGCAATTTGAAAGAGACTTCTCTCCCATCAAGAGAGGCATTCTGAAACATTTTACCCATATCCTCCCTGGTGAACCGATTTGCCACTTTTGTTAATTCTCCTAGTATTCCCAAGTCTTCCTTATATGTACCGAAGATGGCATGGAACACCACTTGGGAGATCATCTCTTGAGTCATTTTTGTCCTGTAGACAAACTTCTCTCCTTCGAGAGTTTTGTAGACAAAGAATAAGCCCCCAGCCCCAGTGGTGCTGTACAAAGATAAGAAATCCTTCCTCTTTGCCACATCAATTTTCTCGTAAGCTCTCGTAATGCTTATATCTGCAGCCTTTTTGGTTCTCTTTGTTAGTTGAATTATGTCGTCTATGCAAGACACACGGGAGATACAGCGTTTGACGGCTGATTCGTACTTGTTCCTAAACTTACCCTCTGTCCTCAACATGCATAAGAAGGAGGTTATGGGGCCAAGACTCTGCACCATTGAAGATCTTCATTCTGGGGGAAAGGTGCAACCTTTTAGGAGGATATGGTGAGCCCCATCCAAACCGTATTTAGACACGGGAAAGGATTTGGTGTTGCCATCTTCTTTGGTCATGGGAACATTTGAATGTCCTAATCTGAGCTCGTTGACCCTAAGGGAGAAGCCTCCAAAGAAATCCATGTAAGGGCCCATTGTACCATACCAGCTCTCTGTCTTTCCCGGACTTACTTTAGTATAATTTAGCCCTACAGCTGTAGCTACATCCCTCCATATTTTCAGAGCATCCTCCCTCAATATTATAACTTCTTTACCCTTTACCATAACCTTGAACTCCTTATCTTTCGACTTTCTCAACAGGTTTGTTTCTTCATTGTTCGCCTTATGTCTGCACATATTATGGCAGGCAAACAAAATGCTAAGGATACTGTTGCCCACATTGACCTAGTTCTTTAGTGAACCGTTTTCTACACTAGCCTCTGTTTCTACTTTTGCTAATATCTTTAGGTACTCATTTATGATAACAGTAAGACATTTTACCTTCTGCTCGTTGTCCAATGTTATCTTGGGCCTCTTCGAATCCACGAGTTCCTCCGTTGGGTAACAGGATCGACGAGAATACTCCTTTTTAGAGGCTGCCTCTGTGAAGTTTCTGGAGCAGGAATTTCATCGGCGGTAGTGAGGTCATCCACCTATATGGTGTCAGCGTTCTCACCTCCAGTCATTTCTGAAAGGACAGATTTATTGTTGAGTTAGTAAAGACAAAATCGATTAAAACTTAGGATCGGTCCATACAGGTTTAAGGGCTGTATGGACCGACCCGAAAATGCAGGCATTTTAAGGCTGTTATCAAGTGATGAAATTCAACAATTAACACATTCAGCGCGGACAACCCGCCTGTCGGGTTCTGTGTTCGCAGCGACTACGCACTCCTTATGACAAATATGTGGCTACGGGCTACGAGCGTAACACGTAGCACTCGGTGGCGCTGAATGTGTTAATACCTGGAGATAGCGCCAAATTCAATGCAAACCTGCAGAACTGGAAAACCGAATTAAAGTCTTTGGGGTTTTCAGAAGAGGGGAATCCAGAATATTTCCAATTCCATAACGGGACAGCAAGTGTAAGTTTTTTTTAAAGAAAAATATTAAAATTTAATCTCTTTATTATAAATAAAAAACCCATTTTTTACATTTTATGCTTTTTTTTTGCATTTTTGGACCCGGGGTATGTCCTTAAACTACGTCCGGACCTGGGTATGTCCTTAAACTACGCCAAAAAGAGAGGTATGGGCACTGCGAATGGCATCTCGCTAAGTGTGGTAGGGCACGTTCAGCGAATGTCATCGCTCAAATCTGGAGCAGAGCCCGACTGGGGAAGTACCTCCACCTTACAGAAAACCACAGCCAAATAGCACTAGACCCTACTCATAGTGTTGTGTTCCTGCTGGTGAGTAAGGTTGCCAAAGAGCTCAAAGAGGACCCAGTGTGTTGACGATGAGGGACCTTCTTGTTCCTTTAGTCGTCAACACAGTGAATCCTCCTTTTTGTAAAGGGTCGGCAACGCGCTTGTGACTCCTTTGGAGTTACAGGCGTCCATAGGTTACGGTAGCTGCTTACCATCAGGCGGGCCGTATGCTTGTTTGCCACCGTCGTGGTATTAAAAAAAAAAAAAAAAAAAAATTTAAACTCAGCATAATCTCAATTTATACAGATTTTTTTTGGCCAAGTGATAAGTTTTAGTTTTCATGCATTACATATGATATTTTTATTAAATTTAAATAATGTTTTGTTAATTAAATTATTTTTTTAGCAATTAACTATAACTGCTCAAACAGTGCTCTTTTAACAATAATTTTAAGCTAATGGGGTTTCTTCCCTAGGTTGTCTATTACATTTCTAAGAAAACTATTCAGGATATATTAGGTAAGTAACTGGACCAGCCTCTCCGTCCATAGAAATTGTTACTAGTCGGTATAGTGAAGTGTTTCGTATCTTTTAGTGCTCTAAGGTTATTTTAATAAATGGTATGTCTTCCTCTGACGGAGACTGGAGATAGGCTGCTCGTTTTAATCTTAATATTTGGTCAGGATCCAGCCTGTAGTAAGGATTGGCAAGGTCTGTAAGGATTTTTTTGATTAAATATATCTCTAAGACCCTGCCTAGTCCTTACAGTGAATTGTGAATTTGCAAATTGCATCCACATCTTCCCGCTCTTGATTTCATCGTCCAGTTGGTGTGATGTCAAATAATCCACTATTGATTTCAATTTGATTTATTATACCTGTTACATATTCCATCATTTAAAATCTTATTATTTATATTTATAATTAATACTAAATAAGTCTAAAATATATCTAAAAAATGGGCCCCCGCAGCATGGTGCCGAGGATGCTGGCAGCATTTCCCCGCTGTATCGCAATACTTATGCGTTGAGGGAGGAAGCTGCTAGCTCTTCAATCACCAGTTGACTTAAGGAGCCTTTGTTGAGCTCTTTAAAAAGTTGATGGGCACTGGGCCCCCACAGACCAAGGGTCTCGACTCCGAAAGGTGAAAAAATGTATTCGGGGCCGAGACCCCTGTATTTATTTACCTGCCACGAATTAAAACTATTTACGTAGTCTTCAGTGTAGTGTTCCTAAGTTGCTTGTCCGTTAACAAGACTGTCTTAAGAGGTCTATATGTATGTAGATTGGTCATTTTGCGAAAACTCAAAATACTTACAGAATAGATTAGATTGTTATTTGTTTTGATTTGATTTGAGATAAAAGCATTCACGGTTTTTACACATTATTTGTTGAATACTATTATTACGCATTATTAGTCGTGTGTAAACCGATATAATAAGGAGTGGTCCGGAAAAAAAGTAGCCGTGCCTTTTTTGATTTATCTTTTTATTTTGTGCCGATTTAGAAGCAGTGTTTATATTTAAATAATCTCTAGATACAATCATACAAAACATAAATACAATCATACTTAAAAAAACAGCGTTTGGAAGTTTTCGCCTTTTGTATTCCATCATACACATAGTTTTTTGAACAGCGTCTTCTGACAGAATTTTTGAGGTGTTTCTCAAAAACATGTTTTTTCTTATAGTTTGATTTGATGAGCTATTTTATACCTTAATAAATTGTCTTTCTTCAATAGTAAACTTTTTTATCTGGCTTCATTTTAAGGTAGTTACAGTAATTTTTAATTAAATGTATTTGCCTTTTTTCATAGAAAATTATCTCCCATAGAAAAATCTTTGTCAGAGGTTAGATTAGAGAGTCTTCCAGACTATCCTAGCTAAAATACAGTTAATTAATGTAGCTTCTTGGTAAGATGAAATTCTGAAAAGCATAAAACGGGATGTGAAAATGGAAATACAATTGTGGCATTGTAGCGGATGTCGATTGAAGATTGTCAAATTATGTTGTTCAAAAGGTTACAAAGTATGTTGAATTAAAAACGCGAAAACTCAAATATGCTCACATATTCTATTATGATTGTATTTTTATTTATTAGTATTGTATCTACGGATTAATAAAATAAATATACTGCTTCAAAATTAGCACTAAATTAAAAAATACACAAGATTGTACACTGCTACTTTATTTCAGGACCACTCCTTATATCTAGTCTTCACAGCGTTGAACTTCATAAACAAGACCAAGGACGGGTAGTCCGAATAACTAGCGCAACTAACTGTTGATGTCACTTAATGCAGTCTTTCTCCGGGGACAATATCATTCTCGAAATGGTTAAAATAATTGATTTTCAAATTGTTATAGGAGGGTAAGTTTTGTTTTGTTTGTATAATATAGGCAAAACCATTGTTTTAACTCATCACTGAGAGAAAAACTAACAAAAATACTGTTATCATTACAAAAATAAAGCCTTAATCCGGAGACAAGGCAGTCAACTAATAGCAACAAATCGACTTTTGCAATTTCTATTAGTAAAATATACTATTATTATATTAGTACTTTGAAGTATGCAATAGTAACATCAGAAACTATGAAAATGTAATCAGAAGTAGGGCATGCGATACCGGTATTGTTTGTACCAGTATGACATGCACTAGTGGCAAGGGCACAGCTAGTTTGTGATAAATTGCCTTTTTTTCACATAAGGCAATTGTTTTTTTACATAGCACTATATTTGAACGTACAGCCTTGGCCAGAAGTGTTGAGCACCCTTGCGATTTTCATACAAAACTCGAAAGTTTAGACCGGCGTTTCTATCTTTTTTGAAGTTATTTTATCAATTAATTCAAACTGAACAGGCATGTTTTGTTGAAGTGAGTAGTAACTGCATAGAATATTTGCAATTTTTCGCACCGACCTAAATTCGCATTTTTGGGACCTTCACTTTTCATATTTTATAGGTACCTTGAAAGTGTTATTAAGTGAAGTTTTCTAGATATATCAATAAAATATAACATTTTACGTCATCGTACATTGTTATGATAGGGAATTAATACTTAACATCAAAATTGTAAACAAAAAAGAGATATGCTCAACACTTCTGGCCAAAGCTGTATATTTAGAATGTTGACTTAACTAGGTTCCTGAAGTAGCATATTAACATATTATTAGGCTCCACATTTTCAAATTAATCAGCCTATACTATACAGCCTGTGATGGTTCATAATGTTAGCAGAACATTACCGATTCTCTTAGAGTTGAAAATTTGGCTATAGGCGAAGGAGATCGCTTTTCGCTTTGAATAGCGTTTAAAGCACCATACTTATCATTTAAAGAGGTTTGAAATAAGATAAAAAATAGAAGGCTGGTAGATTAAATTCGGTTTAGGTTTATAAACGTAAAAAAAATGAATTATCCAGGTCAAACAAATCATATACGAGTAACTCAAGCAAATAACCGATTTAACGACAAAAAGTACTGTTTGGTAACTGAGGCAGTCCATCTATACATAACTCTAAAATCCAAAACAATACCTAATCTATACCTCTATAATTCTAAGTTAGCCTAATCTAAACTTCTGAAACACACGAAACAAATTAAAGACAGTATTATTTCAATGTTCCTCTTGTTTGAACACAACATTATACAACTTTTATACCCGCCTACACATAAAAACTTAAGAATAATTATGCTTAGATATCGTACACCTCAATTTTAGCGCTAAAATATTATAATTAGTAGCCCTAAATTATAATAACAACCCAAAACGATTAATAACGTCCAGAACAATTCTGGCAAGCGAATCAGTGTGAAATCCACAATTACCTGAAGGCCGGGAGTTTGGACACAACAAAATGCAGATAAGATTCATACAAAGGGTTTGGACCGTTCTTACGACGTCGTTTGGTGTGCTGCGCATTATGCTCTCGTGCGGGATTCT
Source organism: Pammene aurita (assembly GCA_947086415.1). Taxonomy (NCBI): domain Eukaryota; kingdom Metazoa; phylum Arthropoda; class Insecta; order Lepidoptera; family Tortricidae; genus Pammene; species Pammene aurita. Next base: position 38,448,256 of record OX352295.1, on the reverse strand, counting down.
GTTACACCGAATAACTATTTCTTTTCCTTAGCTTAGGGGATGCCCTTGAGCTCCAAGATTCCCGATTATATGCTTCTTCCGGCCATATGGTAAAGTGGACCGTTATTTGTAGACAGTTGTTTCCAGCAAAATTGTATGAAGCTCCAACTAAGGTCAGAGTGACCTTGGACCACCGGCAGTCTTGTTGGCGACCGCCCAGCAGACCCTTAAGGGAGGGGTGCAACTAGTATCGCAATCTCTCTAATAAAATTAAATGTTGTAGAAGACTGTGTAGGTTGAACGCTTTCATTCGAAATTTTACGTTTGTTGTAATTCATTAAAAAGTAAATCTCTCAAAGACGGTCAATTCTATATGTAGCCAATTTTGCGGACATTTCTGTATATATCTTTGGCCTTTTGTCCTCTGTTTAGGTCAAAAGGATGCCGTTAACTAATACTATTTCGTCTGTCATAGGTACATATTCGTATTCAGAATTAGGTCGTCTTTTATGTCGAAGTAACTTCATATTAAAAATAACGCTGGAAAATGATATAGTAAAAGCTATTTGAAAGTTTATGTTTTATAGAGACTGACGCACGTTTGAATACAAGTTTAACAGAACTAACCCAACAAAAGAGCCCTTCGAGCCCCAATCCCACATCAAAAGCTTGTCATATCGGAGCCTAGGATTAACTGGTGTCTAAAATAGCCTTATTTTAAACTGATGTATCTGAGCTAGGCTTTTCTTGTCAGAGGCGATATTATTTCCATTTGTAGATGTCCACCCGTATTATTTCTCGGACTTGAAATAGAGACAGCTTTATTTCAAGACTATTTATTTACTTTTTGTTATGCGTACACACTTAAAAGTTAGTGAATTGTTTGAGTGCCTACTGCAGTAGGCATTGCACTACTAAAACTATATGTAGACTCCAACAACAGTACTTATTAATTCATAAATATGTTGGAAAATAAACAATTTCATAGTTTTATGTTAATCGGTGTTTCAAAATTTATATTTGTGGTGGCACATGGCATGTGTCATCATTCTAAATTAGGTCATTGATAAATACTACGAAATCAGACGTGACGTGACAGACTACGTGGCTGACAAATTCTTACGAGTAGGTAAACCCAATTACGTTTACGTAGGCGATTTTTATACATTGATCTTGGCATCTTTCTTAGCCATGCCGAGGGCCACGAAAAAAACGGTCTAAACGATATCGGTTGAAGTTCTCGCCGGATACGAGTGGCCTCCTCTGGGCTCTCTCAACTAAGCCCTTAGATCCATACTGGTCGCACAAGGCGCATGGTAGTAATGAGAATAATAAATAATATCTAGATTTCTACACCAACTGTTGCGCGCTGGCATAAGACATAAAGGCGTTGTAGGATTGCGGTGATCCTTGCGGCGAGACTAGACGCAGTTTATCAAACGACCAGGTCTCGTTGGAATTTCGACATCAAAGTTAAAGCGTACGAATCAAAATTAATTAGATCATTCCATAGCTGGATCGCCTGAACAGAGAAGGAACTAGAGCCAAAACCAGTATGATGAAAGGAAACGAAGAGTTTAGACTACGGGACTCACGAAGGGTGCAACCCGGTCGGGCGTATATGTGTACGGGGCTTATAATTTAATTACTCATTCTGTGTTTGCACCTGGCTTACGGTTCATCAGTATGACTAGTTTACATAGAGGTCAGATGTCAATATGAGCCCCAATCGCTGCTGATTTAAATAGGTTTTTTGTTTCGTTATAATTATTATTTCATAAGCTATCATCGTCATCTAAGAAAATTATGTAGGTACTAGCTCAGACTATATGTCCGGTCTGTGAGACGGCCACCTTATAGCTTGGATACTATAAAAGTGGGCGCAGCCCTCGATTACAGAGGACGCGGTGATGACGTCATTACGTCGGTTGAAAACAGCGATGGCCCATTTACCTTTTGTATTAACGTGGAGATTACAAATTCAGGTCTGTTACAATCGACCTCCGTCGGCCTATGTCGTTTAAAAATGATTGTCATTTTTTTCATGTTTTGGTCGATTTTAATATTATTATGAAAAAGATAACATATTTTAATAGTAACCGTAATATAAGTAAAGTATTGAAACTAGAGCAGCTGTTTGTAAGCTAAAGCTTACATATCGATTTAAATTTATCTGTGTTTTCATTTATTAGGACTTTGATAACAAAGCATATATTTTTAGTCATTCTGTCTTTTTTGTCCTCACCTAAATAGCACCTCCTGGAAATCGTTGTGTAGTGGATTTATTGCATATACATAGTCTCTTTTTTAAATAAGCATACATATATTCAATAAGTGTATATTGAAAAGCAAATATATTATCTATTTAAAACAGGTTGTTAAAATAAGGTGATGTCCAGGAACCCGAGGACTAAAGTGTCGTCACCCCGAACGGTACAAACATGCAGCTTCTGCAGCCACTCCAGGCGAGGTTCGTGGGAGGTGAAACCGCGCAGGGGTAATCACGTGGCGTCCCAACCTAAAGGCCGTCTTAGCTCTCAGGGAAACATTGAGGATTAAGGGACCAATTAGTTAACGTTAATTGGTTTTTCCTAAAATATTTTCATTCCTAAAGTAAAGGCAACCACATTATCAAAGATTCTTATAATACAATTTTTATTTCCTCCCGATAATCTGTTTTATAGCGTCTTCAAACACAATCCTCTATCACTAACGGGAAAATACAAGAGTAAACGGTAAGAAAATACCATAAAACCATTGTTGTCTTCAATAAAAAGGCGTAGAACAGCGCGCTTAAGAATTAATACCGCCATTAAAGTAAGGGATGATGTTATGGGCCCACTGAATGAGTTTTTTACGCTTCGCGGGCAATCGTTGAGGATCGTTTGGTTTAGGATAGTTGCTTGAATGTGAAGCTGTCGTAGTACTGTACTTAAAACAAACGTTAGTACTGCCGAGCGCCTTCGTAGGATGGCGTTGAAAGCGGCGTGGCGAGAGAAGTGGCCGGCGCCTGAGAAGCTAGGAAAAGCCATGGCTACCGAGTTGCTCTACTAGGGACTCCACAAGAACCTGCGCAACTGTGGTCTGCGCAAATCCCAGCCCCAAGCCGGAGACCGACAGCTATTCTAAGTATATAGGCATATAGTCAGTGACCTGACTCTTGCTTGGATACTGCTGACAGCCTGTCAAGTTCTAGGACTTTGGGAGAGCACGGAACTGGTTTTTATTTATTTTTATGAAGCTAATTCTTCAAATACCATCCTCAAAGCACAAATTTTCGTCTTTTTAATGTATTATGTTATGCGAAAGACGGATAAAATACCTAAGGGGATAAGACAGGTATGTAAATAAGGTCAATTGTAAGTACAGGTAGGTAAGGTGGGTAAATGTCAATTAACTTAAATGGACAAAACATACCCTATTCTCATCCCTCGTAGCACGTTTTTATAAAGCTATATGGATTAAAAAATCTACTTAACATTCAAGTAGCTCCAACGAGGCCTTAACTATACGCGCAAACCGTGGGCTCTGTTTGGCAGCGAACAGAGGTTGCCTTGACTTGACACGTCAGTGATTGAAAAGCAGAAAATGTACGACCGCAAATATTTACTTACAGAATTGGCCCAATGAAATGGCGGCAATAATTTGTTGTCTGTTTCCGGGGTTTGACTGCTCGGAAGTCAATTTTATCTGTAATTGGTTATAGTTTGATGGTTACGGGGAAAATAGAGATATAAAACGTTTTTTGTTGTGGTATCGGTGGAGCAAAGAGTAAAGTAAACATTATAGATAATAAACACGTAATGACAGATAAATTTCTACGATAATGCAGTTTTGTACAATAATTGTGATGTAAATTCTTGGATGGTTACACTTTAAATCCTCAATGACAATCGAGTTACCTGGTAAGGAAATTCCTATTCATAGTGACCAATTTTCATTATGCTTGTGCCGTATTCTAATTTTAAAATACATAAACAATACATTGAAAAAACAATCTATTTCAAACATAAGTTCAACACACAACAAATAATTGAGGTTGTATTGGAGTTGCATCGGAATAATTTTCAAGCAAATTCTAACAATTCTGATTCAGACATTTAGACGATAGCTGTATGGCTTAGTTAATGCATTGGAGTTGTATTGAAGTTGGATCGTGTCATAACGTGTTTTAAAGTTAGAATGCAGCCTCTTGACTCTTACCAAACATGTATCATAGCCACACCATAGCGTTCTAATATTGGTACCGCTTCATGATATTTTGGTGAATAAATAAATGGCTCTAATATCTAATTTCTGAATTTTTTTCCGGTTCCGGTTGTCAAACAGCGAAAACGTTAAAGAGAGAGCTCCGTGCTTATCAGTGAAAATAAAATAGTTAACACTCAGTGTCACGTGCGAATCGGATTGTGTCTTATCAAACAGTGCACTAGCTTATTAACCATCCATAAGTTACGTGTTTAAAACAAAGAATTATCACGAAGTGCAATCAATTACATCGTATTTGGAGGTTAAGGGATCTGTCAAAGTGCTACGGGCAAAAACAAGTGACGTTACCAGCAGTGTTGCCAGATACAAATTCGACCTACGTCCAAATCGGTCCAATACACGCAAGGATGAACGCCTCACTGCAGCAACTGTTTGACAGTTTGAAAATAGAAATCAAGGAACAACTCTCGCAACAAAGCCACGATCTCAAGCAAGAACTTCACTCTTCTATCACAAACACGCTAACGGAAAAGATCGATGACAAACTTTCACCGTTAGTAGAAGAAAATAAGAAACTCTCAGCAAAAATCATAGAATTAGAAGAAAAATTGCAATATCTAGAAAGAAGCGGGAAAGAAAACAACATCATTCTTTTTGGAATAGGGGAAGACGAAGGCTCGACAGAGGAATTATTTGGCAAAGTGAGAGAGAGGGTGCAGAATGACTTAAAAATAGAACTTTCATACCAGGAAATAAATAAAATCCACAGGATTGGCAGAAAAAACAGAGATGGCAAAGCAAAGGGCAGACCTGTGCGGATTTCATTTGTTAGAGAGGTAAAGAAAAGACAGATAATGAAGGCAAGGAAACAATTTAACAATGAAATATATGCAAGTGAAGACTACCCCAGGGAAATTCAAACCAAAAGGAAAGACTTGCAAGTGAAAGTTCAAGAAGAAAGAGAGAAGGGGAACACCGCTTTTATCAATTATGATAAGCTGGTGGTGATACCAGGCAACAAAGATAATAGAAAAAGAATGCCTTCAGGGTCACCTCAGCAAGAAAGTCAACCAAAGAAGCAGCAAGCCACCGAAGTTGGAAAAGCAAATAGGGCCAATGCCTTCGATGTGATGAGAAGCAGATCAAACTCGCTGTCCCTGTCAGCAGCCGATAAAACAAGTTCAAGTAAATGCTAGCAATTAAATACCAGCCGGAAAACACCAAACCAAACACAGTTAAACAAACATAATACAAACACAACAGGTCCCAAGCCGGCTGGTCACCGTGGGACATCTGACCAAAACCCTCCAACTAACAAAACTCAAGAAAAAAGGAACAAAGATCAAACTTTTAACATTTTAACATACAATGTGAGGTCGCTAGCCACAACAGAAAGACACCTGGAACTTACACATACCTTAAAAAATATAAATTGGGATGTAATGGGTATCTCCGAAGTTAAAAAGTTTGGGTGCAACATTGAAGAATACCAAGATCATATTCTGTGCTATAAGGGAGAGACTAAGGGTCTACATGGAGTAGGCTTCTTAATAAACAAAAAGCATAAAGAGAAAATAATAAGATTCCAGGGCATTTCTCAGCGAGTAGCATCTCTGCAACTGGCTCTAGGAAATTTAGACATCACGCTGATCCAAGTGTATGCACCTACAGAAAACTCAACGGAAGAGGAAATCGAGAACTTCTATAATGATATTGACAAGGCACACCTTTCATCAACCGCAGGAACAGTATTAGTTATGGGAGACTTTAATGCCAAAATAGGTTGTCCTAAAGAAAACGAACAACTCACAATGGGCAAATTTGGTATCGGCGAACGAAACGAAAGGGGCGAGCGCCTCATTGAATATGCCATGGAAAACAAGTTATCAATTATGAACACCTACTTCAAGAAAAAGCCAAGTCGCAAATGGACCTGGATATCACCAAACAGTAGAACCAAGAACGAAATAGACTATATATTAGCAAACAACCGTAATTTAATAACAAATGTAGAAGTTTTAAACAATATAACATTTCCATCAGACCACAGACCCCTGAGAGCAACTATACACTTAAAACAACAAAAGAAGAGCAGAAAAAATTACCAACCACCCCCAGCCATTCCCATGACAGAAGGTGAAAAGGAAACCTATGTCGAAGAACTAAAAGCACGGCTCGACAGTACCAACATACAATACACAAGAGCACAAACATACTACAATTTTATAGAAAAATCAATAATTGACAGCTATAAGACTAAAAACATAGTAACAAACAAGACCCATAACATTCTTAGTAAACAAACAGAAGAACTTATAAGAAGGCGCACGGAACTTTCACTCACAAAAAGGAAAGACAAAGAAACAAAGAATGAACTTAGCAAACTATACCAAGAGACAAAGAAGTCAATAAGGAAAGACTACAGTCACCACAGACATGAAGTAATTGCAAGAAACCTACACGACTACAGAAGTACAAAGAGAGCTTTCAAAGAGCTAAACACACACAAAACCTGGATACAGAAATTACAGTACAGATCCAAAGAATCATCAACGAGAAAAGACATCAAGGACCATGCAACTAACTTCTACAGGGAGCTATACAGAAGAAGAGACACCTTACCCATAATCCAGCAAGTCAAGGAAGATACTACAACATACCCGATAGAGCCATTAACTGTAAAGGAGGTACACAACCACATAAAGAAACTGAAAAATGAAAAGAGTCCGGGCCCGGACGGAATCAGCAATGAAGCTATAAAAATAGGTGCAACAGTGCTGGCATATCATCTGACAGAATTATTCAACCTGGTACTGGATCAGGAAACTGTACCAGATCAGTGGTGCACCTCAGATATAATACTACTGTTTAAAAAAGGAGACCCACTAGATATAGGAAACTACAGGCCGATCAGTTTGCTAGCAAGTATCTACAAACTTTTTGCTTCATTAGTCCTAAAAAGAATTACCCAGGACATTGATAATGCACAACCAATTGAGCAAGCTGGCTTCCGCTCAGGATACAGTACCACTGACCACATGCATACACTACAACAAGTAATGGAAAAATACAATGAGTTTAAAAGACCCCTGTATGTAGCATTTATAGATTATAGCAAAGCTTTTGATAGCATAAGCCATAGCTCTATCTGGGATGCTCTTAACCAATTTAAAGTCAACCAAAAATACATCAACATCATAAGATATATATATAGTAACAGCACCAGCACAGTAAAGCTTGAAACTAGGGGCAAACCGATAACCATTCAAAGAGGAGTGAGACAAGGCGACCCAATGTCACCAAAACTTTTTATCGCCGTTCTAGAGAATATATTCCGCAAGCTCGACTGGTCGAATAAAGGAATCAGAATAGGAAAACGTTATTTGAGTCACCTCAGGTTTGCAGATGACATTGCCATACTAGCAGAAACACCGAAAGACCTAGAAGAAATGGTGGAATCCTTAGACCAAGAAAGCTCCAAGGTAGGCCTCGAAATGAATGCTTTGAAAACCAAATTAATGACAAACAGCCATAAAAGACCCATCTCTATTAGAGGGAAAAGTATAGACTATGTCACTAACTACTTAGACTTAGGAAAGCAGGTGTCATTTGAAAAAACAAATAATGAAGATGAAGTAGCGAGAAGAATAAACACCTCTTGGAGAAGATTCTGGTCGCTGAAGGAGATACTAAAAGGAAGTTACAGTATACACATGAAAAAAGTGATCATGGACACCTGTCTCCTACCATGCCTACTATATGGATGCCAGACATGGGTATTTACAGAAAAGGTGAAACATAAAATTCAAACAACACAAAGAACCATGGAAAGAAGCATTCTAAAAATCAGGAAACTGGAAAAAGTACGAAGTGTCAAAATCAGGCAAAAGACGGGAGTCATAGATGCCCTCACACACTCACTATCCTTAAAATGGCGATGGGCTGGACATGTTGCGCGCTACTCTGACAGAAGGTGGACCATTGCAGCTACAAAATGGAGAGGACCGTCTGGAAAGAGACGTGTTGGCAGGCCGATACAACGCTGGGCTGACGATTTAATCAAAGTTGCTGGCAAAAGTTGGGAAACTCAGGCTGCAGACAGAATGTTATGGACGGAGTTGGAGGAGGCCTTCACCCAAAGAGGGGTTCATATCAAAGAAAGCTAAATGAAACTCAAATTTATTTATATATATATATTCTTTTTACTTACAACACAAAACATGTAATACTTACACTTAAGTTTGATATGAATAAACGGCTTTATTATTATTATTATTATTAATATCTAATTTCTCGAAAAATATCCCTCGATAAAATATTTCGCATCAATCGTCCATATTTCTCTTCGAAACTCTTTTTTTTGTTGAATATAAATGTTACTATCCTGTTCGAGTAAGTCAGGAATTAAATCTTGCCAACTTTTCGTTTGAGTTACATGGTACTTTGCCAAGTTCATACTTGGTGCCAAAAAATTTCTTCTTGACAAACCTACTGATTTTTTTAACTAAGCCTCCAGAGGAGATATATTATATTTGCTTTTATTAAAATGAAATTGATTAAACATAGAATTTGCATGTTTTTAGTTCATTATTTATATACGGTCTTCTGTCATATTTTTCACGATATACATAAGTATCTATATAATAATATGGGAAACAAACGTCAAAGTATAATTTTCCAAATAAATAGTATTTTGGTAAATTATTTATTTGAATACAAAGTTCTATGATAAAGTTATTTGAAATGGTAACTACAAAAATAAACAATGCAAAAAATAAAATAATATGTGTATGGTTGAACAAGGTGAAATAAATCTAAAATGGAAACCTACGATTTAATAAATTAATATAACTACGGAATCCTAAAAAGAGGAGCAGGCACGGATTCATGGTTATCTATTAAAAGGCTTATAATATAAGACACAGTGTGGGAAGGCCCCGGATTAGGTGGACCGACGATCTGGTTAGAGTCGCGGGAAACAGCTGGTTAAGGGCGGCGAAGGCCGTTCGTTGTGGAGATCCTTGGGGAGGCTTTCTGTCCAGCAGTGGACGTCTTTCGGCTGAAATGATGAGATGCTATTCAAATTTTCAAACAGGTCTATTTTGCGATCATAGTTTGAACAGAACTCTGAGGCAATAAGTTTGGTTTAATATTTGCCATTTATTTTCTTAAATCACTGAAAACTAAATCGTATCACCACCGAGGCCCGACGTCCATGTACCAATATTTATTTTTTATTGTCTTGTCTTGTCTGCAATCATCGCCAGGACACTGTTGGAACTGGCACGCACGCGTCACACTAGGGATGCAGCTCGCAGGCGCATGGTAGCTTTAAAACACGCCACATGCGCCTCCGCAAACATCCCAGATGCGCTGCAATATCGCGGCAGTCCCATCAGCACCCTAAACGCGTTTTTTTATTGTTCTTGTAGGACCTTATACGATTTAGAAGTGAACTTCCTCCATAGGCTGCAGCAACTGCATATAGTTTTATTGGTGGTTTGTATTTTCGACAGCCTTTGCAAAATAATATTTTATGGCCACCATGAGAAACAAATCTCTGTTTAGGTTTCCTCCTATAAGGAAGTTTTTCCTTTATACTAAAACATCAGTGTTTAATGTAGCATATAGTAAAGCTCATAACTACTTTTCAGTGGTTATTGATTTGCAATTTTTCTAGAACTCCTTTTGTAAGAATATGCCTGCGAAGATGTTAAGATAAGGTCCCATAGTTCCATACCAGTTTTCTTTATAATCAGGTTATTATAAATGGGACCGTTGGTTTCAGAATTTTCCTTCCATACGGCTACAATTGTCGCAGTAGCTAATCTTTCCCTGTCTAATGTACTCACTTTATATACTGTATCTTGTCTTTTTTACCACGTTTCCTGAAAGGTCATGTGGGTTGCTTGTCTTTTGTCTTGCTGTAGTCACCAGTTTCTGCCAACAGAGTAATTAAGATATGCTTTAGGGGCTTGTTTCTGGTGGAGGGTATGTTCTACTATTTCATTAATACAAAGGACATGGAACATAGTTCTCTCAACTGTGGTGCAAGTTTCTGCTTATACATACGTCTACATAATATTACATATATTCCAGTACTTCCGTACATGCTTAAACCCTTCCAATAATAAATGGTGAGCACCTGAAAGCTCATAAATTCTTCACTTCAAAACTTCGGTGTTTCCAAGCATCTTACGCAATGGGCAAGTCGTTGTGATCCATGCTTAGTTTATTACATTTTAATGAATATGCTGCGAACATGTCTAGATAAGGTCCCATGGTACCATACCAATTTTCTTTATCATTAGTATCTGAAATGAACATTTTTGTAACCCCGAAGTTAAACAGCTGGATTGCAATGTTTATGCGTTGGGCGAGGAATCAGTAAGTCCCCGGTGACGTCGACTAACCGTTTGATCATACTTCAATGTCCAATATTGAAAATATTTTTTTAATACAATTGCTCAAAAAGTTTACTTTATGTAGCTGCAAATCGTGCGTAAAGTTTGATTTTATGCACTAGTGCTAAAAAGTAATCTTATCTGCAAATCGTGCGTAAAGTTTGATTTTACGCACGATTTACAGATCAGAATTTTAAATAAATGAGTATTATGCGAGACCCGCTTATAAATGACCCACCCGAACTACGCGCGATGGGGAACAAGACATTTTAAATTAACCAATCAGAACACTTCACTATATTAAATCCACCAATCACAACACATATCGGAGTCAATCGGAACGCTAGATACTTGTTTGGTGCGTATACTGTGTAAATAATTTAAGTCCTTAAAAAACCATTGTATTTAATATCAACCAATCAGAATACAGTAATGTATTTTTCAAAACATGAGGTGTTTTTTAGTTCCTACTTTACAATCATTAAAAAATATTTAATTTTTTGGGAAACGCTTTCAAGTGTCTTAAAACTGTTTAAAGAGCTAATTATACCGTCGTCTGTGGCATTTATTCGCGGTATTTATAATTTGTATCTATGTCAAAGAAGTTTAAAAAATAAAAAGACCGTCAAGTTATACCATAATTTCACCTTAGTTTAGTTATTGTGCGTAAATAATAAGTATTTTTATGATATTTTCTCGCAATCGAAGTGAAACATAGTATGCCATTACTCTGGTCTAAAAGCCATATTAACACTCGAACAATTTTCCCTCACTTCGGTCGGGAAAATAACCTGGTGGTAATATGGCCTACTTTAGACCCTTGTCAAACAATCTACTATTATATCATTGTAGTTTTTTCGCAATTGTATTAAAAAACGTTGTTCGACACACGTGCAGAAGTGTCATTTTCACTCGTCCCAAGTAACCTCGGTACTCGTGCAAAATGACATACTTCTCGCACTTGTATCGAAAACTACTTTTTGTGGGTCGCAGCCCCTTGCAGCACCGCGTCACGGTTTCCTGGTCATTCGTTACGTAAATTATTTATGAACAGCTCTTAAATGGTCACATGACACAGTTGTGATGGCCCATTCGTCTATAAACGGCTGCGAGCCAAATATAACACACAACTCTTATTTTGTGATTCTTGAATACTTAGATGACATAAATAAGCCGCTTTGTTTTAACGTACAATTCTATAATTCCTTGGTGTGAGTCTTTTATAAATATTTTTCCCCTTGATCATGATGCTATTTCACGCCAATTTTTTATTCACCGTTTGTCCTAAGATCTGATTTCCTCAAGTGTTCATGCAATGATTCTAAAGTTTTGCATACAGCCTAGGGTTTGTACTTATAGCAGATTTTTTGGAAACATACGTGTCAAGTTACGTGTTCATCCAACTAGGATGTATAGAAGAACACGTAACTAAGAGAAGAAAGTAGGTAGAAACATGGATTAAAGAAAATTCAGGAATGGGTTCTTTATTTTTGTACAGTAAGTCACGAATGTCACGATGGCAGTTGTATTGTAAAAAGAGAAAAGAAATCGTCGTCCGGAGCCTGTCCTCCGGAGGCGAGTGCGTAGCACGTACCACGGGCGACTGGGTAGGCGTAGGAGTCCGCCAACCACATGCGACTAAAAGTTGTAGACGTTCGCTCACCAGGGGCGACTAGAAGTGGTAGGAGATCGCTCACCACGGGCGACTAGCAGTTGTAGAAGCTGGAGTCCGCCCACCACGAAAATGGGTAGGATCAGGATCCATCGGCAGCAGGACAGCATGAGAGTGAACGATTAAAAAAAGTTCTTTAATATTAACCTGTCGATTCCACTATTTTTGGAATCACCCAGTTGTCATCGTCTGGATATAAAGATAACAAAAGTGACATGTTCGAATACCAACAGCAGCAACAATGTCGAGGCGTGGACTCTCTATAAGGTCGCCTCTTTACACTTCCTTCTTTCTCTTGATGATGTTTGATGGGTTGTGACATTTACTTCTCTTCACGCCCTCTTAATTTATAGAGCGGCCGTCGTAAGTTTTTCTTAATAGTTTCTCATATTGTCACGTTACGTGGTTTTCCAAATTAGGTTTATGGAAAAGTACGCAACAGAGTTGGTGAAGAAAGTAAAATAAAAAAAGGAATTTAGGTAGTGGGTTCTTTATTTATATTTTTTCAGTCGTAGATAAAGATAAGTCGCTGTGGCCGTTGGTAATAAGTAAATCAGGTAGTATTTAGTAGCCGGAGGTTCTTCGTCAGGAGCTCGCCCTCTACGGGCGAGTGAAAGTTTGTCACGTTACGTGCTCTTCCAACTAGACGGGTGGAAGAACACGCAACGGATAAGGTAGGAGAGAGTAAATAATAAAAGAAAATTCAGGTAGTGGGTTCTTTATTTTACAATTTTTCAGTTGTAAGAAGGTAAGTCAATATGGCCTTTGGAAAATAAAAAGAGGTTGGTTAACTGAAGAACCTCCGGCTTTACCAAAGCCGGAGGTTCTTCAGTTGCTCGTCCTCAACGGACGACTGTAGTACGGACTCGCCCTCAAAGGCGAACGGAGTAGAGGCACGGAGGCTCGCCCTCACTAGGCGAACGGAGTAGAGACTCGCGGCTCGCCCTCAGAGGCGAACGTAATGGCTGGAGCAATGTACCCGGAGAGTTTAGGCCAGGAGAGAGAGGTCGCTTCAAGTGCGGGGCCACCTCGGCCCCAAACAGACCTTTTTTTGGAAAATCGCTTCTTCGAAGCTAACCAGAAACTGATTGACGTTTGTCAGTGACAGGCTTATATAGGGGCAGCCAGCGAATTCAGAGTTCTTACATTAAATTTTATGATAAGCCATGACAACATGAGTACAAAATATTTAACAAACTTAGCCAAAAGTAAACAACCTAACTACATGGTTATACAAATTTGAAGATTTGACAAACTAGACAGAGTACGTCACCACGGAGAAATCTAAATAAACATTTCAAAATAGTATAAAAACGTACAATCATGTGAATAAAACGAGAAACTAAGGAAAGGCGAGAAACCTAGGTTTTGACCATAAGGCTTATTTTCAGAGTTGGCCGACCGCTCTGCAAAGAAAAAGAAAAATGATTAAATCAAAGCACGTTAGCCGCACAAGAATGAGGATATGGACAAGGTGAAGAGATATCTACAAGTGAGTAAAAAAAATGGATGGAGTTTAATGAAGATGAAGATGGAACGAGCTTGAAAAGAGAAGAGAAAGTGAAGTTTATCCAAGAGCAAGGGCCGAGCTATAAAAACAAAGACTATTACAAATTTAAAAAAAGTTACAAAATACAGATAGTAGAAAAATTTAATATTTAAAAATGTTTCTTTTTAGTAATTAAAAAAAATAAACGTGCCATATTGACTTACAGGGCTTAGTGGTAAGAAACGTGGTCTAATGTGAAACCGAAAAGTTATGAGTTTATAGACGTGTGTTGTCTATTTTTTCGAATTTAGAGAAGTGCAACTGAAAAAAAAGAAAATTATGCCGTTGGGCGCCAAAACTGTCACGTTACGTGCTCTTACAACTAGACGGGTGGAAGAACACGCAACGGATAAAGTGGAGAAAGTAAATAATAAAAGGAAATTCAGGTAGTGGGTTCTTTTATTTTACAATTTTTCAATTGTAAGAAGGTAAGTCAATATGGCCTTTGGAAAATAAAAAGAGGTTGGTTAAGCCGGAGGTTCTTCAGTAGCTCGTCCTCAGTGGCGACTGTAGTACGGGCTCGCCCTCAAAGGCGAACAGAGTAGAGGCACGGAGGCTTGCCGTCACTAGGCGAACGGAGTAGAGACTCGCCCCCAGAGGCGAACGGAGTGGCTGGAGGCTCGCCCACACTAGGAGAACGGAGTGGAGGGTCGCCCTCAGCGGCGAATGGAGTAAATTAATAAAACGAGAAAATTAATAACCAAACTTAAGTAAAACTAAGGAAAGGTGAGAAACCTAGGTTTCAAAAGTCGCTTGAGGCTGTAGGTCCAAAATCCGCGACAAGGAAGTTAACACAATCAAAATACGACAAAACTCGAAATCCGCCGGACAGTTTTGAAATTTGGTTTGTATGTTGATTAGAGGTCCCGTTTTATTATCCACACCATTTGGCATTTGAGGACCTCGAGGAACCGCCAGCACCTTGGAAAATGTCCTCCATCCTGAAGAAATTCGCTTTTCCCTCCGAATCTACACACTCTATGAAAATATGATCTAGGACAGGGGTCACCAAATGGCGGACTGGGGTTCGCATCCGGACCGCCGACCTATTTTGTGCGGACCTTAAGACAAGTAAACAGTAACTATTATATTAAAATGATCGTTTTCCAAGAAAATGCAAATTTAAGTTTTAAATAAAACACAAACATACGGAAGTTCCTTATGAAGTGTGCTGGATAAAATTGATTTGGTGATAAATACCCAGAGAATTAAAAAAATCGCCTTGAAACTTCTTACTATGTTAGGGTGTAGCAGCATATTCGAAGATGAATTTCATTAAAAATAAATCTCGATCTCGACTTATTGATGAACAATTTTAGGATTTAATGTCAATAGCTTGCACCAATTTTACTCCAAACTTCAAACAAATAGTTCAATGCAAAAAAGAAAAATTTTCACGGGAGCCTGCCTTTTCGCCGAATAACGTTTCCCAAGCTGTTTCATTTGCCAACATTTGGCATAGTGCATTTTTTTCTGAAACTGTAAACTTATGTTGGAACTTATGTTAAAACTGTATGCATGCCTAAAAACAAGAGCTTCGAGGACCACCAGAGTCGGTTGTCATCTTGCAAAGTATATCCATTTTTAGTTTTTTTGTACGCTTACAAAAAATGTAATCGTTATGCAATGAATGTGTATGGCAAACGAAACTTCATTAAATTCCACACAAAAAAATGTGCGATACCACATCACAAAAATGTATCTTTCTTTTAGAAATATAGTTCAGAAGTCAACATTTTGTGTTGGTGTCCAAATTATTAGCAGATTCCAACTGAGGATACATTCGGCAATTGATAGGTTTACCATTACTACAAGAAGGCTAAGTTTATGAGATAAGGTGTCATATACTTTTTTGAGTGGAATTTAATGAGGTTTCGTTTTGCCATACACATTCATTGCATAACGATTACATTTTTTGTAAGCGTGCAAAAAAACTAAAAATGGAAAGTGTCGACTCTGGTGGTCCTCAAAGCTCTTGTTTTCAGACATGCATACTAGGATCCCAGAGAAAATAGGTGTCGAGTTTCGTTGCTGCCATTATTGATTGACCTCAAATTAAGAGCAAAAATAGGGTTTTATCATCTAATTATTATTATATATTAAACGGCCTCCTAGCCTAGTTGGTAGTGACCCTGCCTATGAAGCAGGAGGTCCCGGGTTCGAATCCTGGTCAGGGCATTTATTTGTGTCTTTATCACGGATATTTGTTCCTGAGTTATGGATGTTTTCTATGTATTTAAGTATTTATCTATTATATATATCGTCGCCTAGTACCCACAACACAAGCCTTATTGAGCTTACCGTGGGACTAGGTTGATTTGTGTAAGATTGTCCCATAATAATATTTATATTTATTTATTAAAAAAAATTATTTAGTCTGAGTGATTTATCCTCCATACATTTTAGAAAATTTGCATTGCATGGCACTGGCGTGTTGATTACATACCTCTTGGTGTATCTTTAATTGAAATCCGCGCAATAGTTTAGGCACCAAGGAAAAAACAAGATTTTATATTTGGTGACCTCTTGCGGCCGCCATATTGTTTTTTCTTAGATATATAAGTGTGGATTCATTGTTCAGATCAAGTGGAATTATAGGCCAGGCAATAGAGGGGTTGACCTCGCATTAACTCCTCAGTCCAAAAAAACTTTACAGCATGATAAAGGGTCAGGAGCATCGACATATAATATCAAGACGAGTAAAGGAAAGCAAAGTTCATGTGAAAACACGACCCATTTTCGCGTTTACAAGACTAAAATGTCTTATGTCTTATTAACCAATCAAGTACTCATTCTTTAAGCATATTTTTTAGTGTTAACCTTAATTCCGCAAAGGTTTCATGCCATTTTACCAATAAGAAAAGTTGCCGTGTTGTGAGTGGTCAAAATCAATTTGACAATGAAGTTTAATTGGACAGGAGATACTCAAATGAAATAACTGAAATGTCAAGTTAACGTATATTTAATAAATACGCCTAACTTTGACGTGGATTGGTTCACGTAATAAATAATAATGCAATCAATTAACAATTTATTTTCTAGTGGATTTTTCATTACTTATGTAATATACGTAAATTTAATCGTTCTTGGAATAATATGAATGCCTTCTATTCATTTTTCATTTATTTAATAAAAGTGCTTAATTACAATATAGGCACTTACATACTACAAAAGAAGCATAAATTAACATAAAATAGTTGATTTTGAACTTTTTTACAATTTTATAAATCCGTTACATTAGGGAGACCCTCTTGGTCTCAAGCAACATAATGTTAAGCAATTAAGGTTGAGGTGAATTGTTTTACCTCTGATTATTCTGTTTGTAACTTGTATTTTATGTGTTTCTTTTTTTGAGGTGTGCAATAAAGAGTATTTATGTTATGTTATGTTATGGCAAAAGAAAACGATTATTTTTAACTTTATTTATGACCAGACTAGAAAATAATAGCATACCTTCTATATAAATAGTTAAAATTCTCTTTGCTTCCTCGTTTTTTAGAACTAAAATAAATAACGGATGAGTTCGTTTATGTGTACTATTTATTTTAGCAGGCTTAGGGAAATGCAAATATAAATTTACATTTTGTATCCATTTTTAGGGTTCCGAACCTCGAAAGGAAAAAACGGAAACGGAACAAAAAGTAGAATTTTTTTGTAAAATCATACAAAAAAATATGTTTTTAAATTTTTAACTTACTACCTTTTTCCTCGGAAACGCGTGGGGTTATTAAATTGAAATTCATGTCAAATACTCAGGGCTATAGGACCTTTCAGATGTAGCAGAACCAAACTTTTATGTCAACGCAATCAAAAGAAATAGCAATTTAAGTCGCATATTTTGAAACTGAGTACTCGCAAGGAACTCAAAACCTAAAGGGTACTTCCCGTAAACACAGAAACTTGAAACTTGGCACGAAGAAATTTCATATAGCACAGATAAAGGAAAAATTACGAGAAGTAGACATTTTTAGTAAAATCATACAAAAAATTTTTTTTTCTTAAATTTTAAACTTACTACCTTTTTCCTCGTAAACGCGTAGAGGTATTGAATTGAAATTCATATCAAATACTCAAGTCTATAATACCTTTAAGCTGTAACAAAATCAATTTTCTATGTCAATGCAATGGATGAACTTTTACTTATATACCTACAGGTTTGTACGGAACCCTCGGTGCGCGAGTCCGACTCGCACTTGGCCGGTTTTTTTTATACTACAACACTCACCTGATGGTAAGCAGCTACCGTAGCCTATGGACGCCTGTAACTCCAGAGGTGTCTCATGTGCGTTGCCGACGCTTTTATATTAAAGAGGATTCACTGTGTTGACAGCTAAAGGGACAAGAGGATCCCCCATCGTCAACACACTGCATCCTCTGAGCTCTCTGGCAATCTTACTCACCGGCGGGAACACAACACTATGAGTAGGGTCTAGTGCCAATTGGCTGTGATTTTCTGTAAGGTAGAGGTAGTTCCCCAGTCGGGCTCTGCTCTAGATTTGATAATTAAAGACTGCTATGAAGTTATGGCATTCATTATTAATGAAAAATAAGAGTCATACCTATGTACAGTACAGTCAGTTGTACTAGAAATGGCACGGCCAGAATGGTATAATTTTACCAGACTTACCAGAGTAAGTATAGTAGGTACTAATTCGAAGGGTTTTGTTTTGTCGATCTATTACTACTAGGTAATCTTATAAATGAACATTCATTATAATTTTCCTCAAATGAGTTATGTTTACTTTTCCAAAACTTATATTGCATAACATCGACCAAGTCCGTAATGTATGAGAATATCTATGCGTGATTTACTTACCGATGAAAAGAAATATCACCATATTTGGCGCCTGTGTGGCTCCTGCACCAATGCACGGCACATGCCGGCATTTTAATACCGATATATTACCGAAATTTCATGGACCGAAAAAACTAATATTTTGACGACATGACAATTTCAAAATGTTTGACATGACATTAGGGCACCGCTGTCACAAGCCCCGCCCACTTTGGCACCAGGAAAGTGGAGCAGATTTTGAGCGTTGATTACGCTTCCTTACTTATTATTCTTCCAAGGTCAAGAGTAGATGGTAAATATACTTTTTTCCAAAAAAATACTATTGTCCTACTTAGGTTTTTTTACCTAAACTAGTATATCGTTTATATTTACGTTTGGAAAAATGCTCCGTCTAATTTTATTTCACTAAAAATATTGATTTGATGTATGTAACCAATTTTAAAAATATCAAAAAAAAACCATAACAGAACATTTTTTTGTAAAAAATATTTTTTTTGTGTAACTCACATCGGAAATTTGCTCCGTCTTTTTTTTTACTGAAGTGACATTACATGTATGTATTCTACGTGTGACAAAAAAAATCCAAAAATTTCATCATCAAACTTTTTCAGTATAAAAATTTGCTTATTATTCGCAGTAGAATATTGCTACGTCAGTTATTTTTTAAAATTATATTTCCTTTAAGAGTTTCCTTGCGACTGTACAAAAATCCAAAAAAAAAATCCTACGTATTAAAAAGTTAAATCATGTCACAAATAAAGATACCTAATATTTCACTCGTTAGTGAAATGTGCACGTGCAGGACGCGGGACGCGGGAGCGGGGATGCGAGGGGCCATGCGCAGCGTGTGCAAGCACGTTGACTGAACAATGTTTCTCTAACTACTCTCGCTCAAAGCTCTCTAACTTCCTAATAGGAAGTTCCTATACACTTTTTTACTTATCTCCTTTAATAAACTCAAAGAAAAAGTTTACTTTTATGGTTTTGCACGTTACTAAAATATACATGAACACTACATTAATACACCCATACTGTTAGTAATTTTATCTTAATTGATAACATTTGTAGTGGTGCTAAACGCCTAGTCACAGTGTAAATAAAAAAGTACGCCAGTTATAATATATTTGATACATTTTTAAAATGCATGCGTGTTGTGTAGATGTGTCATATGCAGACTCCGTTATCAGTGGTGAAAATTTAATGACATCGAATCATAGGGTTGTCACACAATATTTTATTTCGAGTACAACATGTGACATATTAAAAAAAACATAATTTTCTATTATATCACGACTCCATGACAAAAAGTTTCCATTCGTTGAGATGGTATTTTCATTAGGTAAAATTTTCCTTATCTCTGATGTCTGGTTATCGCTTGTGCAATACAATTAATTTTTTGGCCATCCGTTTCCACTTGTCATAATTGTTTTGAATACTGTGACCATTTCATCCTAGAAACCGTCATATAGATACGATTTAACACGTTTTAACACGAATCTTAGTCATCTTAGTCATTTGCACAATTGTATCATGTTACTGAAAAAAAAAAAAAATATTAGAAAACTATAATCTAGGTACTGTAATGAATCCAAGGGATCCATATAATGCCTATTTCAATGAACGGTAAAATTGTTCGATATTGTGACATTGCTGTTAACTTTATGTAGGAGTTAATTTCATTTTTCAGTTTCAGGAAAAATTATGACTTTACGATTAAGCTTTAATGAAAAATTATACTGTAATATTAAAGTTCGAATCACAACTCACCTGGAAAATATGGAGTATCATAAAATCAATTAGTTATGTCTTAATTTTGATAGCTTTGGTGCAGTTCGGGAAGGAGAATTTAGTGTTGAAATAAATACTGAAAACTAGCTTTATTTCAAGTGGCTTTTCTAAATAATATACATTTTCGGTTAGATATTAAGATGGTAATTCATTTGGAATACAGATAATAGTATTTTCTAATAAATTTTGGTTCCTAAAAAACCTAACCTCGAATTTATAGATGTTAGTGTATGTAGCAGAAAACAAATGAAAACTTAAAATCTAATTCCTTGATCAAAATAGGCATTAAAAGTAACAATGTTTCTTGTGAGATTGAATAAAAATAATAGTTATTTTGGAAGATTTGGTTAAGAACAGTATTGTGTCATAAACACGTGATTATTTACTTCCGAGTACAAATAAATATTTTCATTCGATAAACAATATAGTCCTCTTAGCATTCCTATTGATATTTGTTAGAAATATATGCGTATTAATAATTATTGGTGAAAATTGACCATGCGGTTACATTGAATTTGTTTCCTTCTCTTCCTGTAGAAACACTATTGTATGTATATTTCACTATCATATATATATTCCCTATATTTTTAGCATATTTATCCAAATGTAGTTTCTAAGTTTTATTCAGCAATTTACCAGAAAATCCTGAAATTGTAATTATTAATTAATAATTTTACATAAATGCGGGTAGGAATAATCTTGCAGCGCGCGAGGTTAATCTTAACCCACCCGCATATTTGCTTAGATTTTCGCAGGCGATCGAGAAGCGGTGTGCAGACGACGAGTGAGGAGTTCACACGAATTTGAACCTTGTCTGTTAGGCATTTATTTGGTTTTAGTATCTACAGGTTGGATCATCAACCTTATTATTTAGATAACTAGGTTCAATAGCGGAATCGGATTAGTAATCGGTAAGATTTTTAAAGAGGTGTTTGGATTAAAGCTACAAAGGGGAATGTAGGTGATTGTGGGAGACAGGGTACGGAAATTATAAAAGCGGGTGGTAAGGTTCGAACTTGACTTAGTCGGAACGAGATTTCAAGACATCAGCATCTCTCAGCCAAGATCGAGGTCTACAACTTTATGTAAGTCCTTTTAAATATTTCACTTTTATCTTAATTGATTGTCGTGTACTAGCATTTTACAATATTTTTACTAGTGAAGCATACGAATATTATAATAACGGTCAATACCTTTCTTTTATTAATTGGGTTATTTGGGGACTAATATTACAGGCGTTACTCTTATTTACCTGCAGTGAGTGTTAGAATAATGAGGGATATTTTATTAATCCACTTTTGTGAATATTTTAGCTGTGTTTGGGTTTACAATGAAGTAGGGGTCTGCATTTAAGTATATTACGTACTATTTCAACTATTACTGCGTGAGCGAAGCGAAGCACTATTCCGCTGTGCCTAGAGCCACCTGTATGTCTAAATAAGTACTTAAATATTTTGATTATTTATTGAGTGTGAAATTTAAATACAATCTTCGTCTTCTTTCATAAACGATTCTTAAATCGTATGGACGTTTCAACATAGGATTAACTTCAGAGCAATGGGTTAATATTTGAGTTATAGGTTGATGTAGGGTATTATTCGACTTGGTTTTCAAACACATAATAAAACAGCTGATAAATAATAGTATTTTATATTTACGTGGAACTCGTTGTCGTGAGGAAACCATTTCACAATTTAATATTCTATTTATTCACATTTAATTATATAGGTTGATAGCCTATATTCTGACCAGGTTTTTCACAATATATCGCCTGTGTTTGTTGTTTTAACATTGAACCTTTTATATTCTCTATATACGACTGTGTGTGTTTATGTGTGCGTATATTATATTTACAATACCTAACTATTTAGGATACGTAATATTTATTCTCCATCGTAGTATATATATTTACTGGTGACGTGTCGAATAGGTTCTAGTTTGAGGGTACCAAGCCATATTTTATCTAAGTAGATTTTAATACAATTTTCGGGTAACTGCGTTCCATCTGTTAACTATTTCTTTCTACCACCTTATAAATATATAGTTTTAATGTAACGGTCGAAATTGGTTGAACGTACTATAACCAAGATAGGTTTCGATCCTTTAAACGTTAATTGTCGATGTCGGTTAACTATTGGCCATGGTTAAACGATATCGCGTAATATGTACTTCCACGTAACACTTTAGTAATTATACATATAAGGGATAAGATGCTGGATTTCTAGTGTAGAAGATTATTCCATGTAGAATGC
The DNA here is from genome assembly GCA_947086415.1 of Pammene aurita. Classification (NCBI taxonomy): domain Eukaryota; kingdom Metazoa; phylum Arthropoda; class Insecta; order Lepidoptera; family Tortricidae; genus Pammene; species Pammene aurita. The sequence goes on along the minus strand of OX352295.1, from coordinate 38,425,608 downwards.
GTGTCTGTTGTAGTGCCTAGGTGGCAACGGGATCCCCTCGGGTTTGAGACCAAAGCGTTCTGTATCACCCAATGATCTTGAACATGTGACATGAAAAATAGCATGTGCTTACAGAGGTTTATTGCCATGTAAGTACGTCATTAGTGTATAAGGTGTTCTTAGCTAATTCCGTTCTCTTGCAGTGATGAATCGCGGGCGGTGAGGGTCTTACGCGTCTGGGTTACTGCACAGATAGTGCTTATTAGCGATGATAGGTACTTGCTATTTACTCCCTAAATTTATATACCATTCGTCATAAACGGTGGTTAGTATTTGGTTATTTAATTATTAAATGTACCAGTTGTTATTTGCATATGTGGTGTGGAGGAATTGGCGGTTATCTGTCAACTATACATTGATGTATGAAGCGAGACTGTAGGCTACTGGCCCGGTCGCACACTTGGATCATTACAAATGCTCAGAACGCACAACCATCAGGTCTGTAGGCCACTGGCCGTGGACGACATATATTACCAGATCCATTAAGCTTCGAACCGTAGACCACTGGTCGTGGTTCCACCGTTGGAAGACGGAACTGTCAAAACTGACATGCCACATATTTTGTACTGGCGTACTTCGCCAACAATCACTACGTTGGGAGTCCAGCAAACCTCCTTACATATATTTTGTTGTAAAAACAACTATTTAAGAAACAACGAAATATCTATTTAATCAATCATTATAATTGTAGTGTAATTTTAATATTCAATATTACTATTTATTAGTCTATTAATTAGGATATATTTTCACAATCTTATTATTTTATTTTTAACGTCAACAGTTCATATGCTAACCTACCATTGTCTATTGTATTTATGTTCCGTTAGATTTAAGTAAGGAATTACGTGTATTTTAAATATTGCGGTTATTTCTCACCTTATCGAAAAGGACTTGCGGTAACTACACACACAACGTTGGGTCTCCACTAGCTTTCACGATCATCTCGGCCAAACTGCGTATCAGAGCAAGCTACTGTAGATAGGTTATTAATTAATGTATTTGATATTATATTCACGTTACTTATTTTACTGTAATACGGCGCGAAGGTTTTTTGCTTCGTTAGTTTCGTTTTTACCTTCGCAAAGCCTAGGAATCGGAAACTAACACCTAATGACGTCTGCAAAGGCAGCATTAGGGGTAATTAGTCTGTGTTTCGCTTTTCAATAACAAAAATCTAAAATTAAAACTTAAATAAATAATTTTCTTTTTAACCTTCAATCTTTTGTTTGATTTTCTTTCCCTGTAGTAAGTTCCTTTATGTAGGTATTTATATTTACAGAAATTTTCAGGCTAAAGCTTGAGGTAAGTAAGCTTAGTAGGTTCTGGTAAGCTTTAGTAAGCGTTTAGAAGCCTTTTTCGAGTATTAAGCTTGTAGGGTAGCATTACAGTACGCTTACGAGGCTTACCTATTTGAAAATAATGGTATCTATTGCACAGTTATAGTAAATTTAGTAACCATTTCCGCATCGCTGAGACTGAGAAACTGAGAAAATTTAGCAAATTAATTCAGGAAATCCATACTTTTACTGAATAAACAATTAAGTGATTAATATAGAGTTTATATACCAAATTAAACCTCGTTAAAGTCCTTTGCCTTAATATATAAATCAAATAAGTATATAGCTTACATCAAAAAGATACCCTAGCATTTTCATTAAAATTTCACCACTGAAAACAGGGTCTAGTCATATGGAACAAATGAAACAATTTTGTAAATTTTTGGAAATTGTGATTTTCTTTAAGTTGAAACAGCTAATTTAATAGGTACCGCAAAATCTCCTAACTAATGTCCAAAGCTAGTGTAGTTTTGCTTACGTAAGTAGGAACGCAGCTATAGATCAGAATCCCTTCATCTTCGTCCCTTCTTATGTAAACAAAACTTATAAGTGTGAATCCAGCCTAACTATTACGCAACGCAAATGGTAGAAAAAACTCAAATTACACTTAAAATAACATTTGTATAAATACTGACATACGCAATGAACTTGTGGACCATAGTTGTAGTAGTCCGACTCACTAGAGATCTTGGTCACTTTTTCTTAGTATCACGCTGGTAGCCTATTTTTATTGAGCTGCATTGATGTTTTTATTAAATGAGACGAGTAACTAAAAATTTTTTTCTTACACATTTGCAGAAATATTATAAACCGTGTTTTTAGGGTTCCGTACCCAAAGGGTAAAAGCTAATTCCCTATTACTAAGACTTCGCTGTCCGTCTGTTCGTCTGTCACCAGGCTGTATCTCATGTATCATGATAGTAAGACAGTTGAAATTGTTAAGGGGCCTCCCATACAACAGACATGATATATTTGCCGTTTTTATAGATAATGGTACGGAACCCTCCATGCGCGAGTCGAGTTTTTATTTATGTACGCTAACTGTAGCATAGGCTTAGGTACGATTAAGTCAACGAACTGGCATAGTTAGTTAAAAAAAAATTACAAAAAGATTTATTAGATCGGTCACTAATGTAACTGTGGTGACGAAAATTTGTTCCTGTTGTCCCTCATAAGGGACATAGGGCTCGCATAAAAGTTTTGCACTTGCCATGATCTTAAACAGCAACTTCTAGCCGAGACCGGCTTAGGCTACATCTGTCTCAACTTATCGCCTCTTTGTATTGCGGGTTTGGGGGGGCGTCCCGACATCCTACTGCCAGTAGATTGCTTGCGGAGACTATGTGGATAAGTGGTTATGCGATCTTCGGAGTAAGTATTCGCTTCGATCCATACAGATACAAATAATTTATTGTACCTACGAAACAACACATGACAATGGCCAGTGTTTGGCATACAATAATGTTGATTCTATTGCATGTTATGTCATTGAATGTCTTATAATTATCAACCATAGGTAGATTCCAAAAAAAAAAGATGCTGCCTGCTGGCCTCGGATACCGGAGGATTTGGTCCCTTTTGCTAAAGCATATGACATCTACTCGTATTTCGACTTATAACAAAAGAAACAATTAAATATTACACACAAAGAAAAAAAACCGGCCAAGTGCGTGTCGGACCACGCATAGGAGGGTTCCGTACCTTCAATGGAATAAGAACCAAACTAATACCAAAAGGTCGTATCTGATGCCTATGGAAGAAGTTTTTTGGAGAAAACTCAAAAATGGCTGAACCGATAATGTTCAAAACAATTTTCGTAGAAAATATATATTATAAGGCGCATCTCTTCAATTTTTTTCATATTTTTTGAACTTACGGTTCAAAAGTTACGGGGGGGGCTACACAACTTTTCTGACTTTCGAAGCGATTATTTCAGAAAATATTCACTTAATCACAAAATAGTCAAAGAAACAAAATAGTCAATGTTATTTTGAAAGACCTATCAATTGATGTGTCACATGTTGATATTTGGTTATTTTTTTTATTTTATTTAGTTACCTGTATGGAGCGCCCCCCTAAAAATATTTTTGTTTTCAAATTTAACTACATACCTAAGTAGCTGCATACAAAATACACCTTATGTGTAAATTTTATTCAGATACGTCGTATAGTTTCCGAGTAAAATGCCTGTGACATACGGACGGACAGACAGACAGACATGACGAATCCATAAGGGTTCCGTTTTTTGCCATTTGGCTACAGAACCATAAAAATACAGTTGTCGAGCAAAACATGTTCTATATATTTAAGTATTTATATGTATATATCTATTATATACATATATCGTCACCTAGTACCCACAACACAAGCCTTATTGAGCTTACTGTGGGACTAGGTTGATTCGTGTAAGATTGTCCCATAATATTAATTTAATATTTATATTTTAAAACAAAGGCACGGCCGCGGCCGAACCATTTTTATCCCGAAGCCATTTAGGCCATTTTCGACCCCCCTCTCTAATTCTGGTATCGATAAAGCTAGAAGGCTGAAATTCCTGTGACCAAGAGGCCATAACATAAGAAAGATATATTCCCAATATCATTGAATTTCACTATATACTTTAAGAACTATTGCAAGTCAAAATTCCTTAATTTTGTCACTGACTCACTGATTACGATCATCGTATATCTAAAATACTTCTAGCAGTCCCACAAGCTCCAAATTTTGAACACTTCTAACTTCTAGGGTTAACTCTTAGGCTATAAAGCCACTGAAAATTAAAACATACCGCGATATCAGTCGGGTTCTCTAGTTTTACAAACCGCACAGTTAACATTGTATTCCCATATAAATATATGCAAAAACAAAATTATTATATTTTTTGTTGCTAAAAATTTAGCTTTTTTTTTACACTACATAATTAGATAGTATTGGTTAGATGAAAAGAAATGAGATCCGATCAAAAACATTACATGTACAAAAATGCCAGTCTCGCAATGCAGTTCTCCTTCTTCAAAAAGTATTCAGATCTAATGTAAAACCAAGCCGGTGTGCCGGAGTTTAGTAACAACTCGTCATTGTGATCCTTTGAATGTTAGATGTCTATATTTTTATAATAAATAGAATTACTTGGCCATTACTTTTTGAAGTAGGAGAACTGCGTTGCGAGGCTGGCATTATTGTACAGTTTTGATGGGATACAATTTATTGCTTTAGAGATTTACATGTGCTCTCTTCTCTCTAGTGATTACTTGCCGAGTACTACCCAGCTAGGTAGATATGTACCAGGCCAGTAATTTGTCCTAAGGGCACACCTTTAGGACAAATTACTGGCCTAGTGGCTTAGTGTCACATCACAACACTAAAATGCTCAAACTTGGTTGAGGCATATAGCGTGCGTACCTACCGTGTTTCTCAAAAAGTCCTCGGCAATGCGCCGAGGGTCATGTTTCTGCGTTGAACAAACGTTAGCGGCATCTATATAACTCGATCAATGCGCCATCTGTTGGTAGGCGGCATGACTAGTATCGAAGCGTAGTTGTACCGGTGCAAGCGGCTGCATTGTGTGCATTATGACACTACAAGCGTCATCTGTTGGCGAGTAGTGGTGATGGTGTTCTATTTAGTGAGACAATAATACTCTGATGCTACAATTAAATACTAAATTGTTTAATTAATAATACGCTATCAAAATATTTATTAAAATTATAATGACACGAGTTAAGTACAAATATGCAATTAGACAATTATATAATTGAAGTTACTTACTACCCTTTTTTCACTATGACGCAAGCATAGCTGAGTCGTAACCGCGCATGCTAAACTGGACTCAATAGCTGAAGCACGACGACATATTACTGCCTGCTCACTCGCTTTAAAAGGCTAGACAAATTTTTCATTTCGAGATTTGACGTATTGTATGTGGATTATTTTTTGGAAATTTCGGTTTTGGCTGTTGAATTGACTACCTAACGTGAATAAAAAACGAAACCAGGCTGAGGAATTTTCCATAAAGTTTATGAAATATACTGTAATAACATAATTTTTTTTAGATTTTTTTTTTGGATATTCGTAAATATTATGCTAAAATAAGATTAACATAACACCCACTGTTACAAACCTGACTGAGAATTTTTCCAAACAAAATGACGAGTGTTACCAATTATTTTTGAATAAAAGTGACAGTTTTATTTGATTTTTTTTTTAACTTTTGACAGTATCCTGTGAGTAATCAAAATAATTTGTTTAGTGAAAAAAATATTAACTGAGGAAAATTCCAGTACAAACTATTAAGATTTTTGTACATTTTTGTAAAAATACCAAAATTGACATACTTTTTTTTTTGGAAAAATAGTGTTTTGTGTTTGTTATGACCTATACTACATCCCAGAAAAAGAATCATCGACTGAGGAATTAATGCGAGGTCTCCATACAACGACCCGGTAGATTTCCCACACTATTAAGGGATATATGTCACTTGTAGAAATCCGCTTAGCATTCTAAGCTACAGGGTTTATTCAGTTTTCAGTTTTGAAACCATTACCTTACTTACTTTTTTTGCCGCAGTCGGTTAAAATGTTGATATTGGTGTAGCTGACGTACAAAATTATGAATAAAACTTAACTTTGTATTCTCACAAATTTCATATCATGAGAATATCCCTTGGAAAGGCATTGGCGATACACTTCACTTCCTCAAGTGATATATCTAAGGAGGTGCATTTTTCAGCAAAAGAGTACGCATGTTTCTATGTAGAATTTAATGAGCTTTAATATTGTCCTAGATCATATTTTCATAGAGTGCGTAGATTCGGAGGGAAAAGCGAATTTCTTCAGGATGGAGGACATTTTCCAAGGTGCTGGCGGTTCCTCGAGGTTCTCAAATGTCAAATGGTATGGACAATAAAACGGGACCTCTAATCAACATACAAACCAAATTTCAAAACTGTCCGGTGGATTTCGAGTTTTGTCGTATTTTTATTGTTTAAGTGTAAAAAAGTGTTCGCGTGTTAATATCTACATTCTGCGTATTTCAGAGCATTGAAATTGAGTTTCTAAGATGAAGACAAGGTTAGAAGAATAGCGCACGATGTTTGAGAGCGCCACGGGATTTCCGTATGCGTGCGTGTGTTGAACAAGGATTGCAGAATAACTTTGAAAGTGCAAGACAAATGCTCAGCCCAGCATTGCTGCGATTCATTTCTGAGGTATGTAAGTGATATGCTACAATTGAGGTTTGAGAGTTGCCCTCTACAGGCGTCCACAGTGGTTGGCTCGCCCTCAGTGGTTGGCTCGCCCTCAGTAGGCGACCGGAGTGGAGGGTCGCCCTCAGTAGGCGACCGCAGTGGAGGCTCGCCCTCAACAGGCGACCGCAGTGGAGGCTCACCCTCGACACACGACCAGGAGAGGAGGGTCGCCTTCAGTAGGTAACCGGAGTAGTGGCTCGCCTACAGTAGGGGACCAGGAGAGGAGGCTCGCCCTCAGTAGGCGACCAGGAGAGGAGGCTCGAGTCTTCTGGAGTTCGCCCTCCACGGGCGACCGTAAGGACTGAGGGTTTTAGTGACGTTAGGCCAAGAGGAAGAGGTCGCTTCAAGTGCTGAGAAGAGAAAGCGAAGTTAACAAGATCTAAGAGTAAGGTTGAGCTATAAAACAAGAAATATACCCATATAGCCGTTTCAAATTCAGAGATTGCATATACATGAGAAAATTTGTCAAGTTCCGCCGTGACCGGGTGGTCTAGTGGTCAGGACGTCAGCCGCGAAAGCTGAAGACGCCAGTTCAAATCTGGCCTCGGACACCGGAGGGCTTGGTCACTTTTTCTGAAGTATATGACATCTAGTTTCAAGAAATACAAATTAAAATATTACAAAATACAGATAGTATAAAAATAAAGTATTTTACAAAGAGTCTCCAGTTATTTACATATAACGTGCCATAGTGATTTAGTGAATGTAGTTTAGTAAAAAAAGAAAAAAAATGTCTAATGAAAAACCGATAAGTAATTTAGAGACGTACACTTAGGTGCAAAACAGTCCCAATAGTAGCATCTTAGTAGAATGTGGAGAAGTTGATATCGATCAAGGAGAGGGGCACCTGATTAATACATAACAGTACTCTTTAAAATTTCCTACAAATCGGCCTTACATATGATATACTTAGAATTTACGGTTATTTTGTAATTTAGAATCGGAAAGTAGAAAAAACACATTTTTATTTTTTCAAATATTTCTAGTTCCTCCTATGGAAACTCCAAACTGTTTGAATCATGAACACAGTTTTGTAGTTATGGCAGAGTAACAGTCGTCTTTAACATTGAACTAACAGATACTTTCTTTGGCTGTTTTTAATGGTAAACTTTTGCACCGGACTATTAGTCACCTAAAAGTAACTTGAAAAATATGCCCCATTCAAACAATTTCATGATGATTTTATAGAGGCAGAATTTCTTAATTATGTATGGTTCCCTATTCGGAGTTTCCATAGGAGGAAATAAAAATATTGGAAAAAATAAAATGTGTTTTTTTCTACTTTTCAATTCTAAATTACAAAAGAACTGTAAATGCCAAGTACATCATATGTTACGCTAATTTGTAATAAAATTCAAGGAGTACTTTATGTATTAATCATGTGCCCCTCCCCTTGATCGACATCAACTTCTCCACATTCTACTAAGATGCTTACTATTGGGACAGTTTTGCACCTAAGAGTATGTTGTGTATCTTTTTGAATTAAGAGAATACAACTGAAAATTTTAATTTATTTATTAAACTATGAATAGTCGATCCGATGAAAAAAGTTATGAATAGCATCTAAGGCGTACATAGTACGGGACGAGTAGCGAACATGCCCAAAAAAGAACGAGACGAGTTGCCATAATGACAAAAAAAAGAGAAAGAACAATAACGAAAGTAGTTAAAGATAAAGTGCGAATGATACTAAACACGAGAGAGACAATCAAAGACGTAGTCCTAGGAAGACCGTGACGAAAAATGATTACCACTTATTAAGAATGAGACAGTTACAGATTGGACAGGGACATACAGCGAACAAGGCGAAAAAGGAAGCAGTGATGAATATTCTGTATTCATACGAGACGAACTTAAGAGTTGAACGAAAAATGAATGGGACGAATAACGGTGATACCTAAATGACACCGTGCTGCCATCTAGTGAAAATCTCGATCGCGGAAACTTTCATTTGTGGTGGTGCTATCAGCGGTACAAGGCAGTCATTGAGGCCTAACACGGCTTGGAGATGATGGGTATAAGTCGCAAATTGAAACGGTGTGCTCAATAATATAATTTAAGTACTAAGCGTCAGCCCCTAATTGAGTTTCACAACTTGGATGAGTGAATTTGTCTTTGGCTAAAAGTTATATTAGTTACGAACGGGCTGCGGGAAATTATTATAAAGCGGTTAGAAGATCCGGAATTCGGATACAGTTTGGAATAAATTGAGCGTGGCTCGGATTATTCCCGGAGTTTGATGTCATCTTTGATTTTAATGGTTTTGTGTCACTTTCAGAATAATTTTAAGTACACACTTAAACTTTGACAGGCTTCATCAAATACACGAATATAATGTTATATTAATTAGTTTTTAGGGTTCCGTACCTCGAAAGGAAAAAACGGAACCCTTATAGGATCACTTTGTCTGTCTGTCTGTCTGTCTGTCTGTCTGTCTGTCTGTCTGTCTGTCTGTCTGTCTGTCTGTCTGTCTGTCTGTCTGTCTGTCTGTCTGTCTGTCTGTCTGTCTGTCTGTCTGTCTGTCTGTCTGTCTGTCTGTCTGTCTGTCTGTCTGTCTGTCTGTCTGTCTGTCTGTCTGTCTGTCTGTCTGTCTGTCTGTCTGTCTGTCTGTCTGTCTGTCTGTCTGTCTGTCTGTCTGTCTGTCTGTCTGTCTGTCTGTCTGTCTGTCTGTCTGTCTGTCTGTCTGTCTGTCTGTCTGTCTGTCTGTCTGTCTGTCTGTCTGTCTGTCTGTCTGTCTGTCTGTCTGTCTGTCTGTCTGTCTGTCTGTCTGTCTGTCTGTCTGTCTGTCTGTCTGTCTGTCTGTCTGTCTGTCTGTCTGTCTGTCTGTCTGTCTGTCTGTCTGTCTGTCTGTCTGTCTGTCTGTCTGTCTGTCTGTCTGTCTGTCTGTCTGTCTGTCTGTCTGTCTGTCTGTCTGTCTGTCTGTCTGTCTGTCTGTCTGTCTGTCTGTCTGTCTGTCTGTCTGTCTGTCTGTCTGTCTGTCTGTCTGTCTGTCTGTCTGTCTGTCTGTCTGTCTGTCTGTCTGTCTGTCTGTCTGTCTGTCTGTCTGTCTGTCTGTCTGTCTGTCTGTCTGTCTGTCTGTCTGTCTGTCTGTCTGTCTGTCTGTCTGTCTGTCCGTCCGTCCGTCCGTCCGTCCGTCCGTCCGTCCGTCCGTCCGTCCGTCCGTCCGTCCGTCCGTCCGTCCGTCCGTCCGTCCGTCCGTCCGTCCGTCCGTCCGTCCGTCCGTCCGTCCGTCCGTCCGTCCGTCTGTCAAGACCATTTTTCTCAGGAACGCGTGGAGGTATCAAGCTGAAATTTATATCAAATACTCAAATCTATTGTCCCTTGGAGCTGTGAAAAAATCAAACTTAAAAACCAACGCAATCAAAAGATACAGTCGTTTATGCTGCAAATTTTAGAGTTTTTCGGCACTCGCAAAACCTACGGGGTACTTCCCGTGAACTCAGAAACTTGAAATTTGGCACGAAGCAACGTCATATAGCATAGACAATGGAAAAATTACAAAAAGCAGATAGTTTTAGTAAAATCATACAAAAAAATATTTTTTTAAATTTTAAACTTACTACCTTTTTCCTCTTAAACGCGTGGAGGTATTAAATTGAAATTCATGTCAAATACTCAGGGCAATAGGACCTTTCAGACGTAGCAAAACCAAACTTTTATGTCAAAGCAATCAAAAGAAATAGCAATTTAAGTCGCATATTTTGAAACTGAGTACTCGCAAGAAACTCAAAACCTATAGGGTACTTTCCGTAAACTCAGAAACTTGAAACTTGGCACGAAGAAACTTTATATAGCACAGACAAAGGAAAAATTACTAAAAGTAGACATTTTGAGTAAAATCATACAAAAAATATTTTTTTAAATATTATACTTACTACCTTTTTCCTCGTAAACGCCTGGAGGTATTAAATTGAAATTCATTTCAAATACTCAGGGCTATAGGACCTTTCAGATGTAGCAAAACCAAACTTTTATGTCAACGCAATCAAAAGAAATAGCAATTTAAGTCGCATATTTTGAAACTGAGTACTCGCAAGAAACTCCAAACCTAAAGGGTACTTCCCGTAAACTCAGAAACTTGAAACTTGGCACGAAGAAACTTCATATAGCACAGACAAAGGAAAAATTACGAAAAGTCGTCATTTTAATAAAATCATACAAAAAATATTTTTTTTAATTTTTAACTTACTACCTTTTCCTCGTAAACGCGTAGAGGTTTTTGCTTGTTATAGGTGTTTACGGAACCCTCGGTGCGCGAGTTGGACTCGCACTTGGCCGGTTTTTTTTTAATAAGTCTTTAGTATTCTCTGATGTATTTTTGGGTCTGTTTTCTCCAAGTTTACGAATACTTCTAAAATAATTAAAAAAAACCTGTAGGGATTTCATAGAACCTCTGTATTATTTAAAGTAAACGTCTCGTGCGTCAAAAAAATTCGCCGGTGCATGCCGTTCATTCTGTACTTTCCATTTTAATAATGACGCAAATTGGACTTTAATGTAAATGTTTGACATAATATCAGTTTAAAAAAATCTTGGCAATTAATTGTTTCCCATATATGAATTGCCTTGTAGGTGCACAGTTACCAGCAATAGTATTTCCCTACATGAAGGCCGCAAAAATATGTGACACGCTCTTATGATGCTACAAATAAAAGCGTGTCACATAATTTTACGGCCTTCGTCTAGGAAGATATTATTGCTGGTGAATTTACCTAGTAGTTCCCAGTGCCTGCCTGATTTTGGATCTTCAAAATGCTACGCGTAAATTATCTTACGAAGCCTCCTCTAATTTTTTGATTATCATAGCATTTTGATAGACGTTTTCTAACTTTTGTAAAATGTAGGTATAGTCAGCGACAAAAATGTCAGTTGTATAGTTTGTCCGGGGGCTTTAGAGTAAAAAGCAATAAAATGTGTTAAATATTTTGAAAGGTAGGTATGACGCAAGACCAGGAAGTAATTTTCAACCTAAATACCGTATCTATTAAAGTTTAAAATGCTTTATGTTTCCTAAACAAAAGATATATTTACACCTACTTAAGGGTTGTCAAAACTATGACAATTGATAAGTGAGTAAAAGGGACTCCCGTTTGAGCTCAAGATGGCTGTGCCGTCTTTAGAGTAGTTTTTTGTTTTTTGCTCATTAACGTAGTTCAGTGTGTAATATTGATAGCTTATTGTGTTGTGACCTAACGATCAAGTGTGCAGCTAATGAAAAAAAAGTCTAAAAACGCGCGTAACGACTCTTTAGTTGATCAAACGGTTATCCGGGGTCTCGGCCACCCACGTGTTTGTAAGGATGATATAACCTTACAATCGGCAAGGCCTCAACCGAACAACGTTGCTTCAATTTTAATAAAATTCAATAAAATCAAAAGTACACCTTGACATTGGCAGAATTCACCTGAACTAGCGGAGTAGCGGCCAGTACTGCGAAGATTTGGTATACAACCTATTTACATATACTGCACACCATTTCTAACGAATCAATTTTAGTGATGTTATTTATATCTATTTGTAAGAACGGGACTTAACCGCGTATATATTTCTAAAAAATACCTTCGACGTTTCGAGGACGACATTGTCCCCGTGGTCCCGAAGAAAGACTGACTGTCTTTCTTACAAATAGATATGTGTAAAAACCGGCCAAGAGCGTGTCGGGCCACGCTCAGTGTAGGGTTCCGTAGTTTTTCGTACGTCACAGTAAGTGTCCCCACTTAAGAGTTAAAATAACACCGCCATGTAGGATATGATATGATATGAGCGTTCCACGTACAGCGACATCTATCGGCAAATTAAGTAAACTATTGCGCGCGAGCTTAAAGTATGGAAGACGATTTTTATGGGATAATTCTTTATGGCGTGAACCGATTTTCACCGTTTTTACTTTATTTGAAAGCACGTCATTTCATTGTGATTATGTAGAAATTACAGGTATAATAAACACCTGCTTATACGGTTAAATCTGCCGCCATAAGAAAAAAAGACGCAACTGACATTTTTTCCAAAATTGAGCTAAAGATATATTCAGAATCAGTGGAAAAAGACGCATCTACTGGTATTTTTAATTTCGCGAAAAAATGAACAGAAGTCTACTTTACTAGCTAGTAAATAGGACGTATCTGAAAGATACTAGGTATAATATTAAATTGAAGAGGCGTTTCTACTCTAACATACAATGAAAAGACGTATCTAAGTAAATGTGCTTTTTTTGCTTACAAAATATGTGCACAATCATAAAATGAACTGGCGTATCTACACCATAATACTCGTAAGAAGAAAAGTCGGTTCTGATGTAGATGTGACCCTTTGTCTTAGGATTTCAACGACTAAATCAGACACAAATGCCAGAAGCGTCTTTACTACTTAGTATCGGCTAGGTCTGCTGAGGTAAAGGGGGAGTGGCGGGATATAGTTTCAATCAGTTGCGCCCACGCAGCCGACGTGTCACAGCACAATCCAATATGGTAAGAAAAACCTAAGTTACCTATCTAATATCTTGGCCGTATAAATGGAAATAGAAAGTAAACTTGATTCAAATTGATCAGTAAAGTTGTACCTTTTTTTATCAGTTCATAATAAATATAATAATCAGTTGTAGGTATTTTTAAGTGCCATTTACACAAATTGTTTAAAATTGTTTTCTTTGATATTTCGTGTTTCCATTATTATTAAGTTAAGGTGTATATCGAAATGAACACATAATATAATCTACAGGAATCAGAATGTTTTAGTAAATTGCTGTATACATTTGTTCCTTTTAAATAAGGACTTTTTTCGTGTGACCATGAATATTTTTTTATTGTCATGTCCGGTTGTTTTGATATTTTAACCTGGGGTGTATGCCAGATATGTAAAATGGTTCAAATGACATCAACTAGTTTTATTTCACAGAATTTATCATAAAGTCGCGAAAAATTAGAAGGCTGTCTTACACAAATCTATCACTTTTGTCATTTTGCTGAATTTGAGGGTACGCTTGTTTCCATACTTTCGGCCTGGGGTGTATGTTATTGGCTTTTGCAGTCATCCATTATTCTGCATTAATAACAGCAAGTAACATTTGGGCAACTTGTGTTTTCTTTACCAAAAGAATTAAAACCGTGCTTTTAAGAACTATTTTATAAAACCTATACTTAGTTATTAATATCTTGTTTCAGTCTGGTCGAGCGAGATTAACTCGTTGCTCCAAAATAATTTCCTTGGTCCCGTCAAGCTGTTTTGATCCTTCGCAACCGTCCACTTCGAATACTAATTACAATGAACTGCTTTCGTGCACTTCTCGAAATTTAAATAAACGGGTGGATAACCTAGATCCTGATAATAACATCAGCTCTGACCTGGATTTTGATTCAGATGACTCTTTTACAGATAAGGATTATGTTCCCCCAAGCATAAAGCCCGCAGAAATATCAGAAGATTCAGATAGTTCAACAAATACTATACCAAACTCACAACCATTTAACGTTACTGTTCCTGAATCACCTGAAGTCTCAGACGAAGAAAATGTTCCCCAAGGGCAGCAGCTAACAAAAAAGGGAAATCCTAGAAAACGTAAAAAATACGATGAGTCACCAGCACAAAGAAAACTTATGAAGAAGCAAACAGATATAGAAATAAAATATCAGCTAAAGCCTGGATGTAATGTTGACCAATGTAAAAAAAAATGCCATAAAAAATTAACAGAAGAAGACCGGAAAAATATAAACAATAATTTTAGAAATATGAATTGGAGGGAGCAACAATATTTTATAATGAACAATACTTCAAAGGTACAGCCTAACAGAATTACCGTTATAAAGTAGTTGATTATTCCTTGATAAATAAAAGTATCTGCTTTAGTTATTTGTATTTTATTTGAACTTAATTTCAAAATCTATTACCATGAACAATAATTTATATTAACAATATACCTACTTAATTAATAACAAAAAATGAGGGTATATCTAAAATTGTTCAAGCTCATCAATATTGAATAAGCTTGCTACTACTACGTTGAATAGCAGTAAATGGCTGCAAACGTCTTTGTTATTTAGTTGAGTTTTCTGTATTTAAATATTTTTGCTACATAAGAAAGACGTTTCATAAATTGCTAAGTTGAAAAAGCGTATCTAGCCACTAACGTCTTTTCATTGTAGTATTAAGTATTTTCTGGTATTTTTTTTACTAATAAAAAAAGGAAAATTGATGTTTATATTAAAATCAATTAAACTTAATTCATTTTATATTGACAGCCCGATAAATCAAACGTTACTATACATTTTTTCACTTAAAAAATATAACATTTGTTGTTTTTCTTCAAGGAGGGTATGTTTTTATTTCAATGACTACAAAACATTTTTTTTCTCCGTTTACTAGTTATTGTAGACACGTCCTTTTTTTTTATGACGGCAGAAATTACAAACTTAGTTGAGAAATTATTTTGTATTTTTTTTTCAAAAACTATTCATCCTATCAAGTTCCAAATAATTTTCCTACAAAGTTTTTATAAAATTCTACTTTTGAGATTTTTTCATATTTTTAAAACATATGGTTCAAAAGTTAGAGGGGGGGACACATTTTTTTTTTACTTCTGGAGCGATTATTTCCGAAAATATTTACATTATCAAAAAATGATTGTAGTAAACCCCTATTCATTTTTAAATACCTATCCAACAATATATCACACGTTAGGGTTGAAATGAAAAAAAAAATACTCCCCACCTTACGTATAGGGGAGGTACCCTAATAAAACATTTTTTTCCACTTTTTATTTTACCACTTTGTCGGCGTGATTGATATACATATTAGTACCAAATTTCAGCTTTCTAGTGCTAACGGTCACTAAGATTATCCGCGGACGGACGGACGGACGGGCAGACATGGCGAAACTATAAGGGTTCCTAGTTGACTGCGGAACCCTAAAACCGTGAAAGTTTATGTTATTTGACAATGAGCCTTAGTGCAAACTGTTACGTCAGCTTTTTGTGTATATAACAAATGACTTGCGTAATTTTTACTATTAATCAGATTATTTTATGGCTCTTTACTCTTAAGCCACCGGAAAAAGTATAACAAGTCAGTTTCTGCTGCTGACTGTATTAAGACGACCGTATAGAAGTGCTTTGTCACTAATTTCACCTATTTTGTCATTATTTACTGAAATTAAAATGAATGTGTGATGAAAATATTGTCTAGCTCTTACTTTTATGCAATTCATTCCTCGTTGTCTTGTCTCTTTTATCTCATTTTATAGAAATAAAGGAAAATTAGAATAATCCACTGCCTCTCACTACACTAAGAGACTCTCGGTATCGTTGATTGTGGTAAGACGTTTTGCTTAATACAAAATTAATTGTAATTTTATAGAATTGAATCTCTCGATTTTACATTTTATTAATATTCAAATTAGGATCGAACCCTGTCTATTCAGCGAGTTAGTGTACTCTGGAGTAGGGTGCAGAAATTTGCATGTCAGATGACAGTGTTCCTCATTAATGTATTCAATGTATTCATACCAAGAACTTTCCCTGCTATGTCAATGGTAGTCTGATCACATACATGATACTTTAGCTAATGCAGCTTAGTGCAGCTTGGTCACTTCGAAAATAATCACTGAGTTTGAATTCTTACCGGAAAGATTTTTCTACGCAATATGCATGCTGCTTTTGTACGGCCGTGTCGTGTCGTAGCCGTGGCGAAAGTCACGCAAGTTCTATACTAATTATCAGAGCTCGGATTTTTCACTGCAAAACAAAACACTAGCGTAATTTAGCCAGTGCTTGAAATATTATTTTATCGATATCGATAATTCAGAACTAGAAGAAATAAAAGTCACCAAATAAAATTAATATGTAATAAAACTAATAAAAACATTTGTATAAAGTTACTATATATTAGAAACAGACGCAATTTCTTCTTCAAAATCTACGTCAGTACACACAGCAGCACAAGACATTTTATTTGGGTAATAGTGATAGGAGTAGATGATCATTATCTTTTCAACATTCTCTGGGAGTAAACAGTTGCGTTTATCACTATAAATCCATTTATGTACACTAAATGTACGTTCAACTTCAGTTGACGTCAAGGGAGCAAATTTATAGAATTCATTATCAGTTCGGGTAATATTTTCAGATATGTCTCTTAAAATTTCGTAATCAGGATTTCGTTCGAGCACGGCTTCAAATTTACGTATCACTGGTAAAAGTTTACTCCAGTTTACGTAGCAACGAACAGTATCCAGAATGAGGAAGGATTCCGCAATGGATAAAGTCGAACATTGCAATTGTTCTATTGAAGAGGCTATTACTTCGTAGTTGTCGCGAATGAAATTTAACTCCGGTCGTAGTTTGCGTGTTTGAAAACATTTTTTTGCAGCTCTTATAGCTGCCGAGTCATTAGCAAGTATGGAGACGACATCACGTATTTGCTCATAGTATTGAGCGTAATATACCGCAGCAGATATCCAAGTTCCCCATCTGGTGATAATTGGCTCGGGTGGTAGGGGAATGGACGGATATTTTGCCTTAAAAAGGCGTACACGCTCTGGAGATTTTAGGAATATCTTTTTGACATTCGATATCAACCCATCCACACCTTTGAAATTATCTCGCACTTCTTCGGCAACCCGGTGCAGACCATGAGCTAAACACGTAATGTGTTTCATACGAGGAAACGTTGCTTTTAAAATACGACCGGCTTTAAGCATATATGCGGCACTATCTGTGCAAAGTAAAAGCAAATTGTTTACGTTATCATTGAAAGAATTTTGAAACAAAAATTTTAATTGGTTTATTATTAGGTTTGCTATTGTTTCCCCATTTACCTTCTCTAAAACCTTCGACCCCAAAAGATAAAATTGCTTAGAACAATTTTTTTGCAAAGACCGAATCACCACGTTTGTCACACATTTTCCCATGAAATCTGGTGTTTCGTCTATAGATATCCACAAATAATTGGTTTTGTTTACCTCTCTTATACCCTGTAGTTTTTTTGTACACGAGATTTAAATAAATTTTTCGCAGGGTCGATTCGTCCGGTAAAGAAGTCATAGAGCAGTCGCAACATAAATACTTGTTAAAAAAATGACGAAAATTATTGTTGTTGACTGTTGCCCATGGTATGTTGCATGAAATAAGAAAAATAATTAAATCGAAATAAAATTGATGTTTCCTATTTGGTTGCCCCGAACGGTAATTGTGGCGGTTGCTTTTCACATGATTCTCAATATTGCATTTCTTCAGTTTTAGATGCATATCGCACATAGACCAGTATATAGTGGAGGTCACTTCATTATAGACTAACTCAGGGTGATTTTCAATCCACGTTTTGATCCGATCTTGTACATTACTCATTTTTGTATTAATTGATACCTTGCAATATTAAGTTATTATACGTATATCCTCTCCGCCGTAGACGGTCCCAAGCCCGGTTTGAGAAAGGAGGAGGGTTGGCTGTGAACAGCGTACACCTATAACATCAGGGATAATGACAGCTGTAAAATACGCCAACGCCGAGCTGTGGGCGGCGGTAAAATAACCCACCATCACAGGTATCGGGAACCTAAAGGCCTAAATACCCTTTGAAAGACCCGACGTAGAAGGCAATGGGAACCCACTACGATAAACCCTCCCAAGAAAACTCCATGCAAGTAAGCCTAACGAAGTCTGATTTGTCTGGTGATCCGGCTGACCCCCGGCGTTCGTCAATACCCGGGTTGACGAATGAGAAATATGCAACCGAAGACTCCTCGATGGTGTGTCATCAAGCCGTCGAGATAGTAAAAGCTATTGAAGACAAAAAAGGACCGTCCTTACGCCCAAAACATAGGATCGGAACCTGGAACGTCAGAGGGCTTTTAAAACCTGAAAAACTATCAGTTATCGAGAAGGAAATGAGCGGACATAAACTTGCGATCCTAGGGCTATGCGAAACACACATGAAAGGTGCAGGTCATTTTACAACGAGGAACGGCTACAAGATATTTTTTTCGGGCCACGAAACAGAGAGCAAAAATGGAGTAGGTTTCTTAATATCTCCTCAGATAGCACCGTTTACTACGGGATATAACACCGTTAACGATAGAATAATGTGTATTCGGATAAGCTGTAAGCCTTTGCCACTCAATGTCATACAGGTTTATGCACCAACTGCTCAATCAACACAAGAGGACATTGACAACTTTTATGGCACGCTTGAAAATACTATAGCGACAATTTCAAAACGAGAAATTCTGATCGTCCAAGGTGACTGGAACGCAAAGGTGGGACATACTTTGAATGACGACCACATCCGTCACATACTCGGAAGATACGGCCTAGGAATCCGAAACGAAAGAGGAGAGAGATTCATTGACTTCTGTGTTGGTCACAACTTGGCAGTTACCAACACTTGCTTTAAACACCACAAGCGCAGACTGTATACATGGATATCACCTGGTGACCGCTATCGTAACCAGATTGACTATATCACAGTAGCCGGTCGATGGAAGTCATCTGTGACAAATGCGAGAACCTTTCCTGGGGCAGACTGCGGTAGCGACCACCAGTTGTTAGTTGCAGACTTGCGTATAAGACTGAAATCATTTCGATCCAAGTCAAAAAGAACAAGAAGACTTACATCACAGGAATATGATTACTTTCAGGAACATCTCGAACCAAAACTCTTAGACAACGTCGAAGCTTCGGACCCTGGGGAACTGTGGATACATTTAAAATCAAAAATCAACGAAGTACTGGACTCCATGGTAAAAAATACTGATACGAGGAAGGATTGGATGTCAAATGAAGTTTGGGAAACCATACAAGGAAGAAAAGAGCTAAAGAGTGGTCCAAAGAGCGAACAATTTGAGGAGGAATACCGTGCGCTGACCAAATTAATTCGAAACCTGTGCAGAAGAGACAAAAACAAGTATTTGGAGGATATCTGCATAGAAATCGAAGTTCACGCTGACAGATACCAATCCGCCGACCTGTTCAAGAAGATCCGTCAAATTACAAATAAGTCTAAACCGGCCTCTTGGGTTATAGATGACAGAGACGGGAAACCAATACACGACCTCTGTCAAGTGGTAGAGAGATGGAGGAAGTATTGCGAGCAACTCTATCAGGATCGGCAGAACACATCTACACCTTGCCTCAAAGAGATAAGCGACCCAGAACCCGACATACTACGTTCTGAAATTGAAGACTCGATCCGAAAGCTAAAAACAAATAAAGCCCCGGGACCAGATAACATCACAGCGGAAGTACTTAAAGCTTTGGGACCTAAAGGGGTCACCTGTCTGCATAACATCTGTAACGCAATTTGGAAAACCGGTGTGTGGCCATCTGACTGGATACACTCCTCTATACTTCCCCTACACAAAAAGGGATCAGTACGCGACTGCAACAACTATCGTACAATAGCATTAATTTCACATGCCAGTAAAATTCTCCTTCACGTCATTAATGCAAGGCTAAGATCATACCTCGACTGGCAAATTCCGCAAGAACAAGCGGGATTTGTTAAGGGGAAAGGGACTCGCGAGCAAATTTTAAACCTTCGGCTCATAATAGAAAAATGCTATGAATTCAACATCCCGATGTACATGTGCTTTGTCGACTATCAGAAGGCGTTCGACTGCGTAAGGTGGGAAAAACTGTGGGAGATATTGACTGAACTTGGGGTCCCACATCACCTGATATCATTACTCCAAGGCCTCTATTGTTCTGGTTATGGAACGGTGACAATTGGAGACGTCACGTCCGAGAGTTTCAATTTCCAGAAGGGTGTACGACAGGGATGCATCATATCTCCCATACTATTTAACATATATGGGGAGTACATAATGCGTCACACCCTTGAAAGCTGGGAGGGTGGTGTGAAAGTCGGAGGAGTACTTGTATCCAACCTTCGCTACGCAGACGACACTACCCTCCTTGCATCGTCCGAAATGGAGATGGCGGAGCTTTTGGAACGGCTTAAGATAACCAGCCGTAGAATGGGGCTCGAAATCAACGCAGGAAAGACAAAGCTGATGGTGGTGGACCGTTTTGGTGTTGAACAGCGTACAGATACACTGAAAGATTTCGAGACCGTGGATCGTTTTCAGTACCTCGGCTCAGTCATCACCAATAAAGGGGCCTGTGAACCAGAGATACGCAGACGTATCGGCATGGCGAAAACGGCGATGACCCAACTTGAGAAAATATGGAGAGACAGGAACATCTCGAACCGGACCAAAACACATCTCGTCCGCACACTTGTCTTCTCCATTTTTCTCTATGGAGCCGAAACTTGGACGCTAAAAGCCGCCGACAGGCAGAGGATCGATGCTTTCGAAATGTGGTGCTGGCGTCGCATGCTGAGAATTCCTTGGACAGCCCACCGAACAAACGTCTCGGTCCTCAAAGAGCTAAGAATGGAGAACACCCAACGTCTGTCCTCGATTTGTCTGCACCGCGTTGTTGCCTACTTTGGCCATATTGCACGAAGGGGGGCCAATAACCTCGAAAAGCTGGTAGTGACGGGAAAGGTTGAAGGCAAAAGACCGAGAGGACGAAGTCCAAAGAGATGGTCGGATCAGATCTCCGAACAGCTGGAGCTCCCTGTCAGCACCGCCCTTCACCAAGCTACAGACAGAGATAGTTGGAGGCGATTTATAAGCAAAAGGAGTCACGATCCTCAGCAATGGGGGACCGACTAAGAAGAGAGATACGTATATCCAACACGTCGGATTCAATGCGTTGCGAAATAAATAATACCTAGATGCAATTTACGTTTTATACGTAATGAAATGACAGTTAAAGTGTAATTGTCATATGTCATGTGAGATGAAATTTGCAGTCGTTTCTATCATTTTAAATGAGGTGGTATAGTTACTTCGTTCTAAGTTGTACATGCAGACCTACCTCTTTGTTGCTCGACTATGGCAAAGCTAAAATGAAAAGTTATTTTATTACTTATACAGGATGTCCGGTAATTAATGCACAACCTTCTAACCCCCAGTAGGTCACCTTAGACTGGTCAAAAATATTGATTTTGAGCTCTAGTAAGTCTCCTGTTTTTCGAAATTTTCGCACGTTTGTTAGTTTTTAAATTTTGACATTCACACTGATAGGTGTACCATGGAATAAAAAAATAAAAAATGTACTGAGGCAATACCTGTCATATACTCTAGTAAGACTCGATAGGTGTCGATAAAATAATATTTCAAGCACTGGCTAAATTACGCTAGTGTTTTGTTTTGCCGTGAAAAATCCGAGCTCTGCTAATTATACACTATTATTTATTTCGGATTGTTTAAAAAAAATACGTTTCGGTAAATCTTCGTTTTAGCACTGAGTAAAAGTCACAATGTCTAACATTTGTATGGTAGCGTAAATTTATGGAACATATGCAGCTCTTAGCTGGAATTTACTGAAGACCGCACTGATTTCATGGATATGTGATTCTAAGTTGGCTGACAAATAGCGTCAAAGAATATTTTTTAAGTACTTGAATCACAATTACATTTAATATTTTCTTATACAAGATACAACATTTAAAATGGTTTTGACACCAGGAAGATCGGTGATAAGAGCTTTGGCACGTAGTTCAACAAAACATTTTTTTGTAACAGCGGTTTCCGGGAAAAGTAAATCCTCTGTCTGCCACAGCACACATCAGCTCAAGCTCTCAACATGGCGCCGGCTGCTGAACGATTTACGACTCGCCAATCACCGGCATGTGTCGCTGAATTACGTTAGTTTGCGAGTGAGGCCGCTGACGTGTCAAGTGCTGTGCCATATTTGAATAGGCCGTTGCGTGCGTTAGGCTGATTGGGTAAAGTTGTCGACATTATGTTGTTTATTTGACATTTTTTGAGTGCGATTATTTCTATTTTAATGAATTTCATTGATCTCATTATAACTTTCCTTTGAGCTTCCTGTATATACTGCTCAAATTTGCGGCGTTCTAAAACACATAATTTTCCTACCATTACTTTTCAAGCCACCTCTGCTTTTGGCTAGTGTGTGTACGCAGATTACGTCCCACACCAGCACTCGTCCCATGCTTCACGGAATCAAGGAAAATCCAGCTAGTGTCTTCTCTTGCCGTCAGTTCTTGTAATTTGTTAAGTACGTGAAATGAAATAATTACTATGATCATATAACAAGGAAATTAGGTCGGTCATGAAAAGAATTATAGAATTTGAAAAATGATTAAGTAAAATGATGAAAATAGATGTCATATACTTCAGAAAAAGTGACCAAACCCTCCGGTGTCCGAGGCCAGATTATATATAGTATTCAGTTTATATATAGTAGTGTAACTAAAAAAAAAAATTGCAAATCAAAAAAATGTTGAACAAAATAATTTGATTTGCTTCAAGATTCATAAATGTTAAAAGCACTGGAAATGTGAATGATGAAAATGGGAAATTTCAATATTTTTATGTTTCTGTCACATTTAGTGTGCATTAGTGAAGCGGAAGCGGTGATTTTTTTATTTATTTTAAATCTAGAAGACGAAGCTAGAAAGATAGTTTCTTGGTGTTCAGGCAACATATCCTTTCTTTAAATTTTACGTAGGTGAGGCTGTTTTTGGTTGCGATATTTTTTATCCTAGAATCGTTATAATTAGGTACAGTCTGTTAAGCGGCTAATTTTATGTGGCGTTATTAAGAAATAAAGAATACCCACTTAAACAAATATAATATTTAATGATTCATTGTATTTTTTACATATACGAAAAAAGATTGACATAGGTCAGATTTTTTTTTAACATGACTAATATTTTTAATATTTAGGTAAAATTTATTCATATAACAGTATAAGGGTGGGTTGCACCAAACCGCCTGTAAACGTAAGCCAAATGTTACGCTAATCGGAGCTACTTAACGATTGCTAACATAAATGGGTTGCACCAAGTGCAAAATAACAGAACGTAAGAGTTAAGCGGGATGCCACTGTCTAAACGCATTTCTACTCACATTTTTATGGTAGAATATTTTTGTTCAATATGGCAACCCAACCATAAATGCCAAACTAAACTTGTCAAAATCGTCAATTCATCACACGAAGAAAAAATCTAAAGCAAAGAGCGCGAAATAAACTTTGCACTCTGCGGCTTGAAAATCAAGAATATTCAACAATTTTAGCCATTCCTGAATATGTTTATTACTCAGTTAAAAAGTGGGCTATCCATAGCGCCTTACGAGCAAACATTTTCAAAGGATAATGCAACTTGTGTTGTGAGTGGTGTTTAAAGAGAAAGCCAGAATAGTCGGCTGCTGTATTATATTTTATATTACAGTGAGTAAATTATCCTGCTACTTTATTACTACTTACAGGACCCTAAGCGGTTGCTGGAAGCACCAAATGCGAGAAGGCGCCCAATCGCAAAACAAAGGCACTACTAGTTTTGAGACCTCTCCTTTCGAAAATTCGTAAATATAGGGTGCTGAATCCCTCCCAACCTGGTTGATTATGGCTGGCATACTTATTGAAAGAGTGTTCTAAAGCATCTTTGTGAACAAATGATGAGTATAGCACATTTGTTACATTCATAATACTTACACAATGTTTTTTATTTCAGGTTTGAATTTACCTTTGGTATTGAAGACAAGATGATCAAGGAACTTTTAAAGTAAAAGTGCAGTGGTTTCAAGAAATTTGTAGAATCTCAAAGTAAAAATAAAGAATAATTTTATTAATCTAATCAATATTTTATTTTGTCAATAAAATACATATATTTAGTTACCCTACTTTGTTTATTTATTATTCAAACTCTGACATAGGTTTCCCTTGTAGATAGGGGCAAGACAATGACATGCAATGATTATTTTCACCATTTTTCTAGCAGTTGACATTAATAATCAATATG
The DNA here is from genome assembly GCA_947086415.1 of Pammene aurita. NCBI lineage: Eukaryota > Metazoa > Arthropoda > Insecta > Lepidoptera > Tortricidae > Pammene > Pammene aurita. The sequence goes on along the minus strand of OX352295.1, from coordinate 38,401,158 downwards.
AACATTGCCTGTAACAATGCAGCCTCATATCATACTTACTAAACTTGAAACTATTGAAGTATTTTAGTTCTAGGATAGTATAAACCAACCCCTGGCTAGTGGCCAAGGTGACCCAGCTTATTGACCGGAAAAAAAACTTCATATACTGAACCACAGATGGTTATCAACAATACTCTACAGTTGATACACCATAAAAACCACCAAAGTGACCATAAAACATTACTTATCAATATAAATAGATAGTATAAATTGCTGTAGTTGCTTAGTTTGGCTAGGTGAGATTGTCCCAAAGTCATATAAGTAAATTTCAAAAATGTTTTATTATCACTTGTATCTTTGTAATGATATATGTTACAAGTCATACAAACAGCCATGTATGTACCAACTGTACTATTATGTTTTATTTGTAAATAGGTACCTATCCTGATTAGTAGAGATATATGAGTAGAGATAAAAAAAGAGGCCTATATTATTTGTTACTTATGAATTTTTAGGTACCTACTTATGTTAGGTAAAGTACCTACAGTACACAAACCCTCATAGGATCTAACATTTTAAGCCAAAGCCCAAGGCCAGGTCTTTGCTTCCTTTTTAGACCATCATGAAACAGATACAAAATGCAAATGCATGTATTTTGTGTACAATTTGAATGAAAAAAAAAGCATGTTCATAATAATGTCCGATACAAAAAATTATATTGGGGAATGGGGGAAGGCACCTATCAAAGGTTTAGTCAGATGGTGCCAGCATAGCTTGTAGGTAGCTATCACTAGTTTTGTTCTATGGGATTTGGTTTAAAGGGCTAAAATTAATGCCAGAAAATTCCAAATAAAACAAGAATTTACCTGAGAAGAGCAACACACATGAAGTCAAATTAGCTAATCCATGCTATTACCAAATTGTCAGTAGATAATTATTTATTTATATGGGGTTATTGTCTCTTTAGATCTGTAAAATCTGTGCTGTGAATTTATTTCACAAATGAAACTGAAATACAGTGTTAACTATAAGGCGGCACTCAAGGAACCGGACAATTTCTTGTTGTCAAACAGAGTCCTACTGTGCTTGCTTTAAGGCAAATAAAAAACAAGAATTATATGAATTACTATAATGAATTTTCATACACATTTGAATTTGTGGATACCTAACTATTGTTGAACTTTTTATTGTCCCACAACACTTGACACTCTTATTTACTTGATTGTACATTACGCATTACACTTTATTTACATGTGCTGTTCTGAACATTGTTTAGTTAGGTGTCGAGGCTCGATTTCTGTAGCATATTGGGGATACATGTTTGGTGCTATAACTTCATGACCTTAAAAGCATTTACGAAACCTCTCTGATCATCTGGCATCTTTTGAATCGTATGACTTGCTCCCATCGAGTCCTGTTCGTGGCCATTTCTACCGTGTCATAAAACTTGTTTTTCTTCTTGACCTGGTCATTCCACCGCGTCGGAGGTTTACGTTCCCTTTTGTCTTCTACCTTGCAGTATTCAAGTCTTGTGGTCAGTCAACCGTTGTTTCCAAAGGTTTGGTCTTCATTGACAAAAACAGAGTGGTTTTTTTAATGGTTGTCATGATTCTGGTTCTGCTCATTCTACGGCTATCGGCTTTCATAACAATGACTGTAGGTTCTGGTATGTTTTTGATACATAACAGAAGTCTGTACTATTTCAACCTGAAGTCATTCTGCACTCGAATTTAACTAAATAACGCACTTTTTACAAACAATTATGTATTTATTATTTGATACACGTTTCCTGATCTGAAAATTGTGAATAAAACCAAACGTCAATCGTATGCGCCTTTTTACGTTCAGATACTCGCATATATTTATTACTGCAAACAATATTTTAATATTTTTCATCAAATATCACTGTCTTTTTGTCTAATAATGCATTTATCCTTGAAATACGAGACATTTTTGCAAATTGTCCGCCATATTTAAACGTAGATTTGAGTTAACCAGTGCTCGACGGCTGGTTAAGGTAAACGTAACTTTCTGACTGGTAAAGTGCATGGTGCAACGGAAAAACGGACTTGACGTCTACTGTACCCATGATGAGTTCGTTAAGTGTGCGTGGTGCAACCCGCCCTAAGTGTAATAAAAAACATAAGAAACACAATCCCTACCCTACTAATTTAACCTACATAAAATTACAGATAAAAAATTTGACCCAGATCGCTGTCAACGGGCAAGGTGCCCAGAAGGCTGGCCGTATTACCACGCTGAATGGCGATGGCTATTCGTTGAGCAAAATAGTAGCCAGCCCTCTGGTCACCAGAAAGCTCTATTAGGCGCGCCGACAGATCTTTGTCAGATCAGTAAGTCAGATGAACTTGAATTCCGTCATAATTCGTAGTTCGAACGTTACGCCTGCAGTAGAGTGGTTGTCGTGTTTGTAGATTGGATCGTTAACACAGTCAATGTTTTTTGAAAACAAAACGTGACAAAGGTTCGGTAAGATTTTAGTGTCATATACACCTGACATTACGATATTAGTGCCAGTACAATGACTTATATACCGCTGTCCGAAATTAGGAAATCTGAATCTCAAATAAATATTCTCACCCCACGCCCGATATGTTTGGTTACCAATAGCTAGTAAATTCGGTGTTAAGTGTTGTCCTCAGTCTGCGGAATACTAAAATGTAGGCGGCCTTGAGCTAAGACTAACTTTGTCGATAGACTATCGATGAACGATTAAATATACTTAGGTACTTATTTATTTCATATATCGTCTGGCTATATGTTACTGGTAAAGATAAAATATATTTATTCTTCAATTTAGGCACATTACAATGCACTTATGAACGTCAAAGAAAAAAAAAACTACCACCGTTTCTAACCCTACACCTCTGACTCGAGAAGTATTACGACCGGCAAGATACTCGGCGGGACTTATTTTTTCAAAACAGTAATACAGTAATATTATATCTTAAAGATACACAATAATGCGTACTGGATACAAATAGGCATTTCTTTCCTGGTTTAATAGTAGTGGGAAAGAAGGATGAAAAAGAAGATCCAGTGAATTATAGATAATTTATGAAACATGAATAGTCAGACTTAAATTGTTTCGTAAATAAGTATCACTTATTCTTACATACACGGATTTACTCTGCCAGTTCTTTGTAGTATCCTCATGGCTGACCAGGGACGTGACGACTGGACAATTTTCCCCAACGCTCTCCAAGCTACTCGATCCTGGGCCCGATGCATGCTTGCGTGTGGATTTTTTTTTTTTTATGAAATAGGAGGCAAACGAGCAGACGCATCGCCTGATGGTAAGCAATTAACGCCGCCCATGGACGCCTGCAACACCAGAGGGGTCACAAGCGCGTTGCCGGCCTTTAAGATGGGAATACGCTCTTTTCTTGAAGGTTTGAAGGTCGTATCGGTCCGGAAATACCGCAGACGACAGTTCATTCCACAGTTTTGTTGTGCGAGGCAGGAAGTTTCTCGAGAAACGCACAGTTGAGGACTGCCAACCATCTAAGTGGTGATGATGGTAATGCTGTCGCGTAGGACGATGGCGGAAAGAGGCGGCAGGGATTAATCCGAACAATTCCTCGGAGCACTCTCCGTGATAGAGGCGATAGAAGATGCAGAGCGAGGCTACATCTCTACGCAGCGCCAAGGAGTCAAGCCGATCCGTAAAATCCCGGCAGCCGACAATTCGAGTCGCTCTCCGTTGGATGCGGTCAAGAGGGAGAAGTTGGTACTGGGGCGCTCCCGCCCACAGATGAGAACAGTATTCCATATGTGGGCGTACTTGAGCCTTGTAAAGCTGGAGGCGGTGGGCCGGAGTGAAATACTGCCTCGATCTGTTGAGCACACCGAGCTTTTTTGAGGCCAACTTGGCCTTACCCACTAAATGGCCGCGGAACTGGACTTCACTCGAAATGTCGACGCCAAGGATTCGGACACTGGCAGTGGCAGTTAAGGAAGTGCTCTCAAAACGAGGTGAAGCGACAAACGTAAGCTTTTTTGCGGTAAACGCGCAAACCTGTGTCTTGGTAGGGTTAAAATGGACTAAATTTAGTCGACCCCACTCTGAAACTTCTTTAAGGGAAGTCTCAACTGCAGACACAAGTTTGTCCCGGCTCTCAACGACATTCTCCCGAGAAATGTTGGTTCGGCCGGTGTAGTAGGCATCACCCGTACTATCGTCTGCATAACAATGAATGCCGCTAATCTGCAGCATGTCATTGATATGCAGAAGGAACAGCGTGGGTGATAGCACGCAGCCTTGGGGGACACCAGCATTCACAGACATGGAGTCAGAGCATTCACCGTCAACTACGACCTTGATGCGTCTGTCTGCAAGAAAGCTACTGACCCATTCACACAATTTCTCGGGAAGTCCATAAGATGGAAGTTTCGTTAGAAGTGCTTTTTTATTGACAGATTGTCATTCCGTTCGCCCAATGTGTAGCCATGTGGATAACATTCATCCCTTCTCTTCTTAAAAAAATCATACCGAGTATGATTTTGGTAATGGGCTCTGGTTTCCGCACTTAGCCCGCAAATATCAGGCTATTGTGCATTAGCGTTGTGCGGGTCGAGCCAGCCTAACTCCATCTCTTAGCTCAAGATGCTCCTGGTCAGGGATCTTAACCGGTATTAAAAAAAAACCCCGAAGTAATGTGATATATTAAATTATTTTTTGACTCAATATTATATTTAGGTATTGCCATGGTGTTATTAGGTTGCTTCGTTAAAAATGATATAGGAAACAAAATAACGAAAAGAGAACGAAATTAACCGGTATTTTAGTATGGAGAAAAGAAAACAAAGCCTGGGAAAACACCTGGACTCCTGGTTTGCGGAGTGCTCAGACTCAGCTCAGGAGTGCACAGGCTTTGCGGAGTGACCTCGGTGTGTCGAGCTTTGTAACCCAATTCAAGTGTTATTTCTATCAATTCAGGTAATCCTATCCTATTTATTAAAATATATATGGGAATTTAATTTGGAAAGGGTCACCAATAACATGTTATTAGTTAAATCCAGTGGGTATCGATTTATGTCAACACCGGCTTGGTTTTAACTTTTTCATTAGTTCTCTATACTTTTTTTCTTCTTCCTCCTAGCGTTTGTCCCAGCTTGGGGTTCGCTTGATAACCTAATCCCTTGAATTAGCGTAAGCACTAGTTATCTCGATACTTTTTACAATAGAAAAACTGTGTAGCGAGACCTGCATTTGTACAAGTAAGTTTTTAATGGGTTATTTACATTTGATTAAAATTTCTGATGGTAGCGGTTGATTTAGAACAATAATAACTTACCTACATTGCAAATTGCAACCTACCAACAAATGCCTGCATGATTTACGTAGTTCTAAAAGAACACCCGGCCTCGACATTTTGGCGAATTCTTACACGTAGCTCACATTTTCTGGACATAAAGATGACGTATCGAACACAAGTTCGAGTAGCTGTCGACGGAACGATCCTCGATAAGGTCGCCCTTTCACACTTCCATCTTTCTCTTGATGATGTTTGGGTTGTAAGTTTTACATACCTACATTGCAAATTGCAACCTACCAACAAATGGCCTGCATGATTTACGTAGTTCTAAAAGAACACCCGGCCTCAACATTTTGGCGAATTCTTACACATAGCTCACACTTTCTGGACATAAAGATGACGTATCGAACACAAGTTCGTGTAGCTGTCGACGGAACGATCCTCGATAAGGTCGCCCTTTCACACTTCCATCTTTCTCTTGATGATGTTTGGGTTGTGAGTTTTACATACCTATATTGCAAATTGCAACCTACCAACAAATGGCCTGCATGATTTACCTAGTTCTAAAAGAACACGCGGCCTCGACATTTGGCGAATTCATACACATAGCTCACACTTTCTGGACATAAAGATGACGTATCGAACACAAGTTCGTGTAGCTGTCGACGGAACGATCCTCGATAAGGTCGCCCTTTCACACTTGCATCTTTCTCTTGATGATGTTTGGGTTGTGAGTTTTACTTTTCCTCACGCCGTGCTAATTTATTTTTTTCATTTTTCTTAAGGGCTTCTAATAGTAATGTTTCTTAAAATGTTTTTTAAAACCTTTCCGGGCATATGCAAAACAAAAGACCACTTTTATGCCTTACAATCCCTTTATTTAAAAAAATTGTAACGCCACTGAAATGATTAATCCTTTTACCAAAGACAATTTATCGATAGGCTTCTAGTCTCTATGGGGTTGTAAAATTGCTTGTCGCGCAGAACGTGTGTCGGCGTCGGTACGTGCCGAGCGACCCCTTGCGAATATCGCTCGCTTCTTGAAATACCAGCCGCATACTTTATTGATAAATTATAGACCTTATCTCGTATACAATAAGGATGACGAATGATCAATTAATTGTACCAGTGATATAACAATACGTTTATTGTCAGCAGTTTCTTGATTTATTTACAACAGTGGACACGATAAAGAGAATGTTTGGTGCAGTGATGTGTATTTCGTCTTTCTTCTCTGATTGTCGGTCGTGTACTGTCCTGTCCGGTCAATTGTTTTATTAAACAAAACTAGAATATCTATAAAAAACATAATATATAAATCTAACTAAAAATCTATAAATAAAAAAAATCTGCCCTAGGTCTCTGTCACTAAGTAGAGTGCCCATTGCATTTTCGCGCTGGATAGCTATGCTGATCCGTTGGCCAAAATAGTGGCCAGCCCTCTGGTCACCAGACGCCTCAATAAGACGCGCCGAAATCCCTTTGTAGAGGCGACACGCACTTGGTCCCCATGGTGTCACGTTACGTGCTCTTCCAACAAGACGTATGGAAGAACACGCAACAGATAAGGTGCAGAGAGAATTATATTAAAAAGAAGGAAATTCAGGTAGTCGGTTCTTTATTTTTACAATTTTTCTCAGCTGTCAAAAGTCACTCAGTCATACTTCTCTATCAGGGTAAGGGGATGTGGTTCACATTCAATGACGCACACTCCTAAGAAAACCTTTTTTATAGAAGGGAGTAGTCAGCCGCTCTGCTAGAAAAATGATAGAAATGAAAGACTTACGGCTTATTTTAAGAGTTAGTCTAACCGCTCTAGAAAGTAAGTACTTCCAAGATTGTGGTAGGGGTAGACCTACCACAACATAGAGAGAGAGAGAAGAAAAGTTTGACCATAAGGCTTATTTTCAGAGTTGGCCGACCGCTCTGTAAAAGAAAAAGAAAAATGATTAAATGAAAGCACGTTAGCCGCACAAGAATGAGGATATGTACAAGGTGAAGAGATATCTACAAGTGAGTAAAAAAAGGGATGGAATGAAAGATGAAGATGGAATGAGCTTGATAGGAGAAGAGAAAGTGAAGTTAATAAAATCCAAGAGCGAGGGCTAAGCTATAAAAACAAAGAAATATACAAATTAAAATGTTACAAAATACAGATAATAGAAAAATAAAATATTTAAAAAAAGTTTCCAGTTATTTTAAAAACACGTGCCATATTGACTTACAGAATTTAGTAAGAAAAAAAAATTGTCTAATGCGAAACCGAAATGTTATGAGTATTTAAGACTTGTGTTGTCTATTTTTTTTTTAATTTAGGGAAATGCAACTGAAAAATAATGGAAGAAATGCCGTTGGGCGCCAAAACTGCCACGTTATGCGCT